>CM046664.1:111541001-112791001 GCA_025594165.1 Tamias sibiricus
ATTGGAGAGGATGGGACATTTTCAAACTGATTTTATGAAGCCATTGTTCCTTTTACCAAACTCAAATAGGGATACAAGAAAAGAAAATTATAGGCCAATATTCTGGACTAACACAGTTGCAAGCATTCTCAATAAAATACTAACAAGCTAAATTCAATAGCACATTAAAAGAATTATACACTATGATCACGTGGGTTATACCTGAGATGTATCAACATATACAAATTAAAAAGTGTGATAAACCATATTAATAAAAGTCATTTAATCATCCTAACAGATATAGAAGAAGTTTTTTTTTTTTAAAAAAAAAAACATTTTATAACTAAACAAATTACTTATAGAATAAATGTCCCTCAACACAATAAAGGGTATATATGACAATCCCACAGATATCATACTTCCTGGTGAGAAGCTGAAAAATTTTTTCTGTGATCAGGACAAAGATAAAGGTGCCCATTCTCATCATTTATATTTAACATCGTTCTGTAGTACTTGCTATTGCAATAGGTTAGAAAAAGAATTAAAAGTTATCCAAATGGAAAGGAAGAAGGAATATTTCTGTTTACAGATAACATGGTCTTATTCATAGAAAACCCTAAAGGCACTGCTAACAAACTGTTAGAGCTAGTAGAGCTAGTAAACTCAGTAAATTAGCAGAGTAATAAATCAACATGCAATACTTATTTGCATTTCTATACACTAGTGATTATCTTAAAAGAAATTAAGAAAACAATTTTATTTACAATAATATCAAAAAATAGAATGTTTAGGAAGAAATTTAAGCAAGGAGGTGAAAGATCTATACAATGAAATCTATAAAACACCAACGAAAGAAATTAGACACAAATGGAATGACATCTTGTGTCCACTGGGCCATAGCCAAAAAATCATTACCAAGAAAATATCAAGCAGCTTTCCCACTAGTTTCTCTTCTAGAAGTTTTATAGTGTCAGTGTCAGAAAAATTGGTATTGTTAAAATCTTTATACAACCCAAATCTATCTACAGATTCAATGCAATTCCTGTCAAAATTTCAATAACATTTTTGACAGAAAATTTTAAATCCTAAAACATATATAGAACCACAGAAGACCTTAAGTAGACAAATGTTAAACATGAAAAAAACAAACAAAAAAAAAAAGCTAGAGGCATCAGACTTCCCGATTTTAAAATTATATTACAAAGATATAATAATCAAAATAGTTAGGTACTGGCATAAAATCAGGCACATGGATCAATAGAATAAATTGATCGAAAATAAATTCACACATGAATAGACTATGTTTTGAAAAGGGAGCCAAGAATATACATTGGGGAAAGAATAGTGTCCTTAGTAAATGATGGTGGGAAAAATGGAGATTCACATGCAAAAAAAGAAAGGAAGGAAGGAAGGAAAGGAGGGAGGGAGGGAGGAAAGGAGGAAAAAGAAAGAAAGAGAAATTGGACCCTTACCCCATATGCAAAAATTAACTTGAAATGAATTAAAGACTTTCAAATGTAAGACTCAGCACTGCAAAATTCCTAGTGGGCAAAGCTCCTTGATATTTGTCTTGGTAATGATTTTTTGGCTATGATCCCAAAGTCCAGGCAACAAATGCAGAAACAAACAATTGGGACTGCATCAAACTGAGAAGATTCTGCAAAGCAAAGGAAACATAGGTGAAGAGACAACCTCTAGACTGAGAGAAAATAGTTGTAAATGATACATCTAATAAAGGGCTAATATCCAAAAGATAGAAGGAATTCAAACAGCTAAATAGTAAGAAAATAATACAATAAAAAGAGGGGGGAACAATGAACCAAAAAAGATATTTCTCAAAAGAAGACATACAAAGGGCCAACAAATATATGGGGAAAAAATGCTCATCATCTCTTATCATTAGGGAGAGGCCATTTAAAACTACTAGATATCACTTCACATCAGTAAAAATGAATATGATCAAATAATAATAACAGGTATAAGAGAGAGAAAAGAGAACCTTGTCCACTATTGGTGAGAATATAAATTCATATGGAAAATGGCATGGAAGTGCCTCAGAAAACTAAAGATAGAATTACCATATGACCCAGTAATTCGACTTCTGGGCATGTATACACAAAGGGATTGAAATCAGCATGCTGACGAAATATCTTCACCCCCATGTCCATGTAGCACTCTTCATAATGTCCAAATATACAAACAACCTAAGTGTCCATTATCAGATGAATGGAAATTAAAAATGTGTGTGTATATGTATGTGTGTGTATATACATACATATATACATACATTGGTGTGTGTATATATATGTGTGTGTGTACACACACAAACACACACATACACTAATGTAATAAGATTCAGCCTTAAAAATGGGGAAATTCTGTCATTGGTCACAATGCCAATGAACCTGATAGATATTATACTAAGTAAAATAAGCCAGGCACAGAAAGGCAAATACCACATGATTTCATATGTGGCATCTAAAATCACTGAACTCATAGAAATGGAGAGTAGAGTATGGTTACTAATGTCTGGGAAAGGAAAATAGATGAGGAAAGGGGAGATGTTGGCCAGAGGATACAAAGTTTCATCTAGAACTAATAAGCTTTAGTAATCTATTAAACAGAATGGTGACTATAATAAATAATGCATTGTACATTTTAAAATTGATGAAAGTATATTTAAAAATTTTTCCACTAAGAAATGATGTATGAGGTGATGGATTTATTAACTAGCCTGACTTAATCATTCTACATTATTATAAACATATATCAAAACATCACATCATACTCCCACATACAATTATTAGGTCAATTTAAATTTTTTAGTGAAATAAAATATAACTTCATTCTTACTCAGAGAAAACATAAGAGATAATTGCACACATTTTTTTTCTGGCAAACCATTGCTTACATATAAATGAAAGTTTTCACTAATATATTTATGCAATAATTTTATCTTATTTATATGTCCTCAAAACATCTGAGATTAAGAAAAATATCTGAGATTTAAAAAGTTAAACTGTTACAAGGCCATAAAAAAAAAGAAAGTTTTGCTTTCTAAGAAGTATTTCAGTAAATATCATTAATTTTGAGTGTTATTTGTTTTGTTAACAATTTTAGTCTTATGCATATTTATTTCTAATTTTACATAGATGTTTTAATAAAAGCTGTTATATTGAGACACAGCATAGTATTTCGGAATTATTTCATATTCAACATATAATAAATGTTTTCAGTATTTTTTTTAATGATTTTTGAGTTGACCTGATAACCAAGGATTCTCAAGGGAAAATAGACTCCACTCTGAATATAAAGTTGCCTAGAATATAATAGGCAACTCTTAGCTTTGTGGTAGGATAGTTTAGTATCAGATTTAGCCATTGTGATTACTTCACCTGATCCTACACATAGAAAATAGATTTTTATAAAAAGTATTGTATCTTCCAAATAATAGTAAAAAATAAAATGCAGGTGTTGGGCAAGTAGCACCTCTTCCCACTTCCAGGGAGGAGTCCTACTTCATGGAAAACAGCAACTGGCCCAGCAATGACTGCCACCAGTAGCATAGTCCCAATATGTCTGCCCATTCCTGGTACTCGAGTGTCAGGGTCACCAAGAAAGACAGGATTTAAGCATTGTCACTTTGTGAACCTTTACTCATAGAGAAGAGGCAGAATGAAATCAGGTTCAATACTAAATACTGGTTCCCAAGGACCAATGGGTCTTTCCCAGCAGCCACCAGAGAGATGGTCTGCACTTATATCCCTTTTGCCACAGACAAAGGGGTCAGTTCCCTCCCCACTGGAGCAGATACAATAGTGTGCTTGGCCAGGACCATGTGATACTCTGCTTAAGCAGAACAAAGGAATACACATCAAGCCTGGAACAGGCAAAGGTATTGCCTCACAAAGTGGAAAGCCCGGCTCAGTCTGTAAAGGCTTCTCTTCTCCCTGTGAGGAAGTATTCCAGGTACAAGGTAGGCATCTGGTGGGGGTTGAAGGTCAGTAGATTTCATTTGACCAGTTACCCAACACCAGTCCTCTACTCCTAACCTTATAATTAGTAACAACCTGAAGAATGAAGAAAAGAACTTTTAGTAATTGCCCAAATGTTGGGCTTAAAAAATATTTCATAAATTTTATTAATCCATCTTGCTTTAGAGATAATGCTTAAGCAATTTCAGTTTGTACAGACTTATTAGCTCTTCTGTCATTTTCACTGTGCCAATAAATGGTGGTCTTGACTCTAACCATGGCCAGTTTTGTATGACAGAGCTTCTCACTCCATTTGAACAACCTCTACTATAGAGAAGATTGCTGTTATGAGCTGAATTTTGTCACCCTCAAATCATATGTTACAGTCCTGACTCCTAGTACCCCAGAATGGGATTGCATTTGGAGACAGAGTCTGTAACAAGGAGACTAAGGTAACATGAGGTCATATGAAATGGCCTTAATACGGTAAGACTGGTGGCCCTATATGAAGAAGTAAGGGCATACCCATGGGCAGAGGGAAGACCATGAAGACACAGGATGAAGGTGGCCAACTACAAATCAAGGAGAGACTTCAGAAGAAACTGGCCCTAACAACACCTGATCTTGGACACTTAGGTTTCAGAAGTGTGAGGAAATATGTTTCTGCTGCTTCAGCTACCTCATGTGTGGCACTTTTGACATCTTTATCAAACTAATACAAGCACCCTTGTGTGAAAGTCACCCATGGCCTTCAGACATCATCACATGGGCCCCTTGCCATCAGTGGCCACTGGGCATGCACAATCATGGCCTTGGTGCCACTCCAGGGGACAGCATTGAACTGAACTCTGTTTGAAGTAAATGCCCTCTGATGTCATTGCAGCCCTCTCTAGTGAAGTCATCAGAGCAGAACATCCTCCCAGTCAGGGGCTATTTAATAAGGTCTGTGAAAAAAGCTAAAAGGAAGTTAGCATGCCATTAGGAAGTAAAAATGGATTTGGGAGAGCCAGTAAATAAAAGAAGCCATTCAATGCAATATTTTTTTCAATATTCCAAACTATCATCAGATTCTTTTAAATTTACTAGATTATTATTAAGGATCTCAAAGCCTGGCGTGACCCTAACATGTGGTTCCTAAAATCTAGTTATCCTACCTTTCAATTTTCCACCTGTGATTCTTGAGTCTTAAGGCCTGTGGTCTTCGTCTACTTAGTCTCCTTACTCTCCAAAGATGACATTTTTTAAAAAAAACATCATTTATCAGAGGGATGGAAGCATCTGCAGAACTGCACTAGACAAACACATCGATCTGTGTGGTGCTGGGATGGGAATTAGGTACATTTAGTATTTTTCTGATTATCTTAGAAGGGCTCTTGAATCATAAAAAAGAAAAAAAGAAAGAAATTTACCAAACTACAAAGGCAAGAATTAAGATTAGACAAACTGAAAAGAAATGAATCTTGGTTCTGTTACTTTTTGTGATTCATCTGAAATGAAGTTTGTCCTCTGCTTGGTAGACACATTCCCATTGAGACTGGTAACAAGATTGCAGTGGGCCCTTTACCACTCCCTGCAGATCACATGATCAGATGTTTAATGTGTATGACTAATTCGCTTTGGTGGCTGCTGGGTTTCCCATAGTGAGATGAGGCTCTAGTGAGGTCTATGACCCCCAAGATATTTAAGCATTTTCTTGACCGGTAAATCCCAGATCTAGTGAAATGCTTCACCTAGTTTAGTTTCCTGCTGAATAGAAACAGAATATTGTCCTCCACATATATACAGAGATTAATGGGTAGACAGAACTGATATGCCTCTTGGGTATAGTTACAGAGACTACAACAATTAGTATGTCCTCTGAGCAAACTTGTTTTAAAAAGAAGGGAAAAAAATATTGCTTAATTCTTATTATTCTTAACAAATTTATACTGCTCTTGACTGGGTCTGACTTCAGTTTACGCTGATATTCATATCCCTTTATTCTGTTTTTAAAGCTTCATAGGGATACTATTAACAAGAAACACATTCCTAATTCTTGAATGACCAAGTCCAATAGTCTAATTTGTGGAAAATGAATGGGGCAATTTGGTACAGAGGAAGCCATACATGTTAGTCTGGCCAGAGTTAAGTTCACAGAGTCATAAGGAAGGGGAATTCTGGCTGCCTCCTCCCATTTTTTAATCCAACAATCTAAATCTTCTATTTAGCCTGCTTCTGAGAAGTGGGGGGAAGGCAAGGCATACTTCAGCTGAAAAGGGCATAATGTGTCTTCTGGGAGTGGGATTCATTTCCGGAGGGGTGGCAAGCAGTAAAACTAGTAGTAAAACACTAAAACTTACTGGAGTACTGCCAGTCTTGTTGATATGGGCAGGGATAGTTTCATTTAGTGTATAGGAAGATAGCCCTTATCAGTAGTCTCCACCTCCACCCACCCCCAGAAAAAAGAAAACAGAGTCCCCAAGAAGGAGACACACTCCACTTGACAGGAGCAAGCAGGGAGGGTCAGTGCTCCAAAGACAGTTGCCACTTGACTCCCTAAAATTGACCCCATGACTTCTAATTTCCTATATCCTTTGACTTCAAATGACATTCCCTGAAACTATCCCTACGTCCCTAGCAATCGTCTCTCTGGGGTTTATTTTGGGCTACAATTTCCCAGATTTGATCTAGCTTGCTTTTTATTTGTCAGGTATTTCTCAAAATGTTTTGATCCTCCTTATTGTTTTCTAGGGCTGGCTATTTTAGAAATACATATACATATGTATATACATTTCTCTCTTGGAGGTTGGAAAAAATATAAAGAATTGCCATCTTGATCCAATTAAAGATGAAAACTTATTTTTAAATGATGATCATACTTTAGAAAAAGAAAATCCAACTATATCCACTGAGTGACAAACTAAAATCTTACCCATGAGTGGTAGGTATTTGCATTACAACCTATATATTCTTAAAAAGTGTTCTCGGAAATTACATACTAAAACCCAAAAGACTACAGTTAATAAAACTTTTAGATTCTCTTTAAAACTGCATTATTCTCAAGTGACTTTCTAATTTATAGGAACTAAAATTCTTTCTTGTTAAAAGGAGCAAAATTTATTTATAAAACAGAGAGGCTAGGATATTGAGTTTATCAAACAGATGCTTAAACAAATACTCTCATATTTTCCTACCTATCCTTTAGTTAAACACTCCATATTACTTTATATCCTATTCCCCGGTGGTGGCCCATGTTTAAGATTTTGGTTGGTAATCACTCTCCAATGCCAAAATTAACACATATTTATTGTTAGATATGCATGTGTGTATACTGATTGAACTCCACTATTCTAACTGCCTTAACATTTAGAAGTAAGACAGTTTAGAAACTGTAGGTATAAACAGTAACTATGCTGAGGTGCAAGAGAGAGACCTAGTGTGAGGCTTTCCTCCTCTTGGTTGGAAAAACACCTGGAGAGTGGAGCCGATTCCCAGATAAGGACCATAAAGTAGAAAATTCTGGGAAGTGCTTGACCTTGGCAAGCCATGACCCTCACTCACAGAAGGATAATTATTTGTCCTGCATGATCAAGCCATGTCTTTCTGACTTTCGAGAGGCCAAAAAAATCATTGAATGGGTGGGCTAAGGCTACCCTGCTCCTGATGCTAGAGGAAGGACAAAGGAAGAATAATTGCAGAGAGGTCTCCACCAAGAACCTTAGCAGGTAAAAGGCTCCCTGCCTACTACATCATCGTTAGCCTTCAGGAAAAGAGGTCCCTTTGCCCATCATCACCAGCAAGACTGCCCCCACTAGGGTACCCCAGAATCAGACCTGAGCTCTGGTTAGCTAATAAACAAAAATAACATGTAAGGGAAACTAGCACCCAGAAATAAAATTTGGAACAAAAAGAGCGAATGCTGAGTGAATTACAGTTGTCCAATAAGACAGAATAAGAACCCAAACTATAAAAATATAATATAACTTAAGGAGATTCAAATAAAAGCCATAAAATATTCTGTGAACTTTATGAATAGTGATGGATACATAATTCATTAATTAAGTATCCCATAAGTAAAATGAATTAGACAAATTGAATATTCCAAGCAGATCTGGAACATCTAGTGGAAGAACTATCTTGTGTTCCTGTCCCAGAGCTGCCATAACAAGTGACAATAAACTGGAAGCTTAAAACAATGGAACTATATTCTTTCACAGTTCTGGAGGCCAAGTCCAAAATCAAGGTGTCAGCAGGGTGGTGGTCTCTCTGAAGGCTCTGAGGGAAGAAAAATCCTTCCTTGCCTCTCCCTAGCCTCAGGTGCTTGCTGGCAGTCTTTGGCATCCCTGGACTTATAGCTACATCATTCCAATCTCTGCTTCGGCTATGCCTGGCTCTCTTCTCCTTTGTGCCTCTGTGACTCCAAATTTCCCTTTCCCTATAAGGATACTACTCAAGGGATGCAGGGCCCATACCCCTCAGGTACATCTGCAAAGACCTTTTTCCAAATAAGGTCAAAATCATAGTCACTGGGGTTTGGGACTTCAGCATATCTTTTTGCAGGACACATTTCAACCTGTGACCTATCTCAAAGCACAAAGCAAAGGGAGAGAGAGAGAGAGAGAGAGAGAGAGAGAGAGAGGGAGAGAGAGAGAGAGAAAGAGAGAGAATAGTTGAAGGAATTGGATGATATATTCAAGAAACTTAACATGAAGATAAAAGCAATTTCATCAGGGAGATAAATGAAACCACTAGAGGCTTACACAGTATAGTTGGTAACATTAGCTGGTGCTTTCTTTACTCTCTCTAACCAGAAAGCTTCAGACTATGAGAAGATTGAACTCTACCTCTATTTCTAACAGACTCTTGTTCAACTTTTGCTCACACACACACACACACACACACACACACACACTAAGAAAATTTTATTAAGCCTTTTTAAAAATGTTAATGTAAACTTATGGAAAAAAGAAACCTGAACTTTCATAACACAGCTGGAACAATCTGCAGCAGCCATGCAGCAGTGGGAAAAGGAATTTAATTTAGTTGATTATCTGTGATTGTTGGTTGCTCACTAATCTCATAGTGAGGGAAACTGCACATTTTTCCAGAGAAACCAAAAAACTGCTGGAGGCTTGATTCTCTTGGCAGCAGCCAGTTGCAAACCCAGGATCTGGACATCTTCACACTATCCCGAGATCTGAGTAGGATGTATTTTTAAAGGATGTGCAATGTTCAATCCTAAGTGTGACAAAAACTGACAAGCAGGAGGATGCTTATGTACTCATAGTAGCATGTGTGTCTCCAGGAGACATTTCATTTGGAAGACATGTGGTGCCACCCTCTTGCTGTAAGCGCTGGTTCCCCTGCTGAAGCTTGCTAGGGATTACAGTGGGTTTGACTCAGTTCAAAGCTTCTTTTATTCTTGTAAGAATTTCATGAAGCTTTCTTGCCAAGAATAATTTCTTCCAAGAAGAAATAGAGCTTCTTAATGCAATTTCCCCAAATAGAGCAGCATATTGTATGGGACATACATTGGTCAGCTAAATCAAACCCTGGAAATTTTGGTGGGTGAGCTTGACCCCACAGTATGGACTAGGTCTGCATGATAGATGGTGTTGCTACAGAGGATGTCACTAATGAAAGCAGAATTTGTGACATGACACCAGGTTCTGCCTTGATACCTCACCCCATTCAAGTTTTGTGGGTATTCAGTAAATGGAATGAAATCACATGGAACTCACTGGATTAGTCACATCATGCCAGAACAAGAATTAACTATGTTATGTTAAAACAAACTGAAGTCAGGCCTCTCGTGATGATTGGATCAGGAAAGTTGTGGAAGTCTTCCAGCCAGGAAAATTTGTAACCACCTTGTTTGTCAATCAGAATTCTAAATGTCATACAGTACTTTCTTCACCCCAAAAGATTGAAGGTTATAAACATCGTGATTGCCAGAGTGCTATGTTCAATGATTATAATTTTGTTTTCATCCATTTTGCTAAGAAGCAGCAACAACAACAGAGTTGATTAAGAAAATTGAGAAAAAGCGCAAAAAGAGAACACATAAAAGGTAGTGGCTGCTTTCTAGATGTTGATACCAGGGGCCACGCTTTCCATAACCACCACCTTGGAGTTGCAGAAAGCCCTAGATGAAACGATAGCATAATCATCTTGAAGTGTATGCATTATTATATCAAGAAGTTAGATATCTTCCATGAATGCTCTCTTCTCTATTTAGGCATTCTATGCCACTCTTGCTGAGAAATTGAAGTGCATGTAGAACAAACTTTTAAGTATATGAAACTTTACAATACTTGTGGTAAAAATTCAATGTTGTTCATGCAGACTGTAATATTTTTGCAGGTATTGTCCAGAATTCCCACAAAGCTTTCATCCTCATTAAGTGTCAGCCTTAGCCTACCCATCTGGGACTATTATACCAAATTGCTGGCAGAATTTTATATCCAGTTACCTCCACTTTCTAGAACATATTCTCTACCAAAATTATTGAAACCAATTTCTACTTCACACTATGTTTTACAACAATTAAAGCTTTTATTTTACAAGTCAAGTTCAATTAGAAAAAAAGAAGAAAGAAAGGAGGCATAAGAGGAAGAAAATATCCCTGAGCTAAAGAAAAGGCTGAATATTTAGATTAAAGTGGAGATTGATGAGGAGTGATATATATTTAGACATATTCTAGGAAGTTTCTGAGTTTTAAGGATAAATAGAAAACATTCAAACTTTCCTGTCAGAAAGAACAAGCTAACCATAAAGGGAAAAAAAATATACTGACTTTGAACTTCTTATTTGCAACCCTGGAAGTTAAAACTCAGTAGCATACATCTGAGTACTACTGAGAGAAATGAATTTCAATCTAAGAATCCTATATGTAGCTAAGAAATTATTCACCTGTCAGCAAAATAAAGATATTTGAAGATATGCCAGTGTTCAGAAAGGAAAATTCTCAGCAAATTCTAATGAAAACCAAAACTAAATGCCACAGAACACAAACAGAATATTTAATACGAGAGAAACAAAAACATGAACAAATAATGATGTACAAAAAAAGTGCTTCTATATTAAGTCTGAATGTTAAATCAGCAGGGTGTTGTGGGGCATACTTGTAATCATAGCTAGTGGGGAGACTGAGATAGGAGGATTGCAAGTTTGAGGCTAGCCCAAGCAACTTACTGACACCCTGCCTCAAAAATTTTAAAGGGCTGGGATGTAGCTCAGTGGTAGAGGCCCTCTGGATTCAATCCTCCATACTGAAAAAAAATTAAAAATAAAATGTAAAAGAAAAATCAAATCAATTTTACATATTCTGTTGAACTCCGAATAAAATAGAGCAGAACGTGTAGAGGAAGTATGAAATAAGCACTCTAGAAAGAGAAAGAAAATACAATAAGGGAAATCTTATTAATCATTTCAAATTAACTGTAATAAACTTTCTCTGCAAAACTCAAGAATTAGTAAGGAATGGGACGGATGGGGAAGGAGAAATTAAAACTCTTATCAGTGGGGGGATGGAGGAGAAAAGTGAGGTCAGAAAATTATTTACAATTATTATCTTATTGATGAAAGTTTTAAAAAGGAAAAAAACAGAACATATTTGTAATGTGTAATGTTCTTGTGCCTTCATGTGAAAGTCAAAAACAGAAAATTAAATATTAATAGAATTTTTGTAAATTAAAATTTAAATTAATAAAGAAAAAAATGAAGCACAGCTTCATAAATCCAATGCAAAAATAAGAAAAAAAGAAGTAGGAAACAACAATGTAAAAATAAGTGATAGGTAGAATACATGAGGAGTTAGTAAAAATCAATGCCCTTACTTTAAATATAAGTGAACTTTTTCCATGGAAAAGTGGAGAGTATCAGATTGGACTTAAAAAATTAAAACTTTGTAAAATCTTTACAAGAAACAAACACACAAAATAATAAAAAGGTTATAAATATAGGAGTGGAAAAGATACTAGACAAACTAAAAATGACTTAGAAATGGCAATATTAATATCAGACAATGTGGAATTAGAGTAAAAACACTAAAGAAAATACAGAGTTAATTTTATAATAAGAAAGGATAATTATGAAAAATGTATAGTCAAGATTTTATTAATAGCAGCTAAGTATATAAAATAAAAATTATCTAATATACAGAGATCTGCTCAAAAATAGTCACAGTAGAAGATTGTAATACATAATTTGATAAGTTAATACAACTTGAAGGATTATATCATATTATTTAAAAATATGGTTTAATGGATAATGTATTTGTATGCCTATATACATATCTGATAGACCTTCACTAAAAAAATTATTTTTTCTCAATATTTCTAGAAGATTTATAAAAACTCTTCATCTTCCCAGCTATAAAGAAAACCTTAATAAGTTAGGAGAAAGATTGATAAAAACTGATCATGTTCCCAGCTACAAAGAAAACCTGAATAAGTTTGGAGAAGTATCTTAAAAGATCACATTGTTGGGGCTGGGGTTGTGGCTCAGCGGCAGAGCACTCGCCTAGCACATGGGCGGCCCAGGTTCGATCCTCAACACCACATAAAAATAAACACATTGTGTACAACTAAAGCAAATAAATAAATATTTTTAAAAAAGATCACATTGTTTTATAATACTTTAGTAAAATCAGAAATAAGTTAAAATAAGTTACCAAATAAATCGTGTTATGGTTTGGATATGACATATCCCCCCAAAGCTCATGTATTAAACAATGCAAGACATACAGAGGCAAAATGATTGAGTTATAAGATCCTTAACCCAATCAGTGAATCAATCCCCTGATAGGGATTAACTGATTGCTAACCGAAGGCAGGTAGGGTGTTGCTGGAGGAGGTAGGTCATCGGGGGTATGCTTTGGGGGTATATATTTTGTAAATGGCAAGTGCTGTCTCTTTTTCTGCTTCATGATCATCATGTGAGCTGCTTCCCTTGACCATGCTCTTCTGCCATGATGTTCCACCTCATCTCAAGCTCTGAGGAATGGAGCCTGCTGTCTATGGACTGAGACCTCTGAAACCATGAGCCCCAAAATAAACTTTTCCTCCTCCAATTGTTTTTGTCAGGTCTTTTAGTCACAGCAATGAAAAAGGTGACTAAAACAAATCATAAGTCTAAGAAATTAACTAATTTATTCTTCAATTTTTTTATTTTAGAGAAAATTTACATACTATATAGAAAGCAATGAAAAGAACATTTAAGTTCATTTTTTTAAAATATGGAATTAGGATACTTTAATTCATACTGGAATTTCTTTTTTAACATGACAGTAGAGTATATTTTGAAATATTATACATAGATAGAATAAGTATAACTTGTTCCAAATAGGATCCCATTATTGTGATTGCACATGATGTGAGGTTAAATTGGTTTTATATTCATATATGCAGATAGGAAAGATATGTCTGATTTATTCCACTGTCTTTACTCTTCCCATCCCCCCTTCCCTTCATTCACCTTTGTCCAATGAACTTCTAATCTTCCCCTCCCTTGTTGTGGGTTAGCATCAACATATCAGATAGAACATGCTGCCTTTGGTTTCTTGGGACCAGCTTATTTCACTTAGCATGATATTCTCCAGTTCTACCCATTTACCAGCAAATGCCATATTTTTATTCTTCTTTATTGCTGAGTAACATTCCATTGTGTACATATACCACATATTCCTTATCCATTCATCTATTATCAGGTTGGCTTTAGTTCAAGTGGTTATTTCCTCATGCCAGACATTCAACCCATCATTTCACTTCATAATTTTAAATCTGCTGAAAGTTACTCAGGAAAAGGTACAGCCTTAAATATTTTCACTATTAAAGAAAAGGAAGAAAAATAAGATGCTAAGCAATTCTTTCTTTCATGTTTGAGAGACCAATAATAAATGGCATCCCTCTTTCCTATCCATCAAGGAAAATTAACAAAATGGATCAAAAAATACAACTTCCACATGGCCAGAGTAAGTCATGAGACCTCACCTGAGTCCAAAGGGACAGGAAGAGCATTATCACGCTGCCCAGAACAGAAATATCTGTGAATAGCCTTAGACTACCACAGTACCTATGCCCAAATTTCATGGGTCTAACATTGGGATGAAATACTCATATCTCAATATTCAAATCTCTATTTAAATATTCATATTTCAATATTCAAAGTCTATTTAATACAAAATATCGGTGAAATAAGATTTATATGGGGGATACGGGTGGAAGATGGTGGACAGGAAGGAGGTGCTCTCGGGAGTCAGTCACTAAAAGAGGCTTAGTGGGAAGTTCGAAAGAGTTGCTAGCGCTATCCCTGCAACTGCGAGGGAGCTGGGACATTCATGCTTCTCTGGACGGTGAGATGGTGAAATACAACGAACCCCAGATCGCCAGCTCGCCAGGGCCCAGCATGAGAGTTTTACAGATGAACCAGCGGTAAAACGGCACAGCCCACGAGGTAGTGGCGTGGTAGGGGAAAGTCCCCGGCAATGGCTTTAAAGCTGAACAACGCAGAAAGATAAAAAGAAAGCTAGATGCGGGCAGCGTCCACACAGAGTTCTTTCATGCAATTTGCTGGGCAGGATTTGCATGCTCGGGAGTGACACACAGGTCTGGGGAAGTGCTGTTGATCCCAAGGATAGCGATCGCCACCATTTTTGAGGATAGCCACAGCTGACTGGGACAAAGAAACAAGGAACAAAGGAGAAGCAGCTGTGGGCATCCAGGGATCCAGCCAGTGCTCTGAGAACAACACATACCTGGGTGAGAGTGGGCAGCCAGCAGGGGAGGGCGTTTCTGAGGCCAGTGCTGTGGCCCCAAGACTCTACAACTGTGGGAGGGCGTGGGGAGTGGGCGCCTTCTGGATGGACCATTTTCCAGTGCCATTCACCTTTTGACACATCCCCCCCACCCCAGCCACTCTTCTGCCGTGCCATTCTTCCGCTGGCCAGAGGTGCAGGCTTGACTCCACCCACAGGTTCTCTGTGACTGCCTGGACATGATCCAGGACAACTGGATTAAACTGGAAGAGATAAAAGAAGGGCTTCCCAGGGTGCTGCTTGATTGAGAATTGTTCCTGGGTTCGACTTTGTTGTTGTTGTTGTTGTTGTTGTTTTGTTTGTGTGTGTGGTTTTGTTGTTGTTGTTTCTCTTTTCTTTCTTTCTTTTCTTCCTTCTCTCTTTTGTCTCTTTTGTTCTTCCCTCATCTTTCCTATTTAGACCCTGCCATTGCATTCTCAACAGAGGCGAAAACAAGTTATATGCAGAAATTGGGATTTCTAGAACTGGGGCAACTGAACTATACATCAAAGCAGTGTTCTATATAGTTTATTCTCTATTTTTGTTTTTGGGGTTTTTTTGGGGGAGATACTGGGATTGAACTCAGGGGCACTTGACCATTGAGCCACATCCCCAGCCCTTTTTTCTATTTTATTAGAGACAGGGTCTCACTGAGTTGCTAAGTGCCTCGCCATTGCTGAGGCTGGCTTTGAACTCTCAATCCTCCTCCCTCAGCCTCCCAAATGCTGGGATTACAGGCATGTGCCACCACGCCCAGCTTATTCTCTATTTTTTTGACTCACTTTCTCTTTATTCTCTTTTACACGAATTCCTACTTCTTTGTCATCTTTATTTTTCTTTTTTCTTTTCCTTCTTTTTTCTTCTCTCAATGGTTGCATAAGATTGGTTTATATGTACATTGGTCTTTCCATTAAATCATTCACTCCATTTTCTTTCCTCTCTCATCTGCTGATATTAAACCACTTCCATAGGATTCCCTTTTCACACTTCCTAAGAAAGAACAACTCAATACCCTCACTTTCTTCCACCTAAACATATCACCTCTATGTTCAATACTTGAAATTATAAACCCCATCACAAACATACAGAGTATATTGGAGACGACATCTGAGTTAACTAAATCTGTACATTGTGATCAAACTGTGATTATCTGAATAGAAAGTGTGTGGTTTTAAAGTATAAAGCATTTATAAGGGGATCTGATAGCATTGTACTACAGGAGCATCATAAGGCTTTAAGGTAAAAATGAAATAGTCAAGTTTCCACAGTGCTAGAAAAAAGTCACACAAGCAATAGGAAGAAACAAGGGAAGAAAGTGATTCAAACAAATCAACATACTTCCTCAGTAGATTCCATGGCAAGCACAGTTGGTGAAATGCCAGAGATGGAATTCAGAAATTACATATTCCAAATGTTTATGGAACTTAAGGATGAACTAAAAAATGAGATGAGGGAGCAATTACAAGTGGTAAAAGACCATTTTGACAAAGAACTCCAAAAACAAATACAGGAAGCAAAAGATTATTCCATAGGGAAATAGAGATTCTAAAGAGAAACCAAACAGAAATTCTGGAAATGAAAGAAGCAATAAACCAAACTAAATGTTCAATTGAAAGCATCACCAACAGATTAGACCACTTGGAAGAAAGGACCTCAGATAATGAAGACAAAATATATATCCTGGAGAAAAATGTAGATTACACAGCAAAAATGGTAAGAAACCATGAGCAGAACATTCAAGAAATATGGGATAGCATAAAAAGACCAAATATAAGAGTGATTGGGGTAGAGAAAGGTGCAGAGTTCCAAACCAAAGGAATGACTAATTTATTCAATGAAATAATATCAGAAAATTTTCCAAACATGAGGAATGAATGGGAGAAAAAAGTTCAAGAGGCTTACCGAATACCAAATGTACAAAATCACAAACAGATCCACACAGGCACATTATAATGAAAATGCCTAATGTATTGAACAAGGAGAGAATATTAAAAGCCATGAGAGAAAGAAATCAGATTACATATTAGAAAACAATTAGACTATGTGCAGATCTTTCAGCCCAGACCTTAAAAGCTAGAAGATTCTGGAACAACATATTTCAAGCTCTAAAAGAAAAGGGATGTCAACCAAGACTCTTATATCCAGCAAAATTAAGCTTTAGGTTTGAGGATGAAATAAAAACCTCCCACGACAAACAAAAGTTAAAAGATTTTATAATTCGAAAGCCTGCACTTCTGAACATGCTGCATGAAATATTCCATGAAGAAGAAAATAAAAATAACAATGAAAATCAGCAAAGAGAATTATTAAACTAAAGGAAACACCAACCAGAGGAGAAACCAAATCAAGTTAAAAAACCATAATCTAATAAAAATGGATAATACGAATCACGTCTCAATAATAACCCTGAGTGTTAATGGCCTAAACTCACCATTCAAAAGACACAGACTATCAGACTGAATTAAAAGAAATGATCCAACAATATGCTGTCTCCAAGAAACCCACCTCATAGAAAAAGACATCAACAGACTGAAAGTGAAAGGCTGGGAAAAGTCTTATCATTCACATGGCATGCGGAAGCAAGCAGGGGTTTCCATTCTCATATCAAATAAGGTAGACTTCAAACCAAAACTAATCAAGATGGACAAAGATGGATATTTCTTACTACTTAAGGGAACCATTCATCAACAGGATATAACAATCATAAATCTATATGCCCCAAATAATGGACCACCTACATTCATCAAACAAACTATTCTCAAGTTCAAGAGTGAAATAGACCACAACACAGTTATTCTAGGGGACTTCAACACACCTCTCTCACCAATGGATATATCATCCAAACAAAAGCTACACAAAGAAACTTTAAGCCTCCTTAAAACAATTAATAATTTAGATCTAACGGACATATAGAGAATATTTCATCCCTCAGTAAACAAATACACTTTTTTCTCAGCAGCACATGGCTCCTTCTCCAAAATAGACCATATATTATGTAATAAGGAAACTCTCAGCAAATATAAAAAAATAGAGATGCTACCCTGCATTCTATCAGACAATAAAGGGATGAAATTGGAAATCAATGACAAAACAAGGAATAACAAAATCTACTCCAACAACTGGAAGCTAAACAACATGCTACTAAATGAACAAGGGGTTGAAGAAGACATAAAAAAGGAGATTAAAAAATTCCTAGGGGTAAATGAGAACACAGATAAATCCTATAGAAATCTCTGGGACACTATGAAGGCAGTATTAAGAGGAAAATTCATTGCACTGAGTTCATTCCTTAAAAAAAAAAAAAAAAAAAAAAAAACAAATAAATGACTTAACATCACACCTCAAAGCACTAGAAAAAGAAGAACAGACCAAAACCAAGAGCAGTAGAAGACAGGAAATAATTAAAATCAGAGCAGAAATTAATGAAATTGAGACCAAGGAAACCATTCAAAGAATTGACAAAACTAAAAGTTAGTTCTTTGAAAAAATAACCAAAATTGACAGCCCCTTAGCGATGCTAACAAAAAGAAGAGAAAAAACTCAGATTACTAACATTCGTGATAAAAAAGGGAATATCACAACAAACACCTCAGATATACAGAAGATAATTAGAAATTACTTTGAAAACGTGTATTCTAATAAAATAGAAAATATTGAAAACATTGACAGATTTCTAATCATATGATTTGCCTAAACTGGAACTGGAGGCTATACACAACTTAACAGATCAATTACAAGCGAAGAAATAGAAGACGTCATCAAAAAGCTACCAACAAGGAAAAGTCCAGGACCTGATGGCTTTACAGCTGAGTTCTACAAGACCTTCAAAGAAGAACTAATACCATTGCTCTTCAATTTATTTCAAGAAATAGAAAAAAAGGGAGCTCTCAAAGACTCTTTCTATGAGGCCAATATTACACTAATTCCAAAGCCAGGCAAAGACACAGCCAAAAAGGAAAACTTCAGGCCAATATCTTTAATGAACATAGATGCAAAAATTATCAACAAAATCCTGGCAAATCAAATACAAAAACATATCAAAAAGATAGTGCACCACGATCAAGTGGGGTTTATTCCAGGGATGCAAGGCTGATTCAACATTCAGAAATCAATAAACATAATACATCACATCAATAGACTTGATCATCTCAATAGACGCAGAAAAAGCATTTGACAAAATACAACACTGGAAAAACTAGGAATATCAGGAACTTATCTCAACATTATAAAAGCTATTTATGCAAGGCACCGAGCTAACATTATCTTAAATGGAGAAAAATTGAAAGCATTCCCTCTAAAATCTGGAACAAGACAGGAATGCCCCCTTTCACCACTGCTATTTAACATAGTACTGGATACTCTGGCCAGAGCAATTAGACAGACAAAAGAAATTAAAGGGATACAGATAGGAAAAGAAGAGCTCAAATTAGCACTATTTGCTGATGACATGATAATATACCTAGAAGACCCAAAAAATTCTACCAGAAAACTTTTACAACTAGTAAATGAATTTGGCAAAGTAGCAGGATACAAAATCAATACACATAAGTCAAAGGCATTTTTGTACATCAGCGACAAAGCCTCTGAAAGGGAAATGATGAAAACTACCCCATTTACAATAGCATCAAAAAAAAAAAAAAAAAAAAAAACCTAGGAATCAACTTAATGAAAGAGGTGAAAGACCTCTATAATGAAAATTATAGAACACTAAAGAAAGAAATCATAGAAGAACACAGAAGATGGAAAGACCTACCTTGTTCTTGGATAGGTAGGATTAATATTGTCAAAATGTCCATACTACCAAAAACATTATACAGATTTAATGCAATTCCAATCAAAATCCCAATGTCATTCTTCAAAGAAATAGAAAAAGCAGTCATGAAATTCATCTGGAAAAATAAGAGAGCCAGAATAGCCAAAGCAATTCTGAGCAAGAAAAGTGAAGCAGGTGGCATCACCATACCAGACTTTAAATTATACTATAGAGCAATAGTAACAAAAACAGGATGGTATTGGCACCAAAACAGACTGGTGGACCAATGGTACAGAATTGAGGACACAAAGACTAATACATATAATTTCAGCTATCTTATATTAGACAAAGGCGCCAAAAATGTACTGTGGAGAAAGGATAGCCTCTTCAACAAATGGTGCTGGGAAAACTGGAAATCCATATGCAACAAATTGAAATTAAACCCTTATCTCTCACCATGCACAAAACTCAATTCAAAGTGGATCGAGGGCCTAGGAATTAGACCAGAGACAATACGCCTAATAGAAGAAAAAGTAAGCTCCAATTTCCAACATGTCAGATTAGGCCCCAAGTTCCTTAATAAGAATCCTGTAGTGCAAGAATTACTACCAAGAATTAATGAATGGGATAGATTTAAGCTAAAAAGCTTCTTCTCAGCAAAAGAAACAATCAGTGAGGTGAATAGAGAGCCAACTAATTGGGAACAAATATTTAATACATGCACATCAGATAGAGCACTAATCTCTAGAATATATAAAGAACTCAAAAAACTTAACACCAAAAAAGCAAATAACCCAATCAATAAATGGGCTAAGGAATTGAAAAGACACTTCTCAGAAGAAGATACACATTTAATCAACAAATACATGAAAAAATGCTCAACATCGCTGGCAATTAGAGAAATGCAAATCAAAACTACTCTAAGATTTCATTTCACTCCAGTCAGAATGGCAGCTATCAAGAACACAAACAACAATAAATGTTGGAGAGGATGTGGGGAAAAAGGCACACTCATACATTGCTGGTGGGACTGCAAAATGGTGCAACCGTTATGGAAAGCAGTATGGTGATTTCTTGGAAAACTGGGAATGGAACCACCCTATGACCCAGCCATCCCACTCCTGGGTCTATTCCCAAAGGACTTAAAAACAGCATATTACAGTGACACAGCTATCTCAATGTTTGTAGCTGTGCAATTCACAATAGCTAGGTTGTGGAACCAACCTAGATGTCCCTCAGTAAATGAGTGGATTAAGAAAATGTGGTATATACACACAATGGAATTTTACTCAGCAATCAAAGAAATTAATGGCATTTGCAGGTAAATGGATGAAGTTGGAAGACATAATGCTAAGTGAAGTTAGTCAGTCTCAAAAATCCAAGTACCAAATGTTTTCTCTGATATAAGGAGGCTAGTTCACAGTATTGTTGGATGGGGGTACATAGGTGGATTAGAGGAACACTAGAATGGTCAAAGGAAAGGGAGTGGAAGGGAGGGAGGAAGGAGGAGGGAGGGGGAGAAAAGGGAAAAAAAAGGCGGTTGAATGAGATGGATATCATTTTTCTAAATGCATGATTGAAGACCTGAATTGTACAAATATAGTTTGTATACAAACAGTTGTATGTAAAAAGATGCTATATACAGGCACTATGAATTGTAATTATTATAAATTAAAAAAAATAAATTAAAAACAAAAGCAGCATGGTATTGGCACCAAAACAGACGGGTAGACCAATGGTACAGAATTGAGGACGCAGAAAATAATACATAAAATTTCATCTATCTTATACTAGACAAAGGTGCCAAAAATATACAGTGGAGAAAGGATATCCTCTTCAATAAATGGTACTGGGAAAACTGGAAATCCATATGCAACAAATTGAAATTAAACCCTTATCTCTCACCATGCACAAAACTCAACTCAAAGTGGATCAAGGACCTAGGAATTAGACCAGAGACAATACACCTAATAGAAGAAAAAGTAAGCTCCAATTTCCAACATGTCAAAGTAGGCCCCAACTTCCTTAATAAGACTCCTGTAGCACAAGAATTAATGTCAAGAATTTATAAATGGGATAGATTCAAACTAAAAAGCTGCTTCTCAGCAAAAGGAACAATAAGTGAGGTGAATAGAGAACGAACTAATTGGGAACAAATTTTTAACACACGCACATCAGATAGAGCACTATTCTCTAGAATATATAAAGAACTAAAAAGTCTTAACACCAAAAAAAAAAAAAAAAAACACAAATAATCAAATCAATAAATGGGCTAAGGAATTGAAAAGACACTTCTCATAAGAAGATACACAATCAATCAACAAACACATGAAAAAATGTTCAACATCTCTGGCAATTAGAGAAATGCAAATCAAAATGACTATAAGATTTCATTTCACTCCAGTCAGAATGGCAGCTATTAAGGACACAAACAACAATAAATGTTGGAGAGGATGTGGGGGGAAAAAGGCACATTCATACATTGCTGGTGGGACTGCAAAATGGTGCAGCCATTATGGAAAGCAGTATGGAGATTCCTTGGAAAACTGGGAATGGAACCACCCTATGACCCAGCCATCCCGCTCCTGGGTCTATTCCAAAAAGAATTAAAATAAGCATATTATAGTGACACAGCCACTTCAATGTTTATATCAGCACAATTTATAATAGCTAGGTTGTGGAACCAACCTAGATGCCCCTCAGTGGATGAGTGGATAAAGAAAATGTGGCATATATACACAATAGAATTTTACTCAGCAATAAAAGAGAATAAAATCATGGCATTCGCAGGTAAATGGATGAAGTTGGAGAATATAATGCTAAGTGAAGTTAGTCAATCTCAAAAATCCAAATCCCGAATGTTTTCTCTGATATAAGGAGGATGATTCACAGTGGTGTTGGGTCAGGATACATAGGAGGATTAGAGGAACACTAGAAAGGTCAAAAGGGAGGGAGGGTAAGGGAGGAAGAAAGGGGGTATGGAGGGGGAAAAAAAAAAAAAGAAGGCGGTTGAATAAGATGGATATCATTATCCTAAATGCATGATTGAAGAGTTGAATAGTACGAATATACTTTATATACTAGTGTTATGTAAAAAATGATGCTCTATATGTGTATTATGAATTGTAATAGAATTGGAGAGGATGTGGGGGGAAAGGCACATTCATACATTGCTGGTGGGACTGCAAAATGGTGCAGCCATTATGGAAAGCAGTATGGAGATTCCTTGGAAAACTGGGAATGGAACCACCCTATGACCCAGCCATCCCGCTCCTGGGTCTATTCCAAAAAGAATTAAAATAAGCATATTATAGTGACACAGCCACTTCAATGTTTATATCAGCACAATTTATAATAGCTAGGTTGTGGAACCAACCTAGATGCCCCTCAGTGGATGAGTGGATAAAGAAAATGTGGCATATATACACAATAGAATTTTACTCAGCAATAAAAGAGAATAAAATCATGGCATTCGCAGGTAAATGGATGAAGTTGGAGAATATAATGCTAAGTGAAGTTAGTCAATCTCAAAAATCCAAATCCCGAATGTTTTCTCCGATATAAGGAGGATGATTCACAGTGGTGTTGGGTCAGGATACATAGGAGGATTAGAGGAACACTAGAAAGGTCAAAAGGGAGGGAGGGTAAGGGAGGAAGAAAGGGGGTATGGAGGGGGAAAAAAAAAACAAGAAGGTGGTTGAATAAGATGGATATCATTATCCTAAATGCATGATTGAAGAGTTGAATAGTACGAATATACTTTATATACAGTGTTATGTAAAAAGATGCTCTATATGTGTATTATGAATTGTAATACATGCTACTGTTATAAATACAACTTTGAATTTAAAAAAAATGAATAAATAAAAAAAGAGAAAAAAGAAATACAAAATTAAAAAAATAAAAAAGATTTATATGGGCCTTCAACCATCAAAAATTCTAGTTTGCCAGTCCTGATCTTCCCATACACCTCCTGAACCTCTCTGGATCTCATAGATGAATTGAAATTGAGATCTGTGCAGCATTCTCAGCATCAGTATATAAAGTGTTAGGTGAGAGGGTAACAGCTGTTCTATACCTATGGTACATGTCAATTTGAGCTCAAGTATTAGTAAACCAGTACATGCACATCTACGGTTACTGATAGTATAAAATAAATCTCCTTGATTAGAAAGCAGTGATCTAATTTTTGTGTGTTTTATAATGTATTTTTGTGTGTAATGATAGTTCATTGGTGTAAATATTTTTGTTAGAAGGGGCAACTATAAATCTTATTAAATTTATAAGCAGGACTAATCTGATGCAGTAGCAGTATCATCAACAAATGTTTGTGTATTTACATTCACATTTGCTACCAGATTAGTTAAAAGATTATGTTTATATTGGGATGTTATACTTTGAAAAAAGTATAAGGCCCTGAGAAAATAATGTTATGTTTAATTAGTTGTTTATCATAACAAAGAGACAAATACTGAATAATTACTTCAGTTACTAAAGGAAAATTTTCACAATTTGAAATTGGACATTGCTTAACATTGAAGTGCAAAAAGAATATAATATCGTTTTTTTTTTATCAATTCTCTAGACAGAAAATTTTCAAAGGCAACACAAAGAACTTCCCATCTGTCTACTTTATCTGATAGGAACTTCATGATTCACCGATGACAGAATTATCCACCATTGCTTTCAGCTAAAACTAATAAAGTTCACTTGATTAAAAACAGAATGAACACAGACACAATCATATTATATATGACTACGTATATAAATGTCATTTTATATATATATACACATCTAACTATCAATTTACCATTTGTAATAAGAAGATCTGAAAAATTCTAAACACTTTTCAACTTAGCTTCCTTCTTTCACCTTTTATTAGTATAATAGAATTACCTTAAATTTTTGGATGTTAAATAAAGCCTTGCATTTCCAAGGTGTTCTGTCTTGCCCTTACAAAACCGCTGATAAACCTTATTGCATTTCAACTCCACTCAGAATTTTTTCGAACTCCTTACTTTTTTACCACCTCTGTAAATTTTTATAATTTAAAGTAATTGGGGATGGCGATTGAACTCAGGGGCACTTGATCACTGAGCCACATCCCCAGCCTTATTTTTTATTTTATTTAGAGACAGGGTCTGGGTGGCTTAGCACCTTGCCATTGATGAGGCTGACTTTGAACTCAAGATCCTCTTGCCTCAGCCTCCCAAGTAGCTGGGATTACAGGCATGTGGTACTACGCCCGGCTAGAACTTTAAAAAAAAAAATTCAAATACCTTCACAAATAGCTCTCTGAGGCATAGAACTTCCTTTTACTGTTTCCTCCAAGGAAAACTATTTTTTTTTTTATTTACCCTAGTGACCCCCTTCCCTTTTCTTTCTCCCTCCTCCTATTCCCTTTCTTCTACTCTACTAGTCTACCTCCACTCATTTATATATCTTTTAATTGGTGCTTTATAGATACATATAAAGGTAGAATTCACTGTGGTATATTTATATATGCAACATAGTGTAATTTTGTCAAATTCATTCTGCATTTCCTCCCCTTTCCCATCCCTCCCCCAGCTCCCTTCCCCTCAATCTCCTTCTATTGCATTGATTGTCCCTTTATTTTCATGGAAACTGTTCTCCACCTTTTTTCCCCTTTACTTTGCTTTAGCTTCATTTCAGCATATGAGAAAGAACACTGGACCCTTGACTTTCTGAGTCTGGCTGATCATGTTGTTTTGCAGTTCCATCCATTTACAGGTAAATGCCATAATTTCATTCTTCTTTATGGCTAAGTAAGACTTTATTATACATATAATATATATTATATAATATATTTTATGTACTATGTACATTACACACACACACACACACACACACACACACACCCATTATCTTAATCCATTCATCAATCCATGAGCACCTGTGTTGGTTCCATACCTTGGCTATTGTGAATTGCACTGCTATAAACATTGGTGTGCATATATCACTATAGTATGCTTATTTTAATTCTTTTGGATACTATGAAGAAGTGGGATATCTGGGTCATATTGTGGTTCCATCCCTAGTTTTTTGAGGAATCTCCATACTTCTTTCCAGAATGGCTGAACTGTCAATCCACCAACAATGTATGAGTGTAACTTTTTCCCCAACATTCTTGCCAGCATTTATTATTATTTGTATTCTTGGTAATTGCCATTCTGACTGGAATGAGACGAAATCTCAGTGTAGTTTTGATTTGTATTTCTCTGATTGCTAGGGATGCTTAAAATCTTTAATTTAATCTTCAAGTTAATACAGTTAATCCTCAATTCGCCACAGTTGCTGACAATTATAATGAATGTTGAAGCCAAGCAATTTATTTAGAGTTCCTTAAATAATTATTAAACTAACTCCAACTTTTTACAATGGTATGATAATCAAAATTTCAAAGGAATAATAGAACCGTAAAATGCCCAATTGGAATGAAATATATAAACACACATTTTGTATTTGTTTGCTTATGACTATAGTGGTAGAATATATAATCACTGTAGAAAATTTGGCAAATTAAAAAAAAAGAATAAGGATGAAAACAGAAATCACTATAACTTCTCCATTCAGCTATAGCCTATTAATATTCTTATTAAGTTCTGTTCTATAATAAACTGTATGCTACACAAACTTCCATATTGATATAAAAATAAATGTATTTCTCTTTCATTCCCTCCCCCCTTCTGGAGACTCCAAAGAGCAGTACTAAACAAAGGAGAAGGAATTAAGGAGGGGAAGAAATGAAAGGCCATCAAGAATGGAGCATGCTGAACAACTCTTTTTTTTTTTTTTTAATTCTAAGTTGTTATAAATAATGAACAACTCTTCATGTGGGATTTTTAGCAACAGTTTTTCCTTTGGAAAATGGTTAAAATCAGCTAGTATACCACTTGGCAAATCATCTTACAACAACCATGCTATAGAACATGCTGGGTTCTGTGATACTGGTGTTTGACATCTTTGGTTAAGTGAGGATGGCATTGATTTATCTCGATTTGGTACATAGGCTATTTGTTTGCAACAGAGTTAGCTTCTCATTGTTATGTCTCAGTCTGCCCATTATTTCATGTCTTTTAGACAAACATCTTATTATGTTTCATGATATTATCAATCAAGATAGTAAGTGTCAATACCAGTAAGTTTACTTGTGCACTCAGGTTTATGAACACCTGGTCTCTGGGCAGAGTTTTTCTACACAATTGTTGTCAGTACACTTGGAATCTTTTGACTCTTTTGTAGCACATGTGCATATTTTTTAATTTGTTCTAATTATATATGACAGTAGAATGCATTTTGATACATCATACATAAATGGAGTATAACTTCTCATTCTTCTGGTTGTACATCATGTAGAGTTACATCGGTCTTGTAATCATATATGCACATAGGATAATAACGTCCGATTCAATCTACTATCCTTCCTACCCTCGTGCTCTCTCCCCTCCATTCACTCCACTCTGTCTAATCCAAAGTACCTCTATTCTTCCCTAATCCCTGCCACCTTATTGTGAATTAGCAATCTGCATATCACAGAAGACATTTAGACTTTGGTTCTGGGTTTGGCTCATTTCTCTTAGCATGATATTCTCCAGCTTCATCCATTTGCTGGCAAATGCCATAATTTACATGAGCATATTTTTGAAGGATATTGAAGATTCCTATTCAATTTCAGGTTATTATTCCTCTTCATATTAAAAGTTCACTTTTAATAAACTAATAATTTTGGTTGTTTCTTTCAGACCACCTAAAAGTAACTTCTGTCTTCTTCAATCTTTAATTGAAAATAAAATCTTATTTAAAGTGAAAACATTGTTTGACTTAAAATTCTCCCACTACTTGGGACACAAATGTTTATAATAGGTGAGTAAACTCTTAAAATCAGGCTGGGTACTTAGCCTTGTGTCCTGGTTTCTTGTCTGCTGTTCTATTTCCACTTTCTTTGTCTCACTTTCTCCACTATAAAATGTTTTCTTCATTACAAATATTTTTGTCCTCTTTATAGTCCATTGAAGTACATATGAGTTTAATAAAAGTTACCCTTCTTATTCTTTTATATAATAATATCATAGCTAAAACTGTTCTGTGTGGTCTGTGTATATTCATATATCTTTATTTCATTTTCAGAAAATTTAATCAAGACAATATTTTCAGTGTAAGACAAATGTGATCTCATTCATTTAGAAAGAAAATTAGATATATAGCAAATAACGTGGTTTTTATTTAAATTAACTTCAACATCTAGAAATCCCACCTGTTAAATAATGACCACCTCATATTATACAAATTGATTATCTTACATAAAAAGGGTTTCAAATAGAAAATTTCTGTTCTCATTTTTGTATACAAGTCTTAGCTAAATATATGCTAAAAGATAGGTGGATAAATGTAAATGCAAGATTGAGAAAGGATTCTTCTAAAATTTCTCTAAAAATCACATTGGTTACCATGTCACATAGCAAAAATAAATGAGATTAATAAAATAATTAGTTGGTTGATTGATTAACATGCTCATAAACATATCTCTGAGGTAAGGAGGAAATATTTTTATTGAATTAAAATGAAAAAATAACTTCTCAAAATTTGTATGCTAGGAGCTTGAGGTATGGCTAGATGACAAGGCCCTGGGTTCAATCCCCAGTGCTACAAAACACACACACACACACACACACACACAAAAAAAAAAAAAAAAAAAAAAAAAAAACGTTCAGAGTGAAAGTAAAATTAGAGGGTAATCTTTAGCACTGAATACATGTATTAGATAAGAATAAAACTCTATAATCAATAATATAAGATTCTACCTCAGGACACTAAAGAAAGAACATTATAAAAAGCAAGCAGAAGGAAAAAAATTAGAGCAGAAATCAATTACCTGAAAACAGGAAATCAATAGAAAAAATCAACAAAACCCAGGTCCCTAAAATAACATTGGTGCCAGGCACAGAAGCAAAGGCTTGTAATCCCAGTGGCTCTGGAGGTTGAGGTAGGAGGATCATTCAAAGCCAGTCTCAGCAATAGTGAGGGACTAAGCAACTCAGTGAGACCCTGTCTCTAAATAAAATACAAAATAGGGCTGGGGATGTGGCTCAGTGGTGGAGTGACCCTGAGTTCTATCCCCAGTACCAAATAAATAAATAAATAACATTGGTAAACCTCTAGCCAGAAATGAAGGGGTGGGGAGTATAAACATCATCACTACAATACATTTGGCACCTACTTTCATTCTTAGGAGGCAAGATTCTTTTGTGTGTGTGTGTGTGTGTGTGTGTGTGTGTGTGTGTGTGTGGTACCGGGGATTGAACTCAGGGGCATTCGACCACTGGACCACATCCTCAGCCCTGTTTTTGCATTTTATTTAGAGACAGGGTCTCACTGAGTTGCTAAGTGCCTCGCCGTTGCTGAGGCTGGCTTTGAATTCGTGGTCCTCCTGCCTCAGCCTCCCAAAGTGCTGGGATTACAGGCATGCGCCACCGTGCCCAGCTGGGAGGCAAGATTTATTGAACACTAACCATGTGCCAAGCACTGTTCCTTGCGTTTTACAACATGAATTTTCCATTCAACCCTCATAGCAACCATATGCATTATTTTTATTCCTTCTGAAGATAAATGCCCAACCCAGGTGGGTTAGTAACTTGATTATGTGTAACCCAGCTAGACAGTGTGATTCAAACTCACTATGTCTTGCTGTCAACACTGCTTTATTCATCTTTACCCAAACCTGGCTACGTAATACCTGCTATTATTTAGCATATGAGGAAACAGACCTGAAGAGGTCAGCAGTGATGTATGGTCACGCCATTTGGTGAAGGCAGAACCAGATTTTCAACCAGCTCTCTCTCTCTCCAATACTCATTCTTCTTTATGAAGCTATGGAAATGTATAAGTGTATAAAAGAGTTTTTAAGTATACTGTCCAATTTGTTTCAGCTTTACACTAATGTTACCATCACCACAATCAATTTAATAAATAGATCCAACACTTCCAATGGTTTCCTTGTGTCCCTTTGTGATTTGTTGGGGTTTTGTTTGTTAGTTTGTTTGTTTTATGGTAAGAATACAACAGCAGACCTATCCTCTTGACAAAATTTTAAGTACATAATACTTTGTTCACTGTATGTTGTACAGCAAATCTTCGGAACATACTCATCTTGTATAACTAGTCAAAGAAATAGAAGTAGTCAAGGGTAGAGAAGTACATAGTAGTGGTTACCAGGGAGTGAGTGGGGGGATTTGGGAAGGCATTGTTCAATACAGTGCTACATAGGCTTGGATAACACTCCAGGTGACTACTGAGCCAGCCTCTTGCCACACTCTATTTATTCCATACCTTAGTCAATTCCCCTCAACCTTCTTCCTCAATTCCTTTCCTGCTGTTTATCTACATGGGTTTCCTCTTGGTAGCTGCTTTTGTCTGTCAGTCTTTCTCCCCTTTTCTCTATCTGCCTGCCTCTCTTCACTACACACTCTGTGAATAATTATACCAAACTCCTAAGTTAAGAAACAAAATCCTTCAGGGTTCTCAGTTTAAGGAAAAGGCAAGAGAGGAAGCACTGGCGCTCTTGGTTAAATGCATATTTTTGTTGATCAATTATTTCCTGAAAAGTTATTAGTGTTTTCTTCTTGTGCGTGTTCACAATGTCTGTGGTTGAAGTGGTCTTAATGTGCACACATGTATCACATATGTCACATACAAGTGCTGATGGAAAAGGGCCTTTATGGGTAAAGAACTTGCCAGCTGGTGCCTGGGTGCTTAGAATGCCTATTGCTCTCGAATCGCAGGCTGAAAACTTCATAATGAAACCCGAAAATCACAGAAGCATAAACACAGCTGCTTATGCCTCCAAAGTAAGTGGTTTACAAGGGAAAGCATAATCAGTAGAATCGAGTGTTTAGTCAATTACATTAACAGCAGACAAATAGAAATCATATGTATTTGACAGGAGGCCATTTTAAGAAACTTTGTATGCTGCAAATGTAATGAGACATCTTAAAAGAAATGTCATCCATTATTCATGAGTTTGAATAAAATACAAAGGGCTCTCCTAAAAAAATCAGAAAATTAAAATTCTCTTAAGATGCAAGGTTTTGATTTTAATAGCTCATTTTATTTTTTTTAAATTGGTTCAGAGGTGCTTTTTTCTAGAAGTGACTTTTATGTGATTACAACCAGAGAGATTTAATACACCTTGAAAATACCAGAGATATTGTTTCAGGAAATTCTGCATGTCTAGAATTTCTAAGAATATAAAAACAATCTCTCAGAACTTGAACTGGGCTGGGAGAGGGGCATAGAGAAAAGTCAGCCCATGCAGAGTGGTGCAGGTGGTGGAGGAAGTTCCCTTAGTGGATGACAGGAGGTAATCACTGTATACAGGTGGACCATGTGATGAAATCTGGTATAAAGCAAAGGTCAGAGGTCAAATCAGGAAGTGCAAAAGGCCCCTTGCAGGCTCACTGGTGGAATTCCAGTCCTTGGGATGCAGAATACAGAAAGATCATTGATGAAATCTAAAACACCAGAAAAGAACCCTCCACTGGGACAACGTACAAGGATACTGTTATTGGAACTTCAGATCAGGCAGGGGACCATTTCCAAAGCCATCCAGACATGAGGTATATGGTAGGAAAGTTATTTCTTAAATTCTACTTGATTAAAGTCTGTTTTTGAGAGACTGAAGTGGGGCTTCATGCTCCAAGTACATTTTCCTGGTGATGAAATCTGTGGGGAGTGGGGAAAAAAGCTAATTGCAATTGAAATTTTACTGATCTACTGTAACTGCAGCAAGTGAAAATCAATAAATGGTAGAGTTCCAGTGTATACAACTAGAAATGGAAAATTTCCAAAAGCATTTGGGGGGTGGTGTTTGAATTCAGGGGCAGGGACACTCGGTCACTGAAGAACAACCCCAAACCTATTTTGTATTTTTATTTAGAGACAGGGTCTCATTGAGTTGCTTAATTAGCACCTCACTTTTGCTGAGGCTGGGCTTTGAACATGCTATCCTCCTGCCTCAGCCTTGGGAGCTGCTGGCATCACAGGCATGTGCCATTGTGCCAAGCTTCTCAAAGCATTTTTAAACTCTAATTTTTATGGGAAGTCCTTGGGGCATCTGTTTTAGTGAACAGATAAGATGCATGGTCTGTATAATTAGCACATCAGTGATGATTCTCAAACAACTGTGCATGAACCTAGTGCATCAGAAACATGTGGCAGTATTTTAAAGAACTAGGCACCCAGGACACAGGTAGCAATGGATAGAACTTGAAAGCCAAATAAATAAAACTCAAAAACAGTCAAAAGTCCTGTTTTCTCTCACATGTGGAAGCTAGAGAGGAAAAAAAATTTTCTTTTTGCTGTGTGGGGGGATATTTTATGAAAATAAAAGGGACACTAGTATAGTAGAGGAAAGGGACCATGGGAAAGCAGGAGAGAAGGGAAAGGAGAAATTCTGGAGAATGGTATTGATCAAGTTATATTGTTATGTTGTGCATATGTATGAATATATAACAATGTATCCCATCAGTAAGTATAATTATAATATGCCAACAAAAATATGGAAAAAGGAAAACAAAAAAAGAATCCAATCTGAGAGAAAGCCTGAGACTCTGCATTTGCTACAAGATCTCTTCAGGGAGCCGCTGACATTGACTGAACTCCTTTTTTAGAGCCTTATCCAACTTATCAGATCAAAAATTTTAAAAAACAATGCTCCAAAGAATTTAAGAAATTGAAGTCTTCTCTCAAATAATTTAAGCATTCTCTCTTCCAATAATATCATCATGCTATTATGCCATAATGTGCAGCTTTTAGCTCACTGCTCTCCAGAATTATCATGAATTACAATTTAATAAGTCTGAATTAATGAACTTTTAACTCCAGAAAATCATCTTCCTAAACTTCTATTCCACTACAACCCATACACTCCTGGGACACGTCTTCCCACAGAGATGGTATCCTTGGAACCATTTCTGCTGTGTGTGCTTTATTCCCACTCTTTCCTGTCATTCTGGATCAGTTTCGTTTGGTATAAAGATATGAGAAGACTCGATGCAGGTCACCAGAATGTGAGGACTCTCGGAGTATTGTCCCGAGATGCAGATAAAAACACAGGATTGCTCAAGATTTTGACACTTTAGAAGGCTCCCTGTCACCAAACCTCGGAGCCACTCCCTCTGTCCAGCTGGAAGCTGAGAATGGTTTCTAAATTTGTTCACAAATCCCAGTGGTTTTCCCAGAATCCTGGGTAGGGAGTCAGGAGACCTGAATTCTGGTTTTTCCTCCAGGACCAACCAGCTGTGTGTCCTTAAACAAATACCCTCACAGGTCCGGGCTCTTATTTTCTTGTGTAGTGGTAGAAATGAGGGTTTGAATATCCATTTTCTACTTATTTACATCATTTGGGGCCAATTATTAACAGCTAGCCTCTCAATCTCCTCACCTGTCAGAGGTAATAAAAAAAGACTACCCTCAAGAAGTTGTTGGGCAATTTACTCAGATATTGTATGTGAATGCTTAATACAGTGCCTAGCACAAAGGAAGTTTCCTGTCCTTATTTAGGAAGAAGTAGGATAATAAATGTGAAAACCCCTTTGAAATGGATGAAAGTGCTGATGAACATAAGTGAGAAAGGTATCTTAGCTATCTAATGCTGTATAACAAGTTACCCCAAAACTAAGCAGCTGGAAAGAGCCAGTATTATCTCACATAGTTTTTGAAAATAAGTGGTTTTGATTCAGGGTCTCTTAATGAGTGTCAGGAGCTCGGTTAAGCTGGAGAGTGAGAAGTGTCAAAGTAAATTATTAAAGCAACCATCAAGGATGCCTTTACCCACTTACTGCAATAGTGTAAGCAAGAAGCTAAGATGGAGCCGGGCATGGTATTACAGGCATATAATCCCAGCCAGTGGCTCAGGAGGCTGAGGCAGGAGGATTGTAAGTTCAAATCCAGCCTCAGCAATTTAGCAAGGCCCTAATCAATGCAGTGAGACCCTGTCTCTAAATCAAATACAGAAAGGGCTAGGGATGTGGCTCAGTAGTTAAGCATCCTGGGTTCAATCCCTGGTACAAAAAAAAAAAAAAAAAGAAGAAGAAGAAGAAGAAGAAGAAGAAGAAGCAGCTAAGATGGGAGAAAGCTCCCATTCCCCCTGTTCCTGTTCTACTTTCCCTCATTGGACTAGAGTCAGGTGTATCCCTTCTCTGTTGAGGAATCCTTGAATGAAAGGCACCTGAGGCTTTATGGTGGGTGACTAGGAATAAAAAGTACTGGGTAGAAGTCAAGGTCCCCCAGGGAAGCCTTGGTCAGGGGATCTGAGGAAGGCCTTGCCCAGAGAGGGCTGGAGCTGGAAATGCAAGTATGCATAAGAGCCCGCTTGATCAGGAGGGCCTAAGTCCTTGAGGGCAGCACCCCTAAGAGATGGCAGTGCACCAAGCATGTACCAAGTCTGCTGCAGGGAAGCCAGGTAAAGTATTTGTAACAGCACACTGTTAAGCTTGAAAAATCGTATCTAGGTTTGTGGTTGGGAGCCTCAGATGTGATTTGTTGGGGTGGTGGGATGAGGCAAGAGGATGCTTACGCTTAGTCCTCCTGCCAAGCTAGATAAAGCCTCAGGCAAATGTAGGGAAGATCCAAAGAGTCAGTTTGAGTAGATCTTCCCATAGGGTCAGCCAAACAAATAAGCCAGGTATCGGGGGACCAAGTGCCAGAGGGCTTCCTCGGTCAGCAGGAACCTGGGACTGGCCACTGAGTGTTTCTCTGGGTGTAGTTCTGGCTCCCCTGGGGACTCTACGGGTGCCATGTTCAGTTCCCATCTGCTGTTTTAAAGTTGAACCAGGGCATTTTAAAACATTTTTAACATGTCCCCCTGTGACTTTTACTGCATACCACAATTGGAGGACCACTAAATAAAGAGTTTTAAAAGGAGGTGAAGTGCAAGTCAGAAGCAACCAGAGAGAGCTGGCACTGGCTTGGTCAGAGCTGGCAATGTTAGTGCCCTCTTTTTTCCAGGTGAAAATGATCTATCTATGGCTAAATTAGCCTGGAAAGATACAAAGAAAAAAATTGGAATGGCTAAGAAAAAAAAATAGTTAGGACTGAATAATGAAAGCCAGTGTGGCCCTTACTAATGGAACCTGTGATAGCATCATCCTAAGCATCAAGACTCATTTTAGCCATCTTTTTTTACTTTGATTTTCTACCATGAGTAGAAAGTGACAACCTTGATTGACATGGAACTAGTTTTCTTGTTTCTCACACAATCTGTGCTGATTGTGGCAGGTGAGTTAGAACTCTTTAGCTTGACTTGATCTATCTGGTTCAGTCTTGTAAGGATATTTCAGACTTCACTGAAGTAGCATCACTGCTAACACAAAGGCCTTGCTTTACTCTAGGAAAGACAGATGGCTGCAGTTGTCCTCTGAGACAGGGTTCATTGTTTCAGTGGTATAGTGATGGTGGCCATTGGTAATGATACAATGAATTAGTTAATAAATAAAAATCCTAATGAATCAACAAATACAAATCCTAGTGGCTATTTGGAAAAAAAAAAAAAAAAGTCTTCCTACTGGGAAGAATCATAGACCTAAGAAATTCACATCTCTTAGAGCTTTTACTAGTATTTGGTGTTTTATCTACCATCCACAATGGCCATAATCAACAATTCAGAAAATCCTGGAGACTGTGTGCAGTTTTCTAATGGTCTTTAGGGTCTTTAAAAGTCTGAGTTTAATATGAGAAATGTGCGTGAGTTTTCTACTGATTGATAAAATGAGGCGAGCAGACATGTGTTACTAAGGGATTCATTTTAATAAAGAGAAGTTTCTCAAACTTAAGACAGAGTGGGGAACCACTTTTAGCAATCCTATGAATCTGCTATTCTGAGAGGCATCTTCCTGAACTACAGATAGACCCTAAACAAAAAAATACATTTTAAAAAGTGGCTGAGTTTGCAAAATAAAAGTGAGGGAGATACCCAAGAGCCAAAAAAAAAAAAAAAAAAAGCTGTGAGCTGAAATCAGGGCTGAGGGGAACATAGGAGGCTGGCCTACCCTGGGGCAGATGCTGACACCTGGACTCCAAAGCTCTGGGGTTTGTAATCATTAAGGAAAGGAGAGGGTAGGTATACTTTGTGTGTATGTAAGACAAGGAAATGAAGCCTGAGATGCACATATAAAGTAAAGGCCCCCCAAAAGAAATACGATCTCAATGAAATAATGTGTAAGGGAAAAAAAAAATCTGAGAAAGCAGCTGAGGACAACTAGCAGGAAATTATCTCTCTGCGCTGTAACATTGGCTGAAAACCACAAATAACGAAAAGACAATATTTTTCCCCTCAGCATTTTAAACTTTATCCATATTCTTGTGATTTGGGAGTTTGAATTGATACTATACATTGAGTCAGAAAAATCCCAAACTGAGAAAATAAAAAAGTCCCAGGTTAATAGCTGTTCCTGGTGCCTGAAATAAATAATGCAACTCTTAGGGAAAGCACTTCTTCCTTATGCCCTCAGGATTCCTGCATATTAGATTCAAACAAAGACAGATTCCCAGTGAGAAATTCCCAAATACAATAAAAATGAACCATGAGGTCTGGACTACAACAAATGATAGATTTAGATCCTATGGAATTCATATCATGGAATATTCCAAAACTGAATATAAAACAGCTATTCAAACAAACGAAAGTTAAAGTAAAAAATTCTAGAAGCAAAACTAATAAAATAGTAGCAAACAGGATCTAACACCACATTAAGAAGATAATAAATCATAAGCAAGTGAGATTATTCCAAGAATGCAGAGTCTACATAATATTAGGAAATATATTATTATTACATACCATATTAGTAGTTGGAGATAAGTATACAATTTTTAAAGAGTTTCATTGAGATATAATTAGCCTAGATATTCAATATCACATATTTGAAATGGACAAGATAATGAGTTTTGACATATATATACCTGTAAAACCAGCACCAGAGTCAAGATAATGAACATACCCATCACCTCCAGAAGTTTCCTCATGCTATTTTATAATTCTTCCCTCCTTCAGCTCCTTGTGGACTCCTTCTCATTCTTGTGCAACCACTGATATGCTTTCAGTCACCATAGATTGGTTTGCATTTTCTAAAATTTGCAAATTTTTGTCTGAGTGAAAAGTAGAATCAAGAAAGTAGATTAGGGGGCTGGGGTTGTGGCTCAGCGGTAGACCACTCACCTAGCACGTACACGGCCCGGGTTCAATCCTCAGCACCACTTAAGAAAAAAGGCATTGTGTACAACTAAAACAAATAAATAAATTTTTCAAAAAATTTTTTTAAAAAAGAAAGTAGATTAGAATAGTGCTGAGATACAGCCCTGTAGTCAGCCAAATCTGCTATTTCAGGAAGTACTGAGAAGGACAGGGACAGCAGAAGGTCAGGAGGAGGAATCAGAGTTGTCATGGGGGATCATAAAATAGGTTAGGAGATAGAAAAGGGAAGAAGGACTGATAATGGAAAGAGGAAATGAATGATTTTCACACTGAGAGAGAGAGTTCTCATCCAAGGTCATTTTGCCATCTCAATGCTTGTAACACACTCGCTTCCAAACCAGTCTGGAACCAATTCTCAAGCAGGCTGTTACAGAGGCAAATTGGAACAGCTGCTGGGGGAATGTTGCAGCAGAAGAGAGATTTACTTTCTTATGGGTGTCTTTGGTGTTCCTGGAAAAAACAATTATGTGCCTAAATAATTATTTCGAATAGTGGCCCTTCTAGTGCCTTGGAAGTTATTTTATTTATACACAAAATTCTTGCTTAGTAACCAATATAATGTATATTTTTAAAAATGATTGTAATTCCAACATACCTGTGATCCCACCCTAATGATAATCTCTAATACAGATAAACAGGAATTATGTTTATATGTACCAGCAATAGTTGCCAAAATGAATTTGGCTTGCCATGTGCTGAATGCTTTCCAAATGTTAATTCATTTAATTCTCGCAACAATCTTATGAAGCAGTCACATCATTATTTCCATTTTATAGAATGACCTGTTTGCATTTCCTCTGGGCTAACAGCATATTTTTGGATTAACAGCTTTTTTTTTTTTTTTTAAGTCATATAATGAGTAGGTTAGTAGTACTCAGAAAAATTTAAGTCAACTCAACTAAGGACATAATATGATATTAATCATTGTCATAATTAATTAATAACAGTCATATTTATTCATTAAATTTCACTAACTAGAGTTTTAGAGGTTCACGAACTGACAAAAGGATCTAAAACAGAATGTATCTGTGATCCCACGGAAATGCCTTCTTGGCTAAAAATGTGTACTAGTCATCTGACTTGGGCCCTGATAGATGGGAAGGGTAGAACATTGATTTTTTTTTTATCTTCCATCAATATTTCAACACCACACTGCATTTTAGACTAATCCATTTTCTTAATTTCCTGCCATCCATTTCTCCTCTCTCAATGAAGGAGCCGGGAGAAAGTAATTAAAGCATAGGGATGAATGCTTTAATCTTCTTCCTCAGGCAGACCGAATAGAAACTGGGACCTGAACACCTTCAGGTCTCCTCAGAGCATGAACTACACTGGGTTTCACACAGAATCTGATCATTGAATGCCTCGTCCACCATGGGTGGTGTTACAGAGGGCTTCTAGAAAGTAAGCTGACCACCAGTTCTGGAGTTTGTCTCTTTCTTCTCATTGCCCACTCCTGTGCAGAACTCAACATTCTCCTAGTTTTTGACAGCATCTGTGGACAGGTGACTTCCACATTTTAAATTTGAGCCATGTTTCTCTTCTAAGTTATTTATCCATATAGTCTCACTGTTTATTCAATACCTCTACTTAACTATCTCATCTGGGTTATGGCCAGGAACAAGACAGGCTAAAACTGTCCTTGTAGAACTCATGTTCTAGGACTATACTCAAGATGTCCCAAACTGAATGTACATACCCTAAATCTTTTCTACCTGTTCAGCCACTTGGGCTATAGTCCACATCTTTTACCTCGAAGGCATTTTTCTCATTCTTGAGTGCCCACACAGTAATCCAAGAAATCTATCATTTCAACCTTGAACTTCTCTGAAAGTCTACTAAATGATATCCCTTTATGTTCTCCTCCAGTCTGAGCCAGAAAGATAACTTGAAAAGAATCGCTCCTGGAAAATGAAATAAAGTACAAATCTGCTTAAAATTTTTTTGAATGCAACTGGAATAAAATGTGGAGCCTACTAGACCAGGCATGGCATGGCTCCTGCCTACCTCCCAGCTCTCGTCCCTCAGCTCTGATTTCCACGGCGAGGTTCAGTGGGTTCTTTGTTTGTTCCATATTTCTTATTTAGTGGGTTCTTTGTTTGTTTCATATTTCCATTATAGTTGTACATGATGGTGGGATTTGTTGTTTTTTAAATACTCGTACATACACACAATATATGTTCTTGTCTGTGCCAAAATTCTTCTCACTTTACATTGTTTCCACTGAGCTCTCTTAGAAACTCTAATCATTTTCAGATCTCAGCTCAAACATGACTTTTTTCTGGCCTATATTCTTGCCATATTAAGTTCCTTTATGTATATATTCCTAGTATATATTTTTTCTCATTATTTCTAACACAAAAATTACTTGTGACAATCTTCTTAATGTCTGTCTCCACTGTTAGGGAAGAAAATACATCCATTTTTTTCAACACAGAATCTTCAGTGATAATCACAGTAGAAATAGTAGGCATTCAATGAATATGTGTTATATTAGTTGAATATATAAAAAGGTTATAAATCCTTCAAGTAAGCCAGTACTGCGCTAATAATAAATTAAAACTCATCATTAAGTATATAATTATGAGAAAGGAAGGAGTACTCAGGGACTAATTAGAAAAAATAATTTAAATAAAAATTTTACTGTCCATATGACAATAATGAATTTACACAAATGTAGCAGATGGAGATAGATGTATGTTAATAATAGCTAAAAGTGATAGGAACAGGGAGAGAGCAGCAGCTCCAATCTGGAAAGAGTGAGGATGAATGTATCATCAAGGATGAGAACCAACCTTTTTCACATAAAAGGAAGCACAAAACCTCATAGCAAGTAGGATTTCTTAGGGACCTGTTCAAATGTTTTGGGAGCTAGGATCTCCCTACAATTGGACATTCAGAGATGGCTGAGATGTATAGAAAGGAGAATAAAAGGCAGAATATACCTCAATGGGTGGTATATTAGTCCATTTTTGTTCTTATAATGAAATACCTGAGGAAGGATAACTTTACAAAGAAAAAAAGGTTATGTAGCTCACGGTGTTTGATGCTGAAATTCCACAAAGCATAGCACAGACTTTGGTGAGAGCCCCATGGTGACAGCCAAATGGCATGTAGAAATGAGAGATCACAGCTCTAACCAGAAAGCCAGAGAGGGTGGGAGCCAATAATCCCTTCTTCAACCTATAAACTTTCCAATAGGCTTCACCTCTTAAAGGTCCTACCACCACACTAAGACAACACGTGAACTTTGGGGAACAAACTTGAAACCATATCCAAAGGGCAGCAGGCAGGAATCCAGACAGCTGGTAAGTAGAGGAAGAAAATGCTAAATAGTCTTCATGCAGGTAGATCCCAGGATGGCTTTTATGTCTGGTTCAGGATGCATACATACTTAATGAACTGAGAAGTTTTAGGCCTGGGAGAGGCTCACTGTGGGCAGAATATGAATTTCTTTTGCTCATAATTTCTGTTGATTTCAGAATTCGAGAGAATGACTTAGCCCAAAATTACTTGCTGTGCAGTAATAATTTCATAATGGGAATATTATGCCTTGAGGCTTAGAACCTTCTGAATTATTCAAAAATCTTCTGAAATTTTTATTTTTCATCCTCAAAGGAGAGAGTTTGTCTTGTTTTTGGAAGAGAAAATATTTCCAAATTTCCAAGGGATTTTTCTTTAATAAAAAATAAGCCAAGATAAATGGGTTTATTTGTGTATATAAGGAATATATTTCCTGTATTTTAATCCCAAAATGTGGAGTAAAAAATTCAGTCTGATCAATCCCAAATATTACATCAAGATACTATGGATGTATTGTTGTTGACCTCTTAGATCAACTTTGGAATTGTTTGTAAATTTTTAAATTAATTTTATTAATAAATTGTTTTCCACTCAAAGACACCTGGGTAATAATTCACTGTCATCTTTTCTCATTCACTGAAAATAAGGGAGTCTGAATAGACTTCTCTCCTATTCCTACAAAAAAATCTAGAACACAGGTGTGTATTCTTTTTCCTCTTTCTTATCTCGTTTGTGTTAATAATAAACAGAATTATTCTTAAATTTAATTCCCAGCTACTCCAGTAAACATTTTGGCAGTTTCTTCAACTAAATATGCAACTATCCTTAGGACCCAGCACTTCACTCTTAGGCATTTATCTAAGAAAAATGATAGCTTATTTTCACATAGTGTACACAAATGTCTATAATAGCTTTATTTGTAAAAGCCAAAGAATTAAAGCAACTTAAATGTTTTCTAGCAACTTAAACAAACAGTGGTCATGTGGCATAGGCCACCACATACTACTCAGTAATAAAATGAAGTAGATTATGAATACATGAAACAATTTGGATAAAGTTTTAGAGAATTATGCAGAGGGGAAAAAAGCCAATCCATAAGGTTTGATACTATCTATATGACTCCATTTTATATCATTTCCACAATAAGAAAATTGTAATAATGGAGAACAGTTTCCAGTGGGAGGGTAGTGAAGAAGGCAAAGGAGTTGAGTGTGGTTATAAAAGGGCAGCACGGAGATACTTGTGATGAAAACATTTGCATCATTGTTTTTCCTTCATTAGATGTTGGAGATTTGTGTAAATCCCAGGTTTTTTGGCTACTATGAATAATGCTAATGTGAGTCTTGATGCACTACTCTTTGTATGGACATTTGTATTCCTTTTATTGGTAGATCATTAGGAATAAAATTTCTAGTTAATGCTAAGTTGACTATGTTAATATAATAATTTATTACTACCAAGTTGTTTTACTCAGGAGCAATTGCCAAAGAGTTTTCTGAAGTGGCTGTACTGTTTTACATTCTCATCAGCAGTATAGGAGGATTCCAGATTTTTCACAGATTTACTCACACTTGAGATTATCTGTTTTTTAAAGTAATCTTGCTGATAGATGTAGATTGATGTCTAACTGTGATCTTATTTATTTATTTGCTGTTGGCAGCACTGGCGATTAAATCCAGGGCCTCGCACACATTAAGCAAGCACCCTACCACTGAGCTTTGTCCCCAGCTCTCTTTGTGGTTTTCATTAGTACTTCTCTAATGATGTTGAGCATCTTTTCATCAGCTGATTAGCCATTCACATATTTTCTTTCTTTTTCCTTCTTTTTAAATTGTTTTTGTTTTGTTTTGTTTTGATTTTGTTTTTGTTTTTGTTTGGTACCAGGGATTGAACTCAGGGGCACTCGTCTACTGGGCCACATCCCCAGCCCTTGTTTGTATTTTATTAGAGACAGGGTCTCACTGAGTTGCTAAGTGCTTCACCATTGATGAGGCTGGCTTTGAACTTGCCATCCTCCTGCCTCAGCCTCCTGAGTGCTGGGATTATAGGCATGCGCCACCGCGCCCTGCTTAAATTATTTTTTAAGGTTTTTAAAAAATGTTTATTTATTTACTTTAGTTGTACACAATGCAATGCATTTATGTTTACGTGGTACTGAGGATCGAACACGGGCCGCGCACGTGCGAGGCCAGTGCTCTGCCGCTGAGCCACAACCCCAGCCCTAAATTTTTAACTAATACATGAACATAAAACTCATACATGTTAATGGAATGCCTGTGATGTTTTGATGCATGTATACATGGTATAATGGGCAAGTCAGATTAAACATGTCTATGTCTTCAAATATTTATCATTTGTCTGGTAAAAACTCTCAAACTCTTTTTCCTCCTAACTTTTTGAAACGTACAGAAAATTATTGTTGTCTATAGTCACCCTACTCTACAATAGCACGCCAGAACCTCCTGCTCCTAATTGTAACTCAATACCCATCAATCAACATTTCCCTGCTCTCCCTCCTCCCTTCTTAGCTCCCAGCCCTGGTAACCACCATTCTACTCTCAAATTCTACATATCAATATTTTTAGATTCCACACATGAGTGAGATCATGCAGAACTTGTCTTTCTGTGCCTGACTTATTTCACTTAACATAATGATCTCCAGTTTCATCCATGTTGTTGCAAACGACAGGTTTCGTTCTTTTTCTGGTTGAATAGTAAGTATTCCGTGGTGTATATGTACCACACTTTCTTTTTCCACTCTTCAGTTGGTTACTACTCCTGTTGTTTTCATTTCTTGGCTATTTTGAATAGTGCTGCAATAAATGGGAGTGCAGATGTTTCTCCAATACACTGATTTAATTTCTTTTGGATATATACACGGTAGTGACACTGCCAGATCACATAGCAGTTCTATTGTTAAATTTTTTTAGGAATCTCCATACTATTTTCGATAATGGCTATACTAATTTACATTCCCACCAACAGTGTGTGAAAGTTTCCCTGTTATCCACATCCTTGTTGGCATTTGTTATCTTTTGTTTTTATTTTTCATAATATTCATTCTAACTGAATGAAGTAACACGGTATCTCATGGTGATTTTTATTTCCCTGATGATTCATGATGTTGAACATTTTTTCGTGTGCTTGTTGGCCATTTATATGTCTCCCTTTAAAAAATGTCTACTAAACCTTTTTCCCATTCTTATTCATATTATTATTAATATTATTGCTTTTAAGATTTTGGTATTATGTATCCTTTGTCAAATATACAGTCATTTTCTTAGTGAAACATCAGGTCAACACTTTTGTTCACTTTTAAATTGGGTTACTTGTACTTTTGTGATTTTTGAGAGTTCTTTAGATATTCTGGATGTAAGAACATATGTTTACCGGATAAATAGTTTGCAAGTGTTTTCTCCTCCTCTTTTTGTTTCCTTAATGATGCTTTTTAAAGACCAACAGTTTTTAATTTAGAAGCCCAGTTTGTCAACTTTGTTTTTAATGGATCATGATTTAATTGTGTCATGTCCAGGAGATCTTTTTTAACCCAATCTCACAGAGGTTTCCTTCTAGAAGTTTTACAATTTCATTTCTGTTATCTAAGTCTAGAATCCATTTTTAGTTGATTTTCCATATGGTGTGAAGGGTATGTTTATTCTTCTTTCATTTTCTTGTTTTGGCACATGAATAGCCAAATGTCTTAGCATTCTTTGTGGAAAACATTCTCCTTTCTCTTTTGAACTGGTTGACTTTGCCATAAATGTATGCACCTTAACTCATCACACTCTACACCAGGTAAGATAAATGGACTGACAATGATGTTTAATTCTTCTATAACTTGTCTAATTCTTCTATCTTAATGTCTACTGATTTATCCAGTATTGAAAGTTGGGGAAGGGAGGGAAAGAGAGGTGGAAATAGAGTGAAGGAAAAAAAAAAGATGGTAGAATGAGGTGGATATCATTACCCTAAGTGCATGTATGAATACATGAATGGTGTGAATATACTTTGTATACAACCAGAGATATATAAAAATGTGCTCTATAAGTATAATATGAAATGTAATGCATTCTACTGTCATTTATAACAACTTAGAATAAAAAATAAATAAATTTAAAAACATAAAAATAAATATAATCCAAAATACAAATATTAAAAATATTTCACTAGTACAAAATACTATCAATATTTTGAAAATTTTTCCCAAATACCATTTAAAATGGTATTCTTCAAATGACATATTTCCTTTCATTACCAGCATAAAGCTCTAATTTATATTAGAGATAGAGAGGGCGAGCTCTTTCTGAAAATAACCTAAAACAATTATTTATTGAAATTAATATTTCATGGTTAGTAATGTCCTCCTTGTTTTCTAAGATACATTTTATTAAGATGTCATAGATTTTCTATAAACTGGATGAACTTTCCTTACTAATATATGTCAGAAAATAAATCAGTGTTATATAAGAAAAAAAAATAGAAAGTGGGGCATTGAAATCTATAGTTTTTTAAAATGACTTTTTTTTGTAGTTGTAGATGGGCACAATACCTTTATTTTATTTATTTATGCTGAAGATCAAACCCAGTGCCTCACGCATGCAAGACAAGCATTCTACCACTGAGCCACAACACCAGCCCTGAAATCTATAGTTTTTAAGCTATCTATGTCTCTCTTGACTTTTGTCAGTTCTTAATCTGATTTCAGGCTATTTTGTTAGGTAATTATAAATTTTAAATTGTTTTACTTTCCTTTTCTTTTCTTTTTTTTTTTTTTTTTTTTTTTTTTTTTTGTACTGGGGATTGAACCCACCACTGAACTATACCCTCAGCCCTCTCCTTTTTTTTTTTTTTTTTTTTTTTTTTTTGAGACAGGGACTTGATAAATTGCTAAGCCTGGACTCAAAATTGCATCAGCATCCCAAGTCACTAGGATTACAGGCCTGCACCACCAGGCCCATATCCTAAAATTGATTTTGATGATATGCTGACTATTTCATCATTATAAAATGTCTCTCATTCTCTCTAGTACTATTTCTTTAAAGTCCATTTTGTTGTATATTTGTGTAACCATTCTCACTATATTAATATCCCTTTATTTTCAATCAATGTATCATGGATTCTGCATTGTCTTTTTTTGTCCTGTCCGACAATCTGCTTTTTATTCTAGTTCTATCAAGTTTAATATAATTATTGATTTCATTGGAAATATGTCTATATTTAGCTGTTTGTCTTCTAGATATCACATGTAATATTTATCTTTATTTAATTTAGTCAGTCCACTTTTGAGCCTTCTTTGGAGCCAAAAGAAGTTTATCCTTTTAATTCCTCCATCAAACTTTTGAGAATACTTTTTGAGTTATTTTCTTAGTACTTATACTGTGTAGTATTATGTGCATCACAGTTTCTTACAGTCTATGTCAGGTTAATGCAGACTTAATTCCAGCAAAATTATGCAACCTTGCTGGGTACAATGGCATACACCGGTAATCCCAGTGGCTTGGGAGGAGGAGGCAGGAGAATCACAAGTTCAAAGCCAACCTCTGCAACTTAGTGTGGCCCTGTCTTAAAATAAAATATAAAAAGGACTGTGGATGTGGCTCAGTGGTTACCTGCCCCTGGGTTCAATCCCTGGCATCCCCCCAAAAAATAATTATGGAAATTTGCTTCAATATAACTTCTTTTACTTTCTCCTTCATTGTGCTATTATTGCTGCATTATTTCAACTTATATTATAAACCCAACAAATACAGTGTTATGATTATTACTTTATATAATCTTATATAATCTCAGTGCAATTAAATACAACATTAAAAATATATTCATATATTTTTAAATAGTTACCCTCATATCTGTCATTTTAGTTCATTGTGAGGATTAAAGTTACCATTCTATGTTATTTTCTGTCAATCTAAAGATGCTTCCTCCTATTTCTTATTAGGAAAATCTGAATTTTTCAAATTTTGCTGGGTATAGAATTCTTGGTTGACATATTTTTTTCTTCCAGCACTTTAAATTTGTTATTCAGCCCTCTTTTGCTAAGGTCATTCTGAATAGATTTGTCTCCTATCTTTAAAACTCAAAATCTAGGTCTTTCTTGTCCTATAATATTAGCCATTACATTGATTTAATGGTTGGTTTTCTTGGCCTTATGTTTCCTATTAGTCTTGAAAACCACTGAGCCATGGTGATTGTCCCTTCCCATTATTAGAGGTCTAATATCTGGAAGAAAAGGGAACTCTATTTGACTTGTTCCTAAAAGCAATGATTATTGCCTTAACTTTCAGTAAGCCAAAAGTTAAATTTAATTTGGACATATAATCATTGACTCCCCAAATAATCACCTCTCCCTTTATAGACCTAGCAATCTTTCTGCTATCCTTTTAAGTTTTTGAACTCTTACAATAGCAAATCACCAAGAAAAAAATAAAAAAAAAGAACAAGAAGAATCTAGACTTCCTGTTGAGTATATTTTTTAAGCTGCTAGCTACCATCTTCATTTTTATTTCCAAGCTAAAAAATAGAGTAATTATACCTGGGGTCTGGTGCTCTTCTAACTAATGAATGATTCATGTAGTTATGATTCTGACTAACACAGTTCATTTATACCTTAAAAGGGAGAATGTTTGACCCAAAATTTAAAAGGGAATAAAGTGATGCTTTTACATGCTTCCTTGTTAAAACAAAATTTATATTTAACAGAATTTGTGACTGTCTTAGGAGACATAATAATAAGAGACATGACCCATATCCATTGTCTCCACTGAGATCCTGTCAGAATACAGCAGTCACACTAGTTATTTAACAGAGAAAATATAACATGAGGAATTGTTAATAAGTTATAAAGTTGTTAATTAGGAAACTGAAAAGACAAAAAGAGAACATAAAGAATCAACTTCAGAAACTAGCTCCCACCCCAAGGACTACATGAACAAAGGGAAGAGGTTGGACACAATAAAACTTAGAAGCTTGGGGAAGGAGTCACAATCTCTGAAGAGAGTCTCTAGGCAGCTGGTCCTAGTGTCTCTGAAGAGGTGCAAACAGGCTGATTCTGCCATTGTCGTGATGTGAAAGAATTGCCATCTTGGGGAGAAGCAGCATTGCAGGACTGAGGCTCCCAGGAACAGGAAGCAGAAAAGAAGCATATAGTATCTTCTTCCTCCTTCTACCTTGTACTTGCCCTCTAAACAATCTCCCCTAACACACAAACACACACCACTACCACCATCACCACCACCACAATGATGCAACTTGATAGACAGCCTGCTGGCAAAGCAAAAATGTGGTTTGCAAAGTCCCAGCTCCAGCAGTATGTAACGCAGTAGGAAGGATAGATTTGGGACTGACATACAAAAACGTAATATCTGACACATTAATTTAATTCTAAATAAAACTCTTCATTTTCCTATCTAGTCGCTGTTTTCCATGTGCCTGAGGTTTCCAGAATGTTCTGTCATGAATAATCAAATACCATTGTGACTTATGGTTTCCTATAATCTTAACCACGGCTGAGTCAAAAAAACTTTTGCATAAACAAATCTATAAATATGATGTAGAATTATACTAAACATTTGGAATTTTTGGAATTAATATTTATGGTGTCCCCGTCTTCATTTTGCAGAAGCCCATGTATGTTAGCCAGCTTTCCACTGAAATAGCAAATACCAGAGATCCTCAGCATAGAGAAAAAAGGTTTATTTTGGCTTACAGTTTTGCAGGTTCCACTCCAAGATGAGGCAGACCCATTGCCTTTAGGCCTCTGAGTAAGGGGTGGAAGGGCAGTGTGTTGTGGTGGGAGCATGATATAGAGCAAACCCACTCACCTTGTGGCTGGGAAGAGAAAGAAAGAGAAAGGAAGAGACCAAGGTCTCAATCCTTTCAAGGACACACTCCTAATGACCAAAAGACCTCTTTCTGGGAGCTGAAAGCCTGCAGGTGCAGGACGAATCTCTTTGTTAGAAAGGAAAGAACGCAGTTAAAGTCCAATAATCCAATGAATGATTGGCTCAGTTTTGAAGATTCTGTCTTCCTTCATCTTCAAAAATTCCTCCAAATAGTCTTCTATACCTTTAATGAATGAAAACATTTTACACTCAATGATGAAAGACAGCTTTATGTAATGGTTACAATCAGGCTTTATAATCAGACCATCTAAGTTGTATCCCTCCCTTTCCTACTGAATGATCTTGGGTGAGCCATTTTAACCTCCTTAGACCTCTCTGCCTCATTTTCTCATGCCTAGGATAGGGATAATAGTAGTACCTCTTTCATAGAGTTGTTAAAAGGATTAAATGAGTTCACATATGTCAGATGTTTACACAGAGGTTGGCTGTGTTAATCACTGTTAGCTATCCTCTAAACATTAATTCAAGAACATCTTTCAAATCAGCCCAGCCTCTGGCAATTTATTTTTAGCTTAGTTTAGTAACAAGAAAGCTAGCTTTAACAGTGTCCTGCTGATTATAAGAAGGCTTATAAAACCTCCTTAAAACCCTTTTTTATACTTGCTTTATTGAAAACATTACTTCTTATTATTTAAATAAAAGAATTATTCCAGGTAATTCTTCAAATCTGGACAGGTTGTTTAGTGGGCTGTGGAATTATCATTGCTAAAACCCACTTTGAAAACTAATGTGCTTGGCTCACTTTGATCTGCTTTGTTGTGACATTCAGCAACTTCCAAATCTATATCTTTCTGTCAATAATAAATATGTTGCGATGCAAACAGCCTATCCATGGATTGCTAGGAACCAGAGCTGAAAGATACCATGGAAATACAATAAATGAAAGCAGTGTTATCTTGGTTTTCCAAAAGTATACTCCAAGATATGTTGGCACTTTTAGATCACTTCAAATAAAGTGGCGATTATAGCTGCCACATTTGACCCCATTTAATAATTAGTAATTTGCATCACAAGTTTGCACTGGCCCATCAGCTTTCTGGTTCTCTTTTGTGAATTACTTTTTGAGATACCTTAAATATATGATGCAGTGAGCATCATGATGTAACTAGTTCATTTTATTAAGCTTAATTTAAAATGTATATAAAGAATGCTAGGAGCTCATAAATGATGAACATGGGCATTAAAAATCAATTGCTGATGGAAGTTGAGCATAAAGTTAATGAGGTGGTTCATGTTTTCTGGTAACTTTTCATCTCTTGCATGGGATTTTCCATTAGAAACAGGGTTTAAGGACCAATATGTCATCCATCTATCTTTTCTAGTGATGAGTTTTCTTTCTCCAACTTGTTCTCCTGTAATGATCTTGGGACAAGCTATAGCCCCATCAGCATTTTATTGTATAATATGAAAATACAGTTAAATAAGTATAGAAGGCATTAGGAGTCAAGCAGTAACAAAGCAAAGGAAATAAAAGTGAATGTACCTGGAAATAAATGACCTCAAGGAAAACAACCAAAGTCCTTCTCTTTTATTGTTTGGGCAGCAAAGTTTTCATTTTATGGTAAATAGATAATGCAATCCTCATTTCTAAAGGACCATAAAAATAGATTGAATACTTTTAAAAAGCAATATGGTTAGAAGATAACTATGCTGTGTGAAGAATCATAACCAACACAGTTTCTTCTTGGGAATTCATTAAAAGAGAATTGATTAGCAGAATTGATTTTTTTAGCATAAATTAGGTTTTATTTTGCCCAAATCTTAGCTGGATATGAATTTGCAAATTAAAATATCTTCTAATGCAATTATATTGTCTTCTAATATAAATCATTTCAGAAATGAAATTTCTGCCTTTAACATGAAACAAATGCATGTTTTTAGCCGAATTAAATGGAGGCCCAAGCAGAACCTAAAATGCTTATGCAGGGTGGACTGCAATATGAAAAAAAAAAAAAAGGGATGCATAACACCTCCATAAAATGCTTGATTTGAATATGAGTAGCTGTATACAAGATATAGGTTAAGTTTAGTATGTTTGCTTTGAAGATCTATTTTTGTGACATGAGAAATCTCAAGAATTCTCCTTTTTTAAATAGGTGGGTTTGTTGCAAAACGTTTGTCCATCTGTTTCTTCTGGATAAGTAAGGACTTAGGATATATTTGAACAACATGACTAAACTGAATGTTATTAAATGCATAATTGTTGTAGTGGGATGTGTTGTGGTTGGTGATGAGTTAGACCTGGTTTGAATCCTGTTTTTGTCACTTGGTGTCTGAGCAATCTTAGGCCATCCTCACCTCTAAATTAGGAATGCAAAACCTATCTTGAAGGTTCATCCTGAGGACTGAGACATGAGGGATGCAGAATGCCTTCCTATGCTATCTTGGTAACTAAAGTACCTGAGAAATAGCAATTTTTATACTTCTATTCATGGAACTTTTTTAAGGAGGACTTCTTAGGACATGACAAAATGAATTGACTAAATCAATTGCACTCTTTTATATCATGCTCCCTGTACTATCTGCAAAAGTCTTGAAATGATAAACGTGGGTTTAAATCTACCTTTTTACTGTGCTTCCTATTTATCCTGCCTGTTTTATGTTCTGCTTTTCTCTGCCTTCTTGCTTTCTTATGGGGAAATTGATCCTTTTTTATTCCATTTTTGTTCTTCCATTAGTCTGAAAGCTATGCAACTTTTTATCCTAAAAATGGCAAATTAATACTTTAGCCACAGGAAAATAACAACTAAAATGCTACTATTTAAGAGTCTTTATTTTAATACTCTATGTACTTTAAACTCCAAAAAACTTAATTATTATTATTATTATTATTATTATTATTATTTTACATAGTCAATGTTTGTTTAAATTTAGCCACTAATTTATGACTTTGGTTGCTATTCTTTCCTACCTGCATAGTTCATCTTTAAGCTGGTATCCTTTCCCTTTTGCCCAAAGAACATGTTTATTTTCTTCCTTAAGGTGTGCTCATAGCAAATTCTTTTTTTTTTTTTTTTTGATTGGCATCATCTTTATTTCATTTTCATCTCTGAAGGATATTTTTGCTGGGTATAGCATTCTATGTTGGTCATTATTTTCTTCCAGTATATTAATTATTCAATTCTATTATGTCTTGATTATTTTTCTTATTGTTGTTGATAAGTCAGAGCTGTTAGTATACATTTTGCCTCTTTGAAGATAATAGTTCCTTTAAAAATAAGAACAAGTTACTTTAGACTTTCCCTGGTCTTTTTACAATATTACTTTGACATGAGTAGCTATAGATTTTTACAAATTTTTTCCTGGTCAGGATTCCGTTCCACATCATAGCTAAACTTATAAGCTCACCTCTAATTATAAATATTGTATTTGCATAAACAATAACACCACTGAAAACTAGTTATTACAATACTACAATCCTCATACTAATCATATTCAAACAGAACAACAACTTCTCGACATACAAGAAGATAATAAATTCTTTATTTTCAACATCTCTTCTAAATAACTAAATGCAAATATGAAATTTGTTTCCTCTATAGTTTTCCATTCCTACAGGTGAAAGGTAAAAATTTTATAAATAAATAAGGGTAAGTGTCCAACAAAGCAAGGAAATCAATTAAATTGTTGGGTTTTTTTACACACTAAAAATGTTTTTTATTTTATGTACAAATAATGGACACATGTTTTACCCATAAATTCTATTTTCCATAACAATTAGGAACCTGTTTTTTAAAAAAGAAAGGAAGGAAGGAGGGGAGAAAGGAAGAATCAATTAAATTGTTTTAATGAACTATTCTTTGACTTTCCAAAGCCTCTTGGATCTAAGAGAGGATGTTTCAATCTATTATAGCAAGTATGACCAACCAAAGAAAGGCAAGTATGATTCCAGGGTTAAACAGTTGAATGTGTCCATTTATTCAGAGTGATTACTGTTTAAGGATTCAGGTAGCCATTTGCACAGATAAGATAGAAGGAATTGAATAGGGGCCCACAGGCACTTCAGGGACACTCATGGGCAGTCCTGGTCAAGTTAGAACTGGAAGTCTTTTGTCCTAGTCTCTGTAAAGCTGTTATTCCTACCCAAAGCAGGAATGTATAATAAGCAAAGCTGTATCTATATGGCAAATGGCCCTGATGAAGCAAGTGATTTCAGCGACTATATCAGTGGGGAGAGTCACTTCCTGGAGTCAGATGAAGCACTCAGTTGCAACACTGTCCTCTGTCAACAAGTAAAGGGAACGGTTCCATGTGAGGAGTCAGTACTTTCTATAGTTGGAGGCTTTGTATTTCAATCTCTATGACTGTGGGCATAGTGGCACATACCTACAATTCCAGCAACTCAGGAGGCTGTGACAAGAGGATTGCAAGTTCAAAGCCAGCCCCAGCAAATTAGCAAGACTCTAAGCAACTTAACACGAGACTCTGTCTCGAAATTTTTTTTAAATTTAAAGGACTGGAGATGTGGCTCATTGTTTAGGCACCCCTGGGTTCAATCTCTGGTACAAAACAACAACAACAAAACCTCTATGACCATGGGGGTGAGGGTGCAATTTCAAAGCTCTGGGAAGACACAAATCTTCAAATGCAAAGGGTTTGCTATGGAATACTTATAAGAATGCCTAAAATATAGACACTCAGAACTATTGTAATGAAATTTCAGAAAAAACAAGAGTAAAGAGAAAATATTTTGACAGGAGATTAGAAAACCTTCTACAGAGGACAAAAGATAGATTATTGACAAAGGGGTCAGACTCTAAATGCAGTATGTAGCAACAGAAGCAATTCCTTCAAGTTTCTGTGGACTAGAATCTATCCAATCATTCCACCAAGAAGGAGAACAGAACAATAAATAACTCCATTAGACAAACATGACCTAAGAATGTTTATCTTCCATGTATCTTGAGAACATACTTCATAAAGTGCTTCTAGTAAAATGAACAAATATAAAAAGGAAGATGTTGGCTCTTAGTGTTTTCTAACACTGAACAGTCAAGGGAAGCCCTAAGGGCTTAACACTGCAGAAGCTGTAGAAAGGAGCTGCCATTGACTAGAGGAAGGGAGTGGGATCCGGAAACAGAACTTGGTGGAAATTGAGCCTACACAGTAAATTATTTACCCTCAGAAAGAAAGTAAGAAAATTTAGGAGGATTTTGGGTATTGGGGGAGGGGGAGATGATTATAAACTACAGAGGGACAAAAGTCACTAAAAAGGAAATGTACTTTCAACATATTTGGGTATGTGATTAATAATATTCTTAAAGTTATAATAATGTAATTGTGTAATTGTTAGATTTTAGAACCAATCATTAAGTGAAGCAGAGATGTGACTATAGTTAATTACCAAAGAAATTCAGAAGTTGGAGGCAGTACAGAGAGTAAAAGGTAAAGAAATTGTAGAAGTTCTAACAATTTATCACAGAAGGTAGGAGGCAAGAGATGGTATCCAAACTGGAGAGAAAGATATGGAGTTTAATTCCATTAAAATGGTGAGGAAAACAAGAGAGGCACCAAAATTTTGAGGAACCATTTGGAAGGATGAGGAAAAAGAACTCATATAAGGAAAATAAGCCATCATGTATAATAGCTGGTCATTATTCGATAATATCTGAAATTGATAAGTAAAAAGTAATGCATTGTAAATTGTAAAATAACATTATTTACAAACATGGAGTCATTTACTAGAAGAATTAAATAATGTCAGTTTTCTCTTTGGCGGGAAATACTAAATAGGACTGTTTCAGTATGATTTGATTCCTTTAATGTATTTAAAGTTATATTTAAAAGTAGGAAAGATTTAAAAATACATTTATACCAAAATTTCAGAAAATAGGAAAAATCTCAAAACACATGGACCATAGATAACTACCATTAACATTTCACTTAGGATTATATTAAATTTGATTTACTACTCTGTAAAGAATCCAGGTATTTACATTATTTATTCACACATTATTTATTCACAAAAACGTACCGTTTCTCTGTATTTAGTCTAATGTTGATTTTAATATAGTTTGGGATTTCTTTTTTACATGCCCCAAACATTTCTGATTATTGTTATATTCTCTATTTCTGTTGTTGCTGGCAGGAGTCTATTTTTGAATCTATTAGAAATGAGTTATTGCTGATAAAAGGGATATTTAAAAAGAAAGACCCTCACCAAAAATAATTTTTTTTTTCAGATAAAAAATACAGAGTGCAAAGCCAGATAAAGAAGGAAAATGCCAAAGAGCAGGCTCAAGAACAGGTCGTATGACTCTTGAATCCCATGCCCCCACCTAGGATATAAAGCATTCTTGAATTGTGGATTAAAAATAGATTTATGAAAAGGATCCTTAGAGAGGGTTGTTTTAATGTGGTGCCCTTACTGAGGGGACAATGTGGGTATCCACCCCTCAGCTCAAATCCTGGTGAAATGACTTCAGTTTAATTCCTCAGAGAAACTGGTACATGGTTCTGCAGTTGGCAGGCACAGTGGACTAGTATTGACTCTTTTTTTTTTTTTCCTATTTTTTAAATTTATTTTTTAAGCTGATACATGAAGACAAATATTATACATACTAATTGGGTACCATGCAGTTTTTTTTTTTTTTTTTCTGGTTGCATACAAAGTATATTCACAGCATTCGTGGCTTCATAATACACTTAGGGTAATAATATCCAACTCATTCTACCATCATTTTTTTTTCTTCTTCACCCTTTTGCCCCCCCCCATTCCCCTCCCTTCTAGTGTTCCTCTAATCCTCCCATGCTCTCCATCCCAACCCCACTGTGAGACAGCCTCCTTATATCAGAGAAAACATTTGGCATTTGGCTTTTGGGGATTGGCTAACTTCACTTAGTATTATATTCTCCAACTTCATCCATTTGCCTGCGAATGCCATGATTTTATTCTCTCTTATTGCTGAGTAATACTCCATTGTGTGTATATATACCACATTTTCTTTATCCATTCATCTACTGAAGGGCATCTAGTTTGGTTCCATAGTTTAGCTATTGTGAATTGTGCTGCTATAAACATTGATGTGGCTGTGTCCCTGTAGTATGCTGATTTCAAGTCTTTTGGGTAAAGACCAAGGATTGGGATAGCTGGGTCATAAGGTGATTCCATTCCAAGTTTTCCCAGGTATCTCCATACTGCTTTCCATATTGGCTGCACCATTTTGCAGTCCCACCAACAATGTATGAGTGTGCCTTTTTCTCCACATCCTCTCCAACATTTATTGTTGTTTGTGTTCTTAATAGCTGCCATTCTGACAGGTGTGAGATGAAATCGTAGAGTGGTTTTGATTTGCATTTCTCTAATTGCCAGAGAGGTTGAGCATTTTTTCATGTATTTGTTGACTGATTGTATATCTTCTTCTGAAAAGTGTCTGTTCAGTTCCTTGGCCCATTTATTGATTGGGTTATTTGTTTTTTTGGTGTTAAGATTTTTGAGTTCTTTATATATTCTAGAGATTAGTGCTCTATCTGACATACATGTGGTAAAAATTTGTTCCCAATTAGTAGGCTCTCTGTTCACCTCACTGAATTGTTTCTTTTGCTGAGAAGAAGCTTTGTAATTTGAGTCTATCCCATTTATTGATTCTTGGTATTAATTCTTGTGCTACAGGATTCTTATTAAGGAACATGAGGCCTAATCCAACATGTTGGAGATTAGAGCTTATTTTTCTTCTATTAGGTGTAGTGTCTCTGGTCTAACTCCTAGATCCTTGATCCACTTTGAGTTGAATTTTGTGCATGGTGAGAGATAGAGGTTTAATTTCATTTTATTGCATATGGATTTCCAGTTTTCCTAGCACCATTTGTTGAAGAGGCTATCTTTTCTCCAATGTACATTTTTGGTGCCTTTGTCTAATATAACTGAAATTATATGTGTTAGTCTCTGTGTCCTTTATTCTGTACCACTGGCCTACCAGTCTATTTTAGTGCCAATACCATACTGTTTTTGTTACTATTGCTCTGTAGTATAATTTAAGGTCTTGTATAGTGATGCCACCTGCTTTACTCTTCTTGCTAAGGATTGCTTTAGCTATTCTGGGTCTCTTATTTTTCCAGATGAATTTCATGATTGCTTTATCTATTTCTATGAGGAATGTCATTGGGAGTTTGATTGGAATTGCATTAAATCTGTATAGCACTTTTGGTAGTATGGTCATTTTGACAATATTAGTTCTGCCAATCCAAGAGCAGGGTAGATCTTGCCATCTTCTAAGGTCTTCCACAATTTCTTTCTTTATTGTTCTGTAGTTTTCATTATAGAGGTCTTTCACATCTTTGTTTAAATTGATTCCCAAGTATTTTTTTTTTGATGCTGTTGTAAATAGGGTAGTCTTCCTCATTTCCCTTTCAGAGGATTTGTCACTAATATATAGAAATGCCTTAGATTTACGGGTGTTGATTTTGTATCCTGCTACTTTGCCAAATTCATTTATGAGTTCTAGAAGTTTTCTGGTGGAATTTTTTGGGTCTTCTAGGTATAAAATCATATCATCAGCAAATAGTGATAACCTGAGTTCTACTTTGCCTATCTGTATCCCTTTAATTTCTTTCGTCTGTCTTATTGCTCTGGCCAGCATTTCGACTACTATGTTAAATAGAAGTGGTGAAAGATGGCATCCCTGTCTTGTTCCAGTTTTTAGAGGGAATGTTTTCAATGTTTCTCCATTTAGAATAATGTTGATCTGGGACTTAGCATAGATAGCTTTTACAATGTTGAGATATGTTCCTGTTATCCCTAGTTTCTCTAGTGAAGGAGTGCTGTATTTTGTCAAATGCTTCTTCTGCATCTATTGAGATAATCATATGGTTCTTATCTTTAAGTTTATTGATGTGATGAATTAAATTTATTGATTACCTTATGTTGAACCATCCCTGCATCCCTGGAATGAACCCCTCTTGATCATGGTGTACTATATTTTTGATATGTTTTTGTATCTGTTTTGCCAGAATTTTATTGAGAATTTTTGCATCTATGTTCATTAGAGATATTGGTCTGAAGTTTTCTTTTTTTGATGAGTCTTTGCCTGGTTTGGGGATCAGGATGATCTTGGCCTCATAGAATGAGTTTGGAAGTACTCCCTCTTTTTCTGTTGCCAGAAATAAATTGAAGAGTATTGGTATCAGTTCTTCTTTAAAGGTCTTATAGAACTCGGCTGTGTATCCATCTGGTCCTGGGCTTTTCTTGGTTCGTAGACTTCTGATAGTACCTTCTATTTCTTCACTTGAAATTGTCTGTTTCAATTGTGTATATCATTCTGCTTTAATTTGGGCAGATCATACAACGCTAGAAATTTGTCAATGCCTTCGGTGTTTTGTATTTTATTGGAGTACAAGTTTTCAAAATAATTTCAAATTATTTCCTATATTTCCATAATGTCTGTTGTGATATTTCCTTTTTCATTGTGTATGTTAGTACATTGAGTTTTTTCTCTCCTTCTCTTTGTTAGCCTGGCTAAGGGTCTGTCAATTTTATTTATTTTTTCAAAGAACCAACTTTTTGTTTTGTCAATTTTTTCAATTGTTTCTTTTGTTTCGATTTCATTGATTTCAGCTCTGATTTTAATTATTTCCTGTCTTCTACTGCTTTTGGTGTTGGATTGTTCTTCTTTTTCTAGAGCTTTGAGATGTAAAGTCATTTATTTGTTGACTTTTTCTTCTTTTGAGGAATGAACTCAATGCAGTGAACTTTCCTCTTAGAAATAACTGCCTTCATAGTGTCCCAGAGATTTCAGTATGTTGTGTCTGTGTTCTCATTCACCTCTAAGAATTTTTTAATCTCCTCTTTGATGTCATCTGCAACCCATTGTTCATTCAGTAGCATATTATTTAGTCTCCAGGAGTTGGAGTAGTTTTTATATCTTATTTTACCATTGATTTCTAATTTCATTCCATTATGGTCTGATAGAATGCAGGGTAGTATCTCTGTTTTCTTTATATTTGTTGAGTTGTTTCATGGCATAATATATCATCTATTTTAGAGAAGGATCCATGTGCTGCTGAGAAGAAAGTGTATTCGCTTGTTGAAGGATGAAATAGTCTATATAAGTTAGTTAACTCTAAATTGTTTATGATATTTTTGAGTTCTATAGTTTCTTTGTTCAGCTTTTGTTTGGAAGATCTCTTCAGTGGTGAAAGGGGCATGTTAAAGTTTCCTAGGATTATTGTGTTGTGGTCAATTTGATTCTTGAACTTTAGAAGAGTTTGTTTGATGAACATGGATGCTCATTGTTTGGGGCATATATATTTATAATTGTTATGTCTTGTTGGTGTATGGTTCCCTTTATCCCTTTTGATTGACTTTAGCTTGAAGTCTACTTTATTTGATATAAGAATGGAAACCCCTGCTTGTTTCCTCAGTCCGTGTGAGTGGTAGGATTTCTCCCAACTTTTCACCCTCAGCCTGTGGATATCTTTTCCTATGAGATGAATCTCTTGGAGGCAGCATATTGTTGGGTCTGTTTTATTGATCCTATCTGCAAGTCTACATCTTTTGATTGGTGAGTTTAGGCCATTAACATTCAGAGTTATTATTGAGACATGTTTTGTATTCCCAGCCATTTTTATTTACTTTTGGTATTTAACTTGACATGGTTTCTCCTCTTATTGTTTTTTCTTTAGTGTAATACCTCTCTCTACTGATTTTCATCATTGCTTTTCACTTCATCTTCATGGAATATTTTGCAGAGGATGTTCTGTAAGTGCTGTCTTTCTAGTTGTAAATTCTTTTAACTTTTGTTTATCATGGAAGGTTTTTATTTAATCTTCAAATCTAAATCTTAATTTTGCTGGGTATAAGATTCTTGGATGGCATCCTTTTTCTTTCAGAGCTTAGTATATGTTGATCCATGATCTCCTGGCTTTTAGTGTCTGAGTTGAAAAATCTGCAGTGATACGAATTGGTCTCCCCCTATATGTGATCTGATTCCTCTCTCTTGTGGACTTTAAAATTCTATCCTTATTCTGTATGCTAGGCATTTTCATTATAATGTGTCTTGGTGTAGATCTGTTGTAATTTTGTACAATTGGTATCCTATAAGCCTCTTGTATTTAGCTTTCCAATTCATTCTTCATGCTTGGGAAATTTTCTGATATTTTCTCATTGAAGAGATTGTGCATTCCTTTGGTTTGAAACTCTGAGCCTTCCTCTATCCCAGTTATTCTCAATTTGGTCTTTTGTTGCTGTCCCATAATTCTTGGATGTTCTGTTCATGGTTTCTTACTATCTTCTCTGTGTGGTCAACTTTATTTTCAAGATTATATACTTTGTCTTCATTATCTGACATTCTATCTTCCAGTTGATCTACTCTGTTGGTGATGCCTTCTATTGTGTTTTTTATTTGGTTAATTGTTTCCTTCATTTCAAGGATTTCTTACTGTTTTTTTTTTTCAGTGTTTCTATCTCTTTTTTGAAGTAATCTTTTGCTACCTGTATTTGCTCTCTTATATCTTTGTTGTAGTGGTCAATTTTTGCTTGTATTTGCTCATTTAGGTCATTCTTTAATTCACAGATCATTTTAATTATGAACCTTCTGAACTCCTTCTCTGACATTTCATCAACTTTGCTGAGCATGGGTTCTGTTATTGTAGTATCCTGGTTTGTTTGGGGTATTTTCCTCCCTTGTTTTTTCATGTTGTCTATTTGCCATTCTTTCTTGCAGTGTAGATCTGAAATATTACAGTTTCTACCCTATATTCTTGAGATATCTATGCAGGTTGTCTGTGCCTCCCATTAATGTTGGGCTTTCAGAACCTGCTGGTGTCCCTTGAAGTATGCTACCTGGGCTGTGTCTCACACAGGTTGGTGTGGGCTGATCTGGTTGAATCTTAGCTCCTTTGGTGCTCTGCTGGTTGGAAGAGGTGGTCCTCTGAGCAGAGGACAGTGAAGCTGTCCTAGACCTGCCTAAGTTCTGTGGGAATGGACTGGGTTGATCTGGGCCCGGCTATGCTCTGGTGGAGGAACAGCCCTTGAGCCTGGCCACATTCAAGCAGATGTCAACAGGACTGACCTGGGGCTGGCAGTGCTAGCCTGGCCACACTCCAGCCTAGGACCCCGGGATTGTCCTTGGCCCGCCTGTGCTGAAGCAGAGTTGGCCAGGTCTGTCCTTGTATTTCCTGCTCTGAGGTGGAGGTTGGCGGGACTGACTGGAGCCTGGTCGCACACAAGGGAAGGTCAGTGGGACTGACCTGGGCCTGGCCGCACTAGGGTGAAAGTTGGCAGTGGTATTGACTGTTGCCTGAGAAAGCTAAAGGACTAGCCATCTGCTAAGAAATGAGCTGAAAGGGTAGCTGCAGATCTATATACATGCCCTGACTTGCCAGGGCAGGGTTTGGCCTGGTTTTTCATGAACTAAAGGAAGGACATGAACAGAGTACTGGGATATGGCCAGGTAGGCCCATGAAGACCCCTCAACCCCAAATATCAAACAGATCTCAGTAGAAAGAAACTGGGGCATCAGATGAAAATATGGAAAGAGTATAGTAAACAAGATGTGCTGCAAATTCTAACCAGTGCCAGCTCACCATAGTGCTAGTCATGTTGAAAGTTTCTGCCTTTCTTACCTCTCCTACCTCCTCTCTACTTCTTTTGTATCCCTGGAAGGGTCAAACACTGAAGCTGAAAAAAGAAAGAAGCCATTCCTTTTTCTTTCCTTGCTAGAGGAAGTAGGAATAGCTGTCATTTTGATCAAACTGGAATCTTTGACCATTGCATGGGAATGGTTGTTCTCATTTAGTAACTGAACTTGAATATTCATTGAGCCTGCCAAAAAAGAACTAAACCTCTCAAATTTAAAGAAACAGTGAGATATCAACTCTTCTTTATAATTATACTTCATAAGTCCTGAGTATTCACATAACAGTTGTGTTCCTCTACTGCAGAAATTCCATAAAAATGTCTACAGTTTTTCTTCCCCACTCTTAGAACTTCTCTGCATCATTATCTCCAAATGCCTGTTGCACTCAGCTGGTTTTTGTACCATTGTCCCCAAACTGAATTCTCTCACTCTGCTTAACTCCCAGGTGATGTTCAGTTTGACTGTGTTTCTTTCCAAGGAGCTGAGTCTTGGCTCATTGTTGTTTGTCCACTCTTGGTTTTCATTTCTGTTTCTTTCCAAGGAGCTGAGTCTTGGCTCATTGTTGTTTGTCCACTCACCCAATTCAACTAATTTTCTATGGCAACCCCTCTCACTATCCAGACTAAGGGAAATATGTAATACCTTCCCCTCTAATTCCTGAAATCTTTAACTTTTCTCTCACCCTGAAACTATGACCTAGCAAGACATCCTAATTATTTCAGGGTTCCACAGCTGAACTTTCCTCTCCATTTGTGACCAATTTCAGGTCACGCAGGACCCTCATCCACAGCCCATTCTAAGCTTGGCTGCACCTCCAGCTGCAGTAGTCATTTTTAGAAATAAGAATGAACCTGTAAGCACAGCAGTGTCTGAACCTTGTCCCCTGACTTCTCAGGACTGAAAAGAAGCTTCCAAAATTTTTGTTTCAGCCCAGGTCTTCCAGAACTGAGATGTGAAGTCTTATCTGGGGTAAACAAAGCATCTCTCTGAGAGCTACTGAGCCTGCTTCTCAAAATAATACCCAAGATGGTTTGGGACCCTGCAGAGCATTCCCATTCACTATCTAGATATCTTGGGCATCAAATTCATGGAGCAGCAGAACACAAAGCCTTTTAAATCTGAAGTTGTGTATAAAGAGATGCAGAGAGATGTCCCTGTCTCAAAGAATTCCTTAGCCTCATGGCAGGACTTAGCTTCAGGTCTGGTGGCCCCACTGGAAGGATGATAGGACATGGTTCCCTCCTGTGTGGAATTGAGTCATTTCTTGACATTGGGTAACCCAAACCTGTGATATATTTCTTAAAAGGTTCAGGGGTGAGAGGAGGGGACGATCTTTCCAGTGTGGAATTCTGTGGAATTTAATAGAGATTTACCTATTCTTTAGAATCCAATTACTAAAGACTATGAAGAGAGAAGAATCCTGCCTAACTAACACAGCCCCTAAGTCCCTAGTTCTTCTCATTTGGTAAGCCTCACTTTGAGGACAGAAAGCCACATGGGCACTGCTCAGTACCTCACAGATATTGGACATGCTGCTCCCTTTCCAATTTTGCTGAAACATCACTACCTATACACAATCAAAGAAAAGAAAAATCATCTGGGTACAGTGGCATGGTGTCTGTAATCCCAGCTATTCTTGAGGCTGAGGCAGAAGGATCCAAAGATTGAGGCCATCCTGGGAAACTTAGTAAGATGCTGTTTTAAAATAAAAAGGGAGGAGGATGTAGCTCAGCGCTTGCCTAGCATGTGCAAGGCCCTGGACTCAATCCCCAGTAACACACACACACACACACACACAGAAATCATCAAGTAAGATGGTGCATACTTTGCAAGAGGGCTGCTTATTTCACCTTTGTATTTAATAGTTCCTATCCAATTTTTCTCCTCTATTTGGATATGTATATTATCCTATGTTCCAGTAAAGCTTAGTTGGCAAGTTCCTGCCTATAGCAACTAGTGATTTTGTATAGCTTTGTGTACCAAGCCTAGCCCTCTAAATCTAGTTCCCCACCAGGTCTAAGGACCTCTCTTCCACCTGCCATGATCCTTCCATCTCTAACATGTTGTCTTGGGAACCACAGACAGTTCAGTTAAGCTGTAATACTCAGTTTCCATGCTTCTCCTCCATTTAGCATGTATCCTGATACAAGTCTGTGATTCATACTTAACATGGGAAAACCCTTCTCATGCCAGATTTTTGCCACCAACTCTGTCTACCTTGTGAAGGTAACTAATGTATTTTGAGACTAGCATGTTTTTAACCTATGTGAATGTTTTTTAAAATCACAAATAGCTAATGAGAGAAGATGGTCTGGATGAGTAATGGCTAGAGGCTAGAAACTGCCAAATCACAAAGGCATATATGATATACTATTCTTGATGGTGAAAGCTATAGAAAGTGTTGAGATCATTTTGGAGATAATATGGAGGTTATGTTGGAGCAAAACAAATCTTGAGAATGAAGAAAAACAAAAGAACAGTTAAGAAGCTATAACAGTATCTAGTGGGGAAAACGATGAAGGCCTTTATAAGGCAAAGGCAATAGGAATGGAAAAAAAGGGGATGGCTACATAAAATATTAGGAAAAAGAATTGGTAGGACTTGGAAACTAATGGGATGTGGATGTAAAGAAGAGGGAGAGTAAAGGATAAAGCCTACCTTTTGGTTTGAGTGATAAATTGGGAGGGTAACATTCATATGTACATGAATGGGAATAAAGCAATTTAGAGGGTAAATTAGGGTTCTGATTTGGACTTGGGCAGATTGAGAAACGTATAAAATGAAATGTTCAGTACCTGAGTACATGTGCCTTCTCTGTGGAATTGTGCCACAGGAATGTCCAGGCTGAGAGAGACATATGAGAGTAATTAGTGTAATGTAGCTGAATTGCCAAATGTGGTAAAGATACTGGAAATGGGTGATGGATGGGCAGAGGAGTTGGGGGTGCAGTTAATAAAGTAAGTAGGGAAAGAAGGTCTGGCAAGACATACCAACATATCAAACATGCCCAGAGAAAGCACAGGAAATCAAGAATAATATTAGAGGGCTGGGATGTAGCACAGTGGTAGGACACTAGCCTACCATGTGCAAGGCCCTGGGTTGGATCCCTAGCATCACACACACACACACACACACAGTAATACAGAATCCAATGACAGAAAATAGAGAAAGGAAGGAGTTAAATGCTCTAGAGATCAATTAAGATAATATCTATTTGATAATATGAAAATTATTGTTAAATCAATAAGAACACTGTCAGTGGAGTGTTGTAGATGGAACTCATATTGTCATGTATATAAGATATAGTGGAAGTTGGAAAATTGAAAACTAAGTGTAGGATACTTAAGTAATTGGTATGAGCAAAAACTATACAAAGATCTGCTGTAAGTTTGAGGAAGCATTTCACTACCAAAAACACTTGAGGATGTTCATAACATATTCTGAGGGGAGAGTGTCAGTGGAGACATTAAAAATACATAATTTGATAGTATTAAATGATAGTGGTTAAAACATTTGAAGATAAGCCTGAGTCTCAGACCCAATTTTGGTCTCAAATTGATTTTGAGACCCAATTTCTTAAAGCTGTGTCATTTTAGAAAAATATCTAAGTTCATTACCTCATTTTCCTCCTTTGTAAAACAAAACTATATCTACCATAAAAGGTGGTTGGGAAGATTTAACAAAAGTATAAAAAAAAAAAGTGCTAAGCACAGGGCCTAGAACATAGTACATAATCAGTAGACAATAGTCATGGTCAGTTTTATTATTATGGTGAGCTATTTTATATGGAAAGAAAAGAATCCAAAGATTAGGGTTGGAGAGAAAGAGGAACACCTCTTAAAACTAGGTAGAACAGGTACCAATGCACATGGATGTGATTACAAATTAAAATCTACTTTTAAAAATCCTTACCAATACTTAGGTGTGTAGCTCAAGACATCATTGTAAGGACTCTGAAGAACCTAAAAATATCTGTTATAAAACTGCACTAAAAAGGTAGCCATACGAAATTTCATATATATATGAATATATGTACATATTTTACATATATATAATACACACACACACAAACAAAATGATTTAGTGAAAATTCTTTTGTTCTATTTTCAAGTCATAAAAAATTGTTTTATGTTCTGTGTGGAGTGTCATTAATATCCAACATTGTGTATAGATTCTTCAATGTTTTGGGATAAGGAGGGTAAAAAAAAAAAAAAAAGGCCCACTGCAAGATTAAAATTGCTCTGAAGTGTTATGTTTTATATTAAAAGTTAATGCAAATTTTGCTCATCAGTACATTGGCATGTTTTAATATAAAAATACTTTTACTTTACATACATAGAGTAAAACATTGCTGGTCTAGGAAGGTTTGCCATGTTCCTCACTTATTCCTGGCACACTGCAAAAAATCTTTAATTTGGGATAATCGGTTTCTTAGGTCTGCACCAAACACTGATAAAAGTTTACTAAAATTATCCACCTCTTCTAGTTATTTTAAATTTATACTAAAAAATATTGTGAGGTCACCATGCAAGATGACTGGTCAATTAGATTTTTTCAATCAAATGGCTTTTATAAATAGGTATTTAAAAAACAAAAATCCTTTATATATTAAACCCATAATTTTCAATTTTAAATCCACTTTTGGTTAAATAATATTTTCTAACAAACATAAATGTAGATTATCAACAAAATGTTGCTCAAAACAGTTTTTACTTAGATTTCATTATTTCACATTTTATTTCTATATATTACAACTAGTGAAGATGGAAAGTATTTTTTAAATGAGATACTTGTAGTTTCCCTAACTTTTCCTTAATCTGTTGGTTTATTAACACAAAGAGTTTTCTGACTTGATAACTTCCTTGTCACTGACAGGCACAGCCAAATTTCTGTGTTCATCTTTCAGACTTTTAATGAGTTCCATTTGTGATAAATCTCCATTCTGTCTAAACGTAATAATGGGGAAATGAATGAAAAACTCAATCTTATCGAAGTCATGATGGAAATGGATTCAACTCAGAAAAAGCAACTTTATGGTGACATCAGCTATGTTTTCATCAAATCAGTGTGAGATAGGTTTCTCTTCCCTAATGTTGATATTTGCTACCCTTTAAACATCAAATGTGAGGTTTCTTTCCCTTGCTCAATGAGGTTCTTCAAATAATATCCATTTAACTCAAGTTATTCCAATTTCTCCTTAAAATTTTAAATTCATTTACTCAAAAGTTTTTATTAAATGCCTACTCTGGGCAAGGCACTCTTCTGGGTAATTGTGTACAAAATTACGAAGATATATAGGCCTCTAACTAAAAGAGATGATAGTCTAATAGTTTCCAACAGAGACATTCAAAAGTACTGACACATCTAACTCCTTTGAGCATTTACTCTCAAATATAGCTATAATCACATTCTTTAAACCATTTTCTTCTGGCACACACAATATTAACTACCACATAATCTCTGGAAAGGTAATATTTTCTTCAAGAGACTAAGCTCTAACTTTAAAAGAATACATATTTTAAAAAGGCAGTACCCAAAACAACAAATATATGTATGCCAAAAATTATAAATACAATATAGTTATATTCTAATGAAGACTTTACTGATAAATTTGTCTACTAATGCATGAAATATAAAAGCATTTAAATTAAGAATGTAAGTTTTTAAAGCATAGAATTTATGAAAACACTGATTATTTAAGTCTTCTAAAAAAGTTCTTTTCCACAGAGTTTTGAATTTATTAAGATAGAAGTCTATGGAAAGATAAATCTAACTTTCCTAAGAGGGAAGGGTTTAGACCAAAGCAAACTAAAACATTTCAATGAAGTAATAACAGAACTGAAAAGTCATGGGGAGAAAAACAATGTGGCTCCTTAATGTATCATATAATGGTGTATACTCTTAAAAAGATCTCTTCAGAAAATAGTACCTCTGTGATTTTAGCAAGGTATTTATAAGGAAATAAATAGTAAAACAAATTATGTCTCTTTTTAGCAGAATGGTAAAGTTTTGCCCTAAAATAATTCCTTTTACTCCAAATAACTCCTTCATGAAATATAAAATGATAACTATTGGCAAATTAGTCTTATTGTTGGACTATTTTTAAATTTTCAGATCAAAGTAACCAATTTATTCTTCTTTTTATGCTATTTCTTTTCTACACTGTTACATTAAATAATGTTTTAAAGATGGCAACTTCAATTTAAGATACCATTCCAAAGAGTCATTTATAGTTTTTGTTTGTTTGGGCAGGAAAATTTATTAAAGTAAATAAAAAGTTACACACTAACTTTTTAGTAAATAAGTTGAACTTAGTCACATTTTTTAGCCTGAAGACTTTTTCAGTTGCTTATAGAATATAAATGTAATAAAGTCAGCTTGATGGCTGTAAAATTGCTATCTTCTGAATGTATTTTTAAGTCTTGTCTTAGTAATACTTTGTAGAATATATTTTTGTATTTGGCTTTCTTAGGGCAAAGAGATATGGTTAAAGTAATTTGCTCATTTGGCTAAGAAATTTAAAAAAGAAGATTTTACTTAACTGTTTTTTGATACTATAAACTAATAATTTTAAAATGGATTTTTCTACTACATTATATCTGAATAGAACAATAATGAAACACTACACTATTTCATTTGGATGATGTTAATATAAATACTTAACCAAATTATGGAAAATTTCAAATCAACCTGCCACAAATATGAACTCTAAAACATGGGTATCTTTTATAACTTCTACTTTTAATATAATGAAATATTCATTAACTGTTAATTGCACATTAAATGAAAAATTATTTTAACAAAATTTTATTCAAAGCATTAGGAAAATCATATTCAAAACATAGAAATTATCAGACTATAACAATGCTGCATAGATAGTGGTATACAAATTCCCTGATGCTAAATAACTTCTTCCTAACTTAAACTTCAATTTTCAAGTCACCAATAGAAAATGGTAGAGGCATTATTTCTTCTCTGAGGCTGGAAAAATGCCTTCAAAGGTTTGAAATCACACCATTTCAAAAACAAAGATTAGATTATCTCCCAATTTAATTTTATTCCCCTCCTGTTATTTCTCAAATGTGAAAATTTAGAATGTAAGGATAATTGGAAGGGAATAAGAAGTGAATTACCTCTTAGTAGACACTATGATCAGTGCCTGCTTTACTCAGACAAAACAGTGAATTACGTTTTAAAAATTACAACCACACCATTATATGTAACTAAAATTGCCAATATGAATACTTTTTTACATAATACATTACATGTATACAAGAAAAAAAATGACCTTTTTCCTATTTTTGACCTTCAATAGAGGGTCATTTATCACAAATGGGGCCTTATAAAATTTTCATGGCATAGCATTAACTCCACAGAGATCAAAATCTTTTCTGAATACTTAAAATTAACTGAATCAGTTAATGAGAAATTGCTAAAACTTCTTTCATATGAGTACTTTTTGAAAAGAAAGATAATTTATTTAGAAGGAATTTGTAGCTCAAAACACTGTTCATTAAGAAAACATTGTTACCCTGAGAAAGACTTTTAAAATACCAATGTTTTCAGACACCTTCACCAATACATGAAGGCTCTCATCTCTTATGGTTACCTACATAAAGAATGTTTTGATCTAAAAAGCAATTTGGGTCTCTCCACTTTACTGGTAATAGGTCACAACCAAAACATCTGAGTGTAATGGAATATAAGCAAATTTTACATTTATTTTGGGCAGGCCTCTTACTTTTTCTAAGAAGAATTTATAGTTCTTCAAATGATCACAGCTTCAAACATACTGTTTACAAAAAACGATCTTCTGTTAGTCAATTGGTAGTTTTCTTAAAATAGTAAACAAATTTGTTTGGTTTACATTCCCTAATGTTTGCCTAGAAAATAAGGCATTATTAATTCTTCATTGGCCATTGCAGAGCATAGACAACTATTTTCTTTCTAGTCAGAGGCAAATGCAAACATTCCTGAAAGTGCAATGTTATTTTTAACATCTTTCATACATTTCCAGAGTCAGCATTTATGACTCCCTACATCTTTTAGTATAAAATAATGCTTATTCCTGACACCTTACATATCCCATAATTACTTGAGAAAAGACAAAGTGAGAGCAGCTACAGAAGTAGCAAAATATTTTCCACAAATAAAAATACAGTATACCAAAATGGCAAGTTAGTGATAATTGGTAATATGAACTCTCAATAATCCCACTCTTGGGTCCAAATTAAGATTTGACAAGTTTAAAGCCTTGTCCTGTGTCCAGCACAGTAGGAAGAAACCAACTCATTTTTAATCTTTTCAAGCATCTGAAACAAGTTTTGCAGATCCAAAAAAGGTTCAGACCACATAACCAATTTGCCAAATGCACTAATGGATATGTAATACGAGGAAAGTGTAGCATCCAGTGCTTGGCCACATCGCTTCCCGTTGGCAAGTGCAAAGTGTAGTCACTCCACCGCTTTGACACACCATACACTGCTTTCACTGTGCGTCCCTTTTCAGTCCAGCAGATGTTATTGTTGGAGTTGCAGTTATATTCTACCCAGTCTTTTGTAAAATCACCTAGCTGTGGTGGGTCAGCTTCTTCAATATCTACTGTCTTTGCCATCTCTGCTCCTTGCACTGCAATATACTGGTCGTTAATCTTTCTCACTTCTTTCACCCAAGGGGTTGAATTCTCACAGTCTAATATGATAATAAGCCGGGAACAGAAGGAACCATTCTTTTCTCTCCACCATTCTAAAAGTGTGTCAAGGCGTAGTATATCTCCACCTGTGGACAAGAAAAAAATCAACAGACCAATACTTTCTGAAACCTCTCATTAAGAATATTCTCCTAAGCATATTTTAAGTTCTTAGAATTAAATATGTAAGCAAAAAAATATGAAAATATCTGAAAGATAATTCCAAAGAATTTTTTGGAAGATTTATTTATTTATTTTATTTTGCAGTGGGTTTTGTTTATTGTTCAATTTTGCAAGCAACTCCCCTGACCAAACATTCAAGTAGTTAAAGTTTGGAGATAATTTGGGAGGCAGTTCTGCATATGTGAGTTCTAGACTTGACAGGGTTTGAGAGATCATCTGACCCAGGGCAACAGCTCATTATCTATTTTGTTTTATAGTATTATTGCCAGATAATCAGTTTGTCTGACAGCATCCAGCAAAGTGGGGCTATGTCATACTGAAATTAGTATCTGTATCTTAGAGCTATTTCAACTTCCTGAAATAGTATATAATACCTACTGGCTAGTGGGTTTTTATTTGTTCTTTTTAATTATACATGACAGTAGGATCTATTTTGATATATTTATACAAGTATGGAATGTATCTTATTCTAGTTAGAATCCAGTCTTTTGTATGTACACAATGTTGAGATTCATTGTGGTGTATGCATTTACGTACCTAGGAAAGTTATGTCAGCTTCATTCTACTGTCTTTCCTATTCCTATCCCTGATCCCTTCCCTTCATTTCCCTTTGTCTAATCTACTGTTTAATCTTCTTCCCCTCATCACCCATCTTGTTGTGGGTTAACATAAACATATCAGAGAACATCTGACCTAGGGTTTTTTGTGATTGGCTTATTTCACTTAGCATGATAGTCTCCAAATCCATCCACTTATGGGTGAATGTCATGAATTTATTCTTATTTATGGATGAGTAATATTCCATTGTGTATATGTATCACAATTTCTTTATCCACTCATCTGTTGATGGGCATCTAGGTTGGTTCCATAGTTTAGCTATTGTAAATTGTGTTTTTATAAACATTGATGTGTTGTCAGAAGATATTTTTAAAGCATAGTTTTCAACTTTAGGTTAAAAAAAATCATACATTTTTACTTCCATAAAAAATAAGTGTGCTATGATAATTTAAGAAACTTGTTTTATATACATATGCTCCTCAATTTGCAATGGGTTTATATCCCAATAAACTCAGCCAGAGTGAAAATATTAACAACCAAAAATTCATTTAATGCAACTCACCTACCAAATATCAAAACTCAGCAACAAAGGACACTGTAAAGTATTAGCTGTTTACTGTTGTGGTTATGTGGCTAACTGAGAACTGCAGCTGGAAGGTACCTAAAGGCTATGGTACCACATATTGCTAGCCTGGGAAAAGATCAAAATTCAAATTGGAAGTATGTATTATACCCAGTATATACGGCTTTTGCACCATTATAAAACTGAAAAATTGTTAAGTCAAACTATTGTTAATTGGGAAACTATAGTTAAATTCAGTAAAAATAAAAATTATATAGAAAAATTATTATTCTACACTGGGGTAGCAAACTACAGCTTGTGAGCTGAATCCAACCTATCAATTGTTTTTGTATGATTTTATATTTTTGCTTTGGTGAAAGAAAACCAAAAGAATACTTTGTGACATGAAATTATAGAGGAAATTTAAATTTCATGTAATTATTTCTATAAATAACATTTTATTGGAATACAACACTTATTAATTTACAGTCTGATTATGGCTGCTTTCATTCTACAATGACAGAGCTGAGAGGTGGCAATAGGGATCTTATTGTGCAAAATGTATGGGGCCAAAAATACCTGGCCCTATAGAGAAAGTTTCCTGACCCCTGTTCTATACCACTAATAAATAAAATGTTTCCTTATCTTCAAAATATGTACTATTAAATGAAAACAAACAAAAGAAAACAGAACTTCCCTGTACCGACAGTTTAAGAATTCATTTACATTTATATATCAGTTTCTATACTCCAAGACCAACAAAGGATTAAAAATTATATACCCAGAAAGATCTTTAAAAAAATGCATTTCTAACCTATAAACCTGTCTTACAGATTCTAGGTTTTATATCTGGCTCATTATAGATGTTTTTGCATTGATTTTTACTTTTAAGAATGCTGCATTAACAGAGTATTTATTTTGATGACTTAAGTCTTTTACCACTCTATTCAGGCAAATTTTGTCATTCCCCAAGGCCACCCTCACCTCACCTGGTCCTGGCCCCATCTCAATGACTTTCACACAGCCCTTCTAATTCTAGGAATCTATCCCCAGGAACCAGAAGTGGGGACAAAAAAATTGCATATAAAGATCTTCTTCTCACTAACTTTGCACCAAAGTAGTGTAAAATTTGAAATGGGGAATAGAAACAAATTATGATATAATCTTACAGAATTTTAAAATTAAATATTCATAAAAATTTTGTGATGGGAAAATGTCTATATTAGAGCATGGCACAGAAGGATATCAGCAAAAATTGTAGTAGTCATTGCTGGGTATTTGGATTTCTGGTGGTTTTTAGAATACTTTTCTACATTTTCCAACATTTTTATATTGAGCATATGTTACTCTTACAATTAGAAAGAATTTTAATAAGCAACAATTTGTTAACAAAACATCCAGTAACCTAATATACATTTCTACCATGAGCAATCATTCTCTTTGCGTAACTATCAAAATGATACCACTAGAGAGAAAAAAAAAAGAATCTTTTATATTTTAAGTTTTATTAATATGATCTCTGAAGCCAAGCTATATCACATTCTTTATGTGCAATTAATATTCTTTCATTCATCGAGGCTGCTATGTCAGACTCTGAAAATGAAAAATATGTTTAATGAATTGCTCTAAATTCATGCATATTGTCTCAGAAGAACTATTTCAACATATAGTCTCTACATATTACTCATATGCTGCACTTCACCAATACCTCCAAAAGATACTACTTTTTGAAAAATGGCCAAATGTTAACTTTTCATTATCTCTGGTTCTATAAAATGTCTCTAGAGATTGGAGGATGACATAGATTACAGGAGTTATTATACAAATTCTACCTACCACAAAACATCATTGCTTACACGGCATTCACAATTCTATCAACATTCTTTAGCACATTCTACCCTAATTCTCTTATATAAAATTTCTTTAGACATCAACAAGAAAACTTAAATCAGCATGAAACCTTTTAAATTATTTATTTTCTCTTGTTTAGTTTTGCTCTTCTTTCTTGTATGAATAGGTTCTATGCTGCATTTGGCTTATGGCCCAGATTCAAAGTACTTAACATTTATCTCAGATAACAACCATCTGATGCATTTCAAGTAATTGAGACTGCTTTTTAAAGGCTTTACTACATTATAGATTATCTACATTTTTTCTTTTTATTTCTGTCTCTCTTATAATTACTATAATTATTTTTTCACCCTACAGCAAAGAAGCAAAAAAAAAAAAAAAAAATAGATTCTATATTATGAAACTCCATAAATGGAAGAAGGCTTCGTATTCTCAGAAGTACTGCAAGTAAAAGTATACAATGAAAGGCAAAAACAGATTGACTTTCCCACAGTAATATTTAATTCTGGACTTGCTCTTAATTTGTTAACCAAAGAAAAATCCAGTCATGATACTTCTTATTTCAAAGGTTGCTAGAAAAATAACAATTAATAAATTGTCCAAGCTTAAGTTCTTTGTCACTTGGTTTAGAATAAAGCATTTGCCCCAGATCAGGGGTGTTTAATTTTATTTCAGATAGAATCAACCTTGGAAGGCTAACATCTAAGGCAGGCCTGGGCACATACTGTCTGAAAAGAGGGCTTTTAGTCCTGGCTCAATCTGTATTCCTGGCTCAATCTATCACACCTGGGTGCCTCAGGCCAGGTGTGACAGTATACAGTTGGTTAACTGTGGGATAAGGGAGGGCCATGTCAAGCTATGCTTTCTCTATTATTATTATTTTTTTATTCATTATGATAAGCACTCAAAGTTACACAGGAACAAATCTTGGCTAATAGAAGAGTTCTGTAATGGTCAATTTATTGATAGAATGCATCAAAAAACATGAAGATACTATTCCAGAATGTGACTGCAAGATATTTACCTAAACTTATTACTCTATTTTAAGAGTTAAGTCTTCATAAATTATTCCTGGAAACTCATCATGAATGAAAATTTAAGAATACTAATTTATATACTGCTTATCTTGATGTCTTTTACTTTTTGTAGTAAAAGAGAAAGCTGAGTAAATATTAGTAAACTGAATGCCTAGAATTTATTCTCTAAGTCACCTTTATAAAATATTTGGGCCCAGCATGGTGCTGCATTCCCGTAATCCTAGCTACTTGGGAGGCTAAGGCACAAGAAAAACAGGTCCAAAGCTAATCTCAAAAATTTAGCAAGATCTTGTCTCATAAGAAAAAAAGGACTGGGGATGTAGCTCAGCAGTAAAGTGGCCCAGTTAATCCCCAGTACCAAAAACAAATGCTTGAAATAAATTTTAAAACATTTAAGAAGGAAAATGTCAACTTTTTTTTTAAATGCTTAAATTAGGTAAGAAATCTTTCATATAAACACACACGAAAAGTTATTTTTAAAATTACTTTTTTCTTTACTTTAAAATAATTAGGGATATATGTATACACCAAAATCATGCCTTTTTATTTTTCCCTTTGATCTGGGAAGAGTTTATTATTATAAGCCTTGTAGTAAATTGTCAATAATCAGTCCCAACTTTTAGGTCTGAAATTTTACTTCTATAAAGATTTTTGAATTAATTAGAACTTTCTTTCTTGTGCTCCGAGTTACAGAATGATAATACTTTATCTGGAACTGAAGTAGCCATAAAGGTTAAAAAGTTATTTTCTTGTAATTAAAAAGTTAAAGTAAATGAGTTTACAACCCATGTTCAAGTAGTTTTAGTATTAAATACCTTCTTGCATTATCTACATTTCTGAAAATGAGTGATCCATGCTAACAAAAATATGTACTTAACCAAAACATGCCATTTCTCTATCATCACAGTGTTTGCCTTTGGCAGCAACACAGAACAATGGGGGAAGACACACTTCAGGGGTCAGGCAGACCTGGGCTTGAATCATGATTCTATCACTTGGTTGTATGTCTATAAATTACACAGTGATTTTCAGCTTCTGTTTTATGGTTTGAAAAATGAAAATAATAGAGGTGTTATGGCATCTACCTCAAGGGATTTCATCAAATTAGATTTAATACTGTTTGTAAAGTACTAAACACAGTGGCTTATGCTTAAAAATGTCTCCAATGTCAGTATATTATTAATCCTAGACAACTACTAAGTTGTTCAACATTTAATTGCAAAAAAGAAAAATTGTGAAAAAAAATTTCTTTATGATAAAACCCCAGTTACAAACCTGGCATGAAATCAATGAAATAATACTGACTTAAAATAATTCCTACTTTAATGTTGGGGTTCTCCCCCCCCCTTCTGGAGTTCTTATATTGGTAGGTCTGCCTCTGTCTTTTCTATACTACTTATTTTGTTTTTACATAAAAATATGTTCCCCCTAATATTTTATGACTATTTTATTTTTATTATGTATCCTTATTTTTAAACATCCAAAATCTTTTATAGAAAAAAGAGCAAGATATAATTATGAACTGTTTCTAATCTAAAATAGGAAAAATTCCTTCTTTTTTCATGTTTCTTGATTTATTCGATGATTTCATCTACCTATCAATTATTTAAGGGTCCCCTACTATGTTCCAGGCTCTGTTCTAGTTCTAAGCATTTAATATTTTATAGAACAAAGCTCTTGTCTTATAGGGTCTCTATCATAGTTGAAAAGACTAACAAAATTCAAAATAACAAAATTTTATCCTTACAATGGAACTCAATGATCATTCAATATTGCCCTCTCGGGGGATGGAGGGGAAAAAAGGAAAAGGTGGTTGAATAAGATGGATGTCTTTATTCTAAATGCATGATTGAAGATTTGAATGGTACGAATATACATTGTATACAGTGTTTTGTAAAAAGATGCTCTATATGTTTATTATGAATTATAATGCATACTACTATTATAAAGACAACAACTTTGAATAAAAAATAAATTTAAAAAAATTGCTGAAAAGAAATATCGCCCTGTCATTTTACAGATGAGATAACTGAAGCTAACAGGAGCACCCTGCTTAAAATAATAGGAAAGACAGTAGAATAAACATAATTTTCCTATGTACGCATATGAAAATACCTAAGTGAATCCCACCATCATGCCCACTCACAGAATGGTGTCCTAATTACAATAAGATATAACCCTATGCTTGTATAATTTTATCAAAATGGATTCTGTCACATATAACTAAGAAGAACTAATAAAATTTAAGAATAAAATAAAATAATACAGTTGGGGCAATTAGGACAGGTATCCTGAACTGGCACTACCCTCACCATTTCATAAAGCCTGCTATTTAAAATTTCAGAAAAATTTTCTAATATAAGTAAAACTATTAGAGAACTTTATCAGCTGCTGAAAAATGTTGCTATATTTTATAATTCTGAAATACTATCAAGGGAAACTGATCATATATCTCAAATCAAGCAGATTTTTTTCTTCCAATTACAATACATAATTCTCAAACCCTTACTGTTATAGATTAATTAAAATTATATTAAACCCATATGTTAGAGAAAAGAAAATATAGTCATATGTATTCTTGTTAAGCTGTGATATGAAAAAAAGAAAATTTAATGTCTCTGTGTAAAGAACAGATTTCCATAAATATGTGTATTTTCACAATGTCAAAATTGCCAGAGGAAAATTTACCTGCTAGAGCCCATTCTCCGGACCCATGGGTGTGCCCACTATAATACAAAACATATGTATCATGTCTAGGTCCATCCACAGTCCGAAGTTCAAGGAAAGCTTTCAATTTGGAATGTAGAGTATCAAAAGACAGTCCACTTGTGGAATAGTCACATCCATAAGTTTCAATCATATGATACGCAAAAAATCTTTGGATAGCGTTGAGCATGCCAGTAGACCTCAAATTTAATTCTTGTACATGTTCTGGTGGAAGCAATGTGGGCTGACCATCAGGACTGAAGGAGAAAAAAATAATTTTGGTGTTTAATAAGTATTATTCTATATCACATTTTCACTTGTCATTTATCATTGATTTTCTAAGAATCACATAGTTCCTGCTAAATGGCAGGATTTTAAAATTAAACTTTTCCAAAAGTTCTATAGTGCTACTAGGCCTAGAATCAAAATGTGGTTCTTAAAAATTATATTTTTTATCAATAAAACAATAACCAAACAAAAACTGGGAGTGTATCTCCAAATATACATACCCCTGTTTATTATTTTCTTACCAAATACCATATAATGAGCAAGACTTTTTAAAAGCAAGATATACTAAGTGTTTCAAGAACACCTGGGTGGGAATTATAAGGAAAAAGAATTCTTCTTGAGAAAAAAATTTTAACATAGCAAATATGGAAGCAATATGTTAATTATATATTTAATTTCTGTATTAAAAACACAAGATCTTTAAAAAGTGGTGTTCAAATTTTACAAATTTAAGGTAGATGATAAAAGAAATGATCTATGAATAAATACCACTTAAGATAGTTATTAAAACTTAGGTCCACTGCCTTATACTTCTGAGCACTAACTGAAAACAGATTTAATCCTGGGACAAATGACAAATTCTACTTCACTATATTGTTTCACACAACATTTTCTTAAACAAGATATTCTCCTTAGGGAAGAATCTTTCCTTAGAAAATGTACTCACTCATATTTTCTGATTTCTAGCTAAAATAGAAGCTATTCATATTTATCAATATTTAAATTGAACCCATGAAGATTATGTTATCACTTGGAATAGAATTTCCTAAAAGCATGGAATAGAGAAATGCAACAGTTATAATATTTTGAAAATATTATAGCTTTAAAAAATGAGCTATCCTATTTTCTATTCATATTTACATAAACATTAAGACAATGTTATGAGTCAAGTAGTTACAACCACAGTACCTGCAAAAGTTGGTAGGAATCACAATAGCATATCCAACTGATGTTCCTCCTAAGCAGTTACCCAATTCATGGAAGAGCCCATGAGCCATGGACTCCAATGGCAAGACGACTAAAAGCATGCTCAAGAAGATTCCATTTGTTGGCTAAAAGAAATTCAAAACATTTTTGTATAGTATATGTATTTATGTGTAAATTTATATGTATGCATATTAATCCACATTGTTACCTGTACTTCTAAGAAGGATAAAAAGAACAATAAAATATCTAAAAACAATTATAAGCTAATGTAGAAAAATAGACATGGATAATCTGATTAGTGCAATGACGCTTAAATTTATCTTTGAACTTCCTGGAAGCTATGGCAGAACACAATGCATTTTATTTTTTAAAATCTGTGAAATAACATCTTCCATCCAACCCAAAAACAGAACAAAAACCTAACAACTCTTTGATATGACAGAAAAAAGGTCCAAAACATATTTCCTTGTTAAACCCACATGCCTATGTCATTTTTCAAATAAGGTATTCATTAATTTATCAGAAAGGATACTTTATGAAAGACTCATATTTTTTCCTGTGAAAAAAGTCCAGAAAAATCTTAAAGAAATTTAAAAACATAAAAATTATAAAATTGAATTCCATTCTTTTAACAGTTTACCTTTGAAAAGTCCTAAACTTTGAATTTTGTCTAAACTCTAAATTGTAACAAAAAAAAAAAAAAAGGATATTTAAGTATCCAAAAAGCAAAATGGAAAATAGGGAGGCAGAAAACATATTAAAAGGAGTTGGCAAGATTAAGTATCAATTGCAATTATAAAACAAAAAGAGTCAGACACAGTGATGCTTATCTATGATCCCAGCTACTCAGGAAGCTGAGACATAAGGATCCCGAGTTTGAGCCCATACTAAGCACCATAGTGAGATCCAGCCATAAAATAATAAAGATATAAAACAAATCAAAACAAACAAACAAAAAAAGGTCCCATTTAAGTAAAAAGAAAATGGGAAGATGATAGTCACTTAGTCCTAAACTATATCTTTAAAATACTAACACTGTTCTACATTCTTTATGTATTCCTACTGCACATGCTACATGCATAAGCACATGTTTTAACAATAAGGAATAATTCATCTGATCAAAACTTTAATAAAAAATAAGCCAGGCATGGTGGCTCACACCTATAATCCCAGTGACTCAGGAGGTTGAGGAAGGAGGAACACAAGCTTAAGGTCAAAGTCTCAATAACTAAGAAAGACTGCCTCAAAATAAAAAATGAAAAGGGCTGGGGATGTAGCTCAGTGGTAAAGCAACCCTGGGTTCAATCCCCAGTTTAAAAAATAATAATAATAATAAATAGAAAATTATTCATATGAAAAAATGAATATACTACTTGATTTTGGCACATTCTATTTTACCAATTATGTAATATACATTAACCATGCATAATTATTCGGTATATAGCATAATTACATGTAATTATATAATATATATATGCTAAATTTAGAAATACTAGAAAATATAAAAAAGTAAAAATATGATTAAAATCATTCCAAGTATCACCATACATTTAGTTACTTTTGAAAAATTTCCAGACTTCATATACATTCATGTGTATATACAGGTATATACAGCTTTTACCAAAATATGATGATATATAATATTCTGTGAACTTTTTTCTATGTGGTAAGTCTATTAATTCTAAATCATCTGTAAAGACTAACTGGCATTCCCTTATTCTTGGAACTTACATTGTTTATAATTTGCCATTTTTAAAAAAATATTTATTTATTTGCTTTAGTTGTACACAATGCAATGCATTTATATTTACGTGGTGCTGAGGATCGAACCCGGGCCCGCGCAGGTGCTAGGCGAGCGCTCTGCCGCTGAGCCACAACCCCTGCCCCTATAATTTGCCATTTTTATGAACAAAACTATAACAAATATCAAGTTCTCTGATTGTTAATGAGGTCAAATCCCTTTGATCATTCAGGTTCTGGTGAAGTGTTAAAAATGTTGCCCACTTTTCTATAGGGCTGCTCCTTTTCTCATTGATTTAGTAAACTCTGTTTTGTTCTCAGTATATTTGAGATAAAAGTCTTTGTGGGTTATATTGCAAATATTTTCCTCCTATGTGAAACTTAAACATAGTTTTAGGCTTAGCATAAGTTCTTAATTGCAATGTAGAATTCTATTTCTTTTTTAAAAAATGTGTATAGTCCAAATGGAATTGAGTTTTATGATAATGATCCAATTTCAATTTTTTTCTCTATGGACACTCCATTGCTTAAGCACCAATTACTGAAAATATCAGCCACTCCATATTACTCTACAGTGCCATCTTTGTTATAAAGCAAGTATTCACAGATCTGTTTTTGGCTTCTTTCTTCTGTTCTATTGGTCTATTTATCTTTCAAATATTGACTTTGGCCCCTTTACTCCTGGGACTCCAAACACAGATGAGATTTTCTCACTGTATCCTTTTTGAATCTCATCATTTTCTCTTGTTCAGTATTTTCCAAAATTTTTTCCTCTTCCATGTTCCTTCTTGCATAGCTTCTTCTGAACTATATATTCCAGTTCACTAATGTTCACTTCAGCTCTGTTGAATACACTACTTGCACATTCAATTACTTTTAGGTAATTTTATTTTCTGATTCTAAAATTTCTATTTAGTTCTTTTTCAAATCTGCCTTGTTACTTTTTATTATTTCCAACCATTACTTACTATCTTTGCTTTTATTTATTCAACATAGTAATAAGTATAGAATTTCTTTCTGTTTGATAATTCCAACATTTTAAGACCTTTTTTTGCTGTTTGTGGGTTCTGTTGTTTCTTGCTTATTGTCAAATATATGTGTGTACACCTGTTTATATTTATAAGATGAATACTGTATGTAAAAAAGTTATATGATTCATTTTAGGCCTAAGATAAAGATACCTTCTCCTAAAGAGAATATTTTGTTTGGTAATATCCTCAGCTCTCTAGACAAAACAATCTACATATCTTAATCCAGGTTTGACACTTAATCCTAGATGGACTATTAACAAGACACAGGTAAGGCTAGGTGCTAAGGATGTGGCTCAGTGGCAGAGTGCTTACCTTGCATGCACATGCCCTCGGCAGAAAACAACAAAAAAGTAAAGCTCAGGTGAAAATTCATGAGAGGAATGTAACACACATGATTATACCCTTTTCTTTCAATTTGTCAGTTTAAAATGAAAAGTAGTTTACCAGAGATCCCACTTTGGAGACCCTGAACTTCGTATTTTGCTCCAGGCAGCTCATCTTTGAAAACTCTTAATTCTATACTAACAAATGTCCATAAAACACAGGCTGAGTCTATTAATCACAGAAGTTATGGTAATCATGGAATTTTATGGCATTGCTTTATAAAACTTTCATATGTTTCTTTTAAAACTCATTCCTAGGCATTTTATGTTTCTGCCTTTCTTATTAATGGAATCATTTCTATTATATTTTCTAGCTAATAAGTGATTTCCAGGCTACTAATTTGTATATATTTACAAGTTTTCATTTGCCTGTTTACTGGTATTAAAAATGTACTTCTGGTATAGACATGCTACTTATGTCTTTTTATATATCAGTTATGCTTTATGTGTTTTTTTTTTTCTTATATAACTCATGGTATATAAGTTCAAAAGAAATTTACATAGTTTCTATACTGGTTGGATTAATGATCATTTTATCAGCAAAATAACATACTTTACAACTTTAAAGAAGCAACATAATTCTAACAAACATTAGTATAGTATTGTAAGTTGTTAATCAGTTAACTGTTAGGTTTGAAATGTAATCATCTGCAAATATTTATAATTTAAAAACTTTACTGCAATTTCTATAATTTCCATTGTATATGTTGCTCCACTATAATAGAAAAGGCTGATTAATTAACATATTCACACAAAAAGATTACTTTTCAAATAGACATTTATATAAAAGAATAACATGAACAATATTATAACAACTTCATTATTTCTTCTTTTATCTTCACATACCTAGTACTTCTCTAATCAAGATAGTATAAGAAATTAAATAATTCACTCTTATAATTTATAGCAAGGGTCACAAACTCAAATGCCTTCAGAGGCCAAACAAACAAATGCATGCAACAGCTGAGAGTAGCTAAGTAGTTGCAAGTAATCTAAAAGAAGATACATGGCCATCTAAAGGCACACACTTAAAAATATGTACTGGGCCAAACAAAATTATTCCATTCAAAAATCTTATGACTATGTTTATTTACTCGTTTATTTTGCTCTACAGACATAATTATAGAACTCTTAAAAATACAATTAAAAGAAAATTGCATCCTCTTTTTAAAAATCCCTGCACATTATTTCTAAAATTAGGATAATTATTAAGATTTAAGAGTTAGCCAATCAGGAGTGTAAAATAACCTTTCTGTATGTAGAAAGAGTTGTTAGGAAATTTCATGAAATAGATTAAAAAAAACATATTAAAGAAAATTCACAAATAAATATTAGGGAACTTATTATTCCTCTCATAATGGAGAACTAAATTGTGATATGTACATGGGAAAAAAGAACATTATACTGCAGGAGATCATAATATGCCCTCTTAAATATGCCTTTTTGGCATAAGGATTATTTTTAATTGAATACAACTTAAAACAGATAAAAGAAAAGATCTCTAGCCTTGCTTTATTTTCCTAAAAGCAGGAATAACTTAATAAAAGCAAAGATGTCCATCTATCAGGAAGGACAGGTTAATAATGAAAACAACTTCAGACTCAGCAGAGGTGGTACCCAAAGGAACATATATAACACTTAATTGCCTCTTCACAAAAATGTATTACCGCTAGAACCTCAAAGTCCTTTTCCTTTGTCTTGACAATTCTCTAAAGAGTTACTGTTTATTATCAGTCTTTATTGTAGACTGATAGTGGTAAGCCTGACTTCAAAGTAATCTCTTTGAGAATTATTTATGCCCTAGGTATCTTCTATGTATACATGAGGTATACATGTTAATATACTTCTGTTTTTCTCTTGTTAATCTGTCTTTTCTAACAGGGCACCATCCCAGCTAAGAGCTATGAAGAGAGAAAATTATTTTTTCCTCCCCTATAGTACTACCAAAAACTATTCACTTTTTCAAGTCAAACCATTTTCTTAAGACTTTATTAATTTGCTATCTATCAATTTTTCCTTATTTCCTTCAGAAAATTAAAGTTTCCATACTTGAAAAAAGCCTCAAATAGTTATTTGAAACTTGGTCTTTTATTTATCCAAATGTATCAAATGTTGAGAATGGCCTCTCAACTATTCATGTGTACAGAATACCAATGATTATGCTGACTTTGCATTAAAGAACTTTATAAAGCTATTAATACCAATAGTTTATTATGGAATTAAAGATATATTGCTTTCGCCATAATAAAAAGTATTAAATAGTTTGATTTAGCAGTGCATTAAGTAAGAGATAAAGTCCAAGTGTAAATCATTTGTAGATGACAAGTAGAATTTTTAATTTAAAATTCCAAAACTAATGGATACTGATGTTATTTAATATGCATGTTGGTTATACAAAACCGATGGTAATATTCAACACACAGGACAAAACAATACTCCTGTCCAATGGTTTGAATATGTTCCTGCCAAAAGATTAATCTTCAAATTAACAGGAGATGGGGCCTAACGGGAGATGTTTGGCTCTGCTATCATGAATGGATTCATATTCAATGGTTTAAAGGGCTTGAGGTTGTGAGATGAACTTCTTATATACCACCTGTCTTTCTTTTTTCCCTTCCATGGGATGATATACAATTTAGAAGGTCCTCAACAGATACTGTCACCTCAATAATATTGGACCTCCCAGCCTCCAGAACTGTGACAAATTTCAATTCTTTTTAAATTATCCATTCTGGGGGTTTGTTATAGCAACACAGAATAGACTAAGACATGCTGTTCCACACTGTTCTGGCAAAAATGACAAAGCAAAATTTTAGTTTCAAGCTAAGAGTTAAGTGTTCCTCTTCTCATCTAGACCAAAATGGCTCAAGATTTTAGGAAGAAAAGTGAAATCAAAAGAAAAATTATGAAAAACGAACACTTCTAGTTTCACAGATGATTTGAAAACTCCCTGCTTCTACCGCCAAGAGAAGAAATATGGCTGATCCTGCTATCTTGCTGGAAATGGAACTGTGGTGCATATGTGGATTTCATCCCTTCCTCGGATGTGAGGCTGACATAAAGACAGCTGTCATACTCAGTAATTGTCACTCCTTCCCCATAGAGAAACCAACTGTGATTATGGTTTTTCTCATTTAGGTCAAAAGGGCTTGTACAAAAAAAAAAAAAAAAAAGATACATCAAACCGCCATAGAATCTGCAAATGACAATAGCTGGCAAGGAAAGGCATATAAAAATCTCATGTGAGAGATTTCAGAGAAAGTTTCTAAATATAAGAAAGTGCCACAGGGCATGTTTTCTTAGGTATCCGGATACTTTCTCCCTCTTATCCTTCTGTGAATTATCAATTATCATAAAAGCCTAAAGCTGAGTAGCAAAACTGGCATCAAATGCTATGGGGTATGGTGTCTTTCTAATTGACTTAAGGGGAAAAAAAAAAAAAAAAGCTTCAAAGAGGAAAAGCAAATAACACATTCAATGAACATAATACAAATTGTAGGAAACAACAGCTGTAATGTTGCATTTTAAAGTTGGAATGAGATTATGAACAAAACACAACAGAAGTTAATGGTAAAATTCCAGCTTTTTAATGTAAATGACTTGGAATGATACTAGTGACTCATTCTGACAATATTAAACTTGGTAAAATTAACAAAAAACAAAGCTATTTATATAGGGTTAGGCAAAGCTTCTTAGCTAGACATCAAAAGATTTATAAAAGAAATAACTGATAATTTGGACTATCCGACCTCTACTTTTATCAATCCTGGCCATGGCTGACAAACTTATCTACTGAAAAGGCTTCTTTAATTCCTCATCTTTCCTTGCCATATTGGTTCTTCCCTCACCCAATCAGTGGAACAGTTTTTCCGGTGAAAATTTATTGAAGAACATGTTAACAGAACAGTAAGAAAAACCAGCTTATTATACTAGTATTACTCTTTCAAAAATGTGACAAATGGGTTTAGGTGTATTATTATTTATCAGTATCATTTAGAAATGTTAAGCAAAAATAGTTCAACTTAAAAATCAGTTAAAATCCATTTAAATCCATCTAAGATATCTCTTTACAATTTACTTGAATCACATTGATGTTATCTCCAAAACAGTCTTCTCCAAACAAAAGCTCTTACTTCATAATAAATAAAAGTCCAAGAAGAAATCACCCACAGAGGTTAAAAAGTATGTATGTGTGTGAGAAGGTGGGTAATAAGATTAATGAGGGGTGGAGGGAAGGATTTCACAGTCAAGTAAGTTTGGAAATGCTTCTCTTTCTATATTTCTCTGAACATTTTTTTCTCTGAGTATACTCATTAACATGTCACCAAACATGAGTAGTTTGGGAAATCTTTTCACAATAGATTATTAAATTAAGTTAAAAAAATCTAATTGTCTGCAAGGCACAATGCCGACACCACAGGCAGCAGTTAGCACGTAGCAACTAATTAGGACATGTAGACATAATGCTGATATGTTCACCTAAGTGTGTTGAAGAGCTAAATTAATAAGTCACTCAACAGGTGTGCTGCTGACAGGTTTTTGCATGACCTCGAAAATCTTTAAAAACGCAGAATCTCAGCCTCCTTCCCCAAATTACTAAATTCCAATTTTGGGAACTATATAACAAGTTCCCCCACATAATTCATATGCATAAGAGAAGCACTAGTCAAAAACAAAACTTGTCACACTTTTTTCTGGAAAAGGCCAGACAGTTAATATTTTAACTTCACAGGCAATAGGGTCTTTTTTGAAACTACATAACTATGCCACTTATCCAAATGATAACAATCAGTTATTAGAGAGAAAATCTGTTCCTACACCTAGGAAAGGGTTTCAAATACACATGAGGCAAAAAAAAAAAAAAGACAACTGAAGGAGGACATAGACAATTCAGCAACTGAAATGGAGATTTTTATAACTCCCTCTTATTAGTGATAGAACTACACAGAAAATAAGCAAGGATATAGATTCATGAATGACACTACCAACCAACACTACCAAAGATATAGATACATAACCAAGCTGATATTTAAAGCATACTCTGCCCAAGAATATAGCACTCATTTTTCTCAAGTGAAGATGGAATAAAACATATGCAAACTATGTTCTCCAACCATATGGAAATTAGAAATCAGCAACACGAAGAAATGTGGAAAATCCACAATTATTAGGCTATCTCACAATAAAATTACAAATAACCCATGGGTCAAAGAAGAAAATCCAAAGGAAATTAGAAAATATCTTGTGAGACAGCATAAGTACTGGTATAGAGATAGACATATCAGATCCATGTAACAAAATAGCTCAAAAGTAAAATCTTAACATTTATATCTAATTGATTTTGGACAAAGATGGTAAGGCAATTCCAGAAAGGAAAAGTTCATCTTTTCAAGATATGATCCACATTTTTAAAAAATGGATCATATGCCTAAATATAAGTTAAAACAATAGAAGAAAATACTTCTGGAAGAAAATACAGAAGAAAAATCTTTGTGACCTATGGTTAGGCAAAGATTTCTTAGATAAGATATTAAAAGCATAATCTATAAAAGAGTTGATATATTTGACTTTATAAGGTTAAAAAAGTTTTTTCTTCAAAAACCATCATTAAGACAAATAAGCCACAAGAAAACATTTCCAAATGATTTATCTGATAAAAAGATTGTACCCAGAATATATAAAGAACTCTTGTAACTTCAGACAAATTACCCAATTTAAAAATGAGCAAAAGATTTGAAAGATACTTCAATAACTAAAATAAATAAATGGCTAATGCACAATTAAAAGATGTTCATAAAGATACACATAAATGAAAACCACAATGAGGTAACACTCTACACCTAAATTTGAGGGACTTTCTCAAGTAGATCAATTTTAAGAGTAAAAATGGAAGGTAAGAATCTGGAAATTGATTCTCTTAAAATTATATTTGCTGATATACTCCTTAGAAAGCTTTTGTATACTTCCAATGGTACACATGTTTAAAAACCACTGGTATGAAGGAGGAGGAAGAGGAGAAGGAGGAGGTTGGGGGGAGTGAGGAGGGAGAAGAAGAAGAATCTGGTAACGAAGACAGTACTTGGCTAACAGGTTTTGATGACCTGGAAAGGCATTCTCCATGAATGAAGCTGACCTGAAAAGATAAAGTAGTTAAGGCTGGGAAGGAAAAGGCAAATTCTCCCTTGAGTTTTTCTGATATCAGCATAATTCTGACAGTCTTGAGCCCTGGCAAATAGAGCAAAATGAGGAAGATACCCTCAGGCAACATCCATGATGTTTTCATCATTTATTTGACTCCCATATAGGTTTCCTGCTGTAGCCCACACTAACTAGAAAACACCACACCCAGGCAAGCATCCATAACTCCTTGTAACTATCATATCTAGAAATCAAGCTGCAGGAACAAACTGGTCCAAAGCAGAAATTTATATATATATTCCAGCCTGAAGTAGTCAGATTATAGCATCATAGTCTCTGGCATACAGTGCAGAGTCAATAAACTCGAAGAAAAGACTGGTTTGGTTAATATTGTAGATATAATGTCCAACTATATAATTTAAATGTCTACAAGGACCTTTGTAAAACATTTTGGGGGTAGCAAATATATTGTAAAACACATTTTTCTTCCTTAGGAAAGTCTCTATAATTAAGAACCTCATATGGTGTTATATATCTAATCCCCTTTTATATAAAATCTTCATAGAAATGGCTATAAAAAGAAATATGCTGTCATGAGACTAGGGACTAGATAGAAGGTAGGTAACTGATTCTGTAGTAACTCTGGATGTGCTCTCTCTGGCTTTCAGTTTACACAGGTAAAATGAAAGGATTAAAGTATGATCTCCAAAACTCCTCAAATGATAGTTTTCTAGAGTTCTTTAATCTATGAGTGTTTCCCCAGTGATAAATCATGATGTAGGCAGCATATTACATACTGAATATTCCTAACATTTTGTTACCTCATCACTAGAGATCAAACTAAATTATCCTGTAAAAATGCATTCAGTGATTCAATTCCAAGAACAAAATTATTTAATTTTGCACTAAAATTAAATTTTACACTAAAAAAGAATCTTTTGAAATAAGGAACTTGACCTGTTGAATTGAACCTAACATTTTATCACATATCATAGGCACTGGACATAATTAAAAAACATAAGCTTACCTGCCAGGAAACTGCTCCCAAAATCGCTGTTGCAAGAAGACTAAAAAAAAACTAACTGCTCTGAAATTAGGCAAAAATGACGCATCCCTTTGGATGCCATGATTCTATCAAGACTATTGTTATCTGTCCTGTGGGTAAAATACACTTTATGGCAGTCATTTAATTTGGTATGGAATCCCCAAAGAGTTAAGAGAAAAATAATATGGCAAATCATCCAAAAAATTCCAAAAATGGAAAAGCCTGGTATAACAAAATACCAGAGATGGGTGTCTCTAAGTTTAAATGCTGAAAGAATAAAAAATGTCAGCTCAATCATTCCAGTAAAAAAGACCGAAAGTCTTCTGCAAATTCTTCCCCGGTACAAAAAGGGTTTCCACCTTTCAGTTACTGAAAGTCCACTAAAATAAATGTCGAGGAAAGGATCAGTTATCAGGCAAATAAAAAAACATGCAAAAGCAATTGGATTTTGGGGAGTTTCCAATGAGGAAAAAAATAACAATACTGCAAAAATAACTAAGTTTGGAATAGCTAGAAAAGACTTCATTCTCAGATCTGTAATCAGCATGGCCAAAGCTACAACAAGTAAAATGACACTTAGAGACTTCTCTACCAACATAGTTGTGCTGGCAATGGCAAATCCAACAAGTTCCAGAAATTCTACTGTGGTTAGCAAAGTGGGTCGATGACGGACATAACCAGAAATTCTCTCCACCAAAGCACATAATATCCTTAATACTATGGAAGTTAGAAGCAAATATTTGGTTGATTCTTCTTTCACATCATTTTTAAAGGATGAATTATCAAGAAAACATAGAAGACCAAGCAAGAACCCAAACCAAAGATTGGAGAGACTTAAACTTGCTGCTTCCATTGAAAAATAATAGTAGAGTATGCTGGCAATTCCAAGAACAAAAAGACCAAGAATAAAAATTACCAAAATTAAGGAATTTGCTGTTTTTTCCCATCTTACATAAAGACCTAAACATATAGCCACTAGTAAGTTGATTCTGGCTAAATAGCCAAGATATCGCACTGAGGAATGCATGTTCACTTCTCTATTTACTTCTTCCAGTCTTGTCATTGCTAAATAGAGACAATGACTAAAGCAGTAACGCAGTGATTTACACATGTAATCTGACAATTTAGGCTTTTTCCCACGTTACAAAAATTAATTTCTTGTATTTCATCCAACAAATCCAATGTATCCGTAACTCCTATTTCAACATTTTTTCAGGTACAGGTTTTGTTTATGGTGATCTAAAAAAAAAAAAAAAAAATTTCAGAGTTAATTTTACGTAATATTTTTATGTCATCTTCTTTATACAATAAATAAGCACTTACAAGTGGAAAATAAAGGTTTTCTGAAATCCAGTTTAAAACCTGATTTGCATAAATCTTATAACAGTTTCTGGCTTAAAAACTCTGCAATTTATCCAAAGGAAAAGGGCTGTGCTTCATACTTATTTTGCTAAACTTGCATGATTAAATCACCATCAATAAAGTCTCCTTCCAGAAATGGTGAAGAATTCACCTAATCCATTCTTATTCCAAAATTCATTTAGTTTAGGTTATGGCACATGGCTTTGCACAATAGCTAGCTATCCAGCTCTTAAATGGAATGAAGAACTTCATCATTACCTCTAATTTGAAAAGCATCAGCATACAGTAATAGCAACCATTACTACCTACCTAAAATCCCATCTTTTTGTAAGGCAGCTCTAAAATGCTATAAAAATCTTATTCTTGAGCTGGGTACAGTGGCACATGCCTGTAATCCCAGCACTTGAGAGGTTGAGGCAGGAGGATCGTGAGTTCAAAGCCAGCCTCAGCAATGGGGAGGCACTTAGCAAGACCCTGTCTCTAATAAAATACAAAAAAGGGCTCGGGATGTGGCCCAGTGGTTGAGTGCCCCTGAGTTCAATCCCAGGTACCAAAAAAAAAAAAAAAAAACAAAAAAAAAACAAAACAAACTTATTCTTTATACTGTTTCATAATCTTAGTAGAAGTAAATTTTAACTGTTAAAGTCACTCAGTCCCTAAAGTTCAGCCATAATTATCCCTGTAGTTTCTCTACTAAACTACTTTGGTTATTCCAAATCTAAATACTATCTCTGTAGCAAATCAATTCCTGAACTCCCTAGTCAAATCTGAAAAACTGGAATGATGACCAATAGACATTAAAAAATAAAGAACTATTTCAATTTTACTTCCAAAAAATAAGTTATGGGGCTGGGGATATAGCTCACAAGTTGCACCTAAAATGTGATAGGAGTAAAAAATAATAAGAATAATGTAAACACCTACTAGATAATTCCTTCAAAATTTTCTAGTATACTGCTTCAGAAGAACTGATCTACTTTAATGGATTACAGTCACACAATATTCAGGAATTCAGATATTAAAAAATAATTGGGTATGTTGCTCAATGGTAGATTACTTGCTTAGCATTTATAACAAGGTCCTGGGTTCCATCTCCAAAACCGCAAAAAAAGCAGGGCGGGGGGGGGGGGGGCAACTAGTTTGTGATCGGCTTATTTATACTTTCTTAATCTTAATAGCAATACACTAAAGGACCCAGCAGAAACATAAAACCACATGGAATTAACCTTTAAACAACCATATGACTGGAGAAGGTTACTGAAATAACCTTAGGGTCTCTGGGAGGCTCTAAGTATTATTATCAATTCTACTTCTATATGTTCAACAAGTGTGTGTGTGTGTGTGTGTGTGTGTGTGTGTGTGTATTGTTGATAGACCTTTATTTTATTTATTTATATGTGGTGCTGAGAATCAAACCCAGTGCCTCACAGATGCCAGGCAAGTGCACTACCATTGAGCCCCAGCCCCAGCCCCAACAAGCATATTTTTTACAATGAAATATATTTGATGGATTAAGTATTTCAACTGCTTTTCCTCTATAATATTTTCATTCACTTGTTTCTTAACATAAAAATTTTAAATTGTCTTCCTTTGTATATTTCAGTTTATCTTAAGTAGGAGAAACTGATAAATTTGGAATTCGCTGAGATTTTTTTTAAAGAAAATATTACTCTTGTGTATTATACAATCATTCATCAAAAGGCTGATGGTACAATCTGGGGTCAGACTACTGAACACTGCTGGAGGAAAAAAAAAATTACATTATGCTAAAAGGCACCACTCTCAATTCAATTCATGAGATATCCTTCTGTTTCCCTGGTCATCACTCCGTCCCATTCTCTGTGACTCTTCATACCTTTCTTTCTTTTCCTTAAATCTGATACCCACTTTCCACCACATTTTCACCAGCTGACTGCCTCCTACAGTCATCAAAAGGGAATTCACTTGAGTTTCCAATACCACAAACCCATCTCTGTACATTTCTGAATGCCAGGAAAGAAGAGTGTACCATCCCTGTTTAAGGCTAAACTTTCATCCATACTCTGTATCTCTTCCCTTTTACCTTTTGCAGGATGTCACACTTTCTCCTTTCTCCAAATTCTTACTTGACTCTTATCCATTAGCACTTAAATATCAATAATTTTTTTAACAAAATAAGGGGAAAAAATTTAAAAATAACAAAAGCAATCCTTGTTCATCTTGTTCTTTTCTACCAAATTTAATCTTTCCTCCTCATGACAGCCAATATTTGGTTGCTTCTTTTCACACCCACTCACTTTTCAAAACACTAAACGTGGTTCACACCAGGAAACCATACTGCCAAGTTCTGAAACTTGTAAATTCCTAAATGAATACTTTTCACTCAGTATCCTGAACATTCTTTACAAAAACGTTAACATTGTTGCCCTCTGTCATCTTCCCTCCCCTCTGTTTGCAAAAACTTAGTCTCTATAGATTTTCTTCATAACCTACTTGTCTCTACTTATTCTACTTGAAAGCTCTTTATTCTCAGCCCATCCCATGGATACTCAATTCCGAGCCCAGGTTTTTCTCTCACTACATACCTTCTTTGGGTAATTTCAATTATTTCTATACTTTCAATTATATATATCATGGAATATATGTAGCCACATTCTTATGGACCAAAACAATATGGTAGGTAATTATTTTTAAATGGATAATTTATAATGTCTTCCTCCCATTCTTACCTTCTTCAAAAGACAAATAGAATTAGTAAAACAAAAAAGCATGACAATCCTTTTCAGTTGGTCTGACATCAACAATGATTCAACAGAAAAATTACCCTAGGGGCAGATAAGAATGTAGCACAAGAGAGTCAATAAGTATATGGCAAAAGTTAACTAACCACTTCTAGAGTCTAAATATTTTATAAAATTCTGGGCTGGGGATATAACTTAGTGGTGGGGCACATGTTTTATATGCATGAGGCCCAGGATAACATCCCAAGCACAACAAAGGAGGAAAACAAAACAAAACAAACAAACAAAATACATATATGTATATACATATGTGTATATGTATATACATATACATATATGTGTATACATATGTATATACATATACATATATGTGTGTACATATATATGTATATAAACACACATTGAATATATATTACGTGTATATGTGTGTATATATACGTATATATGTGTACACACACACACAGATATACACTACTTTAATGCTCCTCTCCTTCTCCACCATTTAATCCTCACCAGGTCCTTCTTCTCATTCCCCAGTTCACTATCCCAATTTTGGCCATCATAATCTCATGCTTGAGCGTCTCCCTTTATCTACTCCTGCCTGTCTATAAGAAGTGTCCTTTTTAAAACCAAAATTTATCAACTCACTCTGCTATGCAAAACTCTCCAATGGCTTCCTATGACCCTTAGCAAAAAAACTGAAACTCCTCACACAATGTCTTATAAAGCACTCAATATTGGACCTGAATAACCCTCATGCCTCATCTGTTACCATTCTTCCTTTCACACTCTGTATTCCAGGCATAGTGACATTTCAATTCTGAACTGCACAAATACCATTCCCTCTCCAGACACTCCTCATTCTTTTCCTTCCTTCTGGCCCCACGTGGTTTAGTCCTACTCCTTGGGTCTCAGTTTCAATAATTTTCTTAGGAAGATCACCCCTGATCTCACTATACAATCCGTGTACTTCCTCTATAGTAGAGAAATATTCATCTTCACTTCCTTAATGTCCGCATTCCTCACTATATCACAAGGTTTCTGAGGATTCGCCTTTAATAATGCATGCCCAGTTTATAGCATAAAACCTGGCATCCAGTAAGTACCCAACTACTTGTTGAAAAAATAAAGAATACAGAAACAATTATTTTTAAAAATAATGGTAACGAGTTATTGAACACTTAATGATGCACAAAGAAAATAACTTTTATAATATCCCACAGCTACTAAGTAGTAGAACTAAGGAAGAGTCCACGAATTTTTGGTTTGTTTTTCTTTAGCTCTTACTCCAGCCTTCCTTTAATTCACCCAATTTCCTCCAAACCGGTTCTGCCTCAATGACCTACATGCAGAGAATGGTTTCAATACACTATTATCTGCATTCTCTTTCGCTAGGAACCTATTTTTGATCCACCTAAGATAAGTACAAAAAGCTGAAAGAACCACAAAGAAGCCACCGTCGGGAATTTCGTTCCTTCGGTTCAACGAATTTATCATAGGAAACCTCGAAGGAGAACTAAGAATTCCCCCGTAATGGGGAGGAGCAGCGGAGATTTCTCAACCATTCGGCCTCCTTCCAGCGAGAAGTGGGGCGGTCAAACCTGGACCCTGGCTGTTCATCTACCCCTTTACTTCCGGAGAAGGCGACCACAACGTGGCGCCCAGTTGACGGGGGACCGCTGGGGGGATAAAGAGAAGGGGCCCCACACCCTCACCCGCCACTGTCAACGGCTCCAGGGTTTGGTATCCCTACCCCCACCCCGGGAGGCCTCCTGGGCGGAGCTTAGGGTCTGGACCACGCGGAGCCCTGGGCGGTGTCTGTGCCCTGGCCCCGCCGCCCTGCCGCCCCGCCGTGCACCCCATGGCCCCCCTACCTGGCTCGGCGGCCGCCAAAACTCTCAGGACCTGCGCAGGTCTCCAAAGTAAAAGGAGTGAGGAAGCCCTTGGGGCAGAGCCTAGGACAAGGAACGGGGAAGTGCCACGCCTGGGAGAACAAGGACCAGAGGTCTCACACACTAGTACAAGCCAGTCTCAGTAGAAACTTTCTCCGTTACCGGCCTGGGAGCGGCCGCCATCTTTCCGCCGCCGAGTCCGCCACGGTACGGATCCCCATCGGGGTCAAGCCGCGCGGCGCGCTTCCTTTTCGAAGCCCGTCCTCCGTTTGGGTCCCTCCCCGCCCCCACCCGGGCGCGGTGGCGGACCTAAGATCGACCAGCGCTGCTTCACCAGTGCCAACTGTCACAGCCTGGGCTTCGGCCTACCTCTGGGCACCTGGAATCAGCAGAAGAGCGCAGGGAGCGAGACCACCAACTATCAGACAACATCAAGCATCTAGGCCACCGCCTCAGGCTGGACCGAAACTGGAGCAGCTAGGGCGGGACCGCCGCACGTGGACTGTAAATACTGCGGAAGGCCTTGCTGCTCTTTAATATATGGCACAATATGGCTTTGTGTCGGCTGACCAACTGAAACTCAAGGTCAGACCCGCTTTCTCCTGGCCCTAGCCTGTATTTCTAATAAAGTCTACCATTAATCCACCACCTTGGCATCTTTACTCTTCTTAGGCTCTTAGCTCTCCCTGACCTGAGAATTCCTTAAACTCCAGGGTTGCTTCCATTTGTACTCTGAATGCACTTAATAAACGTAAGGAGGTATTATTTCTAGGCATCATTTCACAACAGCTATGAAGCCAGATACTCTTGGAGTTTAAATCCCAGTTGTGATTTCAGTGTCTCTCCATCTATAAAATGGAAATAAATCCTTCTTTACAAAGTTGAATAATCACTGAAGCTTTTCTCCTGACATAGGTAGTGTTAAAGAAAATAAAATAGTCAATAATATTTATTAAAACATGCCAAAGATGACTATTGAAGACCATATCATAAGTGTAGGTACCAATGCAACACTTTTTTTTTTTTTTGTCTTTTTCTATTATTTTTAGAAATACATTACTGTAGAGCATATTTTGACATACATGACATTTCGCTGGTCCTGCATTCATATAGGTACATAGGAAAGTCACGTCAGATTCATTCCACTGTTTTTCATATTCCTGTCTCCCCTCCATTCCCTTCAATCCCTTTGTCTAATCCAATGAACTTCTGTTCTCTCCCCCTTCCTCCTCCCACACACTACTTGTGTGTTAGTATCCACATATCAAAGAGAACGTTCAGTGTTTGTTTGGGGGGATTGACTTATTTCACTTAGCATAATAGTCTCCAGTTCCATCCATTTATAGGCAAATGCCATAATTTCATTCTTCTTTATAGCTATCTGAGTTATTATTCCATTGTGTATATATACTACATTTTCTTTCTCCATTCATCTGGTGAAGGGCACTTACCTTAGTTCCATAGCTTAGCTATTATGAATGAGCTGCTATACACATTGATGTGGCTATGTTACTGTAATATGCTGATTTTAAGTCCTTTGGGCATATTCTGAGGAGTAGGATAAATGGGTCAAATGGTGGTTCCATTCCAAGTTTTCTTAGGAATCTCCATACTGTTTCCAGAGTAGTTGCACTGATTTACAGTCCCACCAAACATGTGAGTGAACCTTTTCCCCCACATACTGGCCAACAGTTATCGTTATTTGTTTTCTTGATAATTGCCATTCTGACTGGAGATGGAATCACAGGCAACACCATTGGTGGGGGGGGCTCAACTAATTTAAAGCCAAGAAACAGTGTTGGGAGGGGGCAGGAGCGAGAATAGGAGAGAGGATCAGCAGATGGAAAAGTATTAAAAGAAAACATCAAGGGTATGGGGAAGTCTGGCTAGAGGGACCTCACAGAGTTTGGCTGAAAACAGACCAGGTTAAACAGATGTCACCCAAAGGATGATGGAGGATAGTAACTGTGACCAGATGGAGAGGGAAGGTTTTAGCTAAACTGAGTTTTTTCGCTAAGACTATATTTTGAAAGGGAACGCACAGTTGGCATAGGAAAAGTTGGGAGGGCTAACTAAAGTTTGGTTAATCAGAAAGTATGAATTCCCCTCTCTTTCCAAAAATGGTTTCTTCCTACCTGCTTTCTATTCCCACTATCGTTTTCTACTACTTGTATCTCTTAGGTCAAATGATGTCTGAGACCCAGTTTCCTCCTACATATATGGATGCTGATAACACCATTTGCAAAGTTGTTAGGTTATTGTATGCATTTAGTGATATCATGTATGTTAACAAAAAAATACCTTATAAACTGTCATATGGTTTATTCCATTAAAGATCAAAATCCTTAAATGGCCTAGGGGTGCAACTCAGTAGTAGAGTGCTTGTCTGATATGCATAAGGCCCTAGGTTTTTGATTCCTAGCACTATAAAAAAAAATTAAATACAGACATACAGGCAGGTGTAATCTGACACTTTTCACCTTTGACTTGAACTCCCACACAGTCCCAACTCTGCACCCCATCCTGTTTTCGTTTCCTCTAATGAAGGGATGTGACCAGTTTTGGTCACTGTGAAATCAGTGTAGCACAGTGCCTGATACATAGTTTCACTTAAGCATTTGTAAAATAAAGTAAGTAATAATAAATAATAGCACTCAACAATCACTGGTTCTCACCACTTTGTGTTAGTATTATCTATATATCTTTCCCATCTCTCCTGATGTGAATTTCCTCATTTTTGTTTAATAAATATTGGAGGTTGCTATGGGTGGTACATCTATAGGATTGACCCACTCTCACATTCACATTCCACATAGGTAGATGAAATGTTTGAGTTAGATTCTTTATGGACTTTTGTCTAATTGTAAATTCATTCACTATCCAATTCCCAAATCTGTTACTGTGGCTTTCTGGGGGAACAACTGTGTCCCGTTTCCACTACTTAATAGATGTTTCTACTAGAATATGTTATCATTGCTTGCAATTCAGTATATTTTTAGTTTATATATATATATATATATATATATATATATATATATTTATGCCACTTTCAAAAATCTCCTTCCTTGGTTGGGGAATCCCCCTCCTTACGAGTCTAGTAGCTGAAATGACAAATACTTGCACAAATCATGTGTACTAGCTAAAAGCTAATGATTAAAAAAGCAGGTACAGAAAGTACATACCCTGGGCATCTACAGAAGTGTAGCAAGTAAGCACCTGGGACAGTAGTGAGCAAGGTTGTAGTGGTAGCACTTGCTATTCAGTGTGAGCTGTGCAAAGATGCAAGATGCCTATACTTGGCAAAGAAACTCTGGGAACCTTCTCCCAAATGATTCTGTAGCATATTATAGTCCGTGTGAATTTCTGTTTGGTCAGTTGTGGTCTGTGGCCATGTAGATACAAGCCTCAATCTCCAGCAATTCTTTGAGCTCGCCATATTCTCTTAATAAATTTTGTTTCTGCTTAAATCAGCTATAGCTATTTTCTGTTGCTTAGCACTTAAGACCCCTCATTAAAACAGAGCTTTATCATCTTGCTCAAACATGATCCTCTGTATTGTGACCCTGAAACCATTATTGATGCTTATTATCGTGTCCATATACGTTAGAATATTTCAGTGAGATGTGTATATGTTTGAAAGTTAACTTTAATCTGCACACTCCAGGGAAGGTGATTAGCATTTGAAAGATACTAATTAGAAGTCTTAGCTGAAGAATTGGATGCACAAATGTTTTCAATATCACTATGTAAATCTGCACTAGAGGTACATTAATTAACATAAAGGATTAGAAAGAATTTTTCATTGTGGGAATGAGAGGTGTTCAAGATATGTGCCTGGCTAGAATGTTGTACAGGCATTTCTGCATTTTCATGAGTGTGGTAAAAAATCTGCTGAGTCTAGCAGACTGACACATTCAAAATAGCTCCCTGCACCTAGACTGTTCTTTAATATTTGGCCACAAGGACCTGTTTGTGTACTATTTTTGTGTCTATTTGTTGATAAATGGTTGTGTAGTAACATTCAGTGTGAGACTTGCTTTCAGTGTAGGACACTACCATGTAGTAAGAGAGGAGACAGCTCCCATCAATCTTTGGTCACTGAAGACTACAAGTATTTACCAAAAGAAACTGATAATTGTGAAAGACAAAGTGTTGTTCATTTCGCCCACTCTATTTCTTTCATTTATCCTTTCTTTTCAACTTCCATTTCTCCTAATGTAGATGAGGTCCTGAGATCCAAATTACCTCAGTAACCTCCTGCAAACTTGTCATCTTGACTTCAGCTTCCTACTATTCTAATCTAGTATATTGCACTGGCCTCTGGCTGATATCTTCAAAGCACTACTCTGTGTCACTTCTGGGATTAAAACCAGTGACCTGTACACGCTACAGAATAAAGCCCAAATTCTTTAGCCTGGCACCTGAGGCCACATAGGGCCTGATCTAAATTCCCTTTTGCTTGGTGCTATTTATCCTGAAATTAAAATTGTCAGGTAAGTTCCTGACATCTGGCATATGCACAGCCAAACAGCTGGATATGAAACAGCTACCTGGTAATGATCTCACAATGGAGACTTCAGGCTGTGGTTACTGATGGCAGTGTAATGGGCTGAAGAACAGGAACTTCCACTCTTCAATACCTGCTTCTATGCAGGAAGGGCCTATGTGCTCCAGGCTAAGAGTTTCAACTAGCAGAGTTAGCTGAGACTAGGAACACCTGTTGGAATGTAACCATAATAGCAAGTCAGGGAGGGGGAGGCCAGCACTTGTCACAAGAGGAACAGCTAATTCTATCACACATCTGTGTCCTTGTAGCAGCAAGTCATGGATGAGTCCTACATCATTGTCAATTCTTCCTGTGTTCTCCAGTTTTCACACTCCTTCACTCTATGCCTAGGACTAAACTAACGTTAGGTTCTGGTAAACAATCTCCTTTGGAACACCATGTAGCACTTTGTGTTTACAAAGTGCTTTCCCATATATTATACAATCTTCACTCATGAACACACATACAAATAATAAAAAAGTTTCATCACCATTATGCAAATGAAGTAACCAAGGTCCCAAGAAACCAGTGTTCCAGGTCCCCATAGCTAACTAGGAGAAGGAACTAAAACCATAGTCTTTTAGCTTCAACTGTTCAGCTATCAAGTGCAGCTTTCCCAATATCAAACTTTCTAGTGGGGGAGCACACATATTTCCACCTCAGGACTCCTGCTCATAGTATGTAGAAAAAGCGTTACAATGTTGACTCTTGGCTACATCTTGGAATCATCTGGAAGATTTTTAACCCACATCCATACCAAACCCAGCCAAGACCAAGTAAGCAGAGTCTCTCGAATGAGTCATAGGTAGGGGTGTGTGTGTACGTGTTTTAAAGTTCCCTACCCTTCCCTACCTCAGTGATTCTAACATAAAGAAAAAGTTGGGAACTGCTGAGTTCTCAGAGTGCTGTGGTTCCCCAAGTCTGGCTGGTTCCCCAGACCAGTTGCATCCATATCACCTGGGAACTAGTTAGAAGAGAAAATCACCAGTCCCTACTCCCAGAGCTACTGAAACTCTAAGGGTGGAACCCAGATTTGAGGATTAGGTTCCAATATGTATGCCACCTAGCTCTCATATTTTTAATTTATACATTTAATTTTTGATATTCTGCCTTTATCTTTTATCTACCTGTTCTCCATGTACTCTAAACAATATCTTCTCTTGAGTTCTGTTGGCTTATCCTCTCTGCCTGGTCCTGGACTTAGCTGTTCATTATTCCCTATAGGGAAGTCATTAAGACACACAGTTCTGAAGTTCAACTGCCTTAGTTTATTCCAGCTGCACCACTTATTAGTTCTGTGCATTTTCCTATCTACAAGATAGAAATAGTACTTTCTCATAGATATGATTATGAGAATGAAAAGACTAAATGTTTAGAAGCAAGCCTGAAAGTTCTCAAGCATTATCCATTTTCATTTTTATATAGCTTAGTGGAGACCCTCAGGCTTCTTTCAGTCTTCTCTCATTTTCAGATTGGCACATTAACATCTGGAGCTCAGCAAAGAGAGGGGAAGCGACCTCAAGTACTCATTAATAGCATATCATTTATTTTATCTTTGTTATGTGAAAGATGAAAACAAAGACAAAACAATAACTTGACTTTTATGTTTAAAGGGATTTAACACCCCTTCTTCTCCTTTTCTCCCCCTACTTATCCAGTGACTACTTCTACATATATCCTAAGAGCTTAATGGTTTTCCTTCAGTTGTGCAACAATACTTATGTGTGTTTATTTGTTCTCAGCATTCACTAACTTTCTTTTCATGTTATAACCCAAATTATATCTTGGTGACCCAAAACTTTAAGGGAGCTATTTAAATACATGGACTTTGAGAATCCACACAAACCCTACTGAATGATAAGTTTTCACATGGCTCCCTCCAGACCTGAATTCTTTATGAAGTGCTCATCCACAGGCGATTCTGATGAAATGCCAGGTTTTGGGACCACTACTCTAACCAACACAGAAATGAAACTAACTGAAAGAATAGTGAGCTTACTGGGGAGCATGGTGATGGGGTGGACTAGTCTTTCTCCATTAGCTTGGAGCACCTTCATTCTAGTTCTGATACTGTGTCTCTTACCACTTCCTAAATAGATTTTCCTCTGATATCCATGTATGTCCTCTTTTCCCTTTTAATGCTCCTTTACTAGATCTTAACAAGGATTAACTCACACTTGTCTGCAATTGATTCTCAAGCCTATATGCCTCAAGCACCCCTGAGATCAAGGTGACATATTAAACTTGGATAAATGCTCTATCTCCCAAACTGAATCCTTCCCCTCTCCCCTCCTTCTACACATATTCTCTACTTACAGTGATTGGTCACTTTTTGTAGAATTCAAATTCTTTAGCTTAATAGTGAATACCCTCCAAAAATATTGTTTTAGTTATTTATTATGCTCCTAATTCCTAATATTTCTTTTCAGTGTCCTGATCTCTTTTGAATGAAAATGGTCCTGAATTGAGTGCCCTCATTTTCCACACCTGTGTTCTCACTTCATTTCTCTGTCTAGAATACATTTTGTGTGTGTTTTACTTGTCCCATTACTAGTTTTTCTTTCAAAATTCATTTGAAATACTGCTTTCTCCAGGTTTTCACTGAGTGTCCCAGGTTAAAATATCTTCTTCCTTTGAATTTGAATAGATTTTATCTGTTAGGTGACTGAAGTCACTTCATTTTTTCTTTTTTGCTCTTTTTTATACTTTTAAAAATGTGCAGATTACATGTTGGGGCAGGCCCAAAATGGCTGTAGTTAGGCTCCTTTGCTGAGACTTCAGGCAGGCTATGTGTTTAGTATGTAGCCAGGCTGGGAACTGGCTATGTTATGGCTAGTCAAGGCCAGAAACACTTTCAGTATGTACTCAAGGTCAGAAACATTAACGCCTGAGCATGTACACGTCGCCCCCCCACCCCCTTATGTAACCTGTTGACTGTGTGCCTAGGGTGAAATGGGCTAATGGGGACAAAATGGAAGCAAAATGAAGACTAAATTGGAACTGGTTGGGAATTAAAGTTGAAGCTGGAGGCTGTGGCTGCTGAACCCCAAATCTGTTTCCTGGGTCATAGCCTCTGCACAACACTACACTAACTCACACAATTCAAGCAACTTAAACTATGCATTTTGCCATCAGCATTTTGCCAAAGCTACTTTCCTACCTACAGGAAAGAGTATTACGTTTGATATATTGTATCCTTCCAAATTAGTATTTCTCAAAACGTTGGTCAGAGACTCCATTCCTACCTCAAATCACTTGGGAAGCTTTTTAGAAATGGAGTCACCTGTACATTGACCCAGACCTATTGAATTAGAATTTCTTTGGAAGTTTTGCTGTGGTCCTTCTAAATCATACTAAAATTTGAGACTCAATGCTTTCATCCATACATCTTTAGATAAACAGATCCACTGTGTGTGTGTGTTCATTTTTAAAACTATATGGATGATCTCATGATATATGTAACTCTTTCTGATGATGTACATTTAGATTTCCCAGTTTATAGTTATAAATAACTGTGCTTCAACAAATATGTAAAATTTGCACTCACGATGCAAGAAGTTGATGACTTAAGTGCATATTCAAAATAGTGATGCTACAAAATCATTCCCCCAAAAGGAGTTTTGAATTTATACAGAATTTCTTCCAATAGTTAAAAAAAATTGTACCCCCATATACCTATAAGTGGTATGTATTATCATTTTCAGTTACGATGGATGAAAAATAATATCTGTTGCTTTAATTTGTTCTTTTTCTTATGCCTGGTGAGATTGAGCTCCCTATATTATTTTCTGCCATTTTTATTTCTTCTCATATGAACTGTCAGTTACTATCTGTTGTTCATATTTACCATTATGTGTTGAATTATCTACCACCAATACTCTTGAACTGACTATTGTCTAATGATCTGAAATGTTATTTTATCATATACTAAATTCCTATGTGTACATTGGAGGGGTTCTGGACTTTTTATTATTTTCTACTTATTTATTTGCACTTATGCTTTATCAGTTATATTAGTATAGTTTTTAGTTGGCTTTTATATCAATATTTTCTTCATTCTTCAAGAAGTTTCCTGGTTATATCTGCCTACTTTTTTCTTTCAAATTTTCAATCAGTTCATAAAATCCATACAAAAATCTTACTTAGATTTTGGTTAAAATTGCAATAGAGATTAATTTTGGGGAGATTTGACATTTTCCAAATTTTGCTATCTTACCAAATCACAGACTTAACTGATATTTAGTCTTCTCAGGCACTTGGTAATACCTATAGTTTGATGTTCCTTATAAGGTTTTAGTATTTTCTTTACTTGGGTCTCAAAACTTTATCCCTGCCCCCCCTCCCAGTACTGTAACTGAACCCAGGGGTCTTGTGCATGCTAACCAAGTACTCTACCATTTATACCACTAGTCCCACAATATTTTTTATGTTGATTATTATTAAGTACTTTTATAGTTTTTTGGTTTTGTTTTTGAAAACATGAATGGGATTTCTTTTCATTAGATTTTCTAAACTGGTGTTTGCAAATTTTTAGGAAAATGAAACTACTAAGCTTTTTTAGTTAGTTCTAATAGATTTTTGATCATTTATACTTTTTGGTCAATGGTAACATCTACATGTAGTGAGCTTTTTTTCTTACTTTCCAGTCATTATGACTCATTGACTCATATATTTATCTCATTTTACTAAACTGGCTAAGTCTGTTGTATCAGCATTGAAAAGTATTGGTGATGTTGGGCACCATGGTGTTTCTTTCAGCCTTTAATGGAAGACTTCTAATATTTGTTCATTAAATATGAGGTTTGCTGTACATTTTTGCTTAAATTTCTCTTTCCGTGTTAAGGAGGGTGTCTTCTATTAATCCGACTGAGAACATTTATATGAATGAATTTGGATTTAATGTTTTTTTCAGCATCCAGTTGATCATACTGATTTTCTCTTTAATTGATGGATATGGTGACTTGCATTATTACTTAACTGTATGCATTCTTGGAAGAAAAATAATCCTCTTTGGTAGTAATGAATTGTCATATTACTTTGACTAGATTTTTTTTCTAGGATTTCATTGAGTAGCCTTGTATTAAAATTGACTTGTGGGTAAGCAGAATAATGGTGTACCGAAGATATCCTAATTCGTGGAAACTGAATCAGCTTTTACATAGCAAAAGGATTCACACAGATGATTTACCTTAAAGAACTTAAGATAAGGAACCAATGTACTCAGGAGTCCTTATAAGGGGACACCTTTCAGTTGCGGAGAGAGTGAGCAGGAGCTGCAATGATAGAAGAAAGATTAGAGAAATGTGAAGTGAGGAGTTGAGCAGACAGCTGGTTGTGAAAATGCAGGAAGAGGACCATGATCCAAGGAATACAGGTGTCCTCTAGCTTGAAAAGGAAATGAAATGGATTCTTTCTACAGCCTTCAGAAACGAATGCTAACACCTTGATTTTATAGTGAGGCAAGAGCCATGTTTGACTTAACATACAGAACTGTAAGATAATAAATTTGTGTTATTTTAAGGCACTGAATTTGTTACAGCAACAGTAGAAAATTAGTATAGTTTATAATTTTATCTGTGTGCTCTACTACAGTTTGGACAGATACAGCCAAAAAAGAAAAAAGAAAAAAAAAAAAAAGCCTTCATTTTCAATGCTTTAGAACAACTTTTAGAAAAAAAAAAAATCATTCATGGAAGTTTGATAAAACACCAGTAAATTGGTTCTTGTGTCTTCATAAAAGATATTTTATTCTTTTTTGGACTTTGTCTTTTCCTATCCCATCCTTCAGTCCTGGCACCGCTGTCAGAGCTGGATAAGAGCACAAGAGAGGTGGTGCTGTAGGTTCTTACCCTTGCCTCTCCGCCTGCAACATCTGGGCCCAAACCACTGTCTGAGAAAACATCAGGGGTATGCAGAAGTCTGGCTAAAGGGACCTCACAGAGATTGACTGAAAACAGACCAGGGTAACCAGATGTCACCCAAAGGATGATGGAGGATGAGTAACTGTGATCAGATGGAGAGGGAGGGTTTTAGCTAAACTGAGTTTTTTTCACTAAAACTATATTTTGAAAGGGAATGCACAGTTGCATAGGAAAAAGTTGGGAGGGCTGACTAAAGTTTGGTTAATCAGAAAGTGTGAATTCCCCTTCTCTTTTCAAAAATGGAGGACAAATGCTTCAGGTTCCTTATCTCTGCTGGGGCCACCAGCACAAAGCAGAAAGTAGAGCTAGCATCAATAGTGCTTAAGAAAAATCCATCATTCGATGGGACCACCACTCCACACAGTGATCACCCCACCCATTGCTGTCTACATCACTCCTGCCTGAACTAGAGTCCCCATAGAAAGAGTAGGTCTCTCTGACTCTTCCACAGTATGCACTGTGCCCATATGTGTACAAATTTAACTATATTCTGAGAATGTATTAAGGAATAAACTCATTAATAGAATACAAAACTGGACTACATCAGAAGATTCATAAGCTATCAGCAGTCGTCTTGTATCATCTCAATTGCTTTTGAGAAGGTAAAATTCATTTCTTTACAGATATTTATTGATCACCCGCTTTGTGAAAGGTACTTTTCTAGGCTGAAGATACTAAATGGGATAGAAGGTCTTTCCCAAATATCTAGACAAACACAGAAAGATAAACTTCAGATATTTGCAGCTATGTGGAGACTTAATAATGATTTTTTAAGAGACCACTTTAGATTATGCAGACTGTAGGTCTTCCTAAAGAAGTGACATTTATGCTGAGAACTAAATAACAAAAATGAACTAGGCATGCAAATCAAATACAGGAATAAGAAATTGTTAGGCAGAGGGAATACCTAGCACAAAGTTAGGCATGAGAATGTACCTATAAGTCTGTGTTTCCCCCCTGGATTTTAACATAGAGACCGAAGGAGAGAGGAACAGGAGGTTTGGAGAGGCAGAGAGGGGGGTCACATCACTTAAATTAGCCCTTGTATGGTGAGGGACACTGATACTTAAATCATGTTTATATGACTTATGAAGTGTGTCAGGAAAGCCAAGTAAACAGTTTTCATTGCTATGTACCACCAGATACTGCAATGCAAGAATGTTTTCAGTAATATTAGTTTTGTTCATTGCCATGTATTAATGCTGATTGACATATACATATACACACAAAAAATACACACACTATATAACTGTGTGCATATTATAAAATCATTGCTAGTTCCTGAAGAGCAGACTATCCATTCTCCAGTGTAAGAGTGAAGTAATTAAGTCTCAACTAGTGAGTTATAATTGATTGAATGTGTAGAGACTTTATTTTGTTACAATTGTATACCTATCTTAAAAAACAATCCTACATACAGTTTTTCAGAGTTCAAAAAAAGTGGAGGGGGGCACAGGGAGTGGGGGAGAGCCAAGAGGTCTAGTAGGTCAGTGGAAGTTCATGATTTATAAAAAACAACTCTAGCCGGGCACAGTGGCGCACACCTGTAATCCCAGCACGGGGGAGGCTGAGGCAGGAGGATCACGAGTTCAAAGCCAGACTCAGCAATGGCGAGGCACTTAGCAACTCAGTGAGACCCTGTCTCTAATAATAAATACAAAAAAGGGCTGGGGATGTGACCCAGTGGACGAGTGTCCCTGAGTTCAATCCCCGGTACCTAAATAAATAAATAAATAAATAAAACAACTCTGAGTATAAAATTGACGTCAAGCAGTTCAGTGTGTAGCTAGCCATAAACAAGACTGGAGAGATGGCTTGTAAGACTCTAATTCCCATTCTGGATCTCCTCATTCCTCTGGCACCATTGTTTAGGCCCTACTTGGATACTTCAGGGTACATAAGCTCCAGACCATCACCTTTTCCCTCCATCTACATGTAGCCCTTCCAATTCCCAGGTTTTCTCTGTTTCCTCAGCAACCTGCTTTGATACTCTGTGCTGGTGGTTCAGTGGGGTCAGAGATCGAGATCGATCCTAAAACTATGTTTACAGTTAAGCCATTAGGTCCTTTTTCTACCACTAGTCTATTTCCTGAGCTTCTTTTCTCACAGGTGGACTCCAGGACTTTTACTGCCTACCTTTCTTTCCCTCTTCTTTCCAGCAATCACCAACTTTATTTTCAGGAATTTTAAAAAATCCATATATGGGTTTGGTTTTCATATTCTCTCTTGGGATTCCTAGTGAAAACGCCTGAGGCAATTTGGAACCAATGAGTATTTTCTACCAAGTTTATCACTCCTTCTCAGTTTTGTCAGTTTCTGAAAACTTTCATCCAAACAGACGGGTTTTAGGAGTTTTAGGAAGAAGTCAATTAATATTGGCTATGACTCCATTTGTGTTGTTTTTCCTTGAAAAAGGAAACAATGGGCATAGTTAGACTGACATTAGTTAAGCATAAATGATTCATAGGTCTAGAATTGACAACAAATGTAACCCACTTAAAAGTGGATTCTGTAATACCTTCATATAGAACATCTTTGTGCCTACAGATCCTATTCTTGATAGCTGATTCCCCACATCAGCTTGAAGTGCTATAGAAAAAATATTGTCATAAGTACACTGCACAGAATGATTTAATTGGTTGTGACTGACTTCAATAGATATGACACATATGCAATAAAAGTTCATTTTCTAGAATTTTCTCCATAGTTACAAACAGACCTTGATAAACTATCACACATTTCTTTTGTATTTTGAGCAATGCTTCTTATCATTTTTGTGGTTTACCTGGGCATACCAATCCAACAATATCAACAAATTTGTTTTACAGCTTTGTAATGAAAAATTTAAGAAAATAATCCTGCAATCAATGCCTACGACAATTTTTATGTTTATTTTCATTTAACTTAAGTCATAGAAATAGGTTCTGTATTTGATACTGATGGGCCCATATTAGAAATTATTAAAAGGTATGATACAAAATAGTTGTATTTATCATTTTTGACTACTAAGAGTTAATATCTAGAAATGTTTTATCACAAAAAGTAGACTAAGCCAGGCGCGGTGGCGCATGCCTGTAATCCCAGCACTGTGGGAGGCTGAGGCAGGAGGATCATGAGTTCAAAGCCAGCCTCAGCAATGGCGAGGCACTTAGCAACTCAGTGAGACCCTGTCTCTAATAAAAATACAAAAAAGGGCTAGGGATGTAACCCAGTGGTCGAGGGCCCCTGAGTTCAATCCCTGGTACCACAAAAAAAAAAAAAAAAAAAAAAAGTAGACTAGCTTTCTAATAACTTAGCAAAGGTGCTATGACTAAAAATAAAATTCAAAGTAAGTTGAACACTCCTTATATTGATTACCAGTGCCAAGAGTCTCATTAAAACAAAACAAAACAAAAAGGACTAAATCACTGAGATTCTATAGAAAAGTTTGCACTTCACTCCTTTTATAATATTTAGGGGTCCTTAAAGTTAATGAAATCATTAGGTATATAGCATGGCTGTTCTTTGGGTATTGGGTCATATAGACCACCACAAATATTCCTGGGGAGATTTGTTCATAGTGGATAGTGGTTATAAATTTTTTTTCATGTTTTTGGAGGGGTACTGGAAATTGAACCCAGGGTGCATTACCACTGAGCTATGTCCCCCTTTTTATTTTTTTTGAGACAGGGTCTTCCTAAGTTGCTTAGGGCCTTGCTAAATTGCTGAGGCTGACCTCAAACTTGTGATCATCTGAGCTTCCTGAGTCGCTAGGATTACAGGTGTGCATCACCTCACCTGGCTTATCATAAACTCTTATAGAGGTTACTATAATTCAGTTTATTAAGAATAAAATTATAATACAAAATTTCTATGATAAACCTTTGTTATTATTTGAACAGTAATAGAATGTGTTTTCCACCTTTGTTATAAGTTAACAATTTGCAATACCAAAAAGAAACCAAATTTTCTTTTTCCTTTTTTTCCCCTTTGTGATACTGGGGATTGAGCCTAGGGCCTTGTACATGTTAAACACATGCTTTTATCACTAAGCTGTACTTTGTATTCCAAATCTTAAATCAACATTCTGCTGACCTCTTTCAGCAGAGGAATTGCAGTGTGCTCAGAAAAGGGTGGGGTAGTGGAGCAGAAGCTCAATATTTTTTTCCTTTTATAATCAGAATTTGCATTTAGCTTATACTTTTCTGGGGGAGGGTAAACAGTATATCCCTCTTATCCACAACGTGTTTTAATTTGCTGAACAGTTTTTTGTGTTTAAAGCTTTTTTGTTTCCCAGTTTTGGGAAACAAAGGGATTTTAAGCAAAAACAAAGCTATAGGATCAGTAGGCAATCATTTATAGATATCTAGATTCCTACATACTAACTACATACAGAATTTTATCTTTTCCAATACATCATATGCTCCATGAATGCAGGTGTGATCACTGCAATCCCCGTTTCCCCAGCATACTGCACATGGAAGAATTCATTTGCTCAAGGAATTAAAACAAAACAAAACAAAAAAAACCATAAACCTCTTTTGTAGCATGAAAGTTGCCTGCTGACCTAAACAACAACAACAAAATATCAGATCTACTTAATGATAGCATCTGTTATCATATTTCACTTTCCCTGAAAGTTAATTATATAGATGATATACAGTGAACTAGAATTTATGCTGTTGTCCTGGTTCAGCCACAAATAGCATGACAATGGAAGAAGTCAGAGTTCTCTGGTGACACCAGTGAATGAATTTATGGAATTAAGAGATTTGACTAGATGGAACCAGTTGAAAAATTCTAAAAATCATTCAAATTCTGAATTGCTTCCCAAATCAGAAATCATTCAGTGAGAAATGTAAAAGACCACAAAACTTTCAGTTTAGAAGTAACAGACAAAGAATATTAGAAAATTTAAAATTTTAATAAATGTGCTTTGTTCACAAATGTGAAAAAAATACAACAAACACAAACATACATTTTCTGGTATGTTACCTCCCACCACTTGGCAGCTATGGTAAAACCAAATGATCTATTCATGATCCTGAAGAATCCAACCAAATGATTATCTTTGTTTTTTGAAACACCAAATTATTTTGGAGAAACTGCTGTGAATGAGTCAGGAGGCCTCTTAAATTTCTTTATGGTCATATGAAATAATTCTTAGAGTACCCATATAGTATCAGAAAATGTATGATCTGGCATCAAGCCACAATGACTGCTTATATTTCAACACTTACACAATGAATTGGCCTTGATGGAACATGTGTTGGTTTAAATCTTGTGTCAACCTAATTTGAATAAACTGAACTTACACTAACAAATGATGTAAATTCAAACAAATTTATACTAAGTGGTAATAGGTTTTATAAAGAGTTCTTTTTTTCATCCAAGTACTACTTAAAATACATCATGCACACTTTGGAGCAGAAGCAGAATCAACATCTGTAAACACTCAGAAGAATTTATAGCACCCACATTTTAGCTGTAGTACAAACGATGTCTCAAAGGTCATACTTAGACCAGCCTTTCAAAAGCATTATTTTAATTTACTTTCAAAGCAATTTCATTTGGTTATTGTTGTCTTTGCTACTAGGATTGGATTTAGTCAAATCAAAGAAAATAAACAGTATAATAAAAGGGTAACACTCAAATGCAAATCTCTTATTATCCAGAACACAGTGCTTTTTTTTTCTTTCTTTCTTTTTTCTTTTGAGGCAGTTAAAAGACATAATCCTGTAGTGCTTAACTGGAAAGAAAGGTTAACCCTAATAATTAAGGAATCATAGGCTATTCAAAGTAAACGAAAAATTTCAGGTTACTTATGGAATATTTGAATGACCAAATTTGTTTAGTTAACTGCCTTTTGGGGGGGGGGGCTAATTACAATCCTGTTACTTTCATTAATGTAGTATATGAAATTTAATTTGAAATATTGGGTACACACACTCAATCATGTATATCTTAAAGGATAAGTTTTGTAAATAAAATTTGACATTCAAAGGTAACTATAGCAACTCACAATAAGCACAAAAACATCAGTTTTACCAGAGTAAAGAAGTGCAGTTTATGAAATTTAGGATCAACTATTGAAAATGCAAGTTTCCTTTTAAAATACACACACACACACACATACACACACACACACACACACAACATTAACCATGAAATCTGAAACTGTGATATTTCAGTGCAAAAACCTCAGTATGAGGTAATTTTAATGTAATAACCACTTGAAAAAAAATCCACACAGTGGCACTCTTAAAAATGATAGTTTACATGACAATTGCTGGCTGACAAGACAATGTGGACTAAATGTTCTCAACTGTTTAAACTTGTCTTGTTTGGACATATTTCTCCTTAATCATTTGCTTCTGATTCAGAAACACAGAAAGGCATTTATCAATGTGGAAAGGGAAAATTCCCACAGCCAACTAATGTATTATATATTCAAAGAAAAATTTCCACTAGGCTTTAGAAGAAACTAGGATACCAAAAGTTCAAAACCATTTTGAGATTATCAGCAGAGTATTAATTTTAAATTTTTCTGTGTAATTCCAAACGTGTAGTGCAGCACCTCCTTAATGAAAAGGTGGAGACCCTATCAAAGTTGGTCTCAACAGAACATAAACTCTCTTACAAGTGCAAACCCTTTCACAAAGGTGTTCTCAGTCAGTAATGAGTATTATACATTGTTCCTTGCTTAAAAAGAAAACTTTGTAAATGAAATCTAAATTTTAAAAGAGTTAAAGTGAATTCTCACAGATTAATATACTTAACACCAAGGCCCAAATCAACAAGAAAAGTTATCAAAATACTACTTTGGCAATGGTGCTTTTTGTATTGTGCTAATGAAATTAGAATACATACTTTGGAGGAAATCTCTCCCCCGATGTCTGATGCTGCCAAATGAGCTTAAGAGAAGAAAAAAGCAAAAAGAGCTATCACCAATTCCAAAAAGTTCAGGAAATACTGGATCATCAGATGAAACTGAATAGAAAATGGCTTTCTGTAACAGATAACAATTTAGCTAGGAAAAAATGACAAGTGCATCAGAAAACAACTAAACCAATCTATCTGTATCATATTTAACTTGTGAGTCATCAAAGTGCAATCTACAGCTTTCTACATATCTTTAAGTTTCCCACTGCAATGGTATGAAGTCAACATTGAACAATTGAAGAAAACGAAAATATAGAGCAAATTATGCTTCATTTTTCACAATAGCACTAAAGAAAAAAGGTACCTTTCTATATCTTAGTGTGAAATGCTAAAGTAACAGTGGTTTCTGCTATGACAGGAGTCACTCTGCATGAAACTTTAAGCATTCTATATAAGAATAAATTTTAAAATCCAGAAGTAGAAAAAAATAGCAAACTCTGTAAACCTTTGCATTTCTTCTATGCAAACCAGGTTTTAAGTATTGAGTTCATGTTAGTACTTCTGATTAGTGTAAGCAAATCAGTTTAGAAGTCTGGACTGAAAGGGCCTTTTGCTTTTATATTAACTTAAAAGTAATATGGGATCCTCTAGCTCATAGAAAGGAATAGAGCTGGCTTGACTTTCTCCAGAATCTGAGTCATATGGAGCATCAGGGAGTTCTGTGAAACCGTATGCTAATTGTTCATCTTCTATATCTGATCGAACATAGCAGGAAGGGTTAGAATATTCCTCATCTTCTATACTGTTGAAATCTTGAGGAATATATAACATCCCTGGGTAGTTCCTACTAACCAAGTCACTTGTGGTTTTTAGGGAGATTTTCCTAAATGCCATCAGATGCATATGTGAAAATTTTGAATACTTGAAGCGTTTAAAGCCCAAGGACTCTATAGCAATCTTCCAGCTTTTCATCATCATAGCATGACGGTTCTGATGGGAGGAATCAGGTGTGATGATAAGTAATAAACCATTTAACACTAACAGTTCATGGGCTTTCTTGCAGCAAATCCATCGCTGGTAGGGTGATGGAAAATAGGAAAGAAGGAGAGAAAAAACAACCACATGGAAAAGCTCTCCAGGAAGAGAATCAATAGGATTTTTCAACTGCTTCAAAAAAGCATCTATAGCATCCTGTGCAAGCTGGAGTGGCTGTTGAAGTTGTAAGTTCAGGAAGTCACACTTGTATACACTCTGCAGAAAGAGAGAGAGAAAAAAAAGGCACATTAATATCAAGGGATGGGGATGTATATAGCTCAGTGGTAGAGTGCGTGCCTAGCATGTGCAAGGCCCTGGGTTAGATTTCAGCACTGCAAAATTATTAAGGTTGACAGACTTATTTAACCAAAACTTATAAAAATCTCAGAAATTAACCCAGAGAATTTTTAGTTATCATTGTGTGTATAAAGTTATATATAAAATATAAAGTAATATGTAAAATTTTTCTTATCAACTTGAAATTAGAAATTTTATGCATATGTACAAAAAATCATAAGTTTATTTGAAATTTAACTTGGGTAAGAGTTTACTGGAATGATTTAATTTCCAAACTTAGTCACATTCTCTTTGACACATATAGTTAACAAAAACAAGCTAGCTTTAAAAACAACTTTTATAGAAAAAATACCATGAAGTACATATGAATCAGAGAAGTCAAAGAATGTAATGAATGAGGCATTATAATTTGTATAAGTAGAATGATGCCAAAACTTTCTAAGGTCATGAAAATGGTCTTTTAAGCTATTCACTTTAAACATTTTAATGTTAATACTACTTTTATTTATTAAAATATTAATCTCTGGTTTGAAACAAACTACATATTAAATTCAATTTAACATAGTCAAATGACCACAGGAAGCACTAGAGCTAAAGGAATAAACACTTAATAATTTGCTGAATATTAAAACTCTTTATAAAGAATATCAAATAAGAAAGTGCTAGAGTTTAAGTGCCCTTCAAAGGTCCATGTGGTTAAGGCTTGCTTCCGAGGATGGTGCTACTGGGAGGTGGGGCTTAGACTTGAGGTCATCAGGAGTGCCCAGAAAGGGACTGTAGGATGGGATCCCTTCCATTCTTTCACTTCCTGGCTGCAAAGCCATTGGTTTTGCTCTGCCACATATTCCCGCCATGGTGTGTTGTCTTGCCATAGGCCCAAAAGCAATAGGGTGGGTCAATTAGGAATTAGAACCACTAAAAATCAAACTTTTCTTGTTGTAAGTCAGTTATCTCAGGTATTTGTTCTAATGACAGGAAACTTGCACAGAAAGCATTTTAAAATTAAGATTAAAATTAGTTAGCTTATCATATAGCAATAGTCATTAGCAAACATATGCACTAATACCTTTGTCCTTCCCTCGTTACTGTGTAGACAAGCTGGTCCCATAATCATCTGGACTATCTACTAGGGAAAGTGATACACAATGTTCTATTATTTGGAAAAAGATTCTTTTCCCTTTGGTTTCTTTTAGACAGCTTTACTGCAGTATAACAGACACAAAAGCTTATTTAGAGTGTACACTTTGATAAGACCCGACATTTAACATCCAGGAAATAATTGCAGATTAACAGATCCAATACCCCCAAATTTTCTGTGCTCCTTAATAATCTTTTCCTCATATGCTCCTTCCTCTTCCCCTGTTACCAGGCAATGATTGATGTGATTGATTTGATTTCTATCACTACAAGTTAGTTTGGATTTCCAAGGATTTTATATAAGTAATACGGAATGTACTTTTTATTTTGCCTGTCTTCTTTCACCTAGCACAATCATTTTGAGATTTACCCATTTCTTTTTGCAGGCATTAATATCTTATTCCTTTTCATTTAAATTGCTGAATCATGTCCCACTCTATCAAGGATATATCACCAGTTGGTTTCCCACACATCTGTTTCTGGATATATTGGCTATTTCTAGTTTTTTACTTATTACAACAGAAGCTGTTATGAAATTCTTGTTCTAAGTCTTTGGATAAACATGCTTTTATTTGTCTTGGAAAAATATCCAAGAAAGGGGTGGTTGGACCATATAGCAAGTGTGTATTTAATTTTAATATAAACTCCTAAATTTTCAATGAGCAGTTACACAGTGCTTACATTCCCACCAGGAGAATATGAAAGTTCCGGTTCTTCCAAATTCTTATCAACCCTTGACATGGCCAATCTTTAATTTTATTGATTATAATAGGTGGATACTGGTTTACTGTGGTCTTAATTTGCATATTACTAATAAGTAGTAATATTTATCTTCTATTCATGGACTTCACTGTCATCAGAATGTCTTCTTTGGCAAGGTGTCTATTCAAGTATTTCATCCATTTAAAAATAATTGGGTTGCTTTAAATTTCTAAAAACTGCTTTACTTACTATGGAATTCTGAAAATTATTTTTATATTCTGGATCAATGTCTTTTATCAGATGTACGACCTGTAAATATTTATCTCAGTATGATGTGGTATGACTTTTCATTCTGTTAACAGTATCTACTAAAGTGCTAAGTTATAAATTTTGATGAATGCCAATTCCTCAAGTTGTTCTTTTTCTGTACCTTGCTTTTGGAGTAATGTTAAAGAAATCTCTTCCCAGCTCAATGTCACAAAGATTTTCTTCACTGACTTCTTCCATAAGTTTTACAATTTTAGGATTGCCTTTTAGTCCATTTTTGTGTATGGAATGAGCTACAGTCTAAAGTTCTTTTTGTGTATAGATAGTCATCTAAATGTTTTAGCACTATTTGTTGAAAAGACTATTTCAACTTGGTTGAAGACCAGTAGCCTATAAGTTTGGGCCTGTATGTGGACCCTCCATTATATTTGATAATCCTGACACCCATATCACACTGTCTTGGTTACTGTAGCTGTACAATTAAACTTTGAAATCTGATAGTATTAGTCTCCAACACTGTCCTTTTTCAAAATTATTTTAATTATTTCAGGTTCTCTAAATTTACACACTAATTTTGGAATAAGTTCTCAAATTTCCACCAAAAAGCCCACTAGGATTTATCAGGATTGCATTAAATCTACAGGTTAATTTGGGGAAAATTGACTTGTGAAAATAAATACAGTGTGTATCTCTTGCATCATATTTCTTTAAATTTGTAGTCGTCATTACGTAGATTTCCCCATGTTTTGTCAGATTCAAATAATGTTCGCATATGAAATAGTACATTTTTATATTTTATTGTAAATGGGAATTTTAAATTTATAAATGGTACTATTTTTAACTTCCACTTTTGATCGTTGCTATTGCTAAAGTATATATACATATAATTGTTGCTAGAGTATATATACATAATTGATTTCTGTAGATCTTATAATCTCATTTAACTTATTAGTTCTAGTAGTTTCTTTGTATATTCTATGGAACAAATAATCGGTATCATCTCTAAAAACAAATTTTACTTCTTCCTTCCCAATATGAATTTTTTTTTAAGGTGCAATGCTTTAAACTGCTGGTAAAATGTTGAAAAGGAATGGTAAGAATCAACCTCCTTATCTTGTTCTTATTCTGGTTCTTGTGGGAAATAACATTTTTCTTTCACTGTTAAGAATGTTATTATCCGTAGGTTTTCCAAATCCCCTTTATCATATTGAGGAAATTCCCTTCAATTCCTACTGAGAAATTATATCAGGAAAGGATGTCAAATGCTTTTTCTGTGCCTACTGAGATAAAACATCGTCTTTCCTTTTTGGTGAATTAATACAGTAAATAGATTGTTTCTTAACATTAAACCAATCTTGCACTCCTGGGGTAAACCAGATTTGGTCATGATATATTAATCTTTAAAAACAATGAATTCAACTTGCTTAAATCATGTGCAAAATATTTGCATCTAAGTTCATAAGAGACAATGGTCTGTAGTTTACTTGTTCTAATGTCTGTCTGGTTATAATACTAGAGTAATATCCTTATAGAAGCTGGAGCGAAATATTCCAACCTTTTCAATTTCAGGGAAGAGTGTGTATATAACTATTATTTCTTTCTGAACTGGTAAATTTATCAGTGAACTCATATGTGCCTAAAATTTTCTTTATGGGCAAGATTTTTTTAAAACTGGAAATTCAAATTTCTTTAATAAATTTATGATCATTTATGTACTTATTTCTTCCTGAATAAGGATAGCACCTTGAGAGGTAGCATGAGTGGTATGTGTCTTTCAAGGAATTTAGCCCTTTGATTTTAAGTAGTGGAATTCATTGGTAGAAAGTTGTTTACAATATTATCCTGTTAACATTAGCAAAATCTGTAATGATGTCACCTCTTTCTCTTTATTTCTGGGTCAACAGGGCTAGAGGTTTTCAGTATTATGGAACTTTTCAAAGAGCTAGTTTTTGCTTTCATCAATTTTCTTCATTGTTTCTCTGAACATTTTCCATTTTATTGATTTCTGCTATTTCTTGTTTGCATTTTAATGTTTTTTTCAAGTGCAAAAGTTGGTATTATTGCTTTGAGACCTTTCCCAATTTTTTTTTTTTTTTGTGGTACCGGGGATTGAACTCAGGGGCACTCGTCCACTGGGTCACATCCCAAGCCCTTTTTTGTATTTTATTAGAGACAGGGTCTCACTGAGTTGCTAAGTGCCTCGCCATTGCTGAGGCTGGCTTTGAACTCGCGATCCTCCTGCCTCAGCCCCCCAAAGTGCTGGGATTACAGGCGTGTGCCCCCGTGCCCGGCTTTTCCCAATTTTTTGAAAACAATACTTAGTTATTATGTTTTGGGTTGGACCCAGTTAGGCATCTCTTTATTTCACTGCAAGATCAATCCAGGGCTGGGAATGTAATTCAGTGGTATAATGCCTGCTTAGTATGCATGAGGTTCTAGGTTCAATCCCCATCACTGAAGACAGACAGATCAGTTCAGGCAATTCTTCACCATATGCATCTCATTCTTATCTTGGGACCAAAAAGGTGGCCAGTCATGTTTTTCTTGTGGCAATCACACAGCTCAAGAAAGAAAGCAGATATGTGGTCTTAAGCCTTTCTTACTTCCTAATAAAAGTGTTTAGTGGGGCTGGGGTTGTAGCTAGGTGGTAGAGTGCCTGCCTGGCAAGTGTAAAGCACTGGGGTTTGATCCTTAGCACCATATAAAAATAAATAAATAAAATAAAGGTATTGTGTCTATCTACAACTAAAAACATATATTTTAAAAAAAGTGTTTAGTATTATAAATTTTCCTTTTATTACTAATTAAACAAAGTTAGTGCAATCCTATGCATTTTAATCTCTTCCCCTTTTAGTGATACTGATACTGGGGACTGAACCCAGGAGTGTTCTCAGTCCTTTTTATTTTGAGACAGGGTCTCACTAAATTACCGAGCCCACCTTTGAACTTGTGATCCTCCTGCCTTAGCCTCCCAAGTCACTGAGATTATTGACATGCACTACAGCACCTGGTGATATCTTATATCATTTTTTATCCCAATTTGCTATGATCTCAAAGTTCCTTTCAAAACTCATGTTGAAAGCTGTCAATATAAAATATTAAGAGGTGATAAATGCCATTATGGTGGAAGTAGGTAAGGTATGAAGGGAGTGGGACTCTAATAAAAAGGAAATCTGGCTCCCACTGTCCTCTGTTTTGCACATAATTGCTTATATTTTCATCATGTTTATGCAGTATGAAGACACTCACAAGATGTGCCTTCTTGATCCTGAGTTTCCAGCCAAATAAACTTTTTCTGATTATAACTGACCTAGTCTGTGGTATTCTGTTTTAGCAGAAGAAAATAGGCTAAGACAATGTGAAAAAAGGTTCTCATTTCCATTGCGATTTCTTTTTTGATGTTCTGTCTACTTGTTCTATCACAGAGTTTCTGAAATGCAAAGGATATTATTATAAATGTCAATTTTTGCTTGATATTTTGTCAGGTTTAGTTTATCTATTCGGAAGCTATCACTAGGTGCACAAATGTTTAGGACTATTCTGTTCTCTTGACAAACTGACCCTTTTATCATTATAAAATGACACTTTTATTCCTGGTAATATTCTCATCTCTCAAATTTAATCTGATTTTAATACCTCCATAAGTTATCTTTACTTCATCATCTTGCTTTCAATCTATTTGCATCTTTGTAAGTGAAGCACATTTCTTATAGGCACACTCTACTTAGGTCCTGCTTTTTTCTCCTATTCATTGTTTCCTTTCTCTTTTTTCTTGCCATATTTTGCATTAATCAAGTTTTTGTTGATCTATTTTATTTACTTCATTGACTTATTAGCTAAACTATTTTTTGCTTCAGGATTTATAATATACATCATTAACTTATCATAGTCTAACTTCAAGAAATATTATACCACCTCATGTTTAGTAAATGAACCTTAAAATAGTATTTCCAATCCTCTTATCTTGCTCTGTGCTACAATGAGCATACAGTTTGGTTTTACCTCTTATATAACCTGTTTATGCTATTATATTTGTTTAAATCGTTAGATTAGTTTGGTAGGCCTGCTATAAGGAAGTATAATGAAATGATTGGCTTAAACAATAGAAATTTATTGTCCCAGTTCTGGAGGCCACGAAGTCCAAGATCAAGATGTTGGAATGGCTGCTTCATTCTGAGGACTGTGAGGGAGAATCTGTACTATGCCTGTAGCCCGACTTCTGGTGATTTGCTAATAATTTTTGGAGCCCCTTAAATTGCACAAGGGTCACTCTGATTACTCCATTCATCTTCACATGATATTCCCCTGGGTACTTGTTCCTGGCTCTAAATTTCTCCACACAGTCATATTGGATTAGGGTCCATCTTAATGATTTCATTTTGACTAGATTACCTCTGTAAAATTCCATCTTCAAATGAAATCACATATTTGGGGTTAGGGCTCCAACACACACACACACACACACACACACACACACACACACACACACTGCAACCTATAACAATGCTCAGTCATTTTTTTAAAAGGGTAAGTTATGAGAAAATCATATACATATATATATACATATGCACATATATATGTATATGATTTTCTCATATATGTATATATGCACATATATATGTATATGTATATATATGCCTTTGTAGTTATCACTTTTAGTACTCTTCATTCCTTTTTCATAAATCTATATTTCTACCTAGCTAAAGCAGTTTTTCCCTAACATTTCTTTTAATACAAGTTTGCTGATATTGAATTTTTTCAGCTTTTGTATGCTTGAGAGAAATCTTCATTTCATCTTCATTATTTAAAGACATAAGTGTATGGAATTCCAGGTGACAATCCCTCTTGCCCCTGGTGCTTTAACAAGTCTGTTTGAAAACTTCTTGTTGCTTTTATGGCTATATCACTAGATTTAGAACTTTGATTATGATGTTCCTGCATATAATTTTCTTCACTTTTCTTGAGTTTGAGTTTGTTGAGCTTCTTGGATTTGTGGATTTATATCTTTCATCAAATTTGGAGAATTTCTGGCCATTTTTTTCAAATCTCTTCCTTTTGGGGGGAATTTCAGTAATGTTTATGTTTGGATGATTAAAACCGTTTCACTGATAGTCTTCAATTTTAAAAATTTAATTTTTTTTTTGTTTGTTTTGTTTTGGTCAGTTTCTATTGCCATGTCTTCAAGATAACTTTTTTTTCAACATCTAAACTGCATTAATCCCATCTAATATGTGTTTCTTATTACACATTCTATAAGTTAGATTTGGGTATTTTAACATCTCTTCCATTTCTCTTTTTTCCACATAGGGAATACAATTATAAAATCCCTATTCTATTTATTGTAAATGATGAATTAACTACTGAAGTATAAAAAATATAGAAAGATACACAAATTGTAATTGTCTAACTCAAGGAATTTCCCTAAACTAGATAAAACTAGTTTAAATGTCCTTATTTCCTAATTTTAATATCTCTCTTTCTCTCTCTCTGTTCTATTTGTCCTTTTTAGATGATTTATCTTCTCACTCTAGGTCTTCTTTGCATGGCTATTATTATTATTTTTTTAAATCCAGACATGGTGAATTTTACCTTGATGGATACAGAATGGCTAGGGGTTGTTATAAGTATTCTTGAACTTCAGTCTGAAATATAATTAAGATATATGGAGACAGTTTGATCCTTTGGATCTTGCTTCTAAAATCTGGTAGGTGGGCCTGGAGCAGCTTCTAGTCTAAGACTTAATATTTCTCCACTACTGAGGCAAGACACTTTATATACTTCTATCTGATGCTTTGTGAATCTTGACCTTTTCAGTGTGGCTGGTAGGAACAGGTACTATTTCCAATCTGTGAGAATGTTAGGCACCATAACTTTTAATTCTTTCAGGTAGTAGTTTCTCTGGTCTCATGAATTTTTCTCAAGTATATGTGCTGATAAGTACTCAGCTGTGTACTCACAGGGGATCCTTTCCAGGCTTCTGGATTTTCTCTCTGTATAGTTTTTTCATTTGTGATACTCTGTCCTACAATCTCTAGCTGCCTTAGTCCCCTAGTACTCTCAGAATCCCACTGTAACTTTATAACTCAGGTGACTCAGCTGAGCTCTGCTTGGGTTCCCTCTCTTTGTACCACATATTGGAACGTAAAGCAATATGCTGGTGCAACTGTACAGCTTATTTCTTTTGTTTTCAGTCTTTTAGGGATTACTATCCTTCATCACTTTGTGTCTAGTGTAATATAAATTGTTTCATATGTGTTGCCCTCTTCTTGGTTGCTTTAGATAGGGAGAAAGTAGATAAAGGCAGCCTGTTATTCCATTTTCGCCAGAACATTAAGTCTTTACACTTTGTTTTCAAATTAGTTACGAGGTTCTTGAAAAAAAGTCTGATTCTACTACAGAACTTAATGTAGCCATTGTTTTGCCTTCCTTAATGACCATACAGTTGAAAGTTTATAGGACTATTTATTAAAAATATTAATATAAAAGTATTTAAGCCTGAGATTCAGATCAAATGGTCATTATGTCTTGGCAGTTGTGAAGAACATCTCCAATGTGTGTCTTAAAAGAAAGGGAGAGAGAGAATCCATGCGCAGAGTCATGAGTATGTTATAGCAGCTTCTGATGTCGCAAGAATACTCTGCAGGGATAAGGTAAGAACAGCTACTTCACTGTAGAACAAATATTTGTCTTTGGGAAGTAAAGAAAACACTAAAACTAATGGTTTTAGCATTTCCTTATTCCTTAATGTTACTCAGATTCTATTTAGACAGTCATGTTCATCAAAATGACATATCAATAAAGATTCAGATGAAAATTGAATCTTCATGCAGAAACTTTTCAATAAGAGTAAGCATTTCTTTAATACTCACTATATAACAAATTCTTTGCCAGGCGCTTTAAACCCTTTTCTAAAAAACAAAACAAAACAAAACAAAATATCCTATGAAATGTGGTACATTATTAACCCTACTATACAGATAAGAAAATAGAGATAGAGACTAGAAAATGGTGGTGGTGAGATTTAAATTTAGGTTGAAAGTATATGATTCCATTCTTTTATTTAGAGTGTACTTAATGTACCATACACTCTTCTAGGTGCTAGGAATATAGCAGTTGGGGGAAAAATCCCTAATATCACAGAAATATAATAATCTATATTCTCTTTATAACATTAATAACATTAATAATGTAATTTGTGGCCTGGGTGAGTACTTTCCTAGCAAATGCATGGCCCAGGGTTTGATCCCCATCAAAAGTAAAAAACAATTTGTAATTTTTTTAATGCCTAGAGCTGTATTAAATGTAAAATGGCAAATATTATGAATTTGTAATTGAGGAAAAATGACGAATTCTTTTCTAATAAGGAAAGTACCTGCTCTGGAGTCTCCTACCTTTAAAAATTCCTTTAACAGAAGTTTCTGGCATCATAAGAATAAGATAAAACAAAATTTAATTTGATCAGTAGGTGATCCTGCTTCACCAAACTGAAGTAACAGTGTCACAAAGTGAAGGAATGTTCTTAAAGCAAAGGATAATAGTTATCACTTATTGAGGATGAACATAGCACCAAGCCAAGTTTTAGTTATATGCTTATTCTCACAGCTCTAATAAAAGTACAGAAAACAGTCTATATGAAGTTAAGTAGTTTTATGTACTTAAGCACAAACTTAATAAAATTTTTGGCTGACTCCAATGACCTTGCCTGTTTCTACATTCCATAATGACACTTCAATACAGTACATTCCAGAAAGAGATAGTATTAAAAAAAAAATCAAATCAAACAAAATGCAAAGCCCGAACATTATGTGTATCCAAAGCTTTACTAGCTACTGAATTTTCTTTTTTTTTTTTTTTTTTAGTTGTTAGTGGACACAATACCTTTATTTTATTTATGTGGTACTGAGGATCGAACTCAGGGCCTCACATATGCGAGATGAGTGCTCTACCACGAAGCCATAGCCCCAGCCCCGCTACTGAACTTTCTTAAAGGCAGATATTACTATAGCATATATTATGGTTTAGACATGAGGTGTCTCCTAAAAGCTCATGTGTGAGACAATGAAAGAATGCTCAGAGGTGAAATGATTAGTAGATTATGATAGGTGTAATCTAATCAGTAAATTAATCCACTGATATGGATTAACTGGGCACTAACTGTAGACAGGTAGGATGTGGCTGGAGGAAGTAGGTCACTAGAGGTGCCTTTGGGGTTTACACTTTATTCTTGGTAAGCAAAGCTCTCTGCTTCCTATGTCATGTCCTGAATTGCTTTCCTCCATCATGCACTTCCACCAAGATGTTCTGCATCATCTTGGGCCCAGAATTATAGAGTCAGTTGACCATGGACTGAAACTCTGAAACCATGAGCCAAAATAAACTTTACTTCCTCTAAATAATTCTTGTGGGGTCTTTGGGTCACAGTGACACAAAGCTAACTAAAACAGTGTAGTTTCAGATTATGGCTATTTCAATAAGCAAGGAATGACAAATATGGTACTGGTTGCACTAATTAAATGCTCAAACATTTTCATATATATTTAATTTTGAATGGAAAAATATCTCTTATTAACTGGTACACAGGAAACAGATATTTTCTATTTTTAGGAATGTAAAGACAGTGCTTTTAGTTTGTAAATATAAATGCAAAATATTGAAGTCTCAAAACAAAACTACACATACCTCTACAGCAGGTACGATGTCAATGCCAACAGTTAGAAATTCTTCAAACTTCAAAAATGGGTTAAAGCAGCTGCCAACATCAAGTAATCTGATCTTTCCTGAGGCTTGTAGCAACCTACAAAAAGATATCACACATTTTAAAAGGAAAACTTAAAAATAAAATATTAAAAAATACAAACACTTGAGTTAAAAAAAAGTAGATCATGTAGATTATTGATTCTTTAACATTTTGGTCTCAGGATGAGGACCCTAAATAGCTTTTGTTTATGTGGGCTTTATCTATCAACAGTTACCATATCTGAAGTTAGAAGAGGCTTAAAAATTTTTAATTCATTTGTAAAACAATGTCTATTATATGCTACCATAAATGATATTTTAAATGAAAAATATCAGATTTGAAAAAAGGTTGTAAAAAGTGAGGTGAGGCCTTGGTTTTAAGTCTCTTTAATGTCTGGGATAACAGAAGACCACCACTATAAGGCCTGGGACATAGTTCAGCAGTCATACCTCAGCAGTATAGCACTTGCCTAGCATGTATTGGGGCCTGGCTTCAATTCCTAGCACTGCAATAAACAAACAAACAATGAATTCCAATATCTGTTTTTGCATTTAAAAAATAATATGTCATGTAGATTTTTATAATTATCTTTGTAGAAGAATGCAACCATTTACAAATTAATTTTCAGTAGTCAACATAACAATGTCTTTGGATTTCACTTTCATCATCTCAATGATTTAAAAGGTCCAATGAAGGAAACATAAATAAAGTATTACTTTTTAAGTTAGGAAAATATTTTACTATATGCAAGAGTTTTCCTCATTTCCAAAAATAGTAAAAAAAAAAAAAAAAAAAAGAAGAGGTAGCAAATTTAGTCAAAATGAAACTTCATATACTCTATCTCTAATACCGAATTAGGATAAAGGAAAATAGTGGGTTTTGTCGTTCCCAAGCCTGTAGTCCTAATGCTCAAACAGTAGAGCAACAATATTATGACTGTCGATTTCAAACATCTGCCAATTTAATTCATGCTTAAACAATTAAAAAAATTACAAATACACATTGGAAAACAAAGAGAATGTAAATAATTGGGTAAAAGCAGAATCTTGGCTCTTTGAAGCTAACGAGAGAGAGAATCTACCCAGCTTCTCTCCTGGTACCCTGGCTACCATGTTACCTTAGAGAGAGATTAAATTACAAATGGTAACTTCCTGGAAAACACATTGTAAGTCAAAATATTATAAACTAAACACAATTTTTTTCAGAGAAGAAATGCAGGAATTTTATTTTTAACCAACAACTTGATGTTTCAACATTTTAGAAAAATGATCATAGTTACCTATTGATTATAAATAAATTATAAAAAACTCTCTAATATCGCACATAACACTGTATATAGTACCATAAAAAAATATGAAGCGATTTGAAAAAATTTGCCAGTAAAATTAATTTTATGTAAGAACTTATCTGAAAAGGGGTTGAGGGTGGAAGAAATTAGAAATTCCATCAAAGTGGGACTTGATTTTAAGGCCCTTAAAATAATTCATTAATTTTACCCAGAGGAGGGTCAGTTTTTATAAAAATTGTGAGAAACTCTCCCAGTGAAAAGAGTTGCTCATAGGACTTAGAGGTAATTTTCTGTACTGCAGCTAATCTGAAGGAAGATCATTATATGTAATTTGGATGATGGCTATAACAAATAATAACTTGTGATGTCAAATTGAATTCTGTAGCTGGGCATGGTGGCATACACCTGTAATCCCAGAGGCTGGAGGGCTGAGTCATGAGGATTGCAAGTCCAAAGCCAGCCTCAGCAAAAGCGAGGTGCTAAGCAACTCAGTGAGACCTGGTCTCTAAATAAAATACAAAATAGGACTGGGGATGTGATTCAGTGGTTGAGTGTACCTTAGTTCAAACCCTGGTATCCCCCACCAGTGCTCCTGAGTTCAATCCCCGGTACTCCTCCCCATCAAAAAAAAATTTTTTTTTTGTTTTTGAAATTCCACACTACACTAGTTCCAAGGAAGAAAGAGGTGAGTGATCTTAGATAGGGACCAGAGAAATGCCTGGCACAGAGCTAGTACTGCTGCTGAATTTTTATAAATTTGAATATCCAGATTATAGCCAGTTAGAATGAACGAAAAAATCTATAATGTATGTGAAACTATATATACTGCTAGATCATTGTTCTAATTCTTGCTTGAAGGTATGGTTAAGAACAGGAGTTATGCAATCGGAAACAGAATAAAACCCGATTCTGTCTCTTATTGTGCAATATGGAACACAGATGATAATAATGGGACTCATATATGAGAAATTTCTGCGGGATTAATTGAGCTAATACATTCAGTGCTTGACCCAATGCCTGATACATATAAGTGCTCAAAAAGTGATAGATATTGTTAGTAATTACTATCATGTTATAGATACAATCTCTTGTGGTTCACTTATTAATGACCGTCCTGAGCATGAGTAAAAGCAGAATCTATTTCACACTAATTCTACACCACAGATTTTAGTAAACTGAGTAGCAATAAATCTGATTTTTTTTAAAGCTTCTTAACTTTCTATCTGGATGGCATATTTTAAATCATTCTAGTTAATTCAACATTACAGTCAACAGTTACTTAACATCATGGATTAGCTTAATTTATCAATTCTCACTAATTTACTTATTCCATTTCAAATTCCTTAGTTCAGTTTTTTCATTTTGTCTATGCACAAAACACAAATATACAGTTTAAGGAACAGTCACATAGTGAACATCCATGTAATTACCATCCAAGTCAAGAAATAAAACACTGCCTGTACCCTAGAAGCTTGATTCTCCCTGATGATACCTCCTACCCTGTTCCATAATGGTAGCCACTATCTTGATTTTAGTGATAATCATTCCCTTGACTTCCTTTTATAGACTGTATAACTACCTATGACAGAAAGCCTAAATAATATAGTTTAATTTTACACTACACATTTCCTTTGGTGACTTGCTTTTTTCATTTAATATTATGTTTGTGAGATCCGTCTGTGCTTCTGTAATTCACTTTTGTTGCTGTAACATAGTACCTTTCTTTGGCACATCCCATTGGGGCTCTGATTAGTGTGGCACTAAGTCTAAAGATGATTTGGGGAGAATTTATGTCTTTACAACACTAAGACATCTGTCTTTCTTCCTTTCCTCTCTATCTACCCATCTAATTGTTTCTCACTTCTTTGCCCAGAACTTCTAATAATAATGAAAAACAGAAGCGAGCAAGTGGGCACTACTATGCCACTCTCAGAGGGAATATTCCAGTGTTTTAAGACTAAGTATAATGACTATTGTAGGTGTTATATATAGGAATACTCAATAAGGTTTTAGAAATTCCTTTTATGCTTAGTGAGGGTTTTTTTCTTTTTTCTTTTTGTGGCTTGCTTTAACACAAATATTGCATCTTATCAAATCCATTCTAGGCCCATATGGAGATATGATTTTAACCTATGTTATAGTGTACATTATTATTGTTATTATTATTATTATTTTTAGTTGTATATAGACTCAATGCCTTTATTTGTTTTTATGTGGTGCTAGGATCAAACCCAGTGCCTCACAAGTGCTAGATAAGTGCAGAGGCACAACCCTAGCCCTAGTGTATATTAACTTTACATTAAATTAAAATTTCATTCTTGGGAAGGATGTGCTTTGGTTTTGATACACTATCTTTTTCATAATTTGATTTGTTTTCTAAATGTGTAGGCAACTTAGTAAGCTCCTGTCTAAAAAAAATTTTTTTAAATTACAAATAAAACAAAAACAGCTGGGGATATACCTCAGGGTTAAAGCACTTGCCTAACATGAACAAAATAACCCAAACCCTGGGTTCATGCCCTAGTACTATGGGGGGAAAAATATGAGTCCATACTTTAACATTTTAAAAAATTCTCACCATTCTGGGAGCTTTCAAGTCAGCCAAAGATTGACTTAACTGGTTAGAATCAGGCATTAGGATTGTTTTTTAAATATATTTTATTGGTGCATTATAATGATACATAACAATGGGATTCATTGCAATATATTCATAAAAGCACAATGTCTAATTTGGTGTGTTTCATTCTCCTGGGCACCCCTTATTCTCCCTACTTCCTCCACAGATTTCCCTTCCTCTAGTCTACTGGTCTCTCATATTTTCATGAGGTTCCTTTTCTTTCCTTTTTTCTTCCTAGCTTCCACATTTAAGAGAAACATAAGACCTTGGCTTTCTGAGTCTGGTTAATCTAAAAATTCTCCACCCTTTTTTTCTGCAAATGATATGATTTTGTTCTTCTTTGAGGCTAAATAAAATTCCATTGTGTATATATGTCACATTTTCTTTATCTGGTCACCTGTTGAGGGGCACCTAAGGTTGGTTCCATAATGTGGCTATTGTGAATTGTACTGCTGTAAACTTGGGTATGCATGTATCCCTACAGTATGCTAACTAGTTCTTTTGGATAATTACCAAGGAGTGTTATAGCTGGGTCATAAAACTGCTTCCATTCCTAGTGTTTTGAGGAGTCTCCATACTGATTTCCATAGTGGTTGCACTAATTTACAACCCCACAAAAAGTGTGTAAGTGTTCCTCCTTTCCCAGCATGCTCTCCAGAATAACTGCCATTCTAATTGAAGTGAGATGTGTGATAAAATATAGTTTTTTTTTTTTCTTCTTTTTAAAAGCAGGGCTGGGGATTGAACCCAGAGCCTTGTGTATGTTAGGCAAGTACTCTACACTGAGCCCCATCCCTAGCTCTCAGTGTAGTTTTGTATATTTTCCTAAACTGGTAGAGGTTCAAAATTTTTTCATATATTTGGTGGCCATTTTTATTTCTTCTTTGGTTCATTTTGGGCACTTGAATTTTTTAAAACATCTGAGGTGAATGTACTGGACAGCCATAGTTAACACACATTTTAGATTTTAATTTTTAATAAATTTGTTTTTTTAATTTGAAAATTTCACATTGATTCTATTCTTTTACTAGTAATCATACAAAAATGTATGCCTATACTGAATAATCTTAGTCTTTTCCCCAAACTATTAAACCTTTAAAAACACTTAAAAGTTTATTAACCAGTATCTAAGTTATATTAGTCTTTTTGTATATTTTTATCTCTTTCTCTCTCAAGATGTTACCACTTACTGTAGTATGTTATGCTTATTTAGTCATCAACACATTTATTTATTTAGGCTTTTTCATTCCTTTTTTCACCTCAGACTTTACTTCTGGATCATTTATATCTTTAGAATTTGTAGTTGTGGTGGTGGTGGTGGTCTGGGGGGACTGAACCCAGAGGCACTCTTACATTGAGCCAGTTTTACTAAGTTGTTGAGGCTCTCCTCAAACCTATAGTCCTCCTGTTTTATCTTTCGACTTTCTGAGATTACACAGCATCTGTTTAGAATTTCTTTCTTTAAGGCTTTGTTCTCTCATTCTATTTCCCTCTGCAACTCCAAAAAGGTGTAAGTCATTCTACCTTTTGTCCTTAACCATTTAAAACTTTTTGTATGCTACATTTTCTTGTTTGTGTGTAGAATTCTGGATAACTTTTGCAGTTCAATAACTTTTTTCTTCAGTTCATCTCATATACTGAATTTTAACCCAAATTGTTTTAATTTTAGCTTTCCATATGGCTAGTTTGTACAGTTTCTATTCCTTGTAGAAACTTTCAATAAATTCTTTTAAAAGTCTTATTGCTATTAGTTTAAACTGCAACTCATAATCCTAATATCCTTTATAGATCTGTTCTTGCTGTTTGCTGCTTCTGCAGATTTGAGGTCATGGTACCTTGTTTCCATGCATGCTTATTATTATTTTTACTGTGAGCTGTTTATTTTTCTTGAGAAATTACTGCTTATGCTAATTCTTTGAGCAGAGTAAGTCATATTTACTTCTATCAGGCAACCTGGAGTATCATCAGTGCAATCACTTTCAACTAAATAAATTCAAGGTTGAAAGTTTTGGGAACCACTCAGGGCATATGAATTTTAACTATGAATTTGTGCTTCAGATGTTCTTTGGTTTCAACTTCTCAGGTTGTCTGCCCTGAGTGAACAGGATATTTTTATTTGTGGTTCACCAAACTGAGAAAGAGGTTTTTTGGAGATTTAACTCTTTTCAGGGGATTATATAAAACAAAGATCAAGTTTGCCAGTTCGTGTAAATGCTTTCAGGGTAAAAGCAGCTTTGTGTTTTACTTACCTTTCTTGCTTCCTGCCATCATTTGGATTTTGGTTTTATCTGTTATTTGAAGTTTTTAAGAAATTTATTCAAGTGCATGTATGAAGACACGAATGGTGTGAATATACTTTGTATACAACCAGAGATATGTAAAACTGTACTCTATAAGTACAATATGAAATGTAATGCACTCTGCTGTCATTTATAACAACTTAGAATAAAAAAATAAATAAATTTAAAAAAGAAATTTATTCCGCATTTAAAAAAAGTTGTTTTCAATCTAAGAAATTGTTTAGAATACTCAGCTACCAACACTGTAGTTTAACTTTTAAATATGCAAACAGATTTAGTCTAAATAGCATAAAATCAGTTTGTGACATTATAGACAATAGTTACAAATGGATATTTAAATAAACAGAAGTAATGTTATTGTTTATTGACATGAAAGTACACTATTATGTGAATATTAGGTATGCTAAAAGTAAAGATATCTATTAATGATTTTGAAGATTTTTAATAATAAAAAAAGACGAGAGGGACAATCTTAATGGATAAACTTTACTTCCATTTAATGTGTGTGTACATGTAGAACCTAACTTGAGATCAATTCCTCATTAAATTGCTTAAAACTTTAAAACTACAGAGAAGTGCTAATTATAATAAAACAAGAGGAACTATATTGAAATGCATATTCATTGTTGCTTAAATAATGTTTTCACAAACTTTTTGCAAGAGTTATAAATTTATTTAACAAAATTAATTATGCTGATTTCCAGCAAATAATATTCAAAGAACAATGATTATGAGTTCTGAAAGAAGACTTTCTATCGTGCAACTATGTGTACTTTAGGTCAAAAGTTCTTAAATATTTTTGGACTATGAATATTTTTAGTAGTCTTAAGTATATGAATCCCTTTTCAAAATGCTTTTAAATGAATAAACTGAATTACAAAAAAAACTAGCCATGCTTAAATACAATTAACAAAATTATTGTTTAGTTATCTCTAATTTTTCTGTAAGTGACAAAGCATAGATAAGAGATTTTGCTGTCTACATTCATTAAAGAAGAAAATGCTACATTTTAATTAGAAGTGAATGAAAAACAGATTTCTTTCTTGTTGAAGGTTAAATGAACTAAATGAACAGATTTATTTCACACAGTAAAAGCTGTCAAATGGAAAAAAAAATTATTTTGAAGGATGAAAACACTTCCCTTCTAGGGAATCCATGGATGGTGATTATGAGGTTAAATTTGTAGCTCACTTCTAATGTATGCCCAGGAATCCTTACAAAGTATTGTTTGTATTAATCTCACCTTCAGATTCTATATTATTTCTCATAGCTATATATTTCTCATTCAGAATATTTTTCCGTAGTTTGGAAACTGTATCTTTTCAAAGTTACTTATATCTTTTGGACTATGTGAACTCCAGAAATTTTCTGCAATCAAGATAGTTAAAACACCTAATACAGATGTGAATAAAATTAAACCAAATTACAAAATTTTCTCACTTTAACCACCATTTAAATTTTTTTCTGCAAGAGAAAAACAATTCTTTTATATTCATTCTATGTAGAGCTGATTTCTCAGAATTTGCCTTTGTAAGTTTTTATGGAAATTGTAATCATATAGTCCAAAATACATCAATTTTATAAGAACTACTTTCATACAATAACCATGAATAAGACTAACTCCCAGCACCAATACTTCTGTATTTGAAGCATCAATACTCACAATATTTAGAATTCAACAACAAATACTACTACCACTTTTGCGAATTTTTACAGTATAAATTTACCTTGGGGGGATTCTTTTATTTGCAAATGAAATTGTAGCTAATGTGATTATTAGATATCTGGATTTCAAAGTTTGCATTAGCAAAGTAAGAGTAAATCATTTAATAAATAAAAAATATTTAAATAGTATATCAGGATATTGATTCTTCTGAATAATATCCATTGAACTACTCATTCTTAAGTGCAGTTTAAGATTATGAAAACACCACTATCTTGGCATCCCAACCATACTTCAGATTACCTTTCTCTAAGAATTCAAAAGACAAAATGAAATGCCCCCAAAGCTCTAAACCACAAAACAAAACACTTTTGTCAGATCATAAGTTCTAATTTTTGATGTGGGAAATGTTAGTACAACTATGAGGGCTGTCAAAGTTCTGAAAACAGAAAAGTATATTTTCAAAGGCAATAAAAATATAAATTTATAATAATAGCTATAAGTATATAGCTATTAAGACTGTTTAATCTTTGTTTTTTTTGTGGTACTAGGGATTAAACCCACGGCCATGCACATGCTAGGCAAGCACTCTACCACTGAGCTATATCCCTAGCCTAATCTTCTTTAGCAATCATTATTTTCATTTCAAAACTTATTAAAAAAAATTTCAAATCTTTAACAAAAATATCAAATTACATTTAACAAGATTTTTCAAAAAAGCTTTAAATGCACACATACCTATATTTGACACTTAACTAAATACCTACTATTCCTGTCAGCCTTGTTTAGGAGTTTGAGATACCAAGCTTGAGTATCTGAATTCCTTATACTCAAGGAATTCAGCTCAGTACAGATGGCACACATGCAAACAATGCAATGCTTTACATTAAGTAGAGGAGTGTATAACACAACGTTATCACAGTAGAATACTGGTGGAAGGCAAGGGAACCCCAGAGCTGGGGACTGCAGGATAACTAAGCTTTTCCCAGGAGAAAATGAAGAGAAAACAGTAGATATTATTATTGAGGTGGGTGACTGTCACTCCAGTCAAAAAGCACAATTAAGTACAAAGGTGTATGTTTCCAAGTAGATATGAACTTTCCATAAAATCTTCAAAATTCATTACAAAGTATCTTTTGAAATGTCCATTCATTGATTTTGCTATATTATAATTCTTTTTTATAGGTTTACACTGCCACTTTGGGGCTCCTTCTACCCTAGACACTGTTTTAAAAAAAACTCATCTCGAATTTTAAAAACAAATTTTAAAAAATCTTTAATCATTTTTCCTATAAAACAGAAAAGAACATATCTGAAGTGTCTTTCACTGATTTATCTAAGAGTTGAAAATCCAATTCTACTATTATGAACACATACACATAAGTATATGGCAGTATTTTCTAAACTGAGTTATGCTTTAATATAACCATCACAATATAATTTCCCCTCAAAGAAATTAAAAGTTACTAAAATGGGAATAATGGTAGCACTTTTTTCCTGGTGTTCATATACAAATTAAAATCAGTTAACTACTCATTATAGGGACGAAGAGTAAAGAAATGATACTTGTTAAAAATCTGGTACCATAAAAAAGGCTCTGGAGATAATCAACAAAAATTTATCATTAATGCATGCTTTACTACCACATGACCTTAGAAATTCTGCTTATCTCTTTTGGGTGTCAGTTTTCTCATTTGTAAATTGAAACAGAAGTAAAAGACCTCCAAAGACCATTCCAATAACTATGTAAAAATTTAGATCAATTCTTGACAGAATACAATACCACTCTCTTGCCCAATTCAAACCTTTCTGTATCAACTTCCAGCTGAAAATATTTTTTAAAAATTACTACCCAGTGAATTTTAAGAACCAAATTAAAATCTAATTTTTCTCACTCACACATACACTAGCAGCAGCAGCAGCAAAACTAAGAACATTTTTCAGTATGTTACATACAAAATAAAAACTTGTAATTGTGGATCCAGTGATGAACCAAAGGGTATCTTTCACTGTTTCAACATGGAAGCAGAATGGAAAGAGACCCTCTATCACTTAGGGTGCAGGGACCTCTGAATGAAACTGTCTGCCAGATGTGTTCTTTAAAAACCTTTCCAAGACAGCAGGAAGTCCAGATCCTTCTAAGGTTACACTTTTTGTGCTTTACTCCTCTTCCCCAGGTAACATAGGGCATATCACAGCTCTATCATTTTCTACTGAAATCTTGTTCCGAACATTAACATCAAATTCAATCTCAATGGATAATTTACCACTATTAAAAATGTTCAAAGGAACACAAAATATGCATTTAAAGAACCTTCCTTAAACTGTTTCAATAAATTTTATGGCCTATGGCACTACTATTGCAATATGTGTTTGTGTTCTCTGGTGCATTTGGACACATTTTTCTAAAATTCAATTGGTTGCAGGTAAACCATATTTTTGAAAGTCATTTAATTTTTTTTTTGTTTTAGATGGAAACAGCACCTTTATTTTATTTTATTTATCTTTATGTGGTGCTGAGGATTGAACCCAGTACCTCACACATGCTAGGTGAGCACTCTAACACTGAGTCACAACCCCATCACCGAAAGCCATTTTCTGACCAGCAAAATCTGATTCCTCCAAAAAAATGAGCAATAAAAATAATCTGTCATTATTGTTCCTTGCAGAAGAAAGAAAGAGAGAGGATTGGCTGAATTTACTGAACATGTCTGATCCCATGTTAATGCTGATAAACACAGTATCTGGAAAACAAAGCTTGGTTAAAAACAAAGCTTGGTTAAAACTATTTCTTTGGTTATTTTTTTGAGTGTATGTGGGTGTGTGAACAACCCAGGGAAGCTGCTACATCCCTAGCTCTTTGGATTTTTTATTTTAAGACAAGGTCTTGAAGTTGCTAAGACTGGTCTCAAACTTGTGATTTTCCTGCCAGGGATTTGACTCTACATTTTTATGTCTCTTTGAAATGTTCATTACATTCCTCAGTAAATTTTCACTTTTTTCTTTAGACAAATTTATGCAGAGAATCTTAACTGTATTATTATTATTTTTTTAGTTATAACTTAAGAATTCATAGTCTATAACTTCATTTGACAACTTCCATTTACACTGTGGAATTTTTTTTTTTTTTTTTTTTTTTTTTTGGTGCTGGGGTTTGAACCCAGGGTTTTGTGCATGTAAGGTAAGCACTCTACCAACTGAGCTATATCCCCAGCACCTACACTGTGGAAAATTTTCAAGGTACAAATCTCAGTATATGTAAAGCTTTCTATTTAAATTTCCTATGCTGTTTTTAACTCAGCATTGTCTTTTGTTCTCTTTCCCAATCAGTTACTGTACAGGATCATATTTTTTTACTCTCTCTGCCTCAATTCCCACCCTGCTGGTTAAGTAGTTTAAGAAAGAAATACAGGATTTTATTTCCCACATAATTTTCTATCTGGAATGCTGACAGTATCAACAGCAGCATTTCAAACTGCTCAAGACATGTTAAGAGGGAGTCATAAACTCTTAAGTAAAATTTTTTGCTTATTACATAAGAGAACCTGGTAATGTTTATCCAAGTATGTAGTTTATAATAGTGTCCCTTTCCCCCCCACACAGTGTTCTCTACAGAATCAGAAGAATTCTCTAGTCTGTGCAAGGGTCAGCAAAGGCAAATATGGGACATACTTAAAGGCTACAATATCTATACGCTTTGACCAAAATAGCAATGTATTTGCTTCATATGTCTGGTTTTCATAAAATGTTGTCCCTGAACAAAATGTACTATGGTTAAAACACTTTGAAAATAATGATTTGGGCCTTATTTGTTATCCCTAATGCTTTGAAGAGGGCGAAGGAAAAAATATTTCTATCCTCCCCTTTGAAGGGGGTGGGGGGGGATTTCTATCCTATTTCTGATTTAAAAAGAAAAAAAAAAAAGAAAATTCACTTTTGAGAGTCAGTATGTAAACAGCATTGTCACTCCTTGGATTTACTGTAGTCAGACATATGAGAAATTTTTCTAATGTCCACTTTTAGGGTCAATAGATGACAAGTTGGTAAAAATTTGTTACCCAATACTTAGAATAACATAGAAACCATTAGTTCAACCTTTCCTTTTGTTTCAATCATTTCTTCAAGGAACAGCAGGAAAATAGCTAAATAGGAAAACTTCTGACTCTGGATAAGACTTTCCTTTCTCCTCATTTATTTAGTAATTTACCTGTAGTCTTTTAAATATAACCCACTGCATTTCTCTATGTATCAAAAAAATCCCTGAAATTCTGACTGGCTAAAGATGACCAGTTTTGATTACAATATATAATAGTCAGCTTCCTCTTCATATTTTGGTAGCAAAGAACAAAAAACAAAAATGGGGGAGATTCAGTGTGGATCTGATTGAAGGTTACTTATGGGATAAGTAATATGCATAAGTAGATGAAGAAAAGAAAATTCTGTGTACCACATCAGACTTGAAAGGCTTTCAATGAAAAATAGGTATTAGCTATGAAGTTAATGACTTGTCTCTGAAAGAACAGTTTTTCCCAAAGTACATGTTAAGAAATACTCTTAAAAGATGCTCTTTAGTCAATTAAGTCAATGCTTGTGGGAAATGCATTCCCTTTTTGAAGAAGCACACAGAATTTGACCATATAATAATTGTATAATTAAGAAAAAAATTTAGTTCAATGTTTTAACACATTTATTCTGTTGGCAAACTCTCTTTTTAAGAGAGCACATATGACTTTGAGATCAGAGATAGGGGAAAAGAGATTTCATGAGAAAGACAAGGACATCATATTTCTAAGAAAAACGTCTGAAGAAAACCAAAAGGATAATTGATAAATTCTATATACAGAGAGAGGTCTAAAAATTTTAAGTGAAAAGACCTTAGCCGTGGCTTCACATGAATATCCAGATTCCTGATCTTACTGGTAAAATTCTTTGTGTTCCCATCATCATCACCATTATCTTACAGTGAAGCAGCAATGTAAAGTTCTTAGGAGTAGGTACATACTGTTACTCTCATTTTGCAGATGGGAGACTAAAGCTTAGGGAAGTTAAATAATACACAAAAGTCAGTAAGTGATATCAGATGATACTAAAATAAAGTTTAACTCTGCAGCCTGAGTGTTTAATAATAATGCTTACTGTATCTAATATAGAAGTGGCAATTTGGATACAACGTAATTGACCATAGTAAAATGAATATACTATGAATGTAGTTCTTCACATTGAAAACAAGTTAACAATATGTATTCATTTTCTACTGTTGTGTAACAAATTACAAACTTAGTTTTGAAACCTGATTCTGTAGGTCAAAAGTTTAGGCAGGCTTTGCTGGTACTCTTGTTTAGGGTATAAGAAGGTGTCAACTCGCATCCAAAAAAGAAAACTTCAGGCCAATATCTTTAATGAACATAGATGCAAAAATCCTCAACAAAATTCTGGCAAATCGGATACAAAAACATATCAAAAAGATAGTGCACCACGATCAAGTGGGGTTTATTCCAGGGATGCAAGGCTGGTTCAATATTCGGAAATCAATAAACATAATACATCACATCAATAGACTTAAAGATAAAAATCATATGATTGTCTCAATAGATGCAGAAAAAGCATTTGACAAAATACAGCACCCCTTTATGTTCAAAACACTAGAAAAACTAGGAATATCAGGAACATATCTCAACATTATAAAAGCTATTTATGCAAGGCCCAGAGCTAACATTATCTTAAATGGAGAAAAATTGAAAGCATTTCCTCTAAAAACTGGAACAAGACAGGGATGCCCCCTTTCACCACTGCTATTTAACATAGTACTGGAAACTCTGGCCAGAGCAATTAGACAGACGAAAGAAATTAAAGGGATCCACATAGGAAAAGAAGAGCTCAAATTAGCACTATTTGCTGATGACATGATAATATACCTAGAAGACCCAAAAAACTCTACCAGAAAACTTTTACAACTAGTAAATGAATTCGGCAAAGTAGCAGGATACAAAATCAATACCCATAAGTCAAAGGCATTTTTATACATCAGTGACAAAGCAAACTCTACCAGAAAACTTTTAAAACTAGTAAATGAATTCGGCAAAGTAGCAGGATACAAAATCAATACCCATAAGTCAAAGGCATTTTTATACATCAGTGACAAAGCCTCTGAAAGGGAAATGATGAAAACAACCCCATTTACAATAGCATCAAAAAAAAAAAAAAAAAAAAAAAACCTGGGAATCAACTTAACAAAAGAGGTGAAAGACCTCTATAAAGAAAATTATAGAACACTAAAGAAAGAAATCATAGAAGAACTCAGAAGATGGAAAGACCTACCTTGCTCTTGGATAGGTAGAGTCAATATTGTCAAAATGTCCATACTACCAAAGGCAATATACAGATTTAATGCCATTCCAATCAAAATTCCAATGTCATTTTTCAAAGAAATAGAAAAAGCAATCATGAAATTCATCTGGAAAAATAAGAGACCCAGAATAGCCAAAGCAATCCTGAGCAAGAAAAGTGAAGCAGGGGGCATCACCATACCGGACTTTAAATTATACTATAGAGCAATAGTAACTAAAACAGCATGGTATTGGCACCAAAACAGATAGGTGGACCAATGGTACAGAATTGAGGACACAGAGACTAATACATATAATTTCAGTTATCTTATATTAGACAAAGGTGCAAAAAATGTACAGTGGAGAAAGGATAGCCTCTTCAACAAATGGTGCTGGGAAAACTGGAAATCCATACGCAACAAAATGAAATTAAACTTGTATCTCTCACCATGCACAAAACTCAATTCAAAGTGGATCAAGGACCTAGGAATTAGATCTGAGACAATACGCCTAATAGAAAAAGTAAGCTCCAATTTCCAACATGTCGGATTAGGCCCCAAGTTCCTTAATAAGAATCCTGTAGCGCAAGAACTATTACCAAGAATTAATGAATGGGATAGATTTAAGCTAAAAAGCTTCTTCTCAGCAAAAGAAACAATCAGTGAGGTGAATAGAGAGCCAACTAATTGGGAACAAATATTTAATACATGCATATCGGATAGAGCACTAATTTCTAGAAAATATAAAGAACTCAAAAAACTTTACACCAAAAAAGAAAATAACCCAATCAATAAATGGGCTAAGGAACTGAAAAGACACTTCTCAGAAGAAGATATACAATCAATCAACAAATACATGAAAAAATTGCTCAACCTGGCAATTAGAGAAATGCAAATAAAAACTACTCTAAGATTTCATTTCACCCCAGTCAGAATGGCAGCTATCAAGAACACAAACAACAATAAATGTTGGAGAGGATGTGGGGAAAAAGGCACACTCATACATTGCTGGTGGGACTGCAAAATGGTGCAACCGCAATGGAAATCAGTATGGAGATTTCTTGGAAAACTGGGAATGGAACCACCCTATGACCCAGCCATCCCACTCCTGGGTCTGTTCCCAAAAGACTTAAAAACAGCATATTACAGTGACACAGCCACTTCAATGTTTATAGCAGCACAATTCATAATAGCTAGGTTGTGGAACCAACCTAGATGTCCCTCAGTAGATGAGTGGATAAAGAAAATGTGGTATATATACTAAATGGAATTTTACTCAGCAATAAGAGAGAATAAAATAATGGCATCTGCAGGTAAATGGATGAAGTTGGAGAATATAATGCTAAGTGAAATTAGTCAATCTCAAAAATCCAAACACCAAATGTTTTCTCTGATATAAGGAGGTTAGTTCACAGTGTGATTGGATGGGGGTACATAGGATTAGAGGAACACTAGAATGGTCAAAGGAAAGAGGGCAAGGGAGGGAGCAGGGGGGGAAAAGGGGGGAAAATGGTGGTTGAATGAGATGGATATCACTATCCTAAATACATGATTAAAGATCTGAATGGTACTTATATACTTTGTATACAAGCAGTTGTATGTAAAAAGATGATATACTTGTGCATTATGAATAAGTAAATAAATAATCTAAAAAATACCAAAAAAAAAAAAAATAAGGTTTCAACTGATTAGTAACCTTAATTATTTGTAAAATCCCCTTGCTGCAGTACCTATGTTATTTGACTGATGAAAGTCTGGGAAGCAAACAGGGCATCTCTGCCTACTTCACCACACTCGACTACAACTTTTACATTCTATTAGTCATTAGTAATTTTAGAAGATTATTCAGAATATTTACTTCAATGGTTAAAGAAAGATACAAGAAGGGGAACACTTGTACATTTGTGTGTGTGTGTGTGTGTGTGTGTGTACATGTATACACACATGCTACTAAGATCATTCTGAAATCTGTTTTGCTTCTTTGAAGCCATTAATAAAGATGAGTAAACCAATGATTTAATTCAAAGTTCAATTAAAATAAATTTTGATTAGAGTGCTTAAAAATGAAGAAAAATTACAATGGTAGTAGAAACTAACAATATTTGAACTAAACTTTAAAATAAGAAAATACAATGTATTATTTTAAATAATTTAAAGAGCAAATATGCAAATATCAGCCTCTGTACACCTAACAACATATTTTTGTTGTTAAATGATAGTTTCAATGTTAACAGTTTTTTCTTATAACTGAGATAAAATATTATAAGGAAATATCCCATTATCTAAGGACACAAAACTATACAAAAAAGTTCTGAAAAAAAAAATGTGTTTTAAGATCCCAATATTTTTTTCAGAAAAACAAAGCAATGGAAAACATGTTTGTTGTCCAAATTTATTTACATTAATTCAATTGTAATCAGTATCTCCCAAGAAGCTTCTGTTTGAACTAAACAATAAAAAGAACAATAAGAAAAATCAAAAATTAAACAATATACAGAACTATAGAGTAAATCAAAACTAAACTAAGAACAAAGGAACAGAATGTAGAATAGCTTGAGCCACATATATAAACTTTTAAGTTAGATGTATTCTAAGTCATCAATTAAAAAAAAACTCAGATAAATTAGTATTGAGTCATATAGTCTGAACCCCAAATATGTGAGAGCCACAGTTTATACTAAAGAAAAAAATAACTGAAAATAAAATACCAAGTGTATTTTAAAAATAATTTTAAAAAGCTTTTAAGTGCTAGAATAAAACCACAAACAATAATGTAAGTAAAAATGTAAACAAACACAATAACAAGAAAATTAAGGATAATAATAGTCTAAGGAAAATTTCATAATGTTTTATAACATTAGAAGAATACTAAAATCGGGAAGAAATTAAGAGTGAAAAGTAAAGACTTTTATATAACAATGACAGCAAGATGAGCTTGTTAGGATGAATGAGAAGTGAGCAAACATGGGGCTTCAAAGAGCAGTAACTGGACAAGTAAGATGACCCCTGGGATGTACAGTATGGCTGGGAAAGAGGAGGCAATCAATGCTGTATATGTGGGCATTGGGATATGAATGACGGCGTTCTTTCTTGCTCTTCCAGAACTAGGTTAGGAGACAAGACCACCAATCACTCTTTTTTCAATTAGTACATGTTTACCAGGTGAATGGCTTTTTGCTTAAAGGTGGCTAGCTTGTATGGTATATAATCTGAGTATTATTTTAATAACTTAATATAGCTCTTTTAAAAACAGCATATTTAGCAAAAGCACTAAAATATCTGTACTCTTCAACAAGTAATGTCACTATAAATTTTATTAAGGACAATGGTAGAAAGATTAAGGACAAAGGTAGAAGATTATACAAGTGTTAAAAATAAACATGAAGACCACAGTAGATATAGAATGTTTACCCAGTAAAAACAGAATATAATATATATGCTTTGAAAGAAAAATTGTAAAAATACACAAGCAAATGGAAGGTAACAGTAATTCTGAGATGCCAAAACCATTACAGAATGTTTTTAAAATGTTCCAAATGATTTTGAAAATGAAATCTCAAGAAAAGTCACCATTCTTAAATGTTTAAATATCCAAGCTTAATACTTCTTAAATTATTTATTTGCTTAAAAATTCTTTTACTAGTTAAAGCCAAGAAAAAATTTTGATGAGTTGTTAATAATTATGAATTTCAAATTAATAAGGTTTTAAGACATGCTAGTGATTTACTTCTGCAAGTTTATATGCTTTATAAAAGCATTCATAAATCTTTTCTTGAAATCTTTTTTTTTTTTTTTTTTTTTTTTTAAATTTATGTGGTACTGAGGACTGAACCTAGGGCCTCACACATGCAAGAATCTGATTGCTCTACCTCTGAGCCATAGCCCCAGCCCCCTTTCTTGGAATCTTAACAAGGCTATTTGTAAGGGCATTCACAAAAATATCTGGCCAACATAAGATTTACCAGTATGTAATACATGAAACCAATAATGATTAATTTTATGTATCAATTTGACTAGACTATGGTACCCAAATATTTGGTCAAACACCAGTCCAGATGTCCCTGTGAAGTATTCTGTTTTTAAGGATAAAATTAACATTTAAATCAGTAGTCTTTGAATAAAACATATTGCCCTCTAGAATGTGGATGAGTCTCATCCACATTCAGTGGCTAGCCTTAAGAGAAAAAACTGAAGTTGCCTAAGGAAGAAGGAATTCTGCCTCCAGACTGCCTTCAGACTCAAGTTGCAACATCAACTCTTCCCTGGCTCTCCAGTCTGCCTTGCAGATTTCAAACTTGGCAACCGCTGTAATCATGGGGCCAATTCCTTAAAACCTCTCTGAGTATGTGTATACATATTCTATTGCTTCTGTCCCTCTGGAGAACCCTGAATAATATCCCCACATAGTCCCTATAATAGTTAAGAATCTCATTTGTTATGTAGCATCACCCAAGTGACAAGGAGGAGTTCCAAAACATGAAGAATGACCACAGTGGCATTCCTACTATTTGCTCTCTTGCAACATACTACAATATACTTAGTTTCCTTGCCCACAGGCAAGTTAATGGACTAAATTACTGATTTTAATTAAAATAAGCCTTGTGAAAATGTTTATAAGATGTGACAAAGAAACTAACACAAATGAAAGGGAATTTTAAAAAAAAATCCATATGAGATCAGACACTTTCTGTTTCTCTTCTTTGGAAAAACACTTTTTGCTAAGTTGAGGTAAAAAATGACTAAAGCAGAGCTGACAAGAAGGAAGAAAAAAAAATCAAAACTATAAAGAATGCTAACGTGGATTTATACTCTCCCATGACCTTGTCCTAAGTGATTATGTCCTAAGAAACTGGTAACAACACAGAAAAGCTATCCTGCTTACTATTTTTAAGTAGTGGTTATTCAACTATCTCATCTGTTATTATTTATGAAAACAACTTGTTGGCAACCTTTATTGCAGTAGTTTTTAATAACCCAAAGTTCTGTGGTAGGCTGTGATTCTTTAACAAAGGGCAGGGGTCTAGTGACTGAGTGAGAGTATATTTTATATTTAATGAAAATCTTAATACAGAAAGACTTAATACAGACTTGTCTGTCTTAAAGTGACTTAATGAACACAATTTCTTGACAGGGTTATTCATCATGATCATTAGCAGTTACTACAGATAAATAGGACTCTTCCCCCTATTATAAATATACCTGTCTTTTGGGATTTATTGCTTTTCTTTAAAATAGCTGGTCTCTTCTCTCACTCTCACTGTTATTAATATATTCTGACCCTTCTGTCCTCTTAAGGTTTTTAATCTGCATCTGCTATACTTAAAACATTCTTCCCTTTTATTCATGCTCTTCATTTCTGTATTTGAAGGCCCCAATTTGATGGCAGTCACTTGAACTAATCTCCTTTTTACTCAGGGGGTTTAAATATAAGGAGGCTGCAACTCAATCTACTGTCTTAAATAAGAGTAAGGAGACCTATGGTAGAAAGAGATATTAGACTATTTATGGTTTCTAAAGATATAAAGTTCTCTTTTAAAAAGAAAAACACTTTTCTTTATTCTTCAACATTTTAAACCCTTTATCTCCTTGGGACCAAACATAATGTTTTCATCTGATATGTTTATGACCCATTCTACTCTCAATACTTTGGGCCATATCACCTTTCTTAATAGTACACAGAACTGAAGATAACTGGGGTAAAAAGAAAACAAAGGAAACAAAATACTGTTCATTTTCTGTTGTTTCTAACCTCAATTAAGTCATCTTCATGTTATAAAACCAGAGTTAATGAAGAGATTGTCACTATTAGGAATTTGTGTTAAAATTAACCCCAAAGTCTCTTCTAACAGAGAATTCATTCACTAAATTACTGTGTTCATTTATATCTGTGCTAGGTTTGGGGAATATATCAGAAAATAACACAGTTCTAACATCTGTTCTCATAGAGCTTTATAATCTAATACAGTGGTGTGGAAAGCTGCAATGATTAGGAAGATTATAATGCCCACTGGGCTATTTACAAAGAGGACTAAGAGTTTCAGAATTCTCTAATCCTGTCATAATTTCTCATCACTATTAAGGGCTAAGGAAAACCAGGAATTCACATACAGATTTCTCTTGTGATTTTATGAGAATGGATTAATTTACCTAGAATACTATGAATTCTGCTAAATATAAGCCTTTCTCAGGTTTTCAAATCTGCTTCTATAAGTATGTATTCAATCTAGAGTTAATCCATAACAGTACAAAGAACTTTGGAGGAAGGATAGGCTTTTCCTCTTGAATGGTCCTTAAAGCAAGTAAAATCACTTAAAGGCTTGTGATGGAGTGACACTACAATCTCTGGAATACCTGACTACTTCATAGTCACATTTATAGTCTAAAAGTTCTATGTTGTGACCACTCTCATGTTGGGACTATGTCTGCCAAGGGGCAGGGCTTTGGCTGCTTACCACGCCCTAAAGGACCGGGGCTAAGCAAAGGGGTGTGGCTGTGACTTAGTGTGAGAGACCGGACCGCCCTGCTGGCTGACTGGCTAGTTCTAGGCCTATTTAAGTTCAGTGCCTTGCCAATAAATCTGAGTTTGTGGATTCTCACTTGCTATACAGAACTCCCTGGGTGTTGCGTGTTTTCTGTTCATCAGACAGAGGTTCACCCAGCTATTTTTGCCCTTATGTCCATTCTCGCCAGGTAAGTTATATTTTCCCTCTGCGGGCAGAGGGGAAACTCCCTTTTAGGGCCCAAAAGGGGGATAGCTTAGAACTCGGCCCATTCATAACTCAGCAACCCCAGCACTCTCACTTCTGGCTTAGATAAAAATTCACACAGGTAACAATATTTCTTTGAAATCCAAAAACCACTCTGGAGAAATGAGGTAGTAAAGAATCCAGATGGCTTAGGTTCTTTTAACAACTTGTATACTTTAAGGGTGATTCCCACCATAGGTTTACATTTCATTTTTGATCAAGTTCCTAAAACCACAGTCCTAATTTTAAAATATGGCATCCTCCAGAAGCAAAACAATTCTCAAACTTTCTGTATTAGATTATGTCTGTATTTTTCTTTCATTTATTCAAAAACATACTGGGTACTATGTGTCAAGCATTCTATAGCTTTAAATAAAATAATAAACAATATAAAGTTACTGTCCTTAAATTTACACAGCAAGAATACAATTTAGGTAATTGTTACATAAATTTAATTATTTTTATGTGCCTTTCCATACACAGAGCTGAACTGAGGGAGGATGGGACAACATACCAGGAAAACATCTTGTAATTCTATGCAATGGTACAACTAATCTATAAAGAAGCCTGCTTTGAATTTGGCAGATCTATAACTAGGTAGTCTCCTCTGATGAAGTGAAAAACAGAGGAAGAGAGCCAGGGAAGGAAGGGAATAAGCTCCAGTAGCCTGGTGAAAATCAAAGCGGACAAGAAGGAAGAGGGCTGCAGCTCCTACTCTATCTCTTTCAAAAGCAGCAGCTCCCATAAGCTTCATGTTGAAAGGTTTATTTTATTTTTATTTTTTTGGTACTGGGGATTGAATCCAGGGGCACTTTACCCCAGCTACATACCCAGACCTTTTCATTTTTTATTTTGAGAAAGGAACTTGCTAAATTGCTGAGGCTGGCCTTGAGCTTGCAATCCTCCTGCCTCAGCTTCCTGGGTTGCTGGGATTACAGGAGTGTGCCACCATGCCCAGTCATTGTGAAAATTTCAGACTCAAAACCAATTTGAGTCAAAAGATTCAAATCTCATTCTCTATTATAGGTCTAGAGATGCTGCATTAGCATCTATACCTGAGTATTAAATCCCACAGGAGTTTTATATATCTTTTCTTTATTTTATAATCAGCAATAGTCTTTATATTTATCCATGCTTTCTTACCTGTTTTCCCCCACCTCTCAACATGCTTTCAATCTTATCACCATACTTTGTCAAAAGAATGAGATTATAAGCACAGTGGGAAGTCATTTAAAAACTGTGGTTTCATGTTTTTCCCTACATGTCACTGTAAATTACACTTTATTTTTGCAATGTCCATCACTGAAACATAACTGGAAAATTAAAAACTATGCTAGAGATAAAGTTTTGTCAGTCTTAATAAAATTGAGACAAAGATAAAATTCATGAAGGATACTTAAAGCTATGAATATTACACCTCTCAAAATCATAACTCACTGGACATATAACAGAGAAGAAAAAATTCAACTGTGTATTCAATTTTATGAATATTACAAAACATGTATAACATAATAGAAATATACTGTTACTAATTCTATTTAAAGAATGAGGTATAATTAAGAATTTTCTTTTATCCACAATAGCTGTCCAGCTTTCATATTATTCCATGACTCTTATAAAAACATTTCTCAGGAATTTGTTATGTATGAAAAGGAGCTATCTACATACAGAGAAGTTATAGTTTCTTAGTTCACTGAGAGTTTAACTAATCTGTTCCATAAAATCCTCAAATCTGAAATCTGAAACTTTTTGAGCTCTGAGATGATGCCACAAATGGAAAATTCCAAACCTGACCTCATGAGATGAGCCGCAGTCAAATGCACAAATTATTAAAAAATGTACAAAACTTATTTCCAGGGTATGTGTACAAAGTACATATGAAACATGAATTTCATGTTTAGATTTGGGTTCCATCCCTAAAATATTTCATGATGTTGCAAATATTCCAAATTCTGAAACAGTTTTGGTCCTAAGCATTTGGATAAGGAATATTCAATATGATTTTTGTATCAAAAAAATTTTAAGTGATGTTCCTGAATGGACATGAAATGTTTTTAAGTTTAAAATCTGCTTTTTCTACAGTTAGTAGAAAAGAATTGGTTTTAAATAAAATGCAAACCAATTAGTTTGTTTACCAAATATTATCACTATTTAAAAATAAAAACAGAAAATTATAGCATTGCTCTAAGAATATTTTCAACTTGCAAACTACTGTGTATACTAGTAAGCAACCAACAGTAGTAATACAGAAATATGAAGCTGAAGGTTTAAATATAAACTAAGCCATGTGTAACTTTACATACATTTATTACCCTTCATATTATGCTTTGTTTTTTTTTTTTGAAAAAAATTCTTACTCTTCTTTTTCTATTTCCATCATTACCTAGCATAGAGAGCTAGAAAATATGAAGTAGCATTTAGTAAATATTATTTTTTGAATGACTAAATTATTTTTTAAAATGTTCTAGTTGCTGAGGTCACTTATATTTCATCCACTGGCCATGGGTTTTTCTGCTCTTAAATTGCATTTTTTTTTTAGACAAAATACCTGTTTGTAATTATTACATTCTATATCTTTTCTGTATCCAGTCTTGCTTGGCAAAAAGGTAAATTGTTGGGTCATGATGTCCATTTACCTGTGTTTGTCTATTATCTAAATCTATCTCATTTGTCATTTATAAGCGAGTTATATATGGGTTTTATGTTTTAAAGTTGAGATCGTCATAAAGTTTACAGTACAAACTGGGACATTGTTTAATATAAAAGAGCACTAGTAAATATAAACTGGGACTGTATAAAAAAGGGCATAGTCATTCTATTTTTAGGCAGTGTAACAAAATAAAAATTATAGCACAAATTGATGGTTAAGCATTCTACTAGTTAAAGTACGTCTTACTGAATTCCCTAATATCTGCTTCTGATCTTCATTGCCCTTTTAGTTAGAAACATCCAACTGTGTTCAATATACTCTTGCATGAAATATATTTCATCTGAATTCTCTGAAAGTTAATATCATGTGTATGGCATAAACAGCAATAATCTACAGTGCTATCCTTAAACATAATAGTTTTCAAAGCAATAATTTTGACTCTCATCTGAAAATGCTATGATGAATGAATTCAAGCAATTTAAGAAAAAATAACAACAACAACAACAAAAATAAGTACCATCACCCTCCAACAGTCCACACATAATTACTAAATGTTTTCTGAGGCTCAATGCCAATTTACTTTAATTGATTGGGAAAGATGCATTCACTAGTGGAAAATTCAAATGAGAGAATTCTGGGTATAATCAGTGATTAAAATTTTTTTCTAAACTATAGATCAGAAATACTTATCTACAAAAGAGATTAAGAACAGCAGACCTTAAAGTACTTCTTTTGGAGTAGTCCTGAATAGAAGATTTTTTTTTAATTAAGAAAGGGATCCTCTTGGGGATATAAAGTGATGATTAAAGTTGTAGCACTAACACAACCTTCTCTTCAATCAACCAACCCAATTCTATATATACACATATTTGGGCTTTAGCTAACAGCTACTCTTTCTGTGTCCCCTAAACTTTGTTAATGCTGTTGTATTAGCATAAAAGTGAATTCATTTTATTTAAGCGGCTAAAATAATGAAATTATTTATTCTATAGGAATACATACACAAAGTAAATGTGTGCTGTAGTTAGTTGGGGAGAATGCCTTATCTGAATTACTTTCCAAACAATATCCTCTCTTAGTCTTTCCACTTACTATCACACTTCTCTTAAGAGTATCAATACTCTGTAATATAATCTCCCACTTGAACTTCAAAGCACTGAAATTTACTTGCCACCCTTAACGCTGCACTAATCCCTCAAGGTCAATGACTTCTTAATCATTAAATCCAAAAGAATCCTCTTAATATGTTTCCTATTGATGAAAACAGTAATTTATTAGTTTAAAAGAAAACACAGAAGACTCCAATTCCTAAATTATCTTTATATAATCTTGCATAAGTCTCATTAGCTTTATTTTCTTTGTTAGATCAAATTAGATGTAATTGCAATTACTAAAGTAATAGTCAAACTTGTTTCATAGAGTAAATCTTCAATAGTTGGGGACATAGTTCATAGAACCACATTAAGATTTCTATGAACTGTGGTTAACAAAATTTTTTTGAAATGCTTTAACTCTTCCTAAGGAAACACAGTTATTTTATGAATTCTTCAGACAGAACTTCTTTCAGTAGAAAATATCTTGTACTCATCATTTTTCTTTTATAAGTCTGGATTATGGTATTAGTTGCATGAAGATTTGCCAATTGAGCTAAAACTCAAATATTTTGAACCTATGCAATCATCATTACTTTCATTCTCCACATCTAGCACTCTGGGTCTTCATAAGAAAAGCCATTTTTTATAAAGCTATAAGAAAGCTCAGGGCTTTGTGGTTTTTATATATGATTCTTCTCATTTATTTTAAATAGCTAGGAGACTACAAAGTATTATTTTATTGTTTACAGAAGAAAAGGAGTCTCCCACATCTATTTCCTAAGCAAGTGCTAAAACTGAGAAAGGAACTATCTTTCTAACCTTATAAAGAAAAAAAGAGGGGGTGGCAGGGCAACTGCTAAGTGTAGACTATTTGTTTCTGCTTACTTAAAATCTTTAGTATGTATTTTTTTGGGGGGTTGGGTACTGGGAATTGAACTCAGGGGCATTAGACCACTGAGCCACATCCCCAGCCCTATTTTGTATTTTATTTATAGACAGGGTCTCACTGAGTTGCTTAGCACTTCACTATTGCAGAGGATGGCTTTGAACTCACAATCCTCCTGTCTCAGTCTCCGGAGACCCTGGGATTACAGAGCCCCTGGGATTACAGACGTGAGCCACCCAGCCCAGCTTTAGCATGCATTTTTTTAAATTAATATTTTTTAGTTGCCTATGGACCTTTATTTTTATTTATTTATATGTGGTGCTGAGTATCGAACCCAGTGCCTCACATATGCTAGGCAGGAGTTCTACCACTGAGCTACAACCCCAGCCCTACTATGTATCTTTTAAATCAAGAAAAACCTAGGGAGGAAAATGTTACAATTTTGAAATTGGTAATAAACACTGCTTCTCAAAAAACAGCTTCAAAAATTTATGTCATACACTGCTTTAAATGGGACTTCATATTATTACTAAGCCTCCAGATTTGGTATTTGTAATCACAAATTTACCTATTAATATTTCAACAAACTAAATAAAGAACTTTACATGCAGATTCAACTACATATGTCAGTATATACATTTTGATAAATATCTAAAACATTTCCTACTAAAAGCAGATCACTATCCTTACCAATATAACATTGTTTGCTCACTAGGATAACTTTCAACATTAAAAAGCCCCCAGCTGGGCGCAGTGGCCCAGGCCTGTAATCCCAGCAGCTTGGGAGGCTGAGACAGGAGGATTGTGAGTTCAAAGCCAGCCTCAGCAAAAGCAAGGCACTAAGCAACTCAGTGAGACCCTGCCTCTAAATAAAATACAAAATAGGGCTGGGGATGTGGCTCAGTGGTCAAGTGCTTGAATTCAATCCTCAGTACCAAGATAAAAATGATACTAAAATGAACAGAAACAACTGTTAACTAAAACATTAAAAAAAAAAAAAAAAAAGTAGAGAGCATTTTAAAAGGTAGACAAACCAGGCACACCTGTAATCCCAGTGACTTGGGGGGCTGAGTCAGGAGGATAGTAAGTTCAAAGGCAACCTTAGCAATTTAGTGAGGACCTAAGCAGCTTAGCAAGACCCTATCTTGAAATAAAAATAAAAAGGGCTGGTGATGTCACTCAGTGGTAAAGTATCCCTGGGTTTAATTCCTGGTACCAAAACAAAACAAAACAAAAAACAAACATACAAAATGATTTTTCAACTATCATAAACTTAATTGGTAAAATAAGAATTAATATGTCTAATTAGGTCCTCTTTATTAGATATTACCTATCACAAACCCTTGAAAAATATATCCAAAATCTATGTCCTATAGCAGAATGGAAATAAAAGTCATGTTAAGACTCTTGGATTGACAAGTATCATCTGATATTCTTTACAGTTTTCCTTTGGCTTGTTGCCGCCACTCCTTTTCTCTTTTTCTCCACCAATTAACTGATGTTTTAGCTTTTTCACTGCTGTGACTAAAAGACCTGACCAGCACAATTACAGAGGAGGAAAAGTTTATTTGAGGGCTGACAGTTTCAGAGATCTTAGTTCATAAAAGGCCAGCTCCATTCCTCAGGGCTCCTCCAGGTGGAGGCAGGATATCATGATGGAAGAGTATAGCAGAGGGAAGCAGCTCACATGATGCACAGGAAGCAGAGAGAGACTCCACTTGCCAGATACAAAATATATTCCACAAAGCCATGTGCCTAAGGCCCACCTCCTATAGCCACACCCTAGCAGCCTTCAGTTACCACTCAGTTACTCCTGATCGGTGCATTAATTCACTGATTGGGTTAAGACTCTCACAACCCAATCATTTCTCCTTGGAACCTTCTTGCATTGTCTCACATGTGAGCTTTTGGGGAACATCTCACTCCAAACCATAACAACTGAGCCTCAATATAATTATAAAAACATGATTCTGCTATGTTAAATATGTCTTCCTTCTTTACTTACTTTCCTTACCTTCCCTTCTGTTTTTCTCAGCTGTTTGTCCTTTCTTCTACCAGAGAAACATTAAGTCCCTACTCCAATAACTATATGTACCAAGTATACAATAACTACATGCATTCTGCTTGTACAAATTGGTAAACAAAATCCTAGTAGGTAGGCAAATGATATAAACAGACAATCCTTGAAGAAAATTTTTTTTTTTTTTTTTTTTTTTGTGGTACCAGGGATTGAACTCAGGGGCACTTGACCACTGGGTCACATCCCCAGCCCTTTTTTGTATTTTATTTAGAGACAGGGTCTCACTGAGTTACTAAGTGCCTCACCATTGCTGAGGCTGGCTTTGAACTCGCGATCCTCCTGCCTCAGCCTCCCAAAGTGCTGGGATTACAGGCGTGCGCCACCGCGCCTGGCTGAAGAAAATATTTTAAAAAAGAAAAAAAGAAATCCTATTCATGCACTTAGTTGCTAATAAGCTTAGAGTCAAAACTGTATCCCTATAAATAACACCTATAATGGACACAAATGGTACATGAGTTTCTTCTTTTGAGTTTCTTATATTGACTTGTTAATTGTTTACTGGGGGTTGAACCCAGGTATGCTTTATGCCACAGCCCTTTTAAGTTCTTTTTAAATTTTGAGACAGGATCTCACTAAATTTCCAAGAATGGCCTTAAATTTGAGATCCTCTTGCCTCAGCCTCCCAAATTGCTGGGATTATAAGTATGTGCCATCATGCCCCACTGGCAAATTGTTAATAGCTTTTTATAGTGCTAAATCTAATGGATTCTGGGGCCAAGCCTAGGATCTGTGAGAACAATCCTATAATCAGTTACTATTTTTATTATGGATTTTGGAAAGTATGATAACAGCATGCATGCCATGCTTCTGCACAGCAAGTACTAGACATTTAGAGACTATGTGTTACTTTCCTGACTTCATATTAGTTTATTTCTATTTTATAAATTAACTTATTCTTGTTATATTTTATATATCTGTTGGAAATGCATATTAGCACAACAGGATACCATTTTATTATATAGTGTCAATAAAGAGTAAAAAAAAATCAAAATGTCAATGTTGGTGAGTTTTGGCAACATTTATCCTGCCAGAAGCAATGAAATTAGTATTATCTTTCTGGAAAAATATGTACAAGGCCAAGGAGCACTTATACTCTTCAACCCAGAAATCTACTTCTGGGAATTCATCTCAAGGACACGGAAGTTCAGGTAGAAAGAGGCTTAATATTGAAATGAAACAACCTAAATATCCAAAGAATAATGTATATACAGCAAGATTCTTTCCATGATATTGTCCTTCAGAAAGAAGGCATAACCTTGTTAAAATACTACAAAGTCTCTATGCTATTGAGTCCTCTCAATTTCTTTACCTTGAACAAAAAGTGTTCGATTTGGGTAAAACTAACACTAGCCTGAAACAACTTCAAACAATATATCTTGGTTGCTCACTTAAGGAAAAATCACCTGATGAACTTGGCCAAAAATAAGGCAGAGAAGTTCAGAACAAATTTAGTAATCACACTTTGAAGTACAGGTTTTCTTTTCTTTTTTTTTTTTTCCCTTATTGTACAGGGGGTTGAACACAGAGATACTTTACCCCTGAGCTTCATCTTGAGCCCTTTTTGATTTTTGAGACAGGGCTTCCCTACAACGCCCAGATTGGCCTGGGCATTGTGATTCTCCTACCTCAGCCTTTCCAGTCACTGGATTAAACGTGTGCACCACTGGGCCTGACACAGAGGTATAGCAACAAGCAATATTGTCAGGGAAGTAGATGAATTCTCCCAGTTTTTCTACTAGCCTTAGGCTTATTTGTCACTAACAACTAAAGCATAATTTAATTCCCAAATATAAATTCAGTTATTATCTAATCATGTTCATATAATCAGTAAGGACAAATCAATGTTAATTCAGATGAGAAAAAGACTGGTTTAGTGCCTCATTTTCCTGGCCACACAGAAAATAAATATGTAAGTCTTCTCCTGATTCTATGTTCAGAATAAAAAAAAAAAAAAAAAATCAGAGAATTGGTATCATTGCTTCCTGAAATGTTTGATAGATTTTACCATTAAAATGACCTATGCTTGGTGCTTTCTGGTTTAGAAGGCTTCTTTAACAGATATAAACCTTTAAGATTATCTATTACTCCTTGTGTGAAATTTTAGTAGATTGTGTCTCTTAAGAAATTGGCCCATTTTATCCATGTTATGAAATATGTGGACACACAATTGTTCACAATAATATTCTAGTATTCTTTCATCACCCATGGGATCAGTAGTGACAGACCTCTTTCATTTCTAATATTAGTAATGTGTACATATGTACCTGTTCCCCCTCTTGGTTAGTTTGGCAAGAGGTTTATTAGTTTTATCTACCCCTTCAAGGAACCAAATTTTGTTATTTTCTCTATTATTCTTCTGTTTTCAATCTCACTGATTTCTGTTCTAGGTTTTTTTTTTTTTTTTTTAATTTCTTTTCTTCTACTTTCTCGGATTTAATCATTCTTTCTTTTTCCATTTCCTAAGATAGTAGCTTATATTTCTGATTTTACATCTTTTCTTTCATATACACGTGTATGTATATATGTAAATATGTGAAAATGTATATGTGTATGTGTATATTTATATGTATATATGTCAGTATTGCTTTCACTACATAACACAAATTTGGTTAAGGTGTATTTTCGTTTTGTTCAGAATATTTTTAAATTCTTGAGACTTCCTGTCTGTGTTATTTAGAGGTTGTTTTATTTAATCTAAAAATATTTTGGTACTTTCTAGCTCTTTTTTCTTTGATTTCTAGTTCAGTTTTATTGTCATCCGAGAACCTACTTTGTATGGTGATCTATCTCTTTAAACTTGTTAAAGTTCGTTTTATGGCCTAGAATGCAGTCTATTTAATCAATGTTTTGAAAAAAACAAATACTTTAAGAGCATCAAGCAAGTACTTATTTTACAAAAATTACAAAATCTATGGACCAGCTGAAGTGGAGCTAGACCCAGCAGTCTTACTTTTAGAGGAATGGCTAACTGGATTTTGGGTTAAAATTTCCAGACATCATACACACGTTTTAAAAATGCCGTCTCTCAATTTTGAGATACAGACGAAAGTGACTGGTGGCAACAAACATTAGGTTTTTAATTTAATATTCATGAAATTTAAGTGTGATAATAAAAGGTAACTTTATTATGTGAACAGTCACTACCTGAAGCAAGAAATCAAAATAACTTGAATAGATATTTTGAGATAAGAACTAGAAAAAAGGTAAAATTTGCTATCTAAAGTCAGAAGTTACACAGATTTGTGGAGATATATATTATATATAAGTGTCATATATAATATCTGTGCTAAATAGAGTACATGAGTGGGTAGGGATTTCTTTTTTCTGAAAATTGAGTATTGTGTTTGATTCAAGATGACTTTATATTTAAATATAGTAGTAGACTTTTATGAAGAAAATTGTGCAGAATGAGTGAGTTTGTTTTTGTTTTTGGTGTTACCGGGGATTGAACACAGGGTTACTCAACCTCATTCTGTTTTTATTTTTTATTTGGAGATGGTCTCACTAAGTTCCAGGTTGGTCTTGAATTCGCACCTCTTGCCTCAGCTTCTCAAGTCTTGGGACAACAGGCACAAGGTTATCACACCTGACTTAGTCTAAATGATTGAGTGATCTTTTTTCTACATCTATAATTTCTATATACAAAATATTTAAACATCCATTTTATTTGTGAGAAAAACATGCATAGAATAGCGAATGAGTACAACAACAGAGGTATAAGAAAAGCTCAACATTGGTGCAAAGGGAAAGTTTAGGGAAAGTTGGTAAGAAGAAGATGCTTCAATTATAGTCTAATAGCCAGGCTTGGTGGTGCAAGCATATAATACCAGCAACTGGAAGGCTTGCAGAAGGATTGAAAGTTCAAGGCTAGCCTCAGCAACTTACTGAGGCCCTAAGCAACTTAGGAAGACCCTCTCTCAAAATAGAAAAAAAAAAAAGGTCTAAGAATATAGCTCAGTAGTAAGCACCCCTAGGTTCAATCTCCAGCACCACAAAATACACACACACACACACACACACACACACACACACACACACACACACAAAATATAGCAGTAGTTTATCAGGAAGAGGATATATGGCATTTGCAATTGCCAGAAAGTGACAACAAGCATGTTCCACACTAGGAAAAGATAAAATAGTTCCATATAAATAGAATACAGGCCTCAAGAATGGTGGGAAAAAAAGGAGGAAGGAGTCTACATCTATGTGTTGGTGCCACATGGTATAGTAAGTATAGTCTTTAGAATGAAAAAATCTAAATCTAGTCATTGTAGGTTAAGTTTTTTTTTTTTTTTTTTTTACTGGGGATTGAACTCAGTGGCACTTGACCACTGGGCCACATCCCCAGCCCTTTTGTGTATTTTATTAGAGAGAGGGTCTCACTGAGTTGCTAAGTGCCTCGCCATTGCTGAGGCTGGCTTTGAACTCACGATCCTTCTCCCTCAGCCTCCCAAAGTGCTGGGATTACAGGCATGCACCACCACGCCCAGCTAGGTTAAGTTATTTTAATGCTTAGTTTTAATATGAAGTAAATCCTGACCTATGATAGTCATACTTGGGTATTTTCCTTTAAATACCTAAAACCAATATAAGTTTACCCCTTTTAAAAGAAAGCAGAGAAAAAGACTGACTAAAAATGTTGGCAAATTCACTCCTTAAAAAACAACTATGAAACTTGACAAATTGATCAAAACCATTCTGCGGCTCAAACAAAGGCCAAGTAAGTTAAAAAAAAAAAAAAAAAAAAAAACATGTTTATGAAAATCAGGCTGAATGTAGGTTAAGAGTGGGAATCTGTGGTATCCTTGCCTGGAACTGTTCTTACCATCCCCATCCCTGGCTCAGTTGGTACAAAAATTCTTCAAAGTCAGGGCTGGCTGGGTTAAACAGCAGCTTCCCTGCTGGATGGGACTAAATTGATGGAGCAAAGGGTATAAAAACCTACATGGAGCCAATACCATGCTGTTTTTGTTACTATAGTTCTATAGTATATCTTAAGGTCTGGTATTGTAATAACTTTTGCTTTGCTTTTCTCACTGAGGATTACTGCTTTGGCTACTCTTGGCCTCTTATTTTTACAAATAAATTTCATGACTACTTTTTCTATTTCTATGAAGAACAACATTGGAATTTTAATAGGAATTACATTAAATCTGTATAGTGCTTCTGGTAATATGGTCATTTTGATAATATTAATTCTGCTTATCCAAGAACAATGGGAGATCTTTCTATCTTCTAAGGTCTCCCATCTCTATTGTTAGATTGATTCCCAAGTATTTTATTTTATTTTGTTGAGGCTCTTGTGAATGGAATAGTTTTCCTAATCTTTCAGGTGATTCATCATTAGTATATAGGAATGCAATTGATTTATGGGTGTTAATTTTTTTTAAATTTATTTTTATTTATTTTTTTGGGGGGTGGTGGTAGTACCAGGGATTGAATTCAGGGCACTTGAGCACTGAGCCACATCCCCAACCCTTTTTTTTTTTTTTTTTTTTTGGTGGTACCGGGGATTGAACTCAGGGGCACTCGTCCACTGGGTCACATCCCCAGCCCTTTTGTGTATTTTATTAGAGAGAGGGTCTCACTGAGTTGCTAAGTGCCTCGCCATTGCTGAGGCTGGCTTTGAACTCGCGATCCTCCTGCCTCAGCCTCCCAAAGTGCTGGGATTACAGGCGTGCACCACCACGCCCGGCTGGGTGTTAATTTATAGCCTGCTACTTTGCTGAATTCATTTATGAATTCTAAAAGTTTTCTGTTGGAGTTTTTTGGATTTTCTAAATATAGAATCATCAGCAAATAGGGATAGTTTGAGCTCTTCTTTTCCTACTCCTATCACTTCAATTTCTTTCTTTTGTCTAATTGCTCTGGCTAGAGTTTCAAGGACTATGTTGAATAGAAATGGTGAAAGAGGGCATCCCTGTTTTGTTCCGGTTTTTAGAGGCAATGCTTTCAGAGTTTTTCTCCACTTAGAATGATGTTGGCTTTGGGTTTGTCGTATATAGCTCTACAACATTGAGATTATGTTCCTTCTATCCCCAGTTTAGTGTTTTAAATGTGAATGCATGCTGTATTTTGTCAAATGTGTTCTCTGCATTAAATGCAAAAAAACAGCATGGTATTGGCACCAAAACAGGCATGAAGACCAACAGAAGAGAGACAAACCCACATAAATACAGTTATCTCACACTAGACAAAGGTGCCAAAAACATATTTCAAAGAAAACACATCCTCTTCAGCAAATAGTGCTGGGGAAACTGGAAATCCATATGTAGTAAAATGAAATTTAATCCCTATCTCTCACCCTAGACAAAACTCAACTCTGCACCTACTAGAAAAAAAACATAGGTCCAACACTCTAACACATCAGCTTAGGAACTGACTTTCTTAACAAGACTCCTGAAGTACAAGAAGTAAAATAAAAAATCAATACATGCGATGGTATCAAACTAAAAACCTTCACAGCAAAGGAAACATCAAGAGCATGAAGAGAGAGCCTATAGGATGGGAGAAAAATCTTTGCTATTTGCACCTCAGATAAGGCAAAATTTTCATGATATAAAAAGAACTCAAAAAGCTTAACACTAAAAAAAAAAAAAAAAAGGAAAAAAAACCCACAAATAATCCCATCAAATGGGCAAAGGAAGTAAAAATTACACTGAGATTTCACCTCACTCTGACCAGAATGACAATTATCAAGAATAAAGGCAACAATAAATATTGATGAGGATGTGGGAGAAAGAGTACATTTTGTACTCTTTTGTTTGTATGTTTTTTGTTTTTCTGTTTTTGTTGTTGTTGTTGTTCTTTTTCTTCTTGGAACTGCAAATTAGTGTAACCACTCAACATCAATATTTATAACAACACAATTCACAATAGGTAAGCTATGGAACTAACCTAGATGCCTATCAACAGATGAATGGATAAAGAAATTGTGGTCTATATACACAATGGAATATTACTCAGCCATAAAGAAAAATGACTTTATAACATTCACCTGTAAATGGACACATCTGGAGACTACCATGCTAAGTGAAATAAGCCAATCCCAAAAACCAAAGGTCAGAGGTTCTCTCTGATATGTGGATGCTAACCCATAATAAAGAGGTGGTGGGAGGGGGAGAATATAAATTCACTGGATTAGACAAAGGGGAATGAAGGGAATGGAGAGGGGACAGGTATAGGAAAGACAGTGGAGTGAATATGACGTAACTTTTCTAGGTACACATGTGAATACACCACAATGAATCACACCAATGTACATTCACAAGACTGAGATCCTACTTAGAATAAGAATTCTCCAAGCTTGTATAAATATATCAAAATAGATTCTACTGTCATGTATAACTAAAAAGAAAAATTAAACAAAGAAAAAAACCTACATGAAGCATTATCAGGTAAGCAAATTTGGTGGAAATAAATAAAGAACATCGACTATGCTAGTTTCAGGTTGCTGTGCTAGTCTTGGTTGGATTAAGCTGCAGAGTAGAGGATCAGTCAGAAACTAAACAGAGGATCCTAAAAATGAAATAGACATAGACAGACTAGATAAGCTTTCCATATAGACATGACTGACAAAAAGTCCATATGTATATGTAGGAGAGACACAAACAGGTCTGGCAGAAGCAAAAGGTAAGGCAGAGTTGAAAACTCTTTGAATTTTAAATGTACTCCCTAATCAATGTTCATGTTCTGGCAGAGGACAGAAACCTTGCCAGAGGTGTCTGAGCACAACCACTCCTCTTATCATTGTTTGACCATAACCTATGCAGATCCAGGCGCAAGCCAAAGGAAATTAGACTAAAGACACAATTTTTTTTTTTTTTAAAGGACTGAGTATATAAATCAGCATATACTAAGTATAAAGGGATCTGATTCCACAGATTAAGTCCAGGCAATTTGCTAAAAAACCCCTACCCAACCTTAGGTAAAAATCCAAAATGAGAGTTTTTATGCTCTATTATCAACAATGTCCAGTTTTCAACAAAAAATTATGAGACATATAACAAAATTATAAAAATGTGGTCTAAACTCAGGAAAGAGGTAAATATAAGTTTACTCTGAGTTAGCCCAAATGTTGGAATTAGCAGACAAGAACTTTAATAATAATAATGTTCAGCTAGACCCATGCCTATAATCCCAGCTACTCAGGAGGATTGCTTGAGCCCAGGAGTCTGATGCCAGCATGGGCAACACAGAAAAACCCTACCTCAAAGCAACAAAACAAAACAAAACAAATAAACCCAAATAAATAAAAGGAATGAAACCATGTTCAAGAGTGAAAGGAAAATATGATGACAGTGACTGTGTGAATGAGAGATTCTCAATAATGAAATAGAGACTAGAAAAGAACCACAGATATCCTAGAGCTCATACTTTCCATATTAATCTGTTTTTGACAAAGTATAACTATATACTTTCTTATATTAGTCAACATTTTAAAAATATGTTAAGAATGTCCATAACACTTGAGATATGAGATGTTAAATTATTACGCTTTATAAGCTTTGCAGTACCTTTGCATAAAGGTAAAGTTGCTTTGTCTTTTTCTACTGAACTACTCAAGTGCCTTTTTCTTCCTACCATTTGGAAATATTCTCTGCATACACTACAACTCAAAATAAAGTTATACTTTAAAATCATGGATATGATTAAAATAAAATAGAAAAAAAGTATTCCTACTAAACTACTCAAAGATGTTAATTCATTTTTAAATGTAACTAGATATTTTCAACATGGTATAAAATTAAAGTAATCAAAGGCAATGCTATGTTGATATTTGCAGTTCTGGAATTACTTAAGACTGTAATCTTACTTTCATTGTTAGTTTTCAGCATCTATCAGGAATATTTATAGAATTATTTGAGTTTAGCATTTGTAGACAATTAATAAAATATTACTTTATATCACAAGTCCATTCTCACACTAAGATATATAAATAATTTTAATATTATTAATCAAATCATAATACTCATAAGGTTTGTACTTATATATATTATGATATATTATTAGCTGGCAGATTTTCAAATCATAATAAAATAATGGTACTATTAATAATCTTTCATTCTCTTCACTTATTTGTAATTTCTTAGTGGACAGCTACTTTAAATTCAATGGTTTAACCAAATTTGCCTATTTTGATTCTTTGTATTATAAAAATCATTTATTATAACATTTAATAAACTATTTTTTCTCATATTTAGCAAGGACAACATACAATACTGAACCACTAATTTTCCAGATATTTCTTAAAATTATATGTTAGTTACCTAATACCTAATAATATTATAAATCTGTATTTCTCAGCCTAACATATTACCACAGGAACAAGTGAAGTGCCCACTATTTGGTATAAACTATACACTCTTTTACACTAATAGCTACCTAGGGCAATGTTAATTGAAATAGAAAAAGTATACTTACTCAGTTATAAATTCAGGATTTGTAAAGCTGAGGTTGGTTAAATGACCTTCAAGTTTAGAAGATTCATGCATGTTTAAGGCTGGAGTGGTCTTAGTGGCAAGTACAGCTCTTTTTTCATCTTTCTCAAGTGCTTTTTTCTTCCCACCATTTTGGAAATATTCTCTGCATACACTACAAGTCAAAATAAGGTTATATTTTAAAATTATGAATATGATTAAAATAAATGGAAAAAAATCTTTATCAATCAAGAGAGGAAACTTTCAAATTAAAGAGTTCTATTTTTAAATGTCAAACAAAGGCAAGCTTGAGCAATTTGTAGCACTTTTAAATTGTTAAAATAGCTATGTAACATGGAATGATCATAGATTATGCTTAATAAACAAAAAAAAATGTTCTTCAGGGTTGTAGATATACCTGTGTATATTTTAGTTAATTTTAACTAAAACACAAGTCCCTCCAGCAAAGTTTAGATAACTGCTATTTAGTGATGGCACCCAGAAATTTAATGATGGCAGAGCTAATTTGGAGCTAGCTTTGCTGGTAATACTATTTATTTTTTGAAGTTTCTTCTGGTTTATTATAACAAAGTCAGGTTAACAACATATTAAGAGATCATTTCTCTTTTTACTTGCTTTAAGGGAGGGCATAAAAAGTAGGTCAGGTAGAAGTGGTATCATACTATGTTAGAAAAAACAAACTGATATTACTATGTTCTCATACCATAACAACACAAAAGATTTCTGTAACCCCAACAGGTATGGGGATTTCTCTTTACCAGACAGCCAGCAAGCAAGCAATTCTGCATAGAGTGAGGTATGTAAGAAAGGGCGAGGAGATTCCATGTCCTCTCCAGACACACCATCTTCCATGAACTTCCATGTATCCAGCTATCTGAAAGCCCTCAGAACCCTGTCCTTTCGGGTTTTTATGGAGACTTCCTTGCATAGGCATGACTGAAGCATGCACAACAACACTGAAATGTGACTAGACAAAATGGGTATGATCTAATGCTAATAGTCTAGGTCTGGAAACCCAGCACGGCCCAAATTCTTCTTGGCTTCTCTGTGTATTATTTTCCCCTCCAGAGCACAGGGCAGGACTCTTCTGAAATGAGGATGGTCTTATATCCTATCAGACAAGTAGGAGAGAAAATTTCTTTATGGCCAACTTCAAGAAAGAAAAGCAGGGGAAGATTAGTTTCTATGACTTTCCTCAGAGAAGAGAAATTCTCTATTTTCAATGGCCTGCTCTGGGGAAGGAGTTATGAACAAGGCACCCTCAATAAAAACCTATTATATATCATAACAGTGCATATGCAATAAAGGTGTAAGTTCAAACAGAATAGAAGTTTGAACATAACAGTGCTTTTTAAGTAATACTTTGAAATTATTCCTCTCTATCAGAAAACCATTCCTATGCGTTCCAATTCTTACACAATTAAAATACAGTTTTCAAGATTTATCATTTCAGCCCAGATAAGTCTATAATCAGATTGCTATTCTGAATCAGAAACTTAGGACTAGCATAGACTTATAAAACAACTTTTTTAATTTTTATGATGTACTCAAATCTAATTATAGGGTAGGTACAGTAAAACATCACACCTAGACATGTAATGGGACAGAAAAAAAAAAAAAAAAAACACAGAATCAACTCAAATATTTATTAGCCATTAAAACCAAGGAACAAAGGGAAAATGACTAGTGAGAACTAGCTCTACAGACAAGAGATACACACTGGAAAAAATTAACTGATACACTAGCCAAAACTACTTAAAGGAGGGTGGAATCTGAACAAATCTTTCTTTTTAGATTCTTAAAATAAACCACATTATCACTTATTATCATTATTAGTAGTAGTAGCAGTGGAAGTATTACATAGTTCATACTTTTAAAAACAAAGCTAGACACTGCTTGGTAAAACTATACACATTGCAAGAAAAAAATTAAAGAAGTAATTTACAACTGTACATAACAAGCAGAACTATGATTTAAGGGGAAAATATCCATTTTTCTCACACAGGATGACATTAGTTCAACTTCAGTTTTGCTTAGTTCTTATTATATAAGATGTAAGACTTCTTTAATTTATCCTATGTAGATTTAGTGTTCACTCTAATTATATACAGGAGTTGAAACTCATCATTAACCAAGTATTTATTAAGTACCTATCATGTGGAGGACATAGATGATAACAAAAAAAATGGTAATGACAAATATTGAAGATTTCTACCCTCAAGGGGCTTAGACTCAAGTGGGCAGAGTGGTGAATACTTGTAATCCCAGCTACTCAGAGGCTGAGACAAGAGGATCTCAAGTTAGAGGTCATCCTGGGCAACTTATGGGGACCCTGCCTCAAATAAATAAATAAATAAATAAATAAATAGATAGATAAATAAATAAATGTCTGGGGATGTAGCTCTGTAGTAAAGTGCTTGCCTAGGATGTGCAAGGCCCTGCATTGAATCCCAGCACCACAAAAAAGCAAAGCTCAACTTGTGAAGAATAGAAATAATCATATAACAATGAAAAAATAAAACTGATGGAGAAAAGCAAAATTTTTTCATCAACTTGGAATTGATATTAAAATGATACCTTCATCATATAGCATTTCATTAAGATATGAAACACAAGAGTAAAAAGCATGCTTACCTTTCCATTAGGTAGAATTACATAAAGTTGCAGATATTCAAAAGTTACTGAGCCACAAAAATTGTAGTTTTAGGTGTTTCAACCTAATAGGTACCAAGAACTTGGCAGCAAAATACCTAAAGGTCTAGAATTCCAGGTTATCAGAGGATAATAATAGCCATCTTAATTCCAATCTCCTATACCTCCTCAAACAACAAAACCAAACCCCTGATGACTAAAAAGAACAAATAAATAGGCATAAATAGAACATAAGCTGCATTTTACACATAATTGGGAAAACAAAAGTCTAACGCTAACTGAGTAGGCTTTGAAACCGCCAAAGTAGAGTCAGATAAAGACTGTGTAAAAGAATAAAGTATGATGAAAGCGGCAAAATCACGTAACACCAACTAAGCCTCACCACCAAGAGAGAGTCCAACTCTACAGGGGGAAACCATAAGGCAAGATTTGAGCCCTGCTGAATCAAAACATATGCAACTAGAAGTTCAAAGAAAGGAACCTGGAAAGTAGACTGGAAAGACTGTTAGCAAAGGTAAGAATCTTGAGAAAACAGTGTTAGGTAGGGGGTCACCTTGGAAAAAGGCATTTATCTCTGGAGGCATGATGATAAAGGGAAAGAATGAAGCAATTCAAGGATACTACTGAGATGTGTTTGGGTGTATAGAATAGGTAAGACCAAAAGAAGACGCTATGGCTCTAAATTTCCAATTATAGCAAACAAATTTTGGGAACTAAAAAACAAAGTAAGGGGGATTGGGGTTGTAGCTCAGTGAGTGCTTGCCTAGCCTGTATGAGGCACTGGTTTCAATTTTCAGCACCATATATAAATAAATAAAATAAAGGTCCATTGACAACTAAAAACATATTAAAAACAAAACAAAGTAAACTACACAAACCCATAGCAGTATATGGGTTTCTGTATATCTACAGAAACTCCAATACTGTAAATAATACAATAGTGAAAGTACATAACATTCTTAACTTGGTATTCTATAGATTCAAAACAATCCCAACCAAAATCCCAGCAATTTATTTTGTGAAGACAAACTGATTCTATACTTTATATGATGTATTCATCAGAGTTCTCTAGAGAAAAAAAAAAAACCTCATAGAAGATACTGATAGATCTCTCTCACACACACACATACTCTCTCCAATATCTATCTATTCAGAGACCCAGATATATACAGATATCTAGAAAAAGTATTATAAGAAATTGGTTGATGTGGTTATGTCCCACAATCTGTGTCTGTAAGGTGGAGAACCCAGAAATCAGGTACTATAATCCCTGTGGAAATCCAATTGTACAAGTTCCACTCCAAATCTAAAGGTGTGCCAATGGTGCCAGTTTCCAGTCTGAGGGCAGAACACTCATGTTTCAGCTCAAGTAATCAGGCAGACAGGAGGAGAAAGGGAAGGTGCAGGGAGATTTCCCTTTCATGTGTTGGTTCAATAAAAGGAATATTAGCTACTCATGTTGGGGAGCCTAGTCTGTCTTACTTGGTTTACCACTTCAAATGTTAATCTTGTCAGAAACATCCTTATAGACACTCTCAGCAATAACATTTAGCCAAATATCTGGGGACCTCATGAGTTGGTCAAGTTGTGAATAATATTCCATAACACATAAAATTAACCACCAAATATGGAGAGGAAAAAGACCCAGAATAGCCAACACAATATTGAAGAAGATGACCAAATTAGAAGATTAACAATATCAACTTCTAGGCTTACAATAAAGCTGCAGCAATCAGACAATACAGTAGCAGTGAAAGAAGAGGTAAACAGAGCAATGGAACAGAAATAGAGCTTGGGAAAAGATCCACTAAAACTATAGACAACTGAATTTTGACAAAGGCAATACAACGGAGGAGAAAAGAAAATCTTTTGAACAAGTTTTGCTGGAACAACTGGGCATCCACATGAAAAAAAAAAAAAAAAAAACCAACTAGACACAGACATTATATCTTTCACAAAATTAACTTGAAATGGATTATAAACCTAAAAATAAAAATGCAAAACTACTAACTTCTGGAAAATAGCACAGGAAAAAATCTAGATGGCCTTGGGCGCAATGATAACTTTTTAGATATAAGACCAAAGATACAATTTGATGAAGAAAAATTGATAAGAGGGAATTCATCAGAATTAATTTTTTTTTTGCTCTGTAAAAGACATGATATAGGACTCTTTTCCAAAAATATATCAAGGACTCACAAAACTCAAGAAGAAAACAAACAGCCAAGTGGACAAAAAACCTAAATAGACACATCTCACCAAAGAATATGTGCAGATTAAAATTAGCATATAAAAAGTATTCAACATCATATGCCACTAGGAAAGGCAAATTAAAATGACAGTGAGATGTCATTACATATCTAGAGTTAAGGAAGGGTTAAAGTATAGAACACTGAAAGCAACAAATGTGCTAGAATGCATAGCAACAGAAATGCTCATTCATTGCTAGTGGGAATGTAAAATTGTGTAGTGACTTTGAAAGCAGTTGTGCAGATTCAGGTTTTTTTTTTTCTGGGGGGGGGCACTGGGGATCGAACATTGGGGTGCTCAACCACTGAGCCACATCACCAGCCCTTTTTTATATTTTATTTAGAGAGAAGGTCTCACTGCGTTGCTTAGGGCCTAAGTTGCTGAGGCTGATTGAACTTGTGATCCTCCTGCCTCAGCCTCTCAAGTCACTGGGATTATAGGCATGCGCTGCTGCACCTGGCTTGACAGTTTCTTAAGAAAGCTAAACAATCTTACCATATGATCCAGCAATTATGATTCTTGTCGTCTATTCAAAGGAGTTGAAAACTTATATCTATACAAAAACCTACATACAGATGTCTACAATAACTTTATTAATAATTACTAAAACTTGGAAGCAACCAAGATGTCCTTCCATGAGTGGTAGCATAAATAAACAGTGGTACATACAGACAATGGAATACAGGGCTAAAAACAAACGTGCCATGAAAAGACATGAAGGAACTTTAAATGCATATTATTAATAAGAAGTCAATCTCAAAAGGCTACATAGTATAGGATTCCAGCTATATAACATTCTGGAAAAGGAAATCTATAAAGACAGTGAAAAAGTCAGTGGTTGCTGGGGAAAGGGGAATGAACAGAGATTTTTTTAAGGCAAAAAATAATATTCTATATGAAACTATAATTGTAGATACACATTATTAAACATTTTTCAAAATCCACAGAACATACAATACCTAGAGTGAACCTAAGGTAAATCGTGGGTATTCAATTATAATATTGTGTCAATGTAGGTTCAAGAATCATAACAAATACATCACTCTGGTGAGGATGTTGAATGTAGGAGAGGGTGTTTTTGGGGTTGGTTATATATAGGAACTCTGTACTTTGTGTTCAGTTTTATTGTGAACCCAATGCTCTCAAAAATAAAGTCTATTTAAAAGAGAAAACAAAAATCTTGGGGTACCATGTATGGCCTAACATATCACACTGAGAAAGATCCAACATTATATACATGATATCCTTGCTAATAATATGCTTAACTTGAATCCAAACACAAAGAAACAACCATGCAAGTACAAATTGAGAGACAGTCTATAAAACTGACTTTAATTAAAATGGCCATATTATAAAGGATAAAAAACACATTATTATGAAAATTGGGGAAATTTAATTATGGATTGCATATTCGTTTATAGCATTATATTGATTTAGGTTTCTTAATTGTCATAACATACAGAAGAATGTTCTTATTCAGTAGTATAAATTGTCTCTGTGCAACAGACTCTCAAATGGTCCAGCAGAGAACAAAGGGAAAAGATGATGGCAGGAGGAGAAAGGGGAAGTGATACAAAATAAGATTGAGTAACACTTTTTTGGAAAATGAATGAATAAAATTGAGTCAAAAATTTTATATTCACCCAAACTGTGTAACTTGTTACAAAACTATTAAAAAACAAAAACAAAACAAAATAACAACAACAACAAAAGTTTCTGACATGCAAGAACTCAAGAACATCACAATTGCAAGTTGTTTATAAAGAATCTACTGGAAGGTAAAGTTCTTCTATGAAATGCTTGAGAAACATTGGTGAAGAAGCTGGTAGTGAATAAAAAGCATTAAATGGATAAAAAAGGATACTTGATAATGCTGAAGACTACAATTCACACCTAAGACTGAACAGTTATGAATATTTATGTGCCACTTATCATAACAGCCATCTTTACAAATATAAGATGCATAGAGAAGCAGACACAACTCACAATAAGGAATTTAACATATCACTCTTAATTAAAAAAAATAACTTACAGAAGTTCTATAGATTATAATGAGATTTTACCCTATTATTAGAAAATGAACTTGGCACTCAGAGAATATAGCTCATTTTCAAATGCTCGTGGAATATTCTCAAACATTGGCACATATACATAGTAAGTCTAAAGAAAACTACAGTAATATCCATAAAAGAAAAACAATATGGAGAAAATTGTACATCACAATGCAATAAAACTAGAATTAACTAAAAAAAATTCCATTCTACATGCAAATAAAAAGTAACTCATGGGTTAAAGGGGAACTACTAATAAAAAAAAATTACAGAATTTCTTTTAAAAATTAACAATAATATAAGCACTACATGTCAGAACCTAAAGAATGCAACTAAAATAATGACCTGAGGAAGTTTCAGACCCTTTAACATTTATATCAACACAAACCTACGAATAAAAATAAATCATATAAACATCCAACTCAAAGGATTAGAAAAAAGAAAGTAAAGCAAAAGAAGGAAGATAATAATGAGTGAAAATCAGATAAGACCAACAAACAAATACACAAACAGGCTCTTTAATTTGCATAACTTCTTTCTAGGAAAGTTATATATTTAGGAAACTAAGTATAGGACACAGATGTATTAGAAAATTCATTCAACTTGTCTTTGGCAGAAATGAAAGTTTAATAAAATCAAAATCTGTAGATGAAATAGAGAAAAGTTATCAAAGGGTTACCTCATCAAAAAGCACCAGTCCAGGGCTGGTGATATAGCTGAGATGTAGATGCTTAGCATCGCAGGAGGCCCTGTGTTCAATCCCCAGCACCACCACCAAAAAGAAATAGAAAAAAGAAAAAGAAAAGAAAGCACCAGTCCAATGAGAAATTTCACCAAACCTTCAAAAACCAGATAAATCCCGCATTAAATCATGTTCTAATTTTCTGTATCTTACTATGTTTGACGTCTTTCTTGAAGGGTGGGGAAGCTATGTGCTTATAATTTCAGAAAGACTGCACCTCCTAAGGCTATCAAATTTCTAAAGATAGTAAATCTTTTACCTGGGAGCATGTTTCTCATATTCCAGCCAATTATTTCCCTTATCTAACTCCTGCACACCAAGTCAATAACCGCTCAATCCAGGAACATGTTTTGGACAGGAAAGGTCCCTTAAATATTAGCCAAAAGTTAGCAACTTATTATATTTTTGTGAAATGAACAAAGCAGTTTATAAGACAGACAAGAGAAGCAGATTTAATCAAGTTAATTGGAGAGGAAGAAATGAAAATCTGTGTATTTACAGACAAGATGAATAAGTAGGTAACTCAAGAAAAACAATCATAAAGTAACACAAAGAGTAACAGAATTCAATTAAATGGTACAATGTAAAAAAAAAACCCAAACCATCCATACACACATATACACAAACAATAGCTCATTAGAATATACAACAGGAGGGAAGATCACAAACACTAGAAGAAAATATGAGTAACAAAAAGGAATTCCTATATTCTGGAAACTAAGAAAGTTCTTCTTTTTTATAAATATATTTTTTATTTGACACTAATTATACATATTTATGGGGTACAATATGACATTTCAATACATGTACATGATATGTAATAATTATATGGTTATATGTGTAATGTATAAATCCTTTCCAAGATGATAAAAATTTAAAAACACTGACTATAGAAAAGCATCAACCTTCTGCATGGCAAAAGAAAAACCTACATGGAAAAGACATAAACAAAATCAAAGACAAGGGGCACATTCTGTAAATTACATAAAAAGCTATAAAAAATAAAAAGGACACCAAAACAATAGAAAAAAATAGGTAAAATATATAATCACCTAATTCACAGGGAAAAATGTGAATTAATGATTTCTATATATATGAAAAGGTACTCAATCTCATTTATGAGAGAAAAGTTAAATAAACCCTCACAGAGATACCAAATCCCATCTACTATCACAATGACAAAAATTCAAAAGTTGGGTGACATACAGACATTCACATTCTTTTGTTAGTGGGATTGCAAAATAATAACCTCTATGGAGGACAATTTGTCAATACCAACAAAATCAAATATGCCTGTGTTCTTCTACCCTAGGAATCTAAAACTACACAATGCCAAAAATCTGAAATGGACAAATATAAAGTTATTCATTACATTACTATTTGTAACAGCAAAAGCTTGTACCGGGGGGAAAAAAAAAAAACCTCATGAAAACAAGGAAGGTATCTATATTCCTGTGATGGTTAATTCTGGGTGTCAATTGGATCTAGACACTGAATGTCCAGATAATTGATCAAACATTATTCTGGGTGTTTCTTTAAGAATGTATTTGGATAATGGTTGAAACTGGCAGACTGAATAAAGTAGATTACCCTTCCTAAATGTGAGTGGGCCTCATCTAATTGGTCAAAGGTCTGAAGAGAACGAAAAGGGCGACCCCTTCCTTGAATAAACAAGAATTCCTCGCCTGACTGCCTTCAAACATAACATGAGTTTTTTCCTTCCTTCAAGCTTAAGCAGAAACACTGACTCTTCCTGGGTCCTGATAGTTTTTGGACTGGTATTCCACTGTTATTCTTAAGGACCAATACTTTGCTGTCTTACCCTGTGTTTTAATCAGCATTTGTGTCACTGTGACCAAAGCACCAAACAAAAACAGCTTATAGGAGTAAAAGTTTATTTGGGACACATGGTTTCAGAGGTCTCAGCCCACAGACAGATGATGCCATTTGCTTTAGGCTAAAGAAGAGACAGCACATCATGGGGGGGGGGGGCGGGGGGGGGACCCAGTGGAGGAAAGCTGCTCAGCTCATGGTGAGGTCAAGAAGGGGGAGCATAGGGAAAGATGCACCCTTCCAGGGAAAGCCCCCAGTGACCCATCTCCTCCAGCTGTACCCTACCTAACTACAGTTACCACCTGGTTCATCCATTCCAACTAGGATGGACTGATTAGGTTATTGCTCTCACAATCCAATCACGTCATCTATGAATGTTCCTACATTAACAAAGGAGCTTTTGAGGGGACTCCTCACATCTGAACCCTGCATATCTTGGGACTTGAGAAATTCCACAATTATATGAGCCAGTTCTTTATAATAATTGCTTTAATGCATGAGCGCGCGCACACACACACACACACACACAGAGTATTGCTTATCCTACCAGTGTTTCTTTTTTGCAAAAATAAGCAAATTCACACTAACACAAGTGCGCGCGCGTGCACACACACACACACACACACACACACACATATCCACTATTTCTTATCTCTATATAAGTAGTAGCATGTTATGTGTTATTCTCTATTTTTTTACATAAACATGTCATGGAGATCACTCCATTTTGTAAGGGGTTTCCAGAGAAAAGAAGCAATACTCTGTGTGTGTGTGTGTGTGTGTGTGTGTGTGTGTGTGCTCGCACTCATGCATTAAAACAATTATTATAAAGAATTGGCAAGGACCCTTTTCTGAGTATACCTTTTTACAAAGTTATGACTTTTCAATCACATATAGATTTCATATCCTCCAAAATTAAAAACAAAGAAAAACCTATAAACTGAAAATGAAGTGAAACAAATTGATTGTATAGCAAATTGATAACTTACATATAGTAAAGAACTGTTTCAGGCACCTTTTAAATATAGTATATATTTTAAACCTTGGTGGGATATGTTCCAATGATAAAATAACTGCAAAGAAATCTTAAACTTCATCCATTCATTTTATTTTTAGAAAACTGATATTGCAATTTTGAAACCATTTCATGTAAATTGTAGGATAAAATGAATGTGTTATGTTATTTAGAACTAAGTCTTTCAATGCACCAGAAAAGACACAAATACAGAACAAAATCAAGCAAAAGCCCTGCTGAAATATTTACATATAAACAATGAGATATCTTGGAAATAGACCCTGAGATGTTAAGATTCAAGATACAAAGATTCATTTTGTATTGGATAGAAAGTGTTCAAAGGTGATGTCAGAACATAAATAGAAGTAAGCATAGTTGAAAGACTGCTGGGAGACAGAGTCGATCCACAAGCCAAAATGCCACTCCACACACTACTAGTTAACTACAAAGAGAAAACCTAAGTTTAATGAAAAGACTTAGTAGATACTTAACCAAATGATAACATTTACCGTTTCTAATGGCAGACAACCTAACAATAAGAACCTGTCATAATATGTAAGTACAAAATGTCAACTAATATATTTTTTGCAAAAATTTTGACCTGCACCAACCCTCTAGACTCAATCTTTACTTTGCAAGAATTAAATGAGATTGAGGAAGCATTTAAGTGGTACCATGAGAAAACAATTAAATAAATACTGAATGTAGGACACATAATAATTTTAGACAAGATAATCACAATAATCCCCTAGTTCTTTGTAACTGGAAAAATAATCTCTTAAAAAGAAATCAAGAGAGATAAAGATACAAAAGGTCTAAAGGAATCCAAATGTTAGCCTTTCCTAAAGAGACAACAGCCACTGGGGGCATTTGTTGAAATAGTACATGAGCAGCAAGGAATAGAGCCTTCCAGGGTTATTGGAGTCTGTTGCATTAAAAGGTATCCAACAAAGCTTTTGAAGTTGGAATCTTTAAGAAACCCAAATATAGACCTAATTCTCTCCATTTTCTTCCTAATTCCCTCTAGAAGTCTATTTACAAGTATGTGAAGGCTGGAGTAGCACAGAAGACTGGGAATGGGACTAAAGAGAAGAAAAGTATCTTTGCACTCATCCTTGGGCTTACATCCCAAGGCTATGAAAGAGAGTTGCTTTTGTAACATACACAGAACAAGATTCACTCTCAAAGTATTTGAAAACCAGAAGTGAACTAAACTATCTAAATAGTTAATCCATCTCCAATCCAGCTCAACAACTGATGGGATGGAAGTGCTGTCAGGAAAAAAAAAAAAATTATGTTCTGGGGAAAAATAACATTTACACCAGTATTTTCTAAACATAATGCCAGTATTTTAAAAAATCACCACACATACAAGCAAGCAGGAAAAAAAAAAAAATGATCTTATAACCAAAAGGAAAAAAGTTCAAAGAAACAGACCTACAGGTAAACAATGTTAAAAATAAGCAGAGATGGCCTTAAAAATAACTACTATAAATTTGTTTAAACAAAACAGGAAATAAACCACATCAATGAGAATACAGAGAACTTCAATTAAAAATAATTCATTTGAGCCAAATAATTATTGTAGAAAAAAATTGTAATATTATAAACATCTCTGTTGGTAATTGATAAAATAAGCCAAAAGAAAAGAAGTGAATATACACAGAATATTTGAACAGTCTACAACTAACAACATTTGCCTATAAAGTGTCATGAAAACAAAAAAAAAAGAATTTAAAGAGATATAACTATTAAGTGCAATGAATGAACCCTAATGGGATTTTATGAACTAGATATTTTAGGAAATTTGTAAATAATGATATAATGTAATGAAGTTACTGTGGTTATTTAGAAAAATTTCTTTCTTAGGAGATGTGATGAGAAATGAAATGTTATCTGCAACTTACTTTGAAACAGTTCAGGAAAGAGTGTGTTTATTTTTTTCTGTGTGTAGAGATAGCACATTGATTTATAGAAGGTGTAGGTGTATCTTTACTTTTTTTTCTTTCCTTGTACTGGGGTTGAATCTAGGGTCTTGTGCATGCCAGGAAAGTGCTCCCTCACTGAGCAACATCCCCGGCCCTTTTTAAATTTTAAGACGGGGTCTTGCTAAATTGCCTAGGCTGGCATCCTGCCTCAGTCATCTGAGTAGCTGGATTATAGGTATATATCACTGTGCCTGATATTTTTTCTGGTTTTTAATTACTTCACATTACATATTAATTTTTATTATTCTTACAAAAGAAATCCTATATTGAATTCTTTCAGCTAAATAGTCAACAAAATCTTAGCAGGGAAATGTCAATGAGGCTTAGCTCACATACCAAATTTCTTTTTTTTTAATATTTTATTTATTTTTTATTTATAATATTAGTATGTATTACAATTCATACTGCACATATATAGCATCTTTTTACATACAACTGTTTGTATACAAAGTATATTCGTACTATTCAGGTCTTCAATCATCACATACCAAATTTCAATAAAATTTTAAGTATAACTACAAATATACAAATATTCGGTGTATATTAAGTTTTAAGCAAACTTTTGTCCAATGCTTTTTTAAAAACCCACTTTAGCTTTTGAAGTGAAATTGCTCTCTTAGAATTATCGACAGAGAAGGAATTGCATATAACTCAAGTTAAAATTATACAATTCAAATTTCAAAACTCAATATTGCTTCAAAGTCTTTTTGCATAAAGTAGCTTTGAGTTTAAACTAAACTCATTATAAACTTCTCTTAGGATTTTTTCCCACTATGTTTGAGTGCTTGTGTGTGTATGCACATACATATGTATTCTATAATTTGTAATTTTTTCTAAATCCAGTTGGGACTATTGCACTTGATAGTTACATCCCTTTAAGTTGTTTCTGTTTTTCAAAACACTTGTTTTTTGGTACTGGGGATTTAACCAAGGGAGCACTTTATCAATGATCTGCAACCCAAACCCTTTTTTAAAATTTTTTATTTTGAGATAGGACCTCGTCAAGTTGCTTAGGGCCTTGCCAAATTGCTGAGGTTAGCCTTAAATTTGCAATCCTCCTGTCTCAGCCTCCCAAGTCACTGGGATTACAGGCATATACCACTGAACCTGGTTCATAACACTTTTTGGACAAATGTTGGTTCCGCAGAAGATCCCATATTCGAAATATGTATATATGTAATATGCATAATTATTAACATATCTTGTCACTGTTCCTCTTTCAGCAGTTTTACCTGAATTATTTTTTTTTCATCAGTGTGCCCTAAAAGTGACCTGTTTCAGAATACATGCAGATATAATAATTCTTGATAAAACACAAATCCAAGGGAGGGGAGAAAAGAGGGAAGTATAATTCACTATACAAGTAGAAGATAAAAACGAATGCTCCTATAAGACTACCATGTATCAAAGTCCATTTAAGAAATAAAGTTTGAGGGCTTGCCTGCTGTATCAGAATACTAATTTAAGAGTAGTACTGCTAAAAACCAAGAATGATGTTCTTTAGAAACGGTAACAGTGCTGATTTGTTGAATGGATTAAATTCTTTATTTTTTTATTTTTTTTTTTTTTTGCTACAAGGGAAATACTTGGCTTTGTAGTATACCTTATTTTGTGTCTTAGCTTAATGAAGAAAATGTACAATGTGTAGAACACTCAGATTTATAACCATTTTCTCTCAATAACCAAGCAAATAAAATCATTTATTTCTAAGCATCCCATCTCCTGTTTTGTGGCTTCTTCCTTAGTTCAATTCACAATTCTCTGGCTCCACAACCCACTGTTACCACCTCCTCACTGCTCTCACTCACCTCATGTTTTTAACTCCTTTCTTACCTGATCATCAAAATCACCTCAGTGTACATATCATCATCTCCCTTGCCCCTCTTGAGTCAGTATACTTATTTGAACATTAATTCTAGTACATTGTGCTATATGTTCACTATCTCATTTTCCAAGAAAACTGTTCAACTATAATTTGATTAGTGCCTTGATTAGTGCAGCAATCTTCTACCTTGTTTCCTTACCATTTGCCATTCCTATCGCATACTCTTAACACAGCAATTAATTCTTACAAATTTTTGACACATTGTAAAAAGTTAATGTCTTTTCTCTTGTCAAAACATCCAATGATTTCGTCTCACTCAGAATAAACGCCAGTATTTTCACAATAGTCTACAAGATCCTATAAAATCAGGCTGTTTATTATCTTATTTTCTACCACCACCCCTCACATTCTCCTCTAGCCACATTAGTGTCTGTGCTGTTTGTGAAATATCCCAGCATGCTTCTGCCTCAAGGCCTTTGGAAGTGTCAGGGCTAATTTTCTCTCTGACCTCTTCTATGTCTCTTGCATATATCATGTCAGTGAGATATTTTCCCTAGATCCTACTTAAAACTGTTGTTTTTTCTCCCCCCCCTTGTTTTATTTTTCTCACGGAACTTGCCATTTTCTGACTTAATGTATATTTAATTAATGTATTTTTTTCTTGACTTTCACCCCTACTAGCATGTAAGTGCCATGAGGACAAGGATCTTGTGTATTGGGTTGATTTTGTACTCTCAGTACCTATAATGTGACCGGTAGACAATTGCTAAATATTTATTAAATGAACAAATGAAAGAATTACTATAATTTGGATAAAGGAAATATGTTATTTCATAATTTTAAAATGAGATTAAAGCTTTTTGAATAAAAAAAAATGAAAGGAAATATAAAATGGAATCCATCATTAATTTAGTGTTCATGAAAAAGGATGATGTTTTGTTTCCTGGGAATTCATTTTTAAATTCAGTCCATATATAATCTTTTCTTATAATGGTGCTACATTAAAAGAATATGAGCAATTCATTTTCTGATTTTAACATAAGAATTTACATTTTAAGAAAATAAACATCCAAAGTCTATATAAATGCTGGAATACACTGAATCACACAACAAAAATTCAGAATTTTAAAACTTTTAGTATGTTTTTAAATATTATTCACTTTTACCGAATCCGAATATAGTTATCTAAAGAAATTTCTATAATTTATTATGCATGAGTGAAGTATTAAGTTCTTTCTATTTTAAATGTTTAAATCTTATTAATATTAAATGTCTTATTAAATTTTCCATCATAATGTTCAAATGTTATATGTATTTAAAAACCATACTTCAAAAAATTAAACAGAAAAATAAAAGTTATGTCAAAGAAAAACATTTTCATTGGAAAAAAGAAATGAAATAAACCTAGGAAAAAAGAAATGAAATAAACCTAGGAAAAACATTTTCATTGGAAAAAAGAAATGAAATAAACCTAGGAAAAAATATTAGTTCATAAGAATACTCACCTACAACACCATTCAATGCGACCTTCACCTTCACAGGTTTTTGCCCAATGATTATCTGCCAAATTTTTCATTGCAACAGCATATTCACAAAGTGTTTCTTCATCTTCACAGTGTTCTCGCCAGATCTTATCAAAATCTCCCACTAAAAACAAAGAAAAATAAATGAATTATTTTTGCTTAAACATGTATAATTTAATTTCACTAAAATCTAAAATAGTTTTGAACATATTTTAAAAGTTCCTTTGTGTAAATACATGTATCATTTTTATGATGATTAAATTTTATCATTTTGAATAGATGGATTTATAAATCAAACATAACTAATAAAATAAATCAAGTTATGAGTTATTGGTTCATAAGCTAAAGATACACTGATAGTGGACAAGTGATGGCTGGGCAGTCAAGCATTAATTTTTCAATGACCTTGCAGGAACAGGTCAGAAACACTTAAACCTGTTTCCTGGTTGTTATTTTCTTAAATCTCTATATGCTTATCAGTTCCCTATATTATAAAGGCTAGATGACAATATAAATTAAGAAGCAAGTAAAATATTTTTATTCACACAGTTGGACTTGCTCTTAGACATACTATATAAAGAATTATAATCCTAAGGCAAAAATGTTGCTTAGAAGGGAACATTTTACAAGTTTCTCCAAAGTTTTTAGCTATTATAAGTGTTCTAAATAAAAACTTTAAGGTAACTACATTACCTATTCAGCTACCACTGTTTCAGAAAATTAAATTATTCATTACATTTAATATAAGATTTGAAACATCACAATGAAGACTGATGAAGAACGGCTGGGTAATGGTTTCTCCAAACAAAGAATATTAACAAAGCTTTAAAGGTAAAGAATAAACGAAAATTCTCAGTGTAGCTTCACTCAATGTCTTCAGACACAACAAAATGAAAAATGTAAAGAGATGCCAGGTGAGAGATGGAGCACACCTGTAATCTCAGAGACTCAGGAGGCTGAGACAGGAGGACCACAGGTTTGAGACCAGCCTCGGCAAATTATTGAGACCCTGAGCAGCTTACTAAGACCCTGTCTCAAAAATAAAAGAACAAAAAGGGCTGGGGATGTGGTTCAGTGGTAAAGAACCTCCAGGCTTAGTACCCAAACAAAAAAAGAACAGAACAGCTATATGGGGAGATGGTCATTATGCCAGAGCTTTTTCTCCAAGCAAAATTATTGAATTTCAGCTTAAAGAGTTAAAAAAAAAAAAAAAAAAAAAGAAAAAAGAAAAGAAAATGAATTACAGTAACAACTGACACATCTAAACTAATTTGAAAAACTTCCAATGAATCCTATTACCTGGCTATTTTAGGCTCACAGCCTAATAAGTCCTGAGTTGAAAAAAATCAACCATTAGCCTTCTAGTTTGACCAAGTCAAGAATGAGAAGTATGGGTACAAACACTCCCTCATATACACAGTGCTCAATTAAAATGACTGTAGTACCAGTTTCAGTCTGAATTCTAACTTTAAACCTCAAATAGAAGTTTTAGTGTGTGTTATGCATTTATATACTAGTATTTCCATTAATCATGAATATTTGTGTAGTGATAGGGCTCTCTCTTTTTTTTTTTTTTTTTTTTTTTTTGTGGTACAGCCCTTATTTGTATTTTATTTAGAGACAGGGTCTCACTGAGTTGCTAAGTGCCTCGCCATTGCTGAGGCTGGCTTTGAACTCACAATCCTCCTGCCTCAGCCTCCCAAAGTGCTGGGATTACAGGCGTGCGCCACCAAGCCCAGCTAGACAACCCCTGGTTTTTTACACTCCACAAAACTTACATTAAATACTTTTACATGGAGTTTTAAGACACTGTTGGCTCCATTAATGTTTTAAGGAAAAATTCAAGATTTGTAAGCTTATTCAATTGAAATTAATTATATACAATTTCAATTTTTAATGTTTTCGTTAACAGTGGAGAGTCAGCACAATGTGTGCTGACCCTGAAAATTGTTGTGATTGGTAAATGTACACTTAAATATTTTGAGAATAAATAAAGCAATTTAATATATTTTTATTCTTTTCAATAGGCTTGCTAAAAACATACTCTATTAAGCACTATACAGAATAATAAAGTTAATAGGCAGGCACTAGCAATCAAAGGAAAGGGAAAAAACAAGTAAATAAAATGTAGTAGATAACACAATAAGAGAGACACAAACCTAATATATTCCCTATGTCCCATATGACATCCAGAACCCAGAACTTTTAATTCAAGTATTTATTCAACAAAAATATATCAAATCCCAACTACTAGGTACACATTATGTTATATGTCTGGCAGTTATGGAATTGAACAAAAAAAAACAGTTATGCCCCTTAGTTATAAGAAAATTCTATTTATGGAATACTTAGGAAACATAGTGAGGTATTATTTTGAATAAATAAAATTATTAAAACAAAACTGAAAAAATTAAGTTTTTCATGAAGGCTATTATCTTTTACAATTTTCAAAATAATGTATTCAATCTTCAAGCAAAGTAATTTCAAAACAGTATGATTTGGGTTCTAAACATCAAAAGAAGTTAATGGTTAAACAGAGCCCAGTACATATAGCAATTCCCACTGATTTGACCAAGTGTGTGTGTGTGTGTGTGTGTGTGTGTGTGTGTGTGTGTAAAAGACTGTCTCACTTAAAAGGAAAATACTTTTCATTATCAGAAGGAAAATGAGGAACTAGAACTTCCTGAGGTCTGCTCAAAGGTCTAGTGAATACAGTACAAGCAATGCTTTCATTATTCAAGTTATAACCCAAGTTCTCAACAAATTAAAATTAGTCATGCTTTAACATAATGACATTTGTGAATAACTCAAAATCATGACACCCCCCCTTTTTTATACCCATTTATTTTTTTTAACATCCATCGTTGAAAAAAATGAATGTGTCTTAGAACAGCTGAGATCAGGCACTTCAGGTTGATAAGTTATGTCTTATTTTTGAAATGAAATGATTTGTAGAAAGGTATTTATATATTCATATTACATATTTCTACCTTTTTCACATATAAAGACATGTATCCTCTCAATATATGGATTCAATGTTTATTTTTAACATAAGGTTTTAATTAACAGATGTACTTAATTTTAATAAAATCCAATTTCACAAGAAAGAAAATATGAATGATCTCCAACAAATATATGCATTTTACTTTGCCCAACTACAGAGAACTCAAAAATTACTTTTAGAAAACACAATTTAAAAAATATGTTCTGCAGCCTAACTTTTAAAATTATAAGGTAATAAACACTTTACAGCCAAACTAGAAGAAAAAATTTAGAGAAGGAATCAGCAATCACTTGTTCAAATATACAGTTTTAAAATCAACTTAAAGCTCTGCCTAGTCTAAAAGATAAAGTTGTCTAATTCTCTTTAAAATTCTTGAATAAAGGCTACATTAACACGACTTATATTTATATAGTATTTTCTCTATATTTACATTCTGAAACATTCATTTAAAAAAAATCTAATTCGAACTTTTAAAAAGGAGTGATGCCAACTTGCCAACTTTAAGTTCAATCTGGAAATCAATGAACTGAATTATTCTGAATCCTGGTCCTATATCAAGATAATACCATAATTACTGACTAAACTCACTTTCACCACATTATATGTCAGAACAGAATAAAGAGCTACTGCCTATAAAAAGACAGCGACAACGAGGAAAGAAGAAATAGTACATTCATTAATTTGAAGTTAAATTTTTAATAATTTTGTGATTATTTCTTATGATTTTGTAACTGTCTTTGTAAAACTCAAGTATAATGAAACACGAAGCAATTTTTATCCTCAATACACTCAAGAACAGTTCTATAAAAGTTCTAAAATCATACTAACCATAGAAATTCCTTGATACTATCTTCCCATTATGAATTAACCCCTCTCCTGCCATCTGGTATAGCAAATTCTTTTTTCCTTTGAAACATAACTGAATTCATTTTTTTTTTTTGGTAGAGGGTTTATCAACCATCTGATCATCCTATAACTCCCCCATACATGCATCTACCATCCTTACAATACTTTGTTATTCATTTATATATATGGTCTATTAAAATCAGGTGTGATTTTTTTCCATTAGAATACATAAAAAAGGCAAAGACTACTTTTGATTTATATATTTTTATAAATTACAAAAGTTAATCATGGTACTAAGCTGATAGAGGAGAAAATATTTAAATCTTTACCAAACTGAAAATATGTACTAAACACCAATATTATAGATAAGCCAAATTTAGTCGTTAATTTAAAAGTCAGCAGATAGCTATCAAGTTACAGTAGTAACTCCAAAGCAATAAAATTTGAATATTTCAAAAATACTGTCTATTCTTAAAGTAAGACTAAAAAGGTTTAGAAAAAAACAATAAGTTAGAGGTGATTTTTCTGTAAATTCCATTGTATAAAGCTGTTCAATTTTTTTTTTTTTTAATCTTGCCTTGCCTTATTGTCAACAAAAAACTTGGAGCCGGAAGTATAGTCAGATGTTTTTTGATAATAGTGCACAGATCTTTATGAAAAACCCTAAGGGAAAATGATTAGTAACCACACAAAACAGACAGGAAGTTACCTGTAGATGGGGGGGGGGGGGGGGGGAAGGACTAGGTTGTACAAAGATTCATGCATTTTTACACATGAGAATCATCTGATATTTAGAAATTCATTAGAAATATGATTATTTTTCTCAATATCTTAATTCTCATTCTTAGAAGATATACTATAACACAGATAATGGTCCATAAATATACAATGATCATTAGTCTTTAAAGAGAACGAAATCCTGCCACTCTGACCATGTCAATGAACTTGGAGGTCATTATGTTAAATGAAATACACCAGACAGAAAAATGTTACATGTCACTTATAAAACAGTAGAACTTGGAGAAACAGAGAGTAGAGTGGTAAATATCAGGGGTTGGAGGGGTAGAAGAAATGAGGGGGCAGATGTTTATCAAAGGGTACAAACTTTATAAAATGAATAAGCGCTGGAGATCTAATGTACACCATGGTTATGATACATATACTTGAAATTTGCTAAGGGAGCAGATTTTAAGTGTTCTCACACATACATAAAAAAGGTAACTCAGGTAATGGATATTAATCAGCTTGATAGTGGGCATCATTACATAAAGTATACTCCTACAGGTATACTCCTTTCAAAATACCAGACTATATAACAAATATATACAATCTTTTATTTGCCTAAAAAAAAAAGCAGGTAATAATTCTTGGCAGTTTAGCCTCAACACTAAAGATTAATAATGCACTATTGAATTTTTAAATGGTGCAATGCAAAAAGAAAATGTTCTACAATTTTATATATACAAAACTCTAAAGGTGGAGATGAAGGACAGGGAATACAGAGAGACAGACTGCAAAGGAACATGAGGGAATACTGAGGGTGATGGTACTGTTCTGTATCGACTGTAACAATGGTTTCATAGGTGCATAATTCTCTTAAAACTCATGGAATTATATACTTTAAATGGATGCAATCTTAAGTATACAAAATATAGCTCAATAAATTTAGGTTTTAAAAATGATGTTCGAATCCCAAAAAACCAAAGGCCAAATATTTTCTCTAAAATGCAGATGCTAATTCACAACAAGGTGAGGGGTTGGATAGACTAGAGAAGAATAGCTACCTTAGATTAGGTAGAGGGAAGTGAAGGGAGGGGAGGGAAAGGGATGTGGGGATAGGAAAGATAGAATAAAACAGACATTATTACTTTATGTATATATGTGACTGCACGACCAATATGATTCTACAACATGTATACTCAGAAAAATGAGAAATTATATCCCATCTACATATATCAAAGTGCACAAATGCATTCTACTGTCATATGTAACTAATTTAAACAAATTAAATTTTTAAATGATGTATGATAAGCACATTAAATTTGAGATCCATCAAGTTCTCTAAATAAGCCAATCATTGATAACAACAACAAAACCCCCAAAGACGAGTATCACAAACAAATCTTGAACTTTTGGAAATTCAAAACAATTTATTTGATTTTTGACTTAGGCATATTGCCAAATATAGGCCTTACGATGCTGTATCTATAGATAACCAGATTACTGAAGTCAAGTTTAAAGAACCTTTAAGGGTTATTTCCTCTAACATGAGCAAAACAGAGGAACTCAGGACTGAGTGGGAACAAGTTCAGCTGCCATTCCAAGACATTAAAACACAGTTTTCAAAGTTATGCTCCTAAACACCATAGCACCTTACCTTTCTTTCCGAGTTTTGAATTTATGAACTTTCAAGACTATAAATAAAGGTCTTCAATAAAGCAAAGCATAACAATTCTACTAACCACAAACAAATGGACATTTGTCAGTCAAATGTAGTTACTTAATCTCTGTAACTGCACTGTTTGTTACATTTCTGGCAGTGGTTCTCCAGATCAACTTTAGATGAACACTGGAATCACCCAGAAATTTCATGGAGGGATCTGGAGTGGAAATGGTTATTTATTCTAATGCTCCCCCGATGAATCCACTGTATATTATGGCTCAAAACCAACTGTCTATGACAAGGTTGTAAACTCAAATGTCTGGTGAAATAATACAAAGAGCCATGAGGATTGGGATGAACTAGAGTCAACTTTAATTAAAAAACAAAATAATTCAGGGATTAAATGTAATATCTACAAACACAATTTGGCTCATAGTATATCTTTTGTGTTTGGATTAGCCTTTTATTATAAACATATTTAGTTAAAATGCCTTATTCAAAATGCAAAAGTCTTTGAATACATTCTGTAAGAAAGATGGATAATCAAGAAATATCAGGACTAATGTCATCATCTGTTATTTCCTTGTGAAGATTAACTATATAGATATTGTATGACCACACAGATCACTTGATTAGTGTAACACTTAACTTTTGGCAAAAGGACTTGCAAACAGCTCTCTGAAACAACATTTGTGAGTAGAAGAACATCTATATCAATGGAAACTTGAAGAAGGTTAGGATTCTGCTGCTTTTGGTAATTGCCAAGAACTTATAAAAATGGTAACTCCAAAAGAACTATCCGAAAGACCTGTGTAGTCAAACAATAGCTATACAGTTAATCTTCACAAGGGAATAACAGATGATGACACAGGAAGGTCAAACAGAAAGGTCAACACAACTGTCAATTATTAAAATTGGAATAATATATGAGATTGCTCTCACAAATGCTATGTACATAAAGCTTTATATCCTAGGTTAATTTTTTAATTTTGGTTACATATGATAAACAATCTTTAGATTTAAGAGAGAAAAGGTGACTGGATTCCATCCCTCCTTCCTTGTCCTAGGGACTGAACCCAGGGCCGCATGCATGCTAGGTACGTACTGACTTATATCCACAGCGCTTTTTTTTTTTTTTTTTTTTGAGAAAGGGTCTTCTGAAGTTGCCCAGAGAGGGTTACAGGTGTGATTCTCTTGCCTCAATCTTCCGAAGTAGCAGGGATTACAGGCATGTGCCACCACTCCTAGCTGTATTTTTCTGAGTTAAGAAATTATGGCAAAGACAGGTGGTATAACAGGGACTATGTGATCAATTTGCCTGAATTATTTAAATAACAATGTACATGTACTATTTCCACTATTGAAATAACAACAAAATAGAAAATTAATATAAGAATCAATAAATTTGTAAAAAGTGTCAATGGAGAATTTTAAAGAAAACTACTTATATGAACATTGTGCCTTAAAAACAAGTAGGCCCAGCATGGTGGGGCATGCCTATAATCCCAGGTACTTTGGAAGCTGAGGCATGAGAATCTCAAGTTCGAGGCCAGCTTGGTCAACTTAGAGAGAGACCCTGTCTCAAAATAAAAGATAAAGAGAGTTGGGGAAGTAACTCAATGGTAACCACCCCTGGATATATGAGGTACGGAGTGAATAAATTCAATTAGAGCTTCCAGGATAAGTATATTCTTTTGCATCAAAGTGCCTTGTTTTTCTAAGAAAAATCTTGGGATCAGTGGTGTTTTTTTTTTTGTTTTTTTTTTTTTTGTTTTTTCCCCCAAAAAAGTGGTCACTTTCATTAGAATCATACAAGAGATGATTAAAAACAGATTCCTAGGCTCCAAGCTCAAATCCATGGAATTGCTTTCTAGTGGCCTAGAAATCAGCATTTAAAAATTCACCAGAGGATTCTGGAGCTCACTAAAACCTAAGAACTACTCACTATCTTGGATAGTTAAAGCTGCAAACATGATATAAACGTGGCATATGCAAATTCACTATCCTTAAGTCAACAATGACTGAAAAATCTTTCAAAATCAAAGCAAATCTCTATTTTCTTGAACAATGTTATATTTCACTGTTTTTTGAGAACTATTGTCACTTTTAGCACCTTTGCTATAAATAAAGCATAAATAGCAAAGGGTATAGTTCTATTATTGTATTAGCACTCAGCATTGTAGAAACTAAATCTTTGGGGGTAATTTTTTGTTCTGCAAAAGTTATGCTCTGTTCTTTCAAATCCTAACTATTGGTATCTTCCAAGGATCTGTCCTCAGTTACATATTATCACTGCACTGGGCATTTCATCTGCCCTCAAATCTTAACCCCCAAGTAAAGGGCTTTCAGTCCTAAATTTCCAAAGAATCTATTCCAAACTAAATCACTTTCTCATCCCTATAGTAAACCAACCTACCTGACTACCCTATTCTCTTTAGCCCCAACCCTATTCAAACATACACATTTCACATTTCCTGGATGTTAATGGCTACAATTAGCATTTTCCCAGTCAAAAAATCCTGGCATTATTTTTGTCTCTTTCCCTTTGCTCTCATTAAAACTCCTTACTCTGACCTTCACAATATTTGTTTTTATTTTTATGATCACTACTACTATTCAGGTTGCTATCAGCTCGAAATCAGGTTAAGTATAAAAGCCTCTTAATCGGTCTCCTTTCTTTTAGATTCCTTCCTACTGCAATCTACAGTACTTTTAATTCATGTTCTCAACCTCTTTGTCCACTGTATACCCTAAGGAGCTTTTAAAAAATATAGTTGCCTGTGTTTTACAAGGTTCCAAAAATAACACTTATATGGAACCAAGGCTAAGAAGCACTACATTTATTATTTCATTTTTTCCATAAAGCAGCCAAAGGATCTGCAACAATAATTCTAGTGCATATTTTGAAATATAAAAGTCCCTATAAAGATACCACAGAGATGCCTAATGATAACAAAATCAAAGAGCTAACATACAATGCCTGCCTACGTAATGCCCTTCACTGAAATGACTGCATCACTGTTCTTTATCTCTTAGTGTTACTGATTATTAAGTCCACCACCCACCCCTGCTTCTGGAATGGCAGTTCAGATTTCCTAGGGCAAAGTTAACTAGACTTTCCATAGAGTTTTTACCTTACTTATTTGCTGATCAAGCAAAGATTTTATCACACACACAAAAAAAACTTTCTGATTCTATAATCAGAAATAATTCATGCTATAGGAAAAGCATAAAAAGAAAAACGCAAAATTTCACTTGAAAAAAACTGTAAAACAAAAGAGTATCTAGTAAGTATCTTGGGGCCACAGAGTTGTCAGTAAGCAGCTATGCTGAAAGGCCACTGAAGGGGGTTAAAAAAAGGTTCAATTAAAAACAGTCTACAATCCTAATTCTTGAATCAATTTCAAAACTATTTTTCAGCAAAAACACCAATCTTATATTCATTTTATCATTTTTAGACTTCTGGTTTTAGTTCAAACTTATTTCTAATTCAAAAGTTTCCCCTCTACCACCACAGTTCCCTTGTTTTACATGCTTGCTAGTGAATAAACAATCACAAATGTATTTTTCAGCTTAAATTGCTGACTTAAGGTCACCTTTTGTTTCAAATTATGAAGACTTTAAATAATAAGTATTAATATCCAAATGAGGTTATTTAGTCCTTGACACCAAAATTCTGCTGACAACTGTTAACCTTTGTAACATTTTTTTTTTTTTTTTTGGACTCTGTCCACAGAACCAACCTATCCTGTGTTCTCCTGTCCTGCTTCTGTATCAGTAACCTGTCTTATTTATTTATTTGCTTGTCTTTGGTACCAGGGATTGAACTCAGGGGCACTGGACCACTGAGCCACATCCCAGTCCAATTTTGTTTTATTTAGAGACAGGGTTTCACTGAGTTGCTTAGAGCCTTGCCCATTGCTGAGGCTAGCTTTGAACTCATGATTCTCCTATCTCAGCCTCCTGAGCCTCTGGGATTACAGGCATGAAACCACAGTGCCCGGCCTAAAATACTACTCTTAACAGTTTGGTGTGTGTATGTATATGTGTGTGTATGTATAGATAGATAGATAGATAGATAGATAGATAGACAGATAGATATATGTGTATATGCATGGATTTATGTGATAAACTGTTTTAATCCTTTTTGATATGAGGATAATAAAGAGACTGAATAAATTGATACAATATCCTAAAGAGAGGCAAAAGATAGCTTTAAAATTTTAAATGGGATGGAAATTGTACTTTTATTCCTGACAGTTGCAGCTTTTTACATTTTCTTCATTTTCTTGGGATTTTTACATGAAGACTTTTAAGTTTGGAAAAAAAAAAAACAAATGCCAGGGATAATAATCATTGCAGAAACAGGTTCATAGGAATAGGATTATAGGGGGAAAATCACATAAAGACAACTTACAAGTCTCTAGTTCAGTTCTAAAATTTGAGATATATTCATAAGGCACATCTGATTGGAAAGCAACACTAGCTGTTTCTTATTAATAAACTATATAACTTTATGATATATTTAACATGTTTGTGGTTTGTGTGAAGGTCAAATTTTTAAATTCTGGTGGCATGGCGGCTCAGTACGCTGAGGTAGGAGGACTGGGAGTTCAAAGCGAGCCTCAGCAATGGCAAGGCTCTAAGCAACTCAGTGAGACCTTGTCTCGAAATAAAATATAAAATAGGGCTGAGGATGTGACTCAGCAGTTGAGTGCCCCTGTCTTTAACCCCTGGTACCCACCTAAAAAAAATTTTTTTTAATTTTGTACAGCAGGGAGGGAAAGAGAAAACACTAGGGAATGATATAGATCAAACTACACTGTTATATCATGCACATGTACAAATATGTAACAATAAATCCCATTATTATAATTATAACACACACCAATCAAAATATGAAAAATAATAAAGACGATGTTTCTAAGTTTTAAAAAAATTTGTAAAGACATAAAACACCTATATGTGCAAAAATATTTCCATTTATATAAACTCAATCTAAACTATTGTGTCTTATCCATCAATGGCTGATACCAGTAGCACTCCTTCTCATCACTACTGCTAGGCATTTCCCTAATAGTTTCTTTTAGTAACCACTTCAAAACACAGTACTACCTCACACACTGACCTTTATCTCCAATTTCTTCTTCACAAATTGTCACAGGATCTCTAAGTAATAATAAAGGACAGGCAGTAAAATGGAGTAGAGAGAGAAGAAGTGGTAAAAGAGTGCATTAAATTTATTTTAGCTAGTCTTCATAATCCTATTCACTGACCCTGATATATCACTATCAGTGTGGACCATTAGGGCAGACTAGGGTAGCACAGAGAAATCTTTTCCTACCACAACAGAAAAATCTCATTTTCATCCTTCTTTCTACTTCATTTTCATTTCCACTTCCAGAAACAAGGAAAGGGAAAATTATCTTTCTCCAACACCACTCATTATCCAGCCTTCACTGATATCCTTACTATTCAATGACTGCTTTGCTTCCTTTTCCATCCCAACCCAACGTCTTTCTTCTCCTACCATATCTCCTTGAAAAACCCATCCATGCCTCACATAGCAACAACTAAGCTAATCATACCTATCCAATGGATCGTCCCTTTTCATCAATTTATACCCTTTTCCCTAATCTGAGGGCTATTTTCTGTTTTCCATTTATAGTCAACAATATAAGGTTTGAAAATGGAAGGAAAAACCTATTATTCCCATAATATTTGAACAGTGTTAATGACAAACTATCCAAATCTGAAGCAAGTTATTTTAACCTTTTGGGGATGAGGTTCAACTCATCTGTAAAATAAAGAAGTTATTTTAGTTAAGCACTCCAAAGTGTGGCTAACAAATTTCTAGGCCCTACTATAAGGATTCTAAAACAGACATCTGAGGCAGAATGCAGGAATTTTCTTAAAGGCACACAGATGAGTCTTCTCATGAGACATATTAGGAATTATTAATAAATGCTAAGGATCTTTCTAGTCTTATATTCCAAAATTCTATGCTGCAATTTTCACATTTTCTGATAAAAATTTTTATAAAAGGAGTACAATTGGATTAAATAGGCCTTTGTAGGCTGACCTACAGCACCATTTATATTTTCTTATGATAACAGCTGACTTGCAACTTGTAAAATATGTTTTCCAACTGGTGACCATCAATATTACAATACTAAGTTCCTGAAGTAAAACACTAAAAATTATTTCTTTAGAATTATATGCCCAATCACTTTTTCACAGTATTTTTAACAACTAAGATTTGACCCATGTTAAAAACAAAGGCACAAAAGGCATGCTCATTAGGATCATTTATTTTGCTAGTTCACTGGTAGGGCTTTGTATCTCACTGGAGCAATGCCTAGAGAAGTCTAGATCATTGAGAGAATTCAGGCCATTAAAATGCCTAAAGAACAGTCTCATTCAAATGTTTAGATTGCCGGGGGATTTTACCTGCCCAGAAGCACACTAGATCATTCTCTTCTGAACTACACTTATCTATTCTAGTTCTGGTAACTTCCAACTACTAATTCTCATTATAAACAAGTGTTCCAGTGGTTAATATTCAGGATTAAAGACATGTTTCAACATGTGGGGACTAAGCAAGTATAAACAGCACTTAAAGAGATGATGACACATTGGCACTATGTTAATTTAAGTGGAACCTATTCATTTATGAATAAATGAATAATGAATAACAATGAAATTATAAAAAGGTAAAAATGGTAACTGAATTATTTAAGTCATTTTTTTCTTTAAAAAGATGCACTTAATTAAATTTGTACAAACTAGCACTATAAATTGCAGGAAAGTGTGTCCATTCATTTTCTCTTTTCTTCAACATAAAAATCTACAGTGAATGCCATTATGTAAGTAAATTCTTTGAATATCAAGAATGATGCAATTGTTGCTATGGTGACTACTCATTTTATTGAAAAATTGTGGATAGGGTTTAAAGCATTATTTCAAAAAACAAATTTCAGCATATTAACTATGCTTGATAAATCTCTTTCTTTTGGTCCTATTAAAAAATACTATAAGCCATTTTGGGGGATGACTAAGTAACCTCTATTAAAAGCTAGGCTTGAGTTGCCAAGGAAAGAAAACTTTCAATAGTTTTTTTTTTTTTTTTTTTTTTTTAATGAAACACTCAAGTACATTCAAAGAAACAAAGACACTAAGCTTTAACTTTCTAGAGTAATTGAAATGTATTATTGAAAAGTAACATGATCTCACATGTCTTTGTTCCTTCACTGTCATAATTTTGCTTCTAACCTAAATTATTAACTAAGTAAGTATAAGACTAGAAGGCTGCTGACTTTTCAGTTTCCAATTAAACTAAAGTGAGAGCTAGTTCAAAGTTAAGCCTTTTGACAAAGAGAACTTTCTCCTGAGCATGTGAAAATACTGATGATTTTCCCATTCAAAACCTTATAAAACAGTTATGTACAAAAGCCTATATTTTAAAATACCAAGAATAACTGTAGACTCCAACTACTTGCACTCCTCAGGAATAAGGAAAACTACTAAGGCTTCTCCCCTTGCTTATGATTATCCATTAAGGGGGTTCCCAGCGATGGCAGGCTTCATTGGCATCTGTTTTTAGGTGGCTTACCAGTTTTGAGACTACTCAAAACTAAACAGTATTTTGAGGACCTGCCCCAGATCTCTTCCTGTCCTTACTACATAAAAACTAAGAAGAAGTATTTAAAGAATGGGGTGGGGGCATGACTGTTACCCGTTCCCCTTTCAACAAGGTGAAGTGCAGTCAGCTAAAAGGCCTGCTGACTTCGCAGCCCCGGAAGCCCAGGAGAGGAAGCTTGGGCATGGCAATAGGAAAGAGGTACCAGCAAGGGGGTCGGACCCACAGCGAACGAACAACAGCCTGGTCAAGCGCAAGGAAGCTAGCAGCAATTCAGCTTCTCTCCATCTGTCTTTCACAAATGGACTTACCTGTCTCCCTGTTTTACCTTCTCCTCTCTCACAACGAGAGACCCCTACCTCCTGGAGAGAGAGTGCGTGTGGTGACAACAATCTCAGCACCCCGGCTGGGGACAGGGGCTTGGAGGGGGTGGGGACGCAGTTCCTCCACAGGCCCGGAACTCCCCTAAACGGCCCTCGAAGAAAAGGGGGCGGGAGGAGCGCGCCTGACGCCGACCGAGGGCTCAAAGCCGGCCTGGGAGAGCAACACTCGCAGGGGCTGACGTGCAGCTCCTTTAGGTTTCAATGGTGGCCTTTCGGGGGGAGGGGAGAGGTGACAAGGGGTTGGGGGTGATGAGGCCTCCCCTCCCCCCTCGCTCGGCTGGCTGTTTACCTTCTCGATACTTCTTGCGGAGCCGCCGGTGGACGCTCTTCACCACCCCGGAGAGCTTCTCCTGCTCCAGCTTCCGCTCCTGCTCTCGGGGCTGCGGAATGCCCGGGGGCCCGGCCCCCTGCCCGCGAGCAGCGCGTCGGCCGTCGGCCCCCGGCTCCATATCGCAGCCGCCGCCGCCGCCGCCGCCGCCCCTCAGGCCCCCGCAGACGCTCCCCTGACGGAGGAGGTGGGGAAGGAGGAGGCAGCAGCGGAGGCAGCAGCCGGAGGAGGCAGAGGAGCCGGAGCGACAGCCTCGGAGGTGGCCCCTTAGCCAAACGCCCAAGCCGATTGGTGGACTGTGGAGGGCTGGGCGGAAACGGAATAGCCCTGGAACCAATGGACAGAGAGCGGCGGCGGCGCACCCGGTTGTTTGGAAAGGCAAGCAGCTGGAGGAGGCGGGGTTCGCAGGCGGAGGGGCGCTGAGGCGGTGGGAGATCTGGGTCCAGGGCGCCCATCCACCCCGCCCCTCCCCGGATTTTGTGCGCAGGCGCAGTGGTGCGGCCTTGGGATTCGCACAGTGAGCAACGCGCTTGCGCATCCGAGTTTCCTTAGTTTGGGCTTCCTTTTAACATCCAGTTTTCTCAGCTTTGTAGCTTTTTTACTCTTTCTGTTTTGTAATTTAGTGTCATGCGACCAGGGTCCTCTACCTGAGCCCTCTATGCACCTTGTCACACCTATGCAGATTTCCTGTAGCTGGCTAGGTACTCTTTGCAATGACTTGACATCCCAGGATTTTTACATTTCAGCAGACTCAGGCTTTCATGCTTTCTTTGGAACATGGAGAGGCCAGGCTACCAAAAGCTGGTTTGACTCACCCGCCAAAAGTGATTAATGCGTGTGATACTCTTTTTGATGGTTAAAGAACACAGAAAATGGGGAAAGGTGAGGGCAAGAAAAGCAATAGGAGATGTGAGAGGACAGAGATGGAAAGACAGAAAGCACATAACAAATGTCCTTAAGAACATTTGTAGTGACCAAAATGTTACACGAAGGCCAACCTGGTTGTAATTCGCCTCAGAACTAGAAGCACTTTTAAAGTCTGCTCAGGTGACCTCGGGACTAACCTCTTCAATGTGGAAGGTTAGTCTATGCAGAGGGTGCCTAAGTGGATTTAGCAATCTGTTCACCCTTCTCCACTTCTTTTTCTTCTCGTGGGAAGTTCTTGCAGAATATGATTGCAGACTTCTGCTCCAGAGAGCTGGAACACTGCTCTCCAGAGAGAGACTGCAAGAGCACCTGAAGTGGTACCTGGGGCTGCTGAAGTGTCACAGATTCAGTAGGCAGAGAACCATGAATGAATTGTGTTAGAGTGTGGACTATATCCTCGTTACAGTTGTTGGTTGTATGACATTGTGTGGAAATTGTTACAATGAGAACTTTTTGATCAATGATTTTATAAATCTGAGTAAAGCTCGCATTATATCATTATTTCGTATGCTACCTCTGGATAATGAAGACCCTGAAGAGCAAAGCAGCATCCTTGCTCTCCAGATCACGGAAGTGAAAGGATTGGTGGAAGAGTGTCCCTACCAGCACAGTGAAGAGGCAGATCAAACAGAGACGGGGACATATAACCTTCAAAAGAACTAATTATAATTTTAAAAAGAAATCAGGAGAAAGTGCCTAATAAATTGAGAGTGTGGTGGTCTTATTTGCAGGAATTTCATTTGGAAAGAAAGGAGAGCTTGAATGGCATGCCAGTTTTTTTTTTTTTTTTTTTTCTGTATTTTAGCATATCTGGGAGGCAAATAGAGGGGAAATATAGAGACCATTAAATTTCATTTGTACTAATTGATAAAGAAATCTTTCCTCCATCTTTCTAGCAAACAAATTTTTAATATCTTTTTAAAATTAAGGATATTAACTGAAGGAAGTTTGGAAAATACAGAAAGAAGTATATAAAAGTCACCTGGAAACCCACCACTGAGATATGAACTATTGATGGTTTTTATTTGCTTTTATATATTGATGAGATATTTCTGGATGGCTATGATAATCTGCATTATGAATAACCTACCATATCATCAGCCAATCCTCAGTTATTGTATATTTATGTGTCTGTTTTTTTCTGTATTCCAAATAATCCTGTGTCAAACACCTTTGTAGGGCTGGGGCTGTAGCTCAGTGGTAGAGCACCTGCCTCACACGTGTAGGCACTGGGTTAGATCCTCAGCACCACATAAAAATAAGTAAGAAATTGTGTCCATCTACAACTAAAACATTATTTTTTTAAAAAAATCTTTGTACACAGGTTTGTCCAATTTCTTTAATAATACATGTTATCAGGCTAACTCTCTAACCCAAACAGGCATTACTGAATCAAAAGATTGAGAATATTAAGATTTTTGATGTATATTGTCCAACTGCATTTTCCAGAAGATGTGGCAGTTTATGTCACCTCTGACAGTACCTGTGAATGTCTATCTCACTGCACCCTTACCTAGATTAAGTATTACAATTTACAAAGTCATTTATGAGACTTTTTTAAAGGCCTGTATTTTTAAGAAATAATGGGAACTTTCTGCAGTTTCATAACTAGCTATTCTGGTTGGCATAATCTTTAAACTAGAAGAACAAATAAAAGGAACTTATTTAAGATTATTTAGTAATCATTTTTCAAGCAAATTGAAGAACCCACATTTTTGTTTGTTTTTTGACTTCTCACTTTCTTGAGAAGCAACTCAAGAATTAGAAGTTGGATAGGCAGATTTTATTTTAAATGTGCATAAAATTTAAATTCCTTGGTAAAAGGGATTCATCAAAAGAAGAACTTTTGGCACCATGTTAAATCATATCCTAATGCCCAGAAAAATATCAGCATTTTCCCCAAAATATGGTGGCAGTTTTTGTTGAATATAAATATCTTATTTTAAAAAATCATTATTATCATTATCATAATTATTATTTTTATTTTGATGGTTCTGGGGATTGAACCCTGGGCCTTTTACATACTAGGCAATTTATCTACCACTGAGCTGCATCCACAGCTTATTATTATTATTTTAAATGATCATTAGGGAAAGAGGATGTTGGAATAAAACACTATACAGTGAGCAACACAAATCAGTCTGGGAGGAAAAGGCCTTTCTAAAGCACTAAACCGCAGGTAACTCAACTTATCATCATAATTTTTGCTTTATCTAACCAACTTCTGAACCCTCTTCCATGACATTTACAGTGTCATAGAAAATTTCCTGGGTCAAAGAACCATTTGGTCAAGTGGTAAGAAAAAAAAATCCTTGTCCTTTTGGTTTACAGTTATATGCCTTATAAGAGAAACAAATTCCTATAGTTGATGGAAAGAGTCAGCATACTATAATAACCATGTATGTTCTATTTTCAGTGGAAGTTCAAAAAATACTAATCAGTAATGAAAGCAAACTTTTAAAATCCCTATCACAATCTGGCATGTGGCATTGAGTTCACCAGTAGGTTTGGGGTGCACCCTAGAAAAGTGTAGTCTATTTCATTCTGCCTTTACTGAATATTCCTGTAAAAAAGAGAAAATACATAATTTCACTGATTTTTAAATATTATCTACTTCTCTTTGGCCTTCTTTATCATCAAAATCCTAAAAACAGTTAAGTTTTAATGTCATGTAATAAAAGAAAAAATTGTAAAGATGTTATAAAACATATAGCAGTATATGTAAATGATGCAAAAAAGACTTATAACTGAAGATAGAGCTATATCCCAAATTGGACAAAGCCTTAACTCATGACTTGTTGTGGTTTGTATATGAGGCGTTCCCCAAAAGCTCATGTGTGAGACAATGCAAGAGGGTTCAGAGGGGAAATTATTAGGCTGTGAGAGCCTTAAACTAATCAGTGAATTAATCCCTAATGGGATAAATGAGTGGTAACAGGAGGCAGGTGGGGTGTGGATGGAGGAGGTGGAACATTGGGGGGCATGGCTTTGGGATTTATATTTATATCTGGTGAGTGGAATCTCTCTGCTCTCTGATCATCCTGTGGACTGCTTCCCTCTGCCACACTCTTCCACAATGATTTCCTGCCTCACCTTGAGCCCCAAGGAATGGAGCCAGCCTTCTATGGACTAAGACCTCTGAAACCATCAGCCCTCAAACTTTTCCTTCTCTACAATTGTTCTGGTTGGGTCCTTTTAGTCACAGCAGTGAAAAACCTGACTAAAACATGAATATTTAGAAATATAATTTTTAGAAATTCAGTTAAAATGAGGACTGGAAAATTAAAATCTACGTTATTTTGAAAATATTTACCCATTATTTACATAATTCTTACCCATTAATATAAAAATACCAATGAAGTTTAGACTCTGTTCTATGAATTCACAATTTTAAAATGTAGATATAACATTTGTTGGGCACATCATAAAGGAACATAAGATGATTTTGCTTTTTTTCAAAATTTGTAGAAACTTTCTTTGAAAAATGTATTTTTCTTAACAATGTTTTGATAGAAACAAAAGCATGGAGCAAGAAAAATATTTCATTGGTGTATTTCATCCAGTAAGGCAGATTGCAACTTTAAACCCCCTTCTATTTAAAAAACATAGGATTATTTACTTTAAAAATTATGTTTATAACTCCAATATCTCTCCTGCAATTCTTAATATATCTGTCAAACTGAAAAATTCTAATATTACACACAGATTAGCTATCTTGCCAATCTTAGTTAAGATACATAATTGTGTTAAGGCTAGTATTAACTATAGCTTGTGATTAGTTAATGCCGAACTCCAAATGCAACTATAAAATTTGCAATATGTGAAGCTGGCTCAGTGGTAGAGCACTTGCCTCGTACCTGTGAGGCAGAGGGTTTGATTCCCAGCACCACATATAAATAAGCAAAATAAAATAAAGGTCCATCAATAACTAAAAAAAAATATTTTTGAAAAATTTACAATATGTTTGTGATATACTAATTAATGGAATATATTCAATATTCATAACAAGGCTAATACAAGAATAAGTCTAAATAGAAAATAATGTTATATTATGCCCTTATAATGAAGTATATGACTTAGAGATTCTCTGTGTTCTGATTCTGGTTTTGCATTAACCACCAGAGAAAGGTACTTGAATTCTCTAAGTTTTTTTTTTTTTTTTCTGTCTCTATCAAATGTACAATAAAGAAGTTATATTTGACTAGTGTTTTTTAAGTAATTAATTATCCTTTTTATCATGACTCAAGTACAAATACATTTTACATTGGGAATAGAATACTTGAACATATACTGTTCATATATGTATAAATATTTACACATATATATCATGAAGACAAAATTTTATTAAATAATACTTAACTTTGCAAAGTAAAATGCATCTTGGCATTTTCAGCTTTGTTGTTTTTAACATCACAGAGCACACTACGTTAATTTCAAGGCCCTTTAATGAGTCACAGTCTAAGATTTAGAAAACACTGGCAATTTGAAGCATCTCTTTGACTCCTGAAACCAACGTAATTCTGTGACTCATATTAATTTTTTTCAGAAAACTTTATGAGATGTTCCTAGCTATTCCTGGATGTTCCTGGAACTGAGGCTACTCAGTTCCTTTGAGGCATTATTTTTTATTTTGGGGGTACTTTCCACAATATGAGTGCAGGCTCAGATAAGTGAAATGTCTGTTTGCAGGAAAGCAAAACGATAAATCAGAAGCTATAGGGAATCTTTTGGACTGTTGAAAAAACCATGGAGGTGTGGATTATTTAGGATTTCAGTTGATCATGTGCTATCTTTCATTGTCCAACATTTGCACTGTATGCCAAATACACAATGAGACCAGTATGTATGTATCAGAATGGTTAAAATTCAAATGACTAATCATATCAAATGTTGTCTGGGATAGAGAGGAACTCTCAAAAAATAAAGAAAATGTTAAATAGTACAATCACTGTAGAAACAGATTGGCAGTCTCTTAAAAAGTCAAACCTAAGCTTAGTATATGAGCCAACCATCCCATTTCTAAATATTAACCCAAATTTAACAAAAGTATACTTATAAAAAGACTTCCACATGAATGTTCACAGCAGCTTAATATGTAATAGCCCCAAACTAAGAATGATCCAAATGTTCATCAACATGTGAATGGATAAACAAATTGTAGTATAGCTACACAGTATATTGGTCAGAAATTTAAAAAAAAAATTGCTTTGCACATCATGAATAAGTCCCCAAACAGTTAAGCTGAGTGAAAGAAACAAGACAGAAAACAAATCATACTGTATGATTCAACTTATATAAAAATTCTGGAAAATATAAGCGAATCTATAGTAACAGAGAATAGGTTAGTGAATGTATGGGAATAAGGTGTGGGGAGCAGGTAGGAGGTAAGATGAAGGGGCATAAGGACTATTTTGAGGATGTGGATATTTTTATTATTTATGTTTTGGTGATGGTTTCTCAAGTTTGTATATGTCAAACTATAGTTTTTAACTCAATAAAGATGTTAAAAATAATTATATGCCAGACATTCTGGTAGGCTTTCTATCTTTCATAGCAAAAACAAAACAAAACATTATATTTTCATAAAATTTGCAATTCCTAGCAAGAGGATGCAGAACAATGAAATTCTTATTTATTTACTTCTGATAATGTAAATAGAAATTTTTTAAAATATTATTTTAGTTGTAGGTGGACACAATACCTTTATTTTATTTATGTGGTCCTGAGGATGGAACACATGCAAGACGAGTGCTCTACTGCTAAGCCATAGCTCCAGCCCTGTAAGTAGAAATTTGATACAGATTATCTATCTCTTGTGTTACCTAGATCAACCAAATATTCTATCATTTCAGTATGAAAGTAACAAGGGTTCTTTTTCTCCGGTGCTGTGTGGGACCTTTGGCAGAGCTTGAATAGGACTCACAATGTGTCTGGGCAGTCAACCAGAGGAAATGTCCACTGGAAGTTCACAGACACCAGATTCTCCTATTCATTAGGCTGTGATGCGCGATATAGTCCACACACAGCCCACGAATGACTCTTTACAGTTCAGCATATCAGTTAACTGAGAACACAATAAAAATGGAAGAGAGAGAGATGAAATTATTCCTGAATGTTAGTCCCTTACCCATACCCATGGCTTTAAAATTTTAAAAAATAGGCAAAATTTTAAATTCTTAAGATAGTCTAATTTTAAATAGTTTAGAGACTAAAAATATAGGAGTTCTATGTTAAGGAGTTCTATGTTAATTTAAATTATGAGCTTCTTAGGTCTAGAGGACCTTTTTTTTAAAGGAAATTTTTCATTGAAGTGCCAAACCAGTTAAGGAAGTAGTGTTAAGTAGTTGAAGAGAAGCACAATGCTATTTTGTTTGTTTTGTTTTACTCTTTGGTTCACATTACATGTTTTAGGGAAAACATCAGATGGGGAAAGCCTTTTGTTTGTTAGCTATTTAAAAATAATTATCTGCCAAATAGATTGTAGCCTATAATAAATTGACATATGAGGTTTATAAAACAATAATTAGCAATTAACTTTTCAATTAAAGGAACATTACCATAAGTGACATGGCATTTTAAGTAGAGATATTAAGCAAAGAAAAATTATGAACTAGATGATCTGAAGATATGGCTTAACCTGGATGTTTTGGGAAAATACGTTGTGATTTAACGTATTTCCTTTTCTTTCTATTTCATTATAAGCCCCAACCCTACCTGTTTAACACTTGGATAATGAAAATATTCCTATCTTCCTTTGTAAAAAGATAAGTAACATTGGAAGGAATACTGTGAACTTTAAAAAAAAAAAAATAGTTTTCACAAGGATAAACACTTAAGGCCAGTGGAAGAGAAGACTTCAAGTTGGAAAAGTGAAACAAGAGTCCCTCATAGATAAATTCAGCTTATCTCATAATTTTAACCCATATTAAGAAAAACGTCAGTAGTTCACTCCCAAAGTATAGTGATTTAATATAGTATTGATCATTTATTTGCTCAAAATCCTGAAAGTCAGGCAGGGATCAACCAAATATTAGTTCTCTGGCTCCACTTCTCTAAGAGAACACACTTTGAGGATTGCCTCCCTCACCCTGCTGACAGGTTATTGTGTATTTCATCTGGGAGCTCCAGGCCAGTGGCCTGAGCTTTCCACAGGGATGGGTGGGCTAAGGATAGTTAGGCTTACTCTCCCCAGAGCACAAAATGGGACACTTTCAAGACATTTTCAGGCCAAACTGGTTTAATATATCTTGAGCAATACTACATTTCCTCTGGATCATAACTTAAGCATCTCCCTCACCTGTAATGCCTTCCCCATGCCTTTTTTTTTCCTTCTGCAATCCCATATTTCCTCCAAGATCCAATAAAAAGTAGCACTTTATTCATGAAAAATTTTCAATTATTCCATATTGCTCTGATAGCTCTTTTGAAATATGATCAGTTTTACTATGCATATTATTCATGTTATGGTTTAGATATAAGATTGCCCTCAAAAACTCCTGTGTTAATACAGGAATGTTTGGAAGTGAAATGACTGAGTTTTGATAGTTGTAACCTAATTAGGCCACCCTAGTTTGAATGAACTCACTGACTGACTGGTAACTATAGGCAGGTGGGGCATGGCTAGAGGAGGTGGTTACTGGGGATCTGCCCTGGAAGGATGCACCTTCCCTATGATCTCTCTCTCTCTCTCTCTCTCTCTCTCTCTCTCTGCTTCCTTGCTGTCATGAGGGAAACAGCTTTCCTCTGATGAGTCATTCCTTCATGATATGATGCCTTGTCTAGGAGCCAGGGCAACAGAACCAGCCATCTGTGAACTTAGACCTTAAAACTATGAGCCCCAAATAAACTTGCCCTCCTTTTAAGTTGTTCTTATCAGGTATTTTAGTCACCATGATAAAAAAGCTAACTGAAACAAATTGATACCAAGAAGAAGATTCTTTGCTTTAATTAGCTTTACCATGTGGTTCAGAAGTCTGTGGAACTGGTTTACTGGAGGAATTTTTAAAAGTTTATAGATGTAGGCTGGAAAAGTTTTAGAACATTGTAAGTAGAGCTTAATGGGTGATTCTAGTGGGAGCTCAGACAAGAATGCCAATAGAACTGCAGAATAAGGACTCTATTGGAAATTGAAATAGAGCCACTTATGTTATATTCTGGCAAAGAACTTGTCTATGTTTTTCCCATGTCATGTAATTTTGTGTGAGGATGAATCTAAAAGTGATGGATGAATTAATCTGGCAGAGCAGATTTCAAGGCAGCACAGTATTCAGGCAGTGGCATGGATATTGCTGGCAGCTTTTAGCCAGGTTTACTGTGAGAATTGGAAACAGAAAGTGGAGGTAATGAATTTTAAAAACTTTCTGTTTGTCCAGTAAAGCTGGGGTGAAGGAAGATGTGCTTATTAAAGATATTAAGTCCCCTAAAGCAATGGTAAATACTTTGCACACAGACAGAAAAGATTTTTCAAGGGTATCTCAGAAATTTTTAAGACCCGTGACAGGCTCCAAGATATAAAAAATTTCTTTGAGATCATGTGGGTACCCTGTTGGCACAGAGAGACCTAGAAAGTTATTTCATCATGCTGAAGCATGCAGGCACTCAGAGGCCACTACAGTCGTGATTCCAGAGGAATCAGATATTGTAGGAGATCTCAATGTCCTTGGCACCACACATGTGGTGCTGGTTCTGCAGGAATTGAGGTTGCTAAACTTGAGGGGGGTCAAGGAAGCTTCCACAGAGATATCAAATTAGTACCTGGGAAGTCAGATAAAGAGTAGCAGGGTTGGTACTCCTGCAGACTGCCACTAAAGGGTGAAGTGTAAAGTTGTGAAGTTGAAATTGAAGCTGGAATAAAGACCCCAGGCGTTAAGATATGCCAATAATGTGAACAATATGCTGAGAAAAGCTGCTGGTTGTGGAGAGAGCTAGGCTAAAAGAGAGCCCATGTGCACTGTGACATGCAAGGCAAAAGGGGTGGGGCTGTCCAAGCCCTTTGGAGAACATATCTACTACTACTGTCCTAGCTACTGTATGTGGAGTTCTGGGAACTGTTTACCTGGACGGGTTTTGGTCTTGTTTTGGTACCATCCTTTTTTTCTATGTCCTCTTACTCCCTTTTGAGAGGCTACTTTGTGCCATTGGAGGATACATTTATGCATATTGGATATATGTAATTTGATGTTGATTTTTACAGGCGCTTATAGCCAAAAATTTGCCTTTAGTCTCAGAGGACACTTGGAACGTGAACTTTTGGGTGATGCTGAAACTGTTGACTATGGAAATATTGGAGATCAATTAAATATATTTTATACTGTGATATGAACTGAGCTTTTGGGGACCAGGGGCAGACTTCTATGGTTTGGCTATGTGGTCCCCCAAAAGGTCCTGTTAATGCAGGAATATTCACAGGTAAAATGATTAGATTATGATGGATGGTAACTGTAAACTGGTGGGGTGTGGCTGCAGGATGAGGGTCACTGGGGGGTATGGCCTGGAAGGGTTCATCTGTCCAATAGTCTCTTTCTGCTCCCTTTCTCTGCTTGCCAACCCTGCCATTAGCTGAACATCCCTCTGCCACACCTTGGCCCCAGAGCAATGGTGTCAGCCATCTATGAACTCAGACTTTTGAAACCTTGAACCCCAAATAAACTTTTCCTCCTCTAAGTTGTTCTTGTCAGGTTTTTGGTCAGTGATGAAAAAGCTAACTAAAACAATTCCTTTCTCACTAAAATATGTTATTGTATATTATTATTTACCCTCCTTTGCCTAATAAAAGTATATCTGGTATCCTTCATTCCTATATGACCCTTGAGGACGTAAACCAAGGCCTATGTCCATGCCACAGTGCTCAACATATAATATGTGCTAACTAAATGTTTGACAGTGAGAGCAGTTGTCTGTATGCTGGGGCATTTTATTGCTTTTCAATGTTATTCTACTTAAAGAATAAGTAATAAAAAGTAATGTACATCTTGAACTTAAATGGTTGCTTTAAAATCTATTGGAAAAGATGTTTACCTGGACTATTAAATAATTTAAATTACTCTGTAGGTATAATGAGTTCAGATCATTTATTTTATTACATTTTTTTGTCCAAAAATTTTTTTTAACTTTATATCTCTTGCTCTTTTTCACTGATCCAAAGAATCCAAAGCTTTTTAAAATGCTTAGGATCAGTGAGGTAAGTCTAGAAAATGCAAAGATAAAACTAGTTAGCATGGAAATAATGAGTAGAAATGTTTATTAACCTAATTGTCTTCTACTGAAGAGAGAATTACAAAAACTTTAATAGTATCCCTTTTCTGAACCACATCAGCTCTATCAACACATGTAGAGCTGTCCCCAGCAGATTGCTTCTGTTCTCTACTGTGCTGTATGTTTGCCATAATTATGACTTAGAAAGTAATAAATATACCATTACAGTGATGAGGAAAACTGGCACAAATAGGAATGAAACCATGAATAGGTGTATCTAAAAAGCAGTGAATCCAATAAAAAAAAATTCTTGGCTTACAAATGTGTCAGCATCTTCAAAAGCAGTTTCTTTCAGGACACTGCAGTGATTTCAGTTTGAAGAAGTTTCTGAACTTTTAACTCAAGGTAATGAGCCAGTTAATAGGAGACTGAGTTTTGTGTAGGAAGTAATTACCCCGATTGATAGGAAACTTGAGAAAATGAGCACAAGCCTTAATGAGATTGGCAAAAAGGTCATGTGTCTGAGAGCTGAGTAAAAAGGAATGATGGTGGGAGAAATTGTTAAAGACAATGCCATGAAAAGAGTGAAATTAGAGATGAGAAATAATACTATTGTGTCTACTTCAAAGAAAGGCCACAGAATTAATTTGCCTAAATAATAATCTGACCTCTAGAAATTTGGGAGTCAGGAGTCCATGGTTCCATTCATGCTTTGTCAATGATTAGTTTTAGTCTAACCAAAACAGCAATAAAATAAGTTTTAGTAGGATAAATCTTTACATACGATATGTGGTTCTAGTTCATACACAACTTTTGGAAAGAGCAGGTCATAGACACTGCTTCCAATTTCTCTTCTCCCCGCTCGCTTCTCGACCCACTGCAATCTGGCTTCCATCCCCAGCACTCTGCTTAAAGTGCTTTGGGAAAGGTCAGCAAAGATGTGATTGTCAAATACTTTAGCCTTCTTTCAGCTCACATCCTATTTTTTTCCCAGCAGAATTTGACATTGTTCATCATTTCCTCCCTCTCAAAGTTCCTTGTTGCCTTCTGAGACACAGCTATCTTTTATCCTTTCTATATATCTGTTTTCTCCTTATCTTTCTACTCAGCTCATCTCTTCTGGAAATTTTCAAGACAGCTGATTTACTTTATTACTCCATATGATCTTCCTGAATCATTTTATATAATCCTAAAGCTCCATCTATTACATATATGTCTTTCATATATTTTCTCAAACTTTGGATATGACATTGGATATACTGTAACTTCTTAAGCTTGGGATTGTCCCCTCAAATTTTGCATTTTCTTTTCTCATTTTCTATATCTCAGTTATTATCAATTCTATTCATCCTATTTTCCAAGACAGTAGTCTCAGCATGATCTCCTCTTCTAGAGTTTTCTTCATTACCTATATCCTAATATAGATCATTCAGTCTCTGAAATGGGTCTGGTATCTGTCCATGCTTTCTCCTTGCTACTGTTATTGTCCTAATCTAGGTTGTTAGTAATTTTTGCTTGCAATTTTTCTCGGTAGTTTCTTTTTCAACTTACCTCTCTGCATCTGGTTGATCTCTGTTCCAATTTACTCTTCATATTGCTGACAGGAGTTCTTTTTTAAATGATGGGTTTGATCATGCTACTTCCATACTAAAATAACAAAAACAAGAACTTCCCCTATTGTCAAGGTTTAAGGTCTGCCTCCTTTGCTTCTAACAACATTTTCCTCTATAGGTCCAGCTGCTGACCCTCAGGAATTAGTCTCCAGAAGCCATGCTTATTACCAATGGCTTCCTACTGCCACTGGAAGTAAAATTGACTGAAATAGAAATGGATACCTGAACTGAGACAGTCATTCTCAATACTGTAAAAAATATACTTACGAGCTTTGCAGTTACCATGTTTAAATACATAGGACAGAGAAGAAGTGAACAAACTGTAAGAGAAAAGGATAAACAGTGAAAAACTACTGAGAAAATTTTAGCCCCTTTCCTAGCTACCGCTGCTTTCAAGCTCTTAGATTATGTGAGATGACTATATCCTTTAATTAAGCAACCCCCTTCATTTCCTTATTTATTTTGTGTTTTTAAGTTCACCTAAATAGATTTTTGTTATTTGTAATGCAAAGAGTCTTAATAAATGTGATTGTCAACAAATTAAGTTCAAAGTCTTTGGCAGGACATGTGATATCCTTCAAAAACAAGCTTTCAAGCTTCAAGTTCCATTTCTTTTCCCTGTGTCTTCTCTCCAACACCACATTCCCTCAACTTATATCTGTGTTTTAGGCCATTTTATGTGACTATAAAAAAAACCACACACTGGGTAATTTATAATGAACAAAATCCTATTTGTCACAGTTCTGGAGGCTGGGAACTCCAAGTTTGAGAGGCTGGCATCTGGTCCTCCTTGTTGTGTCATTCCATGGCAGAAGCCAAGACTGAAAGAAAGGGAAAGAGCAGAAGGACAAAGAGGAGGAGGAAAGAAAAGGGGGATGAATTTGTCCTTCTGTGAGGAACCCTTCCCACATTCCTGCATTAATCCATTCCTTTAAGGCAGTACCCTGGTGACCTAATCACCTCTCTTAAGGCTGTTGCAATGTCTTAATACTGTTACCATGTGTTAACAATGTTACAATAGCAACTAAGTATCCAGTATCCAAAACAGTCTCCATGAAATCATCCCTTTTCCATTCTCAAGTATAATTTTACCTCAGAAGCTCAATTATTCATTGCTCTTTTCAGCTTTCTCTATTCATAGCTTTGTATAGTTTTCTTTACACCATTATCCCCTGCTATATTCTCTCCTCCTCTTCTTCAGTTTAGTTGCATTGCCCATCATTTTCTTGAGAATACCCTTGTTTACCATGCTTCCTCCTCACACTTCTTTATTAATATACCCTTGTTCCCTGAACCAGCAATCTCTTTGTTTATATGAGAGCATCACGTTTCCTTCAAAATGAAATTTTGAAAGAGTTGTTCTGCCATTTCCTCAGCAGTCTTATTTCCTTTCACTCTCCAGTGGGTGGCAATCTCAATTTTATTCCAAGAACTATACTGAAACTTCTCAGTTAATATCACCCATAATTCATTTTCTCATCTCCAGAGGATATATTTTTGCCTTTCTTCTAACTCCTTAGCACCCTTGAATGTATTTGATCAGTTTTCCCTTATTGAAATACTCTTTTTTTAAGGGCGATTCTTAGATTCTGAGATTCCTCATGCTCTAGAGTTTTCTTTTCTCTCTCTGGTTCAGGTTTCCTTTTCTATCCAAACTTTAAATGGTGGAGTTGACCTATTTCCCCCCATATATGTAGCTACTTCCTGAATTCTCACATTCTCGTAAGCCAGAAAACTAGGTGTCACTGTTGATTTCTCTCTTTCCCTCATCTACACTCAGTCCCTCACCCATTCCTATTAATTCTTCCAAATGTATTCAGAGCTGTTCACTTTCCCCCAGGGTTTTATAATTGCTCTAATGCTCTGCCCTGTTATCTCCCACCTGAATTTCTGCTAAATCTTCTTAGTCTCCAAGCTTCTACTTTTGTCCACCCTCTAATCTATTCTACATTTAGAAAAATAATATTTTACATATACAAGTTTCATTCTGCCATTTTCTTGTTTAAAACCATTAAATACATTAATGTTATACTTAGAATAAAGCCCAGATTTTCTATCATGGCTTACCAGTCTCTGAATATTATAATTCCACCTCTTATTCTACTTTCCATTTTTCCACTTTCTATTTATGCTTCAACCATTGGATGGATTCTCTCAGGTCCTTGAACACGCGACGTTCTTTTCCACCTCGAGTATTTTGAACATATTATTTCCTCTGCTAGAAACATCTACCATTAGCACTTTGTATACCTGGCTTCTTGCTATTGTTAATGTCTCAACACAAATGCTTCCTCCCTAGAGAAATATTTCATGACCACTCAATATAAAATAGTGCCCTGCACCTAATCAAAATTCTCTGTCATTACAATCTTTTCCGTTGTAACATTTATTGCCAATTGTAATTATTTGTTTCCTTGTATATTATCTTTATCTTTCACCAGACGCTAAACTCCTGAGAATATACATTTGTGTGTGTGTGTGTACATTTATTTGTCTTTTTTGCCATAGTGTATCCTGGAACACAAGTTCATGGCACATAGTAAGTGCTGAATAAGCAAGTGTCGAATTAGTGGATAGATGGGTGGGTGCTTATGTGCCAGACTTTTGTTTTACCATCAAATATCTAATTGTTAATAAACTGGCAGCTTTTAAACCACAGGGCCATTTCTGATTCATATTTATGTAACTTCCTCAGAGCACAATGCATGAACCATAGGAGATTTTCAATAGATATGAATACATAATATTCAGTTAAAATGAATGCAAATCATAAAATATTTTTGTAAACCATTTGGCACTGCTATGTTCTGTACTATCCAGAAGAATTCTGCCATTTTATAAAAAGTTGAAATGATTTCTTGGCTTTCAATAATTAATTTATCCCATATTTGTTTAAATATTTATTGAGCTCCTACTGTGTGTGTTTCTAGAGATAAAATAATGAACAGAATGGAGAAAAAGCCCAATATTCCTTTATAAAGTTTACAATTCCATAAGCTTAACCCCCCAAAATTCTACATTAATTACTGATGCTCAAGCCTTTGTCAACAGTATTTCAAAATCTGCTTTGATGATTTTCATGTAGGTTGAGAATACATTGCTTATTGCCTTGTTTGCTTTTTAACCATTCACCTCTAATGACTTCCTTCTTTCTACCTAAATATGGGTTAGTTTTAAATATTTTCAATTTACATTTTTAAAATACAAGCTATTAGGATAAAATGAATGTGCAGTATAAAATTCTGTATCATAATAATTTACTCTTTTTAGCTAGAATGCATTCTAACAGGATCCATTCCAAAGAAGTGGACCAATTTGAATTCTCTCCCACTTAGAATGTAAATTTGAATCTTGAAGGCAAAAGAATTTTAACAAGGAACAGAAAATATCTTTGTAGCTTTATTTCCCAAGTAAGTACTGTTTTGTAAGATTGGAAAATTTCTTGTTCCTCTTTTTTTTTTTTTGTAATATTGTTGCTTTCTATATTTAGTATTTGGTATTTATAGTATCTAATTGCATGGAGAACTATATACAGAGATGGTTATTTATGGAGAATAATCATGTGCAATGAGTTCATGTTTCCTAATAGTGTTGAGCAATTTAAATTTTATAAGTGAATATGTAATCTACAGATACTTCCTTATACCATTTTCATTGCAATAAAATATACACACAATTTGGTGAGTTTTAAGAAATACACAAGTCACGTAAGCATCAATTTAAATGAGATGTGAACCATTTCCATCATTCCAGAAAGTTAAACAGTGCCCCTTCTAGTCAGTCTTCGCTCCCTACATACAATAAGTGTTCTGATTTTACCACCATAAAAATAATTGGCCTATTCTTGAGCTTTTGGTTAAAGGAAACATACAATGCATGTGCCATTATGTCTGGCTTCTATCAAACAACATTATCTCTTTCATATTCATCTATGTTGTTCTGCAATAGCACATACTCTTTCCATTGCTGGGGAGTATTCCATTGTATAGATAGACTATAATAGTTGATTTATTCACCTATGTGTGGACATTTGAGTTGTTTCTGCTATCAATATTTGTATGCAAGTATTTATGTGGACCTGTATTTTCACTTCTTTTGAATAAATACGTAGGCATAGAAATGCTGTATCCTAGGATAGGTGTGCTTTACTTTATAAGAAAATGCCCAAACATTTTTTCCAAAGTGACTCTGTTCCATCATTTACATGCCTCCTGGCAATGTATGAAAGTTCCAATCACTCTACATTCTTGCCAATATTTGTAAGCTTTAAATTTTAGCTATTTAAGGATGTGGAATGGTATTTAATTGTGTTTTCATTCTGCATTTCCCCAGGGACTAATGAGGTAGAAGCACTTTTCCATAATGCTCATTGTACTTTTCAGTTCTAACATTTCCATTTGGTTCTTTGATATAATTTCATTTTTCCAATGCAGTTTGCCCATCTGTTCACTCATTTTGATCATCTTCGTTCTTTGTCATGAACATCTTTATAATTATTACTTTTAAAGTTCCTACTAATTTTAACATTTAGCTCAACTTGGAATCTCTTTTATTGATTCTTTTTCTTTTGACTGAGGATTATATATTTTTTCTGTTGGTAAGTTTAGTACTTTTTGATTGCACACTGGATATTTTGAATGTTGCATTGTTGAGACTCTGGGTTTTTAAACATTTCTCTAAAAAGATTTTTGTGTGACCAGTCATTTAAGTTACTGGTCAATTACTTAAAATTTATGGAGGCTTGGTTTTCATAACTTTGTTATGGAACATTTTACCCGCTATGTTAGGATTTAGTTTTACCTGTCATCTCAGGAGATATAATTTAATCTTAGAAATTAGTCCTTTGGTTTATATCCACTATCATTATTGTTCTGGGATTTCAATGGAAAAGCATACTACTCTTTTAACTACACTAAATTCACACTTCAAACTCCAAACTCCATTTTGTCTGAGGTAGTGAACAGCTGCAGTCCTCGCCTGACTTTTTAATCTTTGGGTTGTTGCTTTTCCCTGGTCTCCTTGGACTCTGCTGTGGACATGTATACATTCAAGGTAGTTTGTATGAGGATTTGGAGGCTTTCCCTTTTATGGTCCTTTTCTTTCTGGAATTAGTCCCTAGATTTCCAATTACTTGGCATCTTCAATTCTACTCTCTGATACACAAGCCAATAAAACTGTGGCTTTCTGCTTGTGTCCTAATTGCTCTGTGACCTCAAGGGGAAAGCATAACTATGGATCTCTTTGAATATAGTTCCTTCTTTCAGAAATTCACACACACACACACACACACACACACACACACACACACACACATTTCCTGCCTGATTTTGTTCATTCTATTGTGCCTTCAAGTAATTGTTTCTTTGTATTTTTCCCCAGGGTTTGTAATTGATAGATAGGAGAGATTTAGTCTGATACTCTGTGCTACTATACTACTATTGCTTTTAAAAAATATATCAAGAATTATGGAAGGCTTAGTCTCAAAGAAAAGGACTATATTTAAAGAAGGGAGTAGCCAAATTCTCATTTCATTTTATATTTACTGGCTAGATTGGATTATAAGCCTTCTCCACTGTTTTTCCTGGGAGTAAAAGATAAACCCTAATGGCATGTGAATGTTGAGATATTTATGCTAATTAAGAATAAACTTTTATAATTGTCACAATTAGGACATTTCTTATGACAATTATTGCTAGCTTGAGCTACAGTAGATAAGACAATATTTTTGGAGAATTTCAACAGATTCCAAGTGTTATGGATTGAATTGTCTCCCTCCTCAGCATTCATATGGCAATGTTCTGAGGCCCAGTTTAACTAAGTGGAGAGAAAACTATAAGCTGGTAACAGGTTAAATGAAGTCATAAAGGTGGAACCCTACTTAGTACAATAGGACCAAGTTCCTTATAAGAAGGTGAATAGGCACAAGGAACTCTTTCTCTATTAATGTGCACAGAATGAAAGGCCAAGAGAGGACACAATGGGAAAGTGGACATCTGCAATCCAGGAAGCCCCAACCAGAAACAAAATTTACTACAACCTTGACCATGGATTTCATCTTCTTTGAGAAAATGATTTTTGTTCTTTAAGCCACCTAGTCTATGGTATTTTGCTATGGAATTCTGAACATTGTAGCCCACCAAGTTTTAAATCTTGATGATACATTATTAAACTCAAAGTCAATAACTAGGATTTTTAAGTAGTAGCTATTTAAAACACTTTGACCAAAACCAGAATGAAACAAAAATCTTTTTGATCAGATAATACTATTTTTCCTTAAAATTTCTCTTTATTCTTTTTAAATTATGTATATTCACAAATAAAAAGCTAGCTTTAAAATCATGTCTAAATGACACAATTCTTAAGATTTCTTGAACGTTCTGAAATTCTCTAGAAAAAATGGAAAACTGACAGTGAAATGTAATATCTCAATCACTGTGTTTCAAAATGTGGTATCAGACTTATTTTGTCTCCTGATTATGTTGAATAAGCCACTCAAGATTATCTCCCGAGGCAGGTAGTACTGACATACAGATCAGTATACTATAGTGATACAGCCATATCAATGTTTATAGCAACTCAACTCACAATAGCTAAACTATGGAACCAAACTAGGTGCCCCTCAACAGATGAATGGATAAAAAAAAAAAATGTGGCATATATACACAATGGAATATTACTCAGCCTTAAAGAGGAATGAAATTGTGACATTTGCTGGTAAATGGATGGAGCTAGAGACTAAGTGCTAAGTGAAGTAAGCCAATCCCCCAAAACCAAAGGTTGAATGTTTTTTCTGACGTGTAGATGTTAACTTACAATGGAGAGTGAGCCTCCTAGGGAAGAAAAAAAGTACTTTGGATTAGGAAGAGGGGAGTGAAGGGAAGGGAGGGGGAATGGGGTAGGAAAGACAGTAGAATTAATTGGACATTATTACCCTATGTGCGTATATGACTACGTAACTGGTGTGAATCTACACCATGTACAACCAGAAAAAGGAGAAGTCATACTCCATTTATGTATGATGTGTCAAAATGTATTCTACTGTCATGAATAACTAATGAAAACAAATAGAAATATAAAAACAAACATTAGACAGAGTAAGGACTTTTTCACCATCAGTCCTTGGGTTCACTCATGTTAAATAATAGTCACTTTCCATTTTAGTTCATAAGACTATACACTACTTTAACTAAGAAAAATAAACACCCATGGAATCTATAATTCTATAATTGATTTTATTTAATGCCATTAATAGAAAAATATGATGATTAATTATTTAGCATTCTATTGTAAAGTGTAGCATGCTGACTCAGTGTCAGTTTTTATTTTGCTTTAGACATGCAAAGAAAATTGTTAAAAAATATAATGGAGGAGAAGGGGCATCTAAATATATTAGACAAATGCAGCCTCAGAGAATGTCCATCTCATTTCAGCTTTCAAATTCTGAATGTACTATAGCATTAAGGTGATTAGGCTTAACATAATGCCTATTATTTCACATGTGTTATGATTTTATAATTAAAGGGACAATGGGGTTGATTCTTCTGTAGACCAGAATGGAAAAGTATCATAATTAGAATTCTATAAACCTTTTGGAAATGCATGTTTATTTTAAATCTGAGAGCAGGCATATATCATAGAAGGGGAGATGCATTTGTTGACTTAAAACTGCAGGACTATATTATTACTGGGTTATATTACTATGCTATGCTGTGGGATAGACATTGATGTGACTGCAAACATTTCTTATTGCTTTATCTTAGATTATGTAGTTTAGAATTATTATTTTTTAAATGAGAAAAATAACATTTTTAGAAACTTATCATAGAGATAGTTTCCAAAACTTAAAAAAAAATTAAAGTTGTCTTTAATGTCTTTCATTACTTCCATGCCTGATTCCAGTTGTAAACATGGCTGATGGTCATTTCTCCAAGTATATCATGTCCCATGCCTGGAGAAACATAGGTAGAACTTCCAGTTTGCGAATATTAAATGATTTTTTTCTGATTCTTGGAAAAACAAACACAAAGAGGAACTATACTATTAGAATGAGAAATGAGAACTACAGAATGAGAAATGAGATTGCATTGCCAATGCAGATGAGAAGGCAAAAGTACCTTGAGTTTTTCAGAGAAGGAACTATACAAAACATATGGTCAAAGAAAACAAGATGTGAAACTAAATTTTAAAAATTTAATTGGCAATATTCAACAATATCCAGGCATTTATTTTATTTTAATTTTTTATTCAAAGTTGTTGTATTTATAATAGTAGTATGCATTATAATTCATAATAAACATATAGAGCATCTTTTTACAAAACACTGTTTGTATACAATGTATATTCGTACCATTCAAAATCTTCAATCATGCATTTAGGATAATGACATCCATCTTATTCAACCACCTTTTCTTTTTTCCCCTCCCTCCCCACTTGCTCCCTTCCTTCCCCTCCCTCCCCTTTGACCTTTCTAAAGTATTGCATATCTTAATTGACTGAACTTTTTCCCCCAACTTTTAAACAGTACCTTAAATGATTCTAACAGATGTAAGATTTTGTACAGAATTTGGTGTATATAAAATTCTTGCTTTCTCTAGGTGGCATACTCCATATTATTAAAACACTTTCTTCTGCTATGGAATCAGTTATTTATTTGGATGCAGTATCATTCAAGTTCTTTGATATTGTCAGAAAGTATTAAATATGTATAACTTTAAAAATTATCTTAAATTCAAGACAGAAATACACACTTCATAGTTCCACCAATTTATAGACTTGTCTGTTCACTCTTTGCCAATTCGAATAAGGCTGAGTAAAAGACAGGGAATAAAGTCAACTTTTAGGTTTAGAAGCAAAGTTATTACACAGAGAACGGTATGTGAAAATGATACTTCATGAGTGGCTCAGTCATGGCAAGATCTTAAGTGTCTTTAATTTGGGGGGTGGGGGATTCTGGGGATCAAACCTGGGGGCTTGTACATGTTAGCAAGTGCCTACAGCCCAAAGGTTCTTAATTTTTTATGATTGTCTCAAAGAGATCAATAAGGAATAAGAAGACTACTAATTTCTAAACTCCAATAGTCTAAGGATATGAAGGAGAAAGCATAAGAGAGAGGCTTTTTGTCATTCAAAAGTGATGAAAAGGAATCAGTATTGGTATTTCTTAGGATATTTATCTAGTGTTTTAACAATGGAATTATAAATTTCCATAGAGATTTTATTTGTCATCAGATTCTCTGCTGCTGAAAAGGCAGCAGCTTTTCCAGACTGGTCAGGAACAACCTTAGTGAATTTGGTAACTGAACAAAGTGGTAGGAGAAATGGCCTAGAGTCAGGAAATTGGGGCTCTGATTTCAACTTTGTGACTACTTTGTTTGATAACTCTAAGCAATCTGCTAAAACTCTGTGAGAAACTATTTACCTCTAAAATAAGGATATACAATCAGACATCTCTAAAGTCTTTAGTAGATTTTGTATTTTTAATAATTGTTAGACCTCTTTTTTTCACAGATATCCTGTAAAAGTATCTGAGGGCATAGTGTTCAATTCATCAATGTTTATAGCAGCACAATTCACAATAGCTAAACTGTGGAACCAACCTAGATGCCCTTCAGTAGATGAATGGATAAAGAAAATGTGGTATATATACACACAATGGAATATTACTCAGCAATAAGAGAGAATAAAATCATGGCATTTGCAGGTAAATAGATGGAGTTAGAGAATATAATGCTAAGTGAAGTTAGCCAATCCCAAAAATCCAAATGCCAGATGTTTTCTCTGATATAAGGAGGCCAATTCACAGTCGGGTTGGGATGGGGAGCATAGGAGGATTAGAGGAACACTAGAATGGCCAATAGGGAGGGAGGGGGGGAGGGGGCAAAAGGGTGAAGAAAAAAAAAAGATGGTAGAATGAGATGGATATCATTACACTAAGTGCATGTATGAAGTCACGAATGGTGTGAATATACTTTACATACAACCAGAGATACGTAAAAATGTGCTCTATATGTGTAATATGAAATGTAATGCATTCTGCTATCATTTATAACAACTTAGAATAAAAAGTAAATTAAAAAAAAAGATGTGTAGTGAACTATTTTCAGATAAAAGGCATAAAATAATCTCAAGTATCAAAGACTTAACTCACTATGTAGATAGTGGCATCTTGTTGGAAGATTAAAGAATGTGAGACTAATATTTTGAGTTAGAACTTTGTTAAGGAACATAGGAAAAGATTATATGAGCCTGAGAAACTCTATATAGAACTTAAATTTATAATGCCATGTTAATATGTTAAGACTGAAACCTACATCAATTGCACAGATGATTTAGATTTGTAAATGTAGGTTATTCAAATTTATGCAAACTATTCTTGAGAACTATATTAGATATTAAGAGTAATTGGCTTGTTAAATAGACTCAAATGGGATGAAATCTCAGAGCTGATCAATAAACTCAATTAATAAATACAAAGGATTAGAGGATTTAAATTTTTGTGAAAAAATTAAGTTATGATACATGCCTCCCAAAAATAAAACTAGTGAGAAAATCAACTTTGTCCAAATATGCAACTATTACTTCAGGTAATGCAAGTAGCCTGGTAATGCTAAACTAAGACAACTGGAATGAAAACAGGGAAATTTACATTATGAAGGATTCTATTTTGGCTGCTAATTCAGAAATTTTGCAGTCAGCATATTTTGTCAGAGCTTTTAGCAGAATGATCAAAGGCCCTGAACAAGCTCTTGGGCATTGCAAATTGAGAAATCAGCAGAATACTTTGCATATCTCTAGAGAAAAGTTGATAACAGGCCTAGCAAAGAGGTCATCGGAGTGGAGAATTGAGGCTATGATAGTGATCTCAGATTGCACAGGAAAGGAGAATAGACAACTCTAAGTTTAGTAAAAAAAATAAAGATGCACATGAATACCATGATTAAATCTTAAATTTCTAATTCTTGGCCTGTATATCTAGAGACAAGATATGTTAATTGGGAGGGAAGATACCATGCTGAAACTGTTTCCAAGCTCTCTTTTTCTTGCCGTTTATACTTATTAGCATCCCTATTAAAAATTTGTTGCCAACTGACCTAAAGCAATTTGATCATTCCCTCCTATTTTGGGGGTAGTTATGAAGACTAACCTCAAGTTAAGCAAGGACTATGGGTCTCATTCCCCATAACTTCACTGTGATATGCGATGTTACTCTGAAAGCAAGTTTCAGACCAAATTTGCCTCTTGAAGATTTCATACCAATGTTTATCAGAAAAATCTGACTTATAATCTTATCTGTAATATGCATCATCTTAAAGTGTGAAAACTTGAACAGAAACTTGCATGCAAACTTTAATAAAGACTAATGTGTATTTTAATTTCAAATATAGCTCTTAGTTTGAATTAGATGACAGAAATCCTCAATTAAGTTGCCAAATAATGTATTCATAATCATAAACTAGTGCTTTATTTCTGAAGGGGTAGGACATTGAGTTGCCTAGATACTGGGCTGTTCACTCACAGGTGGGAAAACTGTGTGATATTTCCAACCACTGTGTAGACCTTAAACATCTTTCATTTCACAAGTGAAAATATCACTTTTAATATCTAACAAAGCCTCTGGTGCCCTTGATTGAAGATAAAGATACTTGAACGGTTGATGTAGCTACCTCTGGATTACAAATTTTGGCTAGACCTATTTAATATTAACTAACCACCCAGGAAGTAGATGTTCCTGATTAAGATACTTGAATGATAATTACCTGCCTCTAGGGTAAGATGAAACTGAAATTTATTTATCTTATTCTCTATATTGAAGTAGTTTAAAATGAATTATAGACAATATAGAGCAATTTCTATAATATGTTAAGTAATATACTGGGTTTTGTTTTCAATATAAATAAAATAATAAAAATATTGACATAAAATTCCATCACTTAGGTAATTTATTGACATGTTAAATAAATACTTGAATATGATGATAAAAATCAATGCAGTATATAAATGTACAAACTGAAAGGAGAAAATCTCCCTTTCCCATTTCCCTCCAAACACCTCCAATCCTAACCCCAATAATTTGTGTGTGTGTGTGTGTGTGTGTGTGTGTGTAAGTAAACATAGCCACTATTTTCTTTCTTTCTTTTTTAATATTTATTTTTTTAGTTTTAGGTGGACACAATATCTTTATTTTACATTTATGTGGTGCTAAGGATCGAACCCAGTGCCTCATGCAAACTAGGCGAACACTGTACCACTGAGCCACAACCCCAGTCCTAACATAGCCATTATTTTCTTGAGTTACTGTAGAAAATAAGTTAAATTCCAGTTTCTCCCTTTCTTTTTCTCTTTCTCAAAATGTTACACACATACACACACACTTCTCACCTGAAAATTCATTTAAGAAATTTATATATTAGAATTATAATCTTATTATGATATATAAATCCCCCTCATTCTTTATCAGTGACTTCATATCCCATTATATTTTTGTAACATAAAATTTTAAATCATTTCCCACAGTGTTTCTATCACATACATCTTGTTGCATTATTGCCAACATTTCACTAGCAGGAGAATTTCCTGGGCCAACTATTATGAGGTTGATAGATATTGCCAAATGCCCTTCCAAAACCTTGAATCAATTTGTACTTCCATCACCAGCATGTGAAAGTGTCCTATTCTCATATCTTCACCAGCATTAGTTATCACCATACTTTCACATGATGGTAATCTTATCTGTGACACATAATTAAATCTTATCTGTGATACATAATTAAGATTGCATGAATTACATTGTTAATTTGAAGTTGAAATTTTTATTCAATAATTGGTAACCTTTATTTCTTTTCTACTAAAATACTCAAGTGTATCTTCACTCTTTTCACCTCTGATTTTTAATTTTTTTTCTTATTGATTTATGTGCCTGTTTTGTAAGATAAGGAAATAGTCATTTTTTACATGTTAAAGATTTTTTTCTTTGCATGTTGCTCAACATTGTTTATGTGTATCATTTTAGTTTTCATCATGCAGACATTTTTCCACATTGACATAAAGAAAATCCTGAATGTATTTTGATTTATTTATTGACTTTGTTCTGTTCCATTGATCTGTTTCTTCTCAAGCACATAATTATTGAATTATTAAAACTATACCTAGTAGGGTTAGCCCCTGTTATTTTTCACTTTTAGAATTTTGTCAACTATCCTTACACATTTGTTTTTCGAAGTGAACCATAGTATAAGTTTGTCCAGTTGAAAAAGAAATCCTTTTGTTGTTGTAATTATGACTGCATTTAACTTAACAAATAATTTAGAGGAGAAATGACATTTTACAGTACTATTTCTATGATGTACAAGTTCAGTGGGTATTATAATTTCTTCAAATTCCTTTTTTATATTGCTTAGTATAGTTTGAATGTCTTAAGCAAATAGGTTCTGTACATTTCCAGTAGTTTACAACTAGATATGTTTTCATTTTTCTTATAAATGGGATTATTCCTTCATTATATTTTCTATCTTGTTAATCATTGACAATCAGAAAGCTAGTGGTTTTTAATATTAATTATGTAACCCATGGATTTGTAAATTTTCTTGCTGTTTGAAATACTTTTTAGTTAACCTAAAACATGCATGTGGATGAGCATGCATGCACACATGCACACACACACAGAGACACATTGATTTATTTTCAGCAGAGATAAAGAATCAAAAAGGTTATTTAAAAGCCTTTGACACAGGAAGGTGTTATGAATAGCCCTAGTTTGGTCAGTAGAGATATGGACATATGTCTTATTTACTGAAACACCACAAATTCAGGGCCAAAGGCTAAAGTGTTTTTGCAAAAGTTTATTTTTGTTTCAAGCAGAATGAACACATTAAATACATATATGTTATTTAGGCAATGACTGCTTCAGATACAAAAGAAAAAAATCATGTCTTTTTACAGGATTGTTTCCGTGGCTAAACTTTTTTGTCTGAAAGCCCCGGAGATTTAAAAGTACAATTGAAACACTATAATTTTGTAGTTTTGTGAAATGTTTGCATAAGAAATAACAGACAAACCAATTCTTTTTATTATTTCAAGATTTAAATCTAACAACATAACCTAATTGAACCACCAGTTTTATTCTAGTTTTGGGGTTGACTTTCTTTTTTTCTTTCTTTTCTTTTTAAACCTCTTTGCAAAGGAAAATCCAAACACACAACAAAAAATAAGCAGAAATTGCAAGCATCAACAAATAACTGAAAAGAGAACAGGGACTCATTTCCTTCTCAGATATTTGTTTCCCATTAAAGAGACTTGATTTTGCATAAGAGAAAATGGTTTCAAGTCATTGTCAGATAGTTGCTAGTTCTCAATGATAACTTTTTTGATAGAATGACAAAGTTCAGTTTTTTCTCCACTTGCTAAACTCACCCTGTATGTCTGCGTAATTAAAAAAGAATTTTACTTAATGTTTATCTCTCCAAAATATTTATCCAAATACATTTCTTTAGGTTTAGATCCATGGGCTCTTTGTACGTTAAGTGTTTACAGACGTGAATAAAATAAAACAAATCCATATTAGGAATAACACACCAAAACCGAAAGTAAGCCAAAACCATCTACCTAAGAATTAGCATAAATGTGCAAGCTCATTAGGCAAAGGCAAAATAAAGTCCAATTATTTAAAAAATTGGGGAAATAACCTGTATATTATAAAGAAGAAAATGTACTTTGCATGATATTTTCCCTTAAGATTTATGATAGAAATGCATATTAATTGTTTTTGAGGTGCTGGGAATGAAACCCAGGGCCTTGCACATGTTAACCTTGTGCTCTTCCAATGATCTACCTCCCCAACCAGGAAACATTTTTAAATACATTATTTCAGAGCTGTTTTCTGTTATTTAACTATTAGGTAAAATAATTTGGGAAGTTATTTCGAGAGTTGAAATTATGAATAGATTTCTTTTTTAATATTATGAACTCTCTACCATCTTCATGATTAGAATGTAAACTCTGGAAAGACCTTTTGACCATGTATTGTTTTGCCTGCAGAGCATAGGTCCGTGCCCAGATCAATGCTTGGCACCTAATAAGCACTTAGATGTAGGTAAATCAGCAGTAGTGGAGGAGGGACATTATCTGTGTAAATTTAACCTGATTCAGGGCAAAGTAGCATTTAATCTGTAGATTTTTATGCATAATTTAACTCCAAGATCTTATTGTCCTTTTAATTCTTTAAAGCAAATGAATTTTAAACTTATTTAATCATTCTTTATTCACAAATGAAAAGCTTTACTATATTAATTATATTAATTCAAAGTACTTGTTGAATTTCTTTGGGGTTAAGTCTTCACAGAACATTTTCAGAATTAAAAAAATAAGAGTAATGCCACTGTTTTACTGGTTCTCCATCTTGAACACAGGAGGCAGTTTGGACAGCTTTCATAATAACATGAGCCACCTCCTACAATAATAGGTTATGCTCTTTAAACATTTATGTATTTGTGTAAAAATATGTATCTGTATGTCAATATATATGCTATTGGCTCTATTTCTCTGAACAACTCTGACTATTACAAATATATTACATATTTCATAGATCTCTCCTTTCCTAACTCTGGGGTCCTAAAATAGGATTAAGCTAAGCGTTCTTTCTCACTATAGCCAGTCTGATAATGGATGAATGTTAATGACCCCATTGAACTTTTTAGAAAACTGTTTTTGTTTTTTAGAGAAAGTTCAATGGGGTCATTAACACACTCTTCTTTGTTTATTTCCTTAGACAATATCCTATGAAAATTACTCACATCTATTTGTAGTTTGACCAAACCAAAGTGTGAATACCCTGGACACAAATGATTATCTCAGTCAGTTTTCTTCCCAAGATTTTCTCCTAGCTTAGCCTTGAAAGGTAAAAGTGTCTTCATGAGGGATCCATTCTGTATGTTTACAACTGCTTTTGTCCTCAGAGGAAGAAGTGTTTTGGTTCTGTTCGAGCCTTACTGCTTTTTTTTTTTTTTTTTTTTTTTTTTTTTTAATTTGGTACTAGGGATTGAACTCAGGGCACTCGACCGCTGGGCCACATCCCCAGCCCTTTTTTGTATTTTATTAGGCACAAGGTCTCACTGAGTTGCTAAGTGCCTCACCATTGCTGAGGCTGGCTTTGAACTCGCGATCCTCCTGCTTCAACCTCCCAAGTGCTGAGATTACAGGCGTGCACCACCACGCCCAGCCGAGTCTTACTGCTTTTCCTGTGTTCCTAGTCTTAATAGTAATTTATTTTTTTTCACCACATGTTCATATGGCATCTATTTTGTACCAGTTACTTTGCCAGACTCTGAAAATATAAAGGTAAATATGACATTATACTTGCCTTTAAGATTTTTCAATCTTAAAGGAGATATAGACATATGTGAGATAAATGACATGAAGAGGTGCTAGTATTTAGAAGAAAGTAAAGAGAAAAAAATCCAAGAGATAACAGATTGATCACAGATGAGTGATTCAACTAAATGAGTGACCTAGTTGTTCATGAGGGCTTCACATACGTCCTTCAAGTTGGTCTTGAAAATTGGTTAAGAACCTGTCAAGTGCGATGAAAACCCAAGAATATTTCAGGAAAATGACATAATAGTGGGCAAGGGATGGTTGCTAGGAGTAGAGGGTAGAGGGTAATATTTCCCTGTTAAAAAAGTTAGAATTTTACTCCTGGCAAATAACTTTAATAAAAAAATGCAGAAGAATATATCAAGCTTAGTGGCTATTTTTAGAATTTTCAATTTTATTATTAGGTGATATTTAAAATAACAGAAAAATTTAAAACATAGCTACTGAAAATAGAGTTTTCTTTTAATCACTGAAGGTGTTTTTTAAGCTAGTGTATGCTGATGGGTATTTTATATGCTTCCAAATCGGTTAACATTGCTTTATTAAAAGCTTAAATTAATTATATCATTAAGAAATATGCTAAAATTTCTGAATGTTATAACACTTTGTTTTCTAGGAGCACTGAATTATGAAAACAGTGCAATAGATTGAATCTGTACTTTTGAATAACTGTGAGGATAAATTAATGATATAGAAAAAAATTTTATATATCCATTTAAACATTTGTTACGGTCTGTTTTTAAAAGAAAAGGACCTGTCCTCTTAACATCAATAGGAAGTAGACTGATTGAGTGAGCTAAAGCCTGCTTGACCCATTACCAAGGAAAAATGTAATGTGAGCCCATGTGGAAATTTGGATTTAAATAAACCCTGGCTTCAAAAAGGAAGAATAGATGTGAAAAAGAAACATGGTCACAAGAGAAAATTTTTCTGCTGATTTGAAAAATTATGTTCCATGCAAGTTATACTGAGAAGGATAGGACATAGTCAACCATGGTCTTATTCTGTCAAATCCCACAAGGAAGGAAAAGGTAGAATTAAGATTAAAAGGGAATTAACTCTCTGGGGAATTATTTTACCAGCTTAGTGAAAGGTAAGTTAAGATCATAGATAACTACTAAAATGAGAAAGAGAACTGTAATGGTTTAACTTTAACAACTGAAAACACTAGACTTCTAACTCTGAGAAAAAGAACACTTTTAAAATATATAGCATGCTGAATAATTAGATTAATATTAAAAATTTTCCATGCAAATGAAGATGATCTCAAATTTTAACCATGTATTTGGACTCTTTTAACTCTTCTCTATCTAATCTCAAAATTTCATAATCTTTAAAATAATCATTATTCATTTGGGGCAGCTTATCCATAATATGCTAAAATATTCTTTCATTTTGCATATGTGAATTCTGGTGAAGGTGCACATTCTTTCAGTCAATACCTTTTAAGACCTGTTGATTCATTCAAATCATTTCTCAACTTTCTATTGTGGTTTTTATATCTGCTCTGACTAATTTGATGAATATTTGTAGGAATGTGAAACTATTTTTGCTGCTTTAATTCAATAACTTAATTTGAGCATGTTTTATTAATATAACTGAGTATAAATCGATATATTTAGATGTGATATATTTAAATATACCATGTGTAATGGGTGATATATATATTTACATATTTGGATATAAATAAATACTATATTTTCATCACATAGTAGTCATATCCAAGGAAAGACAGTGCTGCTATTAACTTATTGGTAGTTAGAGGAACTTCAGGTACTTAATAAGAGGAAATAACTTCTGGAGGGCTTGCAATAGAAAAATCTGTATAGTGGCAACCAAAGTTGCAGCATGAACAAGACAATTACCTAATAGAAAAGCAAGAATAATATTAATAATCTTTGTGTATAACAACCTAAAATAAAAGCATTAGACTCCTGGGGATAATAAATAATTTTCTAATTTTTTACACATATGACAACTGGAAATATTATTATTATTATTAATAGTAATATTATTATAACTTACAGTTAGTCTTCTGAAAATGCAACTCATCCTTCTAATCAAATTTCTGGGGATAGTGCCTAGAATCAAATGCTTGCAATATTGTACTTTACAAAACATTCAGCATCTTGTTAAAATTTCAGGTCAAATTCTAGTATAAAATACCAATATAAATAATGGTACTTTATATTTACATTCACCAGATACACCCTTTAGTTTAGAAATACCAAATCACATGCTTGAAGGTTGAATGAAGTTTTTTTACGTGTTGAAATAAAGCTACACATAGTAGAACATTTCAGAGACCATGCAAAATCATCTTTCAGTCTAACTAATGAAATCCAGTCCATTCTCTTAATAGCTCCAGTACTTCTTTTATCTGTCACACTGTCATATAGGCAGCTTATGGCAGTTGTATTCCACCAATGTTAAGGTACATTGGGTTCAGGATTGTTTCTGACACCAAGGGCATAGACAGAACTTTATCGTTTCCAAATACAGGCTGATCCCTAGCCAAGAAAATCTCTGATTCTGGGGCATGCTGACTTATAAAGACAATTCATTTAAGTTCCTATGGACTTGAACTTGTTTAGCTCTGACCTTTGTATGGCTGAAGAGTTTATGTTTAATGTTTGATTGCATGGGGTTGGTGAACAGTCTGCCTTTGTTTTAATCTTTCTGTCTTTAGCTCTCTCTTAGGCAGAAGGCATAATCCTTCCCTCTACTGGGGGGTTAGGAGGAATCATCATTGTGAGTCAATGTATATCCTCTATTAATAGTTTGACTTTTGCAACAAAAATATGTGCATCCTTGTTTGCAAAATTTCTTATTTTCAAGAATAAGTTCCTAGTAGGAAATTAGGGTTTTTTTTCTTCTTTTGTCTTTTTTCTCTTATGCCCCTTTTTGTGGCTAGAATGGTCCTTGCAAGGACTAATAAAGACCCTGCTTCTAACCAATATGGAAAGCAGTGTGGTGATTCCTTGGAAAACTGGGAATGGAACCATCTTATGACCCAGCTATCCTACTCCTCGGTCTATACCCAAATGACTTAAAAACAGCATACTACAGGGACACAGCCACATCAATGTTTACAGCAGCACAATTCACAATAGTTCAACTGTGGAACCAACCTAGATGCCCTTCAGTAGATGAATGGATAAAGAAAATGTGGTATATATACACAATGGAGTATTACTCAGCAATAAAAGAGAATAAAATCATGGCATTCACAGCTAAATGGATGAAGTTGGAGAATACAATGCTAAATGAAGTTAGCCAATCACAAAAATCCAAATGCTGAATGTTTTCTCTGATATAAGAAAGCTGATTCACAGTGGGGTTGGGACAGGGAGCACAGGAGGATTAGAGGAATGCTAGAATGGTCAATAGGGAGGGAGGGGGCAAAAGGATGAAGGAAAAAAAAAAAGATGGTAGAATGAGATGGATATCATTACCCTAAGTGCATGTATGAAGACACAAATGGTGTGAATATACTTTGTATACAACCAGAAATATGTAAAAATGTGCTCTATAAGTATAATATGAAATGGAAAAATAAATAAATAAAGACCCTGCTTCTCATTTTTAATTCACTCTAAGTGTACAATTTATAAAACCTATTTCAGGCCTCCAAAAGCATTCAACCACAGTGACCATTTCAGAATGTAGTATCAAGAAAGCTAAAATACACGCTTTTCTCCATTTAATGATCTAACAAGTTTATTTCACAGAAGGAAAGGGAAAACCTCTTAATTTATTCCATATAATAATAAACTATTCAACTTTTAATGGCTGGGTCTTTTCTCAGTAAATAAAAAGTAGTGATTAATTTCTATATTCTGAGAGGCATTATTTTTATATTTTTTGTAATATACATTTTCCTTAGACCAAGTTTTATAATTCTAGTAGTAATTTAGAACTAGGATAGACCTAAATTTTAGGTTGCTTGGTTTCTACTCATAGCAGGATGTTAGAGAAAATAAAAAATTGAAAAGGATTCAAGAGATGATGGTTATACTGGCAATGGAGTTGGGGAAAACTACTATTTGTGAAAAGAGGCAGAAAAAATTTAAGAAACAAATATATCCTTTATACCTGACTAGCAGTAGATTAAAGCTTGCCTGATTCTGTTACATAATGGGGTGTCAAGGAACCTTGTTAATAAGACACCACTGAAAAACATTTACTGAAGTATAAAATTTGAAATATATCTACCTGCCAAACATCAGAACTTCAGGGTTTATAAGCACTTTCTGTGTAGCATGAGGTTGTATTCATTATTTGAAAAGGTGACCCATTAATGGGAACCAGTTCTATACAACCTGGAGATAAAAGTGGATGAACTGAATGAATTTTTGAAATGAATACCAGTGTCAGAAGAAAGATTGTCTTTATCATTCTTAATGAGAATATTTTCCATGTATCTAGGGGTATTTTCCTTGTAATATGTTACTAAGGGCTCATGAAAGCAGCTTATGAAATTAACCTTAAATAATTTTCATGCTGATGCTTACCTCTGTGAGGTGTGTGTATACGCATGCTTGTGTGTGTGTGTGTGTGTGTGTGTGTGTGTGTGTGTGTGTGTGTGTGTCTCAACCAAAATCTAATTTCCATCTCCTATGGGCTTTTAAAGGCTGTCTCCATAGTGATGGCCAATGAAAAGCGAGGATTTCACAGGTTTTTTTCTCAGAATATGTGGCACAGTCATCTCTTTTTATGTCCTTCTGTTTGTTCCCCATACACCATTACTGCCTGCCTCCATGGCAACAGCCAATGTGCTCTTGCACTACATCACCGCACCCTCTGTGTATGCTCCCCTGTGCTTGCTCTTACACAACTCAATGGTATCATAAAGCATCTGAGATTCCCCCATGCCCAGTCAGTTGGTTTTTGTGCCCCTGGAAACCTCCTCATACCCTCAGGATAACACTGATCACAATGTCTTAAAAATTGGACTTGTATCCATCCCCACCAAGTATACATGAACCTTCCCTAACATGAGTTCCATGGATATAATGGTGTTTGTATATTTGGAGATGGAAACTTACTGGCTGCTTCGTTTTGGAAGACTCTTAACTTGTAAAATATTAAGTCTCAGTATGGCATAGCTGTTTAAGTCTAGCATAACTTTCTTATAAAAGGATGCATTTTATTTATACAGTTTGGCATTTCATGCTACTTCTTAGTAGAATTTGAAATACTTGAACTTTGGATTTTATTGTTTCAGAAACAATAATCATTTAAGTGGTATCTCTGAATGTGGTATTTAATTTTTCCCTAGGGATAAGAGAAAGCATTAAATATAATATCTACCCTTAAGAAGCTCAATTATTTTGACAAACAACCATTTGCTATATGTAACTTGATGAGATAATTGTTAATGGAAAGGAGTCCATTGTAATCTCAAGTAATACAAGTACCGGTTAATTAACTGGGCCATTAAAAAAATCTGGCTATGAGGACAGGTGAGTGGAAGCACATATTGATCCTTCCTTTTTTTTAATGAGAAAAGGAAAAGAACAAAAATGAATGATGATTTGATAAAAAGTCTATGTAAATATAAAACAATGTTAGAAGAACATAGGATAATCACTGCTTTTCCTCAACAAACAGGGTCAGGAAATGTATGGCTGAAAGATATGTTGTTTAGCAGATTATTTTTCTCTCCCCTAAATAACAGTAAAGGCACAGTATTATTGTATCCAAAGTTGTTGTTGTTGTTAAGCACTGCTTTAAAATCCAGTTTGTTTGGAAATTTCATGTTGCTTTTTGTAAGTAATTTTATATTCCAAAGCTATAGCTGTCTTTCAGCAATTCTTCACATGCCTACAAATTTTCCCTATCTAGTTTTCTTTTCCTCCTACTGCAGTATTAAGTTACCAGCTATGGAACATTTGCACTAATTCTTTGGTTTCCTCTGTTTGCCAAGTGTCATTGTGCAATATTAATTTCTCTTGCCCCCACCACCCCTGCTGCCTTACCTGCAGTGCTTCAGTTCTCTCTCACCTTTCTGTAAGATATTAAATTGTCAGATAAAAAAGTGATTCTTCTAGTATTAAAAATAATTATTTTCTCATTGCACAGTTTTTACCATGTATCCACATAGTAGAATTTAATGTAATACAAGGCCATAAGTCTTTTGAAGTTTATGCTTGTCTTTACTATGGTTATGCAAACAAGCAGAATGTTAGTTTTAGTAATTAATACATTTGGTTAAGAGGAAATGGTATTTCTCTGTTCCTCTTTTCTCTCTAGTTTTCACACTAATACCTTAATCTCATTGACTTATAAGTAATGTTTTGCACATTAACATTATAATGGAACCATATTATTATTAGGAAACTTTTATAGGCTTCCATTCACAATCTGAACTGTCCCCAGTGGGATCATGAGAGTAAAGATAGCCCTTTTCTGTATCCTCATGTCTCACCTTCAAGTTATAATGACAGGGAAACCCACTATGAGAGCTTGTAAATTTTTTTTAAAAACTTAATTTGGTTCTTTTAATATTAATGGGCAAATTTATTGAGGACTTACTGTATGCTAAACAATGTCCTAAATATTTATATATATATATTTATCCAATCCTGTAAGGAACATCATTATCCCCATTTTACAAATTAGGAGAATGAGGCACAGAAGAACTAATTAATTTGTCTAGAGTCACACAGTTAGTAATTACTGAGAAAGAGCTGGGTTTGAATCTGAGCAGTCTGGCTTTAGCTTAATTATTCTACAATTCCTGGGATCTTTAGATATTTTTATCTTCGCCCATTGGAGAACTCAAGATATAAACCTCCCTCCCCTCATTTGAATATGCTAAGTAAAATTTCAAAATAATATCATTAGTTACCCTACAAAAATTGAGGTCAGAATCAGAAAGACTACATGGGAAAACAATATGTTCTCCAAAGAAAATTACGTAAACTCTATTCCCTCTATGTCATTTGGGTTTGGTTTTTATAGCAGCCACTGTCTGTGACAATGTTTTCACTGCTTTTGTTTTAGTAAGATGCTTATGTTCTCTTAGTGCATTGATACTAAGAATAATAAAGAATTGAAATAACTGTAAAACATAAATATTAGTGGGATAAATGTCAATTGGTAGTTAAAAATTATTAATTGATGATTTTTGAAATCTACTTATCTTAACTATTTATGTGTTACTGCTTTCTATGACTATTTCCTAGCTACCCCTAGGATATATGGCATTCAATTGGGTCTCAAAACAATTCATGTTTTGTGTCGCTTATTCTCACAGTCTTCCTTCAAAGTATTAGTGACTCTCATTCCTCAGTTGAAAGACAATACCAGTAAACCAAGAACACATCTCTAACAAATGTCATTCTTTTATTTAGCTCACTTATGGACCATTTTTGATGGTGTATATGATGAATTCTCTATCCCTGACTTTTCTCTGGGCACTCAAAGCCATGGTTTTACAGAGCATGGGCAACTTTACTTCGGACTGGATTGATTTGTCCTTGAGAGGCACAGAAGCTTATCTAGAGATCCATAAACCTTGTTTGGGGTTCCAAGGAGCTGTAAAACCTGCAAAAGAAGCATAGCATGTGTCTATAGCAAAGGAAATATGAACTTGCTAGGACCTCCCTACCCTGGGAAAATACCCCCTGACACACACACACTTGAGTTGAAAGTTCTTTCTTTAAAAATGATGTAAATATATAAATTAAACACCTTGATAATAATAATTTTAAAAATAGTTCAGATTGTTCTCACACTTATCAAAACAATTCCTTCTGTTTTGTCACCAGCATCCTTTTCTACAAGTAAGCAGAGCGTTGCAGGACCCCAAAGGGAATCCTTGTTTCACCCTATACTTAACTCACCAAACTCTAATCTACCTGCCATTGAGCTAACTGCAATCATGAGAAATTAATATTTTCTTAAGGATTTTGTAAAGAATAGGGGAAGAGAGCTCAGGTTGCACAGCGTGCAGAGGAAACTTAATACTTCCTGTTAGGCCTTTCCACATTCTCCCCGTTCTTCCATGCTCCTCTTTCCTTCTCAGTGTCTCTTTTCTCTTGGCCTTCCAGTCAGCCCCTTTAAATCCTCTCATGAAGCCCCAGCAATTCAGTTCTTCCCCTTGGCTTGCATTTTCACCTTGGCAAAACAGTCAGCCATCTGTTATTTGTCAGGTGTGGCCCTATGGGGTGTAATTTCATCCATTCTTACTTAGATTTCACAGAATTGACAAAATGTGTTTGTGATTGACATACTTCAGTGAGCTGTTTCCTGAACCTTGTCCTGGGCATTGGGCAAGTGGTTGTGTGTTTAGGTGATAGGAGGTAGAGGGGGTCCCAAGGGTTAGTGGTGAGAGTCAAGGAGGTAGTATTCAATCAAAGCTAATTTAGCTATTATATAATTCAACTGTGGTGCAATAGTTTTCGCCTATCCACAGGGGATACATTCCAAGACCCCCTGTGGTTGCCTGAAAGTGAAGATAGAACCAAACCATAAGTATGCTGTTTTTTTTTTTTTTAATGTGCCCTGCCTGTAGTGTTGTCACATAGTACCAGAGTTAATCTGTCCTTTCATGTTTTATGTTTGCTGCCTCTTTTGCACTACCACTCTTACATTGTGGGACCTACTAAGTAAAACAAGGGTCATTTGAACACAAGTGTTGTGACACTTGACAGTCAGCCAGTTAACCAAGACAGTTTCTAAATGACAAATGGGTGAATAGCATATACAGCATGGATACTCTGGACAAAGGGAAGATTTATGTCTTGGGCAAGATGAAGCAGGATGGCAAGAGATTTCATCACACTACTCAGAATGGCTGGAAACTCAGGAATTATTTATTTCTTGAATTTTACATTTTATATTTTCAGATGGTGGTTGACTGTGGGTAACTCAGTGGAAAAGAAAACCACAGATGAGGAGGAGAAATACTTATACTTACAATAAAATTTGAAGTACCAGAGAAGGAAAGGAAAGGGAAGAAGAAAGGAAAGTGAAAGCAGCAAAAAGAGTTTATTTATTCTCACTGGGTGCTTTTTTAAAGTAGTTTACAGAACTTTCAGTATCTGCCACCTTCCTTAATGCCTTCCTTTTCCTTTATTATTGACAAGATCATTTTCTGTAGTTGCCAGACTTGCATATTCTATGTCATGCCAAATGCTCTCCAGGTCAATCTGTAGGTCTCTCATCATAAGTTATAAGCTTAGAAATCGTTTGCCTTTTCTCCCCTCAGCAAGGTTAATTCCAGCTGGCTATTATGAGCATATAAAATTAACACTGTAGTGGATAACACTTAAACTTTCAATCTTGCATTTTAAAGAAAGATATAAACCAAAGGATGATTTTTTTTTTTTTTTTTTTTAGGTAGAATTCTACAGCAGGTAACAACTGAAGTGCAAAAAATGAAATCAAATCAGAAGGTATCTTATTTAGGCCCAAAGCCCTGTCTGGAAATCTGGATTCTATTTCTCTACAACTTTTTCCCTTACTCACTTTTGGATTCAGGGATTTTCTAAGAAATTTGCATCTACCTGGAATCCTCCTTTTCTCCCACACTGCAATAGTTTGACTGTCAGGGAATGATTCTGAAGCTTTTCTGTGGTTGTGGTGGTATGTCCCATTGAATGGAAAAAAAGATCCAGACAGAAATCAGGGAATTAAACTTAGGGATCACTAAATAGTAAATATTGTTTCCCTAAGTCAGAAATTGCTTGGATTCAGAAGCAGCATTGATTTGTCATCTGGAAAGAAGTTTCAACAATTCTTTTTTAAAAACTATGATAGTAACACATGATTAATTAACCCTTCACTTTCCTCATCTATGACTGGAGATAAATTTTTGGCTGAGTTTGCTATTTATTCAGTGTACATTTTATAATAATCCATTGTTTCTTAAAACTGTTACTGTCTTTCTTCAGTTTTCTTTTCTTCAGTTGGAATAATAATCCAGTCGATTTAACCAATTTAAACAAAAACACTTAAAACAGAAAGTACATGACATAAATATGATAACTTCCCTCTTTCTCCGGCTTTAATTCCATTCTGTACAAGAAACCACTGTTAGAAATTTGGAATATGTCTTTTCATATTTTTATCCATGCTCAGATAATTTTGGCTCTGCATAATCTTGACATTTAGCTTTTCTAGCATTTTCATGGATTATCTTATGCAAAAATGTAGGTCATATTTACATCTGAGTTATGGCATATAATATTTAATTAAAGAAATAGGTTCTATAAAAATGGAAGTTTCCTATAACATGGTATTTTAAAAAGGATCAACTATTGAACATTAATAAAATTTTAGTTCTTTTTACCTCCATGGTAGTTTGTAATGTTCTACAAAATTTTTGCTTGCAAACATAATTCTGCTTAAGTTAGTAATTTATGTTTCTTTTCTATTCATATGTCAGTTTAAGCTGAAGGTATAAGCTAAAGATTTTCTTCATATCTTTTTTATTTGCATTCTGTTTATTTGCAGATACATTTGAAAGATGAAAAAGTGAAATATTAGAGCCCAAGATTCAAACCAAACAACATCCTCAAAGTTGGAAATGTTTCTATTTCTCTATTATCAGTGATGTCTCAACAATGATTAATTAACCCTTCACTTTCCTCATTTACAACAATTAAAAACAAATAAACTGGAGATAAATTTTTGGCTGAGTTTGCTATTTAATCAATGTACATTTTATAATAATCCATTGTTTTTTAAAATTATTACTGTCTTCCTTCAGTTTTCTTTTCTTCAGTTGGAATAATAATTCAGCCAGTTTACTCTTATCTCCAGTAATTGCTAATTAATTGTTAAATTGTTAATTTGTTTCAAATACATACAGTTAACAAGTTTTTGTTTTTTTTTAATAGAGTTTGCTTGAGGGCAGAAGATGGGTTTTGTTTTTTACTTATGCATTTTGGAGATGCACTCCATTTAAAAACAATTTCATTCAAATTCATTCAAATTTATTGTACAATTGCTCTCTACATTTCAGATGCTATTTTAAAAATCAAGGACTGAGCTGGGTGTGTGGCCCACTCTATAATCCCAGAGCCTTGGAAGGATGAAGCAGGATATTTGCAAGTTCAAGGGCAGTCTCAACAATTTGGCAAGACCTGTCTCAAAATTAAAATAAATAAAGAAAGAAAGAAAGAAAGAAAAGGGCTTGGGGATGTGGCCCAGGGGTTAAGCATCCCTGAGTTCAATTCCTGGTATTAAAAAAAAAAAGAAGAAAGAAAGAAAAATCAAGGACTAAACAATGAAAACTAGTAACAGAAGTAGAATATTCAATGGTGATAGTGATATTGGAAAAATAACTTTGTAAGCTCTGGTAATGTTGCATTACCGAAACTCAACATAAGTCAGACATGAAATGATATTATCTAAAAAACAAAATGCATAAATGAGGCAATTATCTCTGCAAATTTGGCAACAAAATGTTGAATTTATTATCATTTTTTTAAAAGGTTAAATAAGCAGTGTGATTTTAAAATGGAGAAATGAAAGCCTTTCAATTATAGCACTGTATTTTAATTACAGAGATGTGTGAACTCAGAAGCCTGAGGAACCAGCTCATGTTGACACAGGTACCATTGAATGGGAAAAAAAGCACTTACTACCATAAATCATGATTATTTGTCTAGAATCTTTACTATGCTCTAAACACTGTCAGGATCCATGCCAACACATTATTTATTGTTTCCCTCCTCCCCCTTTCTCAGGATGTCTTTTTTCATAGATTGAAGGTGAGAAATGCTATGTGCTTATCTCTGAGAAGATGTCTGCTTTAGAGTTAGCATTGATTTTTCTCACATTCTAGACATAGCCTGGCTGCCATTTTGAGTGCTGGTTTAGTAGTGAGTTTTTTTCTTCTTTTTGTGTTTTTATGGGTATTTTTGTAAGAGGTAGGGAAAGCCTACATGTAGAGCTACTGAAAAAATGTACCGACATCTTTGTCAATAACCTGCATGCAGCATGAGCTTAGTAAGTAGCTATTGATTGAACAAATTTAAAGAGCAGAGATAGCTCTTAGAATAGCAGGGCAGGTAGCTGATTATTTGGAGTGATTTTAAAAGCACTATAAAGACTGCCTGGTTCTTTAATTTGTAGACAGAATTAAGGAGACTGGGATTCTCAGTTTAGGTTTATGAATACTTTGTGTTTTGGAGTTGAATACTGTTTTAAAATGGAAATTATTCTGGAATATACCATAATCTACCTCCAAAACCTAACGTAAACCAGTATAGCACTTTAGCTAATTTGTCATCAATCAGAGAGGTTTGGCATAGAAAAAGCTTTGCTTCCTGGAGAAAAGTGATAGGGAATGGAGGTAGGAAGGTTCAGAACTAGGTAGGAGTGTTAATAATCAGAATACTGAGCAGTGAGGAGTGGCAGGACTAGGGCTTTTCTCTCTGAAAGTGGAGGCCACTATAGAGACAGTAGTATGTGGGTCAAAAGAAGAGAAATTTAACCTCCTTTAAAGTTTAGCAGACCTGTGAAGAAAAGAGACCTAGTCTGGAATATTACCTTTATTTTCTTTTTATAGTCAGGAGAGCAAAAAAGGAAAAACAAATAAACAAAACTCACTACTTCAAAATGTCTTTCTCCTGAGTTTTCCAAAGGATGACTGGATAATTAATGAAGCCATCCATAGTGGTTGCCTTTGGGTCTTGAGGAAAAAAAAACCATTTCCTTGTCTTGGTTTTGCATTCATGGGTCTTTTGCTCTAGATTTCTAGGGGAAATGAAAGGCATTATAAAAATGAAAAGGAAGAAGAGAAGAGTACTGTGGCAAAAATTGTGCTTCTTACAGTTGTAACCGCACTTCACCCTCTCAGCATTTTCATAACTAGTGTGTGTGCCTGCGGACTGGAAGAAAGATGATAAGTGGTTGTTACCACTCTTATTTTGGAAATGTTCTCTCTTCATAGAAATACTCTGTCCACTCATATCTCCAGTGCAGGATCTGGGGTCAATTTAAGTAGAAGCATATTTGTAGCATTTCTAACACTGTATTGCACATATACATAGATATATACTGTAGCTCTATACTTTTATTATACTTTTTAAAAATATGATTTTTTTGGATAGTAACATTTAGTTTTAACTCTTATGATAATGAATGAAGCTATCCAGAATCCTTTCTTTCAAATAGTTAACTTTTGCATAATAACTGATCTTTATTTGTATATTTAATTTTTGTGATAACATGCATATAGTGTGAAATTTAACTGTCATTAACTATTTTTAAATGTTCAACAGTAGTATCTACATTGTAGTATGTATTTACATTGCTGTGCAGTCTGCAGAACTTTTTTGTCTTACAAATCTGAAACTCTTATGTCCATTAAACAACGATTTCCCATTTCTTTTTCCCTCAGTCCCTGGCAACTAGTGTTCTACTTTGTTTCTCTGTGCTTAGTGGCTTTTGATGAGTGAAATCATAGAATATTTGCATTTTTTGTGACTAGCTTATTTCACTTAGCATAAAAGCCTTAACTTGTAAAAGCCTTGTTTACTTAAACCTAATAAAACTGTTAAAGCTTTAGACAATCAATTGAGATTGTCCACTGAACATACTCCATTGTATGTTTACACTACATTCTCTTTATCCATTCATCCATCCATGGATACCCGAGTTGTTTCCACCTTTTGGCTATTGTAAATAATGCTGCTATGAATATGAGGTATATAGATATCTTTTTGAGACCCTGCTTTCAATTCTCGCAAGGGTAGAATTGTTGGATAATATTATAACTCTATTTTTTTAGAAACTGCCATACTGTTTTCAATAATGGTTGAGTCATTTCACATTCTTACCAATAGCAAAATTCTCCATATCCTCACTAACACTTGCTCTTTTTCACTTTTCTCTTTTTTTCTTTCTTCTCTTTCCCCACTCCCCTCTCTGCCATAGTAACTCTGATCAAGCTATCATCTTTCCTGTACAGATGTGGAAATTGCAGTCCAAAGGAAAAGTGATTCCCTTTTATAGTAGATAAAGGATTGAGCTCCAGGTTTCCAGAATCCAAGAGCAAGGCTCTTTTTACCATAGCAGACTTTCCACAACACATCAGATAAAACTATTGGAAACAGCAATCAAGAGGATCTTAAAATAGGAGAGAAGAAGCAGAAGCATTGGGGGGAGGTATCTATTCTTTAGTGTTGTTTGGATCTGCAAGGATAAGAATCTGTTGGTAATAATACTATCCAAAGGAGGAAATTAGTTTTTCAAGAAAATTAGCTGTGGGAACAGTAAAGCTTGACCTTCATTAATATGCACACATTAGCATTATCTGATTTACATAGGTGTTAGCCCAGGTGTTTGGAAGAGCAGTCAGGAGAATAACCTCAGATCATTACAAAACTGGAGATGTATCTTCTGTTCCTCTCTGAGGATTTTCAAATAAACATTAATTATAACAGCACCAATTTAGAAATGGCTGATTACATAATTTTGGCAAACCTATCATTATCCATAAATATTTCATGAAATACAAAAATGCATATAGCATTTTTCATTGCTTCATAAGGACTTTTTTCTTTGCGGTGGAAAAACAAACTATATTCCTTATTTAATTCTTAGCTCAGACAAATATGATTTCTGGAGCATAGAATTTTGCCTATAGTTGTAGATACCATGGTTAGTCCTCCTGGTTTTATATTTTGGGTACAATGTGGCAGACACTGTATTTAAACTAAATGCTTATCTGATGATAGACTTCCTCTTTTGCATTGCAGAGTGAAATAAGACAATGTGATGATATAAACCTAATATAGCATTCTGCAGAGTTCAATATCCTGCAGTTTCTCTGTGTTCTTTCTGCTAGATATGGAAATTAGTTTTAAGCTTTTTTTTTTTAATGAAAAATGACTTATCATGGATAACTTAAAAGTAGCATTGGGCACTGTGAAAGTATTGTGCTGAGAAAACAATGACAGAGCCCAAAGTGAATCATGTTTGTTCATACTTAATGCCTCTTCACAGTATCATGTCAGTTTCCTGGATGACAAATATGAAGAAGATAGAAGTCAGAAGAAAATAATGCTAAACTAATAATAGAAATGACTGTTTGATAGATTCATTCATAACAACACTTATTTAATAAGTACCTATTATGTGCCGGTCACAGTTCATGGGAGTGATACAAAGGCAGAAAGACATCATTTATGCTCTGAAAGATGCTAAAAATTATCTGTATGGTGCACTGGCTCTTGAACTTTGGTGTATATTAGAACCACATGGGAAGCTTATTCAAACACTGGTTGCTAGAGCCCTACTCCTAAGCTTTCTGATTCAGTAGGTATACAGAGAGGGGGCAAAATTTGCATTTCTAAAACATTCCCAGAAGATGCTAATGTCACTCTTGGGACCACATTTTAAGAATCAGCTTTCATAGCATCAAAGGAGAGCATAAATCTTAGAAGTCTTAACTTGTAAAAGCCTTGCTTACTTAAACCTAATAAAAATGTTGAAGCAGCCGGTGTGGTGGCTCACGGCTCACGCCTGTAATCCCAGCACTTGGGAGGCTGAGGCAGGTGGATCTCGAGTTCAAAGCCAGCCTCAGCAATGGCGAGGTACTTAGCAACTCAGTGAGACCCTGTTTCTAATAAATTACAAAAAAGGGCTGGTGATGTGGCCCAGTGGTTGAGTGCCCCTGAGTTCAATCCCTGGTACCAAAAAAAAAAAAAAAAAATGTTGACGCTTTAGACAATCAATTGAGATTGTCCACTGAACATAGTCCCTGAAAGGGAATTTCATGGGGTTAGAATAATTATGCTTCACACACACACACATACACACACACATACTCACACATACTCACACATACATAAATAAAAGTAAAGAAATGGTACTAGATGAAAGCATTTTGGAAATTATGATATTTGGTATAGTATCACAAAAGCAAATATCTGATATGAAAAATGAGACAAAAATATAATGTAAAAATAACACTTCAAATTAATTATATACAAAAGAAAAGCCATTCAAAATGTGATATCCAGAATAAAAGAGGCATATTCATGGTTATTTTATTACATTAAAAATGAAAAACAGAGGACAAAATAATTGATACATCTTCAATACAATTCAGTGGTGGTTGTATTTGATTTAAAAAATGATCTAATTTTCTGTGGGCTGGCTACTTGATGAAATACTTTCAGTTGTTTTACTATAAAGCCAATTTAATGATAATTAAAGAATAATGGCTATGCTTCTTTATCTACTTGTGCAAAGTACAGCAATGATTTGCAGTAATCCAACAAGGAAACAAATGAGTGTAGAAATCGTAGGAGTGGCTTAAAGCAAGCAAAAGGTGGATCATGATGGAATTATCTGATACCCTTTTTATGATGGTCTCAAAGAATATTGACAATCAAAACTCATTAATTTGTAGTAACAATGCCACCGAGAGAGAGAGAATAGCCAGGCATTATTACTTGTGTTGCTGTATATTCATAATAGCATAGAGATTTCATGATCGCCCAAGACTTGGATAGGATCAGTGTAGTAAGTTTTGTTGGTTTATTTGTTTAAAATTTTGATCTAGTTTTTAACACTGAATGACATGTGTTTCTTTATATAAGATTTCTAGCAGTTTTTGTTTTTGAAGAAATGTCCAGGAATTGACATTGGTTAATCTCTGTATAGGTGAGTCTATGTTCTTCTGGTGTGATCCAAGCTTCACCACAAAATGATTATCATTATTCAATCTCTCTCTTAGTTATGTGCCAGATTATTGGCCTTCTTTCCTATTTTTGTCTGAGTCCTTTGCCAACAGTCAATATTACAGAAGGGTGATGTGGGCAGGTAGTAGGATCAAGTTGCTGAGGGTCAGATCTCAGGTGTGCTACTTGTTAGACTTGTGACTTTTAGCAATACTTACTCCTTCTAAGCCTGTGTTCCCTAATCTGTAAAATAAAGATCCGCAGGAGCTGGCCGTGAATTGAAGGGCAGGTCAGGAAATCGGAAGAAAGCCATTTTGCAGCCAGGCCAGCCTAAAAAGTTCCAAAGAGAAAGAATCTTTTCTGGAATACAACAGGAGTTTTGTTTGGCTCTGAAAATGAGAGGAGAGCTATTCAATTATAAGCTGATTTAGAATTATTTAAAGTTTGGACATATTTGTCTGGAGTGTTTAACCTCTAGCTGTTTTGTCATTGTCAAGTTTGCTCTGGACTGAGGACCTTCTGGCCTTCTGAGAGGACCATCTGTTTATTTAGGTAGTAGGTTTCTCAAATCAGCTTTGGTCCAAACCTAACCTAATAGGATATATTTTTGGATTCTAGACCTCCTTGAGGTGCTTTGAAGTTGGGCCACGTATCCCTTAACTCACTGGACATAAGGGTCTAACCTCTGGAAATAAGTGATCAAGCTAATGTCTTACCACTAAGGAGAAAAGAATGTCCTCTCAGCCTTGGGTGCAGATTCTGTCAGACCCTCAGAAGCAGATAAAGTACAGTTGTAGCTTTGAGAAAGGACTCAGGTTTCAATGTGAGTGGTGGGAATAAAAAGAAATAAGGGAATTGGGGGATTTTTTTTTTTAAATTTGTGTATTGAAGAAAAAACTAAGATGTTAGTATATAAATTATCAGAGGAAACTTGTTTTATTTCCTAATTAAAAAACATCTAGGTTAGAGTTTGCATATGATTGTGCTAATTCTTGGGATGCATATAAAATAAATCAAAGCTTGTCAAGGGGCTAATTTTCTAACAAAATTATAGAAGAGTATAATAGGGCATCCTTAACTTCTCACTTGACTTTTGTAGCATGTTCATGAAGAGGGTTAACTTCGCAAAATATTCAAGTGCTTCTTCAAAGGCTCTTTTGAAGGATTAACCTTGTCATCAGATCTTTATTTCTCAATGGCTTGAGCTGTTTTCTGATTTTACTTTTGTGGGCATCATGAAAGCTTGCACCTTTTGTGAGATTTTTCAATTTCATGATAAGTTATAAAATGCCACAATTTTGTAATAAAATGGCAACATTTAAAAAAATAAAATGGTAAAGGATAAAAGCTAGTGTTTAGCAGGCAGGGATTTTTTAGTATGAACTAATCTTATGTATGGTCATTTCCTTAGAACATATTTTATGATAAAATACATTTGCTTGCCTATGAAACCCTTTAAGTTTGAAGACTTGAATAATAAATATACAGATAACAAGGAAGGACTGTGTGATTTTATTGCCTATTCAGACAGGGCAGGAGTCTTGTGACTTGCTCTTCTAATGTGGTTTGACAATAGAAACACCACATTACTTTGATATTGGCCCCAACCTCATAGCTTTATATTCTGAAATTAAAATTTAGAGAACTGATGATCCTTTTCTCAAAACAAATGTTTCTAAAGGTAAAAGAATACCTACATTCATAGAGTAGTGCTCCAAATTGCAGTTATTTGGTACATATCACAGAGTTTGATGTCTTTAGGGGGTGAGCAACTCCAAGTACATGAATCCTTAAAATGGCAAATCTGTCCAGTAGTTGCCTGTAGTGGTGGACAATAGATTTCCTCTTCTGATAAGAAGTAGCTGGAATGCTTGGTAGGGCAGAGTATACTTGTTTCTATTTCTCTCTATCTTTGTGTGTGTGTGTGTGTGTGTGTGTGTGTAATTCTGACTACAGTTGCCCTTCTTCTGGGCACAATGGTACATAAATTCACCTCTGACCAGACTTACTCATTATTCCTAGAACATGTTCACTTAGGCTTTGAGTTTATTGGCAGAATGGATTTTGGTAGAGTCTGTCCTTTTCTGTAGACATTTGAAAAATAGTTTTAGCTTAGTGTCAAAATTCTGATAGTGAGTTTGTCTAAAACATATAGTATCAATCAACTCACAGGTTGATTGCTACTCAAAGGGTATCTAGATGTGGTTGCCTAATTTTGACATGATTGATAGTTTGGATCCAATAGTACACTTTGATGGAGACTGGTCTGTGCAATGTAGTGGGCTTAGTCCTGGCCTCTAACTGATGTGTATTGCCTCCTGAAGGCTCCATTTAAAAATGTCTGTAAATATTGTTCAATGCCCCTTGGGGAGTGGGCAAAATGACCCCAGTTGAAACCCAACCTAGATCAAGATTAGCCATTTCTTTTGGCTGTACCTTCAAAACATGTTCAGAATCCAATCACCTTTCACTACTTCTTCTTTCTTTGTCCAACCCAGCAACTCCTCTTGTCTAGATTAATATAATAGTTCCCTGACTAGATAGATTCCTGGTAACTACCAACCCTTCTATCCTTGTTTTGTTTTGTTTTCCTGTATTTTCTCAATCCAGCAAACGAAGTGATTCTTTTTTTTAATTAATTAATTTGTTCTAATTTCTTATACATGACAGCAGAATGCATTTCAATTCATAGTACACATATGGAGCACAATTTTTCATTTCTCTGGTTGTACACAGAGTAGAGTCACACTATTTGTGTCTTCATACATGTACCTAGGGTAATGATGTCCAACTCATTCCACCATCTTTCCTAGACCCATGCTGCTTCCCTTCCCCCTTTGGCCTATCCAAGTTTCCTCTATTCCTCCCATACTCTCCTCACTCCCATTATGGATCAGCATCCACTTATCACAGAAAACATTTGGCCTTTGGTTTGTTGGGATTGGTTTATTTCACTTACCATGATATTCTCCAACTCCATCCATTTACCTACAAATTCCATGATTTTATTCTTTTATATTGCTAAGTAATGTTCCATTGTATATGTATACCACAGTTTTTTAATCCATTCATCTGTTTAAGGGCATCTAGGTTGGCCCCACAATTTAGCTATTGTGAATTATGCTACTACATTAATGTGGCTGCATCACTATAGTATGCTGTTTTTAAGTCCTTTGGATATAGACTGAGGAGTGGGATAGCTGGGTCAAATAGTGGTTCCATTCCAAGTTTTCTAAGGAAACTCCATACTGCTTTCCAGAGTGGTTGCACCAATTTGCAGTCCCACCAGCAATGTAAAAGTGTGCCTTTTTCTCCACATCCTTGCCAACACATATTGTTGTTTGTATTCTTGATAACTGCCATTCTGACTGAAGTGAGATGAAATCTGAGAGTAGTTTTGATTTGTATTTCACTAATTACTAGAGATATTGAACATTTTTTCATACATTTGTTGATCAGTAGTATATCATCTTCTGAGAAGTTTCAGTTAAGTTCCTTACCCATTTATTAATTGGGCATTTGTTTCTTTAGTGTTAAGTTTTTTGAGTTCTTTATATATCCTAGAGATTAGTGTTCATTCTATCTGATATACATGTGGTAAACATGGCCATACTACCAAAAGCACTGTACAAATTTAATGCAATTCCAATCAAAATCACAATGACATTCCTCATAGAAATAGAAAAAGCAATCATGAATTTCATTTGGAAAAATAAGAGACCCAGAATAGCTAGAGCAATCCTTAGCAAGAAGAATGAAACAGGTGGCATCACATTACTAGACCTTATACTATACTACAAAGCAATAGTAACAAAAATGGCATGGTATTGGCACCAAAATAAACTTATAGACCAATGGTACATAATAGAAGATACAGAGACAAACCCACGTAAATAGAGTTATCTCTTACTAGACAAAGGTGCCAAAAACATATATTGGAGAAAAGATAGCCTCTTCAATAAATGGTGCTGGGAGAACTGGAAATCCATATGCAGCAAATGAAATGAATCCCCTATTTCTCACCATGCACAAAACTCAACTCAAAGTGGATCAAGGACCTAGGAATTAGAGACTCTGAACCTAACAGAAGAAAAAGTAGGCCCAAATCTTCATCATGTTTGATTAGGCCCCAACTTCCTTAACAAGATTCCTATAGTACAAGAAATAAAATCAAGAATTAATAAATGGGATGGATTCAAACTAAAAGCTTCTTCTCAGCAAAGAAACCATCAGTGAGGTGAAAAGAGAGCCTACATAATGGGAGAAAATTTTTACCAAAGTGACTCTTCATAACATGTCTGTTTGTAATTTATGTCATGCCTCTGTTTAAAACCCTCCAATGACTCCCCATTTTCCAGAGTCAAATGACATAAGAGGTCAGTCAGAGTAAAATGACATAAGAGGTCATTGCAGGCTAGGACCCATACGATACCTTATAACTACTGGATGAACCAGGATTCATGAATGTGCCATAGGTATGTGGACAGTCAGTTGCCCTCAAGAAAGCCCAGAAATTTCTGGAAATTCTTTTTAAAATTGGTTTCAAAACCATTTTAAGCCAACAGGTATACTATAGTGTTTCCGTATAGTCAGATGCCTTTTCTTTCAAATAGTCTTCCAGTCTGATCATCAAACTATTTATCACACCATGAATGACAATTATCTCCATATGAAAATTAAAACATCAATACTTAAAGGATGAAAATTTACTAGCCCTGAATTTATTTAAAACAAAACAGCAGGTTTTAAATTAAAAACCACAATAGGATTCTCCCAACGTTTTCTTAATCATCAAAAAGATTGATGGACTATAAGTAGAAATTCCTAAGGCAATTATACAGAGGAAATGATATTTATTTAGCATTTAAGATATTGAAAGTTAATTCATAGGAGCTTTCCTATAATGTTCAGAATTATTTTCTAGAGTAGTTCAGAACTTAAAATAATAAAATCTCATAATATTTCAAGAAACATGTCTTGAAAATATTAAAAAAAGTTACAAAAAGATGATAAACTAATAGATGAATTACAATTCTAAATGAATCAGGAAAGATTCCCCACACCCAGCTCACCATAAAATAAAATCCTTTGAAAAGAGAAAACTAAAGGACAGTTAAAGATGGCAAAGTTACAAAAAAGCTTCACTTTGATAAACAAAAAATGTCAGCAATCTGTTGGAGCACAGAAATAGTGATTGCCCCTCTCACTATGACTTGGAAAGATCACACTTGGCTTTGCTAGTGTGCTTTCTGTCTCCCCATATGGGAAAAATGTAACTGGATAATTTTCAACCAGAAAAAAAATGCATAATTTCAAAAGGAAATTATGGAAAAAGACTGATATAAAAATGCTAAAAATAGTTGATAAGTTCTAAATGGGAATGCAGATAAGAAAATACATAGTAAAATATTTTATAGCTATATGTAATGGGGTGAAATTAAGCAAAAGCAAACTTGAAAGTGGTATATTCCAGAGACCATTTCGATGACAAATAGTAATGTCCTGTTCCATAACAAGAGATACATAACTCAGAGTATTTGAATGTAAATTGGGAATACTCAGAAAGGTTCTCAAGTCTTTTTCCAGTGAGAGGGAGATAATTCCTTGCGATTTTTTTGGTCTTCCTGACTATGAAAAACTCCTCATTTCCCAGGAGTTTTGTGAAATACCATTATTTAAAAAAAAAAAAAAAAAAAAAAAAAAAAAAACTTTCTACAACCTGGTTTTTGGGCATCACAATTCTCTGGGGAGATAAAATGATAATCTGACAGAGCATGTTGGCTCAAACACCCTTAACTTTAATCCTCTGTGAGAAACTAAGTCTACTTTTTCCTCCAGGCTTCTGGCTTGAGGTAACTTTTTTGCTACCACAGAAAGTACTGCCATGTTTCACGAACAGTTGCAAAAATAAACTTCCTGCAATAAGATTCTAAAAACCAGATTATTAAATTTAAAAAATGTAATCTAATAAGGGGCCTGGTGTAGCAAGACATTTGTTAAATGCATTCATTAATAAAAACACATTTTCCTCACACTTGAGACTATAAATGGTGGTATGGTCTCCAGCCAGCCTGCCAAGTTTATTTAATTTACAATGCAGTTGAAACTGAATGTTCTATAAATCAGATACATTATGGGTTAATAGGGCCTTTGGGGAGACCAAGTTTGGAGGCAGTGAGAGAAAGAGTCAGAAAATCTGACTGGTATTATAAATTATTTTTAAGGCAATTGATTTTCAAGTCAGGATTCAGGATGCCAAGACCTTAACTACAACGTGTCCCAGGAAATTGGGAGATTGGAACAGGAAGAAGGAAGAACTGGAGATAGAATTTTATTCTGTCAGGATACAAGTGATAGTGGTAGCTCATCCCAAACTAGCCTTTCTCATTAGGCTGTCCAGCATGAAGAGTCTTTTCTCTCAACACAAGAAAAGTCACCAGTAAGGGATTCTTTACCTCACCCTTCAAACTCCTTCTCCAGAAATTATTACTTAATATTGTAAAAGGACATTGGGTCTACCTATGGGTCTCTGGTAGTTCTGCACATCTTGCAAAACAAGGCCCTGACTGCTCTTTGTTTTCAACTATGTTTGTAAGAAAAACAGATCTGGGAGACAGATATTGTATCCCTCAGAGAAAAGGGTAGGATTGTTGAAAGTCTTGGAATATGAAGATAGTCTCTCCCTATGAAGCAATGGGCAGGCACTTGAATTCAGGGTTCCTCTATTCTAACACAATTCTATGTGTCTTGGGTGTCTGAGTATAAATACAAATGCAGATCCCTGGCTATTGCTATTGTTCTGAGCCATACTCTGACCCAGGAGACTTATCTTCTATATCCATGAAAGGGTAGTGAAGAAGTGGCAGGCTAACTTATTTTCTTGCAGCCTAGCTCATTGTTTTTTAAAAAAAAAAATATATATATATACATATATATATACACACATATATATATACACACATATATATATAACTACTTTAAAAATATTTTTAGTTGTAGATGGATACAATACCTTTATATATTTATTTTTATGTGGTGCTGAGGATCGAACCCAGGGCCTCACACATGCTAGGTGAGCACTCTACCACTGAGCCACAACCCCAGCCCCAGCTTTTTGCTTTTTTATAAAAGCAACACATTTTGATAATGATTGTGATAAAGGAATATATTAAATGTATTATCTATTTCTTTATGGACAACACCTTATTTAAATACTAAATAATTCAGCACAAGTAGCAAGGTGTTCTGTGAAAGAGAAAATATGACTCAAAAAAAGAGGTTGAATGCCCCCAAAAAAAACTTGACAACAACTAAAAAAAAAAGGAATCCAATTAAAAAACAAGCAAATAATCTGATTAAACACTTATCAAAATAAGAAATATAAATGGCCAACAAATATATGAATAAATGCTAAAAACCTTTGGCCATCAGAGAACCATCAAAATTATAATATACTATCTCACCTGAGGTCAAATAGCTGTTATTAAAAAAATTACTGATGAAGATGTGGAGAAAAGGGAACTCACATACACTGTTATTGTAAATTATGTACTAATTTACATATTGACTGTTCTTAATCATTATGGGGAACAGTGTGGAGGTTTCTAAAAAACTAAATACCTGCCATATATATCCAAAGGAAATTAAATCAAGGATCTGGGGGTATTAGCTTAGTGGTAGAGCTCTTGCCTATCATATGTGAGATCCTGGGTTCGAATCCTCAGCACCACAATACAAAATGAGTTGGTTAGTCTGCAAAGGGAATGAAATCAACATGCCAAAAAATATTTGCTCTCCCATGTATAAATATGAGGCACCATTCACAAAAGCTAAGATATGAAATCAAACTTGGTGCTGAGTAGATGAAAAGATAAAGAAAATGTGGTGTATATACACAATGAAATATTGAAGAAGAAAGAAATCCTGTCATTTGCAGCAAAATGGATAGAACTGGAGATCATTGTGTTGAGTGAAATGAGGCAGTCATAGAAAGACAAATACCATATGTTCTCTCTCATTAGTGTAAGCTAAAGGGGAGGGGGGGAAGGCATCCTGAATGCTGAATGGTGATTACTAGAGGATGGGAAGGAGGGGGTGGTGGTGGGAGGGTTGATAAATGGAGGTTAGATAATGAATATGAAAACACGTTTGGATGGAGTAAGTCCTGGTGTTCTGCAGCATGGTGGAATAACTATATTTCACCATAACCTATAATATATTTTAAAAAGATCTAGATGAGAGGCGCTCAAAGACTAAACATAAAGAAATGATAAACAGAGAGAAATGTTAATTACCCCGATTTAATCTATGAATCCTGTATGCATGTATTGAAATATCACACTGTACTCTATTGATTGTGTACCATTAATACATGCTAATTAAATATAATAAAATAAAAAATATCATTGAATTAGCTGTATGACTTAGAAAGATCTGTTAACCTTCTGATCTTCAGTCATTTCATTGTAAATATAATAGAAGTGATTATTACTCTCTCAAGAAAACAAACAGAAAAAGAGGTTGGGGGATTAATGGTGATCATGAATTTTTATTCTTTTTAAACATAGCTTTCATGTGGCACACACTTTCAATCCCAGTGACTCAGTATGCTGAGGCAAGAGGATCAAAAATTTGAGGCAGCCTCAGAACTTGGCAAGACCCTGTCTCAAAAATAAAAGAATAAAAAGGGTTGGGGATGTAGCTCATTGGTAAAATGCCCTGAGTTCAATTCCCAGTACAAAAAAAAAAATGCTTTCAATATAAAACCCAGTTTCATTTATACAGTTCTGCCACATTAAGTGCTGTGTGCTATTTTTCTTTCCTGGTCTAAGTTCAGTATTTACAGAAAAAAATAGGGTCTATGATTCCAAATTTGCTCTGTGACCCAAAGGACAAACATAAGCCTCCTGCCACCAGATCTTCTGAATTTACCCTGTCTCTAGCTGGGAAGCACAATGTTCTGCTTTTTCTGATATTTGTGGCAGAGATAGTTCAGTCCCCTGATTTAGTATGGTTAAAGTTACAGCCTAACACAACTTTGAGTGTCAAACACACAAATAAGACCTACATTTTATGTATTTAATAACATTTTAATTTGCTTTAAATGTAGATTTAGTTTAGTTTTTTTTTTTTTTTTTTTCCTGGAAGTATATTAACTCATTCTTCTTACTTTATGTAGAGCATGAGAAATCTGTCATTGTTAAACCAACCTTCTCTCAATATCTATCAGCTTCTGGAACAGGCAAAATGCAGAGGAAACACAGAAACATTTTCTGATTCTTAATGACTAATTTTATACTCTTAGTGCCTTGCACATGGCAGCAGAGCAATGGATACTAGTTAGACAATGGAGTTAAGTGTAAGTATATTGTTCTTTAAAACTACCCTAGGATTGAGGATGTACTCATGGTAGGTAAAATACCTGCCCACCATGCATGAGACCCTGGTATTTGAGCCCTGTCACCACAAAATAAAACAAATAAGCAAATAAAAAATTATCTGAGCCAGGCACGGTTGTGCATGCCCGTAATCCCAGCAGCTCAGGAGGCTGAGGCAGGAGAATGGCAAGTTCAGTGCCAGCCTCAACAAAAGTGAGGCACTAAGCAACTCAGTGAGACCCTGTCTCTAAGTAAAATACAAGATAGGGCTGGGGATGTGGCTTAATGGCTGAGTGCTCCTGAATTCAATCCCTGGCACACCCCCCTGCCCCAAATTATCTGACCAGGATTTTGCACCAGTTATTTCAATCAATAGAACAGCATGGTAACATGTACCATTTTCTTCATAAGCATAAAGGACTATCTTACCAAACAAGCTATTCTTTAACTAATTTGTTACCTCGGAAAAAATTAGAAGATCAGAGTGAAGAATAGATGCACGTTAAGATCTTTAAAGGATTGGACAATTGAAATTGTCAGGACAATAATCACTTCATTTTAGAAGACCTTCTGCCAGACAAATTAAACGCAGATTTGACACAGAAAAAGAGCAGATAATAACTTAGCAGATAATAACTTGAAAAAATCATTTAAAACATTTGTCTCTGCTTGAGCTTTGGAGTTCAAGGTTGGACTTGTGAATGAAATACTCACATACAGGGCTGGGGAATACTCACATACAGGGCTGGGGATGTAACTCAGTGGCAGAGTTCTTGCCTAGCATGTGTTAGGCCCTGGGTTTGATCCCCAGTGCTGCCAAAACAACAACAAACAAAAGCCCACATGCATAATTAATTAGATATCAAAACAATTCTTAAATTATTTAATAATAATAAAAATGGGTGAATATATCTGCCAAACAAGTTTTACATCTTATTCCTGCATGGTCTAATTTAGTAGTTGCAGCAACTATTATTTTTTCCCCCTTTTACAGGTGTGGAAACTGAGACAGGGAAATTACCTTGCTCAGGTTAATGTTCACTAAGAAATGATAGAATTTTAATTCATTACTCTTCATCCTTACAATTAGAAAATGAGAACATTTTTCAGTGAAAATGGAAATTCCTTTGTTTTCAAAGAAAATAGAAAATTTTCTTGTATGGCCTTTGAAATTACCCCAGAAACTAAATCTGAAGAAGAGATTTGCATTTTTCCTGGTTTATCCATCCAACCTGGGACTACCCATGGAAACGAAAACAAATTATGTATATTCTGGGAATCAGCTTGTTAGAAACCCATTAACTTTTAATTTTTAACCATCAAGATTTTAACCACTGAGGTTATTAGGTTAAATCTATCACTTAAGAAAATTGCAAATGCCTCCTTAGGGAAGAAATTAATTCAATTCTTGAAGCTAAGACTACAGACTCTACAACTCAATGGCGTTCACTTCAGCAGCACTAATCAATTAAGACTCATAATCCTATGGAAATGGAGTGCTAACTTTCCCAAGCGGCCACATCAATTGACATCTGTAACTTTCCAATGAGATGCCCTGATAAGTCTTTATCCTGGGTAGCTGGGAGGCTGTGACTGGTTCCTGTTAGCTACTTGAGATGGGGGAGTGGTAGCAGATTTCTAGTTTTTCCAGATGTGCAACCAAATGATTATTGGTTAGGAGATAAAACATATACTCTTGGTTCTGCTCTGTACTTTCTCCCCAAAAGTTCTATGAGAAAGATAATCTCTCCAAACTATGATTAATTTAGTTAGAAAATCAGTCAGACCTAAAGGTGGCCTTGCACACAGCTTAAAAACAAACAAATCTAGTCTACTTGAAGCTTTATGTGGTATGATTTATCAAGCCCTTAGCTGAAGAATCCTGCCATGCCTTGCCCCAAACCCTTGCTCTCCACACACTTTCCAAAGATTAATCCTCTATAAACTTGGCATATCTAGAAAACCTCAAACTACCCTGTGAAAAGGATTTAAAAGATTTTTGAGGCTGATTTCTCTTCTTTGGATGAAATTCAAACTTCTCTTTACTTGTCATTTTTTTGGTTTTTATGATTTTTTGCTAACCAACATTTCTTGATTTTTTTGCTAATCAACATTTCTTTCTTCTGATTTCTGTTCTTGGGTTGGGGGGTGCCTAGAGGAGAATCCCTACATAAGTGAACACTTTACCAAAGGCTCTCAGTGCTGAATTCTTAGTCTTAATGCCAACCTACCTGACCAAGATTCCCCCTAAAATGGTGCTTGATACAGCTGGTGTACTGTGACTATTTGATAAATGGACAGTGGGAAGCAAAGCAAAGGTCCTTTCTTCACAGGACCTTTAGTCATACCAAAAGAAAAAAGAGTAAATGATAAATAAATACTAATTGTGATAAGTAGTATTAAACAACAGATTCCTCCACAGTCTTGGAAGTTGCCTCCATGTAGGTGGCATGAAGGCATTGAGCTGGATAGGTACCATATGGGTAACTGAAGGAAGAGTGCTTAAGACAGAGGAAATGGCAATATGAGAGCCTTAAAGGGCTAGTATGCCTAGTCTACTTGACATGATCGTGGAATTGGCCAGGTAGGACTGTACTAGGTAATGAGGTCAAAGAGGTGATGAGTTACAACAACAAGGCTATTTTTTTTTAGTAGAAGATCTAATAATTTAGACATGGATGTTCACACTTCTCTTGAGAACACAACGTATCTGGCAGGTATTTCAGGATTCATGGAGTTCTTTGTGTGTGTGTGTGGGGGTGTTAATTAGTTCCATGGAGGTTGATGTGAATCAGTTATTGTGTTTTCACTCATATTACACATATAAACCTTGGAAAAGGATACAAACTTCCCAGAATTAACTATTTTTACTCTAAACATTCACTTAATTAGAGTTTTAGTTTTGATCAAAGGTCAAAATGAGGGGTTTAGTTTGGTACTTGAGTCCAAATCATCTGATTGCTTCTAGCTACTTGCAGGCAGTATATGTGTATAACAGTAGAACAGTTTAGTTTTCATTTTCAGAAACACTACTAACTTTTGCATAAGTATTCCACTTCAGAGATTAACTGAGGAAATATAAGAAATTAAACTTTTAGATAAGTAAAATTCTCACATAACCTATTATAGTGGTCTTAGTTAGAAATTAACTAAGTTTAATAATTTATTGTTGTGAAGTTATATAGGAAAAACCTTGGTAGTTATTTTGGAGGAGTCCATAGTTGAACTGATGGATAAGACACTTTGAAAAACTGTGGGAATATTGTCAGTCCAGAAATGACTCTTTCTACAATCCCTTGTTTGTCTTCCTTATATTGTGATAGTCTAACCTCTGAGACTCTCCCAACTTTCTTAGCTCCCATACCCAGTCTGGAAACAATTGTATTTCTAATGTAGAGAAATTTAAGGAATTGGCTGATACCAGAGAGGTTCAGAACCAGTCCATATGTGTGGTTGATCTGGCTTTGGCTTTGGCTTCATTCCCATATTTTATTATTCTGATAACTGCTTCTGCCATTTCCTTTGGGACTAAACTCTTCTTACATCCTGCTTATCTTTGTGTTCTGCTGGCCTTCTATCCCATTTTCAGGTTTTTTAAAAATTAAAAGTCCTCCCCAAATTAGGGTTGCATAGAGTCAAAAAAGATCCACAATACACCTACATCAGAAGTTGAGCATGGCATATTAGCATACCCGTAACAGCTTCAGCTTTTGTGGAGTGCAGAATGTGACCAGGTAAATAAATAGTGAATAAGGAGACTGGAGGTGTTCTCAAGGGCTGGATTCCCAGAAACCTGTGTTCAAGGGTTTGAAATTTTCCCTAAGAAATGGCTTTAGGTAGGGAAGTGACATGAAAGATTTGAACTTTTACAATGATCACTCTTATAGGTATGGAGAATAGATTGGAAGGAGGTGAGCCTTGAGTCAAGGAAACCACTTAGGAGGATACTGCAATAGTTCAGGCAGGGAATGATGACTGTTTGTCATAGAATTATAGTGTGACAGGGTGTGTGTGAATTCTTATCTTGTATATCCAGCTCCCTTTCCACCTGTCTCCATGCTACACTGGACCTTGAGAAGCTGCCCCACAAGGGCTGCATCAACATTGCCCTCCAGCTTTCAATTAGATTTGGTCAATGGCAGATATCTGTAGGTGATCATAGGGAAGGAAAAGAGGTTGAGAATGATTCCCTCTAGGATTGATCTGTATGTTGGTTGCTCCAGCTAGTGTTTGGCAGCTCAGTTGTTTTGGCTTATATGTGAGATGTTCCCCAAAAGTTCACAAGTGAAAAAATGCAGAAAGGTTCAAAGATAAAATGATCAGATTATAAGAGGTGTAACCGAATCATTGGATTAATGCACTGGTATGGAGTAAGTGGGTGAAACTATGGATGGATTTCCATGACTTGGATCAGAGAAAGGGGGCTTACATAATGGTCAGAACAAAAGTGGCTTTCATCCAACCCTGAATGTATCTGGTTTATTTCAAGCTAACATCAAAGATGTTAGGTCTATTCCTTGTGCTCATGTTGCCAAAGTTCAGTCCTAAAGTTCCACATAACATTCTTATGGGTTTATCTGTATTTTGCTGGGAAATTATGTAGGGAAATAAGACCAAGGTTAATCAGGGACAATCATGGTGGTTACAACTACACATGGCTACAGTCAAATCAAGCTAGATCCATACACTCATCCACCTCAACTGAAGCAGTTCTGAAAGATTCAAATAGAAATGGAACAGAACTCTCAATTTTTTCCTTTTCTGATGAAAGAATACTTTAAATCAACAAATAAAATGGTACATATTTGCAGTACACAATGTTTGATATACATCTGCATTGCAAAAATAATTAAATTGTACCAATTAACATATGCACCATCTCACATACTTACCATTTTTCTGATGAGAACATTTAGAATCTAATTTTTTAGCATTTTGAATATACAATATATTATTAATTATAGTTATCATGAAGAACAGAAGAGGTACAAAGCTTACACATCCTTTCTAAATGCAACTTTGTACATTTGGGCCAACATCTCCTCATTCCCCCTACCCTCAGATCCCCAGCATCTGGCAACAATCCATCACTCTGCTTTCTGTTTTTGTGAGGTCAACTTTGTTAGATTCCACACAAAGATGAGATTTTGCAGTATTTGTCTCTCTATGCCTGTCTTATTTCACTTAGTATACTGTCTTCCAGGTTCAGTTAGGTGTCACAAATGGCAAGATTTTCTTCATTTTTAAGGCTATATGTATATATGGCTTTGGGTAGTAAGAACATTTTCACAATATTAATTCTTTCAATACTTGAACATGTGATATATTTATTTATTTCTTCTTCAATTTCTTTCATCAGTGGTTTATAGTTTTCAGTTTCCAGATATTTGACCTAATTAGTTAACTTTATTCCTATTTTTCATGTAGCTATCATATTATTAACTCATTTTTTGAAAGTGTATTAGTATATAGAAATGCTCCTAATTTTTATATTTTGATTTTGCATACTGCAACTTTGTAGGATGAAAATATTCTATTACAATATTTATTAGTTTTAACAATTTTTTGGTGAGAGTTCTTGGGTTTTATATATATAAAATCGTATTATCACCAAATAGGGACAAATGAACTTTTTTTCTAATTTGGATGCATTTTATATATTTTTCTTGCCTAATTGCTTTGGCTAAGAATTCCAGTACTATATTGTATAGAAGTGGCCAGAATAAGCATCCCTGTTTTGTTTCTGATCTTAAATGAAAAGCTTTTTCCTTTTCATCTTTGATGTTTACTGGGAGATTCCCTTAAGTGGCTTTTATTGTGTGAAGTTACATTCTTCTATACTGAATTTTTTGAGTTTTTATCATAAAATGCTTTTGAGTTTTGCCAAATGTATTTTCTGTATCTATTGAAATGATCATATATTTTTTATACCTCATTTTGTTAATGAGCTGTATCACATTTATTGATTTGCTTATGATGCAATATCCTTGCATCCTAGGGATGAATCACACTTGATTATAGTGTATGATCCTTTTATTGCACTGTTGAATTTGCTTTGAAAGTGCTTTATGGAGGGCTTTTGTATCTATGTTCACTGGTGAGAATGATGTACATTTTTTTTTCTTTATATCCTTGGGATCAGGGTAATACTGGCCTCATTAAGTAAGTTTGAAAGTGTTTCCCCTCTTCAATTTTTTGAAAGAGTCGGCTTGTAATTAATTTTTCTTTAAATATTTGGCAGACTTCAAGATTGAAGCTGACTAATCCTGGGCTTTTCTTTGTTGGGAGGTTTTTGAATACTTATTCAATTTCTTCATTCCTAGTTCATCCCATATTTTCAGTTTCTTCATGATTCAGTCTTTGTAAGTTGTATGCTTCTAGGAATTTTTCTATGTATTTTAGGCTATTCAATTTGCCCCTAAAACTTTTCATAGTATTATCTTATATTTTTAAAATTTCTATGATATCATTGGAATGTTTCCTTTTCACATGTAATTTTGTCTCCTCCTTTATTTTTCTGTTATTCTAGCTAAAAGGTTGTCAATTTCTGTTCATGTTTTAAAAAGTGACTCAATTTAATTGATTTTTTTATTGTTTTTTCTAGTGTTTCATTTATTTCTGTTCTGATTTTCATTATTTTGTTCCTTCTACTGACTTTATTCACACTTTATTCTTTGTTTTTCTGGCTAGTTGAATTGTAAAGTTAGATTGTTTGAGGTCTTTCATATTTCTTAATATAGGCATTTATCTGTATAAACTTCCCTCTTAGAACTACTTTTGCTGCATTTCCTAAGTATGTTGTGTTTACATTTTTCACTAGTTTCAAAACTTTTTAAATTTCTCTTTCTTTTTAGATTCACTTTTTGTTAGGAATGTATTGTTTAATTCCTACATATTTGTGAATTTCCCTCTTGTTGATTTATATTTTCATATGTTGCAGCCTAAAAAGATAGTTGGTATAAATTTGAACAAATCTTGAGTTTGTTAGAACTTGTTTTGTAAACTAACATATGATATATCCTAGAGAATGTTCCACTAGTACTGGAGAAGAAAGTGTGTTCTGCTTTTGTTGGATCTGTCACATTCATTTGGTCAGATTTAGTTTCCATTTCCTTATTAATTTTCTCTCTGGATGGCCTATACATTGTTGAGAGTCACGTGTTGTAGTCCTCTACTTATTGTAGTATTGTAATTGCTTCACTTGGTTCTGTAAATATTTGCTTTATATATTTAGGTTCTCTAGTTTGGGGTACATACATATTTATAACAATTACATACACTTTATGAAACAATTTCCTTGTCATTATATAATGATATTCTTTGTCTCCTGTGACAGTTTTTGAGTTAGTCTATCTTGTTTTATATAACTACCTTAGCTCTCTTTTGGTTACCATTTGAACAAAACATCTTTTTCTATCTTTTTAAATGTTAAAATGAGTTTCTTGTGGTAGCATATAGTTAGATCTTGTGTGTATGTGTGTGTTTAAATCTGTTCAGTCACTATATGTCACTTGATCCTCCGATTTGATCCATTTATGTAATTACTAAAGTAATTATGAAAATAATTACTGCTAGATAAAGACTTCCTACTGCCATTTTGTTAATTGTTTTTAGATAAGTTTGCTATTCCTTTGTTCCACTATTTCTCTCTTGATGTCTTTCTTTGTGATATGATGATATGATGATCTTTTTGTATTGTATGTATCAATTTGTTTATCCTTTGTGTATCTACTAGAGTTTTTTTCTTTGAGGTTACTATGAGGTTTACATAAAACATCTTATAACAGTCTATTTTAAGCCTTTAACAACTTCAATCACATACATATACTTTATAATTTAATGTCTCTTTTGATTATTGATGCCACAGTCTAGATAATTTATATATCATGTATCTATTAACAAATTACTGTATTAACAAATTATTTAGTTTTAGATATTTTAAATATTTTTGTCTTTTATATAAATAATACAGTTAAAATGATTTATGCATTACTATTACAGTATTATTTTGAATTTGACTATATTCTTAACTAAATAGTTTTATCCTTTCATATGTTTTCATGTTGTTAGTTAGTGTCCTTTCATGTCAATTTGAAGAACTTGCCTTTGGCTTTTTTTTTTTTTTTTTTTTTGGATACAGCTTACAGATCTAATAGTGATAAATTCAAATGTTGTCTGGCAAAGTCTTTATCTCTACTTTATTTCTGAAAGATAGTCTACCAGGTAAATTATTCTTGGTTTGAAGTTTTTTGTGTTCTGTTTTTTCTTCCTTTGTTTCTTTTAGCACTTTAGATATATCATTCTACTTTTTCCTAAGGTTTCTGCTGAGAAATCTCCTGGTAGTTTTAGAATTTTGAAAATTTGATTTTAATGTGTTTCATCAAATATTTATTTTTATTTATTCTAATTAGATTTCTTTAAGCTTCCTGATCTGTATATTCACTTCCCTTTATTGATTTGGGAAGTTTTTTGTTATTATTTCTTTACATAAACTTTATGTCCCTTTCTCTTTCTCTGATCCTTTTGGGACACTCATAATGCATATATTGTTTTGCTGTGTGGTGTTCCTTAGTCCTATTGACTTTCTTCACTCTCACTCTTTTTTCATTCTTTTTTTATTTTTTACCATTTGACTGGGACATTTTCAAATGACCTATCTTTGAGTTCATTAATTATTTTTTCTGTCTGATTGCATTTGTTGCTGACACAATCTATGGAATATATTATTTTAGTTATTGTATTAATTTGATTCAGAATTTCAGATTGACTCTTTTTTATGGTTCTTATCTCTTTATTAAACTTCTAATTTAGTTTGTTATTGTTTTCCTGATTTCATTTGCTCTTGATTTATTTTGTTTTCTTGTAGTTCACTGATTCTGTCTATGACAATTATTTTGAATTATTTTTCAGACATTATTTTATAGAGTTTGTGTTTTAGGATCTGTTACTGGTGCTTTATTTTGTATGGTTGCTTTAATTTGTATCATGTTTCCCTGACTATTCATCATCCTTTTGGTCATGCATTAGTGATTACACATTTGAACAAGTATCCACCTATTCTAATCTTTATATACCAGTTTTTTCCAATTATCTTCATCAGTCATCCCATGTGGGGATTGTAGTCAGGCTTTCTGGTGTGGTCTGTTGGCAGGTTTCCTCCCAGAGTCCCCATGCAGACTGATGTGGAGCCTGGATCTATAAGGACTGGTCTAGAGCTTGGGTCCCCCTGGGTGGAGCTTGTACCCCATGAAGTTGGTTTGGATTCCTGTTCTCTTTGTACCAGGTCCACTGGGGGTTGTCCTGCCAACTGGGTCCACATGGATGGGAATGTGTCTATAGGTGCTGACTGGAAACATGGGTCCATGCAGTTCAACCTGGTGCTGGGTGGGCTTTGAACCCTGAGTCAATGGGGACAGTGTGGCATTGGGGAAAAACTGGGAATTCTCAGTTTTCTAGTTTTTTTTCCCCCCCTCAACTTGTTAAGAAAAATAGCTGTAATAATAGTAGGTATCTTACTAAATATCAGACACAGTATTAGACCTTTAAATACATTGTCTTGTTCAATCTTTACAACAATTTATAAAACAGATATTATCCATTTTATGAGTATGAAAATCATATTTCATGGAAGTTAGGTAACCTGACTTAGGTTTACCCATCCACTAGGTGGCAGAGCTAGAATTCAAATTCATATGACTGTTTTATATGTATGGAACTCTGAGAATATTTTCTAGATGTGGATACCAAGGGTTCCTTAGACTAAGCTATATTTGGACTATGTTTAGAGGATTTAAGATTGGGTTTTGAGGAGTTAGTTCAATTATTTTTTTATTATTTATTTATTTTTTTCTGATTTGCTTGTTAAAAGGCTGTATAAACTATTTGACATCATCTTCCAGGCTGATTTTTGACAAGAGATTTATTCTGTCTCCATATTGACTCAATTGTTAAATTTTGAAAGCTTCCAATAGTCACACCAGTTTGTGGGTGGCACTATGTAAGAGAGAGGACACAATTTTATACAGAAGGGGAAAATCATTGGCTCTATCTTAAGTGAAATGTGTGTGTGTGTATATATATATATGTATATATATATATATATATATATATATATATATATATTTCTTGAAAAAGATTAGCAGTCCATGCTACATTTGCCACCAGAGGGAGTCATATGAATACCATAACATATTGACAAAGATAAAGACATAATCATTGACTCATTTCTTCTAGCTTCATTGATTTTTCAACTAGCATTCAGAATTTGGTAAAACTGGCATAATTCTGGAAAAGGACTTAAACATTTCACTTTAATTTATCAGTTAATTAATTACTGTAGGGTTAAAACAGAAGTAACATGCTACTTAAATTTGCATTGATTTACCAAAGATAAACATGAAAACAAACACATTCCAGATTTCAGCAATATATGAGCTTAATCTTATACAGAAACACAAAAATTATGTTATCTCTTTTGTTCCAAAAATTATTATCTACTATACCAAACATAGTATCAAATATTTCTGGAATCAACAATTTTATTTATGTTTAATTAAACATATTTTATCATAATTTTGCCTCTTCTAAAATGACTGTGCTTATTATTGTCCACAAACAATATTAGGTAAAATAAAAGTGCACTGAAAAGAAATTAGGTAGAAAGATTCCATAACCAAAGACTATTTAATATACCTATGCACTCTGAAATACAGGCTAAGATTTTCTCAATTGGTAAACCAGAAGAAAATATTGATTGTTACTTGTAGGCAACTGGTTGGTTTATAATATAATTTGTTTTATTTCTAACTTTCAGATTGATTAATCAAAATAATTTTCTGAAACCTACTATATACATAGCACTATATTTTTCATTAAAATTGAGGTCTAGTGACAATCTTGGCAAGATGAATTCTGAAGTGATATATAGACCAGTTGTCCTCAAAAAGTGGTACGTGGACCAGCTCCACCATGATTGTTTGGGAACTTGTTCAGAATACAAATTCTCAAGTCTCAGTCAAAACCTCAGTAGGTCTTGAAATTCTAAGCATGGGGTCCAGTCGTCTATGTTTTGGCAAACTCTGAGTGATTCTGATGCTCATTTACTGATAGATATATATAGTCTATTGAAACTCAGTCCAATGACATATGCAGATTAGAGTGTTGCTTTTTGTATTTTGTATTTATATTTCATGGACAAATTTTAAAAATATTTAAAAATGAATGATCATTAAAAATTGCGTAAATGTTATAACTTTTTGTAATCTCAAATATTCATAGGTTAAAGTAGTTGAATTTTAAAAGAATAACCATACATTCTGAAGAAGCAAGAATAAACAATATATACTTTCTGTAAAATGAGAGGGAAATTTCTGTTTTCTTTTCCTCTCTCTACAGTATTGGCTGTGCCCCAAGATCATGATTTACAGATTTTTATGTTTTTCATTTTGAATTTATATTGTTAAGAACTTCACAAGAAAATGCTATTGAAAAGTGGCCTTTCCAAGGAAAAAGTGAGGTTTTCCTAGAACAGAATAAACAAATTTAATATTATGAGATGACTTTAACTTTGTACTGTATGTACTTTGTTGGTGGGGGTGGGGATTGAGATTTAACCCAGGGCACTCTGCCACTGTGCTGCATTCCAGCCCTTATTTTTATTTTGAGACAAGTTCTTAATAAATTGCCAAGAATGGCTTCCAACTTGTGATCCTCCTGCTTTAGCTTCCTTGGTTGCTGGGATTAAAGGTGTGTACCACCACACGGCAATTTTTATTTATTGCTTTATTTTTATTTTATTTTTTGGTACCAAGGGTTGAACCCAAGGGCACTTAACTGAGATCTTTATGTACTTTTTATTTTTGTATTGTCTGAATTTTTACTTTAGATACATGCATTGCTTTATAATAGAAAATATATTTCTATTCAACAAAGAGTGTTTTAAAATTATCTTTAAAGTCTAGCTGCAAACAAGTAACTGCAATATGACGTAAAATAAACCTGGCTTTATTTTGGCTTATCAAGAGTACTGAATTGCTGATATGATTAGTTTGAATCATATTAGTTATTTCAGGTACAAGCACAAAGTAATTAGATTATAAGTAGATGGTCTCATACATTCTATGTGATTGACCTGTATGTACATAATTGATTTCACTGGTCATTTTTATAACTGACCTTAGAGATGACTTGGATCACTGTGTTAACAGCACACTACATATAAGGCACAAATAATAGGCACACCAAAATAATGTAGCTGCAAAGATTTAGTTGATGTTCTTTCAATTAGATTGGCACACCAAGATAATAGCTTCCAATAATTACTTACCCTTCCTTATATATAAAGGATAATGTTAAGATGAATTCTTTTCCCTGTTTGCAAGGAAAAGAAAGTTACATACACATTTGTTGAAGATTAAATATATGGATGAGTTCTTGAACTTGCTTGACCCTTTTGTAGGAGGAAATGAGATTTTCAAAATTTTTCTTCCTGTTCTTGAAATGACCAAATTCACAAAATGGGGGGCGGGGGGAGGAAGTGTTGGGCTAGCAATTACTGATTTATAGTAAAACATTCAAAATGTTAGAACTTGAAGAATGAGGTCGCCATAAATTTCTGGCAATTTCTCTTCTTTAGGGCTCAGAATTGGAGGCTGCTGTTAGTCTTCAAGACCATCCTTGCCCATGCATGTTCACTGCCGGAAGTTACATGAAGTGCATGTCGTGAGGGTAGCACAGCTCTCCGAAGATAAGACATAAACTTGCCTTGTAGGATTTAAAAATCATTGTTTTGGGGATGTTGTATTCAAGGAAGTTTTAAAATAACATTCAGATTGGAAAGTTAGAATTTCATAATGCTGTTCAAAAGAATCAATGGGCAAGAAAGTTTTGTAAAAATAATACATATGTAAATTATTATGTATAAAAGCTATATCATTTTGAATTTATATTGTTATGTTATTTTTTATGTGTTTCCAAAACACTGTATTTACAGTGATTTGTAAAGCACCCAAGAGACCGAGATAGTTTTAAAACTTCTTAACAGCTATCTAAATGAGGCTGTATATTGTAGAGTTGAAGAATATGCGTTTTGAGTCATGTCAGATTTGAAACCAGGTAGAAAGTTTTGGCACTGAATAAGTATAGTTCAATTTCCTTTGTTCCCCACTCTCATTGCCTCATCCAGAAAATGTGAAGAACAGTGTTTTATTCTTCATTGGGGAATATCTGTGACAGTGCAGGAATAATACAGCTCTTTTTTTTTTTTTATCTCTTAGATGAAGTTAAGTTTATGACGTGAATATATAATTATGCCTGGGAGCATGTCTCTTGAACATACATGTTTTTATTACTCTTTCATCTTATTTACTATTATCATTTAGTGGCAAATATATTCTAATAATGTGAAAAGAAAGCCACCTCAAATGAAGAAGTTTAAATCCTGTTGACTACAATTATGCAGCCTTGTGGCCCATGTCCCACATGAGCCGCTGAACAAATCACTGGTGTGTATTTGGGGTGACGCAAAATGACCACAAACACAGACTCAGATAACTTTAAAGCTTCAGGACAGCTTTCTATGACTCCCAGCCTCAAGCCACCAAAACAGGGAGCAAGGTAAAGCTAGGAGAGTCTGGTGAGAGAGAGAGAAACTTGTTCAAAAGCGACTCTTATTGGAGGGGAAGCTGTTTCCTAGAATATTCAATATGTAGAACGTCAAGGGAGTAAGATTACAAAGGACAGGTGTGGGTAGCCCAGCCCCTCTGGGTGTTGCCCAGTCATAGGGCCACACCTTGTTATCTGAGCCTGGGAAAATCCCAGGGAAAAGTCATAGTCCTAAGGCATCAGACATCAGTCCCCTTTCATTTTCCTGGATAGGCATCAGGACTTAATGCATTTATTTACACAGTGGCTTCCCACACAGCCTTTTGAAAATCCCAAGAACACTGTCAGATTTAGTCACTTCAGTTTTTAATTTTGAAGGTTAATGGATCAATAATAGAAAGATCAGGAAACAGAGAGGACATCTTGCTTTTCTTCTATTTTTGCACGGATTGAAATTTTGGCATATTCTTTATATTTTAAGAAAGAATTTTAGCTGCTAAATGGCTATTGTTAAGTTAATATTGACAAAAGCCTTACTTTGTCTTTGAAAGCAGGAAATGTGTAAGGAAGCTATTTATAGCTGATAAAACCATTGGGTACTAAGCCATCACTGATAGTGATTAAAGGATGCAAGTGTCAGGGAATCCACAGCTCCCTTAAGTAAAGAAGAATATTAAATAGCTCCTGAGGACCATTGTGGTGTGGCCTTTTTTCTCCTTTAATAAGAAAAGATTGCAAGAAGCTGAGAATAGAGAGATTATCCCTTTATGTAATTTAAAAACAGGGCTTTGGATTTCTAGTTACAAAAAAGATATCTTTCAATATAATAAAGCCCTTACCAAAGAGGAAGAGTACATAAATTATAAGAATATCTTAATTCTGTATTTCATTATTTTAAATAGCATTTATCTCTCCATAGATCTTATTTTTGCTGTGCTGTGAAAATCAGCTCAAATTCAAATTGCATAAAGAAGATAACCATTAAAAGGAAAATACAGCAATCCTTAAACAGACAGTGTTGAGGATGAAGCAAATGTATTAAATAATTTTTCTGTAAACATTTTCACAATATTTAAAAACTAATTTATCCTAAGGTTTGGAATTATTCTCATTTACAATTTGGTTTGGACCAGTTTTCCTTAATTAGGAGAATAAATTAATAAAACAAGACGGATGTTAATGATTTATGAAATTTCTGATATCAGAAGCTGGGTTTGCTGCCTGACTGCCCTCAAGGTTGACATGCACTGAATTAGGGTGTCTGTGATGGTGAGTCAGGAAAGTTCTGGCTTTTTCCTGTGGCCATAGGCATATGTTTTCAAGAACAATAGTCACACACAATGTTCAGTTTAGAATCACAGATTGGAATGACATAACATGGTCCTTAGGTTGTAACTGTTCTCTATCCATAGAGACAACTTGCTCATCTCTTTAAATGTTTGTTTGGTAACCACTGGCATACCAAGTCACCAAACATTTATTAGAAGCTTACATTTCCTTTAATATTTTGTTTTTTTAAAATAACCTAATTCCTTTTAAAAAATATTATAATTTCTCAGTGATGTATATAAGTTCTTTGGTATAGCCTGCCATTTGTTTGTAGATGCAAGCCATGAGTTCTACTTCTAAGACTATACCTTTCAACTGGTACAGTGACTTATGCATCTTACTGTTTAAATTTTTTTTTACCATCTCTAGTTTTTACTGTTGTCTAGATTTGTGGATTTTTGCCAGTAAATTGTAGCCAACATAATTATTAAATCACATATGGAAAAAATTTGCACACATACATAAATACTATTATTATTTTTATTTATTTATTTTATGCATCATGCTACTCTTACTTATGGTTTATATGTACTTTTACTTATGGTGTATGTATGCCAGTGTGAACAAACATAGAAGCAATAATATCAATTCATACTGAAGGGTTGATTGTCTCATGTAATGCAGGAAGGCATTTTCTTGTTCTTAACATAGTACAAAAAGACCATGATAAAACCATCTTGAGAATAGCACATGAAATATTTCAGGTTTTATAATCTCATTTTGTCAATTCATCTTACTCTAAAGAAATTTTAAATTTGCATTTATTACAATCAGTGTTATGCTAGTAAATGTTTATATCACTCTGGGGGGAAAAAGAGCTGTAATTAGTAGTGTTGGCTGATTTCCTCATGTAAATACTTCCAGTAAGACTGATTTCAACCACCAACCTCTCATCCCTGATTGGTGAGTGGAGTGGAGAGAGATGAGCCCAACTGATTTTCTCAGACCAGCATGAGCCAGCTCCAGGCTGGTTATAATTCATTTATATAAGTAGTCATTTGACCTAATAAAAGCTGAAATTATGGCATTGTTTTAAATTATTTTTTAAAAAAAAATCCTAATAGATTTTGTTACACACCAGATTACTTTAGTATCTTTCTTTGAGAGGAATAACCCCAGAGAGTGATCTGAGTACTTATAAATAGATAATCACTGTGGAAAACTCTTAAAACAAATCTCATATATTTGAAAGAGCTACGAAGTCAGAGACGTAAATTATTCGAAACTCCTTTTTTCCACCTGGAGAGCAATCTTGCCATGTTAACACCGAGTTTTATTGCTGCTATTTCTAATATTTGCTACCTATAACAGTAGTGTACAGAAAACATCTTTGTACTGTAAATTCAATGATTTTGAAAATATTTTTATTTTTCATCATAGAAAAGGTAGTCTAGAATAGTATTCACACTTACAGTTCACTGGTGTAAATCTAAAAACTGATGTTTACTATTTTGTAATGAGAAAAAAGCCAAAATTGAAGTAAGGGCTTAGACATTATCATGGCAATTTACCTGTGGCATCCAAGATATGATTGGTGGACTCCTCTCATAGGTCTATATTTGTGTCCTATACTCATTGGATAAGGAACAACCCAGTCTGTGTTTTAACAATTATTTCATAGGATAAGGTGATAGATCTGGCTATAACAAAAAACTCAAGATGAATCTTGAAAATATATAACATGTCTCATTTTGTATAGAAGATAAAAGTGAATATTCTGAATTTGTCAAAATTGTTTTTAAATCTCAAATTTCATTCTCATCAATATTTCTCTGTGAAACTGATTTTTGTATTTGAGGGTTATTAAAACAAAACAGAAACCATGCAGAAATCCATAATCTTTTGCAAGTAGTATTCTTTTCAATCCAACCTTGGTTAGACAGTTTAAAAAACAAGAAGCAAGTTTATTTATTGCACTAAAATCTTAAAATATTAATATATTAGTGTTTAAAATGTGTGAACAAACACACCTTGTGAATAGGCATTTAATATGGGAAATGGCTACTCTGAAAGGTCTAGCTGTCATTGTGGAATGGAAATGGCTACAAGAGTATTAGAAATTCTCCATGTCAATTGCCATGCACACATTTTTAACAAACAACAGCTACTATTTTGTAATTTATTATACTACTTGCTCCCTTTGATTTTTCCTAAATTATAGATATTGTAATGTAATTTTATGCTTATTGACTCTATTAATAATAAATTAAACCTGTATCTTGTATGCCTAAAATTCATTTTTTACAATGCATTTTATTATACTTTACAAAAATAGTAATTAACAATGAAAGGAAGGCAGAAAAAAAATATTTCTTCACTGAGTTTTAAAAGAGCTAGTCCATAAGAGTGCCTGCCATACAGAAGTAATTTAATAAGTATCTAGTGAAGGAAGAGACGATTAGAGCTCCCATAGGTATAGAGAGAATCAAAGAAGTTTCACATTGTTATTCATTGTTAGTCATAAATCTTTGAAAAAATTTATATTGTTGGTTACATTTTTATGTACAGACTACAACTCGTATTGTCAAGTACCAGCAGTAGAAATTTCCATATGTCTAACCTAAATGAAGTTGTTCGCATTCTATTGTAGCTATGATTGGATAAAGGTCACAGCAGACAAAATAATCTTTTAAAAATATACATTTGGTTGTTCCACTCATTTTCTGGCTTAAAACTCTCTAACAACTTCTTATCACATTTAGAATAAAATTCAAACTCCTTGTCATCACATGTAAGATCCTAGGTGGTCTGCACCCAGCCTACCTCTCTGACTTTGTCATGCCATTAGTACACCCAGCCATGTCAGTCATATCTGTGTTCCTTGAACATGCCAAGCATGTGCTTACCTCATCACCTTTTATTTGATGTTCCTTTTACTGAAGATCTTGTGCTCAAATCTTCCCACGGCTGGGTTTATCTCATTCTTTGAGATTTTAGATTAGTATTGCATTCTAGAGAGGCTTTCCTCCTTTCTGTCATTTATCAAGTAATTATTTTCTCAATTTAATGGCACCTATCACTATCTGAAATTATCTTGGTTGTTGGTTAATTTCTTTTTTTATTTGTACCGGGGATTGAACTCAGAGGCACTCGACCACTGGGCCACATCCCCAGCCCTTTTTTGTATTTTATTTAGAGACAGGGTCTCACTGAGTTGCTAAGTGCCTCGCCATTGCTGAGGCTGGCTTTGAACTTGCCATCCTTCTACTTCAGCCTCCCAAGTGCTGGGATTACAGGTGTGCACCACCACACCGGGCTTATTGGTTTGATTATTGTGCCTCTTTCTTTTCATTAGAATGTAAAGGTGAGGAAGGTGAGGAACTGTATCTCTTGTTTATGTCTGTCATTGTCAAAATCTGGTATTTTGGGAAGGATTCTAAAATATAACAAATGTGGGGAGAAGAACCATTTTATTTTCACTAACACTGAGTCACTTCATTTGGAAATTATGGAAAAACTTGAGAAGATATCTTACTGAAGAGGTGTGCATGTCAGTGGAGGATTTTTGTTGCTATGAAATTATTAACCTATGGAAATAAGATCTGTTTCTCATTTGATAAACTCAATTTTCAATGCCATATGTAATCATCCTCACCCCCAAATTTCTAAGAAACCTTTCAATAAACTCATTAATCCATATTTTTTGAGAAGTCCAATATATTTTCGTATATTTTATTATCATCCTTTCTTGAAAATCAAATGTTTGCTATATAACACAATGTCTTCAGCTGGGATCCACAGATGCCCTGAAATTGGATATGAACTATGATATATATTAATTTTATTAAAGGAAAATATAGCTATCATCAGATTCTAAGTGGAATAGTGATGCCTATAAAGATTGAGCTTCTTTTACATGAATTCCAGAAAACATAAGCAGGAAAAGTTCAGAAACAGTCTGCATATATTGGCACCAATTAATAATAAGCTTAAGATGAAGGCATAAACTTACAAAAATACTTATTTCTGTGTACCTATTTTTGGCTACATTTTGAATTAAATTCCCCACCATGAATGTACTGAGATTGAGAAAGAAAGTTAATGGTAAGCTCTCTGAAGATGAGATACACTTTGCAATTAATTATTTTGCACAGCAATACAACTGATAAAGCTAACTGCATTTATTCCAGATATAGCAGAAAGCATCAACTAGAACCGCATGGGATGATTTCTTTGCTATGTGAAAATTTTCCCTGATAAGGGTTTTAGTAGCCCTATTCATAACTAAGAGCTAAAATCCATCATATATGACTTTCAGTCTGCTCTGATTCTGATCAAATGGTCTACTTGAACTTTAATTTTAAAAAAATTAGGCTCTAGAAATATTAGTAAGATTTATTTCTGTATGTCCACTCTTTCACTTCTAATGTAGAAAGGATTAAATGGATTTAGATGTAGATTTCATTCTAATTTAGTTTGGAACCTGAGATGATATACCTTATATCATTTAGAAATATTCCAATCTTTTTCTTGTTATTGAAAATATCACAATCACAATTTCTGTTGTCTAATTTTAGCCTTTGTAATAAATAAGAAAAAATATCATTTTTGGAAAATCTGCTTTGAATGTATAATGTTCATGTTGCACCTACAGCATGCTAGATAAGTTGGCAGTCAATGCCTTTAATACTGTATTCTTAGATGGATGAATACATAAGCATATACTTTGCTATTTTAGTATTTTTAAATATACATAAGGCATACATACATATGCTGTAATTTTTTTTTTGAAGATACTTACCTAAGTTGTTGAGGTCACTCTGAACTCAAAAGTTGATATTATACTATAAATTGCTTGGTGAATATTGTTCTAGAGTTCTAGAAATTTCCTCAAACATTTTCTACTGCTTAATGAAGACCTTGCCTTCAAGCAGTGAAGAATGGACCCGTACTTTCTGTAAGATTAATATATGAAGAACTCACAGAAAAATTTTAAGAATATATAATTTCAATGTAATTAGAATATCTAATATAATTTTCTTAGGTATGGCATTGCTAAATTTTATACTCATTCTCTTCAGGATGTTAATATTAAAAAAAGAAGATTCTCCAAAATTATAAGAAAAGCTTTGAGCTTTTTTGAGTCTATTCTGATTTCTTCCATAGTCCCCTTAAACAAAATGAAGCAATTGAAAAATCCACCAGATAAAACCATTACATGCCTTGCTGGCACAAAAAAATACCTCCCACTATGTCAAGCACTTATTATCTTGTGAATCACAGTAGAGAACAATAAGAACTACAAAGAGGTATTTCTGACCACTGATGCTTGCTTTTTTTATTTTTTTGATGTTGGAGCTTGATCTACACATAAAATATCAGCACTTACTGAGCTAGCACTGTTCTCTGATCAAGAAGAGTATTATTTACAGAATAGAGCCTGACTCACAAACTAATAATGAGCTTTATATCTTTTCTATGGTTCTCAAAGTTCTGCTGTCAATTCTACTTCCATACTGTTATAATTTGTACTGCTTATAAACTCTTTGGGGGTTTATATATTTCCTTTTAAAATATAATTTTTTAAGTTGCAAAAGTGTTCTATAATAAATATGATTCATTTTTATTATCAGAAAAAAATTAACATTTGAAGTTATTTATTTTTAGAAAGTGCTCTTGTGTGGAAGATAACAACGTCAGCACTAAGGAATTGGGTGAAGTGATTGAGAGTATTGGTTTGGGAATCAGATTATTTGAATTCTCAGATGTGAACTAAACTAACAGGTGATCTCTGAAATATTTACCGATTCTCTGCAGCTTAGTTTCCTCAACTAAAAATGAGAATAACAATAATTCCTATCTCAAAAAATTGTAATGATAATTAATTGAATAATTACATGACAAGTAATTTGCTCTGGCACATAGCATCTACTCAATAAATTTAATTTAATGGGCATTGGACTATATCTATTATAACACATGTAGTCCATATATTAACTAAAATGATGCAACTTTATTTATTTATCAGTATGTGATACTGAAAATAGAACCCATTGCTTCACACAAGGTAGGCAAGCTCTCTACCACTGAGCTACAACCCCAGACCCTGAGCATTTTTTTTTCTAAGAAAATATTTATTAACTTTTATTTTTGGTAGGCTGAATAGATTCAGATATTGAAAATACCAGAAAAGTCTGCCCTTTATAATATTTATAATTCTTTGGTCTTTGCATAGAGGGTTGCCATCAAGAATCTGTTTTGATTTTGCAGAGCTCTTCAGAGCGAGAACTTTTTGGAGATTCTTTCTTAAAATAATTTGGCAATGATCCTATTAATGTAACAATTAATAGCTTGGGTCAATAATTTTCAGCATATAAATTTAAGTCCCTTTTTCTAACCACAAGACTGTCTTTACTTGAGTTCATTCACTTTGGGGAGAGATATTTTTCTGTTACATTTTCATCTCATCGGTAATAAGCAAATGATGAAGCACAAATGATCTTAGACTTGACAAAGCATGTCTTGAAGAAGAGGTTTTCTGTTCGTTTGTTTTTAGCAGTGAGTGGGGGAACTGACTTCCCAATCTTTTCATATTTCTTATTACCAAGCAGCTAAGGACAACATAAGGAATTTAAGAATGAGTTCTTAACTGTAGCTACTCTTTCTCTATTTTTAAGAATGCACGATGAAAGGTGTGCTAATTCTTCTCTGACTTATAACCTACTAAAGGAATACCTTTTCAACTCATGCATAGTCACAATTTTATTTTCTATGAGGAGGAATATTAAGTATGCTTAATATTAAATTTTTGGAACTTTTTAGATCACTGTTATCGCATCGGGCAGCAATTAAGGCTGGAGCTAGTTCACAGCAGTTATTGATCATTGCCTAAACTTATCTACAGTTTCACATGAAGTCTATATTTATGGAATACTTACTATATACTAGGCATGGTAATAAGGCATGGATGATACAAAGATAAGTAATACTTTAGTGAGTCGGCAGTCTTTAACAGAGAAGTTATAATACAATGTAATAAAGATTTTGATGATGGAGATACAAATAATTAGTCATAAGTCCTCAATAAAGAGTGTCCTCAGAGGTAGAATTTTGCCAAGGTTAAAAGCAAGAAAGGACTCTGGAGGCGGAAGGAACATTATGCAAACACATGTAGAGCTTCTTTAGGGCATCATCTACTGAAATATATGACAGGAGAATGAAAGGCAGATCAAGCCACAGAGCAGCAGTTCAATGGGTGAAATTTTTGGATCTTTGTGTGTCATGTTATGTTCCAGTCAACCTATGAGTTAAGTAGAGAAGCAAAAGCTCTGAACTAGAGGTATGACATGATCAGATGTTAAAAAGAAAACTTAAGTAAAATTCTAGAAGTAGGGGGTAGACAACAATATCACACTTTAAAAAATCTCTAGATCTCATTCTAAAATTTTCTGTTTTAGAAAAACGGGAGAGCTTCAGTCATTGTTGAAGGAACAAACTGTTTCTTTTCATGATTCTCTTAAGGATAGTCAGCCCTCAGAATAAATGGCATAAATAACTTATAGGAGGAAAGATTTATTTTGGCTCAGGGTTTCAGAAGTTTCATGGTCAACTGGCTCCAGTGCTTTGGACCTGAGGTGCGGCAGAACATCATGGGTGAAAGGCACGGCAAAGGAAAGCTATTCAGCTCGTGTCAGCTGAGGGAGAGAAAGAGAGGGAGAGAAAAAGAGAAAGTGACTGGGGAGGCTAGAGAGAAGAAATACCCTCCCATGGCATGCCTGTTGTGATCTGCTTCGTTATTCAATCAGGTCTCACCTCTTATAATCCCCGCTGCTTCCTAGTAGTCCATTCTGCTATCCACGAATTAATCTATTGATAAGGTCAGAGCATTTATGATTAGTCACTTCCCAAAAACTCTACCTCTGAACATTGCTACATTGGGAACCAAGCCTTCAACACTTGAATCTGGGAAGGATACTTCATATTCAATCCATAACAGTATCCATGGGTTTTACACCCATGGATATGACCAATTGCAGATCAAAAATACTCCGAAAAAAATTATGCTTTTACTGAACATGTACAGACTTTTCCCCTTTGTTATTATTATTCAAATAATACAGTAAAACAACTAATTACATACCATTAGGTACTGTAAGTAATCAAGAGGTGATATAAATTACATAAGAGGGTATAGTAGGTTTTATGCAAATACTTGAACATTTGATACAAGGTACTTGAACATCTTCAGATTTTGGTCCTGAAACCAGTTCCCTCTCGGGGACTAAGAATCAAGTATATTTGTTTTAAGGGGGAGAAAATATATCAACTTAAAGATGGAAGGTACTTAGAGATTCTGTGGCTTATTTTCATTGGGTCCTACTTGAGGGGACAGAATCAAGCCACATGACTGGCTAAGGAGCCAGGGCTAAATCCTGGTCTACAGTACTTTCTCCTGCCCTTCTCTGGTAGTTTGTTTAGGTTTTTGAGAGCAGATCAAATTGGGAATGCTGCTCAGCTCACCTGCATCTTGTGTACAAGAGAATATTTCATTAGGACAAATGGAGAGTTAAATGAATTCTGATATTCCTGGAGGGAAAGAAGAGAATAAAGTTTCATTTGATTTGGACTTGATTTATTCTTCATACCATCTTCAGCATGAAAGTGTTTTGTTTGACAATGGACTCACATTGTAAAGGCCAACTTTATACACAGTCATAGTGGTGAGGAAACATTGTATATATTAATAAAAATGAAGTTACAACTTATAGCCATCTGTTCCATTTTATATGAATATGAAGCTCATTTTTCTTTCCAATATTTTCTTTACACACTGTCTGTTATAAAATAGTGGATCCCAAGCTACTCTTCTTCAGAATCTTGTAATATATATTGAATAAAAAAATAAAGTTGAAAGAATTTAATGTATATTAGTAAATAGATTTGGCTAATTTCCGAAGTGTCTGTTTTGAACATTAAGAGATTTTTAGCATTTTCCCAGAAAAATCAATTCTTGAAGTCATCTATTATAGCAAAATAATAAGTTGGCCCTTTTAATACTATTTAATTTGAGTTTTATAGATTTGTTGGTAGAGAAGGCAGATAGGGAATGTATGTTATGTTAGCCAAGAAAATTCAGAGAAAGAAATGTTCTAGGCTATCTTCTAATTCAAAGAAGGATATATTTCTAATGTAAAATAGAATCTTCAACATAAAAACTTTTAGATAATCTTAGAGATAATTAAGTTTTATTTGGCTCTTTTTTGCAAATATGTGATAGGACCATTTTAAATATGGAAAAGATTGCATTAAAATGAGTTATTTATAGATATGCAGCCTTTAGAGCTTCTTCAAAAAAAAAAAAAAAAAACAATAGATAGAACTGCTGATGGGAAGGTAACTGGTCTTACTTAGCATGGTTATTTTAGTTCTTGTGCCAACAAATACAGAATCATGCATACCTGCTTGGCTTTTATAATCAAGTCAGATATATATCCTTCTTTTAATATTTATTTATTTGCTTTAGTTGTACACAATGCGTTTACTTTTACGTGGTGCTGAGGATCGAACCTGGGTCGCACACATGCTAGGCGAGCACTCTACCTCTGAGCCACAACCCTAGCCCCCGCTGAGCCACAACCCTAGCCCCTGAGCCACAACCCTATCCTTTTTGTTTGTTTTAATGCCTCAAACTGTTCACATACAGTCTTTAGAAGGTTGTTAGATAATTTCATTATTATAGATAATTAAAATGTATGTTTCTGAACCATGGGGTTCAGCTTAGAAGGGACACAGATTAGGCAGGGTCTTGCAGGCTAAGCTGTGGTAAAGGTTTTGTATTTGTAGCAGTAGCAAGGGTACAAATGGGGAAGTTATTTAGTGTCATATTACAATGTTCCAGGCTGGAGAAAGAATATTGTGGTTTGTCCTAATGTGGTAATAGAAGAAGGGGTGAACAGTAGTTGAATTTTGCATATATTTCAGAGGAAGAGCCATTAAGATTTGCTGATATGAAAGCAGATAATATTTCAGTGAAATTCTAGTAGAAAAATCATAATAATTATATAGTCAAAGCAAGTATATTAGAATTGATTCACTGGGAATAATGCTGACATTCAAAATCTGCATTTCTTTAACTTGAACACTTTCAGCATCTTCCTGCTAGTACCATTTTATATTTGACCTAAATAATGCTGCTTAGAAATTACTCACTCAGCCTTCATTTGTGCCATAAAGGATGGCCAACATCTTAGACTCTTGCATGATATAATTGTGGAACATTTTGTAAAAATTTTTGTTGGCAGAAAATTCTATTGTGTATAGTTATTTTTAGAGAGTCAAATCGCCTCAAGCCATATCATCCATAAGACAGATTCTGTTCCTCTGGTGACATTTTTAACTAGTAAAAGCATAGACATAGTGGATTGTTGTTAGAGATAATGTAGAAAACCCTCAAAATTTAAGAAAAGTAGAAATAGCAGATGGAAAACTGAACAAATGAGAATTCCCATGAATCTGGAGAAAATTGTCTTGAATTATTAAATTTTCTGTATCATCTCACTTCTTCATTTGTTTCTTATGTTCCATTTCCCTTAACTCAGAGTAATTGAATGATGTTAGATAGAGTAAAAATAAATGTATTCAACATATTTAAAGCATTTTCCCAGTTATAGTGATATGTACATTAGCATTATGAATGAAATTACATGCATTGTAAGCATTTACATTGAACACTTTACCTTATACAGTTAAAGACTTTAAAAATTCGACTTCAGGGCTGGGGTTGTGGCTCAGTGGTAAAGTGCTTGCCTGGCATGTGTGAAGGCCCTGGGTTCAATCCTCAGCACCACATATAAATAAATAAATAAATAAATAAATAAATAATCCACTGAAAACAAAGAAAAATAATTTTTTTAAAAAAATGTACTTCAAAAACTATACCATATTAAAAAGATTAGGTTTGATCTTATGTACAAATAGCTATTAATGTGGCTTTAGATGCAAATAGAAATTGAATCCAAATGCAATAAACCACACTAAGTATTCGCAAAAGGTTGAGTACTAATCTGAAGATACACTTAAATAATTGTTGTCATCACATTATGTGTGTTTTCTGGTACACTGGTGCTTCTGCTTATTTATGATCTATGTCACTTTGGGTTGCCATAATGCATCATAGATGGAGTGGCTTAAACAATGGGCTTTTATTTCTTATAGTTCTGGACTTTAGGATGTCTGAGATCAGAGTGCCAGTATGGTCAGGTTCTGGTGAGAGTCCTTTTCCTGATTTGCAAAAGGTTGTTACCATTGTGTTCTCACATGGCAGAGATCAGAGAAGGAAGCTCTTCTGTGTCATTTTAAAAGGCACTAATCTCATTCATGAGGATTTTACCCTCTTGACCTTTCCAAGGCCCCATTTGCAAACACCCTTACTTTGGGGAATTGGACTTTTGACATATGAATTTTAGAAGGACACATTCAATCTGTTCCAGTGTTTTTTGAAGTAAGGATTTTATCAAAATGATTCTGCAGACACTAAGTTACAGTCAAACACATTTTAGCAAGGCTTTTCAAGTTTTTGATATGCTAATGAGTTCTGTGAATCTTCCATGTGGGAAAAGACATAAAGTGCACCCCAAACTTATTTAACTAATGCCTTTGTTTTAGGAACTGTCTGATAGCATTGATGTTTTGAGATGTACCAGTTAAGAAATATTGGTCTAGACTATAAAACTGGAGTCCTTTTTCTTTTCCTACCCTTAAGTCATTACTAAACTGTAATTTTATTATTTTTCAGGCCTCCATATTAATTGTTCTTTTAAAATTTGTTTCTCTGATTATTTAATACATGGTTTGGGACCGTTGGGAGACAATAGCCTTTATTTCTCAGCTATTGCACAAAATAAAGGATTAATTAAACGTAGTAAAAAAAAAAAATAAGGAGTATTAAACCCCAAATTACCATTACCCAAAGCAAAATGTTTATTAAATGTTTTGGTTGGGGAAATATGAGCTTTTTAAGTTTAAAACAATCAACTGAGAAAATAAATCATTAAATGTAATTTGGATAGTTGAGAGTTCACTAATTGCTAAAACTTTACACATTATGTAAGGGGGTACAACCAAATTACAATACAATACAAACAATAACATAAGAAAATAATTACAACAAATATAACAAATGAGCTCATATAAATCAATAAGAAATACTCAGAGACCAAATAAATAAGTGACAAAAGATAAGAACTAATACTTTCACCACAAAGGTAAAAATCCATGTACAAAATCTTTTCTTCAGTATTACGAGTATAATTAAGACAACAATGAAACATGTTTTTTGACTGCATACTGAAATAGGAGAGATTTTTTTTAAAACATGAGAGTATCTAAATTTGTTTATGGGTGGGGTAAAAATCCTTCATATATAGGATTTACAAATTGTTATATTCACTTTAAAAAGGAAAGTAAAAATATATTCGTATGTTCTGATCCAATAATATCACTCCTAGGAATGTATCCTAAGGAAATAATTCATTCTTTCAGCAAGACTTATTAGCTTCCCTCTCAAAATAACTCCCAATTCCAACTATTTCTTGCTTTCCTGACTCTTTGTCACCTTAGTAGTGTAAGCTGCCAACTTCTTACCAGGGCTATTGTAAACACTTCTGAGGAGCCTCAAGTGTTTCTCTGAGAAACCTTCTCTGCCTTCACATTCACCAGTAATCTGTTTTTCACACAGCAATAAGGCTCCTCTTTCACAGTGCAAATTTTATCATATGGTCCTTGGTGAAATCCTCCCAATTTGCTTCTCATTACTAATTTCAGATTCCTTATTATGGCCTGAAGGGTTCTCTATGCCTTTGTCCCCTCTCCTCTAAACTTAATGTTCTCTAATTTCCTCCTTTGTTCCTTGGTTAGGACCAATAGCAGGAGTGATTTCATCGGTCAGAATTTTTTTATTTCAAGTAACAAAATTGGAATCATTATAGCTTAAGCCCAACTGGGTAATTTATTATTTATGATAGCCAAACTGTGAAAGTCTTTGTGGATGAAAGAATTGGGACATGAACGCTGTAGGGTGTTACTTCTATTGTTGCTTCTATCTTTCTACTTCAAATCCTTCTGTTGCAACTTGATGTCTTCCAAAAAGTAGGATCCATCAAAAAGCAGGATCTATGACTGCTTATACTTTAGGTTTCATATCTTACAAGTTTTATCACCAGAAAAGAATTCCCCCCTTTAGTTTGAGTAGAAGAGTCCAGGAGATTCCTGTACAGCTCATCTTGGTCAATGTACCCACACATGGTAGGATACAGTTGGGGATTATGCAAAAATATGGTAGCTCACTTTCAGGTTGTATGTTAGAGCAGGAATTCGGGGAAAGAGGGCCAGTTCCCAAAGGAATTAAGGGCTACTTTTTCCAGAAGAAATTAAAAGAAATGTTGGATAGTCAAAGCAGTCAGTGATCACCCTTATTTACCTATATGTAGAAAATACATCTAGAATCTTTTCTTGGAATCCAATATATGTTTGTGGATTGAATGACATTTAAGAGGACAGGGTGTCACAAAATTTCTTTGCCTGTTCTTAATCCTACTTGCTTCAAGATTGTGTTCTCTCAATTAATCCCCCTTCTCGCTAGCCTTCTCAATTTATTGCTGTCCACACAACATACTTTCTCTTTCCCCCTATCCTTTTACCTAAAATCTCACTGCCTCCACAAAGTTTCACCACAATTCTTTGCTTAATTGTGTCATTTAAAGTGAAAGGTACCAATATTTCAGAAGTTCTATTCCCCTTCCCACATCATTGTTTAAACCTCCGTAATCTGGCTTCACTGTTTTGCAAACGAAGGTGTACTCTTGGAGGTTCACTGATCTCTTTATCCAGTCAATTATTTTTTAGTAGCTATTGTGAATGCTCAATAAAGGTATAATCAAGAATCAAACAAGTGGATTAGTTGTCATGTCAAACTAGTAGGACCGAAGAAGGTGAAAACATGAAGAATCAAAGCGGATCATGAACCACTTTCAATATGATCACCTGGGGTTCTTGTTAAAAAGCAAATTCCTGAATTTCACATCAAACATCCCAAATCATATTATCTGTGGGTTAAGACCCAAGATTCCACATTTTGTATAAGATTTCCCAGTTGAAGACAACCAAACCTTAAACTAGGAGCTCAGAAAGGAACAAGAAAAACAAAGTATTGAGTACATCAAGAGCTAACTAGAAATTTACATGTGGATCCTACAAGCCCTACCCTCTTCACCAAATAATGCTCCTCTTGGGTGTAGTCTAGGATTTCTCATGGCATTGATGATAGGTCTTGGAAGAATAGAAATTAATCTAAAGAAAATTTAGGAGTTGTTAGTTAAATGTTGATTAAAACTGATGCAAAGAATGAGAGAAGAGAAAATTTTCTCTATCTTTACAGAGCCTGAAATGGATAGGTAATAAGTTTTCTTGTGAATATATTTGAAAATGACAAGATAGCTGGCTGGAGCTATTTGATAGTCTGAGACCTAGGAGGCAGATTTAGACTTGTTATTGAAATTTGAGATTTATAAAATTATAGCTGCTTAAAGTAATGGAAAAGATAGTACCTCCCAGGAAAAAATGCAGAAAAATTGTGCCTGATAGAGGACCTCAGTGACCCTGGTGTACAAAGGACAGGTGGAAGAAGAAGAGTAATCGGAGGCAGCCAAATTGCCGGTGAAGCCAGTGAACATTCAGGGATAAGAATTATTGTAGACAAGTAGGAGAAAATGTCTAAAAAACTGTTGTCAACAGTATGAAATATTACAAGGAATCAAGTAATAAAGGGTGGAAAATAATTGATAGGACTTATTATTAGATCATTAGCAAGATGGTTTCAATGGCATGATAATGACAAGACAGGTTTTAGTAAAGAGAACAAATAGTTGAAAAAATGAAGTCAGACTATAGACAGCTCTTTCTGGAAGTTTGAGGGACAGAAATGTATGATAAGCAGGAAGACAAATGGGAGATAGTTTTTTAAAATTGTACATGAGTACTAGAGGCCAGATAAGGGAGCCCATAAAGAAAGCATGGCGGGGATGAGAGAGAAAATAATTGTTGGGACAAGATCCCATGCTGGGGCATTGTGGAGAGCACAAGGAGGTAAAGAGACTAGTAGGAGAAAGCTTCTTCCTTTTGATGCAGAAGCAAAGAAAACAAGGATGCAAGGATGTGTGAAGTGCAGGAAACTTTTCAAGGAGTCTGGAGGATAGGGAATGGGAAGAGAAGATACCTGAGTTCAGAGATGACCATTTCATCTGTGTCTTTTTCTTTAAATTTATTTTTTAGTTGTAGTTGGACACAATATCTTTATTTTATTTATTTTTACGTGGTGCCGAGGATTGAGCCCAGGGCCGCACACATGCTAGGCGAGCACTCTACCACTGAGCCACAACCCCAGCCTCTCATCTGTGTCTTTACCAGCACTCTACTTCCATTATGTGAATAAAAACATTTAAAGTTTATTTCAAAGTATCTGATAGAATTTTCTCTTCTACATCCCTTATTCCTTGATAACTGTAGTACTTCTGTGCATAGTTTGCCACTCTTGATTTTAGTTGCATAGTGTCAGCATGTGATAATGTAGTAAGGAAGCTTGTGTAATATACATGGAAACATGAACATAATTATTCTGCACATATTCATAGAAGGAAAAGTAGTAAGTGAGCAGACCAGAAATATCTTTATTTTATTCTGAAGAATTTATTGCATTTGGAAATTAAGTTTTATTTGGAGAAAGAGGACCAGCATTGAATCCACTAAAGAATTAATGTTTTCGTAAAGTGGGCCAGAGTTACTTCTTGTTTTACGGAGGAGCCATGAAACTTTTGAAAGACTGCTGTCACTTCAAAGAAGCTTCCAGGTGATCCAAGGTTGTAAGTCAAACCAAATTCATTTCTCCCCCTAGCTGAAGTATTCCAATATATGAGAAGACTGAGCATCTTTATTTAGGTAAGAGGTGGTGCATGGTTCTCTTCATGGGATAGAATTTTAGCAGCTAGGTAATTTACTAAAGAATGTCTAACTGCTATTTTATTTTCAGTTTATTGTATTGACATTGGCTGCAATGAAAACCCATTTCAGAAAGCTGGAGGTAAAAGCAGAAAAAGCAGTAAAGACAGCATTGACCTCTCTATTTCTTTCTTTTTTACTCAAAAGAAACACATAGCTAAGTTGTTAAAAAGGAAAGAAATGAACTGTATGTAGGCTAAATAGGATTATCTTCTTAATGATGCTAATGTGAATTACTTTTAATAGGATTAAATCTCCTGGGTTTAGAGTAATAAAGAGAATCATCTTAGCTATTTAAACAAAATGTGCCTAAGTGGTGAATAAAGATTCTAAATAATATTAGCATTCTATAGGTAAAGCAGTAGCTGGACATCATTAAAAGTCATCATCCAAAACTGGAAATTATATTCATGTTTAATATTTAATTTTCATTCTTTTAGGTCAAGTTATTCTATTTTGAGAAAGAATAGGAAACTTTGGCTAAAATATTTATACATAGTATCATCCTATTCAGTGTGACACATTGTTCATGAATCATTTTCCAATAGGAACCTTGAAAATGGATTAAAAATCTCTCAGATTTTAACATAATAAGAATTTGAAGTATGATAAAAATGGTCTTTAAAAATATCAGAGAAAAGATATTTGATTCAATGAGTGGTATTGGGAAATCTGACTATTTGGGAAAAATTTATCTGTGTATCTTACCTATACAAGAATTTGCTGGTAAACTAAATTTTATAAGAACACACATGTATTAATAAAAATCCTGATCAATATTGACATAATCTTTGTGTAAAGAAAATTTTTCTAGGCATGATTTTCATGATTCTGAAGTCAGGAATCATAAAGAAAAAGATAAAAAGTTTTGACCATATTAACTAAAAGCTCCTGGTGTCAAATATAATTTGTACATAAATATTACAGATTGAGAAATAATATTTGCATTCTTTATAAGAGGACTAATATTATAAAGAATTTTTTCAAAGTATGTATCACTGCATACAAAAAAGAGAAAATGTAGTAAAATTTTATCTTGTTCTCTGAGAATTATTACTTTTATTTTTCTTATAATCTCTGAATTTTTAAGATTTTCAGTAGTAATTACAAATGTGTTTACTACATATATGTACATATATATGCACACACATACACACACACACACACACATATATATATATATATTCTATTTTTATAGAGTAGATTTTTAAAAAGGGGATGCTTTACTTTAGAAAAATATAGTAAGCTTCCAATCTTCCCTGGCAAATCAGCCTAATAGGAAAATGGGCAAATATCCTGAATAGGCAATTTATTAAAAAAAATACAAATTGGCAACAAATAAGGCATGATTATTCACCTTTCAAATGACAAAGATGGAATAACTAATGGTGGGTGTCAAAGTGAGTGAAAATACTCTTAAAGTGCTGGTGATATTGATGTAGTGGACACTGATGTATGGCTTGTGTTCTCCTTCAATGGACATTTAGTGATCTGGCTGCTGGGGCTGTCTCATCTGCAGGAATTCAGGAAGAAAGGCTCATCCACACACACCCTTTCCTTAGGTGACCAATATCCAGTGACTGATGGGTGTGGAGGTATAAATCCTTAGTCACCGCAGCACAACTTAGGACAGTTCTGAAGACTCATTCTAGCTCCAGAGCTCCATGTAGAATAAGATGCAGGGCACAGTTGGGCTTGCATTGCAGGTTGCCTGCTATCTCTGCCCACTTCTCTCTTCACAGAAGTTGATTCTAAGAACTCTCCTTAATAAACATCTAGTATGCTAACTTCCATTTCAAAATGTGCTGCTTAGGGAGAATCAAATATGCTATAATTTTAATTTCTACAACCATTTTTTTTTACTTGCCCTGAGTATCAAAAGAATTTAATGTAGCTTGCCATTTAACTCAATGTAATTTCTAAAAAGATAGCTATGACATATCTTTAAGGGTGTTCATTGCAGCATAGTGGTAATACAAAACCTGTATGAACAATATACATGGACAGCTGTGGATACTGGAAAATTGTTTCAACTATACAATTATCATGAGGTCATGAAAATTGATACCCTGGCAGAATATTTAATAAAGTAAAAAAATACTTATAATGTAGTATGTAAACATGATAGATTTTTAAGAAGTACTCTAGCACAATTTTTGATGTATCACTGCATAGTAAAAAGAGAAAATGTAACAAAATATTATTATTGTTTTTGTCTGAGAACTAGTTATATCAGTTTTATTTTTATTTCTGATCTCTGAATTTTCTAAAATTTTAGCAATAATTAAAAGTCATAAATATAGAAAAAAATTTTTGTACACTTCATAAAGAGTAGATTAAAAGAAGAAACACTCTGTCATAAACTCTTGAGACTTAATATGAAAACTGCTTTGATCCAGATTTATTTTGTGCTAGTTGGGGGACTCCCTAGAAATACACTTATCTTGGGCAGCCTATTGGTAACAACTTCCAAGGGAACACTGTTCCCTCACTACTGTGTACCATGCATGGGAATATCTTCTTTTGGGGGGTGGGTGGGACATATGGTTTATTGGGAAGAACTTATAAGAGATTAGTGACTGCTTCAAGAAGAGTTCAGCAGAGACAGGCTGGCAGTACTTCCATCCCTCATGGTGGTTTTTCAAGGGGTTCTGCTTCTACCTCACAGTATTTTTTCTTGTTGTTCCTGGCTGGATGTGTGATACCCATCTTTTTCCACGTGGCCTCAGTTCCATGCCTGCTCCCACTCAGAGAGGAGTTTTATGTCAGGAGTTTCAGAGATCAGTTCATGATTAGCTGACTGCATAGCTCTGGGTCTGAGATGGGGCAGAACATCATGGTAGAAGGGCCTGGCAGACAAAAGTCGCCCAATACACAGAAGCCAGGAAGCAGACAGAAAGGGGAATTTCTTCTTTGTAACTACACAGTACGTCTGCATTCCAGATTTTTACCAGTGGTCCTAAATTTGGACTCACAACTGCATACCTGAATTTGGCAAAGGATACTTTTGGCTACCTCTCAAATAGAGATTTAACCAACCTAATTTTCTAGGGCAATGGTTTTGGAAAGTAATCTGAGGAAGTCCACCGAATCCTTGGAACTGACCAGACAGAACTAACAGAGTGAAGCAAAGAAGGGGAATTGAAAGGTAAGGCCTCAAACTTCTCCAGGCCTTCTCTAACCTAAGTATTATACGTTCATGTTTTTCATATCAAACTTCTGAGTAAATGGGAATAGTTTTTTCCTGGTTTAAAACATCGTGACTGCCATTTTTCTATGGTCTTTAATTTCTATTACTTAAAGTAACTTAGATAACCCAAAAATATTTGGACTGCATTAACTTAGCAACCCTTAGAAATACCTTTAATAAATTATACTTTGATATTTAGTTTTTATGAGGTAAAATATAAAAGTCAATGAAAAATATGTTATATTTTTAGAACCACTTTGAAAGAGTCTGTTATATTATTATTCAACATTCTCTTATGTAAGAAGGCATATAGAAAGTTTTTCCTAAAACTTAAGATGAGAAAGAATTTTTTTTTCTTCCCAGTGTAATTAATGTGAAATTTTAAATCAAAGAGAACTAAACAACCAATTAAATTTTTATTTTCTCATTGTCTATAAGGACACTTGGAGTCAAATTCAGTGTTTAAATTTAGCAGTTATCTTATTTTTCAACTACTATTCTGCAAGTATCTTTCCTTTTCAATGGTTCATGGTCTCTATTTTCATGTGTAATGACCTATGTACTTACGATTTACTTTTATGGTAAGCTGTCCTAAGTCTTTTGACAATTAAATGGAGTATAAATTATGAATGATATTTTAAAATGTCATAGAAAATCTTACAAATAGGACTCATTTATAATATCAACTAACTTGTTCATTGTATGAATGCAAATACTGTTGTAGGTCTTTGATTAGCACTACTCCATTTTGCATATTAGATTATCCCCAAAACACACACACACACACACACACACACACACACACACACACACACACCATCATCATATATCAGTTCACTTGTATTACAAAGGTTCTATTCATCTCCATAGCATGTAGATGATTCACTGTAGACCAAATATTTTCCTTAAACATTTGCTTTTCTCCTCAGGGAAAAGCCACTGGGAAAATGTTTTTTCTGTTATGTAGGGAAAGATTAGAGTAAAACCATGATACACAAAAATGTTTTCCTAAGTTTCCAAAGTTCATTGCACAGGGACAAAAGTGTGTATGTATGTGTACACATGTGTGCATGCTTGCACACAAGCACAAAAATATTAAAGCTTTCTTTTTAGGGGATATTAATTTTTTGAAATTCACTGTGTGTGCAATTTGAAGTTCAGGATGCTCCAATAGGAAATGAATGATTCATTTAAATTGAAGAGAAAGGCATTTCATTTCAGTCAAAATCCTATCCATCCATGAATTGCATGAACCTGTTAAGAGATGAGTTTTCTAGTTTGTATGCCTAAATAATGGAACAAAATCTTGTTTCCCTTGAGTTTAACTGTTGGGAAATACTGTATCTGTTAGAATTTAGTATAGAGAATCAGGAATTAAGCAATTTTCACAAACACATATTCAAATCAGAATGTTAACATTTTGAAGGAAGATTTCAAGGAACTTTACTTATATTGGAAGCAAGGGTGGTTGTGGAAGTGTGATCAGGTGCCAGCCAGGTGAGAAACTGGAGGGAGGGTATCTTAGGCTCATTGTGCTTTGACTTAATTTATTTTTCAAATCCTGAATTACAAATGGAGTGGACATCTTTCAAATTACCACAGAGGTGACAAAATGAAAATTACTAGGTCAAAGAGAAATAGCACTCTCCATATACATTTGCCACAATATATACCATTTTCACTTTAACCTTTTTATTATTGTTTTTGGAATGCTATAGTGCATGTCTCAGTGTATTTAAATGCTTAGATACTACTTTTGAGGAATTCTATGACAAACCCAAAGCACAAAAGGTGAATATTTTTCTGGATTGCATAACACATTGAATTTTGAATGTTGTCAGCTTTTCCTGAAGGATTATTAAGCTAAGACTATCTAGAACTGACTTTTGGTCTCCCAGAACTATCACTCTATCTAGGAGAAATAAGTTCCATGAAAGACAATTTGTCTTCAATAACTTTTTAATTTAAATGTTTTAATTTGGATCATCATCCTTATATTGATTGTAATCTGAAGCTGGTCAATTTCAGCCTTTCACAGAGAACCAATTTATCATAAGGATTCAGGATAGAGTGATGATGTTTGTTTTGTGAATTATTGTATGTACATTGGCTGTCTTTATGAATACATACATGTCCAAGCTTAAAAACAAGATGCCTAAATATAATTCATCACATCAATAGACTTAAGATAAGAATCACAAGATTATATCAATTGATGCAGAGAAAGCATTTAACAAAATATAGTACCCGTTCATGTTCAAAACACTAGAAAAACTAGAGATAGTAGGAACATACCTCAACATTATAAAAGCTGTCCATGCTAAACCCAAGGCCAACATCATTCTAAATGGAGAAATATTGGAAGCATTCCCTCTACAACCTGGAACAATACAGGGACACCCTCTTTCATCACTTCTATTCAACATAGTCCTTGAAACTCTAGCCAGAGCAATAGACTGACAAAAGAAATTAAAGGGATACAAATAGGAAAAGGAGAACTCAAACTATTATTTTTGCGGACAACATGATTCTATACTTAGAGGATCCAAAAAACTCCACAAGAAAACTTCTAGAATCAATAAATGACTTCAGCAAAGTAGCAGGATATAAAATTAATACCCATAAATCAAATGGATTTCTATACATCAGTGATGAATCCTCTAAAAGAGAAACTAGGAAAACTACCCAATTCACAATAGCCTCAAAAAAATAAAATACTTGGAAATCAACTGAACAAAAGAGGTGAAAGACCTCTACAATGAAAACTACAGAACACTAAAGAAAGAAATTGAAGAAAACCTTAGACGGTGGAAAGGTCGCCCATGCTCTTGGATAGGCAAAATTAATGTTGTCAAAATGGCCATAATTCCCAAAGTGCTGTACAGATTCAGTGCAATTCCAATTAAAACCCCAACATCATTCCTTATAGAAATAAAAAAAAATCAATCATGAAATTCATTTGGAAAAATAAGAGAACCAGAAGAGCCAAAGCAATCCTTGGCCAGAAGAGTGAAGCAGGAGGCATCACAATACCAGAACTTAAACTATACTACAAAGCAATAGTAACCAAAACAGCATGGTATTCACACCAAAATAGGCATGTAGACCAATGGTACAGAATAGAAGACACAGAGATAAACCCACATAAATACAGTTATCTCATACTAGACAAAGAAGCCAAAAACATACATTGGAGAAAAGATAGCCTCTTCAACAAATGGTGATGGGAGAACTGGAAATTCATATGCCGCAAAATAAAAGTAAACCCTTATCTTTCACCATGCACACAACTCAACTCAAAGTGGATCATGGACCTAAGAGCAGAGACCCTACACCTAATAGAAGAAAAAGTAGGCCCAAATCTTTATCATGTCAGATTAGGCCCTGACTTCTTAAAAAGATTCCTAAAGCACAAGAAATAAAATCAATAATCAAATAAATGGGATGGATTCAAACTAAAAAGCTTCTTCTCAGCAAAAGAAACAATCAATGAAGTGAAGAGAGAGCCTATATTTTGGGAGCTAATTTTTTCCACATGCATGTCAGATAGAGCACTAATTTCCAGGAAATATAAAAAACTCAAAAAACAAACAATCCAATAAATAAATGGGCTAAGGAGCTTGAACAGACACTTCTAAGAAGAAGATATACAATCGATTAACAAATATATGAAAAGGTGTTCAATGTATCTTGTAATTAGAGAAATGTAAATCAAAACAACTCTAAGATTTTGTCTCAGGCCAGTCAGAATGGCAGTTATCAAGAATAAAAGGAAAAATAAGTGTTGGCAAGGACGTGGGGGAAAAGGCACACTCATACATTGCTGGTGGGACTGCAAATTGGTGCTACCACTCTGGAAAGCAGTATGGAAATTCCTTAGGAGACTTGGAACAGAACTACCATTTAACCCAACTATTCCATTTCTTGGTCTATACCCAAACGACTTAAAATTAGCATACTACAGAGATGCAGTCACATCAATGTTTATAGCAGCTCAATTCACAATAGCTAAACTGTGGAACCAACCTAGATGCCCTTCAATAGAATAATGGATAAAGAAACTGTGGTATATATACACAATGGAATATTACTCAGCATTAAAAGAGAATAAAATTATAGCATTTGCAGGTAAATGGACGGAGTTGGAAAATATCATGCTAAGTGAAGTGAACCAATCCCCAAAAGACAAAGTCTGAATGTTGTCTCTGATAAGTGGATGCTGATCCATAATGGAGGTGGGCATGGGAAAAATGGAGGAACTTTGGGCAAAGGGGAGGGAGGGGAGGTGAGGCGGTATGGGGGCAGGAAAGATGGTGGAATGTGATGGACATTATTACCCTAGGTACATGTATGACTACACATATGGTGAGACATTACAATTATAGAAATGAAAAGTTGTGCTGCAACTGTGTACGATGAATCAAAATGCATTCCGCTGTCATATATACCTAATTAAAATAAATAAAAAATTATTTAAAAAAAAAGAAAGTTAGCAAGTGTTGGTAAGCATTGGAAATAATTGATGCTTAGCTTAAATCAATAAAATGCCAGCAACTGCTTGTGGAGAAATAATCAGGTGCCAAAAGTGTAGTTTAAAAGAGAGTTGGATGCAAATGTGACTAAAAAAGAAGGCTAAAATTTTAGGAAAATATATACTGAAAATTAATACAATACTGTATGATCTACATTGCCATTTATGTTGTGATGGGTGATACCTGCTTTGGAAAGGGAGAGCTAAACATTCTATTTTACCTGATATCTTTCAAAACTTATCAAGTTTCACATGTAATAAAATAATTAATTCCTTTTTGGTTAAAAAAAAAAAAACAATATGCAAAACCTATATTTATTTATCCAAAGGCTTTGACTGCATAAGGCCAAATACACAGACATCTACCTTTAGCTTCTTCTTCCAAGTACTTAAAACTGTGAGAATATATCAAAGTCAAATTTAATTCCTAGGGAGACTGGATCTAATAGTTGAAATTGCCACATTTTGCTAAGTCCACTGTTATGGTTTGCACCATATTTTGTTCATACTCATATGTTCAAGTTTTTAACCCTAGTACTTCAGAATGTGCGCTTATTTGAAAAGAGTTACTACAGATGTACTTAGTTAAAATGAGGTCATGCCAAACTAAGTGGGCCCCTAATCTGACTGAAATTCTTAGGAAATGGGGAAATTTGGGAACACACACACACACACACACACACACACACACAGAGGAATACCTTGTGAAGGGTAAGGGAAGAGGCGGGATGATGCTTTTGAAGTATATGCAATGCCAAAGAATGTCCATAAACCACCAGAATCTAGGTAAGAGTCACAAAACCAATGCTCCCTCCCTGTCTTCAAAAGGAACTAACTTGGTAGACACTCTGACTTGTAGCACTGTGAGACAATTTCTGTTGTTTAAGCCACTCAAACTGTAGTCCTCTGTCATTACCACATTTCAGTCCAGTTGTTTTGGAGTTTGAGATGAAACTCAATTCTCAGCAGAAGCAGAGAATCAAGTTTATTTATTAGGTTTTTATTAGTGCAATAGAGCTACACAAAATATATTTCAGTTTTTCTCCATTCAGTATGAGGTTGGTTTGGGGTTTGTCATATACAGCCTTTGTAATATTGAGGTAAGTTCTTTCTATCCCTATTTTTTCTAGTGTTTTTAACATGAATGGGTGCTAGATATTGTCAAAGGCTTTTTTTTATGTATTGAAATGATCATGTGATTCTTGTCCTTAATTCTCTTACTGTGGTTAATTATATTTATTGTGTTGTACCAACCTTACATGTCTAAGATGAAACCCAATTGATCATGGTGTACTTACTCTCTTCTTAAATGTTTTTTTGAATGACATTTGTTAATATTTTATTAAGGATTTTCCATTTATCTTTATCAGGGTTATTGGCCTGTAGTTTTCTTGATATGTCTTTGTTTGGGTTTGGTATCAGAATTATACAGGTTTCATAGAATAAATTCAGGGGTGTTTCTTCCTTTTCTATTTTCTGGAATTCTTTGAAGAAGATTGGCATTAGTTCTTCTTTAAAAAAAAGTTTGGTAGAACTCAGCTGAGAATCCATCTGATCCTGGGCTTTTCTCTATTGGATGACTTTTAATTGCTGCTTCAAACTCATTGCTTGATAATGATCTATTTGGATTTTCTATACCTTCATGGTTCAGTGTGGGTTGATTATGTGTGTTATGAACTTTATTAATATCTTCTAGGTTTTTCTGTTTATTGGAGTATAAATTTTCAAAATAGTTTCTAATGATCCCTTATATTTCAGAGGTGTCTGTGGTGATATCTCCTTTTTCATTTCTAATTTCATGGATTTGGGTCTTCTCTTTCTTTTTGTTAGTTTAGTTAAGGGTATATCAATTATCAGTCTTGCTTATCTTTTTAAAGAACCAACTCTTTGTTGCATTTTTGTGTCTTTTTCTTTTTTAAAACTGCTTCATATTGTCCCAGAGATTTTGATATGTTGTAGCTCTGTTCTTATTTGTTTCTAGGATTTGTTTTTATTTCTCCCCTGATTTCTTCTATGGTACATTACTCATTCAAAAGTATATTATTTAATCTCCAGTTGTTGAAATCATTTATTTTTTTAATCTTGTTGGTTTCTAATTTCATTCTATTATGACCTGATAGGGTAGGATGCTTTATTTATTTATTTTTGTATTTGCTAAGATTTTTTCTTTGTGTCCTAAATATGTACTATTTTAGAGCAGATTCCATATGTAGCTGTGAAGAAAGTGAATCCAGTTGTTGATGGGTGGGATGGCCTATAGATATCTGTTAAGTCCATTTGATTAATAGTATTTTTTTTTTCTGAATAGTCTTTACTTAGTTTATGTCTGGGTGACCTATTTATTGGTGAGAGGGGTGTGTTGAAATTACCCCGTATTATTGTATTTCTGTATATTTGATTCTTTATATTAAGTAGAGTTAGAGTTTGTTTTATGTATATAGTTGCACTGACGTTTGGGGTATGAACATTTGCAATCATTACATTTTGTTTTTGGATGATTCCCTTAACCAGTATGAGGTGATTTTCTTTGTCTCATTAATTTTGGCTCAATGTCAATTTTGTTAGACATAAGAGTAGCTATTCCTGCTTGTTTTTAGTCTTTATTTGCCTGGTATATTTTTTCTCATCTTTTTACCTTCAGTCTGTGGATTTCTTTGCCTGTAAGGTGAGTGTCTTAACAGAAACTTAAGGTTAGGTCTTGTTTTTTGACATATTTGCCAATCTATGTCTTTTGATGGAGCATTTAGACCATTTACATATAGTGTTATTGTAGAGAGATATTTTTATTTCCTTATGATGTTTAATCTAGGTTTAATTCTTCTTGATTTTACTATTCTTCTAGTGATATTCATCCATACACTGACTCTGATATTTTTCATTTCTATTTTGAATATCTTATTGATGAAGTTTTGTGGTGCTGGTTTAGTGGTTATGAATTCCTTATTCCTTTAGTTGCTACTTATCATACAAAGCTTTTATTTCATCTTCAATTTTGAAGGATAGTTTGGCTGGTTATAGCAATCTGGATTAGAATCCATTATCATTATCTTGGAATCATATATACCAAGACTTCCTGGCTTTCAGAGTCTGAACTGAGAAATCAGTATAAATTATAATTGACTTATCTCTGAATGTGACTTGTGATTTTTCTCTTGCAATTTTTATAATTCTATTTTTGTTCTGTATATTAGCCAGGTTAATTATAATGTATCTTGGAGAGGATCTTTTTTGATCTTGTTTATTTGGGGTTCTAAATGCATCTTATATTTGGATTTCTATCTTATTCCTAAGGTCTGGAAATTTTTCTCTTATTATTTCATTGAAAAATTTTGTGCATTCCTTTAGTTTATATTTTGCTTTTTTTTAATGTATGTCAATGATTCTTAGATTTGGTTTTGATTCCAATTTCTTGAATATTCTGGTCATGGTCTCTTAACATCTCTTCTTTATTGTTGACTTTATTTTAAAGATTATGTACTTTATCTTTGAGACCTGAGAATCTGTCTTCAAAGTGGTCAATGCCATTGGTGATGCTTTCAAATGAATTTTTTAATTTGATTTATTATGTCTTTCATTTCTAGTATTTATGTTTGGTTCTTTTTCATAATCCCTATATCTTTGTTGAAATGTTCTTTCATTTTTTGTATATTCTTCCTTATATCTCCTTTTAGTTCATTTAACATTGTAATTATCAACATTCTAAATTCATACATTTTCTCTGCTGTGGTTACAGTAGGGTCAGTTGTGTTGTAAGCTATTTGGAGTAGCTTGTTCCTTTGATTTTTCATGATTTTAGTATTTCTGCCCATCTTATGGGATGATTCTGTCTTCTGTGTTTATAAAAGTGACATTTTAGTCAGATGCTTTCTTATTATTATGTGTCCTGAGTTGAGTGAATGTCTTGGTGTTAATATTTTCACTCACCTTGAATTCACTACTATGTCCAGACTCTAACACCACATTGAAAGGAGATCTAATTCTCCAGTCAATACAGCTTCTTCAAAGCAATGCCTTATACTAATAAATCTTAAAAACAAAACAAGACAAAACAAAACAAAACAAACAAAAAATACATTAACAGTGTTCTTCAGCAGCCCACTAATCTGTTGTCCTTGTTCAGGTTTTTGAAGTAGAGTGTTTTCTTTCTGGAGTTTCAGTTATTGTGCAGTTCTGACCCAAAGTGGTCAGACTTGTTAGGGAAGTCTATATGTGGAGTTGCACTGCAGGGTTTCACTCTCTTCTTGGCTGGACAGTTCTAATGATCCTCTATCTCTGGGAATCACAGACCATGTGCTGGGGTGAAGAGAAGCCTTTCTAGGCTTCAAAGCAATGACTGAGGCCTCACCAGATGTAGTCTAAATTAACTAGTCTCAGTTCCCCTCACCTCAGTGTCAGTCAGGCTCCTAATCCCAGAGCTTAGATTTCCTGATTTAAGTGAAAGAGCTTTTCGCTATTATCAGCATTGTAGACTGTTTGCCAGTACTGAATTGCTGTTTTTATTCACTCTTGGGGAGCTGTTATGATAGTGTGGCTTTCTCTGAACCACCTTATTCTGTTCCCCAAAGGGCTAGACTACATGAATTAAAAGGATGATAAGAATATAGGTCATTAAGAGTAAAGAAGTTGGAGCATAAGGGCAAAAGAAAGTTTGGAATATTCAAAAGCTGAGAGGAAAGAACGTGGAAGTAAGATCATGCCTGAAGGCCCTAAAGAAGGAGGAAATGAAGAAGCAGAAGAGAGAAAACAAGAGTTTTTGCTGTTAGAGGGAGCAGCAAGGAGAGTTAGAGTAATAACACAAGCAAACATGCAGAGCAGAACAACACCAACCCTCAATACCAAACAACAAAACTAAAAGATAAAAAAGAATAAAAGCCAAACAAAAAACCCTACCATCATCAGCAACAAATAAATGACAAAAAAATAAAAAAAAAAAAAAAAAAAAAAAAAAAAGACAAAGAAGTTGTAAGCTGCCTGTTGTGGCCAGCCACGGTGCCGCGGGAAAATTCTCGGAGGCAGAGTTAAGCTTTTACTACTTTTACTTCTACTTTCTTAGAGCTTAGAGAGGGAAAGAAAGATTTTTCTTCTTAGCTTAGAGTAGAGTAGCTTAGAGTAAAGAAAGATAGAGCTTAGCTTTTCTTCTTAGCTTAGAGTAGAGTAAAGAAGAGCTTAGCTTAGAGAAAGACTAGAGCTTCTTTCTTCTCTCTTCTTTCTTCCTTCTTCTGTCTTCTGTCTTCTGTCTTCCTCAGGAGTCTCGGCCTAACTCTGACCAGTCATTACTTCTTCTATCTGGTTTCTGGTTTCTCTTCTGTAACCGCTCTGCCTACGTTCTGGCCGCTCTGATTCTTCTGACCGACCGAGTGGCTGCCCGGCTGACTGAATTCTCCGTTCTCCTAACTCGGACCGCTTTCACCCGGTTATATACCTTCAGGTTTGCGGGTGCCTACAGGTGCGTCACATACATATCAGGCGGAACCCATGGCTTCCAGCTAGCTACAACAGCCCTTCCTAATTAGGGCTCCTTCAAGAAGTCACTACCTCTTCAAAAAAATAGGAAAAGGAAAAGAAATGACAAAATAGAGGGAGGAAAAAAAACCCTAGAAACCTTAGAAAAAGATGTGTATCATAGTCATATATATATATATATATATATATATATATATATATATATATACATATATATATGTACATGAATCAGCAAATACAGCTAGAACAACTAAAATATCTATAATAAAAAAGAAAATAATTCTTAATTAAAAAGGCTTAAAGTTTTCCACTGAGGTAGCTGAAGCTGAGAATTTACATCCTCTTCCATACTGTCCTTCTGACCTTTACTTCTTGGATTATATGCCTCTTAGAGAGAGCCAGGTCTGGGTGATACAGAAGCCAATCCATTCTTGTGATTTTTGCCACTCTGCCTGCAGAAGTAGATTGGAAGTATAGTGGATTGAAGTGGTTTTCAACTTCTTTATTCCCAGTGCAGGGGGGATGGAGCTAGAAGTACCTTCCATTGGAATTTTGTCTTCATGTCTTAGATCACTGATCTTCCTGGTTGGAAATGGTGCAGAGATCTAATCTAAATGAAACTTTGAACCTGTGTTTGGGGTGTGTACTATAGAAGGCCTAAATCCTTGTACCAAGAGGGCTGAGTAGTGTTTAATGTCTCCCTACAGTTCTACTTGTGAGGCAGGGTGACAGACCACTATAGATACAAGTCATGTGGCAGGTTTCCTGTAGCCTTCCCACACCAAAATATGAATTTCTAAGTTTATGTCCCCAAATGAAATCACGACCACCTGACCATTCTCCCCTATCCCTCTCAGCTGGTCATAGGTATGGCAAGGCTTAAAGGGAGAGCAGGATTATGCACACTCTTCTGGACCTCTGTCTTGAGTCCCCCTGGATCCACTATTCTCTATAATTGGTTTGGAATTGTGATTTTGCCAGGCATCATACAATAAGCACTGGCTGAGACAGGGTGAAAGTATACATTAAGGACTCTGGGGCTCCCATAGGAACAAGATTCAGCATAAACTCAGGAGCTTGACCTCCACCTCTGTTCTTCACTTAGACATTGAGAAATATGTGGCACATTCTGCATGCCAGTTTTGTTGATTGTGTTCTCTTTCCCTTTGTGTTACCCCTCACTTTGGGTTCCTACCAGACTCAGGTACATTTCATGATAAGGATCATTCACTACACCAGTATCTTTGGGTTTCTCTGAATCTCTGACAGAAAAATAATGATATATAACTGTTTCCTCCAGACAAACACCTTGTTAAAAAGCTGCGTTCCCTCCTGTTCAAATTCCAAACAGCAGAGCAAGAAGTGCCTCCTTTCTCTACTTTGCCATCTTGTGATCCTTCTCTCTGGAGATATTTAAACGTAGAAATCTCAACGTAGAACCTTTTTTTTTTTTTTTGAGATGATAGAATAATTTTCCAAACCAAACACAAATCCAAGTCAAACCAAACAGAAAACACTACAGATTGAACTCATGAAACCAGTGTGCTTTACTTTCTCTTTGTGTAAGATGTCAAGGGAAGTCGTGAGAACAAAGGAGAAAACAGGTCCATTTCTTTTCTCTGTGTTGGTGAGTAAAGATGTGCAAAGCTACATGTGCAAAGCTACCTGGAGTGTTATTTTCAGTGTGTATGTCTATGATACCTTTGTAGATTACTCTAAATACTCTTAATTGTTTCTCAGGAATTTTTCAGTGTAGTTATTTTTTTGACTTTATCCTGTCTGCATCAAGATCCACTAATATAATTCTGAGAAATGCAAATACACAAGGAGGAGAATAAATTCTCTGTTTTTTACTGTTCTGTAACCTCAAAAATGCAACAATGCATAAAACACTGTCTCCTGAAAACACGAAAGAGAGCCACATCAAACATTCTGTTCTACTTTTTCTTTTATTTAGCACAGCAATATACTTTACATCTAGTGCTCTAGTCCATTGCACATTTTTCTCAGGGATGCCTGGGAATTGCTGGTGTTCCTCTCCCCATCTTTTTTTTTTTTTTTTTTTTTTTTAGCTCTCTCATGTCCTCATGTCTTCTTATCTTTCTGTTTATAACTTCTCTCTTATTCTTGCTGTGTAGTTGAGTTGAAAGGTGGAGCTATTATAGGACCTACAAATTTATGTTTTGGAGAGTTGTAACATTTTATTTTTTGATAGTTTTGAGCCATACAACATTGACTTGATAAGGTATTGTCTGTTTATGTTGTATGTCTTTAATACCTTTGTAGATTTACTCTAAATACTCTTTATTGTTTCCCAGGAATTTTTCAGTGTAGTTATTTTTTTGCCTTTATCCTGTCTGCATCAAGATCCACTAACAAATTCTGAGAAATGCAAATACACAAGGAGGAGAATAAATTCTCCATTTTTGTTTTTGTTTTGTGGTGCTAGGGGTTGAACCCAGAGCCTTGTGCATGTGAAGCAGACATTCTACCCATTGAGCTATATCCCCAGCCCTTGATAAGGTGTTTTTGTTGTTAATGAATAAAGCATGTGCTTTTGAATTAGGTAAATCTCAATTTGAATTCCAGTCCAACAATTTATCCCCAGTGATTTTGAGCAAATTGTTTAACTTCTCTTAGCCTCAATTTCCTTACCTTTAAAAAGAAGTAGATAATAACATTAATTTTGCAGAGTTGTTGGAAGTATTCAATGAAATTGTGTATGTGAAGGACATAGCACACTGCCAGGCACATAGTTGGTGCTTAACAAATGGTGTTATTCTGTTTCTACTTTGGTAAAACATAATGACAATTTTCACTTAAATTCTACAAATTTCATTGACTATAAATGGTCTTTGTATACTTCTGATGATTCCTAACTATGAATCAAGTTTTTTGTTTGTTTGTTTTTGTTTGTTTTGGTGGTGCTGGAGATTGAACCCAGGGCCCTGTGCATGCTAGGCAAGCACTCAACCAACTGAGCTATATCCCCAGCCCTTTGAATCAAGTTTACCTCTTGTTTCCTCCACCACCTCACCCTCCAATTCCAACCTACTTTGGGAGAGTACTTTCTCTGGAAAGATGAAGATGAGCTTCTGAGTTTCATGATCACTGCAAATAGAATGGGAAGGAGATAAAATGCTCTCTCTTCCATGAAATCCTTATGTAACTTGCCCACATTCCACTGTCTCTTCGTCTTCCTCCTCCCCAAGGTATTACTGCTGAGGAAAAACTATCTTTGATGCCAAACATGGGAACAATGTCTGCTGTGAAGTTCTGGATGAAGGACAACATACTTTTCTAACCTCAAAGTCTTGGATCCACCCAGTCTTAGACATTTACATAGACTCATCAATAGGAGAGAAAACCTTTGTATGACTCTCTTGAGAAAAATCTTAGGTACCTTGTTCTTCCAGGTGATTGATACTATAAAATTTTCAAGAGATTTCCTTTATTATTTGTTAGAAATAAAGTTTATGCAGGATGTCCAAAGTTTAGCACCCATCAGAGGCACTATTGAATTTTACACAGATTAAAGAAGTGTCAGCCTTGCAAAATGTTTTGTGACTGAATTCACAGAGGAATTGAGAACAATGTGAAAGATTTGGTTAGATAATGGTTATGATTTCAAACTGCCCAAGATGGGGGTAAACCATGTTAAAAAATAATCTTTGTTCTCTTCTGGGCCTTCAGGGTACACACCTGCTATACCTGCTAGGAAGAATTAATGCCAAATTACCTAAAATGGAACTCAGAAGCTGAGACAGACAGACCATGGCTGAGAGTCTAGTGGGCTCAGTAGTGGGGAGGAGGGAGCTCTAAATGTAGAGTTGAATGAGCAGGGGTGCCAAAACTACCAGGGAAACTGAGGTTGAGAGAGTCCCATGTCTTCAGCAGATTTTGAACTTCCTTAGAGGTGAACTGGAGCTGAGGCCAGAACCCAAAACAGGCATCTTCCCTCTTTTTATCCTCGGTTTTTGTGCCAGTGCTTCATACCTTTAGGTTTCAACTTTCTAAGTTCTCTTCTAATCTGTCACCTTGTCCTTACTGAGGTCCTTGTCTCTTTTCTTTTGCTGTGATTATTATCCTCATTCAACTGCATAAGGTGCAACATGGGTCCATATGTAACAAAGTGGAAATTGAGCCCAATAAAATGGTCAGATCCAACTGTGATAACACTTTTTCTTGCTTTTTTTTTTTAAACACTGTTAGGAAGGACCAATAGAAAGTGGCCATTAAACTGTCTGTTCTGGCTCAGGATCAGACACACTCTGATGGTCTTTGCAAAATTTATGAGTCCTGGAATGATAACATACATAAACAAGAAAGAGAAGCAAAAAGGACTGAAATTTATTTTTCTCTAATTTGGCTAACTAGTTTTTATTTTCATAAATTTATTATGAAACATCAAGAGATTTAGTGATCTTTTTCATTTTTACTTTCAGAAAAATATTCCAAGAGCCAAAAGGATATTTGATAATGTTTTAGTATGAACACAAATTTGTATTTTTGTGTTTTAATAGTTATAGAAAAAATTCACCAGCTCATTAGTGTGATTACATAGACTCATTTGTACTATTTTTTATTGGAATGAATATGTAGTGTTTGTTTCTTGACTGTTTCTTTAATTATGAAGATTTTCAAGGCCACTCCAGTCACTTTTTATTTTGAAAAATAAAAGGTTAATTGGCTATTATCTAATGGATTTGGTAGTTTCTAATTTATTTTTATGTCACCCAATTAAGTCATAAATTCTAGTTTTGTTTTTGAAATTTTATCCATTTTCTTAGAGTCACTTAATATGACATTATATTTCAAATTATTAGTCATTCAAAAATTAACTCTGAGTACTGTCAGGTTTGTCTTAACATTTTCAAAAGTTTAAATTGCTATTTCTGTAACCTGTTTTGAAGATCTAGAGCAAAATTAGTGATATGAAATTTGTGGTTTGCTGATTGGAATTAAATGTCACTAGTTATAGCAAAATCTACTGATTTCATTCATGCTGTGCTTACGACCAGGAATTCTAAAATTTGTTTTAGATAAGAGTCAGTGAATTTAGTATCCATGAATGATGCCAGGTTGGCAACCTCTGAATGGTGCCAGATGGACATAGGAGATTTCATTTTTTATTTTAATGAACAGAATAGAGAAGCAGGTGCTTCAGCACTATTCTCTGGGTGCTGCAGGGAATTTGGCTTCCATTTCCACTGTAGCATTATTCCTGTTTGGACGTAGCTAAGGATTAGGGACGGAAGGAAGAGGAGTGAATGGTCATCAGTTGGGAATTCCTGTGATATGAATTATTGCCATAACTGTTGCTGAGGCAGAACTAGACCCACAATTAGGATTTCAATAGCCAGATACCTAATGTATTAGAACTATTAGGATTAATTCATTTAGCATCACTCTGTCTCAGAACTGAAAGGGATAACTGAAAGGTATCATTGAGCAATCCTCTGTCCCAAAATCTTATTTTCATAGATGAGACAAAAGAATCATAGAGAAAGATTTGCCCAAAGTCACATGGCTAATTAGTAATACACCTCCAGCCAGATCCCTGATTCTTACTTTGAATCAATCACTGTTGACATTACATTATCTTGTGAAATTCTTAACAAGGAGAATAATAAAACTATCATCTGTTGACTTGTTTTCCACCCCTATCCACAGTGTAAACTTTTGAAACAAAGGAGTTCACTCTCTGTTGGCATTTTTGCAACGAGGCAGATCTTCCTTAATTGGCAGACTCACCACTTGAGTTTCACATAAATCTTCTTCTTTGGCAATTAGCATATCAGAAAGGAAAAATATTTTCAGTCTAATTGAAATCAATTTAAATCTTCTAATTAACAGTCATTATTATTTTTAATTTAATCTGATTGCATTACAAACAGAGAAAACAAAGCAAGCTGGGAGAAAGTTTGCCGCAAACACCTGATCTTTCTAGTTCATTCCATGGAGATATTTCCTGGAGTCAAAAAGATCATTATACTAGTCTCCTCCTTATCTAGTTGTATGGTATATGGCTATTTCCATTTAAACTAAAAGAAATTCCCCATATCAAGTGATGACAGTAGTGAAAATTCTGTATTATTGAAACATAACAGAAAAATCAAGTTATAGGATGTAAAGTGAATAGAAAAAGAAACACAAATTAAGTGTGGAAATACACTTGGTTTATAGCTAAAGGGTTGGCTAAACAAATTATGTAGTTAAGATGATTTTGTATTGCTTTCTCTGCATCCTTCCTTTACCCCTTCATTATTTCTATCAGCATCTGCTCATTTTTGGCTTGATATCTAACCTACCAGTTCACTGGAAGTTTTTGGTTCTCTGGACAGACTCTGTCCACATTGTCTGCAGTTTGCCTCCCTCCCCCAACCCCGCTTTCCTTCAGAGGCCTCTCCTCCCATCTCTCTAACCCTCATCCCAGCTTGGCTGGCCCTGACTAGGATGGTTACAGAAAGGATTCAAGCTCTTTTCTCCTAGTTCAGTGTTGGGAGACTTCATGCCATCTCTCCCTTGTTGATAATGAGGCCATATCTAAGGACCTCTCTTCTGAAGAAGATAAATTTTTTCCAAAGGGTAACAAAAGTGCATAAACATTTGGGCTTTGGAAGCAGAAACACTTAGTTTTAAAAATCCAACTTAAACTATTTTTATCTGTTTAACACCAGGCAAAATACTTTTCATTTCCACATCTCAGTTTCTACTTCTCAGAGTTGTAAGAGGGACTAAACTAGATGATAGTTAATGTAAGGAATGTGATAGAGTAAGCTTTGATAAGTGGTGTTTATTACAGCGTGAGGTCAGAGAGTGTGGGGAGCAGAGATTACGCTTGAGAGGCAGGTAGATAGACATTTAGATCCTGACATCAGCCATCACTAGCAAGTTGTTTTGTTGCAGAGCCTCAATTTTCTCATCTGTAAAATGGGATAAAGAATAGTGCTGCTCTGCAGCTATTAAGAACACAAACAACAATAAATGTTGGAGAGGATGTGGGGAAAAAGGCACACTCATACATTGCTGATGGGACTGCAAAATGGTGCAGCCATTATGGAAAGCAGTATAGATTCCTTGGAAAACTGGGAATGAAACCACCTTATGACCCAGCTATCCCACTCCTTGGTCTATACCCAAAGGACTTAAAAGTAGCATACTACAGGGACACAGCCACATCAATGTTTATAGCACCACAATTCACAATAGCTAAACTGTGGAACCAACCTAGATGCCCTTCGGTAGATAAATGTATAAGGAAAATGTGGTATATATACATAATGGAGCTTTACTCAGCAATAAAAGAGAATAAAATCATGGCATTCTCAGGTAAATGGATGAAGTTGGAGAATATAATGCTAAGTGAAGTTAGCCAATCCCAAAAAACCAAATACCCAATGTTTTCTCTGATATAAGGAGGCCGATTCACAGTGGGGTTGGGACAGGGAGCATAGGAGGATTAGAGGAACACTAGAAAGGTCAATGGGGAGGGAGGGAAAAGGAGGAGGCAAAAGGGTGAAAAAAAAAAAGATGGTAGAATGAGGTGGATATGATTACCCTAAGTGCATGTATGAAGACACAAATGGTGTGAATATACTTTGTATACAACCAGAGATATGTAAAAATGTGCTCTATAAGTATAATATGAAATGTAATGCATTCTGCTGTCATAGAATTTGGTAGGAATTTAGTGGAGTGAGATCTTGTCTGGTTGGGAGAAATAGAGTTGGGGTTATAAAGGAGTTTTGGAGGAAGGTAGAGAAACTAAAGGATGCAACTTTGTCAAAGATAGAAAGTTGAACAAGTAGTTACCTTCAGCCCTATTTATTTGCAGAACACCAATGTGTTTAGCTCATTTATTGAATGTGTTCCTTATAAAACTATTGAAGATGTTCCTTATAAAAGCATCATTGACCTTTACTGATCTTATTTGTATTTTGTGCATTTATCAGCACATTCAAAAATAATAAAGGGAAAATTAGGAGAGTTAAAAAAAAATAGTGCCACTCAGCAGAAACAAGTCCACACTGCCCTATATTGTTATATTGCCTCCCTTTCATTCTTTAACATGGTAGTTTGCTTCCTCCAGAAGACTGGGTTACTCTCTCACCTGTCTCCCAGAAGCTGAATGTAGTATCTAGTGAATTGGAGGAAATCTGCGCTCATTCATCCATCCACTGATTTATTCATGCATGCAATAAATATCTATTAATAGCTATTGCCATCCTTTCTTTGACCTCTCTGTGTTGGATTTTCTCTCAGAACTGACAGCTAGGCCTGTCTCCAAAGTCTCCTGCCTCTCCCTGGGTAGGTTTAAGTTCAAGTCCTCAGCAACTTTTTTTTTTTTTTTAAATTATTTATTTGCTTTAGTTGTACACAATACATTTATTTTTACATGGTGCTGAGGATCAAACCCTGGGCCGTGCATAGTGCTAGGCGAGCACTCTACCATTGAGTCACAACCCCAGGCCCCCTCAGCAACTTTTATTCTTTCCTGTCCTGTTGTGATTACTGTGGTCATATCCTATGGCCACTTTTGTGTTCATTGGGCACTACACAAAAGTACCACATCCAAGCTTGGCATCATTAACATCACAGATATTATAGATTTATCTATTTATCTTAGTATCTGGTAGATATTAAACAAAGAAGGGGTATCTTTTTTTAGTTTTTATAAAGGTGCTAAAATAATAGTGGCCCTAATACAGTTGATTACCAATTCTACATATGTAGTATGAGATTTCCCAAGGAGAGAGTGTCAGAGGATAATAATGACCTATGTTAATATCTTAAGGATTATCAACAATGCTGAAGGAAGAAGAACCAAAATCTGGAAGGGAGACTGAAAGAGTTCAGATGCTCATGCTATCATGGAAGCTGAGGGAAAATAGTATAATGAAGATAGAATCATGAATTATGCCAAATGGTGCAGAAATATCAGGCAATCCATCGACTGAGGAATGGCATAAGATTTGCCAGCCAGGATGTTTTTGGTGACCTCAGGAATAGCAATAGTAGGGGAAACTGGGATGTCATGAATGGAGGAGTGAAGAGAAGAGGATGCTAGATTGTGAAGAGGTGAGTAGGCATGGTAACTGGAGGAGATGTAGGATGGATAATTACTTTTTTCACTTTATTTGAGGCAAGAGAGCCATAAACATACTTAAATGCTGAGTACAGTAAAGCAAAAATAAATAAAGGAAGAAAGAAAGAAAAATAAAATAAAATAAAATAAGCAGTAGAAAGGGCTCAATTTCCAGGAGATAGGTGGGTGGGAGTAATTAATAGAACAAGGTCTCTGTTTGGGAGAAAATGGGACATTACACATATATAATTCAGTGACTTAATGGTGTCCTTCTGGAGTCAACTCCTCTTGTGGATCAGGAATTTCAGGCCTACTAATTGGAAAACCATGGTTTTGGGGAAAGAAACTGGTGGTCCTTCAAGTCATACACTGCAGGTGGTCATCTATTCTTTGCAGTGGTCCATATCAGAAGCAGACTTCTTTCCTGCAAAGTTTCTACACTTCATGACTGGGTCAATAACACAACTTTTTGCTATAGATGATTGATTTTAAGCTGAAAGTATTATTATTTCTAAGTTATCAAAGTTTTCTTGATCTTTCAATTATATGCTGTTTCTGCCACTATTTGGTTCCTTTAACCATAAATAAAATAAAAAGTGATTTCCTCTACCAAGTCCCCACAAGATCTAAATCTGAATAAGTCATTGCTCTGTCCATCTCAGTTGTTATTTCAGTCATTCTTTCCCTATTTTCTTAAAAGTAACAAAATGACATGATTATTATTTTCCTTCTCAACATTAAAAATATTTCTCTTCTGTCACTTTACAGGTTGTGTAGCTTACAGGACATATATACATACATATATACATGTATATACATCAATATGTATGTATACATATATATGTAGATATTTGTGTGTGTGTGTGTGTGTGTATCTAAACTTGTTTAAATTTCCTTTCCATAAACTGAGGGCTTGCTATGTGTAAGCTAGACTCCTTACACACATTTAGACTTTCTGTGATTTCCTTCAGATCATTTGGCTACTATTGTGAAAGTAGTGTTTATTATTATATAGGTCTATTTTTCTTCAATCTAGTTAAAAGAAATAATTGATGAATCTGAATGAAAATTTTATTGTGGCATCTTATGTTTAAAAAGCATAATTTAAACAATGTAAGAGTTTTACTCAGAGATTTTTTTTTTTTTTAAAGAATGATGAAATTGAGAACCAGAGAGATTAGACAATGATGGCTGGGTCACTCAGGTTAGTGGCAGTTTCAGAAGTAGAATTCAAAAGTCTTCTGACTTTTGGATAGAACTGCATTCTTTGTCATCTTATAATATATACAAGGCATATTTCTAAAATATGCCAGAAAATTCATTTAAGAGTGTAAACATAAATAATACACATATCTTTTTGCCACATAATACCTGTGAAGAAATTAACTAATGTTTTGTTCCCATATAATTTATTTTTGTTCTAAACTTACAAACAAACTAAAATAACTCATGTCAATTTGCAACTATAGAAACCGGGAGACAATTACTTTTGAAGAAGACTTCCAGGATGGCCAAGAAAACACTTCTTGCTCCCCTGAAATTTCACACTATCCAGTGACTCTGTAATTCCTTTTATTTCACTGAAACAATGCGATGTGCTATAATAAGAATTCAATCTGTTCTGATATTATTGTGTAGGAATATTCATCAGACTCCTAAGCTCAGACACGATTAGGTCTATTCTCTTCAGAGCCTTTCAGACTCCATTTTCCTATTAACTCATTTGTGTATTATAAATGCTTTTTTAGTTTCCATAGACTTAAACCAGATGTTTGTATCATTCATTCCACAATGCCATTTACTTTTTATCATCAGGAATCATGACCTTTGTCTTGTATTTTCTCTTTTCTTTTCCTCCCTCCCTCCCTCCCTCCCTCCCTCCCTCCCTCCCTTCCTTCCTTTTTCTCTTCTTTTTTCTTTGGTTGACTGAGACACCCTGTCATTTGAGCTCCTGGGGGCAGTGTAGCAGGACATAAATGGCCCTGATTTGCTATTCTGTAGGCATACATTCATGAATGAATCTATTCAAATCCTTTATAGAAAAATAGTCTTGAAAATATTAATTTTATGGTATATTCTTTATATTCCTTACAAAGAAGAGGCATCTAACAATTTCAGTTCTGTATAATGAGAAGGAGGAAACAGAAACAGGAACGTGGCCTTTTTTTTTTTTTTTTTTTTTTTTTTTTGCCTGCCTCCTTTTAAAGTGAATCCAATGTGATTGGATCTCAATTTCTAAAAAAAATAATGATTATTAAAAGTATTAAAGTAATATTAAAATTCAAAGTGAAAACAACATGCATTTGTGCAAATTTTTTCAAATAAAGTCAGTTAAGAAATGATTGTATTTGTCACCATCACTCAAAAACAGTAATTTGAATCCCTTGACTGGTAGTGCCATTCTGTGGAAGAATGGCAGGTGAATTGTGGAGTGGAGAGGTAGAAGTAGCCATAGAGAAATAATAGTTGTTTGTCAATTTCCTCAGCTTTCCAAAGAGTCCAGTTTGTTCTTTGTCTTACTCCAGTGTTAGTTTGTTAACATTTCACAATTTAAACTTACTTGACTATTAAACAGAACAAATGCTACCAGTGAGTTACTCTTAGTCCTCCCAGAGCCATAATAATATACCCTAATATTAGGCTCAGTGATCCACACAAGACTCCATTCCAGCTACAAGTTTGTCCCTCTCTTATGCTTGTCCAGCACTGTTTATATTTATGGAAAATGTATCTTCCAGAAAGATATTTCTTAGTTAAAAAGGAAACCCATGTTTGCTTTCATTGTAAGGCAACTTGCCCTGCAATTTAAAAACCAATGTCAATTAAATCAATAATAATTCATTTCCTTCCTATTAAACATAGAATATACTAAATTACACAGCCCTTATACAGGAATACTCTTGCTGTGTTTCAGAAACCAGGAAGTTTGAGGAGCTGGTTAACAAAACAGCTTCCCTGAATCACTGCATAAAAGTGCACACGTACTCTGCTGGGAACAACTATAAGCTTACTTCCCCCAGCAGTGCTTGCTCTCTGTGAAATGCAGTTTCATGATATAACTGATCTTTTACTGGAATTAAGATGCCTATAAATCAATCACTTTTGGTGGGATGGAGCATTTGCTTTCCTGATTTTGGAAAAGAACTGTCTCAAGAATGAAGCTGTGGGATGATTTTCTTACACATCTTTAATGATTAAAATCTGAAAGTGAGGATGAGAATATTAGTTTTGGCAATACTTTCTAAATGGCAAATTTCTTTTTTGGAATTGAAATAATAACATTTCCAGATTACTAAAATATGCAAAAACCTCCTTCATATTTATAAAACAGTTGCATATGAATCAGATTTTGTGTCTGTATTTTATTCACTGTGGTATAATTTGTGCTGAATACAATGGAACATTACCATGTAATGTATGTATGTAGGTGTTGCATAAATGTTTGCTGAATGAGTGAATACATGAAAGATGATTAACAATAATCAAGTAATTTTCTTTATGATTCTTCCTTCAAAAAAGAATTACCTCTAAGTTCAGTTAGCTGAATAAAGATAATACTTTTAGTTTTTATTGATTAACAAATAAGAGGTTTTAATTATTTGTTCCTGACTCTTTCATAATTATTTAAGTCTCAGGAGAACATTTGAACTGAAGGTTTTTGTGTGAAAAAAAAAAAAGACATTAGCTATAAAAGTGGGCTTATGTCCCCATAAGCCCAAGGTTTATATTTATAAAAATAATTTAAAAGTAAAAAATCCAACCATTCAGTTTTATTTATCACCCATAAAAACTGAGAGGGTTCATTTATATGACAAATTAAGATTATGTATGTCTTTCTTACTCCTGTGCCCAGTGGACACTTGAGTTGTCCCTATTTTCATTTAAAATAATTATGATCATGATAATAATAATTTAATAAAATAATAAGTACCCTTATACACCAAACTCAACAACATTTATAATCTATTTGAAATTAAACAAAATTATTCTAAAGTATACTTGAATATACATTAAAATTCAGTTGCTATTAGGTTAATATTCTTGGCGTATAAAAATGGAATATAAAACTATAGGGTCATATTCTAAATGATGTTTCAGAGGGATTTTTCAATAACTGCATTTGAGCAATCTGATAAAATTGAATTACTCTAGACTATATTTTACGAATTTATTTTAATTATTGTGGAAAATATACTGACATTAAGACAATATTTGTTCATACTTGGTAAGCTTAACTCTTATTCTCTTCTTATTCTCTGACATTTAATATGTCCTAGCGTATCTGTTTAAAAATTCTTCTACAGTTTAGCTGATTTCTCCATGATGACATTTTTGATGTCATGACAATAATCTATAAAAATAGTCTATTATACGTCCTTATTGAAGCATAGATTAAGCGATATCCATGATGAATAGAATATGCCAATTTGTGAATGTTGTACAAGGTGAAGAATATTCTAAAGTAAGCATATGTCTTTAAAAATTGAACATATATTTGTTTCAATATTATTTAAAATATTTATGTGGTAATTGAGGCTATTAGAAATAAAATGTCATATAGTTTTGCTGATCATGTAGACCATTTGTCTGAAACCAAAAACAAGGGAGCTAAAGAAAAAAGTATAAATAGTCCAAAACTTATCACCATTAAAGGAAACTTTTGAGTCCATTTTCCATTAATAGATAAGTAGAACATTTATTTACAAAGAAGAGGGAAGGATTATTCACATTTTGAGTATAGACTCTTTTCCTTTCTTCTCTGCCTCATGGAGCCTTTTGAGTTAATATTTCAGCTGGGACAAAGACAAGGAGAATGTTAGCAGAAGAGTCAAAAGGCAAACAAAATGTCTAAAATTAATATTTTTGCTCTTCTGTCCCTATGTGAAAATAATATTTCTTTTTTAAGCATCTGTTTGTTGCCTGGTACTAAGCTAGGGTGCTCTGTGGGACAGGAAGTAAGTAGGAGACAAGGCCCACAAACTTACAATCTTTCATCCTCTAGACATGAATCCAAAGCAATTAAAGAGCACCATCACATTATGTAAACTACACAGAAATTACATATAACCTAGACATTGCAGAGAAAATAAATTTATGGCCACATGGGTCACGGTGGCCAAGGTGAAACTGGAGTAGTTCTAGGGACTGAGCTGAATAGTTCTGGAGGGAAGGAGAAGTATTCTGGTTGCTGGAGGAGGTGAGTGTGTGTGTGAGTGTGTGTGTGTGTGCATGTGCCCATGTGTGTGTTTATAGGGTGGTGATAATGAAAAAGAGGAAAGAATGAGAAAAGAATCTAGCTATATCCTAAAAGTTCCTAAAAATGAGCTTTGAAATTGATCCCATGTACACTTAGACACTGAAGATTCTCCAACAGTGAGGTCAAATCCTATACCATTTTTAAAAATGGCCCCATCTATGTTTCATTGTTGTTATTTATGACTTTTATACTCTTCTATTCATGAAAATTTTTTTTTCCTGGTGTCACTGGTTCCCATCACTGGAACAACCTACCATTCTCTCATGTAGCATCTCTTTAGTGATTATTTACAGGTATATCCTGGTTTCTGCTACTAATTATGAAATACCCTTAAGTGTATTTTTCTGTCTTCTGCCACAGAGAAGTATCTATAGCAGTAAGTTGAGTCACTTTTCATAATGAACATACTCTACTTGTCCATGATTATCAACATAAGTCTAGTTTTAGTTCATTGAAAATAGAATAGTTCTTGCTTGAATATTTATGAGAATGTATTTTGTCATGTACATATAATTTCAGTTGATCTTAAGATTATAACAGAGCAAATTTTCCTTACCAAGACTCAATACAGTAGAAAATGTCTTTTTCCCTTCTCATTTTTTTTCTCCTTAAAATGACAGTTTTTCATGCTCATGATGGAAATTCAAAGCACTGGAACTCAGGCACTGCAGAAAAAGCTCAAGACCTTCCAGGCATAACAAATAATAGCACCACAGAGAAGAACACAGGTTCTTTCTGCATCGGGGAACTGAGTGGTATCATATCTAGAGGCACTGATGCAATAATTGTACAGAATTTCCAATACACTGCTGGCATATCAGGACCATGTAAAAATAGGAACATTTGTTTCCTTGAATTATGAATTCTAGGATGCATGAATATTTTCCATGAATGCCTTCCTAATTCTTTATTAGTAGCTAAAAAGTTACTACCACAAGAATAATGTCTTTTCTAGTTCATTCTCTTAAAAGTCAATAAGCCACAAAACTCAAATATAAAAAGGGGTATTTATAATAATTCATTTTGCTGCTGTAAGTCAGAATTGTAATTATAAATGCACCATGAAAGCTAGCCATTAAAATCTGAGCCTTGAATTGACTAAAAGTAATAGGAAAATACTATTGCATTGAGCTGCATTTAATAGTTACTGTCTTCATGTATGTAAGGCACAGCAAATACAACTACAAAAAGACAAGTAAATGTATGTTCATTTTACAAGTCATGAAGACGAAAACCTAACTGATACCAGATTTGATTAAAGGATTTGTTAGGCACTTTGTACAACTTTTGTACACAGTAGGTGCTTTTGAAGTATGTGTTCAAAGGTGGATCATTCTGTACTAAAACATCTTCCTCTATTATATGTCTCATATATTTGAAATAAGAACTTGAAACAGGTTAGGTTCCCTCTAAAAGAAATCCATAAATTATTTATAATTGAAGACAGAACATTAAAAGAAATAACAGGGCACAAATATCCATAATTTGGTCATTTGCAATGGAAGCAGATCATCCAGTCTGCCTGATTAAAATTAAAAATGCTGTTATGAAGTTAGCACATGAATAAAGCAAAAGCCCAGTGAAAGAGTTTTTTAGTGTGCTATACTCACCAGTGTTGATGTCAACAAGCTAAGATCTGCCTGGGTAGGAATCCTGTTAGTTTAAATATTGTACATTGGAAGTAACTCTCAGTGGACCACTGTCAGCTGTGGGAAGCTATGTTGGTTAGGAATAATCGTGCCATTTATGTCCTGGAAACATCAGGGACCCAGATAGACAATCTATAGATTTTTTCCAAGGCAGAGGAATTTCGTTGCACAAGTGAATTGACCATGGCCTGTAGCTGATCAGCAGACCAGCTCCTAACACCCAGCATGACACCTGTTCCCCCACTGCTCAGGATAATGAAATAGAATTATGTTTACTGAGACCACAGACCCCACCACACTGGAGTGGGCAAGGACAGCAGCTATCATTTCAGCAGATGGACTCGCCTTGATACAATTACTAGTAAAGTAAGAGGGTGAATAAGAAGAATGAAGCTCAGCTGACATGAAAGCAGAGGGTTCAGATGGGCAAACCAAACAGCTTAAAAACTGCAGCGAAGGATGACCAGGTGTGTAAACAACTGCTCATTTGTCAATAAAGAAGTGTGAGAACTGCCGGGGGATTCATGTATACCAAGTAAACATATCGATGGTGTAATTGTCATATTCTCCATGAATCATCCCTTTACTATGTATAGATCTAAACACTAGCATCACCAAAGGCTGGGGAGAGATCTGGGGCTAGGGAAAGAGGTGCAATTACTTGTCACACGGACAGGGAATGGTGTCCCTGGAAGGTGGACCTTTAAAGGCAGATTCTGTGAAAAGACTTTACCCTTCTATGATAGTCAGCTATTTCCAATCTTTCCTTTATAGAATGTGACAAAACTGATATAGTACTGAACAACAGCAGCCAGATCTAGGTAAAACTGTCCACCTGGTGTGAGCTGTGTAACCCACTTTTAAAATCTGAGCAATGTTCTTCTAAAAAGTCATTTGAAAAAAATCAGATGGATTCTCCTCTTTCTGCAGTAACAGAATCCTACATGAAAGTGCAGATGGGTTTTAGTAACCTACAACTATTCTTTGCTTTCTTCAGATTCTCAGTGGGAAAGGAGGACAAACAGCAAGGTGAAGCTCAATTCTGAAGGCTTGGAGCTCTGTTGCTGATCTGTCCCTTCTATTCCCTTTAGTCTTTTCTTCCTTTTTTTTTTTTTTTTTTTTTTTTTTTTTTTTTTTAATTAACAGTACCAGCGGTAGCAACAACAATAGCCAACATTTATGAATGTCTACTCTGTGCTTGGTGCTGTATTAAGTGCTTTAATCTGCATTGGGCCTATTACTACCTTGTGCAAGTTACTCCTCCGTTAAAGCTTCTAAATTTGTATAGATAATAATAGCATCTGCTTGTGATAATCAAATATGTCAATGTATGGAAAGTGTTTAGAATAGTGCTGGGCATATAGTGCTTAGTAGTTTCTGTTTATTATCTTATTTACTCTTTGAAGCAGGTCTTAAAAGTAGAAGTTGCTACTATTATTCCCCAATTTACAGATAAGCAAATTGAATCTCAAAAAAGTTTGCCTAAATGTTCAAGACCACAGAGCTACTAAAGTACAGAATAACGACCTAAAGTTCCAAGTCTTGTGGTAACTGCCATGCTGGCTTTCCCACTCTAGATCCTAAGCTCCAGCCACATCACAAGAACTTCTCTGATGAGTGGATCCCAATGTTGAACACACCAGCAGCCTTTTGCTTATCTTGATATTCCCTCTATCCTAAATGGCTTTCCTAACTTTGTCAAGCAGATGAAATTAAAATTATCTTTCAAGATTAGTTCAGTCAGCACCTTTTCTATCTCACCTTCCTTTCCCACCTTCACAGAGTTAATTGCTTGTCTGTATTCCTTTAACACTTATCTCACACATCTCCCTTATGGCACTTATCACATTGTCTCATAATGTGTTTATGTCTCCACGGCTAGATGGTGGTGCAGTTTATTACAGTAAAAAGTAAAGTGTATTTAATATGCCAGATTCTCTGCTAAGGGCTTCATGAGGATGCACTCACTGAATCTTCTTATTAGCCCTAGAACACAAATACTATGATAATCTCCTTTTGATTGATGAGGCATAGAAGGTTAAGTAATTTTCCCAAGAACCTATATGCAATAGGCACACAATACATAATTGTTGAACTAAACTACACCAAATAAAAAAATTCTCTTCTCACTGAGGGAAATAAACATTCAATTCAACAATTTTCTTTTTGATGGAGGAGAAAAGAACAAATTCCTCTTTCATCTAGCTAATTTTTCCTCACTTAAACTATGAAAAGAAGCTACTAATTAAGTTTAGCTAATTCAACTCAATTATCAATTCAGCTTTAAAAATTTTCAGTACTATAATCATTTTCCCCATAGTATAAGAAATGACCTGTTTCCTCCTCCTATGATCTTTAATACCCACACAAGTTAAATGTTACAGTATTTCATTGTATATTCAAAACCTCATAAACTGGGACATACATTACAGTATCAGTTTTAATATGTATGTCAAGAATCTATTATTTTCTAAACCCAGAGAAAAGGAAAAAAAATTGCTTTCTGTTTCTAAGCCCAAACCTGGAAACCTGCACTCCTGAGGGTGATATTGTCCTGTGGCTCGAAGGATCTGGGAGCTAGCTGTGAATGTTGGGTACAAGCAATTCCAAATCTCACACTACCTGTGGCTTCTTGGAGGCCTTTTCCCACAACCACTCAGAGGGAAACACATTCTCTAGGCTTTCCTCTTGGGGCCTTTCAGGCTCCAGTCCTTGTATTCACTGCCTGCTATGGTGAGAATAAAAACTGGCTTTAAAAGCCTTTTAACCCAAAGGGTTTGAGCAGCTAATGGACATCATCCTTTTGGCAAAAGGAGGTGATGCAAAAGCTCCTTCCCCATTTTAAAAACCAGGTCTTACTTATATAATGCTTTCATAAAGTTAAAGGCTTTTGGCTTTATTATTTTTTTAAGAATAGAAGCATAAGGCAAGAATTATGGACCTTCTCCCCCAAATCTTCCCTACCTTTCTCCAATTTTCATTATGCCTTTAACTTATTGACTATTTTGGCTGGTGGTAAAATAATAAAAATAATAAAAATAATCCAGCAATGTATAAACAATATCTTCATTTTAACAACTATATAAATTATTTATGAAGTTGTGCCTCAACAGGGAGCAATACTATCATTTTAATATGTTGTAAATAAAGTTTCTGAGAGAAACTTTATTTTCCTTTCTAAACAGGAAAGTCACAGAACATTTACATGCCTACAGTTGAAAATAACAACAGAAAATTTCAGCAACAAACAATTTGCTTAGTAGATGCTGGAATTTCCAGTCAATATATTTAAAAGAGAACATTAACAAACATAAAAGTAATGTATTTTTGCATAGAAAAATGAATGAATTCACAAGATTTGGGAATCATAAATAATCCACAAGTCTGGCAACCATCTATCTTGATTAAAAATGTCTTTAGTTAATTTTTGAAACATGATCATCTATCATATTGGCTTCTTTTCTTCTTAATATGAGTTAAGATAAGCTGAGGTATTTTTGTGTTAAGAACATATAGTCTATGCTACACATGGAATAAAATGAGAATGAAACCATTTAAATTTATCTGAAGGTGAATACACAGAAGAATCTTAGTTCTGTTTGCAACTATACTATGGTAACCCCAGATGGAACACAACTCATTACATGGCTTAGCAGAAAGGAGTATATCTATATAATTAGGAATATGTTTCATTGTGTTTACAATAGAAGTAAATTTTGGTGGCCAAATCAAGTTTTCAAATGATAGTATATTCCCGTTTTTTGTTTGTTTTTCATATTCCTGATAAATATGGGGTGGTGGCAAACTTAAATAATTAAAAAAATGTACATATTATTCCATCTTTGGTTAGGCATCAAGAGAGGCCCCCTGAGAATCCTAAGATGCACATAGACAAGTCCTTTGTTTGACTGCACTCTACGCAGGATTCTCATGGTAACATTAGGGAAATCATGAGCATAACAGAAAAGACTCACCTCCAAGTCTCTGAAAGGAATTGAAATCTCTCTCTTGCAGACTTGAATAATTAGGACATGGGGGGGGGGGAATCTGTACATAAAATCAACAATGGAAACTGGTTCCAAAATATAGTTGTAAGTCTTCTGAGTGTGGGTGAAAGAGGCCTGATACTTTGAATACAATAGGGGGATTCCCTCTGAGTTGAGGGAGTATGATATGGGAGATCCTGAGAAATGCTGGACAAAAATAGGAGAAAAGACACTGGAGGGAAAACAGAAAGCAGTCAATTTATGGTCATTAATACCTGTTCCATTTTAACAATATTTACTATCTTAATCGTCATAATTCATTGCTTTTACATATTTGTTGTTTCTTCCCCATTAGACTAAGAAATATCAATGAGAAACTATTCTGCCATGTTTTCCACTGTGTCCGTAGCACCAAGGCCAGGCCCAGCACATATTTGCTGAACAAAGGAATAAATGAGTAAACAATAGAGATGGCATTCAAGGAAGTAGAGACAAATGGATAAGTGTCCATATACATGTGTTAACAATAACAAATCAGTTAAAGTCCTTCAAAAATGCCCGTGTTGAAATTCAGTTAGATAATATCTGAAGAAGATAATTCAGTCAATAGATTGTCCTAGCTACAAATAATTTTTAATTTAATCACCATGATTAATTTTGTATGATTTAAATGGGGCCTGTGTGGGAAGCTGGGCAAGTTACTCACCTCCTTCTGTGTTAGTTAATATCTGTATGAGACTCCACAGTCAAGACTGAATACCTAACTCCAGCCAGGCATCTCATAAATAAATCCATTGTGCACAAAAGGAACCAGATGAGAAAGTATAGACACATCCATGCAAGCACATCACCACTATGATGAAAAACAATTTAAAGACTGTTCAGTTCCAATGTGTAATTAATTATTCCAAGAGGGACACATTATTATTGATAATGAGTCTTTCTCACTGGGAAGTTGGATTCCCTGGTGGGAATGCATTTTTATGGGTTGAAGATCAGAAAAATTTTCAAGTTAAATTAGTTACAAAATGTTTTAAAATAGTAAATATTAGAATGGGTGCCAAAATAGACAATGTGATTTGGTCATAAAGACACTCAGGACAACTTTTGTTTTGTATGATTACAACCGTTACTTATTGATGTACAAGTGGCATTCATAACTAGGAATGGATCTTATCTACGGCTTCCTCCTTGGCCTACAAATGCCAAGTTAGAAAGGAGTAGGCTGAAATGAGTTACTACAATTCGGCCGTATTCACTGCTCACTAGGACTGATCACCTACCCAAACTGTTTGAATTTCTTTTTTTAAGTAGCTAAGTAGAGTCAAGTTCCTTTGCTTTTGTTTGCTCTTGATTCCTCAGGTTCCCTACTCTTAATCCCCACCTCAGTTTTCTTATCTATGTAGTGGAGGTGAGTCTTGGTAAACCTGTTTTCTCTTGCCTCAAGATGATTGACTTTTCTACCAATTGCTGATGATATTTGAACCTCTACAAGGAGTTCTCCATAAGGGTAATCATTGTAATTATGTCTCTCCTGAAAATGTTTTTAAGATGGAAACATGTTATCAGACCATCTTTGGATAACATTTTTCTTTATTGTGTTTTAAGTAATTATTTTAGTACCAAGAAGGAGACTTTATTGCTAGATCAAATTTTCTTTCTGTTGTGCATTAAACTTTGTCTCAAATTCAATCAACTTTGGCATAAAGTAAAAATAAGGCCAGAGTGCTCACTAAATCATGGCTTGAGCTGTCCTTATAAAAGCGAAACTCAATAGTCACATACATCATTGAAACAATTCAGTTACCTTTTTTCTTATTTATGTTGATACTGTGTTTATAGAGGCATAATAGCAATAAAAATTCTATTTCACTAAATACCTAATTTCATATTTTCAAGGAAAAAAATCCACCCATGGATAAAATAAAACAATGAAAAAGAAACAAATATAATAACTTTCTCTGGTTTTGTCAATGCTATTATAAACCATTCTCCTTACAAATGATATATTTAGAACCCAAGATTTCTACTATGCATCAAATTAAAGTGTGATAATTATACTAAAATTCTGAACCAACCAGTTAAGCAGGTGCACAATTCTAAATATGACAGGTATGTAAGAATAGAGGGATGATTATGAAAAGTTATCAAATAAATCTTTTATAGGTAATATTATGTCTTTATCAGCTTTATGCTATCATTCAAATGTTTCCAGTTTCAGAATATAGTAGCTATAAAATTTAAAAATCAAAAAAACAAAATCATAATAAATTAGCCTCCCTACTTTGTGCTTGCCTCCCAGATTGTTTTTTTAAAAATCTGATTGTTATATGCCAAAAATGTAAAATTTATTCCAAGAAAATTAACAGGCTACACAGATAAATTTTGGCAAATGCAACTTTATATTGAAGTTCACACATCTGTTTCTTAAAGAATGAGACTCACAGAATCTAATGTATTTCTAAAATACCAGAAATTATATTATAAGCTTTCACAAGTTAAAACTGAAATAATTTAAACGACCAATACACTGAATGTGCAGAAAGTATAAACAAGACTGTGCCTTCCATAGAATAAATGCTTCACAAATTGTGCAGGATGTCATACTAAGGCTGTGGTCTCCCCTTGACAGCTGACTTAAAATATAAAACATATATCAACTGCCGGCTTCTTAGAACACACTAGAATGGGTAGCACACCTCAGAAGAAAATCTCATTATTCCAGTGATGTGCACCTTAATTTTCAAACCATGTGATGAAAAAGAAAAAAGAGTATTAAATGATCTTCCATGCACTTCTGGATGAATGACCATGACCAGTTACTGATTCAATGTCCCTTGCCTATTTGCTCCAATGCTAAATAATATGAAGGATACTAGATAACCCTTTAAGGCAACATGTGTTTATTCTGCATTATTAGAACCGCTCAGTTGTGACTGGCTGGTACCATTAATGTTGCCTCCCAGACCAATATCTAGCATTTGTAAAATATAAATGGATTGGAAAACCTTTATACTAAATCAACAGAAACCACATAATATAGCTCAATGCTAGCAATTTCACTAGTAGGTAAGGAAAGTGGTATTTAGAAATTGCAATGTATTAATACAAAAAAAAAAAAAAAAAGGTAAACTCTAATCAGAACCAATAAACTGCTTTGGAATCTCCCCAAAACTTACAAGGCTATTTTTAAAGTGTGATATTCCAATAATTCATGGCACGTCTTTAGTGTATTACAGTACTTTAAGTCCCCAAATAGTTTAGTCTTTGCAAAACAAAAATAGTATGAAATGTTTTAAAGTCTTCAAACTTCTAAAATTAGTTTTTATCAACACATTTACCTCATGTCAACTTAATTTATTAAGATGTCCAATGCTAATTGGTTTTTTTTGATGTTTTTTCATACATAGTGATATACACAGCATTTAGCACTGATACTTAGCACCTGCTACTTTCATTATCTAGTTTTCAACCACAGAAAGAAACTTAGGGCAGTGGTTCAGTCCTTTCTTAATTACAAACCTTCACCAGCAGTCAGCAGGATCACTCTGAGATTTAAAATAGGATTATAGGTGAACTATTGCAAAGACTGCAGAATGTTGCCCAAATCCTTGTAACTGCTGATCCCATTCTTGAATTTCTTCTCAAGATATGGCTACGGGCCACAATTGCTTAGCAGAGAAGGTTAGTGTTTCACAAGGCTAAAGATTTACAGATGCTCCCTCATATAACACAGTAAGGTTCCCTTGGTAACCTGGATTTTCTGCAGTAAAGAAGGGTTGTGCTGAAACAGCGCCTCAGCTCCCTGTTGGAGAAAATGCAGACAAAAGGATTGATTCCTGCTTGGGCAAAACTCATCCAGACAGCGGCTGTTAGAAATCCCCCTGGTACTACAGGCCCTCTTGCAAAAACTCTCCAATAACAGGCCACTAGGTAGGGGCCCCATAAGGTTAAGAAGAGAAAAGTCATTATATAGAACATTCTGCTGATTCTTTTCTCCATTTTGAACTCGTCTAAGACCAACAGCCTTCTTCTGCCTGTGGTGTTTGCATTTTGCCTGATGCCCAACAAGGTGGGTGGCGTGGGACCCCTTCCAAATCCTGCTAGCCAATTGGCAGCTGCCTGGCCACTGGCTCCAGGACCATGAAAAGTCCAGTTCTGGCTGACTGCTGCTACAAACTGGACTGGCTTCATTTTCCTTCGATCGTGGACAAAAAATATCAGCTTGAGGTAGACAAGCTGTGTGGCTAGGAGGATGAGAGCAAGGAGCAGCATAAATCCTAAGGAATCATTAGCCCTGAAGGAGCGGTGTTGGAAGGTGCACTGATCCTCCTCCCTAATGAATGAATAAGTGCCCACATCTAAAACTGGGGGGAATGCCATGGCCACAGACAGAGTCCACACCATGCAGATCACAGCCAGACACGTCCAAAAGGTCAGCCTCTTTGTATAGAAGCGGTGATGGGCGATAGCTAAGTATCTGGTGACACTGATGCAGAAGAGCATGAAAGCAGTGTGGAAACAGGACAAAACCCCCAGAAAGGCAATCACTTTGCAAGTCAGAGTCCCGTAAGTCCAGGTGGAGCCATTTTTGACAGAGTTGAATACAAATGGAAAACAAATTGCAGATCTGAGGATATCTGAACAGCAAAGATCCAGCAGAAAGTAGTAAGGTGCTCTATGCAAGGTTTTATCTTTCACTAGCAAAATGGAGATCAGAAGGTTGCCCACCACGCTGACTCCTATTATGAAACCCAAGGAAGTCAGTTTCAGAAAGGCTGTTAGAGGCGAGAGATTTTGCAAAATGTTGTCAGCTGCATGGCTATAGTTCGCCATAGATGGATGGAGGATAAAGATACAGCCTCAGTTAAGTCTCATGATCTAGATATAAGAACAAGGAAAAGATAGATCCATACATTTTACTGAAAATGTAATCCACAAAGAGAATTGATCCGATCTGCAGTCATGCTTCCTCTTTTCTTCCATTTGATTTGCCATCAGAATATCTGGAAAAAAAATGAGCTATCAGTTCTTAAGTTAACAAGTAATGATGTCAGTGCTAACATAAAGCTGTTCATTTATGGGGAAGCAAATAAAGTTTTAATTTCAAATAGTAGTTTTTGCTTTAGTAAGTATTTTTGCTTGAGATTTCAGGGAATTAGCTTGTTTAGTTTTTCAAGCTAGGTGATTTTAAAATGTCCCTATTCTAGAGAATATACATTTGATTGGGTACCTTGAGGATAGAAGGAATAAAATATTCCACAGTCATAAAATAGCCGGTCTAAGAATTAATCACTAGTATTGCAATGGAATCTCTAAGATTGGTGATGGGAGACAGAAAGGCTACTTACATTTTTCTGAGGTGTGTTAGTACTGTCAGTGTTTTACAGGCAGCTTCCCTGCTTATATGGATCCAAAGAACCCTGCAAAATGTGTCTTTTAACTCAAGTGCTACTGTTCATGCTGCATGAGTATTTGTTGATTCATTTTAAAGCATAATTTACTACTAGACTTCAAAATTAACAGAAGTTGTCCCACGATTTGATGTGATTTAATCTTTTGTCTTTCCCTCTCTATCCCATCCCCCTATTTTTGGCAAATCTTGTCTCTTTTAAGCCCACATGATTATTAAAAATGGTTAATGTAAATATTGGCCAGGGAAACACACCCAAAGGAATAATGCACTTTCATCTGTAGACCTTGGCTGCCTGGATTCAAATGAATATAACACGAATCTGTATCTCCTAGGCAATTATGCCCTTCTCATTTACACTGAAAAATCTGTTGCAAATTCCAAGTGGCTTCATTTTAAAGCAAAATGCACATTGTCTCTTAGGTGCCTGGGAACTACATCAGGGAAATTGGTTTTCTCTGTTATTCCCACGAAGCATGTCTCCTTAGCCACTTTTCACTTGCTGGGGATATGCTGATGGAAGCCTAGGCAAAACTGCGTTCGATGATTTTAATTTCCCCACCGGTACATCCCCGGGTAAATACCGATCGCATCATGCAACATTACGAAACCTGAAATCCGCCACCCCTGGATTTATAATGGGGGGAGGGGGAAGGGGAGAGAGACATGCATTACATACGCGAAGATGGGGAGAGAGATTGCCTCTGTGCTGCAAGGGAAGGGTTTCGGTGGTTCGCAGTCTGATATTCCTGTCTTGCAACGCTTTCCAGAAACGAAGCTCTCAATAAGCCTTACTGAAGATGCATTGTCTGAATGTACTTCCATTATGCAGTTTATTGTCAAAAAAAAAAAAAAAAAAAAAATCCTCGGGGGGCTCTTTCCCCGTGAACCTGCAGTTTCATCAACACTGTGCAAACCCCCTCCCCCAAAACTTAACCAAGAGTATATCCTCCTACCTGTTGGTGTTGGATATCCCGACAGACTATAGCTTCTTCTTTCTATAAATTGCTGATTTTTTTTTTTGCCTTAGTGCCTTGACTGAGCATCCAGGCAGGGCTCGGCGGCGCCTGCGCGCTGGAGCCTCCTTGAGCTCCAGCCGCGTCCTCCCCTGTCGCAGCGGCACTGTCTCTCCCAGTAACGCAGGGTCCGCGGCGGCGGCGGCGCGGTGGCGAGGGTGGCTGCAGGGGCTGCCTCAGTCTCTGTTGTGCCCTGGGAGCCCGTTTTCGTCTCCAGAGCTAGCTGGGTTTGTTGAATGCCCTGTCCAGTTCAACTGACAAAATTAGGCTTTTGTCCCCTTGTGGCTGCTTCTGAACTTTTCCCTCCCCGCATTTTAAGTGGGGGCTTGGACCTCAGGCCCATCCTCTTCCCCTAGGGCAGCGCACAAGGAAGCCACCGTGCCCCGGACGCCTGCCCCTTCCCCAGCTTCCCGGAACCCTCGCCTTCCCGGAACATTTTCTTCCTTTCTCTTTTAGGGTAGTCCAAAGCATTGGAAGCTTCTTTTGGAATTCTTCTTAAATGATTTCCTCTGCTGACCTTTGAATTTGCAGGTTAGCTGGAGGGGGTGGGGGTGGGGTGGAGGGAGGGAGAAAGAATGAAAAAAGAAAGAAAAGAGAATTTTTAAAAATGCACAGTCAAAAAGCTTGTCAATGGGGAAGAAGGGAAAGCAGGTTAGGGCAACCCTGTCTTTGTTAGTCATCCTCTATTTCCGAGTGCACGCAAATCTGCGTTTTCGTAGGGAAAAGCTAACTTTGGAGGACAAGTGCAAAAATAATTTACATTAATTCTACCTTAACGGAGATGACTAAAGAATCATTCCGCGTGTGGAGAAAAAAAAATATTAAATGGCTATTCCTTGCATTCCACCCCACCTAGGAACAGCCTTTCTTTTCCCTTTTTTCAAGTTCGGCTGACCAATAGGTTGGTGATGTCAAAGCAGTTGTGTGTATGAGTTTCCTCCCCACCCCCTTTGTTATTACAGATGAAAAATACCAGGAACATAACGAATACATAAAACTTACACCAGTCCAAACGGTCCGATGATATCACAAACACCACATATAGTCTGATACCTGGGTGCTTAGGGATGCCTCTAGAATCATGCATTGCCTTATTTTACGATTTCCGAAGAGTTTTGTTTGTGAGGGTGGTATAAGATTTTAAACAACCACCCCCCATTCCCCACCCCCCAAAAGCAAGCAGACGTGCTTTCATTAATCCTCAATGTAAAACGTCTGCTTCGCTTCCTGCAAGCTTATTGCTTTATAATAATCTCTTAATGAAACAGAAAAAATAAAAAATTTTCTCTAGAGTAATAATTTGATCTCTAGACAGCAGTAAAATACCTCATTGCTGGGTGGTGAGACTGTGACATTCGGGAGAACTCAAGCCAATCAGCGTACAGATAATGTAGGTTAATTTACATATGGCATTTCTATTGGACACACCAAGGTAAAGCTTTCGCTGTTTAAAGCTTAAAAATGAACACTTCACTGTCATGATGTCACAGTTGTTACACAAAGCCCAATGTTACTAATACTAAAACATTGTTTAATTTCCTTGATTTGGTTTTTAATATCCCTAGCCTGTTAAAAAATGGATAATGCTTTGTTTTTTAAAAAAGAACATACCTAAGGCACTTAACTTTGGCATTCTTATAATCTAGCAAAATCAATACTAGAGCAGTACTGAAAGTAACTTGAGGACATTTCCATCCAAGTAAAACATTTGACTTTTTTAACTACAAATGAATTCAGCAGAAATCAAAACTTTATGTTAATTTACAACTTTTAAGTGAATTTCAAATTCTTTTTTTTAATGGAAAATAATTGAACTTACTTTTTGTTTGCAAAACATGAATTTGGACCTCAAAACTATGATAGTCTGCAACTTCTAAGTGAAACTTCCAATTTGTTTTTATAGAACTACAAAATTCAGTTTGTTCTTTTCCTTTTACTTCCCATTTATTGTCTCAGTGTACTTTTCAAAGAACAATTGTTTACTGAATTTTTAAAATAAGAGACTTAAATAAGTTTGTGAAGACTTTTAATGGGCTAGATATTAGGTTGTATGGATTAGGGAAAAGCTATTTAAAAGTAAATTAAGAGGGTGACTGTACTATCAGGCCATGAGGCAATAATTTACTCTGCAGAAAGCTATAGGACTAAGACCCAAGGGTTTAATTAGGTTTGTGTTTTAAGAAGCAGATTCTGAATCCCTAAAAATAATAGAGAGGCTATGTGTGTATGAGGTTTTTGTTTGTTTTGTTTTTTATCCTTTGCAATTGAGCACAGTTACCTCCAGTAGCTCTTCAGTTCTTTAGGCTCTTAAATGAGAATGTCATTTTCTTGCCTCACAAGGGGGCTCAAGAAATTAATGAGTATTTTTCATTTAGCTCATTAACTCTACTGGAGAAAACATTGGAATCTCCTATCAACAGAGATTTAAAAAATATGTTTAATAGATGACAAAAGTTTCATCTCATCTACAAGTTCTCAAATGTAAAGTGTTGCTTCAAATTGTTCACATCATAGGGTTATTTGATCTTAGCTAATTTCTTTTTTGATTCCTTACATCACCAAACCTAGAAAAAAATTGATTTTCAGGTTAGGAGTAAAGGAACAAAGCAAACACAACAAAGTACTTTATACTCTAATCCTTGTGTCTGAGGATTTTAAAAGTTTTCAAGCTCTTGGCATATTACATTTACTATCTTGATCACTGCATTAGGAAGACTGATGCAATTTGCTTAATTTGGTTCTTGTAATAAATATTTTATTTTAAAAAACAACCACCTTTTTTTGGACATTACTCTATTTCAGGTTTTTTCCTAAGTGATGCATAGACTTGTAATAGGCAAACAAATTGTTTTTGTTCTATGTGTTGTTTATGTGAAAATGTATGTCAGAAAATAACAACCCTGGGTGCAGAGAATGGTCAGCTAGAATGAATCATTCTAAGAAAAGATTTTTAAGTATTCATTTAAAATATCATTTATCCTGCTTAAAGCTGGATATTAAAAAATTTAAAACATTACCTTTGGGGTTCTCTACTTTTATCAAAATCTAAAACAGTATTTGAGAACGAGCCTTTTATAAGTTTTCTGTAAGCTATGTTGACAAGAAAGTTTCCCATTGGACACTTCTTCATAGAAACATTTTCTGATAGATTATTCAAAAATAATTATTTAACCTAGAATTTGTGACTAGTAATACAGGGAAATTGTACATTTGCATTTTGATATTGTTTTTCACATTACAGTTACTGCAAAAAGTGATCTTTTTCACAATGACATTTAATTAACTGAAACTTTTTAGGGCATTGTGCTTGTCTACTTGAGGAGCAGAATGGTGAAAGAATATACTAGGCCTAAAGAACTACCACTGGATTTTAAAATTGTGCCTCAGGATTTGGAATAATTATAATTGTGAACATCCCAGCAATGAGATTTCTTCAGAATTTTAGTGAACTTTTTTTAAAGATTAGGAACCTGGCGTGTTCATTTCCAAAATTCTTAAAGACTCATCTTTTGTCAAATCTTTCACCCTGCTCTGCCACAAAACAGGTTCCAAAATGTTAATATAATTCACTTTTAATTTTTTAAAAATATTACATATGTATTTAGTTGTAGATGGACAGAATGCCTTTATTTTATTTATTTATTTTTATGTGATGCTAAGGATCGAACCCAGTGCCTCATATGTGTTAGGCAAGTTCTCTGCCACTGAGCTACAACCCCAGCCTTCACTTTTAATTTTAAAGCTAGCATCTGTAAGACATTTTTTCACTTCTCAATTTAAGAACCAGTTTTGAAAACTCAGCAATTTAGTTTTTGTGACTTGTATGTATACAATGATCTACTCTCTGAGAACTTTGAGACTTGTTCCTTTATTTCAGTTAATAAACATTTGTTGACCTCCTACTCTATATGCTGTTCTGTGCTAGGTCTTGCAAGAAACAAAAAATCAAGAGGTGGAAGAAGCAGTTGCATCAATGTAGGGAAGACATGAGCTGGTAAAAGCGGAGGGTGTAAAACGAACAGAAACAAAGGGATGAATCTCATTGATACAAGGAGCCATATTTTTTTATGAAGTGATTAAAGGGGGAAGCAAAGGAGATTGAAAAGTTAAGGATTGACTTTAAGGTTGAATAACAGAGAGGCAGAAGACACCATTAACCAGAAGTGGCAAAAGTTAAAAAAGTAGGATATGGTTTGGTAAGGAAAAACACGAGTTCATTTTAAATGTATTGAATGTGACATGCTGGTAGGATGTTCAAATGTTGTTGTTTTACTTGCAGTTGGAAATAAAGAGACCTAATTCAGAAGTGCCTACAGGTGATGGGGAATCTGGGAATAGGCTGATGATATTGCCAAGGGAGTGACTATTGAGAGAAGAGGCTAAAGTTAGACAAACAAACATGCCCATTCTACTCCATTAGGACAAACCACAAAACTAAGGGAATGCCTACATTTAAAAAGAAGAAGGGTTCATGAAAGAACTAGAAGGTGGAAGGGAGGAAGTTCAATGTCATAGGCCCTATGGAAAAGAGAATTTAAAGGAGCAGGCCATCAGTGCAAATTTTGACTAGGAAGTTTATTTTTTATCAGTGCATTATAGTTATACATACTATTGGGATTCATTTTGACATAATTATACAAGCACAGACTATAATTTGCTCCAGTTCAGTCCCCGGTTCTTCCCCCTTCTGCTGTCTTTCTCCCGACCTCTTATTCCCTTTTGTCTATTCTAGTCTTCCTTCTACTTATTTAGAATTTTTAAAAATTAGTGCTTTAAAGATATACATAAAGGTGAAAAACACTGTGATATCTTCATACATGTACATAGGATAGTTTGGTCAATTTCATTCTACTGTTGCTGATTTTCCTATTCCTCCTTCCTTCCCCTCAATCTTCTTCCTCTACCTACTGATCTCTTCTATTTTCATGGGATTCCTTCACTCCTTTCTCCATGCTTAATTTGGTCTAGCTCCATATAAGAGGAAAACATTCAACTCTTGAATTTCTGGTCTGACTTATTTCACTTAACATGACATTCTTCAGTTCCATCCATTTAGCAGCAAATGCCATAATTTCATTTTTTTAAATGGCTGTATAACTCCACTGTGTATATATACCACATTTTATTTAGCCATTTTTCTGTTCATGGGCACCTGGTTACATAACTTGACTATTGTGAAATGAACTGCTATAAACTTTGGTGTGGTTGCTGTAGTATGCTGATTTTAGATATTTTGGATAAATACTGTGGATAGAGATAGCTGGGTTATATGTGGTTCTATGACTAGGAAGTTTAGAAAGGTGATGAATGAGAAGATATCCTGGAGAAGTTGATGAGATTAGAAACCTTTGACAGGGCAGTTTCAGAAAAGCAAGTCAAACTAGAATGGATTAAAAAGTGAAGTGCACAGGCTTAAAAGCCTGTAACATCAGCCTAAGAAACACTTTGCTGTTAATGACAGTGCTGTCTTAGTGATAAAGGTTTTTAATGAATTCTCTTGATGTTTTATGAACAAAATTATAGTTATTTGAGTAAATAAACCATGCTTTCTTCCTCTGGAAATCTTTAAAACTCTTCTTCTATTACACATTATTTAAATGTGATACTGTAAATGAGGAAAGAGCAAATTCAAGTTTCTCTACTAATGCCTTGTAAAACTTTAGAGTTAAAAAAAAAAGCCTGTGGCCTGTTAAAATATTCTAAATGTTCTCATTCACCTCTGCACTCATTTTTTAGATGCATTTATGTTCATCCAGAAGAAAAACAAAATGACTTTGTGTGAGTGTGTGTGTGTGTGTGTGTGTGTGTGTGTGTGTTGGGAGAGAAGGTAGGAAGGAGAATAGAAGAAGCAAGTGTTGGAAAAATGATTAAGAATGAGAAGTTAATTTAATATTTAGGTTAATGGAGAGTCACACATATCTTACATGGATTATAAATTTTCAGGGAATAAAAATGCAATGTAATTTTTAAAACTCTAGAAGTGTAAGGGTTTTTTTTCATTGATTATTCAAAGGTTACTTCAATCTTACAGTGAATGAAGGCCATTATTATCAGAATCTGTTATATAATAATATGAACAGATTTGGGTTATTTAAGCTTTTGTAGTATTTAGCTTTTTGACAAATGAGTATAATTAAAGCAATACTTAAGTAAAGAACGTTATCTTAGACTTTAAGAGTTCCCATGTTGACTGTTCAGAACTACAATCTGATTTTCATTTCTTTTAATTTTTAAGCTTTATTATTTTCTCCTTACAAAAGTATAACTTTATAAAGCAAAAACAAAGACACAAATCAAATTTCACACCCTTCATAAATAGGGTTACTACTTTACTGTGGTTAACATTTGGTTAAAATGGAAATGTACTCTTTTCTGCCTGACTTTGCATTAAAAAGAACTTTCCTACGTCCTTGAGGTAGCATTATTTCAATCATTCAACAGATGTCTTAGTCTCCACTAGAATACCAGAATATAAGACCTATTATTTGACATTGTTCTTCCTTGGTGATCCAAAGGAACCTGACACATAGAGGAAGACCAGTACACTTTGGTTGAAAGGGTGATTATGAACCTACTATATAAAGGGTTCTGCACTAGATGCTGTGGGGAGGATATAAAAGGAAAAAGATAGTGGCACAGGCTTCCAGTGGACTCTATGTTTCTCTTAGTTGAATAAGGTTCGAGTAATTATTTGTATTATGGATAGAAAGATTTTCTTGGCCAAGGATTGTCTCTGGATTTGGGGGAGTTTTATTTGCCTTTTAGTCTTATTACATTAGCATTTACACAATTCTTATTGGCCTTTCTACTCAATAATTTTAAACCATTTTCTAATAACGACTCACATGCAAATTAAGCCAAGAGCAGATATCTTATGCTTTGAGCTCCTAACTTGGTGCTAAAATATAGTACAAAATATCTGTAGCCTTTATCTGAGAGCTTTGGACTTAATTGTCTTTAATATTTTAATAATAAAAGGGTGGCATGTACTTAAGTAAACAAGCAAAAAAATGTAACCTAATATATTAGCACAGAAGTAAGAAGCTCAATAATATAAAAACCTTTTCAATGATGAATACTGTTGAATTATATTTGGTATAAAGCTGCCTCCGTAACAAGGTGAACTTCATTCTGACTTAATATATAAAGAAACTTAATTTAAGATTATATTCTTGCAATAAGTACCTGAATTTCACACCCTTCATAAATAGGGTTACTACAGTGACAGCAGCTGAGCCTCAGCCAATCACAATCTGCCAGCTGAACAGATGACATCCATATTAGGCAAATGCCTGAGATATGACCAATCAAACTGTTTCTACAGGGCACATTTATTTTTCTGCCTATAAATATTGCCTAGATAAGTTGCTGGGTGGAGCTCTCCAAACTTCTCCTGGTTCAAGTACTGCCCAATTCACGAATCATTTCTTGTTCAAATAAACTGCTAAATTTAATTTGTGTGAGATTTTCCTTTTAATGATATTCTTTGTTCTGATTATTCCTGTGGATTATTTGTTATCTTCTATAGGACAAATGAACAAAAGGGATTGAAACAGAAACTGATCATTTAGCTAGAAAAAACTTTCTAAGGATCATATTACTCTTCATAAAAATCAGCATTTTCAGGGGGTTGGGGGGCAGCCAGCCATCTCTTTCAGGGTTCTTTCTGCCCAAGGGAATTTAAGCCACCCTAAAACTTACAATCTCAGATAATTAATAAGTAACAAAACACAGATACTCAGAAATCTATTTACATAATGCAAAGCCCCTGATAGATCTAGTCTACATGGGTTCTGGAACTAGACAAAGGGAAAATGGCTCCAGTGGTTTATTTAAGGGGATACATCAAAGGCAGGGATAAGGTTTAAAGGGCGGAGTCTTGCTTTGTGATGGCTTGCAGTCCGCAGGTTGATTGACATCTTGGCAGGTCACACCCATTTCAGGTTCTGTGTGGGCCAGGCAGAGCGGGAAAGAGATTCACATTGTCTTTGGGCAATTGACTAGAGAAAATGTCCACCAGCAATTCCCAGAAACCAGATGTCTCTATCCACGAGGCTTCTGTGCATGGTGACCCAAATGCAATCCATGAATGGCTCATGACACAGCATGATCTCTTTTGCATTTTCTATGCATTTCTTCTTTCATATGGTATGCATTTTTCTTCTTTACCAGGCATAAATTAGAATTGAGTGTAAGAAGTTATTATTAAAATTGCTGATTCATCTTATTAATTAAATACAACAAAAAAAACTATCAGCTAAATCAATCTTTACGTCCTCTTGAACAAAGGCCAGAGATGATGATAGTTTGTAATCTGGAATAGGGAAGCATAAAGCAATACTTCCAACAACTCAAAATACAGTAGCAGCTCACTTTGAAAGGAAAAAAATAATGACTAGGTTGGGGTGTATAAAATTTTTCTGCATAGAATTTGGATGGGATCCCCTTTTTCCTTAATCTGATCTAAAATCACAGCATCCTGTAATGGCAGTTGGTTTGTGATTTATAGCAGTTGTTTTCTGGCATGGCTATAGTTAATAGGTCATTAATCATTTCCATGAAGTATAAAGAATACTGTTGCATGCATGCATTAAGAAAAATGTCCCTTGTTTATAGAGAATGAAAATACCAAATGTCTCATGTTTATAATCTCTAAAACCTGTACTTCTAGCTGTTGGTTATCATCTCTTTAAATGTCACTGTTCTACATAGGGGTGTCAGGTGAACAGGCTTAGGTGGTATAGGTGGGAATGGACCTATGCCTAGAGTCCAATATTTGAAGTACTTTTAATCTATGGATTGTATATTCTTTAATAACAATCAAGAGTACAGAAGAGAGCTATGATTCTAACATTTTCAAGACTAGTTGCTACTTGTTTGAGCAAACAGCTGTCTAGGAAAGCTGAAGGACTACAGATCAACATTAGGAATCCAAGTAAATGATTTGTCCTTGTGTGAGAATTCTCAATGTGGAAATTTCTGGCATTTTCAGTTAATGGAGTATCTCTTCCAGTCACTATGATTGTGGCATGTAGTTCCAAGACTGCCATTTTGTTCTACTTGTGTCCAGCCACAGGTCTTTATAAGTTCTAGGTCTTTTCCAGCAGATTAGTTCTAAGGGTATCAAGGGTATCTTGTAATTCTTTCTTAGTAGATATTATCAATTAAAGTAACTTCATATAAAATTAAAAATTCCCTCTCAATCAGGCATCACTAGTTCAAGTACATTCTGTATATAGTTACAAGTTTATATATAGACTAGCTTTATATAGAACAATTTCACATACACTGACTCTTTAATTCTCAAAATATTTGTAAGTGCCAGAGTAAGGGATTAAAACCTAGTTGGCCTAAAGATGAGCCCAGGGAGTCTTTTCCACTATACTCTGCAGCCTCTTCAATATTCAGCCTCCATTAAACCAAGTCAGCGCATTAACCAATCTGCTCCCTTCTTCAACTTAGTTAGTACTAAATTTGATTTTTAAATACCCTTATGAAAAACATATGTAAAATCACACTATTATCTTGAGGATCTTCAAGTCTTCACTTGCCATTTAAGGATTTGTTTCTTCCCATTCATGCACTGTTAGTTCCTGTGAATCCTAATGGGAATGCACATAAATTCTTGACACATGGTTGATAGACTAGGAATCCTGCAGAGATGGCACTTTGGTATGCAATCTATTTGTATTCCACTCTATAAATGGTTTGGTTTTTGTGCCATCTGGCATCCAATAGGTGAGATTCTTGCTGGGGTTCCATAATGAGTCTTAATACTGTCCTACAGAACATACACAAATTGACATTTGATGAACAGATGAAGTAAACTTTTTTATCTTATAGCTAAATGATGTTTTATCAAAAAGTCAAGAAAGTTAGATTTATGTATGGCAATGTCACCCTCAAACCTGTGTATATACACATCTGCTTATTATTTAACCTGCTCTTTGTATAATTTTGTTATTGCATGGCTCCATGAAGACAACATCTCTGTTTATGTTGATTGTTCTTGTGTTCCTGGTGCCCATAACAATGACAGGCACATGATAGGCACTCAGGAATTCTTAGAGATAAATAAATCAACATTTATGTTTTAAAAATCAGCAAAATTAAGAATTAAATGACTTTCTTTTGCATCTATTTGTCCTAATAAATTTTTGAGCACATATGGTACTTTGAAAATAAAGAATAACATCTTCCTTCTACTCTGGAGCTGTATCATATATTATGGCTAAAATCTTTCCCTTACAACACATCCAAATATTTTTAAAGTACAATATGTTGTAAAAAGTCCCAAGTCAATAGAAAAACTATGCAGCATCAAAATTGTTGAAAGATCAAGTTAAATGCGTAGAATATGTGCATATACACAAGGTGAGGGTGAGGTTGGTATCAATCCTGAGTAAGAGGATAAAAAATTATTAACAGTAGACAACCCACTTGATCAATATCCTACAGTGAGGGGTTGTGAAAGTCAGACTCATATCTTGAATTTTTATCTTTTCTTGGCTGGTGGTGTGTGGTACATTCATTTTTTTAAAAAATTTTGTTTAGTTGTAGATGGACACAATAACTTTATTTTATTTATTTATTTTTATGTAGTGCTGAGGGTTGAACCCAGTGCCTCATATATGCTAGCAGAGCAGTGTACTACTGAGCTACAACCCTACCCCTGGTACATACATTTTTGAGACACTGGGCAGCCAGCGAGCTGCAGCTCCCAGCCAGCCATGGGATCACCAGAATAAACTACATAACCAGAACTCTTTAATGTGCATTTATTAGCTTACTTGGTTTTCACAAAACCTTATAAGATGGGTTCCATAATTTCATTTTATTGGTGAGGAAATCCATTTTACTTGAGGCATAGAGACATAACAATTTGCCAAGGTTAATGGAAAAGTTGGTATTTGTGATACATGATTTACCTAAAGAAGTGGCAAAATCTGAAATTTGATTTAAATTTTTTGACACCAAATCTTATATACTTTCATATACCATAGTCTTTCTATGTCTGAGCCAGTTATATTCACAGATATTTAGCATGAATCAAATAATTTTAAATATCCTATTAACCCCAAAAAGAAGTTGAAATACATAAATTTTAATAATAAATTTTATTTAGACCAATATACCCCAAATTGGATTATGCCAACATGCAATCAATACAAAAATATTGAAGAGATATTTTATTTGTTTTTTTCTAAGTTCTCAAAATTCAGTGTGTATTTTACAACAGTCATCTTGATTCAGAGTAGCCACATTGCAATGTTCAAGCCAGCTCTTCACCACCAGGTTTAAAGTCTTTGGGTATAAGTAAAATAATTGAGGACTGGAGAAGTAAATTACCATAGTCCCAGAGTTAATCAGGTGATGAAAGTTAAGTTAGTAACCAGACTTGAAGAGACAAATCAGTTAACAAGACTATGGTAAAGTCTCAGCAGGTCTACAGTACAGGGTTTAGCCCTGTACTCTTCCTCCCTGTACTCTTTCTCCCAGGCTGCTTCCTCAGCAGCCTGTCAGATCTAGACCTAAATAACTACAACTCAAGGTACTGGGTTGAATCTTTCACCATGAAGGCCAGACCAACCAGTTTTATTCTCCAGTGAAATACCTGTTAAATGTAATGCATTTGTTTATTTTTGCAAAATTGTATGAAACATCAAGAAAGCACAAAGTTCAAGAAAGCACAAAAGTTCAAATACTCACCAAGCATCGAAACCCAGAAATTCCTACTATTCATAAGTTTTCTCTGTTTAAATACAGATGGGCTGTGGAAAGTGTGTTATCACAATGTACTTCAGTTTGAGAAGAAGTTTGGGATCCCATAAACTTAAGTGTGTTCTCTAAGAGACATTTTCTGATTTCATTACATTGTACTCTGGTCACTTACAAGTTTATTATCCTATCCTCCAGTTTACAGCTAGAAACGCCAGAATGTTTATTTTTATCCTAAATTTATTCAAACCATTCACATTACCAGCCAGAACTGATCTAATATAAATATTAGGAGCCCAAAGTAAGAATTTCTTTCTCTATTATTATTTTCATAATTGTATTTCTACCATCCATAGGATTTGAATTTTAGAGCTAAGACAGACCTTACAAAGTCACCTAATACTAATATTTGAACTTTTTTCCTTAAGGTAGTTATAATGGTTTAGATGTGATGTTTCCCAAAAGTTCACTTGTGAGACAATGCAAGAAGGTTCAGAGGAGAAATGATTGTGTTATGAGAATCAATCCAATCAGTGAATTAATCCCCTAATAGGGATTAACTGAGTGGTAACCGAAGTGGTGGGGTGTGACAGGAAGAGGTAGGAATTGGGGCCTTGGCTTTGGGGTATATATTTGTATCTGGCATGTGAAGACCTCTCTCTTTGCTTCCTGATCAACATGTGAGCTGCTTCCCTCTTCCACACTCTTCCACCATGGTGTTCTATCTCAATTCAAGCCCCTGAGGAATAGAGCCAGCTTTCTGAAACCATGAACCCTCAAATAAACTTTTCCTTCTCTATAGTTGTGCTGGTTGGGTCTTTTAGTCACAGCCATGAAAAAGCTGACTAGAACAGTAGTGGTACAATTTTTTTTTTCATATTGGTTTCTTGGAACTCACATATACAATAGGTAATAGTGGAGTTGTTGTGAGTGAAGCAGAACTGGAGCTGAAGACTGGACCATCATCTGTTACTCTTTTATTGTTTGACTTGGTGGCTCCCAAGGCATCTCTGTAGAAGGTAGGCATATGATTAACATAGTTGTAAGACACTTATTTAGTACCTGCATTCTTTTTCCTTGCCAGGTTGATGATAGCAGGAGACATTAGTTTTAAAAATATTTAATCTTTTGAAAAGTTGTGCAGGCATGAATACTAGAGTGAGAAGAGCCAGTGGAAAGAATTACAAAGTAAATGAACCAAGGTAGGTCAGAATTACAGCCTGAGGACAGGGGTAGAACAAGTTCAAGGTTGGCTGGCTTGATCAATGTTCACACACTCACACAATGAAATCAGATAAGGCATCCAGTTTTGACAGAGATGAGTTTAATTTTAGCAAATAAACATGAGTTAGCATGACATCATCTAAAGCACTAACTAGTCTTAAATTTGAATTTGGAGAGTCATAGCTGGCTATATAGAAGTTGTGTGCTACTAGTGGAAGCCCTAGGGCCATACACCAGAGAGGTAGTCAAGAGATAGGCAAATTCTCTAATATAGGCAGTATGGAGAGAAGAGGAGATCAATGTCCAAGACTTTAATGAATGAGCATTAAAGTATCTGAAGAGCAAAAGAAAACAATTAAGAAGACATCAAAAGAGTAGTAGAGAGATAAGAGGGAAAGAGTCCAAACATTCACAGCCTCTTCCTTTTGGCTCCTTTGACAAAACCACCATCTTCTCTTCCTAAAGCTATCACCGTAGCCTCTGAATTGGTGTCTCTGTAATACCTTTGCTAACCTGTAGTTTATCCTCCAAAGCACAGAGTGATTCATTAAAAACATTAAATTAGAGCATGCCTCTTTCTGCCAGAAACCCTCCAAGGTTTCTCACCACTCTCGGAATAGAAGCCAAAGTCCTTGTCATGGCCTATGCAGTTTTTGGTCCTCTAGTAACACTCTGAACTCATCTACAGTCTGTACCTTCCTCACTGTTTGCTGTTCTTTGAACACACTGAGCACACATCCATTTCAGGACCTGCTGTTCTCTGTGTGTGCACACTTTCTTCAGCCAGCCGCATGACTTAGTCCATTACTTTCTTCAGATCTCTGCTCATGTATCACCTAAGAGAGATATTCTTCCTGACCATGCTCTGTAAAGCAGCACCCCTCCACAACCCTCCCTTTCTATTTTCTATGGTGCTTTATTTTTCTTGGTATCCTATCATCAACTTGTATATATTTGTTCATTTGTTTAACATCTGTCTCACTAAGATGTGTAGGAGTCTGACATTGAATAGACACTCATTGTATAAATAAATAAGAGAATGTGATACTATAAAAGACAAAAGAGCAAATGGTCCCAAGAAGGAATCTACAGAGTCAAGTACATCAGAGAAGCCACAAAGGAAATTAATTAGGAAGGGGGCATTTGAGTGACTTTCAGGATACCAGTGTTTCTGGTGATACAGAAAATCAGACAGTGAAGCCGGGTGCGGTGGCGCACGCCTGTAATCCCAGCACTTTGGGAGGCTGAGGCAGGAGGATCGCGAGTTCAAAGCCAGCCTCAGCAATGGTGAGGCACTTAGCAACTCAGTGAGACCCTGTCTCCAAATAAAATGCAAAAAAGGGCTGGGGATACGGCCCAGTGGTCGAGTGCCCCTGAGTTCAATCCCCAGTACCAAAAAAAAAAAAAAAGAAAAAAAAAAAAAGAAAAGAAAATCAGACAGTGTTTCCACCTGTATTCAGAGTTAACCATCTGCCCCCATAGGTGTGTTCATGTACAATTTATGACATGTAATTTACCAGCTTTATAATATTAAGAAACATTTTTCTCTTCTCCTTATGGAGCGAGTACCTTAAAATTGTACTGTGGCTTTTCATCTTTGTATCCTCGGCATTTGGTACATTAACACAGCTAAATAAATGAATGAATTAAACAAAGAGAAAAGGGACAAGAAGTACATATATAAACAATGGGTTTATATATGTATTTAAATGAAAACTGTTTAAAGGAAAACAGCATTGGAAAATGGCTCAACTGGATGGTAAGATTTCCTTCACCTTTACGCATCTGGGAAAGAAAAAGATCCCCAGGCTATGGAGATAGCTAGCTTCAAATCTATCTCTATTACTTACTAACTATGTGATACTGGGGGAAATTACATCCCATTTGTGCCTGAGTTTTCTGTAGGTACTGTGGAGATAAAGTAGAACTTAACTCATTGATTTATAGTGAGGATTAAAGGAGATAATTATGTTTGTAAAATATCCAGCACAATACTTACACATAGTAAATGCTCAATAAATGTCAGCACTGTTGTGTTTATAAAACATCCAGCACAATTAACGTTAGGCAATTTTATTATTATCACATAACCAGAAAAAATATTTGAGTGTATGTGTGTGTGTATGTGTGTGTGTGTGTGTGATGTGTGTGTTGGGATGGTGAGATCAGGGGAGCTGGGTATAAGATAGAGAGTTGTCTATCTTATAGATAGTGAATGTAATCAGTTTGGGCTACTATAACAGAATACTACAGACTGGATGACTTAAAGAACAGAAATTTATTTCTGTGGTCTAGAAGCCCCAAGATGGAGGTGCTGGCAGATCCAGTGTCTGTTGAAAGCCTTCTTCCTGGATTGTAGAGGTCTTCTCCTTGGGTCTTTATATGGCAGAGAGGAGAGAGGGAAAAGGGAATGAGGGAGGAAGGGACAGAGAGGAGAGGAGAGAGAAAGAGCATATGTACAGAAGAGATGCCTAGTCTCTTCTTTTTATAAGGGCACTAATCCCACTCACTGGGGCTCCACCCTCATAATGTGATCACTTCCCCTAAAGTAGAGCAAAGTTCAGTCCAGAGCAAGGGTCAGTGATGTGGGAGAGGAACAGACTGGGAAGGATGGGACCATTGGAGGACGGAGGTGTAGAGGTAGAGGGCAGCAAATTTCAGTCAACATCTGTCTTTTAAAGTAAATAGGATGGGATACCTTTTCTCTTATCGTTTTGACTCTACCTCCCTTCTTTTGTTCCTTCCTTCCTTCATTTTTGACTACTGTCATTTGTGTACACTGAGGCCTAAAGGGGGAGAACCTCTGTTTTGGAGTAGGAGTGCTGACATTTACTTCAAAAAAACCACTACACCAACCATCTTATGCCAACATTATACATAAAAATAAAACACAACCAAGTGGACACAGACATCTTAGTACAAAATTATGAGTGCTCATCCCTCACTTTTTTTAAAAATTATTTTTTGGTAATACTAATTTGAATTTTATTTTGATTTTACTTTTTTTTTTGGGTCTGGCTGCTATAGTAGATTATATTTTCTCATATTGAATCCTTTGACATTTGAACCATTTGGACTTTTTAGACAGACAGAAGTCTTGAATCAGCCTACAAATGTTTACTGAGTGCCTCTTGTGTTAAATGCTTCATCTTGGATGTTCAAGAATAATGCCAAACAAACAACAAGTATTTTGCTTCTAAGACTATTGCTATTATGTTGACATGATTAATTTAATGGACTATAAAGCAAATTTTTAACCTTGTTTTGAGCAGGACCAACCTTCAGTCACATGGTTTAACTGTGTATTTTTTCTGCACTGTCTACCCTAGACTTCTCTTGCCCCATTTCTGGTATTTATCATTCATTCCCTTCCCTAGTCCCAATTAGTAATTCTAAATGAATGTTCTTGTTTAAGGTATAGACTCCAAAGTCACAGTAGCATTCAAAAGAGGGAGCCAGAAAACTTTTAGGTCTTCCAGACCCAGAAGAGACATCATTAATTGTCAATTGCAGGTATCACAAAAGTCCCGAAGAGTGAGCAACACATATCCATTCTGGTTTTTGTGTGTTTTCTGCTGGCTTTTTTCATCTATCAAGGAACAGTTTCTGTATTTTTTTTCCAAGCCTGGCCCCACTTCTGAGTGATGTGTTTGGCAAAGTCTTTCTTCATACTCCACATATTCCAACAAAGAAGAATTCTTGTTTAAGTCCCTGGCAGTAGACTACATGATTTGGATAGACAATTTCTATTCATTTATAGTTTCCTTTCAGAAATGAGGCCCAGGGTGCCTTGCAAGTGATGTTTCTGGTGCCCTAGAACCTCTTGGCAGCGTTGTTAGAACCAGGATCCTTACCTTCTTGACTCCATTGGGTGCTCATTTCATTATATCACACAGCCTTCCCTAGCTATATACTTCTGTTGCTTAGCAACATAACTGAAGAAAGAAACTCTTCAATGTGTGGCTTAGTGCTTATTATTATAATAATGATCAAATTAATAATATTTATAGATAGCTATCATTACTACCGACCACCCACAATAAAAAGTATAGGGATCATCGGACAGATGGTACTTGATTGCAATTATGAAAACAATAAGAATAATCTTGAAAATGACAATTCGAGAACATGTTATGATATTTCTTTCATTTTATATGTTGAGTCCTTTTTCTGACTTTCTTACACACTGCCCACTGTACAATTACACAATGATTCTGGACCTTTTCTCTAATAGAAGATTTGTTATATTCTCTCCCTGGACAAAGCCTTTATTTTCACACCTAGAATTCACTGTCTTTTATAAACCTAGACCTCTAGTAGTTCTGGTTCAGTAGTGTATAGTCATCTCAATTACCTTCCACTTCAGAAAGGAGGTTTTCTGAAAGAATGGAACGACAGACAGTTTAGAAATATATTTATGTACATATTTGCATCTACTGAATTATAATTAAAAACTAATATTTAAAAGTAAATTTCTAAGCTATAACCAGTTTCAAAGCATATGAAAATCTTTTGGGTACTTGGTGAGAACTGCTAATTTTGCTTATTATAGCACTGTCAATAATGTCAAGATAGTAGAAACCACCGACATGTCCAGCTTTGTCAAAGGAATGGTTCTGGGATATGTGATGGTAAATGTATGGAATGGAATATTATTTGGTGTTAAAATATCCATGCAACTCTTACATGTTAAGCAGAAAAACCTATGAAACGAAGTAACATGTATGATCTAATGCAATCTTATTATATTTATATATGTGGAAGGTGATTTGCAAAAGTGAAAATAGTTTTTCTAAGGGCATGTAAGGTATGAGTAATTTTGTTATTATATTACATTATAATATAATATTGTTGGTATAATTTTTCTGGTTATTAAAGTCACACATTACATAGTATAATAACCAGTTAATATGGTTCTGAGTTACAGAAAAATATTGTCTTCATTGCTTTGAAACTGTCATTCATTCTATCAGACTGTGAGCTTACCACTCCAAGTAACTTAACTTCTTCACGCATTAGTATCTTCACTTGTAGGTGGGGATAATGTGAGTTCTGTGTTCTCATTCAGCTGGAGAATTAGCTTACCAAGCGCTTGTTCTTTCTATTTATGCTCACCCACCTCATTCACACAGAGGGTGCAGCTCTGATTTACTTCTGGCTCCTTCCAAAACCAAATGTTCAAAGATGAAGACTTCCCTTCATGAGGGGGGTTATTCAAAGGAGCATATCACAGCCTAAATATGTCTTGAATGATGACAACACCGGTAAAGTTCATATTTCACTGAGGGCTATTTTACAGCAGCCAAAACATTTGGATGATCGTGATTTAATAAATTTTAATGTTTCTTATACCTCTAGCAATACCTGGACCCTAACTAAATTATTTTGTAGGGAGTCTTAGAGCTTGGGTGAAAGCTCCAACAGAAAGATGAAATCATGGAATGGCTCCTTGATACTCCATTTGTCATGAGGGATGGTGAGAAGCAGAATCATATTTGAGGCTCTTTATGTGAAAGTGTCATCTCTGGAAATGTAGGTAGACTTTGGGTTGCAGGTATCTCTCCCCCACACCCCTTTTTTTCCTTTTGTCTGATACGGTATTCTCACTTGAATGAAATGTGGGTTTTGACATCCCCCATGATAGCACCAGCTAAGAACTACCATGTGTTGACACTGTATGATGATTACTTCAGAGGAATCACACTTACAGTAAATAGGAATTGACAACTGTTCGTTCATATTTTATATATAAATGTGTGACAGCCCAACCTGCAGTGTTATTAAAAAGTAATAACATTAGCTTTAACACTATACTTCTGTCAACATTTAGATGTTTATTCAATGCTACTATATAAATTTGTCCCTTAGGATTTTTTAGGAGTTAAATTTAATACATGAGCTAGGCATGATGTTGCATGCCTGGAATACCAGTGGCTGGGAAGGCTGAGGCAGGAGGATTGTAAGTTCAAAGCCAGCCTCAGCTACTTAGCAAGGCCCTAAGTAACTCAGTGAGACCCTGCCTCTAAATAAAATATAAAAAAGGGCTGGGATATGTCTCAGTGGTTAAGGCCCTGGGTTCAGTCCCTGGTACAAAACAAAAATAAATTTAATAAGTTGAACAAACAAATATGGACTGAAACTTCTACAGCCCATACTAGGTGTGGTAGTATTTGTAATGATAAGAAGATGTAATCTTAATTTTAAGATATTTAAGACATAGGTGATAAGTACAGTCCTAGATGGGAAGGAAGGGGAGTAGTAGGACTGGTGACACATAGGGATACTAAATATATAAGAAACCATAAAAACAAGGTTGAATGAAATACAATATATTTAAATAATACAATAAAGAAGTATTTCTCCCAGCATGTAATATTGAATAATATTGGCAATCAAACTCAGACATAAGAGCAGAGCTACAAGTAAAAACAAAGCATTACAGACTCTGGAAGATGGATATTATTAAATTCAGTTTTGGGAAGGCTTCATGGAGGAGATGAATTGGTTAAGTATATAAAAGCTGAGCCTGGAGGCCTGGCATTGCACTTGACTCTGATATCTCTGGCAGTCTATTGTGATGCTAGAGTATAGTATGAGTAGGAGAATGGGAAGAGGGCAGAGGAGAAGGTCATCCTGTGGGTCATCATTCAAAATGGTAGATAATTTCTCAATGAAATACTTTACACAGAACATTAAATAATAATGCAGTACAATTTTTAATACATGGTGTGTGTAATCATTCAAATCAACTATGTCTTAATACTTATGAAAGCTCTATAAGCATAATTTAAATATTCAAGAAAATGATAAAATCTCACAATGAATCTCAGAACTGTCCTATATACAATTCTGAAAGCTTAATAGTGCTATACTGAAGAGTGAGGGTACAGCCAGGCTTAATGAGAAGTTACCATGATGCACGGTGTTTCATGTGCTATATTAACTTTGTATCACCTATTCATTCTAATAAGAGATTGAACATATATGTCAGTCATTCTTCTAGAAGCTGGGAATATGGTGAATTTGAGATTCAGTTCCAGCTCTCATGGAACTTAGAATCCTGAGATGGGGGGTCAGAGAGTTTGAGATAAAGATACGTTTACACAGATTCCAATACTGTGTGATGTATACCTGATAGGAGAAGTAAACAGCGCTATGTGAGCATACAGTGATACAGGCAACCCAGGCTGGAAGATTGGGGAAAATTGTTTCAAAGAAAGGATATTCAAGCCTAAGGAGTTGGGACTAAACCAAGTGAACTGGGGAAAAATGAACCAAGGCACAGAAGCAACCCAAAGAGGAGAGGAAGTGGAGAGATTATGGAAGGAGGAGGGAGGAAGGAAGAGCGAGAAAGAACATATGGTACTTCTTCCACAGTGCTTCCTGGGAAGTGAAAAATATTTAATAGAAGGTAGGTTAGAGGTTGTGGATGTACATGAGACTGGAGAAATAAGAGGAGAAAATAAGGGTGGATCAAACAGTGCTTTATTCTTGACTTATTAAGGACCTATTAAGGAATTCACAACAACAGGAAATACGATAATGGATTTTTGAGATGGGATATAACAGGATCAGATTTGTGTCTGAACAAGTTTACTATAGCTGGGGTGGTAGAGAGGGACTGTAGTCCTAGTTATTCAGGAGGCTGAGGCAGAAGGATTGAGACCAGGAGGTCAAGGCCAGCTTGGGCAGCATAGTATTTGTTTCTTAAAACAACAACAAAACAAACAAACAAAAAAAAAAAAACCTCACCATGGTTCTGTTTAGAGAATACTGTAGACTTATAAGATGGGAGGCCAGAATAGCTGGGGGCTGCTGTGGATCCTATCTCTATCCCATCACCATGGTCTGAACTTGGTAAGAAACATGGTCCTGGAGGGGAATGGGTCAATCTTGGGGATAATTTAGAGAAGCATTCCATAGGATTTGGAAATGAATATGGAGTGTGAGGAAAGTGCCACACATCTCTCAAGTATCTATTTTGGCCACTGAGAAGATGGTGTCTGTTAGCTGAGTCTCACCTGCAAGTGATATAATGAAAGAACATGAACTGCAAAGGCTGCTCATTCCTGGATATTGCTAGATTGACAGCAGTTGGCATGCTGTTTGCTTCCAGTGGGAGTGGCAAGGCTATGGTTTGTTTTTATTCTTTCTTCTTGAGACAATCCCTAATTCATATTCATTCAGTACAGAAAATGAACTGCCCCCACTTCACTGAAGTTAAAAAATTTACCAAGTAATTAGACTGTTTTTCACAGAGAAGGTCAAAGAGGAAATCAACTCTTCATTGCTTCTATCTGAAAATGGATAATTGCAATATTTTTAACAAATTAGACAGTATTATTTTTGAAATTAGGAAGATCTTTTTAAGGCGCTACAAAACTACCACTAAGAAGCCTTTTAGAGACCACTGACATAATTTTAATGATGAAAAAATTGTGAAGGTTGAATTACTGGTTCAATTATTGCTTGACAGTTCACAATTTTTTTTTTGAGTATTGGCAATGTCTTGCAAAGTGTTGATTAAACAAGTGAAAGTTAGCACATGTCATCCCAGAACTCATAAAATTGTTTTATGTTGGTATCAAAATGTCCTGGTAATTTTTGTGGCAAAATGAAAGGGTTATTCTGATGAATATGATGAAATAAAATGTGGAATAGTTTCTTAGTGATCTCACTTGCTTCTAAATTCTTTTGTTAAGTGATTTATGCACATTTATCCAGATCATAATTATCTTGATTAATATTGAGAAATATGGTATTTATGATCCCAATGTTTAATGAAGTGCTTCATGATTAGCCCTTTATAAATAATTAACCCTCTTGTATACAAAATTTTATAATTTCATTTTAGATTATGAAGTGCCAGCTAACATTTTCAAAATTTTAATCACATATATATATAATAAATTCAGCAGAATCTATTATATCTATTATATAATAGATTCAGCAGAATCTACTACATAAATCTATATAAATATAAATCTATTTATCTATATAAAGTAGTATTATAGCTCTGATCCTACAGATCAATGAGAAACCACATTTGCATGTTTTTGCAGCAATCACATAGTTTTGGGGTCTTTGGCTTTTTTTTTTTTCTTTCCTTTTTTTTTGGAACCAGGGATTGAACCCAGGGGTGCTTAACCAATGAGCCAAATTCTAACCCTTTTTATTTTTTATCTTGAGACAGGGTCTTGATAAGTTGCTCAGGCCCTCACTACATTGCTAAGGCTGGCTTTGAACTTGGGATCATCCAGCTTCAGCCTCCCAAGCTGCTGGCATTACAAGCCTGTACCACCATGCCTGGCTGGTCTTTTGACTTTTTACATTTAGATGTTAGATGTATATTATTTAATCACACACACACACACAACACACACACACACACACACACAAAAAAAAAAAAAAAAAAAAAAAAGAAAAAAAAGAAAAAAAAAAAAAAAAAAAAAAAAAAAAAAAAAAAAAAAAAAAAAAAAAGAAAGAAAAACCAAGTTGCTAAAATTTAGGAAAAAATTTAAAAATTTAAATATGCTATTCTGCAAACACTATTGATTTGTTGCTGTTTTCATTTACATGTGAAAACAATGTCTAGAATTAGGTAATCCAAATAGGAACTTCTTTTCCATTACTACTATAGGAAACAAGTTTTGTCTTGCTTATATCTTTATGACTGGGAAGTACACTTGAACCAGATCTACTCTTCTTGGACAGGCAAAACCAAATTGCTGCAATTCCTTAAATGATCTGAGCACTTAATGCTAAGCTTTTTTGTTACTTAGGAAAACTAAGTGTTGACTACATAAAGTGCTTAACACTGAAATGATATTAGAATTATCTGACAGATATTAGCATTATTTGACAAGGATTTTGAAGTAATCATCAGAAAGGTGCTTCAATGAACAATCAAACATGCTTGATACAAATGAAAGAATACAAAGTCTCAGCAAGGAAATTGAAGATACTAAGAAAAATCAAATGATAAATTTTGAACTAAAAACATAACAGCAGAATCAGTGAACTTGAGAATAGATTAGAAATTACCTAACTTGAACAAATCAAAAAGGCTGAAAAAATTAAAATAGTCTTAGGGATGCATGGGTTGATTAAGTTCTACCATTGGGTCACTTTAGTCCTAGAAGGAAAAAAGAAAGGCTGAGAAAGTATTTGAAGAAACGAGGAAAATTTCCTAAATTTGGGAAAAGATCAAAACCTAAAGATTCAAGAAACTGAGTGAACCCTAACCAGGATAAAACCAAAGACAAACATGCCAAGAAACAAAATCTTGAAAAATAAGAGCAAAGAAAAGAGTCTTGAAAGCAGAGAAATTTTTGGCATTAGGGAAATAGATTGGTTACCATAGAAGTGACAGAAAAAAGAAATACAAGGATCTTGACTTATTCACTTGTTGATTTCAATTCTTGGTCTTCTGCCTTTGAAGCTGAATTCAACTGAGCTAACACATACACAGCATTTACTTGACAACTAGGCATTAACAAATTGTGCTGGGTACCTTAGTGACATTTATCAATTCCATATTGCTGCAATGGCTCCACAGCAAGTTATTATTCCTCACAGTAAATTTAAAAATCTCTAGAATTGGAAAGAATCTTAAAAGAAAAAAGGGGGGGGGGATACAAAATAAAAATTTGAAATTTGGGATCCCCAAATGAACTTCAGCTCTGTGAACTCCCTAAAATGAATCTAATAATTCTAGTATGCATGGGTATTTTTCTAGGGCAAAGGAAAATGCCTTTCACTGCATCCTCCAAGGAGTTGGTGGCCTATAGATTAAGAGCCATCATGAGGGTTTCCGTTCTTTTCAGGCAAAATCATATGATCTAACTTAGGTGAGAAATAAGGTTATTTTTAGAAGACATGTAGTCCTTCTCATCCATTAGAAATTCCTGCGTGCTACCTCAGGAGAATTCTCTGCTTTTAAGGGGAAAATAGGAAAGTGAGTTTTCTAATTCATCCTAGGCACATCTAGATATATACATTCAATAAAAAATGTTTGCCTGCAATCTTATTTTAATTTTGAACATTGTAAAAAATCAGGCCTGGAAGTGAGTACTATGCTGTGATTTAAAATGTACTTAAGCTCTGGTTTCTTTCATTCCACTGAAAAAAGTTCAGACCTGCAAGGAAGCAGCAGCAGCCTCTCTAAGCTGGTATCACTGGGCTATATGGCAGAGAGGACAATGGTCCTACAACCTGTATCATTCTTTTTTTTTCTTCCTTTAAAAAAATGAAAGCAACATGTACTACCAAGCTGCTAATTGCATAATGTATAACTACCAATTAATCTGATTTAGTTAGTTTTCTGATGAAAAAAAAAAAAAAATTACGACAAATACAAATCCAGAATCTATGTCTTTACAACACAGGCTTCCTATACTCTGTATACTCCCTAACATCTCCCATGTCAGTCAGGTCCACTTATATTTGCAAATTTCCTGTCGATGGGATTTTAGCTGCTGTTGCCCATTTTCTGATGTCTGTTATCATTTCTGGAGAACTAGAGATTGACAATGAATTTTAGAGAAAGACATGATTACCTACTAATGGTGAAACCATACATTCATTTGATTTACAATTTTATGTTGGCTGCATCTTCCAAATCTAATGAATCAGTGAGAACCTTTGTTCAACATGGAATTCCAAGACCTACCCCACTTCTATCCAACCAGATAAGGAACCTTGGAATCTAAAAGTTTTGTGAAGTGCCTGAAATGATTCTTGGATTCTAGCAAGTTAGAGAAGTCTTAGACTCATAATGGCATATATATTATCTTAGGTTGAAACAAATATAGATTTTGATCTAATTTTCTGGGTGAGGCAAGAGTCTGCATTTCTTAGAGTAAAAACAAACCCAGTAATGTTGGTATGAGGACCCTTTAAGTAGATAGACCACAAAAGGATGATTTGACTGGTGTGTAGATCAGTATGGGCCATCACATTTTCCTTCTGCATCTGTGAATTTTCTACCAGGAGTCTCTCCTTCCTCATTGCTGCCTATTTCTTACTGACTGTGTGTCTTCAAATTAGAGTTCAGTCAGGATAAGGAAACCTGCCCTTTTCCATATGATTATATAAAAGTACACACAAATTTTAAAAAATAAGTAAACAGAAATGGACACCACATATTAACTTACATCATAATGAGCTTATGTTTAATATAGTAATTCTCACCATAGGGATGTTACTCAATTAATACAAAGGTTGTTTTGCTTACATTGAATCTCTTCCAATGTTAATACAAAGGTGGCTTTTCTTACATTATTTTTTTTCTCCATTTCAATATTAGATGCACTGAATATATTTTTTCCGAACTTTCTTTTTCCTCTAGAGATAAATGTTTCAATTTTGGCTATTTGATATCTAAGTACAATATTAACTTGGGAGATAAAACAAACATGTAATAAAAACATGGAGAAAAAGACTCCTTAAGGACTCAGGAGGCAGTGATAATAACTCAACAGTGGAGATTTGCTAGAGTCTGGGCAAGAGATTCCTCCTTCCTATTTCATATGCTTTCAGAATTCTGAAACTATCAACCACTACTTCTGTAAATTTATACTATCTCTCATCTTTGACCCTTTTTCTAGGCAGAAAATACAATTTATAGGCTGCAGTTTTCAGTGCATTATGTGTTATAAAGAAAATATTTTTTTCTTCCCATTTAACAAACATCTATTTGTTTCCATGTCATGGGAAACAACTAAGAATATGAAACCATTACTGTTCACTGGGAAATTCACGGAATAAAGCTCAGGTTTCACCTCAATAAAACAAGTTTTCAGAGTGAAGTTTGATTCAGGTGGCCCTTGAAAGTTACATCTGTCCATTCCTTTTTCGTGCATACACACCAAGGCAAGCACAAATGCCTGTAATGCTGAGAACCACACCTAACAAGAGAGCAATTGCATCTCCAGCTTCTACTGCTTCAACAACTGGCAAAACCAAAAGCAATGAAATGAGGACTAAGAGCAATTGTGTTGAGACTGAGGTCATGATGCTGGGATCTTGAAGACTTAAGGTTCCTAGAAATTAAACATGGAAACAAAAAGGAACCATTAAAAATTTCTACCTTTTCAAATTACAATACAAACCACACAAGTAACAATCCACCCCATCCCTTAGAGAGTTTATGAATTATTTTGATCCATATCATTTTACAATGAAAAATCAGGGAAGTAAAAGAACAGAAATCTGAGGCTCATCTCATGACAACACCTTTCTTACCCCAGAAATTCTGCAGTAATGCCATCACTATGTTCGCAAACCAAACAAACTGAACAGCTGCTGACAGTTAAGAACAAACAAAAGAAATGCACAAGACACGGGGAAACTTAAAATATCCTGGTGACTAAGTATTACATTTTTTTAAGGTCTCTCTAATCTAGGAAATGAAGGCAATTCTGGCTAAATCACACAACATATAACTCGGTGAAATTGTGAGAAATTAAGACTTACCAACGAAATGGTATATATAAAAATTTATCTGACTTGAAATATTCCCTTTTTGGAGCTCCGGATGCTGAGGCTAAGAAAGTACACGTGACACCGCCTATTAGAGTCGGGAGAGGGATTTAAAAAATAATTATTATTTTTATAATTACTTTAAAGAGGAAGCTAGAGTCAGTGCAGAGCGGGGAGGCTGCATGGAAGGGAAAGAAACAGTTAATGAGTAAAGAAAACAGTTCATCTAAGAAGGGGTAACTAGATTTAAAGTTGGTCAGTTCTCTCACACAGAAAAAGCTAAAATAAACCGAACCTAGAAGCAAGTTCATTGTAGGACTTGATGTAAAGATCTGAAAAAGAATCCCTCCTTTGGCCCAGAAAGGTACAAAACCGTTCCGTTTTGCAAATACACACTGGGGCAATCCACGTATCCCCCTGGAGCGGGCTCATACATTACCTTCCGGGAAGCGGCCATTACAGGAATGGTGAGGAGGGCGGAGTCTCCGGACTACATTTCCCACAAACCCTCTGCGGCCGACTCCCGTCATGCACTGGCGCGCTACCAGGTGACTGGCTGAGGGCGGCGGGGCTAAGCGAGACGCAGGGAAGCTTCTTCACGGGGTTTTCACACAGCGCCCTGTATTTTAGTGCTAAACTCAAGGTTAGTGTAATGTCCAAAAGCTCACCTAGAAATAAAAAAAGAAAGAAATGACAATGTTTTCTACCCAGTTCAGGGTTTCTAGACGCACAAGCAATTGTGTCTTTTTCTTAGGCTGCAGGGTGAGGGAAGTACAGGAGAACTGTGTGTTTGGGATGCTTTTAAACCAGTGAATTCCAACATTTCTGAAGCAGGGACATCTCTAACCATATTACAATTGTGCCTTCATTTGTTATATTTTCCTAACCAATGGCGAAAATAAGCGAGTTAAACAAGACATTTGGGGAAATGTTAAAACCATTTGTGGTGTTAAACGGACCAAGTTTAGGAGCTATAGTTTGAACCCAGTGAACATCTCTTATGTTTAAAGTTGCAGAGTTTTGAGCTTGTGTTTTCAAAAGTGCACTCCCGTCATTGCTTCCCAATCATGCTTTTGTGAGACCTCCATCCCAAATATCCCCAAATGTTTGTATGATGTCAAATTATTACTTTTAAACCATGATGAACTTTTTGCATATGTAAGCCTTAACGCATTCTGCAAGATTCTCTTGAAGTTGTTTTAGTCAGCTTTTTCGCTGCTGTGGCTATAAAAGAGGACTAGAATGATTGTAGAGCAAGAAATATTTATTTAGGGGCTCACAATTTCAGAGGTTTCAATACGTAGACAGATGGCTTCATTACTTGGGCAGGACCTCATGTGGGAAGAGTGTGGCATAGGGAAGCAGCTCACAGACGATCTAAATTTCTGGTATAAATCCAGCAAAGATTTATATTGCTGGTTCCTAACAGGCACCCAGCAGATGCTTAGTAACATTGGCTAATAATAATTATTTGATTAGATAGATGTGCTAGGACAATTTTAGAAGAGCAAGAGGTGACAAATAAACCAAAGCAAGGTTTATTCATGGGAAGTCTGAGGATAACTGCATGAGAATGTTAGCATTGCTACTCCAAACTTGATTATTTTAACAAGTTCTTGATAATTGCCTCATTCATCTTGCACTACATTTAGTTTTGACCTTTCTAATTAGTTATATGTGAAATAAAACTATTTTATGGTTTTCATTATATTTTCTTAACATTCTGATATGAACATTCAGGAGATTCCCCCCCCCCATATGTTTATTTCAGTTAGCTAAAGTCTCCAGACTAAAGTAATTCAGACTCCCATCTATGTTTGTAAACATTGAACATAATGGTTTGGTTTTTAAGTTTGAAGAATCTATAGATGTTAAGAGTCTTTAGATTTTTTTCTTTAAATTACTGCAGTAAGAAATCAATTAATGACTTAGCCTATCTGCAGAAGGATGGCAGAAGTTTGTACAAGGATATTTTGGGCCCAAATAGTTTCAAAGTATAACTTTTAAAATTTTCCTAATCAGTACCTGCCCCAATTAGCCACTTTAGCAAGGGTAGTGCCACATGTTTTTTTTGTGTGTGTGTGTCTCAGTATAGTCCTAATTTTCTAGTTAGATGCTATTCTAGTTCTGTTTTCTCCTCTAACTAGTCATTGTTTTTTAAAAAATTATTCATTTGTTCAAAACCTTCTAATTTCATTGCACAAGGCAGAAGTCCAAGCTACTTATCAAGATCCACAAATCCCTACACATTTTGTCCTCTACCTGCCTTTGATGCCATATCATCACTCACTCATCCATTTCATTCCAACCACACTCAACTTTTGGCTTTTTATCTTAAACAGCTGATTTTGATTTTCCCTATCACTTTCCCTTTCTGTTTTCTCTGCCAGTAACATTTTCCCCATAGACATCAGCATGGTGGTTTTTCTCAGCCTCATTCAGGTTTCTGTTCCAACTTCACCTCCTTGTCTGAGCACCTCACTTAAAAACAATAAAACAAAACAAAAACCTCTGCCATAAGTCTCTGTTATTTTTCCTTTTGTTTCTACATAGTGCTTATCACAAACTAAAATTATATTATGCATATATTATTTTATGTGTTTAATAGGTTAATAAATACAGTAAATTGAAAATTCTGTGAGGGCCAGGAACCATTTCTGTTTTAGTTACTATTGAGTTCTCAACTACTAGAACAGGCCCTAGTATAGATAATTTAGTAGGTATTTTATGAATGAATAGGTGGATGAGGTTAGTATAAGGCCAGAATTTGATTATTGTTAGTCACTGTTGCAGCACAACTTTTCATTTCTCTGGTTGTACACAATGTAGCATCACATCTTATGTGCAGTCATACATGTACATAGGGTAATATTGTCCATCACACAGCACTTTCACCATCTTTCCTGCCCCCATATCCCCTGCCTTTGCCCAATCAAAGTTCCTCCACTTTTCTCATGGCTTCCCCATTATGGGTCAGCATCCACTTATCAGAGAGAACATTTGGCCTTTGGTTTTGTGGGATTGGTTTACTTTGCTTAGCATGATATTTTCCAACTCCATCCATCTACCTGCAAATGCCATAATTTTATTCTCTTTTAATGCTGAGTAATATTCCATTGTGTATATGTACCACAGTTTCTTTATCTATTCATCCGTTGAAGAGCATAACCTTTTTAATAATACTTTACATCTATGTAAATATAAGGTGCCGTAATATCTAAAACAGAAATGTACTTTCTTTAGAAACCTGTATATAATACTCCCTACTTACTTCCTTTGCCTACTTAGGGGGAAACATTGGTTGAGACCACATTAAGCATTTAGGGTGATCGAATCCAGAACTCAGTTTTTCAAGTGGAGAGTAAGCTAGCACCATTTCACTAAAATAGAGATCACTGTTAGCCAATGATACTCAGAGATGAAGAACTACTTAGTCACTTATGTGAACAGTGGAAGGCAAAATTTCCCAATCAGCTGTTACCAAGAAATAGTTTTAGAGAAGAAAGGAGAAGTTGCTTCTGCTTATTTTATATCTGTTAAAAATGAGTCATTGGTAGGCCCTGAAGGAAGGCATCTCTGGGATCCATCAGAGGAGACAGGATAGGTTGATATCAGCATTTTGCAGGGACTGGTCAGTGTTGGGGAATTCATAAAACCCAGACTTCCTCATTACCAACGGAGCCAAGGCTAGTGAGCGGAAACATTTTATTGGAGCTTCACTATTAAAAAGACCAACATAGAGCTAGTTAGTTTTTCCCATCAATAATAGGACATTTGTCACTGAGAACATTATGTTAGGCTAACTAATCATTAAGCTCACGGGACTGGATTGGCTGCATCTTCCAGAGCTATTTAGTTTCTGGTAGAGAAAAACAAAAAAGAAACAAAACACCCACTGAAGATAAATACGTCTTGTGCTAGTATTTTTACAGAGGTGTATGGAGGAGCCACAAAATGTCAATTTTGGTATGATTCCAGGCACCATCTAGGACACATGGAGGATGTGGTTCTGAGTCATGTCAGTGAACCTCAGTTTTGTGGGAATCAGTGCACATATAAACTGGTGTTGTCCAGTGAGCTAGAGGAACTCCACTCATAAGCTTGATGGATTCAAATTTTACTTATATTGCTAGATTTCTGGGAATCAGTCAAGAATGCCTGTATGGGACAAATTTATAATTTCAAAAAGTTGCAAGATTATCTCTTTATATAAACCTTTATCCATGGTAACAGACTAAGAACATAGACTTTGCAGATGATAAATGTTTTGCCCCAAAGTCACCTGTTACTTATTAACTCTGTGAACTCATACAGATTATATAATTTCTTATTTTATTTTTTATTGAAACAACATTTGCACATATTTTGTGGGATACATAATAATAATTGTGTACATGTATACAGTATGAATGATAAAATCAGGGAAATTAGCATTTCCATCTCCTCAGATATGTATCATTTCTATGAATTGATAATTCCTATGAATAAAACCCAGACTTCCTCATTGGCAACTGAGCCAAAGCAAGTGAGTGGAAACATGTTATTGGAGCTTCACAATTAAAAAAGACTAACACAGAGCTAGTTAGTATTTCCCATCAATAACAAGACATTTGTCACTGAGAATATTGTTATGTTTGAATTCATTGTTATTCTGAAATATGTAATAATAAATTTTTGGAGACTGTAGTTACTCTGTTGTGCTATAGAACATTGGAACTAATTCCTGTATCTAATTGTATTTTAGTACCCATTATCCAACCTCTCTCTCTCCTCCAGCAAACATCCGTAGCTTGTAGTGACTGCTATTCTACTCTTTAATGATATCAACTATTTTAGCTTCCATAAATGAGTGTGAATATATGGTATTTATGTTTCTGTGTCTGCCTTATTTCACTTAACATGATGTCTTTCAAATACGTCCATGTTGCCACAATGTCCAGATTTCCTTCTTATTTTACAGCTAGATGATATACAGTTATGTATATCTACCTTCTTTTCTTTATCCATTCATCTGTCAGTAGGCACCTTGGTTGATTCCTTAGCTTGGCTATTGTAAATAGTGCTGCAGTATACATGGGAATGCAATAATATAATGATTTCATTTCTTTTGGATATGTTTGCTGGTAGTGGGATTGCTGGATTATACAATTGTTCTAATTTCAGTTTTTTGAGGAAACTTCATATTGTTTTCCATAATAGCTACTAATTTATATTCTCACCACAGGGTATAAGAGTACCTCTTTCTCTGCAGGCTCACCAGGATTTTCAGTTCTTTTTTTGTCTTCTTGATAGTAGCCATTCTAATTGAAGTAAAATGAAATTATCTAACTTCTTGACATTTGAGTATTCTTAGTGAAGAATTAACCAATATTCATAGGATTGCCAATATAGATTAAATAAGGTGACATGTCAGATGCCTTGGTATGGTCAATGTAAGTATGTTATCCTTAGTAAATAAAACTTTCAGAGACATGGAAGTAATTGATCAGGTAGTATTTATTAACTTATTTATTAAGTGCCAAACAAGGAAATTTAAAGTCAGGATTAGCTTATTTTATGGGAGTGTGAATAAATATTTATTGTGGAAAAGAGATTTTCTTAGTAAATATGTTTTTGTGCTACATGGGGTATGTTAGATTTTAGTCATATAATGAAATACTTGAGGCATCTAACTATATAAAGAAAAAAGGTTTACTTTGCTCAAATTTTGGGACATTCAAGGATGTAGATCTGACATCAGTTCTTGTGAGGGTCTCTCTCTTGACTATGTCACATCATAGTGTAAGAGTGAATATGTGGAAGAGCTTATATCACCAAATAGGAAGTCAGAAAAAAGAGACTAAGGTTCTGTAATCCTTTCCAAGAAGACATGCCCAATGACCTAAGGACACCCCACTAGAGACCACCTCCTACCAACTCCCAGCAGTGGTAACTGGGGGAATCAAACCTTTAATCATAATGGAACCTCTGGAGACACAAACCATATTCACATCATAACAGGGGACAAGACTGACCAATGACATTTGTATTTAACAAACTCTTAAAATGGTCACTAATAGGCAACTGGAATTATTCCACATATTAACAAATAAAAAATATTTTACTCCTTAAAATAATCCTATGAGCTAGTTGTTGTTATTATCTTCTGTAGCAAATGAGAAAATTGAAGCAAATTAATTTATCAAGGTCACATAACTAGTGAGTGATAAAGGCACATAAAATCTAGGAAATCTGACCAAATCTATCCATACTTTAATCATTTCCCACATCTGAGAAATGTCCACAAAATCAAACACCATTTTAATTTTCTTTGAAAAAGTGTTACTTAGGAAGACTATTATTCCTGGGTTACCTATTAAGAACTCATCAGTGCCTATAGGCCCCCACTTGGTGGATGAGTGAATGCCAGTATTCTTCTGATTTATTAATTGATTTTGAGTTAGATTTAATAAGTATGTACAAAAAAGTTTTCTTAAATGAAAATTTATCTAATACAGGCTTAGATGCATACTTACTGAGAAGAATTGTTGTTACATATCAAAATACATAGATTTTGTTTGGCAAATCTCAACTATCATGAAATCCTTGAAGTACAAATAGTATACAAAATTCAAAACCAAAGTCACAGGACCCTTTGAAAATCTTTACTATAGGTCAAGAGTTTAAACTGGTCGCTGGAAAAATATAGGGAGGTTATTAACAATTTAGAACATGCAATTCACAGGATATATTAATTCCTCTGTATAGACCAGGTGCTCATTATGATTAAGAACTGGTAACCATGGAGACACACAGCATGGAATTTATAAAATTAAAAATATAGCAGATAGAAACTGCAAATAGCATAGGAGAGTGAATCATGCCCCAACCGGTCTTAGCTTGGTTTCCATTAAATCTAAAGACTTATGAAATTTCTGTCTGGTCATTTTCTGAGTAAAGCCACTCATTTTTGAGACTATGAATTTTTACATTAGATGTCTTATGTCATTCCTTTGATAATGCCTTTTATGTAGAGTCAGGGTAGACACGTTGGAATGCATGTAGGGCTAGAGTTTTGATAGGTAAACAGTGTCTGGGAAGGGGTGACTTCTAAACTGATCTTGGAAACTTGATTGAGTAAACTTTTTATGTTTACATTTTATGTAAATATTCATTGTGAATTTTCAGTTGACAATTTGTAAGTGATTGGTCACTTTTAGTTTTTAAATTTATTTCTTTTGCTAAATCTTACTGAAGATCCAGGTAGAGAACTGTGTGGTATAATCATCAGTCTGTTGTGGAATGATTTATTCATCTATAAAATGGGGAGCTGGAGAGCAACAATAAATTTAATCTCTAGCCTGTAATATTTGATTGTTTATAAATCTGTTCCCTGTGTGCATTAGGACAAACAAGTTGTCTGTAGATCATGAAAAGTAGTGCTGTTTTAGTTACAAGTGTTCATAAGTAATTTAAAAAATGACAAAAAAAATCTTACTTTATGGGAAAATAGTTTTACTCGAGGAGGTTGTCAGTTTTTCCATTAAAAGTAAAATTCTTTATATTAAATGTGGAATAGGTGATGTTTAAGAAAATGATTGCAAGCAGTTCAATTGAGGAAAAAATCCTGTACAATACAATTCACAGTTTCATTGGGTTATGATTTGAATCTATTTTAAAACATTTTAAACCCTCATTTTTCAGGAGGAGTCAAAGTAAGTAGTTTCCCTCAATCTGAGAGTAAGAGTGAGGCACAGCTTTTGTAAGCTGCCTATTAACACTAGTGAATGAATTGAAGTGAATGTGGTATGCTATGTAAAAGCACACAGAGAACTTAATACCATACTCTACCTACCTTTGGTTACTATATATTAAAAGGGATCTGTAGAGATAGTAGAGGACCCAGGGAAGAGTGACAGGGTTGATTCAAGTTATTGAGAATTTGTCCAGGAAGAGCATTCTCCAAGTGTGTTCTTCAGTTCATTTTCTTCCTAAGTTACATGAAGAATTTATTTTAAAATGTAGTACTTTAAAATAGATTCTTAATAATCTAAGTTATTCTTAGATTTAAAAAAATTATTTTTGTACTATAAATTTTTTTATTCGAAGTTGTTGTATATATAACAATAGCCTGCATTACAATTCATAATACACATATAGAGCTCCTTTTATATAACACTGTTTGTATACAAAGTATATTCATACTATTCATGCCTTATTTATATGAACTTTGAATCTTTGTCTCTGTGGAAAATCAATTACTGGGGCAGGTTATTTGGGAGGAGAAGAGCCAGGGGCAATTGAATGATGTTCTTTAACATAATTAACTATAAACATTTAATAAGACCCAATGAGAATTACCAATCTGACTATTATGGACCCCTTTCCAGTTATTGATGAAGTGAGAAATACACATATTTCATGGTATTTGTATACGTATCAAATGGATTTTTTCCTCATTATTTCTTGTAGTCTTTTGTCTTGGAAACGTAATTTTTAAAAATGAGTTAAACCATTCTAATGCTTGCCATCTTTAGAAATGTGAAAATATCTGATTCTTTTTGGAAAATGCCACCTTAGTACTGAAGAGGACTCTGAATAACAGAAAGGACAATATCCTCTGTTATCTGAAACAACAATGCTGTCATGAATTTTATATGGTTATTTTTTATAACAACCTTCTATCAAAGATTGGGACACAGCATTCAATGCAGTTGGATAAAGGTGATCAGGAGAGTTGTTCTGTGGTTTTCCAGTATGTACTTTTCTGGTGACAATATTAACTAAGGATTGAATTTATGAGGCCTTGCACCTATCTTCCCTAAACATTTCTTCTCTCAGTGGGTATTTGGAAGGAACTGGATAACCTGGAGTGCTGGTATTCTAAATTGCTGGCTGAGGGCCCATCCATATGCTTTGGAACTGATACCAGCAAGTAGCAAGATAGTTATCCTATTGTGGAAATAGAGTTGTTCTAACAAGTGTTTTTTATCATACTATTATAGTTGAATAAAGTGAGGTGTAGTCCTGGAGTCCAGTCTTTTTTGTCTAGTTACACTGATATCTCATATAATGCCTAGAATTTTAATACCTGTATAGCAACATTCCATAAATACTTGTTGAGTACATTAAAAGTTAAGACTTTAAGGTTTTAATCAACATAAATGTCAATCAGAATCAACATGTGACATAGCCACCGGCTCAGTAGGTGTGATCTTAGGCTGCAGGAATAGAAATACAGTATCTAGAGGAAAGGAGGGAAGGAAAGTTTTGCTTTGCTCTTCCAGTTTGGGCCATGTCTAGCAGCATGGTATTCTTTGATGGGTTTCCCATTTTAAGAGAAACATTCAATAACTAGATATTGTGATGAGACTAGAATCCCCAGTGGTAGAACACAGTTGAAAGACAATGAGATTTAAATGAGACTACTCATTGAGACCATCTGCTCTTTTTCAATGGCTCATCCCATAGGATAGGCCCTAGAGGAAAGCAATTGGATGTAGTCAAGATTACTTTTATCCACTGGTGAAAGCAATAGGCATGTTTTAACCTAAAACAAGGAAAAACTTTCTAGTATTCTAAGAAGGAATTGGCTGCCTTGATGAACTGTGAGCTCTTGATCAAACAGAATATTGGCCTAATGAATACTTGACTGAGATGTTGTAGAAAGATTTAGACTTCAAAAAGATGGTTACAATATATGTCCTTGAAGCTTGCTTCTGAAACAGACATTCTTTGATTCTCATACTTCTCTCTGATTCTCCTCCCATCCATCTTGAAGTCCTAAGCTAGTTATTTGGTCTCATTACAAAGGCTTCATTCAAGTGTTTCCAAGACACCACTGTTTATCTTTCTAAAGTCTTTCTTCTTAGTATATCAGAATTTCTATCTTTATTTCAAACTGTGAGGGAAAATCGACTTCTTGTTCTATTTCTGAAAAGAAAATATTTTGTGATATGTTCATAAATGTATATTGCTAATATTATTCTTCATGTTTTACTATTGGCCTGTGTAATTAACATTATTTCATAAGTCATTGTGTAGACTAAAGTGAATATATGAAAAAATGGATTCTGTGTATTTATTTAGATCAGCAAAGGTTTATAAACTGAGGATCAAAATTTAAACTTGATCAAGATTTTCAATGTAATATGTACTGAAAATGGATTTCTTATGGAGTATCTGCAAAATGCTTTCTTCCCTGAGTCAGAACAATTTTAACAGACTTTCAAATATCATATCATTGTACCATACATGCATTTTTCATTTTGAATGGTTATATCTTGGCTCAAGGTACATTTTCATATATATTTGTACTGGTGCTTTACCACTGAGCTTTACCACTGAGCTACATCCCCAGCACTTTTTACGTTTTTGAGACAGGGTCTCACTCCATTTCTTAGGTCCTCACTAAGTTGCTGAGGCTGACTTTGAATTTGTGATCCTCCTGTGTCAGCCTCCCAAGCTGCTGGGATTACAAGTGTGTGCTGCCACACTGGCTAGGAGATTAGCTCTTTTGATTTAATTTCTGAGTAAGCATATCCTTTAAACATTGGACATCAAAGTATATTTGACTTGAGTATGTAGGTACCAAAATATGTATCAAGATTGGGAAGCATGTTGACATTGCTTATAATATTATCTAGGTGCTTAGCTACTGAGGGAAGCAAAACCTGAAAAAAGCTAGTCAAAGATTAAATATGTGATTAATGTTGAATTTTATGAGATGTTTTTCATTTTTTAAAGGAAACATTCAATTATCAGTAGACAGAAAAGATTATAATGACCACAAAATTAAGACTGGTGTGGACAAAGTATATTTATGAAGCTAAGAAAACAAGGTCTGGTGACTTTTTTATGGCTGGGAATAAATCATATCCAATGCTGATTTAACACAGCAAGTTCAGATCCAGCTAAAGTTCAAGATTCCACCTGCCTGGAGAGGTAATGTGATTCAGTACTAGAGCTCTGGCTCCCAGAAAACATAAAGAAATGGGTCTCTTTCCCATTTGCATCTGTCCCTTTCCCCAACAAGAATTGGACCCTGCCTTTCAGTTATAGAAACCACTGTGATTTATCTGTACTTGATACAATTTTTCATTTAAATGAAACATTCATTTGGTAGGCAAACAACCTTCTTTGTGTGTGGCAACTTCTATGTATAAAAGTTATATTTTCTTACATCCTTTTTAAAAAATTGTTGTACCTTCATTTATTCAGGAGTCTATGTGTGTTTTCTCATATATTCTAGAAAAGAAGCTTAGGTTTGCATCAATTGAGATGAATGTGACCTTGATTGGGTAGACCAATTCATTTAACTTCTACTCTTCAAAATGGTGTCACACAAACAACAATGATCACAAACAACTGCAAAATACAAGACAAAACACCACAAATTTAGAACCCTTTTATACTCTGTGGCTTGAGAAGTGGATTGGATACATAATTGGATGATTCCATGGCAACCTTTATTAATTTCCAAAGAAGATTTTAACATGGAAAACAAAAAGATTGAGAACATGAAAAATGGAGGCTATTGCATTTATTCTTTTTATTTTGATCGGAAAAGTCTTTACTAGGTCTTTAAAATCCAACAAAATGCATTTCCCATATCTTTGAGTCATAGTAATCTATTGTGGTCAAATAACTTTTCTTTTTCTTCTTTTCTTTTTGATAGCAGGGATTGAATCCAGGAGTGCTTAACACCTGAGTCACATCCCCAGCCCTTTTGTTATCTTTTGTTTTGAGACAGGGTCTGAGTTGCTTAGGGCCTCATTAAGTTCCTGAGACTGTCCTTGAACTTGTGATCCTTTTGCTTCACCTCCCAAGCCTCTGGGATTATAGGTGTGCACCACTGCTCAGCTTCTCCTTTTCTTTTTGTGCACTTTCAATTAGAACTTCACCTAGAAAATTCTAATAACCCTTCCTATAATTAGGTTATATAAAGTTACCTACCATTTTTTTGCCAAGCAAAATTGTTCAGGATAAATGGTGGAAGTTAGATACATTTTAATTCCAAAGTGTTGGTACATAAATTTTTTATTTTAATTAAATGTAACTGGATCCAGATAGTGATGGATTGTAGTCTATATCTTGTCTTTTTATCAATGAATAGTTTCACATCTCTAATAAAAGACCAAGACTGATCAGTTATTGAAGAAGGCAGAAAAACTGCTATATGTTACTATAATTGCCTTACACAATTATTTTTTTAAATATTTATTTGTTTGTTGTACACAATGCCTTTATTCTTATGTGTTGCTGAGGATCGAACCCAAGCCGTGCATGTGCTAGGCAAGCGCTCTACCGCTGAGCTACAACTCCAGCCCGCCTTACACAATTATTGAGTTGGGATTTAGACTAGGTTACCTCAAAATAGAATTTGGATTTGCAGAGTTTTATGAAAAGGTTTCTTTTTTCTTTTTTCTTTCTTTCTTTCTTTCTTTTTTTTTTTTTTTTTTATATGAGAGCTCTCCATGGATGTTCCTGTAAGGAAATGAGCAAAGGAAGACTGGACAGAGGAAGAAGCTGAATCACAATGCCACAAGGCAACTAAAGCCTCAGAAGATCCTATAGGGAACACTGGAACTGGGATGCCCCTTCAAAGTTGTTACAAATAGAAGCAAGGGGAATCTTTGTTCCCTCATGAGTTGGTCATTGACCATGTTTCTCCCCTGGGAAGGGGCTTAACCTTAAGTGATGTAGTTTCATGGCCAATAGTATTTATCTAAGAGGGACATCACTGAATTGTTGGCAGATAGCATTCCACAAAATTGGGAGGATACTTTAACCTTGACCATCATCATACCAACCACATTTATAAGGTGGCACAGCATTGTGCAGTTGTGCAGTCAACCATATGAGACATAGAATAGTGGGTTAGCAAGAGAGTAAGTCCTTGTGGATTATGTCTTCTATTACTAGGAAGATTACTATGGTCACCATACCTCTTATCTCTGGATCATCAGGATAAACAGAGAATATTCACATGATAGCCCTTTCCCCACCTACTCCATGAAAAATCCAAAGCTTAGATATCATGTTTGAAAGTTAAACCTTAGATTTCTTATTCAAGATATCCCTCTGGATTGAATATGTATTGGTCATCTTGATGCCAACTGGCTTGTAACAGAATTAAGCTTGATTCTTATGAATTCCTAAGTCTTGAATCAATTTAAAAGTGTTCTAAAAATATAGTTTTTGTCATATAACTGATTTTAAATTAACTATTGAGAAAAGGGTAATGCTTTCTTTAATTGAATTCGCTTTCATGTTTGTTTTGATTCAGATAACATTAAGCATGTTAGAGGTGTGTGATGGTTCATCCTCTGTTAATCATATGGTTACTAATCACTGTGAGAAGGAAGCAATCAATCAGCTTTTACACAATTACATGTCACTGGGACAACTCTGCAACAATAGAGATGGATTTTTATATAAGTATAACTAGAGAGGTCTCTTAGCAAATTTGGAATATATAAACTATTTTTCTTTTGATGATATTAGAGCTCTTATCAATTCTTTTTTTAAAATTCACTTATTTATGTATTTATTCTAATCAGTTATACATGACAGCAGAATGCTCTTTGATTCATTGTACACAAATGGAGAACAATTTTTCAATTCTCTGGTTGTAAACAAAGTAGGGTCACACCATTCCTGCAATCATACATGTACCTAGGGTAATGATGTCCATCTCATTCCTCCATCTTCTCTATCTCCATGACCCTCCCCCCCCACCCCCCTTTGGCCAATCCAAAGTTCCTTAACTCATCCCATGCGCCCCCCCCCCCCATTATGGATTAGCATCCACTTATCAGAGAAAGCATTTGGCCTTTGAGTTTTTGAGATTGCCTTACTTTGCTTAACATGATATTTTTTTTTAACTCTATCCATTTATCTGCAAATGCCATAATTTTATTCTCATTTATTGCTGAGTAATATTCCATTGTGTATATATATCACAGTTTCTTTATCCATTCTTCTATCAAAGGGCATCTAGGTTGGTTCCACAGTTTGTGAATTGAGCTGCTATAAATATTGATGTGGATGCATTACTATAGTATGCTGCTTTTAAGTCCTTTGAGTGTAGACCAAGGAGTGGGATAGCTGGGTCAAATGGTGGTTGCATTCCAAGTTTTCTAAGGAATCTTCGAACTGCTTTCCAGAGTGGTTGCACCAATTTGTAGTCCCACCAGCAATGTATGAGTGTGCCTTTTTCCCCACATCCTCACCAACACTTACTGTTGTTTGTATTCTTGATAACTGCCATTCTGACTGGCAAGAGAGGTAATCTTAGAGTAGTTTTGATTTGCATTTCTCTAATTACTAGAGATATTGAACATTTTTTCATATATTTGTTGATTGATTGTATATCTTTTTCTGAGAAGTGTCTGTTCAGCCCCTTAGCCCATTTATTGATTGGGTTGTTTGTTTTTTTGGTGTTAAGATTTTTGAGTTCTTTATATATCCTGGAAATTAGTGTTCTATCTGATGTGCGTATGGCAAAAATTTGCTCCCAAAATGTAGGCTCTCTCTTCACTTCATTGATTGTTCCTTTTGATGAGAAGAATCTTTTTAGTTTGAATCCATCCTATTTATTTGGATTCTTGATTTTCTTTCTTGTTCTTTAGGAGTCTTAAGAAGTTAGGACCAAATCTGACATGATGAAGATTTGGACCTGTTTTTCTTCTATTAGGTGTAGGGTCTCTGGCCTAATTCCTAAGTCCTAGTCCTAGGTCCACTTTGAGTTGAATTTTGTGCATGGTGAGAGATAGGGGTTTAATTTCATTTTGCTGCATATGTATTTCCAGTTCTCCCAGCACCATTTGTTGAAGAGGCTATCTTTTCTCCAATGTGTTTTTGGTGCCTTTGTCTAGTATGAGATAACTGTATTTATGTGGGTTTGTCTCTGTCATCTATTCTAGTATACAGTTAGAATGTATGGGCATATGTGTGTTCAACATTTAAATGTGGGTTGCAAAGCTTAGTGGCTTGATTTGTTGTTTGTCTTAGATATTTATACACAAGTGTAATAGCCAAACCAGTTATGCAATATAATGATTTTGATTGTCACAAATACTTACTGATTTGTGGGAAAACTAAAAGTGAACATCATATTGATGACAACTGATTCCTATGTGAGCATTGAGGCAGGCAAGGTAGAAGTCATACTGGAGGAGTTACTATCTGAGATGAATCCTTTAAGATAAATAAGAATTAACCAGATTAAAGGCAGGAATATAGGAGAGAGGATTTTCTGGAAGAGGAGACAATAGGTACAAAAGCCTTAGAGAGAAAGCCTGTCTGTAGTTCTTGATGATTTCAATGCAGCCTATTTTTGTAAAAGTCAGTAAGGAGAAGGGAGATTAAGGAGTAAGCAGGAGGCTGATTACAAAAATATTATTTGGTGGGCATATAAGACTCTATCCTCAGAATATAGGAACCATTGAAATGTCTTCAGCAGAGGAGTACTTTGACCTGATTTACTTTTGAAGAGCATTGTGGGACATTGAGCCCTGGGAGGAGACAAGGAAGAGATTTTCAGGGCTCAGATTGAGGTGGAGATGGTGAAGATGGTAGAAAGTGAGCGTATTTGAGAGGATTTTAGCAGGAGTGTGAGGGCAGTGTTATTCTTGGTAGCTCGTGTGATGTAGGATGATGACAAGCAGAGGTGACATTCCCTATGCTTTTGATATAGGCACCAGGGTAGAGAGGTGACACATTTACTTGGTGTGAGTCCATTGGCCTTTCAACGCACACTGAGGTAGAGTTGAGGTACATAGAGACTGTCTAACCTGGTAGCATCCACTTTTTACTATGGGCCAAAAGAGAAAATAAGCTGGAAAGATGGATAAAGGGAGAAAGTGAAGTGGAAAAGAATGAAGGAAGGAAGTTGACTTGATTAGAATTAACAAGAAAAATGTCATTTTGTCTGACTCAGTTGTAAGTACTTTTAACATTAAATGAATGCAGATAGTAGTATCTTTTTACCAGCAGCAATTAGCTTGAATCTTCTGTAGATTATGCTTTGAGAACCTACAGACGCAACCTTGGCTTCTATTTCTTTTAAATTCTGTCTCTTATAAAAAACTTTTATAAAAATCTTATAAAAACACAGAGAACATTATAGAGAACAGTAGACTGGTAGGATGTGCTGGTATATTAAGAAACTTTATCAATGGAAATAATATTGCTTGCTTTGGGGTATAAGCTATGATAAGGCAATGGTTTCTTTGTGTTTGCTACAGGAAATCTCTAGGACAATTAACAATACATGTTTAAAAGCAATAGAAATAACACCATCACCCAAATATTATCTGGTAGAATTTAATGCCCCCAATTATTCTTTCCTAGGTCAAGGAAAGTGTAGTATCTCTTGTGACATTTATGATATCCATTAATTTTCATTCAAATTTGTTTTCCATTAATTTGTGATTTTTCCAAAGTTGAAATTAGTCAATTTTTAGTAAACATATTTTCTTTTGCATTGGTATCACTTGAAATACATAGATCATATGCTAAATGTTTGCATAAAGGTTTATGGCATATACATTGTTGTTTTAATACATGACTCCTGTAGAACAACTTATTTTCTATTTTATCAAATTCTTTGTCTCATTTGATCCTGATTTGTGTCCAAAAGGCAAAATATAAGTATCAATCCACAGGCATTGTAAATCTTCACAATGTGCTCAAAAAGTTTCAGGGTGGGTCAACTTTTCTAGTTGAAAATTTAGACAATTTATTTTCCTCCTTCAGTTTCAACAGGATCAATAAGTACATTATTTATTATGTGTGAAAATGAAGGATTCACCTTAGCCCTTAGCCTTCTGATTTCTGTTCTGTAACTCCCATGTATTTCCTTTTAGGTATTGAATTTGTGAAAGTTCTATATCCTTTATGTTCAGTTTGGCCTGTGATTGGAGATCTTGATGCTTTTGGATGTGGAGATTGCATTGGGGATGGCTGATAGCCAGAGTTTTTGTTTCCCAATTCAAAGTTAAGTCACCATATAGTGAGAAAAAAATAATTAGTTTAATAGAGTATAAAATAACCAGTTTTACTCTGATAGACTCAATCTTTTCTAAAACTTGCTGTGATTACCCCCAAATAGCACTGACCTACAAATTTTCTTCAATCTGTTCTATGTTCTAACCATTCTTTACTACAAGTTTAATTGATATAGATGGAGAAGTCACAATACTTATTCTGTATGATTTTAATGGTTAGGAGACATCTAATTAAAATGATTTTATTAAATTTTTTTTCTGATAGTTTTACTTTTCCTAAGAAAAATACTTTTAAGCCTCCCCATAAAGAATATCGAGATTATTAAAAATCAAATAACTAGTTTTGTACCCTATCCTGCTCTGTTGAGGATTGTACATTTAACAACCCAACCATCTAATGAGTCTGTGGTCAATCTCATTAACTGGTTTCCTTTTTCTTAATTGATTGTTAGGAACAGCAGTAGAAATGTGAGTTTAGAAATGAGCAAATTCAGACTCTTCCAGGAAGATGCCTGAGACTTAGAAATTGTTTCATAAATGACATATATTAAACAGGTTAAACAGAGTTGTTCTTTAGAAAAGTCTGATACTTTATATTAAAAAATAATATTGTTATTTTGGCAAAGGGCATTGCATTCAGAAAAAAATATTTGTGTAAACACATTTATCAAAAAAGGCACTTTTGCTCACAAAGATCAATATTTGTGACTAAAGCAGTGAGAATTCTAAACATAAGTTATTATGAAGTAATTTAAAATCCTTTAGAAAAGCAGTAGGAACTGGCTAATGTACAGACCCCTAACTGTGAATCTCAAGATGACATCTTACAATTATAAGAAATGCTAGATCTTAGGGGAGAACTAATAGTCTTCACACTTCTCCAACTCCAGGCATACTGAGCACCAACCCTGAGCTCCAAGGTGGGGCTGGATGGAGTACAATGGCGGGATCACACAGTGCTATCAAAGCACAGCTCTTCTTGTAGTTTTGTTGCAGATCAGTATCTTGTCTCCCACCTTTATCCTCCTGTGACCTCAATTTCCCTCTTCTGCTAGGTATTTTAATAGAAGAACTAGCAGCAACAAATTCCTGCTCTTCTTTAGATGCCTTCAGGGGTCCTCACATTCATTCCCCTTACCTCCTATGTGTATCAAAACTATTTGTTATGCTGTGTTCTTGCCACTCTGAACTGCAGCACTATCCAACCCAAATAATATGTGATCCACTGGACAGTACCTAATTTTTCTTCACATTTAATTTGTATCATTTCCTTCCTAAACTTCTCTGATATCCCTAGGCTAAGGATTATCACTCCTGACTTGAAACTCCAGTGGTTGTGTAGCTGTTCTATCACATAAATATTTGGAGCACTTGTCTTTGTTTGCCACCCCCCCCCCACTCTATACTGTATATCCTTCCAGGATAAGAATTGTGTCATATTCATTCTTTTTTTAAAAAATTTTATTTATAGTAGTAGTATGTATTACAGTTCATACTATACATATAGAGCATCTTTTTACACAAAACAGTTTGTATACAAAGTATATTTGCGGCATTCAAGTCTTCAATCATGCATTTAGAATAATGATATCCATCTTATTCAACCACTTTTTTTCCCCCTTCCCCCCTTGCTCCCGCCCTTCCCCTTCCTTCCCTTTGACCATTGTGGTGTTCCTCTAATCCTCCTATGTACCCCGACCCAACAATACTGTGAACCGGCTTCCTTATATCAGAGGAAACATTTGGTATTTGGATTTTTGAGATTGACTGATTTCACTTAGCACTATATTCTCCAACTTCGTCCATTTACCTGCAAATGTCATTATTTTATTCTCTTTTATTGCTGAGTAAAATTCTATTGTGTATATATACCACATTTTCTTTATCCATTCATCTACTGAGGGACATCTAGGTTGGTTCCACAACCTAGCTATTGTGAATTGTGCTGCTATAAACATTGAAGTAGCTGTGTCACTGTAATATGCTTTTTTTTTAAAAAAATATTTATTTGCTATTAGTTGTACACAATGCGTTTATTTGTACGTGGTGTTGAGGATCGAACCCGGGTAGCGCACGTGCTAGGCGAGCGCTCTACCGCTGAGCCACAATCTCAGCCCCTGTAATATGCTGTTTTTAAGTCCTTTGGGAATAGATCCAGGAGTGGGATGGCTGGGTCATAGGGTGGTTCCATTCCCATTTTCCCAAGCAATCTCCATATGCTTTCCATAACGGTTGTACCATTTTTTAGTCCCACCAGCAATGTATGAGTGTGCCTTTTTCCCCACATCCTCTCCAACATTTATTGTTGTTTGTGTTCTTGATAGCTGCCATTCTGACTGGAGTGAAATAAAATCTTAGAGTAGTTTTGATTTGCATTTCTCTAATTGCCAGCGATGTTGAGCATTTTTTCATGTATTTGTTGATTAATCCTGTATCTTCTTCTGAGAAGTGTCTTTTCAATTCCTTAGCCCATATATCAATTGGATTATTTGTTTTTTTTTTGGTGTCAAGTTTTTTTGAGTTCTTTATATATTCTAGAAATTAGTGCTCTATCCGATGTGTGTGTATTAAATATTTGTTCCCAGTTAGTTGGCTCTCTATTCACCTCACTGATTGTTTCTTTTGCTGAGAAGAAGCTTTTTAGCTTAAATCTATCCCATTCATTAATTCTTGGTATTAATTCTTGCGCTACTGGATTCTTGTTAAGGAATTTGGAGCCTAATCCGACATGTTGGAAATTGTAGCTTACTTTTTCTTCTATTAGGTGTATTGTCTCTGGTCTAATTCCTAAGTCCTTGATCCACTTTGAATTGAATTTTGTGCATGGTGAGAGATACAGGTTTAATTTCATTTTGTTGCATATGGATTTCCAGTTTTCTCAGCACCATTTGTTGAAGTGGCTATCCTTTCTCCACGGTACATTTTTGGTGCCTTTGTCTAATATAAGATAGCTGAAATTATATGTATTAGTCTCTGTGTCCTCAATCTTGTACCATTGGTCTACTAGTCTGTTTTGTTTCCAATACCAAGCTGTTTTTGTTACTATTGCTCTATAGTATAATTTAAAGTCTGGTATGGTGATACCACCTGCTTCACTTTTGTTGCTCAGGATTGGTTTAGCTATTCTGGGTCTCTTATTTTTCCAGATGAATTTCATGACTGCTTTTTCTGTTTCTTTGAGAAATGTCATTGGGATTTTGATTGGAATTGCATTAAATCTGTATAATGCTTTTGGTAGTATGGACATTTTGACAATATTAATTCTACCTATCCAAGAACAAGGTAGGTCTTTCCATCTTCTGAGGTCTTCTATAATTTCTTTCTTTAGTGTTCTATAGTTTTTGTTATAGAGGTCCTTCACCTCTTTTGTTAAGTTGATTCCCAAGTATTTTATTTATTTATTTTTATGCTATTGTAAATGGAGTAGTTTTCATAATTTTCCTTTCAGAGGCTTTGTCACTGATGTACAAAAATGCCTTTGACTTATGGGTATTGATTTTGTATCCTGCTACTTTGCTGAATTATTTACTAGTTGTAAAAGTTTTCTGGTAGAATTTTTTGGGTCTTCTAGGTATATTATCATGTCATCAGCAAATAGTGCTAATTTGAGCTCTTCTTTTCCTATCTGGATCCCTTTAATTTCTTTCGTCTGTCTAATTGCTCTGGCCAGAGTTTCCAGTACTATGTTAAATAGCAGTAGTGAGAGGGGGCATCCCTGTCTTGTTCCAGTTTTTAGAGGGAATGCTTTCAATTTTTCTCCATTTAAGATAATGTTAGCTTGAAGTTTTGCATAGGTAGCTTTTATAATGTTGATATATGTTCCTGTTATTCCTAATTTTTCTAGAGCTTTGAACATAAAGGGGTGTTGTATTTTGTCAAATGCTTTTTTTCTGTGTCTATTGAGATGATCATATGGTTTTTATCTTTAAGTCTATTGATGTGATGTATTATGTTTATTGATTTCTAGATATTGAACGAGCCTTGCATCCCTGGGATAAAGCCCACTTGATCGTGGTGCACTATCTTTTTGATATGTTTTTGAATCTGATTTGCCAGAATTTTGTTGAGGATTTTTGCATCTATGTTCACTAAAGATATTGGCCTGAAGTTTTCTTTTTTGGCTGTGTCTTTGCCTGGCTTTGGAATTAATGTGATATTGGCCTCATAGAAAGTGTCTGGAAGAGCTCCCTCTTTTTCTATTTCTTGAAATAATTTGAAGAGCATCGGTATTAGTTTTTCTTTGAAGGTCTTGTAGAACTTGGCTGTAAACCCATCAGGACCTGGACTTTTTCTTGTTTGTAGTTTTTTGATAGCATCTTCTATTTCTTCACTTGAAATTGATTTACTTAAATTGTGTATAGCCTCCTGTTTCAGTTTGGGCAATTCATACGACTCTAGAAATCTGTCTATGATTTCAGTATTTTCTATCTTACAGTACAATTTTTCGAAGTAATTTCTAATTATTTCCTGTATATCTGAGGTGTTTGTTGTGATTTTTTTTTCATCACAGATGCTAGTAATTTGAGTTTTTTCTTTTCTTCTTTTCATTAGCATTGCTAGGAGTCTGTCAATTTTATTTATTTTTTCGAAGAACCAACTTTTGGTTTTGTCAATTCTTTGAATTGTTTCTTTAGTCTCAATTTCATTACTTTCAGCTCTGATTTTAATTATTTCCTGTCTTCTACTGCTCTTAGTGTTGATCTGTTCCTCTTTTTCTAGTGCTTTGAGGTGTGATGTTAAGTCATTTATTTGTTTTTTTTTTCTTTTAATGAAGGAATTCAGTGCAATGAATTTTCCTCTTACTACTGCCTTCATAGTGTCCCAGAGATTTCTATACGATGTATCTGTGTTCTCATTTACCTCTAGGAATTTTTTAATCTCCTCCATGATGTCTTCTTCAACCCCTTGTTCATTCAGTAGCATGTTGTTTAGCTTCCAGCTGTTGGAGTAGTTTTTTTTTTTTTTTTTTTTTTAAATTTCTTGTATTATCATTAATTTCCAATTTCATCCCATTATGGTCTGATAAAATGCAAGGTAGTATTTCTATTTTTTTATATTTGCTGAGAGTTGCCTTGTGACATAATATATAGTCAGTTTTGGAGAAGGTGCCATGGGCTGCTGAGAAAAAAGTGTATTCGCTTATTGAGGGATGAAATATTCTATATATGTCCGTTAGGTCTAAGTTATTAATTGTTTTAACAAGGCCTAAAGTTTCTTTAATTAGCTTTTGTTTGGATGATCTATCCATTGGTGAGAGAGGTGTGTTGAAGTCCCCTAGAATAACTGTGTTGTGGTCTATTTTACTCTTGAACTTGAGAATGGTTTGTTTGATGAATGTAGGTGCTCCATTATTTGGGGCATATAGATTTATAATTGTTATATCTTGTTGATGAATGTTTCCCTTAAGTAGTAAGAAATATCCATCTTTATCCCTTTTGATTAGCTTTGGCTTGAAGTCTACCTTATTTGATATGAAAATGGAAACCCCTGCCTGCTTCTGCAGCCCATGTGCATGATAAGACTTTTCCCAGCCTTTCACCTTCAATCACTTGATGTCTTTTTCTATGAGGTGTGTTTCTTGTAGACAGCAAATTGTTGGGTCGTTTCTTTTAATCCAATATGACAATCTGTGTCTTTTGAATGGTGAGTTTAGGCCATTAACATTCAGGGTTATTATTGAGATGTGATTCTTATTTCCATCCATTTTTAAATGTATTATGATATTTAGCTTGATTTGGATTCTCCTCTGGTTGGTAATTCCTTTACTTTACTATTTCCCTTCATTGATTTTCATTGTTATTTTTCTCTTCTTCTTTGTGGAAAATTTTGCCCAAGATGTTCAGAAGTGCTGGCTTTCGAGTTGTGAAATCTTTTAACTTTTGTTTGTTGTGGAAGGTTTTTATTTCATCTTCTAATCTAAAGCTCAATTTTGCTGGATATAAGATTCTTGGTTGACATCCCTTTTCTTTCAGAGCTTGAAATATGCTATTCCAGGATCTTCTTGCTTTTAAGGTCTGGGTTGAAAAATCTGAGCATAGTCTGATCGGTTTCCCCCTATATGTAATCTGCTTCCTTTCTTTTGTGGCTTTTAATATTCTCTCCTTGCCTAGTATATTAGGCAATTTCATTATAGTGTGCTTTGGTGTGGATCTGTTGTGGTTTTGTACATTTGGTGTTCGGTAAGCCTCTTGAACTTGGTTTTGCCATTCATTCCTCATGTTTGGAAAATTTTCTGCTATTATTTCATTGAATAAATTACTCATTCCTTTGGTTTGAAACTCTGTACCTTCTTCAACACCAATCACTCTTAAGTTTGGTCTTTTTATGCTGTCCCATAATTCCCGAATGCTCTGTTCTTGTTTTCTTACTACTTTTGCCGTGTCCTCTAGATTTTTCTCCAGGATATATATTTTGTCTTCATTATCTGAGGTCCTTTCTTCCAGGTGATCTAATCTGTTTGTGCTACTTTCAATTGAGCATTTAGTTTGGTTTATTTCTTCTTTCATTTCCAGAATTTCTGTGTGGTTTTTCTTTAGAATCTCTATCTCCCTATTGAAGTAATCTTTTGCTTCTTGTATTTGTCTTTGGAGTTCTTTATCAAAATGCTCTTTTACCGCCTGTATTTGCTCTCTCATCTCATTTTTGAGTTCATTCTTAAGATCCATAAACATTTGTAATATGTAATTTCTAAATTCCATCTCTGGCATTTGACCAACTGTGCTTGCCATGGAATCTACTGAGGGGGTATGTTGGTTGGTTTCAGCCACTTTCTTCCCTTTCTTCTTCATAATGCTTATGTGTCTATTCTTCTAGCACTGTGGGACCTTGCCTATTTCAATTTCACCTTATAGCCTTATGCTTCTTCTGTGGTACAATGCTATCAGGTCCCCTTATAAATACCTTACACTTTAAGCTCTAACACTTTCTTTATAGCAAATCCCAGCTTGATCACAATGTACAGATTTAGTTAACTCAGGTATTATTTCCAATTTACTCTGTATGCTTGCATTGGGGTTTACAGTTTCAGTATTGGACACAGAGATGATATGTTTAGGAATAAGGAAGTGAGATTATTGAGATTTTCTTTCTTAGGAAGTATGAAAATAGAATTCTGTGGAAGTGGTTTAATATGAGCAGACAGGAGGGGAAAGTGAATGGAGTGAGTGATTTAGAAGGAAGACCGATTTATATATAAACCAAACTTATTTACCCTTTGAGAGAAGAAAAAAAAAAAAGATGGAAAAGAAAAAATAAAAAGGAACAATGAGAGATAGCAAAGAAGTAAGAATTAGTGTAAGAGAGAGGAGAGAGAAACTGAGTCAAGATAAATAGAGAGTAAACTATATATAACACCGCTTTTCTGTATATTTCAATTGCCCCAGGTCTAGAAGTCCCAATTTCTGCACATACCTTGTTTTTGCCTCTGATGAGTACACAATGACAGGGTGCAAATAGAAAAGATAAGGGCAGAAGAGACTAAAGTGAGAAGGGAAGAAAAGAAAGAGGAACACAGACACACAAATAATCACACTATCAAACAGAACAAAAACAAACAAAGAAAGAAACAACAACAACAAAAAAAACAAACCCAGAGTTGAACCCAGGAACAAGTCTCAAATAAACAGGACCCTGGGAAGCCCTTCCAGTTTAGGCCAGTTGTCCCAGATCATGCCCAGACAGTCATAGAGCACCAATTAGTGGCATCTAGTCTGCAGCTTTGGCCAGCAGCAGATTGGCACAGAGGAATAATGTCTTGGGGGGGGGGGGGTGTCAGTATGTGAATAGCACCAAGAAAGGGTTCAACCAAAAGGCATGCATTCCCCATGCCCGCTCCTAGTTATAGCTCTTGTGGTTGCTGCGCTGGCCTCAGGCAGGCCCTTCCCTGTTGGCTGCCTGCGCGCGCATCTCACCCAGGTGTGTACTGTTCTCCGGGCCCTTGACTGATCCTTGGACGTCTGCAGTCAGCTGCTGCCCTCCTCCAAAATGGCGGTGCCTTCGCCGGTCCCAACAGCAGTACCCCGGACCTGTGTGTCACTCCGAGGCGTGCAGGTCCTGTTCGGCAATTTACGTGAAAGAAGTCTGTGAGGCTGTTGCTCGCATCTGGCTTTCTTTTTATTCTGCACTGTTCGAGGCCGTGGTCTGTACTTCCCTTACTGCAATGTTACCATGGCAGCTGCGCAGGTAATGCTGGTTCGGTTTGTGGGCCGCTGGCACTGGAATCCGAGCGTCGGTTGTCTGGAGTTCATTGTATTTCACCATCTAGATGTGCGTGGATGTCTCAGCTCCCTCCCAGTTGCGGGAGTATTGCTAGGAACATGTTCAATCTTCCCGCTAAGCCTCTTTTAGTGAGTCTCCCGAGAGTGCTTCTCTGCTGTCTGTTATCTTTTCCCCTCCCCCTCATATTCATTCTTAATGCTCCTCTTCCTGGCACCATGCTGGGTTACTTCAAAGATGATATATACATATGTTTATGCTTTCTCTTTTTCTGAGCAAATTATTTGACACAGGAAATTATGATGAGCAGGGAAGTAGTAATATTCAATTTATCACCATGTTCTGCCTGTTCTGTCATCTAGGTATGCCTACTTTCCAAGTTCTCCATCATGTCCCCTCTACCCAAATCCCCCAGATAAGTGGCATACTCAGTTATTAATATGCCAATCAAGAGGTTCCTCCATAGTTTGTGGGATGAATTCTAAGATTCTGAGCATGGCATAGAGCTTTCATGATCTGTCCCTTATTTGTCCCATTTTATCTATTATTATATTTCCTGCTTCAGTCATACTGGACTTCTTATGTGGTCTCATACAATGCACTTCTTTGTCTTGTGCCTTGCTCTGAATATTCTTTTTTTTTTTTTTTTTTTTTTTGGTGTTGGGTATCGAACTCAGGGGCACTCGACCACTGGGCCACATCCCCAGCCCCCCTCTTTTTTTTTTTTTTGTATTTTATTAGAGACAGGGTCTCACTGAGTTGCTAAGTGCCTCGCCATTGCTGAGGCTGGCTTTGAACTCGCAATCCTGCCTCAGCTTCCCAAGGGCTGGGATTACAGGCATGTGCCACCACGACCAGCTTCTCTGAATATTCTTACTAGAAAAAAAAGTCTCTCTTCAGTCCATTTTTTTTTTCTTTTGTTCAAACTTCTGCATAGAAGTTATGCAGCATCCTGCACAGACTAGTGGGAGTGTGCTCATATCCTGTCTCTACAGTTTGGCTTGGACAGGTTGCTCATCTCTCTCTGTCTAGTTTTTTCATCTAAAAAGCAGGACTCATTATATTATTTGCCCAGTACATATACATATGTAAGTGATTGTTACTAATTTTATTCCTTAAGATTTGCTAGAGAATTTTATTCCCCAACTAACCTTTCAGAATTTCCTAGAATAAATTAGGTTTGCTTTCCTGTGCTCCCTAATTTCTATTGTAGGTCTTGGTTTTTAGATTCACCAAATTTTGTTGAAAATGTCTTTTTTTTATGGAACTGCCTCCTCACAAGACTGAGAGCCACATGGAAGAAGAGATTATGTTTTATATCTTCAGAACTATACTTGCTTATGGTCAACGCTCAACAAATGTTTGCTGAATTAATACCTTGTATAGGTGGGAGGAACCCATGCTTTGGAATTTGACAGATATGTTTAAATTGAATATTTACTTGCTCTACATCTTTGATACATAACTTAATTTCTCTGAGACTGTTTATTTATAAACAGGGATAATTCCTTTATTTTTTAGGATTAGTGATAATATGTTGAATATTATTGTTATATGTTATTGTTATATGCTATTGCAATACCTCAATAACAATAATAGTTATTATTATCATATACAATAACCTGACCTTAAAATTATAGTGTGCAGATGTATCTTTCCCCTGGAAGAATCAAGTACTCTAGTACTAGAATTTTTCCAAAGCTAATCTTTTGTTGAATTTCCCCTAAAGTACTTGTAGCTTCCTGAACTCCTATCTTATCTGTAACACTCAAGAAATACTAGCATTTTTTCCTTGTAATTTTACCAACCTCTTTATATTTGTTTTGTCTGTGCAAATGTATCATATGCATTTTGAGAAGAATCATGTTTTATATATCTTTTTATTTTTGTCCTACCTTACCATTCATTACCACTTCTTCTTAATAGAGATCTTTGCATCAACTAACAGATCAATAAATGGTGATTGATGGTAATGGACAGGGCCATATCCTGGCAACCGGGATGCCTTAGATTTGAAAGAATTTATCATATGGTCTTAAAATCCCAGACAACAGCTAAAGCAAAGAGTGCACTGAGCACAAAGGGGAACATAAAAGAAATACAAGATATGGTCCCTTCTCTACATGAGTTGACAAGCTATTTGGCAATATAAAGCATGCAATATGGAACAGTTACAGAACAGGAAAGAACAGAATGTGATTAAATCCATACAGTGTTTGGACAAGAGAAATTAGAAAGTCATGCAGGTGAAGTTGAAGTTATTTTGTTGGGTAGTTCAGATGTGAAGAGATAGAACCTCATAGATTCTGAAGCTTATGAAGTACCAGGCGTTGTGATAAGTGATGAACACGTTCTTTTTTTGTGTGTGTATGTGCAGTCTGGTAACTTTTTATTCCTTCATTCATGCAATAAAAGAATTTTAAATTGGAATAGGAAATAAATAATAAAATTTACCATCTTAATCATTTTTAAATGTACAGTTCCATAGTGATGAGTATATTCACATTGTTGTGTAACAGGGCCCTGCAACTTTTTCATCTTGCAAAACTTAAACTCTACACCCATTTAACAACAAATCTTCATTTTCTCCTCCCTGTGAAAATGTGTTTTTTATATAGTCCCTATAAACAACCTGTGGGATAGTTTTAGGAATGCCATTTTTCAAGGAATTAAATATACTTAGAGGTTAAGAACATTTCTTAAGGTCTTATAATTAATATAGAACCAATAAGACATGGATCAAGAAGGGAACTAGTAGGAAGCCATAATTTCAGTTGAGATGGCAGAAGGACTACATTGTACTTTTTTGCAGGAGTTTATTTTTAGGGGTCATTCCTGGACATGGTAGCTCTTGTCTCTAACATGTGCCATAGAGCACCTGATACTTCTCTACTTCTAAGAATTCTCTTTCCTAGGACTAGGATCTCTGCTTTTTTGAATTGTGCAGAAAGTAAATACCTACTGAACTGTGAACATAGAAAATGGTATAGGGATCCTCCATCTCCTTTTTTGGGCATGCTACCATTCAAGGCCACAAAGTATCATAGAATATTCTTTAGGATAAGGGATGTTGGATCAAGTTTGAAATCTTACTAGGACTGTTCATGGAAAGGAAAGAATAAGCCTGACTGTGTCTTCATGAACCAGGGGAGTTGGTCTACTGGGTTCATGGTGGCAAGGGCAAACCAGAATCTAGTTTTCTTTTTCTTTTTTTCCCCCCACATTTTTAGAATGACAGGGAGGAATGGAAGTTAAAATACAAGATCTGAATATGGTCCCCAACCTAGAAGAGCTCCCTGTTGGCTGAGGCCTTATAAATAGCTTTTCCCTGCTGAGATATATTCTAGCAAAAGATTAAATCACACATGGAGTTAAACAGCTACATTGTAGATATACATTGTATATATACATTGTAAGGAAGGCACTGGGGATGGTGGATATACTTGGAAGAATGAATCAGGAGAAGAAAGCATTAATTGTTATGAAATGATGAATTTTATTTATCAAGCATTGTTGTGAGGTGCTTATTATATATTTTGTCTAATTCTCAAAACATTTCTTTGTTATAGGCATCATTGTCCTTATTTTACAGTCTCAGAAAGGTTATATGTTTGCCATAAGGTTGATTATTAAACTAGCATCTCTCCTCTTTAAGCCATCCTGTCTACATATTGCTTGTAAGTACTGAGGCTAGGCATCTGTAAATTGCATTTCTGTGTTGTTGGTTAAATCTGTTAGTCAAGGGTGCTATGAGAGATGGTGAGCAGGATGAGGTGGGTGGAATGTGTTCCTTCTTTTCCACCTTTGTTTCTGCTTTTCTTTCTACTGGCTTTTTTTTTTTTTTTTTTTTTTCCATGAGCATCACCCAGTGATGATTCTTTATCCCTGCAGCAGCAGTTTGCTCCATAGCAGTCCAGTTTGTCATTTTCTCAACACTGGCTTCCCTTTTTAGAGGTCTAGGACCCAGCCCCATGGGCTGCATCCCCCTGAGTTCAGGGACCAATCACCGGAGAATGGGCTTCTCCTTGGAAGTGTGATCTTCAGTTCTGTGAGAGATGTGTTCTGGGCTTCTGGTAGTGATTTCAGCTTCTTCGCTTTCTCCCTCCAACCCTAGGGATCTTAGCTGTGTTTTATAGTTGCTACCTCTGTAATTCTTTAGCATTCTCAATTTGTCTTTTCACTAACTAATTAGCAATTTTTACTAAATTAACAGGTTTATACTAATGCATTTGTTTAATCTGTGTGTGTTTTGTCTCTGGTGGGATTCTGAAACAATTATATAAAGATTACTACTTGTAATCATCATTGTTATTATCATCATGGCCTCTATGTCCACTGTGTTCTTTTCTTGATACCAATCTGACTACATGTGGGCTTTATTGGAATTTTGAAAGGGACAGGAAGCTCAATCTTGCTAACACTGGCAGTCTCTATAAGCTCTGTCTCAATGCAGTTTTTTAACCTATATATTCAGTGCTGATCAAGTCCCAGAGAAATTTCAGCAAAGATCTTCATAAGGGTGAGGGCCATGTTTATTTTTTCCCATTGAATCTACAGGGCAAGGAGTAGCTTTCAGCAGTGCCAAGTAGATTACTGTGAAGTTGTTGAACAAAGGCTTGGATAAATAAATGGATGAATGAGTAAGGCTCAGGAGTATTAGCACTTCATTTTTTCTAATGGATAGATTGTGAAAACTGAATTCTCACATTTCTGTTCTTATATCTTATTTGTGATTCTAATCCCAGCTGATACTGAAGCCTAGATCTGAAATCCAGGGTGTTTGATTGAGAACTGACAGACATTCCAGAACTTGACAATCTCACACTTCTTGTCCCTTTCACTATCTGTATTCTTTGATCTCTTGGCTGAGGATGTGCTTCCAACCTGATGGGCCTTCCTTGAGTCATGGCACTACCATTGTCTCTGCCTGATGCTGGGCTCTTTCCCCTCTATTCAGCTCTATGAAAGCAGACTCACCTTGAATATCAGGGTAGGTCTTTTTGTTATGATTTGCATAACAACTAAACACTCATGCTCCATAATTTCAGTTGGGAGAGTTTACTTTGTTTCTGCTCCAAACCTAACTCCCTAGACTCCCTCTAGAATCCTGGATCATGCTCTTCCCTGCAAATCTTTGGAGTTCCTACATTTCTCATGGTTAAGGCTGCACAATTTGAGATGTTTATAATTTAGGCATTTTTCATGGGTACTCATTAAATGTAGCACAAGTCAAGCAAGGCCTTTCTTCTTGGCCTCACCTTACTTTGTTATTTTTAGGTACGAACTTTCCAGGAGTATATGGTAATTCAAAGAAGAATATATTAGGACACATGCTTCTATCTGCAACTAAACACGAGTTAATATTATTGTGCCTCAAATTGAAGTCAAGCATAATTTTGTACAAGATTTAAAATTAATCTTATGTTTAGTTTCAACTTGATATTATTTCTACTCTTTCCTCTTCTATACTTTTTCTCCACCTCTCCCTCCTCCACTTCCTCCTTCCTTGCAGCAATAAATCATTCATGGGTCACATCACCTATAAATGGTTAACAGCTATAATATTTTCTAGTTTTGCTCTCCCTACCTAAAATTTCAGAGAACAGTAGGATTTTTTTTTCAATGACTCAGAATGCCAGAAAGCCTTATCTCAGTAGCATAACATAACAGCACATCTTGTGAAGATATTTCTTTTCATAATCAGAGTTCTGGTTGTCGGATTATACTAGAAGCTTTTTAAGGTGAGATGCCTTTGAAGTAACCACTTGGATGTCTCTTTTCTATGATTAATGTTCATTCAAAATGAATAAGTAGATGATTAAATTTAGGGCCGGAACCCAACAATGAGACCCCATAGAACAGGGATAATTGAAACACAAAGACGACACAAGGGCAAATGGGGAATGATGTCAGCAGGAAATGAGCCAATGAAGTCTCAACAAGTAAAGTATGGTCCATTGGGAAGTGTGGAGCAGGTATTTGGGACCCAGCTATGAGTCTGGAGAACAGAAAATGCTAAGAAAACTCTCTAACAAGGTCAGGCAGGGTTTAGGTAAGGTAGGACTAAAAAGAGACCTGGGTCCTGGAACAACAGTTTGAGATCAGGGACTTAAGAGCTCAAGTTTATGCAGGCTGCTTCAGTGTTGGGTCATTGAGCTACACTGATTTAGGCTTAAGGCTCTGTATATATATATATATATATATATATATTTTTCAGTATCTGGGGAAAGCAATAATAAATAATTTAGGAGTTAAGTGGAATTCATATTAGGATCCCTATTTGTAAAATTTAGAAACCATTACACTACCATTGTTAGGAACTGCTTAGGACAAAGGAATAAGAGCAATTTTTTTCTTCAAATAATAATCCCTCCACATTTTCTGTCCATTGTTGTTTGAATGGCTAGTTGGAAATAGTTGGAAGGCACCTGGGAAGTCATTGTAATGAAATATTTGTAGATATAAGGTTTGGTCTACAGACTACCCCCCCTGAGGCATGGATAATGATTTATGACCAATTAAATATCTTAAGTTTCTATAATTCAGAGGTTCTCTGCTAGGTGTGATTTGCCCTTCCCTTCCCCTGATCCAGGATGTATAGAGATGTTTGTTGGTCATAACAGAGGGAGGGGGAGGGGGAGTTAGTGTTTCTCCACCTAGTGGGTGGAGGCCAATGATACTGCTAAATGGTCTGCAATGCACAAGAGCTCCTCACATCAAAGTGTTATCCAGCCCAGATGTTAATGGTGCTGAGATTGAAAAACCCTGCTAAAAACTGAATGGACTTTGTCATTCTTTTTATTCTCTAGAGATTTTTTGTCACTGTGGACATGTTTCTTGGGCAGTTGAAATACCCCATAAACATCTTAAATTGCTTTTGAATATGACCAAATCACCTTTTAGCACCCGCTTATCCATTAGTTCCCCCAGAGATTAGCATATTCTAGCAGTGACCCCTCCATGTGTTTTCATGTGTGCAGTTCATAGCAACAGAACAGTAAGAAACTGAAAACCTTCACACACCTTCGCAAAGGATTAACACATGACCTTCACTTGGGGCTCTCTGCATCTGAGCTACTCAATGAAATAGGTGCTCTACACAGAGATGCAAAATGTTTCTCTTTCCTTTCCAATCATGTGACCTAATATGTTGTTTTAAGCACAGATTAGTTCCATCAGTGCCCTCATGATTTATCATTCTTGCAGGCTGATGTGCATATTCTTCCCTCATTCAGAAACAACTTGGAAACTTGGCTTGTACGTATGCAGGGAGCCACTAATAAAAAGTGTGCCCAGGTGACCAGAATTGAATGATCATTTTACTCTATTACCAGTTTGGTATATGTAGGTATTATTTTGAGGGTCTTTAGAGAAATTTTACTGTAATGGGGAATTTCTGTGTCCCTTTAACTATAGGTAATTGAGGAACTTGACAGGTTCATTTCCCCTTATGGTCTTCAGGTGCTTCTTAAATATCTCAAGAATCACAGATTTGAAAAGACTTGAGAGAGGTTAGTAAGCTACTGCACACAGACAAATATGTTTTGCTACCTAACCTGTATTTGTAATAATGTTTTATTGAAACATAGAAATGCTCATTCATTCATATATTATCTAAAGCTGCTTTTGCATTAAAATAGAAGAATTGAGTAGTTGGGACAGACAGCATATATTAAACAATACCTAAAACATTCATTTGTCCTTTTACAGAAGAAATGTGTTGACCCCAGCCTGATCTGATGTTCTCATTTTCTGGATAAAACAACTGGATCCTAGAGATTAAGTGAATAGACCAAGATCACACCACTAACTAATTGGGGTTAGTGTTTGAGGAAGGAGGATGATAAATATCAGAACACTGACAAATGTGTTTTAACAGCAGAATGAGGGTAAAAATAAGTATGCTTTGAGTTGATTTACCCAAAGACAAAAAAACTAGCTCAAATAATTTACTTCTCTTAGTGAATAGATGAGTTGTATTTATGTCATACAAATATAGCAGATGCAAGACTTCAGTTAAGTGATATCACAATTTTATGCAGTTAGGTTCCTGTTTTCCAAAGGAGCACAGAATATTTATTGGTCACCCCCCTGTGTTTCAGAATTATATTCCTCAAAAGTTGAATAATTGATGGTAAGTCAAGGAAGACATTTTTGTAATTGCTGAAATCTTGAATGTATTAAGACTAACTGTCCCTGGGTTGTGCTGTGGCACCAGCTGACAGTGATGAAATCTATAGAAGTAGGGCACATTTCCATAACATGAATATTCAGGGTTGGTGATGCAAGAATTATTATTAAACCACTGGGAAGGAACACGTTCTCCTTATTATTTGATTGAATACTAAACACTGCCTTTTAAAAATAATTCAGTATGAATACTTTGATAATGAGGAAAGAGTGATGCTTAGGAAAAAATGCATACATTTTCTTTCGGTACATAAGCAGGGAATTAAATGAAGTTAAACTATATAACACATCTAGAGGAACTATTTTGGAATCATTAGCTATATTTCATCTAAATCCGTCTTACATATGCTGAAGTATAATGTAATAGAAGCCCAGCTAGAACTTGATTTAAATGATTTATATAAAAATAGAATATGTAAAGAAGCATACTTAAGTATAAATAAAGACCCCTGAAAATAATTACAATGCCTATCACAAATAACAGTATTTTTTAGACATTGGATATGTTTGCCATATGTCTGAGTGGAGATATTTGCATTTATGTAAATGGCAGTTTGTAACTCCCAAAGATCTCTAAGGATCCCTGGTACACAGTTGAAGGGCCATCATGTATGAAGTAATTTTGTTCCTCATAGCAGTGATTTTGTGTATAGAAAATAGAAAAGAAAGGAAACTGATATCACTCATTTATCAGTCATATATGAATTGAGCCTATGCAACATGCCAGACAATGGATTAGACTCTGGTTCTACACGAATAAAATAGACACAGAATCCCTGTCCTCTGAAATACATGATCTAAAGGAAGGTACAGGTAGGGAAACAGACAATTCCAACAGAGAATGATGCATGGTCTATAATAAAGAGAAGATGTCAATAATGCCAGATGCTGTGGAGAGCAACTTCTCCCTTTTTTCAGCTTTTCATTGTTTGTTTCTAGCTCTTCTCCTTCAATCAATTTAGAAGACATTGTCCCTGAGGCCAAGATCCAGCTAGATATCATTCTGCTATTCTTTTCCTACCTCCTCCTGCCTTGTAGGTGTCAGATGTGTACTCTTGACTTACCAGTAAAGTTGTCCTTCTCAGACAACTTCTGCTTAGGTGGCTGTCTCTTGTTAGTTCTTTAGGCTTTAGGATTTTCCTTTACAATTTTTCTCCTCTTCCTCTTCCCTCTCACCCAAACTAAGCTATCCAATGTCTTATCACCAAAGTTCACTCTGTTAGCTGGTAAATCAAATAAGTTAATTTATCTATTAGGCTTTCTAGTTAGTTATCACCAACCAAAATCCAGGTATCATGTAGTGATTTTATTTTAAATGGGAAGTAGTAAGAACCACAAATCTATTATTTTAAGGGATGGAAGGGCAAAGACTAAAGTTTCATTCTTCATTAGCAGAAAGAGGGAGAGACCTTTTTGGTCCCTCAGATCACAATCTATAAATGAAAGGCAAATGAACAAGAGACTTGGTGATGCAAGGTCAGTAAGAGACTGGGGCAGCCATAGAGAGTCACAGATGGTTCTTTGTAGCCCAACGGCCTCTCATCCCATGCTTTTTTTCTTCCCTTATTTCTTAAAAATTTACCAGCTCTGTGTGGTACCTGGCACCATGGTGTATTGATAAGAACCTGGATTTTGGAATCACACAGTGCTCAAATCACTCAATTTTATCAAAAGTAAAAGTACATGTGTAAATATTTAATACACTGTTTGGTTTCAGATTTGCAATCAATACTTTTTTTCTTTATTTACTAAGACTGATAATAAACAGTAGTTATTTGCACATGTCTAAGAAAAGAAGCTTTGCAGAAAGAGCAAAAGGTGTTTTTAGAACTGAACCCCATGGAGTGAATTCAGAATCTGGCAGATCTACATTATTTATTCAAAAAGAGTTCTGCATCATAATCACACTCCTAGATGCTAGGGGTGAAAGAGTGACATCTGAATACCTCAGTACCTCTGACCTTGCAACCTGAAGCCAGTGCCTCCCAGGGAAGTGGCAGAGACCTCCTTCAGGGTTGTGCAAAGCCTGGTAGCAGGGAGCATTGCAGGGGAGGCCATTGCTGGGAGAGATGCCAGCAGGGACAGAGGCTATTATGGGATGACTCTCCTGAGGTGGGTGACAGTGTATACATGCTTTCAGATATCAGATCCTGTCCAAAAAGTCTCTCTGGAAACTGTTTTTGTCTTTACCTTTTAAGATTGAAAAAAATAAGAAGCAACAACCTCAACCTGTTTTGTTTGTTTTGCTTTGCTTTAATGACTTACAATATTATAATATGAGTTTAAGTCCAAGAGAGTCTAGAAAATCTTTAGAGAAATGGAAAGTAACTGATGTAAACAAGTTTGAAAGGACTTAGGATTGATGTGGCCAAGCATTTCAGTAGAAGGAGTAGAGAGCTTCTAGAAGGTGTTGTATGGCCTTGACTGAGGCAGTGGGGTTAGGCTGTGAACCAGGAATGTTGTCCTTACTGAGAAGAAGGGAAAATGTCTAAAACCTTTCCCTCACTGAACAGAGTGCCAGAAATAGAAACCAAAGAAGCAACTAAAATCAACTGTAACAAAGCATTCTCTTTCTTCTCTGCTACCCAGTGGAAGATTGGTGATGGAGACAGGTCGTGGGGATGAATGACTGCTGCCCAAGACACTATGGTCAGGAGTTGGTGGAGATATGGTATTGGCAGTGACTTTGGAGACAAGTAGATCATTGTGAATAGTTAGGTGCTACCTGAGCCACTTTTGAGAAGATGAGTGTCCAAGAAGACACTGGACAATGACTTGGGAACAGAGAGTTTATAAAAGTGCTAGGAAATGGGCTGGAGAATGGAACACTCAGTGATGTGGTCATGTGACCAAAATGGGAAGGCAAATAAAAAGCAGGAGGAATGAGGGAGGCAGCAGCCACAGGGATTGAAGACAAGTCTAGGATGATTTCCCAAAGGGTAGAGATGTGCTGATAGTAGCTCGATGATAAATTTTGTATTTTATCAGGGCAGCTTGGTGCTTCCCCTGGTAACCCACCCCCAGAACTTCTGTTCATCAAAAACTGTAGCTTCTTTGGTTCAGGAGTTTCCTGAGCCTGTCTCGGAGGCAAAAATATCTTCTGGATTGACTGGAGACTTCAGCAGGGCCAGATGGGAGCTGCTCTAAAGTCTCCATGATACCTGCTATTGGTCACCTTTCTTATGTTTAAGTTTCATGCACACAGGATTTAGACTGGGACTCTTTTTTATATAACTGAAGGATGGAAATCATAATTGCAGATTTCATTTTTTTGCTGTTATGAATGATAATAAACTCATTGCCAGTTTACCATAGGATATAAAAAATTATCTGTTAGAACATTAGTGTCTTGTTCTGTGTAGTGTTATTCCATTTTATAGCATAATTAAAATCATTTCTGCCTTGTATTAAAATATTACAAAATATAGAGTTATCATATTTTTGGTACAAGTGCAATGACAGAATATTGTGATAACTTATTGCTTTTCAAATACAGAATTAAGTTTGGTCCTGAATTGAGTTTTAATTTGCTAAATCTTTTATAGCAAAACTAAGTCATTCATTCAGAACTGGAAAATGTGAGTGAGGCAGGTAGGCACCTCCCCCTAGGTTACACTCCTGCAGTTAGTCTCAGGGCAGTGCTAGAGCAGCAAGGGGAAGTAAGAAGAAGTTGGACAAGGAGAGGGATGAAATGGACTGCTATTAGTGACCAAACACTACTGTTGTCTCTGTTTCTGAGGAAACACAGTTTTTGAAATTTCTCAAGGAGAATGTCTGGTTCCTCCATGGTTAGCATTTGCTTTAAGCTCTGTTCATGCACTATTGCCAGGTCCTGTTCACCTTCTGCTCAATTAGTCAGTCATATTCAATAGTCCACCCAGGAAAAGGCTGGTCATGAGAGGAGGAGTGATTATTTGGCAGGACTTGGGTCCCATCTGGACAGTGAAATCACCTGCCACGCCTTTCAGTGCACTCTTCTCACTGGCAGTGGATGAAAAATGATCCTTCGATTGGTCCATGGAACTTCCCAGGACAGGGGTAACAACCAGGATGGATAAAATAATTGGCACATATGACTTAATTTTTACATGTTTTATTAGATTGCAAGGGCTGTCATCACAAAATAAAATGACTGAGTGGCTTAAACAGCAGAAATTTACTTTCTGGTGGCTGGAAGTCCAAGATCAAGGAACCCCCCCCCCCCCCCCCCCGTAGTTTTGATTTTCCCTGAGGCCTTTCTCATTCGTTTTCATGCAGCTACCTCTTGCTGTTTCCTCACATATCTTTTTCTGTGTATGAAATACTCCTTGTATTTCACCTCTTTTTATAGGGACATTGGTCCTCTTGGATTAGGGCCTCATCCTTATGACTTCATTTAATCTTAATCACCACTTCAAAGGCTTTTCCTCTATATATAGTTGCTCTGGAAGTTAGTCCTTCAACATATAAACTTTTTTATTTTTTCATACTGGGGATTGAACCCAGTGTCTCTTACCCTTTTTAGTTTTTATGGAGACAGGGTCTCACTAAACTTAAGGCCTTGCTAAATTGCTGAGGCTGGCCTCAAACTTGCAATCCTCTGCCTCAGAATCCTCAGTCCCTGGGATTATAGTCATGCACCACTATGCCTGGCAACATATACATTTTAGAAAGCACAATTTAGTTTATAACACATCACATACAGTTTCTTGTATTTTGATGAAGAACATCAATAGAAATGTAACACAAGTAAAAAATAAATATGATTTTTTAAGGCACTGATATTTCAGAATTGCTTGTTAATTCAGCTCAACACAGTCATTTGGATTAATAATTGTGGCTTATGTTTTGTCTAGGTTGAGCAGCAACTTATTGTCATGCATAAAGAGACAGGATATCCTGAGTAGATCCTGTACTTCTGTGTACCTCCATATAATCAACTATGCCAGATCCCCAGAAAGAATGCTTAAGTATGGTGACACTTAGGTAAAAGGTACTGGGTAGAATTCCAACAATATTTAACAACTATTTATTGAGAACCCATTGTGCTGTGCTGTAGAGATACAACAGTAAATAAGACAGCATTCCCCCTCCCACACAAAGCTCAAAGGAATAAAGATTATATAAATTAATACATAGATTAGTGTTTATTTTATTAAAACTTAAGCAAGTGTTAATAAAAGATTACATTTTATTTTTTCTTTTCAATTTTGGCTTTGGAAGAGGACTGTTTTTCCCTCTCTGAAGTATGTGTATCTGGAAATTAGTTGACAGTTACTACATGGGCCCAGGCAAGGACTGACAGGATGGTATCTGAAGTCATATCAGAAGTATGACTGAAGTCATATCAGCCCTTTGCAGTCAGCATTGGGAATCATCAGCATGTAGACAAAACTTGAACTTACAGAATGGATGACATTGTCCATATTGGGTGAGACAAGAAAAGAGGACTAGAGCAGGGGCATGAGAATACCACCATTGAAAGATGAGGTAAAGATTTGGGTTCATGCAAAATGACTGAGGCAGAACCCCTTGGAGAGGCAGAAAGAAAGTAGTACTACAGAAACCAAGTGAAAGAGAACATTTTCCTCAATAGGATAGAATTGAAAAATCCCTCCAAATTTAAGGACAGGAAAATGAAAATTCACACATGGGATTTAGCAACAAAGAGGTCATTGATGACTTTAATGAAAGTGGTAAAGACAGAACCAGATCCAGTGGGTTGAGGCATGAAGCAGGCAAGCAATCTGAAAAGAAATGTCTTATTTTAATTAATTTGGAAATATCTCTTATAGCTACAATGATTATGGAAAATGATGGTGAATTTCAGTAAAGAATGGAAATGCCAGGGTGTCCTGCTTGGGTTTAAGTGAGGCTGATGGTATTGGCCTATCCAGCCTTTATTGGTTTAATGTTCAAAGTTTTCAAAAATAGAAATAAAACAAATCACAAAAAGTAAATCAGCAAGCAATAATAATAACAGCTCAAACTCTCTTAAATAATATGGAAAGTTTTGGATTCGTATATCTACAAGTCTAGAGTTATAGTGAGCTTCATTGTGGTTTTGACCCATATTCTCTTCACTTTCCTATTTTCCATGGGTTTGGTTTATTCTCTGGCTGCAAATAAGATGGCAGCTGCATTCCTGAAGAAAGAGGAAATGCACATACACTTGGCCATGTGATAATACGAAACAATAATAGATGCTAGCAAGATGGAAAGCTCTGTTTGGTTTAAGCCTGTTTAGAACCTCTTAGGAAATGAGCCATATATGCTGTTTGTGGAAGGATTCTCTGACATAGGAAGGAATGAAGGAAGGTTGGTAGAAGTTAGGCAATAACAATACCTATGACATTGAATTGTATGATTAACAGCTTTTGTTAACTTTCTCTGTGCATTGAAAGTTTTTCTGTAGAGAATTTAAGGTGTTATTCCAGCAGCTGAACCCTGATAGAGTCAAGTCAGTGATATAATTAAGGTTCCTTAGAGACACTAATGTATATAAATGTACTTAATTTTATTGCTAAGGAACACATCCTCTTATTCTTTTCTCTTTTCTAAAAAAAGGTTACAAAGTGCTCAAAGTTATTTGCTGCAAAGGGAACTTTCATAAGTAGTTAATGAAGCTTCAGAGCCTGCACTGCAGGGTATTTGATTATTGGAAGATCTTCACATTAATCCCAAACTCCTTCTCTGCTCTACAACTCTATCATTAAATGCATCTCCTCATTGTTCAATTTACCTCCACTGATAATGATCTTGGTCCATCCATTTATGGGCCTACCAGTGTCTCATTGTGAGTCGGGAAGCCCACGGACATGCAGCATCATCCTCACTCTTCCATAACTATCCCCCACACAAAATGCTTTCTTCTTAAAGCAATCAATAAATTAAAAAAAAAAAGACCAAGTGGGCTATATTTTATTTGAGACATAATTGCACTATCATTATTTTTCTTTGCTTTCACTACAATTACACTTTTCACACCCAACAGGACTTGAGATTTATACCTGGAGTACAATGTTCCTGGCATGTGTGGGAAGTCCACGTGTATAAGACACATTCTAACCATTGCTTCATATCCTCCCAGGTTACCCCTGATTCCAGCCAGTCTTGGGGAGCAGTTCTGAGCAGGCTTACATCTTTATGCTGCCAAGTTCTTATCTCCAGCTTAAGCTGCACTGGGGCTTCTCTGAAGAAAAGAAGAGACACTTGGCATTCCCACGCCAATGCAAGAATTAACTTTGAAGGTAAGCAGTTTTGAGATTCACTCTAAATAATTCCCTGAAGGTCCTGACAACATTGAGTACCGGTTTCATATAGTATTTGCCAATTTAATAAAACATTTATCAAATAAAAAATAATAAAATTGAGGCAGAGCTTACAGAAAATTTTACTGAGCTTAAATGTAAATCTTTATGAAATTTTATACTTGTGTGCATCTATATAATCACCACCAAGATCAAAATACAGACTATTTTGAGGACTTCAGAAGGGTATCTTGTGCCCATTCAGGTTTTGAACTTTGTATAAAGAGATTTATACCATATATCCTGTTTGGGGGCTGATTTCTTACACTATTATGCTGGAGGGTTTTCCCATGTTGATGCAGTTGTTAGTGAAAGGGTCTTTTTACTGTTGTATAGTATTTCATATTTAACCATTTAGAAAGTGTTCCTATATTGGCTTTCCTTTCTTTATTTTACTCTCCATGTTTCTTATTCCTTTTCCCTGGGATCCCATCCCAAATAAACTACCTACCTTCGTCCATTTCTCCTTTTCTCCCTTAATCTCTCTTCCAGGATCCTTGTGCCCCAGGGTTATTACTGTGAATTAGAAGATAAGAATTTTCTTATTTAATACTGCTCCTTACTTGATATTGGACTCCAAAAAGCTACTTCCTCACTGAAGTGTTCAAGTTTTCTCATCTATAAAACTTAAGGATCCCTGAGATGTGTTCTTGATTCAAATTCTTCAGTTCTTCAGTTTAAAAGGGGTCTTCAAGGGCAGAATAATAAACAGAAATAATAAACAGAAATAAATGGTAGAATTTTATGCACAAGAGACTATAGGCAAGAAATAATCTTTTATAGAGACTTTCTTTGTGTTCTAAAATTTCAACACTTGAGTGACGTCTGTCTATCTGGTGGCTTCTCTTGAGCTGAGATAGACTCACGTGGTAATAATGAGTCACTGGGTAGAGAAATTAGGACTCAGCATGGAGGTGGCTGGAAGGAGGCAAGGATTTTGGATGGAAAAGCAATGCAGAGACTATGGATTGCTACATTTTACTTCCTCTTTTTTTCCCAGGGAAGCTGAAACTATAGACTATTTCACAATTATTTCTGTGGCAAAATGTATCAAAAATAAAACATAAATTTTAGGAGGGTGGTTGATGATAGAACTCACCTGAGATTTGGGGAGGAAAAAATCTCTGAGAGGTGATAACACCTTCCCCCTCATTTTATGATATTTATTCACATCAGATCCATGAAACCCTTTCTAAGTAACTACTATAAATTACAAAACCATTATAGTAATTGATTTCATATTTTACTTGTGGATGTCACCAAAATTTGCCCTCACTTGATGACATTGCTTCCATAGTAACTAATGCATTTTAAATGATAACAAATATAAAGAGTAGGAAAAAAATCAATTAGTTATATATAACTCCAATTAATGTATAAGTGAGGTTATACATGGGAAGCAAAAATTTTTGATAATGAACATAACAGTCCAACAATTGTGTTTGGACAGTGGGGAATGGTGTACATAGTTGTTTTAAATAAATCTGAGCTCTGTTACACACATTCGAACATAACAAACTTTAGACTTTTATGTAAATAAGCAAATATAAAAGAGCTAATTGTGCAATCAGTCCTTACTTAATTATGTATTGTCTAGATTCTGCCTGCCCCTTTCTCTTATTTTCAGTCACTTCATTCTTTATTGACATTTCTATCATAAGGGAGAGAAGCGAAGGTAAAATTAAAATGATTTTATTTTGCATCTCAAGAGCTTTGTCTGTGAGGACACATTAATTGCTTCATTCATTTATCAAGGGTGTATTGAATACATTCCAAAAACTAATGCTCTTTGCTGTTCCTCAATTAGGCAAAGCACTTTCCTGCCTTGGTGTCATGTGCTCCATGTTCCTTTTGTCTGAAAAGCTCTCCCCTGACACCTACGTGGATCAATCGCCATTTCTTTAGGTCTTTGCTCAAATATCATCTTCTTAGAGAGATCTTTCCTGCTAACCTTTATAGAATAGAAAACCTCACTCCCACTCTGTGTGCCCTCTGCCCTAGCTCCTTTATATGCCACATTTGTTATAATATCTGACACAGTCTATGTTCATTCATTTGTTCATTCAAAATAATATCTCCTTAATAAAATAAGATCAAGGAGGCCTAAGTAAAGATACTTCTCTGTTTTTTTCTCACTGCTACATTCTCAAGTTCTAAAATAATAGTACCTAGTATTTGATAGGAGTACAATAACTATTCTTTGAATGACTGAATAAACATAGAGTGAAAGAAATAGACTCTTCCTGTCTCTGAGGAACTTTTTTGAAGAGCTTAATAGTTAGAAATGAATAAGCAAAATTATAATAGAAAAACTGTGTTAAACGAATAAAATTTATAAAAATACAATGGATACTACATTATATCATAGCCATCTAATCTAATGCCATCTAATCCCTGGGTGTCAGGGAAAATTTGTGGGGAGGTTGGCATTAAATTGAGGTCATAGAGAGAGTAGGAACATGACAGAGTGGTCCCAAAAGTGAAATAAACTGGCCTGACTGAACTGGCTAAGAAGCATATTGCTGTACTATTCTTTTTGGGTAGAGTGTATTTTATGTGACTAGCAGAGTGTTTAAAAAATTGAAATTGCATGTTCATAGGTGGAATGTACCCTGTCCAGTTAACTCCAGGTTTTCCCACTACCAATTATATGATACTCATAGGACTTATATAGTAAGCAGACCTGAATGGACCTTATAAGCATGAGAATAGCAAACTCTGTCTTAGAACATTCCAAGGTGTCAAAGATTGTCTGAAATCTTGGGAAGGGTGCACATTGAGCCTTGGTACAATCAGAATAATCAATGTGAAAAACACTACTCTTATTTTACAATTTCAAAATACATCAGGTAAAATTTCATATCTTGGAATTTTATAAAACTCTAAGTAATTTTCTTTTTCAGTGAATGCATGTCTGACTGCTATGTTTTTAGGAGGGAGAAATGTATGTCACATGACAAAACCATATAGTATCCAGAAAATGTAAGTTTTATAATGGGTATATTTCACATGAGTTTTATTTCCACACACTTCTTGTTTATGGGTACCTAAGCAACATGGTCTGGAAGTTAGTAGTGCATATGCTGGACCAGACTTTTGGGGGTTGAATCCTAGCTTCTGAAGATACTATCTGTATGTATAATTGTAGGAAGTTACTAAACCTTTCTGGACCTCATTTCCTTCCTCTGTTAATAATGCCTGCGGTGTTGAGAGTGTGGTGGTTTGGTATGAAGGGAGGTTAATAATCTTATTAGACTTGTTAGGAGGATTAAATAATTTATGTAAATCCCTTAGGACAGTTTTGGCATTCAGTAATCTCACAATAAATATTAAGACTATAACCATTATTATTATTATTATTATAGCATATCTAAGAAAATCCTGGGAGATATTAAACTTTTCTTTACAAGAGTTATATTGATTGTTCATGCTGCTCTCAGGAAGAGGGTGAATATAGAACAATAATCTCATAACTGACAAATAAAATTTTTAAAAGATGATGTCATTTAACTTAACAAAATGACTGTCAATTTAGAATTTGGTCAAAGACGCATGTGAGTTTTTTGAAAATATGCTAAAGGAAAAATTTTTGCAGTTTTCCTATCTTGCAGAGCTAGCCTATCTTTGCCTTCATAAGTAACTATTTTAGGCAAAAATATCTAACAACTTAAAGAATACTTCATAAAAGGAATTTTGTTATAATATTTTAAAAAGGAGGATCCCTAAGTTCAAAAATTCATTTGTGTGCAAAGCTCTCCTGGTAAGGATTGGGTTTGAGGATCTTTGCTTTTCTACTCACTGCATTTCTGATAGCATTGAATGGGTGATGGAGCTCTTTTGCTGTGAGTATAGCACTTTACCCCATGCTCATGAAGAATGGAACAGTCAATCTTGTGAACACAGTGGGCTTGCTGAGGAAGGGAAACTCTCATTCTGTCCCAGGAAGCCAGTTATTACTAGGTTTGGGAGAAGAAAACAAACCCTGTCCTATGATTTGGTTTACATTTGACTGTTTTGTTTTGTTTCTTCATAATCCAGAGATCCACTGAAAATAGGTTTAGGGACTTTGTGGGGAGGGGGTGGGAATATCAAAACCTGGTTCATGTAAATCACTCAGGATGAATGGGGATATGGTATTGCCTATAAGATATGGCTATTCATCTCTCTGTCTCCTGCCAACATGCAAGCTTTTAGAGGCTAGCATCGAGGCTTATTTATTTATTTAGAAATTTAAAGCATTTAGACAATCAACTAGTTTGAAGTTTTTCCCTTTCCAAACAACTCTTACGTAGTATAATAGTAATATGTCATCGTTATTCAAGAGCAAGAGTAACTAACATAAAATATGCTGTGTGAGCTAATTCACAATTACACTTCGTGGCTGAAGGAGTTGTTATAACTCCTTAGTATACATTTACTATAAACCAGGCCTGAATCCTCTCAGGGACTCTTCACAACTGGATAAAGGAGGGACTGTTGTTAGCTTTGTAACAGACAAGGAAACTGAACTTTTTACAGAGGTTCTAATAGGGGAGAAAGGAGTGGTTAAAACATTTTTAAAAATTAAAGTAATAAGTATTTTTAAAAGCTCAAACAGTGCAGACATATGCTATTACTCCATTCACTCCATTCTCTCTTTCTGCAGAAGGAGCACATCTTGGATGGTCAGAATCATCCAAGATATTTAATAAGCACAAACAAGAACTTGCACATATAGGCTTGTTGATTTTTTTTTTATCACAAAGATAGAACCTACTGCACATTTGCAATTTGCTTCCCATTTACATTTGGCTACAAAAGGGTATCATTCCATGTTAGTATACATAGTTTAACCTCATTCCTTTTTATCACAACATAGTATTTTATGGTATGTGCAATGATTTATTTACACATTCCCCTTTTTATTGTAATTCAAGATATTTCCAGTTTTTCTTTTAGAAAAAAATCCTAAATGAAAATCTTTCTTCTCTGAGAATTGGTGTAAATATTTGTGTAGGGTTGTTTTCTAGAAGCCCAATGACTGGGTAAAAGGTATGTAGGCTTAAAATATTGATAAATAATGTTAAAATATGTTTCTAAGACATTATTTTATTGGTTTCTACAATAGTGTATATGAGATCTTGTTCCTGCTATGCTCTCACCATCGGGACATTAATCTTAAAATGTGTCAGAGCAACAAGTGAGCCATGACATGCTACTGTTTAAGGTTATATCTCTTTTACTACTAATGAGGCTGAATATCTTTTCTTTTAAAAATATTTTTAGTCATAGATGGACATAACACCTTTATTTTATTTATTTTTTTAATGTGGTGCTGAGGATCAAACCTAGTGTCTTACATGTGCTAGGGAAGCACTCTATCACTGAGCCACAACCACAGCCTTGAATATCTTTTCTTCTGTGAATTATTGATTTACATTTTTCTTTGTATTTCTTTTAGGTTGTTACTTTTTGTTGTGGATATACAAAAGCATTTTGTACATTTATATTTATCAGTAAAATATGCAAGTCTCTTTTCCAAATCTATCAGTTGAAGAATCATTTATTTAACCTCTTCTAGTTTTCCAGTCCATTTTATCACAAGTATGTTACTAAGTAATAAAGCAACAAACTTGAAAAGGAGGACTTAAATAGAGGAGAAAGAAACTATATAATAATCCATAAGTTGTACAAATTTTTTAATAAGTAAATTGCTTGTGTTTAACACCAAACTAGCTAGTTACCTTGGTAATTTAGTAAAATACAAGATAAAAATTGCAATGTATCATAATGTTTTCTACTTAACCTGGATGATTACTTTTGAAATTAGGAGTAATATCTTTCTCCTTTTTGTATTATTAGCACTTAGCCAAATAATTGTTACTGGTTGTCTCTCAATAGTGATTGATGGATAGGCAGAGTAAAAAGAAAATCAGGGAACCAGTGGTCTTTTGTTTAAAAACATAGAAACTCATTCTTTTAATGACTTTTAATCATCAGTAGCTAGTGTAAAACTTATAGAGTCAATATGAAGTTTAAGGCCTACAGTAATTCTTAGATGCATTTTCCTTTGCTATTTTTGTCATCTTTAGTGAAGATATTTGTCCTCATGATTTGTGATATGAACTTATAAATTACCTAAGTACATCTGTCTACTTTTCTACCAGGAACTTACATTAATCCTTAAAATTATTATTTTTAAACCATTACACTTTAAATACAATTACCTATATGGAATTCTACTCATGTATTACTAAGTGGATAAAACTGGATAAAACTCTGTTATTGACCTTTTGTACTCACTTTGAGAAATCCTGGGCATAGAGAAATATTGTTCAAGTACCCGAGGAATGTCCCAAAGGCATTACCACCCTAGAGAAAGCCTCTGTTTCACTGGGAAGAAAGGTAATTTTGTTATTCAGTGTCCACTTTTAGTTCTTTCTGCCTCATGACTCATGACCCATCTTTAGAGTATGTTAGTGACTAGTCTTGAACCTCTAAATCATAGATTGACTACTCTTGCCTATCTTTTTAGAAAGGGCACTATCAAAATACTATAGCAAATCATCTTGATGGACAAAGATTTGGAAATATTGTTGGTTTAACATTAACTATTTCAAAAGTAAACTCAGCTAGGGAGAGCTATGACTTCCATGGCATTTAGTTTAGTTTATAAATGCCTGAACATGCCATTCATTTATTCTGTTAATCAAAACAACATTTCTTGAATATCTACTGTTTTCCAGGTGGTAGGTATGCACTAGGGGTTAAAGACAATTAAGACATAACAATGTTTTCCATAATCTCATATTTTTAAGTCTAATTGCTTCACATTTTCATTTATGATAAATAATATTTTTAAATCAATTTCAAGAAAAGTCCTAGATTCAGCTTAGAATATGGCCAGTTTTTGTCCATCCACTGTACTGGGACACCACTGTATGGGAAGAAATAAATCTGAAATTAGATTAAAAAACTTAGAGATCTGAAATTATATTGGAGAGTGTGCTGGGAGGAAATCCTGCCAAGAATGGAAAATTAATATCCAGAATCTTTGTAAATTAGTAAGCAAACAATCCTTTTTGGAGGACCTAACATAGAAATCTGTGAGAATGTGCAATGAGAGATAATTTAATGTAAATAAACTCAAATGTCTAGGAAGGTAGATAGTTGGCATTAAAGAAATTTGCCAGTAATTCTTAAAGTGAGCAAGCCATGACTTCATAGCTAGACTATAAGTGAGAGTTTAATCTAAGATGGTTGGAAGGGGAAACGAGTGGAAAGAGCATGGCAGGTTTCTAGACCTAAGAATATTATTAAAGTAGATCCTTAATTCCTGAATAAGGTAGAAAGCTGGTTAAGCCAAAGGCATACAGATTATTTCTTGGGGAGAGCCCAGGGCTTTTTTCTATTCTTGCATCCCTCCAGCTGCCCCCAACCTCCTACACTCCATGCTCAAATACCACTTACAATTTCACCTTAAGGAAGAATGCTGTCAGGGATGGATTATGTCCCAGTGCTAAAAGAAGGAACATTCTAAAGGGTTGAAAACAGAACACAGGTGGGTATGGATGCTCATGTGTCTTCCTTCCAGGATGATAAAACGTGGGCTCTTTCAAGGTGACCATTTCTTTTTCCTTTTCTGATGCTTTTCTTCTGTCACTGGCTTGGAATAAACTTCTATTTTAATTTATTTTTTATTCTAAGTTGTTATAAATGACAGCAGAATGCATTACATCTCATATTACACATATAGAGCACATTTTTACAAATCTCTGGTTGCATACAAAGTATATTCACACCATTTGTGACTTCATACATGCACTTAGGGTAATGATACCCATATCATTCTACCATCTTTCTTTTTCTTCACCCCTTTTCCCCCTACCTTTCCCTCCCTCTCCATTGGCCATTCTAGTGTTCCTCTAATCCTCCTATGCTTCCCATCTCAACCCGACTGTGAATTGGCCTCCTTATATCAGAGAAAATATTTGGCATTTGGCTTTTTGGGAGTGGCTAACTTCACTTAGCATTATATTCTCTAACTCCATCCATTTACCTGCAAATGACATGATTTTATTCTCTCTTATTGCTGAGTAATACTCCATTGTGTGTATATACCGCATTTTCTTTATCCATTCATCTACTGAAGGGCATCTAGTTGGTTCCACAGTTTAGCTATTGTGAATTGTGCTGCTATAAACATTGATGTGGCTGTGTCCCTGTAGTATGCTGTTTTTAAGACCTTTGGGTAAAGACCAAGGAGTGGGACAGCTGGGTCATAAGGTGGATCCAATCCAAGTTTTCCAAGGTATCTCCATAATGCTTTCCATATTGGCTGCACCATTTTGCAGTCCCACCAACAATGTAAGAGTGTGCCTTTTTCTCCACATCCTCTCCAACATTTATTGTTGTTTGTGTTCTTAATAGCTGCCATTCTGACAGGTGTGAGATGAAATCATAGAGTGGTTTTGATTTGCATTTCTCTAATTGCCAGAGAGGTTGAGCATTTTTTCATGTATTTGTTGATTGATTGTATATCTTCTGAGAAGTGTCTGTTCAGTTTCTTGGCCCGTTTATTGATTGGGTTATTTGTTCTTTTGCTGTTAAGATTTTTGAGTTCTTTATATATTCTAAAGATTAGTGCTTTAACTGATGTGCATGTGATAAATATTTGTTCCCAATTAGTAGGCTCTCTGTTCACCTCACTTATTGTTTCTTTTGCTGAGAAAAAGCTTTGTAATTTGAGTCTATCCCATTTATTGATTCTTTATATTAATTCTTGTGCTACAGGATTCTTATTAAGGAACTTGGGGCCTAATCCAACACGTTGGAGAATAGATCTTACTTTTTCTTCTATTAGGTGTAGTGTCTCTGGTCTAATTCCTAGATCCTTGATCCACTTTGGGTTGAATTTTGTGCATGGTGAGAGATAGAGGTTTAATTTCATTTTATTGCATATGGATTTCCAGTTTTCCCAGCTCCATTTGTTGAAGAGGCTATGTGTTCTCCAAATGTACGTTTTTGGCACCTTTGTCTAATATAAGATAACTGAAATTATATGTGTCAGTCTCTGTGTCCTCTATTCTGTACCATTGGTCTACCAGCCTATTTTGGTGCCAATACCATGCTGTTTTTGTCACTATTGCTCTGTAGTATAATTTAAGGTCTGGTATAGTGATGCCACCTGCTTCACTCTTCTTGCTAAGGATTGCGTTATCTATTCTGGGTCTCTTATTTTTCCAGATAAATTTCATGACTGCTTTTTCTATTTCTATGAGCAATGTCATTGGGATTTTGATTGGCACTGCATTAAATCTGTATAATGCTTTTGGTAGTATGGTCATTTTGACATTATTAGTTCTGCCTATCCAAGAGCAGGGTAGATCTTTCCATCTTCTAAGGTCTTCCATAATTTTTTTCTTTAGTGTTCTGTGGTTTTCATTATAGAGGTCTTTCATGTCTTTGGTTAAGTTCCCAAGTATTTTATTTATTTATTTTTTATGCTATTGTAAACGGGGTAGTTTTCCTCATTTCCCTTTCAGAGGCTTTGTCACTGATATATAGAAATGCCTTAGATTTATGGGTGTTGATTTTGTATCCTGCTGCTTTGCTGAATTCATTTATGAGTTCTAGAAGTTTTCTGGTGGAATTTTTTGGGTCTTCTAGGTATAAAATCATATCATCAGCAAATAATGATAATTTGAGTTCTACTTTACCTATCTGTATCCTTTTAATTTCTTTTGTCTGTCTTATTGCTCTGGCCAGCATTTCAATTACTATGTTGAACAGAAGTGGTGAAAGAGGGCATCCCTGTCTTGTTCCAGTTTTTAGAGCGAATGCTTTCAATTTTTCTCCATTTAGAATAATGTTGGCCTGGGGATTAGCATAGATAGCTTTTACAATGTTGAGATATGTTCCTGTTATCCCTAGTTTTTCTAGTGTTTTGAGCATGAAGGGGTGCTGTATTTTGTCAAATGCTTTTTCTGCATCTATTGAGATAATGATATGGTTCTTATCTTTGAGTCTATTGACGTGATGAATTTCATTTATTGTTTTCCGTATGTTGAATCATTCTTGCATCCTGGAATGAACCCCACTTGATCGTGGTGTATTGTATTTTTGGAATGTTTTTGTATCCGTTTTGCTAGAATTTTTGCATCTATGTTCATTAAAGATATGGGTCTGAAGTTTTCTTTTTTGGATGTGTCTTTGCCTGGTTTTGGGATCAGGGTGATGTTGGCCTCATAGAATGAGTTTGGAAGTGCTCCCTCTTTTTCTATTTCCTGAAATAAATTGAAGAGTATTGGTATCAGTTCTTCTTTGAAGGTCTTGTAGAACTTGTCTGTGTATCCATCTGGTCCTGGGCTTTTCTTGGTTGGTAGGCTTCTGATGGCATCTTCTATTTCTTCACTTGAAATTGGTCTGTTCAATTTATGTATATCATCCTGCTTAAGTTTGTGCAGATCATACAACTCTAGAAATTTGTCGATGTCTTCGGTGTTTTGTATTTTGTTGGAGTACAAGTTTTCAAAATAATTTTGAATTATTTCCTGTATTTCCGTAGTGTTTGTTGTGATATTTCCTTTTTCATCACATATGTTAGTAATTTGAGTTATCTCTCTCCTTCTCTTTGTTAGCCTGGCTAAGGGTCTGTCAATTTTATTTATTTTTTCAAAGAACCAACTTTTTGTTTTGTCAATTTTTTCAATTGTTTCTTTTGTTTCAATTTCATTGATTTCAGCTCTGATTTTAATTATTTCCTGTCTTCTACCACTTTTGGTGTTGGATTGTTCTTCTTTTTCTAGAGCTTTGAGATGTAATTTTAAGTCATTTACTTGTTGACTTTTTTTCTTTTGAGGAATGAACTCAATGCAATGAACTTTCCTCTTAGAACTGCCTTCATAGTGTTCCAGAGATTTCAATATGTTGTGTCTGTGTTCTCATTCACCTCTAAGAATTTTTTAATCTTCTCTTTGATGTCATCTGCAACCCATTGTTCATTCAGTATCATATTATTTAGTATCCAGGTGTTGGAGTAGCTTTTATTTCTTATTTTATCATTGATTTCTAATTTCATTCCATTATGGTCGGATAGAATGCAGGGTAGTATCTCAACATTTTTGTATTTGCTCAGAGTTGTTTTGTGGCCTAGTATATGGTCTATTTTAGAGAAGGTTCTATGTGCTGCTGAGAAGAAAGTGTATTCACTTGTTGAAGGATGAAATATTCTATGTAAGTCAGTTAAGTCTAAGTTGTTTATTGTATTTTTGAGTTCTATAGTTTCTTTGTTCAGCTTGTGTTTGGAAGATCTATCCAGTGGTGAAAGGTGCGTGTTAAAGTCACCCAGAATTATTGTGTTGTGGTCAATTTGACTCTTAAACTCCAGGAGAGTTTGTTTGATGAACATGGATGCTCCATTGTTTGGGGCATATATATTTATAATTGTTAAGTCTTGTTGGTGTATGGTTCCCTTGAGCAGTATATAGTGTCCTTCTTTCTCTTTTGATTGACTTTAGCTTGAAGTCTACTTTATTTGATATGAGGATGGAAACCCCTGCTTGTTTCCTCTGTCCATATGAGTGGTAGGATTTCTCCCAACCTTTTACCCTCAGCCTATGGATGTCTTTTCCCATGAGATGAGTCTCTTGGAGGCAGCATATTGTTGGGTATGTTTTTTTGATCCAATCTGCTAGTCTATGTCTTTTGATTGGTGAGTTTAGGCCATTAACATTCAGAGTTGTTATTGAGATGTGTTTTGTATTCCTAGCCATTTTTGTTTAATTTTGGTATTTACCTTGACATGGTTTCTCTTCTGATTATTTTTTTCCTTTAGTGTAATACCTCCCTCTGTTGATTTTCATCATTGTTTTTCTTTTCCTCTTTATGGAATATTTTGCCGAGGATGTTCTGTAGTACTGGCTTTCTACTTGTAAATTCTTTTAACTTTTGTTTATCATGAAAGGTTTTTATTTTGTCCTCAAATCTAAAGCTTAATTTTGCTGGTATAAGATTCTTCATTGGCATCCCTTTTCCTTCCGAGCTTGGAATATGTTGTTCTATGATCTCCTAGCTTTGAGTGTCTGAATTGAAAAATCTGCTGTGATACAAATTGGTCTCCCCCTATATGTGATCTGATTCTCTCTTTTGCAGCCTTTAAAATTCTATCCTTGTTCTGTATGCTAGACATTTTCATTATAGTGTGTCTTGGTGTAGATCTGTTGTAATTTTGTACATTTGGTGTCCTATAGGCCTCTTGTATTTGGTTTTCCATTCATTCTTCATACTTGGGAAATTTTCTAATATTATCTCATTGAAGAGGTTGTGCATTCCTTTGGTTTGAAACTCTATGCCTTCCTCTATCCCAATTATGCTTAGATTTGGTCTTTTGATGCTGTCCCATACTTCTTGGATGTTCTGTTCATGGTTTCTTACTATCTTCATTGTGTGGTCAACTTTATTTTCAAGATTATATACTTTGTCTTCATTGTCTGAAGTTCTTTCTTCCAGTTGATCTAGTCTGTTGGTGATGCCTTCAATTGTGTTTTTTATTTGGTTAATTGTTTCCTTCATTTCACGTATTTCTGACTGGTTGTTTTCAGAGTTTCTATCTATTTTTGAAGTAATCTTTTGCTACCTGTATTTGCTCTCTTATATCTTTGTTGTAGTGGTCAATTTTTGCTTGTATTTGCTCATTTAGGTCATTCTTTGATTCACAGATCATTTTTAATTATGAACCTTCTGAACTCCTTCTCTGACATTTCTTCAACTTCACTGAGCATGGGTTCTGTCATTGTAGAATCCTGGTTTGTTTGGAGTATTTTCCTCCCCTGTTTTTTCATGATGTCTATTTGCTTTACTTTCTTGCAGTGTAGATCTCAGTTATTACAGTTTCTTCCCTATATTCTTATAATACCCTTGAAGGTTGTCTGTGCCTCCCCTTTGCGCTGGACTATTAGAACCTTCCGCTGACCCTCAATTATGCTACCTGGGGCTGGGTTCACGCTGGTTGGTGTGGGGTGAGCTGGTTGAGTCTGAGCTCCTGTGGTGGTATGGGGCTAACCGCACTGGGGTAAAAGTCAGCGGGACTGCCTTGGGCCGGCCTGGGTTTGCAGGTCTGTCCTTGCTGTCTCCTGCTCTGGGGCAGAGGTTGGTGGGACTGGATCACAAACTTCTTTTTGAGAAATTGATTCCCAGCTCCCCTTTATCAGTGCTGCTGCAGTCAGCCATGGGGAGGCACAAGGGAGAATCTCTCCTGTCTACCCCCTGCTCCTTTACATCTCCACGTGGAGGGTATATTGGAATTCTCTCTCTTTGGAGGAATACAGGGAGCAGCAATGGTCTCATGCTTTGTTCACTGCCCTTCAGGTCAGTGTGGATTAAGAGATAGAGCTTGCTCAAAGGGGCATCTCAATCACTGTGCCCCTCTTTTTGGTTTGAGTTTATAACTGCATCTCATAAGATGTTTTTTGATCTCTTTCTTAGGGACCTAACCAATGATGATATTTGGATATTTCTGAGTTTTTAATCTGATACCATCATATTTTCACTCCTACCAGCTGGGTTTTTGTGGCACATATCTGTATTTCTAGCAGCTCAGGATGCTGAGGCAGGAGACTTGCACATTGAGGAGAGTCTGGACAACTTAGTGTGACCCAGTCTTAAAGTAAAAATTTACGAGAGGGCTGGGATAGTATTGTAGCTCAGTGGCAAAGTGCTTACCTAGCATGTGTAAGATACTGGGTTTTTACCTAACACTGGAGTGAAGGGCCATCATTACTATATGAAAATTGCCTTGGAAATAAGCAGAACCTCTCTTGCTATGGCTGATGCAAAAAGGCTAAGATCAGGATGCTCGTGTGTCTTCCTTCCAGGATGATAAAACATGGGCTCCTGTTTTATCATCATCCTAATAATCCAAATATATAAAAGGAATATTTTATTCTTACTTTACATATAAAAAATTAGGCTCAAGTTAAGGAACTTATCAAAGATACATGGAATTAAGAATGGTAAAGCAAGAGTTTAAATTTTAGGTTGAATTTAGATTTAGTTTGAAGTCTATCCTGGTTCCATATTTCAATGAAACTATCCTTCAAGGTCACCAGTGACCTCCTTGTTGCCAAATTTAGTGAATCTGACTCTGTCCACATTTTTCTTTTGCCTCTCAGCAGCATTGAACATTTTGCCATGTCCTTAAAATAGTCTCTGCTCTTTTCTTTACTGACATAAAACTCTTCTGGTGTTCTTTTACTTGCTACCTGTTTCCTCTAAGTCTTCTTTGCAGCTTTCTCTTTCTTTATCTGACTGCTAAATCATAAATGCATCAGATCTATGATTTCTTTTTCAAAACACTCTTCATACACCATCTTATCCAGTCAGATGCCTCTAAATTGTATCTACACTTCTGTGATCACTCAGTATTTTGATTAGTTTTTTGGCTTCATCCTATTGCTCCCCTAGTCACCCTGGCTTCCTTGCTGATATTTAAACATGCCACACATACTTCTGCTCCAGGGTCTTTGAATATACTATTCTGTCTGTGACACTTTTACTGTCAGACACACAGCTTGCACCTTAATTTCCTTCTGCTCAAATGCCACCTTCTTATAGAGACCAACCCTGGCTATTTTATATATATAGAATAACATTCACTGCAACTCCAGGCCCTCTGAGTTTCTTAAACTCTTAGTTTTCTTCATAACATTTATTACCATGCAACACATTTTGAACTTTCTGAAGGCACAGAACAGATGCTCCATAAACATATTTTGAATACAAAGTTTATAGATTATCAAATATCTCATAACTGTATATTTACCACTGAGTCTGCTTTCCTATACCCCAGAGTCCTGGAAGCCTTGGAGAGTTGAAGTTAAGATGATGGGCTCTGGAACCTGAGCATCAGAGCAGAAACTTAGTTCTCAGCTCTACACTAGCAGTTTTGTGACCCAGAAACTTACTCTGTCTATGCCTAAATTCTCTCTTTGATAAAATAAGGTAATACAATACTTCATAAATTGTTTTAAGGGGTAAATTATTTAATGGATGCAGGGCACTTAATATAGTACCTCCTCTGTAAAACAAATGTTGAATAGTTCTTAGATGTTTTGTTGTTGTTAGTATTATAATATCCAGCCACCTGCTCCATACACATTATTGTCATTACAAGTATGTCAAGCTTATCCAAAACAGAGCCCCTGGGTGTTTTCCCCCAGACTATTCTCCCCTCTAGTTTTCACTGTATCAGCAAATGGCACCACCTGTTGCTCACAAAATGAGGGGCATTATCTCTAATTTCTCTCTTTTCCTTACCCACCACATCTAATCCCATGGCAAAGGTATGAAGATTATACCTTCAAAACATGTCTATAGTTTTGCAACTTCACTGCTATCACCCTGATCCTGACACCAAGACCTCTGTTCTTCACTTTACTAATACATGCCTTTAAACTTGTTTCATTTTCTTTGCTTGCTCCTTTCCATTATCATGCAGAATCCATAATCATGTGGAACAATCATTTTATAAGACTTCTCAGTCACATTCTTCATTGACTTCATCATGTGTAGAATAAAATTCAAACTCTGCATGGACTACAAGGCCCTGCAACATCACAAACTTGTCCTTCTCTCCCACATCATTTTGTCCAACCTCCCTTTTAATTCACCATACTTTAGTCATCTTGTTTGCCTTTTTTCTTCCCTGGAACTATCTCCTTATCCTTTACTGATTCAAAGCTTGTGCACTGATTATTCCTTCTGCCTGGATGCTGTTCCTTCAGGTCTTTGAATAGGTGGTTTGTTTTCTGGTTATCAGCTCAGAAATCATCTGTCCATACACCCTTATAAAATTTAGATATTTTACTTGCATCATTATATGATATTTGAGTAGGATAGTTTGAATTGTTCATTGAACCAAATTGTTTAGTGAAATAATTATTTTTATCAGTGATTTCAAACTTCATTCTTTTTCTCTGTACAACATTTTCTATCAATAATCTCTTAGTTTGAATTTCATTGTATAAATATAATAAAATCAGGACTCCTGTGCTTGCATTGGGATAGGAGAAAAGTAAGGAGCCAGACTCCCAATAGCTATTCCTTTCCTCTGTTCCCTAAAGAGATACTGACTCTTAGAAGCCCGATTTTAAAATTTTAAAACCAAATGTCTGCACAAACTACACATAAATTAAGCAGTTTTTTATTAGAAAGATGACCATGTCTACACCCACATAATATAAAGTATCTAATTGATTTAATGAAAATCTCTAGAATAAGAGATTTTTATTGCATTTTCTTATTTTATCTTCATAAATTTCTCCCTATAACTACATTTTCCACCTTGAGGGTAGTAAATAGTGTTCCTAGCATCCACCTTTGCACACACAAAGGACTCAGTAAATGACTTTTGACTAAATGAATGACAGAAAAATGTCTAGCTTTATGTTCCTTTCTGAACTTCACAAAAGTTTCATGTTTTCCCTGGACAACATTTCATATTTTGTGCCAGTAATATATTCAAGCATGATATCTATATGGAATGCCTACTGAGTATCAGGAAATGCTTGGTGCTGTCCTGAATTAGTAGTGTTTTTTTTTTTTTTTTTTCCCCTCATTGGTGCATTGTAAGTGTACATAATAGTGGGATTCATTATGCCATATTTATACATACACATAGTATAATTTGATCAATCTCATTCCCCAGTATGAGTGTTTTTACTTAATGGTCATAAAAATCCTTGAAGGTAGGTATTATCCTTACTTTTACTTATGAAGCAAGTATAATTTATTTTATCATTTTCATTTATATATTTATTTTTTAAATATTTATTTATTTGCTTTAGTTGTACACAATGCGTTTATTTGTACGTGGTGCTGAGGATCGAACCCGGGCCGTGCACGTGCTAGGCAAGCGCTCTACCTCTGAGCCACAACCCCAGCCCCCGCAAGTATAATTTATTTAATTAGTAACTTATTTAATGGAGAGGATAGGATTAAAAATATGGTCATTCTGACCTTGAAGTTGTATTTTCTTTCTTTTATATTACAAACAACCCCAAACACAATTTCCTGATCAATAGAGAGGAACTGTGAAAGAATCATGTTAGTTTTGGAAGTTAAGAGTTTTAAAGTCACAATTTGTTGAAAATGAATGTTAAGGGGAAGTCTGATCATATTGGACTTCTTCAAAATATTCTTTTTATATTAGATTTTTAAAATATGGATTATGTATAATTAATAAAGCAACACTGACTTTTATTTTACTAATGTTTAGGGTTTGGTACATATTGAAAGAGAACCCTTCCTAGTACCCTCACTCCACAAATGGTGTTACCATTAAGAATGTTCCTATTCACAGGGAAGTCGGGAAGCCTCAGCCCCGTGAAGCTGGATGTTGCCTAGTTTTCTACCACTGGTTAATGATAGTGCTGAGGGGAGATTCATAAACATAACCTAACCAGAAAGAAGTGCATTATGGGAAATTTATAAAAACCAAATGATCCTCTCAACTTCCTCGTGTCATGCCAGCATCTGTTCATTCAGCAAGTGTGAGGTGCAAAAAGCAAATTCATATTTCTGTAAAGCAGTAACCTAATAGATATTTAATCACCAGGAAAATGCTAAAATGTTGATAGTTCTAAAATAGGAATATAATGTAGAAAACTATTCTGATAAAAGGCAACGTTAATATTTTAGGCAGAGGAAGACTATCACTATATAAGGTTTAAAATCATATTTGGAACACTGCATTAATATTCATGAAAGCAATCTTGGAAAAAGATGCAGAGAATAATAATAGAAGGTAGTAATTCAAAGAATTGAAGGAAAAAATATTGTAAATTAATCCATCACTCTTTAACTGGTATAATTGAGTATACCATCTACATCTGGATCTATATCATCTATATCAACTTATCTGTGAAAAAATTTATTATACTTTTTAAGGAAACTAAAATGTGCTTCACATTGTCTCAGACAAAACCAGCATAAGAATTATTACCTACTTTGGAAATCATGGGACAAATACACCTGATTTTATGAACACTGGAAGTGGGAGCAAATGATACCCTTTTTTCCTTTTTTATATTTTATTTTTCTTTTTTAAAATATTTTTCTTTTATTCTAAGTTATTATATATGACAGCAGAATACATTACAATTTACATTATACATTTTTACATATCTCTGGTTGTGTATAAAGTATATTCACACTATTCATGTCTTCATACATGTGCTTAGGGTAACGATATCCATCTCATTCTACCATCTATTTTTTTTACCCTTTTGCCCCCTCCCTTCCCCTCCCTCCCCATTGGCCTTTCTAGTGTTCCTCTAATTTTCCTATGCTCTCCATCCCAACCCCAATGTGAATCAGCCTCCTTATATCAGAGAAAACATTCAGCATTTGGATTTTTGGGATTGGCTAACTTCACTTAGCATTATATTCTCCAACTTTATCCATTTATCTGTGAATGCCATTATTTTATCCTCTCTTATTGCTGACTAATATTCCATTGTGTATATATACCACATTTCCTTTATCCATCCATCTACTGAAGGGCATCTGGGTTGGTTCCACAGTTTAGAAGAAAAAGTCAACAAATAAATGACTTACCATTACATCTCAAAGCCCTAGGAAAAAAAGTACAATCCAACGCTAAAAGCAGCAGAAGACAGGAAATAATTAAAATCAGAGCTGAAATCAATGAAATTGAAACAAAAGAAACAATTGAAAAAATTGACAAAACAAAAAGTTGGTTCTTTGAAAAAATAAATAAAATTGACAGACCCTTAGCCAGGCTAACAAAGAGAAGGAGGGAGAAAACTCAAATTACTAACATACGTAATGAAAAAGAAAATATCACAACAGACACTACAGAAATACAGAAGATAATTAGAAATTATTTAGAAAACATGTACTCCAATAAAATACAAAACATGGAAGGCATCAACAAATTTCTAGAGTCCTATGATTTCCTCAAATTGAATCAAGATGATATACACAATTTAAATGGATCAATTTCAAGGAATGAAATAGAAGATGCCATCAGAAGCCTACCAACCAAGAAAAGCCCAGGACTAGATGGATACATAGCTGAGATCTACAAAACCTTCAAAGAAGAACTGATACCAATATTCTTCAGTTTATTTCAGGAAATAGTAAATTAGAGAGCACTTCCAAACTCATTCTATGAGGCCAATATCACCCTGATTCCAAAACCAGGCAAAGACATATCAAAGAAAGAAAACTTCGGATCAATATCTCTAATGAACAAAAATGCAAAAATTCTCAATAAAATTCAGGCAAATTGAATACAAAAATATATCAAAAAGATAGTACATCACGATCAAGTGGGGTTTATTCCAGGGATGCAAGGTTTCAACATACAGAAATCAATACATGTAATTCATCATGTCAATAGACTTAAAGATAAGAATGCCTTTTTTCTTTTAATTAAAAAAAATGAGGCTTGGCAATTAGAGAAATTCAAATCCAAAGTCTCTAAGATTTCATCTCATTCCAGTCAGAATGGCAGCTATTAAGAATTTAAACTACAATTAAGTGTTGGCAAGAATGTGGGGAAAAAGGCACACTCATATATTGCTGGTGGGACTACAAATTGGTGCAGCCAATATAGAAAGCAGCACAGAGACTGAAATCTGGGAATGGAACCACCATTTGACCCAGCTATCCCACTCCTTGGTTTATATCCAAAGGACTTAAAAACAGCATATTACAGGGACACAGCCACATCAATGATTATAGCAGCACAATTCACAATAGCTAAACTGTGGAACCAACCTAGATGCCTTTTAGTTGATGAATGGATAAAGAAAATGTGGTATATATACACAATGGACTACTATTCAGCATTAAAAGAGAATAAAATCATGGCATTCCCAGGTAAAATATAATGCTAAGTGAAGTTAGCCAATCCCAAAAAAACCAAATCCTGAATATTTTCTCTGATATGAGGATGCTGATTCATAATGGAGTTGGGGCGAGCAGCATGGGAGGATTACATGAACTCTAGATAGAGCAAAGGGAGGGGAGGGGGCATGGGGGCAGGAAAGGCGGTAGAATGAGATGGACTTCATTACCCTAAGTACATGTATGAAGACACAAATGGTGTGATTCTACTTGTGTACAACCAGATATATGAAAAATTGTGCTTTATATGTATAATGTGAATTGTAATACATTTTCTGTCATATATAACAAATTAGAATAAAAATTAATTTTAAAAAATGAGGAGGATCAAGAGTTAAAAGCCAGCCTCAGCAAAAGCAAGGAGCTAAGAAACTCAGTGAGACCCTGTCTCTAAATAAAATACAAAATAGGGCTGGGGATATGGTTCAGTGGTCAAGTGCCCCTGAAATCAGTCCCCCATACTGAGAAAAGAGAGAGAGAGAGAGAGAGAGAGAGAGAGAGAGAGAGAGAAATATTTAATTAAATAATCTGTAATTTACAATGACCCAGTAAAGTTAGGATAAATAAAAAACTATAAAGAAAGAAGAATGAAGGATAAAACAAGTTAATTCTAAGGAGAGACTGAATGGGTTCATGGGGAGGATTAGCCTGGGGAGAAAAAGGGGAAGGGGTCAGGGAGGGAAGTTCTGGCTTTTTCTAAATGACCAGGGCAACAAGCATTGCTGTGAAAAGAGAGTTTGGAGAACATTGCTAGTTCAGGAAAGAGGGTGATGGGATTACTTTAGACACAGTGATTCTGATGCAAAAGTGAGATATCCAAGCAGAAATGTCCAATTGAAAGTACAGAATTTAATAGGACATGAGTAAGATATATTGAGTATCACATATACAAAAATGATAGAAAATACTGAGCAAGAAGTAGAAGGACAAATTCTAAGGAAAATCTTAATTTGAGATTGGGATAGAAAGAGGACCACAGAAATACAGAAAAAAGATATTTTTAATAAATCACATTAAAATTGAAAATATAAAACAGTCTTGGAGGGTTAATCAAAACAGTTTTGTGTCACATAAGCCAAGAGAAGAGAGTATTTCACAAAAGATCTGGTAAAATACAAAGCAAAAAAAGTGAGCTAGTATTTCTAAAATGTAAAAAATTAGATGCAAAAGTGTTAAGTCATATTTCGAACCACACAGACATACCCCAACGTGTAATAAGTAAATCATTTTAATATACTGGGCTTGGTTACTCACCTGGAAATTATTATAATAATATTTACTTTCAGGGTTATTGTTAGAATTAGAGCTATATAAAATATCTGCTTATAATTGGCATATATAAAAGATAGTTAATATATTTTTAACCTACAGAGAAAGTTTTTAGACTGTTTTAAAACAGTCTAATAGGGGTTAAAGTATGTTTTTGTTCTTAAATACAATTTTTTTTATTTATAGTAGTAGTATGTATTACAATTCATAATGCACATATATAGCATCTTTTTACATAGAACTGTTTGTATACAAAGTATATTCCTACCATTCAGGTCTTCTATCATGCATTTAGGATACTGATATCCATCTCTTTCGACCTCCAATTCCCCCCCCCTTGCTCCCTCCCTTCCCCTCCCTTTTCTTTGACCATTCTAGTGTTCCTCTAATCCTCCTATGTACCTCCATCCAACAACACTGCCTCTTTATATCAGAGAAGACATTCGGTATTTGGATTTTGGGGATTGGCTAACTTCACTTAGCATTATATTCTCCAACTTCATCCATTTACCTGCAAATGCCATTATTTTATTCTCTTTTATTGCTGAGTAAAATTCCATTTAGTATATATACCACATTTTCTTTATCCACTCATCTACTGAGGGACATCTAGGTTTGTTCCACAACCTATCTATTGTGAATTGTGCTGCTATAAACATTGAAGTGGCTGTGTTACTGTAATATGCTGTTTTTAAGTCCTTTGGGAATAGACCCAGGAGTGGGATGGCTGGGTCATAGGGTGGTTCCATTCCCATTTTTCCAAGAAATCTCCATACTGCTTTCCATAGTGGATGCACCATTTTGCAGTCCCACAAGCAATGTATGAGTGTGCCTTTTTCCCCACATCCTCTCCAACATTTATTGTTGTTTGTGTTCTTGATCGCTGCCATTCTGTGTTCTTAAATACAATTTAACAGAAAAAATGGACTTAATGACTTGAAGAGAATTATCAGTAAGCCCACAGAAAGAATGCTGCTGTAGTCATTTCCTTCTTACTCTTTAATAGAAGTACAATTGTTTTCAGATATCCACTCAGAAGGACACATTCCTGAGGGGTGCTGAACCCACTCATAGCAGGCTTGGTTCTGATTTTTCTAATTCATATATTCCTAAATTTTTTGATTCCCTGTGCCTTTAGTACCTAACTTTCTCTCCATCCCAAGGATGTCTCTAGATCAAAAGAAATACATAAGACTTCCAAACATAATTTCTCAAACCTGGACTCAGGTTGTACAACACCATTTTACCTTAACCTTATGGATTTTTGTTGAATGCTTGTTTTTGATCAAAACTTCTAAAATCCCAGCTTCTAAAAGGTCTGTCATTGTTGGAAGGAATGTAGTGGGAACTAATGTTGAAAGTGTGAATTTCCTTGAGCTAACAGTTTGTGCAGTGACCCAGAGATGTTTAGTATCACTGTATTTCATTCAAAAAAATCTAAAATTTACTGTAGCCCTGTGGATTTCCTGTGGCACACAAGAGTGTCCTTTCACACAGTTTTTGAAACTATGCCTAATTGTAATTCCATCTTTTGCCAATGATTGGTTAGCTCAGCAGTTGATATGTGGTCTAATTTTAACAATTAAAGTAGGAAGAATGTTTTGAAGTGTAGATTTTATTATTATTCAGATATGGTGAGGCCAACCAATCAGGAAGCCTGTTACTGAAAAAATGCTGTTTCTCAAAAATCAAGAGGAGGGGGTATACCACACCATGGAGATCACATGGGGAAGAAACAGAGTTGGTCAGGAGGCAGAGGCCACAGGGGCATATGTTGAGCCTTTATTGTGGTTTCCTTGGGAAGGAAAGGACAAAGCAGAGTAAGTGGATTAGGTTTAGCTAGTTTGGGTAAATTCAATAGGTTCTCTGTAAGAAGGACTCCTTCCTAGTTATCTGGTACCTTCCTAGTTATCTGGGGATTAGGACGGGTAGAGAGAAGCCTGGAGGCAATTGTGGGCATGCTGATTTGCATATCAAAGGCACACTTGTAGGAAAAACCTCTCCAGAATTGGCAGCCTTGGAAGGTGCAGCTTTTCCAGGTAAGCAAGGCCCTAAAATGTCAAAGCATCAGAAACACATAGTTCTAACAATGATAGGTATCTAAAAGCTTTTTCCTAGAGCTTCCATGACTGCTGTGGAAGGACTCTCCTGTCTTTCCCTTTTGAGCTGTGAGACCTGGAACTGATGCTACAATCTCACTACCACCCCTAGGCTGAGGTTGAGGCACAGAGTTGGGTGGGCACAGAGAATTGCAAAAGCATGAGAATCATTAGGTTACTCTGAATTTTGTTGATCTTTGGCTTTCAATTATGTGAACCACATGTTATTATTTAAGTCTATTTATTGTTGCTCATTTGTTTTTGTTGTTCTGATATCCTGTTGTTGTTTTTCAGCCAAGCTGTTATAACATTTATAAAACCACAGTGTGAAAACCTATAGGGTTTAGAAATGGAGAAATTTTGCAAGTCTGCATTGTATGATTGTCAGATGTGTTACAGAGGCTTACTAAATGTTTGCCCTCACAGAATAAAGGAAGAAAGCAAGACTTTTAGTTGCATTTGCATTTAATAGGTGACTCAGTTTGCTGACCTAAGTCTCCAAAAATCTTTCTGAAATATCTAATCACTGCTGAATAGGAGAACGTCATGTAGAATTCCTATAATAGTCTCCCATTTTCAATATTTCATGGTAGGGTAATGGAAATTCATATGGAGATTAAAAAAAAAAAAAGCTTACAGGTTTTCAGAATAGGAAAGCACTATTATTTTCTTGTGAGGAGATGGTTACCAGGGGAAAACCTCAATCAAATTCATTTGTTCAGTTTATGCTATGTGTATGGGGGTCAAAATACTACTACCCCATCTAGATGCACCAGTTACACTGATAGTATAGTTAACATACCTATCTGAAATGTGTGTGTTTTTATGAGTGTATATGCATTTTTATGAATTTGTATGTGCATGAACATGTAAATATTTTTAAAACAAGAACTTATATGTCAAATTGGATCCTAGTTTAATAAATCTGAGAAGTGTGATTTCTTAAAAACTACTAATAATTAAAACATAATTTATAAAAGTTTTACTTAATTAAGATGCATGGATTTAAACAAATCAAATAATACCCAAAGTGATTATAACAAAAATCAGTATGTTCCTTTGACTGTCCATCCAGTTTTAGTTTTCAGTGTTGACACCTTTTAGCTCTTTATTTGTTCCTATGATTTCCATATTTTTAAAAATATAAAAAGTTCCTACTGCTGTTTGTTTATTTATTAGTTTTGTTTGTTACATGTTGATTACTTTTTGATTTGTGTATTTAATTTTTTTTGTACTTCTACCCCCTTTCTCATTCTTTTTAAAAACAATTATGTTTTTTTAAATTGACAAATAAAATTGTATGGATTTTTTGATGTGGACCATGATGTTTTGAAATACATACGCATTGTGGAATGGCTAAGTCAAACTAACATATGCATTACCTCGCATATTTTTCCTGGAATAAGCTCATAGATGACCATACAACATGGTGCCTATAACTAACACAGTGTATTATATACTTGAAAATTGCTAAGAGAATAGGTACTAAGTGTTCTCATCTCATCTTCTTAATGCAGTCCTAGCACTAATTTTAGTTAAGTAGGTAATCTGTGTTTACATCACTATGATAATGTAAACAGTGTTTGTTAAGAAGTATAATATTATTGCAGTGAATAATCATCTTGCTTTTATTTGCCTAATTTGTTTCACATATATATTTTTGTTTCACATTGCTTTTTATACACATCCCATAATATTGCTTATCATAACATCAATTTATCAAGTTTATATGGTTCTGCAAATTTGACCTTGGTGGGCTCCTTCCTCTTGTTTGAATTTGGCCTCCTTGCTTTCTGCCTATTGCACTGCTGTTATGTAGGTTTTCTTTACCTCTCTTATGGTTCGATCATTATTTTCTGAATTGCATGTCTTCTACCTTCTAGCTTTGCTCTCTTGTGTTGCTAGAGTATATTCTATAGTTGATTCCCAAGAGAAGTGGCAAGAGAGTTTTAACATCTTTTATTCTGCTTTCAGGTTGTGTTGATATTAGTTTGAAAAAAAATCCTCCAGAATTCTGAAGTAATTTTTTCCATTTTCTTCTAGAATCCAGTGTTGTAGAGAAATCTAATGCCATTCTGATTCTCTGATGTTTTCTCTTCCATCAAGTGTTAAATTAGTCCTTAAATTACCCCTTAATTCTCATTAAGTATTTTTAGAATTTTATCCAGCTCTCTTTTTGATCTGATCTTGCTGTGTGATCCAAAGCACTCTCAGTAGCTAATCTCTCTTCTTCTGTCACTGATTGTTTTCTTTCTCTTTTATAAAAAATTCTTATTTATTTGACAGAAAATGTTTGAATTAATATAAAGAAATGACAATAACTTGTATATACGCTAATTCAAAACAGTTTCGCTAAACACCAATAGAACAGTTTCTGATCTTTTCACTAAAAATACCTTTATCATTGAAAAACTGCCTCAAAATTAGTTTATTTAGGTTTTTAATCAAGAAACCTAAAGCTGCCAATCAGAGCTTCTAACTAACATGAGATAAAATGAAATAGCTCAAAGGATTAACCCAGTTAAACCCTTATAATTAAAAAATAACTTTTAAGTTTTGACCTATACAATCCAATGGAGATCTGCTGGCCTAAAGCTGGTCAACACAGATTATGGGTCCACAAGCCAAATATCATCCTCACAGCACACACAAAAAATGAGTAATAAGTAGATACAAAGTGAGTACAAAGTATCATATACATGTTCCTGTATATTTAAGTGGAGTAATGCCTAATTCCAATCGGAATAAAATGCAGCAAGGAGCACAGAAACAGATACCATTCACTAATGGGCAAGGGAGAACCTAGCAAGGACCGTGGAAGGAATAAAAAGTCCTATGCCCTGGGATGGACCAGGTGGCTTCCAGGCCAGACCAGGAACATAAGTGGATATCAAGGCATGTGGGGAGGGATCTCCAGGGCTGGAGAGGACAAAATGAACCAAGACACAGCCACAGACCTACTAACTGTTCAGAAGACAGTAGAGTGGTTATACCGGCTGAAGGGATGTAATCTAAGAGATGTATAAAACAGAGAAAAGAAAACTTACTCTGACAGGAGAGCAAAATACCTTCCCCACAGAGGATCCACATGCTCTCTGTGGAAGGAAAATAGCTGAGGATTATTCAGAAGTTCACTCTTCACCCCAAGGCCCTAGTCCCTTGAAATCAAATCCATGAGCAAGAACCTTCTTCATGTAAACTGCCTTTTCTCCAAAAAGTAAAACAGAAACACAGTGAACAAAACAAAACTCAAAAGAGAAAGAATCAGAGTTTTGACCCCTCATACTTTACTTGTATCCCAGCTTTTACCATAGGGAGACAGGTTCTGCTTTGCTACTTACACTGGTTGTTTACTGTAAGACATCTAGCACATCATGCTCCTAATACAGTTCCTCTCAAAACAGTAACACCACACAAAACATAAATTTACCCAAATAAAAGGCAGCATCAACTTAAGGATCTACTGTAGTATTACTACACTAACCTAGCATATTTTAACCCTTTTTCTGATCCATTTACAAAATATCTGCACTCTGTACTGTTCTGGAAGCATTACAAATGTTGCATTAGATTCCTCTTCTTGAGATAGTTTAAAAAAAGTTGAGATGGCAAATTTACATATTTTCTCCACTACCATGGATGGGTAGTTATCATAATAAGCCTAAAACCAAACACCTTCTCCCTTATTTCTGAGTATTGTAATTTTCCCCCCTCAGATCATAACAAACTAACCACTGGAAAAGAAACTATATAAAGTCATACAAAAATTAAAAATTTTAAAAAACAAGCCAAAACTCAAGAAAGAATCTGTGTCATCAAACTAATAGTCTAAAGTTTGCTACCAACAAAATCAAAACAAAACAAAACCTCACTTTATTTACCAAGCTATAGGTTTTTTATAAAGCATTAAAGTAATTAATACTTCCTAAAAAACTGAAGGAAATATTTAGGTGGAAACAAAATTAACACCAATTCATTCTTTGACAAATAGTTCTGCTAAAATTCCATGTCCACATAGAGAGAGGTTTGGCAAAACTGTCTGCTGGAGGCTACCTTGTATGGCAAAACCCATCTCAGGTCTCCTTCAGAGGCATAGGGATATTGGCAGAGGCCTACTCCAGGTAGGCCAAGGAGCCCTGAGGGACTTTGGCTGGCTTTTGGTGCTGTACATAGATGTCCTCCAGCACCTAATGCCAATACTCAGCTTTGTCAAGTACTTCTGCACTAGCGCATCTTTCTACTGCAGTTCATTACTTAGTTCTGAGACGTCCTTTTTGATAACTTGCTCTGGTTACTGAACAGACAACTGCAATCTTTGTTGTAGAAAAAACATTCTGTCTGTCTTGCAATGTCGAGAAACTTCTGGTACAATGATCAACACCAGTTCAAATTTCTTACTGATCTGTTTCGTTGACATAATCCTAACTCATGAGAGAAGCAAGCAAGCAAGCCTCAAATGATGACTCCAACTTACACACCAGGGTGCTGCTAAAAGTTCTTGGTGCAGCAGGTGATGCCTGAAGAAGTGACGTCTGGCCTGGAAGTCCTGGTGCGGTTGGCAGGGTCATAAAAGCTCCCTGGACAACATACAGCCTGGTGGAACCCCCATGTCTGGAGTCCCACTGATTGTTTTCAACCCAGTATCCAGCCAGGCAGATAATTTTAAAGCTCAAATCTTATCATGTTACTTCCCTATTCAACCCTCCACTTTATTGCCTTCTCATCTGAGAGTAGAAGACCTCATGTGAGCTGTCCTTCCTTATCTCTCGCTCCTCCTTCCCCATCTCTCCACTGTTGCCACACTAGCCTTTTCCCACTGTCTCCTTTCACTTGCCCACCATGTTTAAACTTTGTTCAATCTTTGCATGTTGAAGCCTCTTTTCCTGATTTTATATTTCCCCATAGCAATTACCACCACCTCATATATTATATAGCTTACATAGTTATCTTCCATCCTCCCCTATAAGAAAAGTAAAGTCCACAATGGCAGGAATTTGGGTCTATTTTTGTTTCCCCACTGTATACTTAACAACCAAAAGAATGCTTGGCTTATAGTAGACTTTATGTAAATATTTTTTGATTAAATGAATAAGAAATTAACATTAGTAACCATGAAATAAAGGGAGAGCAGGATACACAAATAGCACAACTGGTGGGCAACACTAGCACAGCTGAAAACTGAGTGCAGAACATGGCCAGCAGAGTAAACAGGGTTGAGGGCTCTCATGGTGTTGTGGTAACAAACAAAAATGTCATTAAAAGAAACAACCAATATTCCTGGAAATTCTGTGAAAAATTTATCAGGAGAAATTGTATGTGAGAATTATGGAATCAATTTTAATAATTATAACTTTGATATCTTTTTTAATGAAAGAAATAGTTTGCCACATGTGATTATTATTATTTTTTAAATCAGCCTATTAGGGACATTTACTTTGAGAGGCCAGAGTATCACAGCTACTTTAATATATGGAGGATGGCTGGAGAATGTTGAAGAATAAATATTTGTCTATCCTTCAGAATGTCTTGGTAAAATATTAGCTGTCTCAGTCAAATTTTGGGAGATAGTACATTAGCTATGGCAGAGGTATCCAGTAAGAACAAAATGCAGGCAATTCCTGTTTGTAGTTGATAGGAGATCTATGCCCTCTAAACATGAGTGTGAGTAGATAAGATATTTTGTGGAGGAAAAGCCATCATAAAACTGTGTAGGAATGATTTTCAGAGGGAGGGGCTATGGATTTTTGCTACGAAGCAATACTTCTTCTGAAAATGAACTCACTTTGAGACTTGTTTGAACTCCCAATGTTCTATCCCATAAGGGCCAAAACAGACACACAAATTTGAGAGGCATTTGTTTAGAGGAAGTAAGTGTTGATTCATAAAGGCACAAGAGATTATGAAAAAGGATACTTTTGAGATTTAAAAGATGGCCAAAATTAGCTGCAAAATACATATATTTAAGATGTAATAAGAGAAATGTGAAGCACTTGGTCACTTTTCACTTACTAGATTATGAAATTACTTCCTGTGTGTGGGTAATCAAGCCTGAGGCCACTGAGGCCAATTGGTGCTGAAAGCAGCTGCTGCATCCCTGACCAAGGGGCATAGGTGGCCTTTGTTCTATGATGAGCATCTAGATAGAGGAGTTCCCAGTGGTGGCACTGTATGTACTGGCATCTCTACCCAGGGCAGTGACAGAAGTGTCTTCACAAGAGGAGTTTTTCAACATGATTTTAGCCATCATTTCTGCTTCATGGCCTCCAAATTGGACTTGGGTCCCACCAGAAAATTCTCTGATATATATATAATATATACATATATCATATATCATATATATGTATATTATATATACTATAATATATATTCCTGTGAAATATATATATGTATGTGTATGTATATATATAATAAAACAATTATATATATATATGTATGTATACAACACACACACACACACACATATATTTTACAGTCAAGTGCCACATAACAACAATTTGGTCAATGTCAAACCACGTATATGACAGTGGTCTCATAAGATTATATTGCCTAGTGACATCATAGCTGTCTTAATTTGAGTAAGTTCACTCTGTGATGTTCATACAATGACAGAATCACCTAACAATGTATTTCTCAGAGTGTATCCCTGCTGGGGGCCAGCCCCAGTCAGGGGTACAACGCGAGTGCTCAGTGAAGTACGGAGGCAGAGAAGCAGCGATGGGGAAAAATAACACACCGACATGCGAGTCAGGCTGTGGAATCTTCTCTCTTTACTTTTTCTTTTGTTGTAAGTTTTTAAGCACACTTTTTGGCAGCACAGAATATTTACACTTTCTTTGGTAATTTCATTACAGACATGACTTAATTTTTAGACATATTAAATTTCTTATTTCATATATTTCAAGGTTTTGAGGTCACTTGCACCTTTTCAAGGCCCTGTACACTGAAACTGTTTTCTCTGCATACTACTTAGGCTGTCTGATAAAAGTCAACCTTCTTTGTCTGGGATTCCACAGCACTATTGTTTTTCTTTTATAGCAGTTGTTTATAAAATCTAGAAGCAGGGAAAAGAGGGAGGCAAGGCTGAAGGACTTTTTTTGCTCTAAGGGATTTATATCTACTTTAAAAGTAAGAGAAATTTATTTTAATCACAAAAAGACTCTTAAAGCTTATTAACTAGAAATTAAGTACTTATAGAAAAAGTTTTGTGTTACTCTTTTCAAGAAAAGATAAATGTACAGAGTTAGTCTGGATCTAAATAATTGAAATAGGGATATCTGGTGGCCATATATGTGAATAAAGAACTGAACAGCAGCAAGTAAAAGTCAAAGTTAATTCTTTCAATACCATATCTTTCATGAAAAAGGAGAGGGCTTTATAGAAAATGCCACAACATATCCCCATGGATAAACCATGCATTACTGTAGTCTAATGTGTCTGTGGAGACAGAGATGATGGTAGAGATGGTGATAAAGGAAAATAAGGGGAGAACAAAAGAGGGAGAAAAAGAATGACAGATAAGTGAATCTTACGTATATACAACTTGTTTGTTTTATAAAAGGAACATAGTCATGTAACCTTCACCACATCTAGGTAGACCCCAGTAAATGCCTTCATACTTCTCTTTGGGAAGAAAACCATTATTCTGGCTTCTCTCCATAGAGGTGTTTTGATTGCTTTTGAACTTTACATAAATTGAATCATTCAGTATGTATTTGTGTGCATGTGTATGTGTTTAGTTTCTTTTATTCAACATGATTATTATGTGAACACATGAATTCACATTTTATCTCTGTTTAGTATTCTCCCATATGAATATACTGCAAATCATTTATGTAGTCTATTGTAGTTGGATGTTTGGGTTGATACTACTGTGAATAATGCATATTGTTTATAATTCTCTTTCACAGGTTTTTTGATACACAATTTTGTAATTTTTTGTGTATATATGTATGAGTGGAGCCGCTATGTACAGTTATAGAACTTTTTTTCTAAAAAATTTTTCTAAAGTGATTTTGCCAATTAATATTGCCATCAAGAGGAAAGTTGTAATTGATCTATATCCCTACCATTATTTGGTATTATATCTGTAAATAAGTTTTTAATAAGTTGTTTCTCTTTGCATTTGCAAAAATCTGTTTGTTGGTTGGTTGTAACTAAGAATTGTATTTCCATATTTGATAGCTGTATTAGCCAGGTTCTCTGGAAAAACAGAATTGGTAAGCTACATTATAAGAAACTGGCTCTTGGGATTATGGAGGCTGAGAACTCTGGAGATCCAGTTAGGCAGATGGAGAACCAGGAGAGCCCATTGTATAAGTTATAGTCTGAGTCTGATTTTAAGGACAAGAGATGATAGATACCCTAGCTAGAAGACGGTCAGACAGAGAGAGAGCAAATTCTCCCTTAGTAGGTTTTTTTTTGTTCTAGTTGTTCCTTCAGTGGATTGGATGAGACCCACCCCCCCAAACACACACACAGACAAACATTAGGCAGGGTAGTCGCTTTATTGAGTCCACAGATTCAAATGTTAATCTTATCCAGAAACACCCTCACAGACGCTAGCAGAATACAATATTTACCACATAATTTTTGTAGATTTTATGTCAAGATTTGTTTTTGTTTTGTTTTGTTTTGTTTTTGTTTTGTTGCAGAAAGGTAGGATGAGACCAATTGTATGAACCCTTTTTATTAAGTTGTGCCAGTATTACTTAAAATCATTTATTACTAAACTGTCTTTGATACAAGATTAGAATGCACAGAATACTTGTGAATATATGTTAATGAGGCAGTGAAGATGATGGGGTAACCAATAGTATGCTTACCCTCTCAGTGGCCCAGTCAAGTTGACATATAAAATCGCAATGCCAAAGAGAAGACCTAAAGGTACAGGATCAGGGAAATGTGATAGAAGCTTACAAAACTGTAAAATTAAAAACATTTAGTATAATATTTAAATTTAAAATATCTTACCATTGTCTTTGAAATTCATTTGTTGCCTATAAGTGGGACTGTTCATGTGAAGTTTACCTTTAGATAAGCACTTACATTGGCACATAGACTGATTACCAAAGTGCACCTTTTCTCTGAAAACATGTCTTTTTCAATCCTAGACTTTCTTACAGAATGTCATAAACTTATTTTGTCTTCCCTAATAGCCACAACTCCAAGAGCTGCTCATTCTTTTTCTCATGGTTTCTATTTGAGGAGGAGGCAAACTTATTTTCTTTAGGATTTTTATTAATATACCTCTTTCAATGTGATTGGTACTCAGCTTTCTACTACTATTTTAATAAATCACCACATACTCAATGGCTTAAGCAACAAAAATATACCATTTTACAGTGCTGGAGGTCAGAAATCTGACATGGGTCTTGGTGAAATGAAATTTCTTCTTCAGGCTCTAGGAGAGAGTTTCATTTATGGCTCCTATCCATCTTCAAAGCCAATAGTGTAAAATCTTCAAATGTTTCTCTAACTCCAAACTTCCAGCTTTCCTATTTCATTTACATGGAATCATGGGACTACATCAGGCCCAACTAGATAATTGAAAATAACCTTCCTATCTTGAGCTCATCCGATAGGCCAACTTAATTCCATTGCAATGTTAACTCCTCTTTGCCAGGTACCTAGCACATATGTGATTAGACATACATTTATATTGTGGTTATTTCTCTGCCTCCCACACTCAGAAGGGAAGAGGAAACCAGCATTACTAGTGAATTTTACCTTCCTTCCGTAAAATTATGATGGTCTTATTTTCATCAATTCTTTTAACAGCATTTCCTTGAATAACTGCACAAGAAGGGATAATGATAGTGAAATGATAAATTCAAGCTTTTAAAGCTTTTCTTTACAAGTTGATTCTTTGTAAAATTCCATATAAATAGTAAGAAAAGTAACATTTATCTACTGTGGTCACTAAAATCTATATATACATACTCTGAAAAGGGATTCAAATTATGGACTTTCACCATACTCTGTAATCACCTTTGGTTTTATGTATGTCTTACTATTCTTTAATTTACTCAGAGATAATGATGCTGTTATTCATTGAAGGGGAAAATAAACATTGAAAATCCTGGGCAGCCACAAATGTTCTATTGGCATAGATTGCTAATAAATCTGATTTAGCTTCCAGCTTTGATTGGATGTATGCTGACATTGATCTTAATATTCAATGTCTGATGTACATTTAAAAAGCCAGTTTTATTGTGAATTCTGGATTCTTTGTTAAATAGTGCTCATTTTCATACATAATATATTGGTTACCAAAAATTTCTACCAAGTTTAAGTGAATGATTACTAGAGTTTTTTGATATGAGCTGCAGAATTATTTCATTAGAAAATTTAATTTTTCTTTTTAAATTCACTTAGATACTATTAACTTTCATTTTTGTCTTATAGTTTTTTAAGATATAGTAATAATGAGATTTACTACATGTGGCCTATTTTAAGTTCTTGTTCTTAAAATTTATCTTTAGATCATTCACTGGCATGTTCATAAAGATCAAATTATTAGACCATATTATAACTCCAGATTGATTAGATGTGATTTTCTTAAGCTTGATTTCAATTACAATATATTAATGTTAGAATATTAGGGAAAAAACACATTGAATACTGCATATTTGATGTATTTATTTAGAAAATTGCTTTGATGATGATAGGCATTTAAAAATACCTAAATCAGATCTGAACTTTTATAAAAATGATTGGCCTACAGAAAGTGTGTTTGGCTTTGGAACTTTACTTTTTTCCTGGGTTCTTATGTCATTGTTTCTGTATGCCTCACTTTCTACTTATTTCCATATTTTCAGAGATATTTTTATTCACCATCACTCATATGTGATAATATTTATAGTTTTAGATACTATATTTTTCATATAATATTATATTGTGACTATTTTCTCTATCATTTAAAAATGATTAAAATATAACTTTTAATGTCTGAACCTAGCCATTGTCTTGGTATTGTTATGATGTCATTTCAAATTTTTAATATTATAAATGATGCTGAAAAGACTTTAAGCTTTGCATTTATATCTGAAGTCAGAAATTTACTGTAAGTTTTGACACTTGATGGCTTAATTCTTATTTATTTTCAAGTAGTCTTAATATTTTAACTTTGAATAAATTGTTAATTAAGAGAGAATTTTGGTATCTTCAATTACCAAGATATTATTTTTCTCCACTAAATATTAAATTTTGTTTCAAGTTTTAAGGGATTCTCATCAAAAAAAATTTGAATTGAGTAGTTTCTGATTTTTTTTTTTTTTTGGAATTGATTAGGGGAGTTATTTGAATCTATTTTTACCTAGTTATCAAATTATAGAATGAAATGGGATCTTTGAAGTTGCCTGAAAGTAAGATGAAGGCTAATATTGCAGGAGCCCTGATTGGGGAGATGGCTGAGATTGCAATTGACTGCGGGCCATAGAGATATTCGGACATTGCCGCCTTCCATGGTCTCACGGGACTTGGCCCGGGATCTCGCAGGACTTGGCCCGAGATCTCGCGAGACTTGAGCCGAGATCGGATCAGGTCAGTGCCATTTTGTTTTGTGGGTTTTTTGGTGGTGCGTGTTAGAGTCGTTGTTAGGGCCGGAGAGAGAAGTTGTCAGAATAAAAAGCCTGTTGGTTTCCAGTTTGCCTCTGAACTTCTTCCCGTGGCTTCGTTGCTCCAAGCGGCAATCACTTCAGGCGGCAACAGGTGGCGGCCTGTACAGGGACTTCGGAGGAGACAGGTAAGAACTGAAAGGTCTCTAAAGATGGGTTCGAATATAACTAAATCCCAAATGATAGAGATTATGGAAAGAATCCTTGATATACCTGACTCCATTGTCAGTGAGGAGGATTTAGAAAAAAGTGAAAGTGATCAAGAAAGCGTAGCTTCCACTGGGTCAACTAAGACCAGTAAAGAGAGTATTAGAAGAGTCCCCAAAATGACAGAAATCCAAGCTGTTAGAGCTATTTGGGAGTTATTGGAGATAGCTGAAGAATACTTGCTCTTCATGGAACCTGGGACTCAGGATATTGCTGTCAGTGAAATTAGCAGTAGTGAGGAATCTAGTAAAAGTGATCCTGAGAAAATGAGGAAAAAGAAACTAAATAGACCAAGAAAAAGGACCGTCAAGTAGAGGAACCACTTGTGTCCTCTACTGCCCCATGGGTGGAATCCATTACAGAAAATATGAAGGGTATTACTAGGTGTTTGCATACCCTAGAAACAGAAATAAAAAGTCTTTCTGAGCTCTTATGCGCTCTCGAGGGTAACTCACAGATACATTGGGAACTGCCAGTATTTGAAAAGAAAAATGGACAGAGGGTCCACCAGTCAGTAGATTTCAAAACAATAAAAAATCTCAAAGAGGCAGTAATGACGTATGGACCCCAAGCTCCTTTCATGTTGAGTATGCTGGAGTCCCTTAACATCTTTAGCTTAACTCCCTCAGACTGGAAAAGTCTATGTAAAGCAGCATTAAGTGGGGGGCAATACTTGGTTTGGCAATCGCAATTTCAAGAACTTTGTATAGAAACGGCTAAAAGAAACGCAGCTGAGCGTTTGGAGAACATAATATAGAAATGCTCATAGGAGAAGGGCAATTCGCAGACTTACAGACTCAAAAAAATTTTGACCCAGGCGTATATGCTCAGATAAACACAGCTGCCTTAGAGGCATGGAAAACTGTACAAGGACCTGGGGATCTACAAGGTAGCTTGTCAAAAGTGATTCAAGGACCTAATGAGCCATATGCTGACTTTGCTGATCGACTTTTGAGAACTGCAGGTAGAGTGTTTGCAGATGTTGATCAAGCTATGCCATTAGTTGTTCAATTAGCATACGAAAATGCTAATAAATACTGCCAGGAAGCCATCAGGCCATGGAGAAATAAAAAGGATCTTTCCGTATATATACAACTATGTAAAGATATAAATGATGCCTTTGTCACAGGAAATGTGATTGCAGCCGCAATGAGAGGTGCTTCCCCTCAAAATTTCACAAGGGCTCAACCTAGACATTATAATCAATCAGGATATTCCAGGCAAAATTATCATAATCAATCAGGCTATTCTAGGCAAAATCCCCAAAGAGAAATAAGACCAAGCTCATACCGTGCCACAGGCCACTGCCCCAGGTGTAAAAAGGGAAATCATTGGGCCAATAAATGCCATTTAAAATTTGACATCTATGGAAATCATTTGTCCAGGAATTCAAAAAACGGGGCACGGGGCCCAATGCCCTGGGGCCCACAAATGTACGAGGCATTGGAGGAGGAGTATCCTCAAGCATCCACTCAGATGCTTCCCCGACACAATCCCTACTAACCATCCACTCCCTCGCCAGAGGAATAGGAGGAAATGCAGGATTAGACCTCTGTTCCACCGCCCGAATAGTGTTAACACCTGAAATGGGGGTTCAACTGATTCCCACAGGAGTCAGGGGACCTCTTCCCTCAGGGACTGTAGGACTTATTCTCGGAAAAGTCCTAAAAGCTTATTAGGTTTGCAAGTGACCTCAGGTGTAATAAACTCAGACTACAAAGGGGAAATAAAAATAATGCTTAGCTCACCCCAAAGTATAAGTTCTGTTAATCAAGGAGATAGAATTGCTCATCTGCTTCTCCTTCCAAATTTACATAATTCATTTAAAATGAGTATGCCTCAAAAAGGAACAATAGAGGATTTTGTTCCACTGACTCAAGACCCATGGCTTGCTGGGTTCGAGATTGTTCAAGGAGGCCTATGTGTAAAATAAAAATCCAAGGAATAGAGATGGAGGGACTGATAGATACTGGAGCTGACTCTTCCATCATTAATCTATGGCAATGGCCCAAGCACTGGCCTCTGCAAAAAGCTTCAACCAGTTTAAGAAGCTTGGGATATAATAACCTCCCTGAGAAAAGTGCGGTAATTTTAAAATGGGAGGATGATGAAGGGCATAAAGGAACATTTCAGCCTTATGTTTTATCTAACCTACCGGTTACTTTATGGGGAAGAGATATTTTACAACAAATGGGAATACACCTTGCAACCAAGCCTGCAGGTGTTAAATGTGAAAATCTACAGGGTAATCTTAACCCTAAAAGAAATCATTATAAAAAAGTACAGGGTAATCTTAACCCTAAAAGTAATCATTATCATAAAGGAAAAAGATATTTTTTTCGGACCACTGAGAAAATAATTTTGAAAATACCATGGCTTTCTGATAAGCCAGTGTGGGTCCCTCAGTGGCCCCTATCTAAAGAGAAAATACAAGCGGCCCACCTACTAGTTCAGGAACAACTAGAAGCAGGACATATAGAACCTTCCACCGCTCCCTGGAATTCCCCCATATTTGAAAAAATCAGGAAAATGGTGATTGTTACATGATCTTAGAGAAATTAATAAAACCATGCAAATCATGGGCCCTACTCAACCTGGACTTCCTAATCCTGTAGCTATTCCAAAAAAATTCCATCTTATTACTCTTGATATAAAGGATTGTTACTTTTCCATTCCCCTACATCCTCTGGATGCCCCCAGGTTTGCTTTTTCAGTTCCTTCTATCAATAATAATGGCCCTGATAAAAGATATCAATGGAAAGTGCTACCACAGGGAATGGCTAATAGCCCCACCATATGCCAAATATATGTGGACAAAGCAATCCAACCCATTAAAAATAAATATCTAAACCTCATATGTCTACATTACAAGGATGATGTTTTACTGGCCCACCCTAATCAAAAAATCTTATTTAATATATTCAGTGACGTGGCAGAAAATTTTTAAAAATATGGATTATATATAGCAGAAGCAAAAGTTCAAACCAGATCTCCCATATTTTATTTAGGATTTAAAATCATGGGTACCTTTGTTAAACCCCCCAAAATTTTAATAAATAAACAACATTTGACCACCCTCAATGATTTCCAAAAACTACTGGGAGACATTAATTGGCTTCACCCTACACTAAACCTCACTACTGTCCAACTAAAACCTTTATTTGACATCCTTCGTTGGGACCCTGATCCATCTTCACTGCGAACATTGACTCCTGATGCTAGGCAAGCTTTAAAGTTAGTAGAAAAAGCCATCGAAGGAGCTCATTGTGATAGATTTGATTTAACTCAACTGCTGATATTGATTATTATTTCTTCACAACATATACCCACAGGAGTATTTTGTCAACAAGGGCCTTTATTATGGATACATTTGCCCATCTCTCCTAAAAGTATAATTGAGTCTTATACCTCCATGGTGGCTAAACTTATTTTTCAAGGACTTAAGACTTCTACTAAAATATTTGGCATTCACCCTGCTACTATTATTACTCCCTATTCATTATCACAGATTGAATATTTATGCTTCAATGATAATGATTGGGCTATAGCTAAATGCTCTACTTCTGCAAATTTTGATAATCATCTTCCTAAGTCTCCTATATTATCTTTTTGTATTAATCATCCTATTATATTTCCACAGGTAAAAAAAAAATCAACCAATTCCTAAGGCACTAAATGTATTTACCGATGGGTCCTCAAATGGTACTGCTGCAGTAGTCACTCAAAAAGAAAATACGACTTACATAACTGCACACAAATCAGCTCAATTAGTGGAACTGGAAGCTGTGGTAAGAGCTCTGGAAAATTTTAGAGAGCAGCCCATGAACATTTTTTCAGATAGCCACTATATTGTACATGCCGTCCCCAAATTAGAGCTAGCAGGACCAATAGCACCTCATACTCCAGCCTTTAAATTGTTTTATCAAATACAAAAACTTTTGTGGGCAAGAAAAGAACCTCTATTTGTAGGGCATATTAGAGCACATACCAACTTGCCTGGTCCCCTCCATGAAGGTAATCAAAAGGCTGATGCTCTTACCCAAACAATCTTTATACTTTCAGCCCTCCAGCAAGCTACTTTATTTCACTCCCAGTTTCACGTCAATAGCACCACCTTGCAGTGTAGGTTTAAAATCACAAAGGAGCAAGCCAGAACAATTGTAAAAGATTGTAAATCTTGTATGACACATTTGCCCAATCCTCATTTCGGAGTTAACCCTAGAGGATTAATGCCCAATCATTTGTGGCAGATGGATGTTACTCATGAGCCAAGTTTTGGAAAATTGTGATTTATTCATGTGACCACAGATACATGCTCAGGCATGATTTTTGCTTCCTTACATTCTGAAGAAAAAGTTAAAGATTGTAGCTGCCTGACGTACAGCCACAACGCCACGGGAGAAAAACTCGGAGGCAGAAAGATGAAAGAAGGTTTTTTTATTCCTCGGCTTTAACTATCTCTCAAAACTCTTTTACCAACCTCTCTGACTCTTTACTTCTTCTGACTACTGACTCTTTACTTTACTTTCTTTTACTTTTACTTTCTTGGAGAGAGCTTAGAGAGAGAAAGAGAAAGCGAGAGATTCTTCTTTCTTCTTTCTTCTTCAGCTTAGAGAGAGAGAAAGAGCTTAGAGAGAGAAAGAGAGCTTCTTCTTTCTTCTTTCTTCTTCGGCAACCTCGGCCTGACTCTGAACAGCCTTCTCTTCTGACTGAACTCTTAACCGCTCTGACTCTTATTTCTTCTTCTGACTATGTTCTGGCCTCTCTGACTCTTTTCTTCTTCTCCGACCCGAACTCTTCTTCCAACCGACTGAGCAACTGCACAACTGACTAAAATGAATCCGTTCTGACCGCTTTCACCCGGTTATATACCTTTAGCTTTGCAGGTGCATCATGTGCATTTACAGGTGTGTCACGTGCATACTTATTATCAGGTGGAACTTATGGCTTCCAGCTAACCACAATAGACATCTCCCTAATTTGGGCTCCTTCATATTCCTCCATTTTAGTTTAAAAGGTTCTTTAATTCTATTTTCTATATTTTATTTTCTCTATTTTCTATCTTTTATTTTCTTGTCCCTACCTGGCTTTTCACCTTTTGTTTTAAAAGAGTGGATGTTTGAGCCCTTTTTGAGGAGATGCTGCGGCTTTAAGGCGGCAAGCCTGCAAATCAACTAATGCACTTAGTTAAGCATAACTCCATGAGCAGCTTTGACTCACTAAGCTGTAGTTTGATGGCTTTTGTAGTGTCTCTGTAAGCTCATGGCTTTTTTACTGCATGGCTTTCGCCGTGCTTTTTCTTTTCTTTATGGCTTTTTGCCAAAGCTCATGGCTTTTTCTCTGCATGGCTTTCGCCTTGCTTTTTTGGCTTTTCGCCAGCTACTCGCTTCAGCTTTTAATTAATTAACTGGCCTTAACTGAGTCAGAGGCTATTCTTTCTTGTTTACTACTCAACTGAGTCAGAGGCTATGCTTTCTTCTTTACTACTCTTCTTGCTGGTCTCAACTGAGTCAGAGGCTATGCTTTATTCTTCGCTCTCCTCACTATCTTTTATTTTTTTGTTCTTATTTCTTATCTTTTCTTCTCTGCCGGCCAAGTCCCCGGACAGGCCACCATTTGTTGCTGCCTGAAGCAGAAGCCGCCTGGAGCAACGAACGCTACAGGAAAATTCGGAGGCAGGATGAAAATGAAAAAAGGTCTTTTATTCTTCTTCTCTCTCCGGCTCCAGAAATCACTCCAAACGCTGTAACTCCAACCACCACCTTCTTCTTCTTCCCACACACTCTAACGAACCTCACCCAGTTATATACATATAGCTTTAACAAGGACACGTACTTATAGCTCGAGCTTACAGGTACGTCACAGAGTGTTCACGGGCATATAAAGATTCTTTGAATAATGTATTAATATCAGGTGGAAACTAGAACATCTTTTATGGCTCTCAGCTAACCGCAATCTTTAGCTATCCTTGATTATAGGCTCCTTCAAAAGATGTTACATCTCATTGTTTGCAAGCTTTTGCTGCATTGGGCATCCCCAAAATGCTTAAAACAGATAATGGCCCTGCATATACGTCCTCATCTTTCAAACAGTTTTGCACAAAATTCAATATATCCCATAAAACAGGCATCCCATACAATCCTCAGGGTCAGGGCATTATTGAAAGAGCAAACCACACACTGAAAATTATGTTATTAAAACAAAAAGAAGGAAATTGGAAAAATCCTAAGGACAGATTGGCAGTTGCCCTGTTTACTTAAAATTTTTTAACTTTAGACTCTGATGGTTATTCTGCTGGAGACAGACATTGGAACCCACACCAACAACATAAACCTTTGGTTTACTGGAAGGATGTTCTTTCAGGTACATGGAAGGGTCCAGATCCAGTATTAATTTGAGGGAGAGGATCTGTTTGTGTTTTTCCAAAGCACGAATCCTCTCCAATATGGATACCATCTAGATTAATAAAGCAGGTACCACATCAAAATGATCAAGATGAAGTTGTTGACGAATCAAGATTAATAAAAATGTACAAATTCAAGAGGACCAAGATGAAGGTATGGAATGATTCCCTCAAAAGAGTCCTTCAAAATATTTCACAACTTAAGTGTCATTCCTCCTGGCCGGGACGACGAGATCTCTTTTTAGTGTGCACACAATTGTATTTTTTTTCTTTTTATACATGTCTTTATGTCTGTGCATTTGTCTACATTTCATGTTAATATGACGTCACAAATATATGTTTGTGCGTCTGTCCATTGTGACGTCACAAATAACAAAGCACTTATGAAAATATATATAAAATAATTTTAATTCATTTAAGTTTAAGAGTATTCAATTTGGGTAAATAATTTAATAAGTGAAGGTACCTTCAATTTTGTTTTATAGGTAGGTGTCCCAGGGATTTCTCTTTAGTGAAGAATATGACTAATGCTGTATAACCTGATATTTTGGTGTTTTGACATAATAATGTTTATTTGTAATTAACTTTATTTGTTTTATAGCTGATTAATTTGAGTTATTTCAACAGATAATCTCATGGAAGGTTACAGAGACTCAAGGGTTCCAGCTAACAAATTAATTTTCCAAAGTGCCTTTAGCTTTTCTTTAATCTATCTTTAATGCAGTAAATACCCTCAGTCTTTCTTTGTTTTGTTCTGAATATGATATTTTGCCAGCTTATGTTTGTGGGAGCTCAAGCAGCAATGTGTGTGAGCAAAAATCAACTTTAATTTTCTAATCTAATAATTCTATTTTTTTAGTTTGACAAGTCACCTCTTGACTCAGTGCTGGAATAGCACTGCCTTTCCTTTAATAATTGATGCTTGAGTTTCTAGGTAGCGGGCCCTAAAGATTTGCTGGTGGCTTTGTCTAGACATAAAAAAGACGGCTGCTGCTACAGCTGCAGGGATCACAGTCGCTTCAAACATCTCTACTGCTTAAGCATCAAACAACCTCACCAACAGTGTGGCCTCTGCTCTACATACATGGAGCCTCCTACATCAACGTGTTATAACAAGTGGACATTTTGATCTTTCAGTGTTTGGGACTTTATGGGACAATGCCTTGTGAGTATTTGTCTAGAGAACTCAGTGTGTTATTTGATAGAACTTAGGACAGCTGATTTGTTTAAAAAATTTGATATGCTATGCAATTTGGCTCACCAGCAGAAGGCTTGTTGCCTTAAAGCCGCACCATCTCCTCACAATTGGACGGCTGTTAGTCATCATACACAGTCGATCCTAAAGGGCTCCATTGGATGGCTGGTTAGCCAATGACGGGTAAGATCCCCAGAGGGGGACAACCTAAGACAGGCACAGTTGCACGGGACAGTCTCATGTGGCCGACATATCAACCTAAGACAAGAGTCAAGTGCACAGCCTTGATTATCCGCTGATGGGTAAGAATGTTGGTTGCACATAGACGTCCTAGGGCATCCCCTCTTTTAAAACAAAAAGGGGGAAATGCAGGAGCCCTCATTGGGGAGATGGCTGAGATTGCAGTGGCCTGCGGGCCATAGAGATATTCAGACATTGCCGCCTTTCGTGGTCTCACGGGACTTGGCCCGGGATCTCGCGAGACTTGAGACAAGATTGGATTGGGTCAGCGCCATTTTATTTTGTAGGTTTTTTGGTGGTACGTGTTAGAGTCATTGTTAGAGCCGTAGAGAGAAGTTATCAGAATAAAAAGCCTGTTGGTTTCCAGTTTGCCTCTGAACTTCTTCCCACGGCTTCGTTGCTCCAAGCGGCAATCGCTTCAGGCAGCGACATAATATAAAACTTTTGAAGGCCCATTTGAAACCTTTTCCTTTCCCTCTCTTCCACACTTGTACTTCACAAAAATCTAGAGATTTGGATATAATCTCTCAATATTAATTTATGTTTTTTTAGTATGATTATTTTAGGATTTTTTTTTTTTTTTTTTTACATTTCCATTCAAGGGAAATTCCTGGATTATCAGAGGGCTTTTATTTGTATTATAATGCAAATGTTGCTAGGAATACTTGGGTCATGAACACTTGATTTTGTTTAAATCTGTTTAGCACATTTATTTGCATATTCATTTTTCAAGTCAAGAAAGTTTTCATTAATCATTTTCTAATATTGCTTCTATTTAGTTGTTTTTCTTGTTTATGGAATATCTATAATCAACGTGCTAAATGTCCATATTTTATTCTCATTATTTTCATAGCTTCAGTGCTTTCCTTTCCTTCATATTTCTTGTGGAACTTAAGTTTGCCTTAATATATCTTGAGCTTCCTATGGAAATATTGATCCTGTGATGTATTTTCATGTTGGGACTATGTCTGCCAAGGGGCAAAGTTTTGACTGCTTACCACGCTTTAAAGGACTGGGGCTAAACCAAGGGGTGTGGCTATGACGTAGCGTGAGAGACTGAACCGCCTTGCTTGCTGATTGGTTAGTTCTAGGCCTATTTAAGTCAATGCTTGTTCAATAAATCTGAGTTCTTCTGGCATCCAGCGTGCGATAAAAAACTCCCTGGGTGTGGCGTGTTTCTGCTCATCAGGCAGAGGTAGGCAGATTGCTATTTTTGCCCTTAAGCCCATTCTCGCCGAGTAAGTTATATTTTCCTGCAGGCAGGAAAAACTTCCTTTTAGGGCCCAAAAGGAAGATAGCTTAGAACTTGGCCCCATTCATAACTCAGCAACCCCGGCAGGTTGGCGCCCAACTCGGGGCGGGAACAAAGAAAAAAAAAATTATCGGTGGGCTTAATAAGGTTAGAGATGCAGCGTCTCTTTCGCTGGCAAAAATACCCTTTAGTATGGGGCAAATATTAACATTCCAGGAAATCACAAGACCCAGCCCTCGAGGCATGGCGCGGTATTTTAAGAAAGCAAGGTCTCCAAATATCTGATAGCCAATCGGAAGTGATTTGGAATTCGTTAAAACGGGCGGCTCCCTGGCTCCCAAAGTCTGATTTTGATTCTTGGGAGACTTGGGACAAAATAAAACAAATTTTAAGGGACCGAGAAATTGAGTATGGGGAATCCCCGCCTCCGGGAGTTTATCCAGCTTTATCCGCCCTAAAAGCGTACTCGCTTTTACAAGAAAAACAAACACCTAATTTTTCCCGGTCCAAAAAATTAAACAGCCCCTCCCGGTCCGCGAATTTAAAGAAATCTCACTCCAGGGAATTAGAAATTACAGCCCCTCCTTTAGAGATCTCTAACAAATTCCCTGAGAACAAAGGCCACCGGCCACGTGGCTCGAAACTTTATGAGAGGGATCCGCCATTTCATGAGTCAGCTCCTATGGAGCCTTCGGCGCCATTACTCTACCAAGAGGCGCCAGCGCCCTCTAGTGGGCTTTCACCTGTAATGGCATTTCCAGTTAATTTAAATCTGAGGGAAGACAAGCCAAATATATGGTATCCCTGGGAAACTCAAGAATTAAAAGAATTAAAAAAGGCTGTAGCAGAAGATGGTGTAAACTCACCATGGGCAGAATGTATATTACAAAATCTCGCTCATCGTGCCTGTACCACTAGAGATTGGAAAGATTTAACAAAAGCTGTGCTCCCAGGACCGTTATTCCTTAAATGGTGTGCATATTTTTCTGATGAATGCCATACGCAGGCTGAGAGGAATCAAACAACAGATCCTCCCATACCAATAACCTTTGGGATGCTGTTAGGAACTAGTGATCAGTATGCCACAGGAATTCAACAAGCAGCATTACCAGCTCCGTACCGAGAACAGGTGCGAGCTCTAGGGCTGGCAGCATGGAAAAAGCTAGAGGAAGGCCCCACAGAGCTTCCTATAGCTGGAATCACTCAAAAAGCTAATGAGGATTTAGCCACATTTATTGAGAGAGTGGAAAAAAGCCTTCAAAGGAAATTTCCACCTGGTACGATGAGGGACCAATTCGCCAAAATGTTAGTATGGGAAGGAATGACCGCAGATCACAAACTGGCCTGTGCTGGGTTAAAAGATAGGTCCTTGGGAAGATGGATTATTGCCACCAAAGATGTGGGTTCAACAACTCACCAATCTCAGATATTGAGCACTGCTCTCAATGCCCACACTGAGGTATTAGCAACAGTTTTAAATGGAAAAGGAACCTGTTTTAAGTGTGGACGGCAAGGCCATTTTAAAAGAGACTGCCCTAATGGCCATGGTAGGCCTCCAGAATGCTCCCCTGGCCAGACTCAAAGTCCAGCTGCCCCTAGAACACTCTGTCCTAGATGTAAAAGAGGATATCATTGGAAAAAAGTTTGCAGGTCTAAATTTGATATTCAGGGGAAACCTTTAAACTCCTAATGGGGCAGCCTCCAGCCCCGTTACATCAAGGAGGTTCCCCTGCTCCCAGTCCCCCTCAGGTCCATTGGACAGTTCCTATTGTTCCAGGGATTAGACCAAAGATGGATATTTATATATCAGGAAAGAAATTTCGTTGCCTAATTGATACTGGGGCAGATCGTACTATACTAAGGAAAGAAGAGATTCCACCCCAATGGGAACTAATCCCAGGGCCTCAGTTACTTGGAGTAGATGGAAACACTCATTCAGAAGAGACCAAAAATTGGCTTAAATGGAGAGATATAGATGGAAACCAAGGGGAAGTTCGTCCCCTTGTGGCCCTTGGATTAACCTCTAATTTATTAGGTCAAGACATCCTAGGAGAAGCTGAGGCTTACATTACTACAACCCATAGAGAGCTTAAAAATGATATGGGGAGAAAAACTTCCAATCATCAAATAGGGTTTCACTCCCAATCCTAAGGGCCACTGCTCCCCAAGTTTCTGCCATTCAATGGCGAGATGGCCCCCCAATCTGGATCGAGCAGTGGCCCCTTCCTACTGAAAAACTAAACCATTTGAGGGCAATTGTCCAAGAACAGCTAGCCCTAGGACACATTAGACCTTCTCTTAGCCCATGGAACAGTCCTGTTTTTGTTATACAAAAGGCCACAGGGAAATGGAGGATGTTACAAGACCTCCGAAAAATTAATGATAGGATGTTCCTTGTTGGCACACCTTTGCGTGGCCTTCCCTGGATCCCTTCTATCTCAAGAGATTTAACCTTAATTGTTATTGATATTAAAGATTGTTATTTTTCAATACCTCTTCATCCAGATGATTATGAAAAATTTGCATTCTCTGTCCCATCAACCAATTGTCATAAGCCAGATGAAAGATATGAATGGATTGTTCTCCCTCAAGTTATGGCTAATAGCCCAGCTTTTTGTCAATATTATGTTTCATGTCTTCTGTCACCATTAATGAAAAAATCACAGCTTACCTTATATGTCTATATGGATGACATCATCCTGGGAGCTGCTGATGTCCAACAACTAAACTCTGCTTACTTAACCCTTCGAGAGCTCTTAGAAAAAGGAGGATTACACATATCCAAGGATAAAATACAAACTATTCCTCCCTTTAAAATATTGGGGACAAAAATTAGCCTAGACTCGGTTTGTCCTCTCAAACCCCAACTTCTCATTCAAAAATCTTATTCCTTGACAGAGTTACAAAAGCTATTAGGAGAGCTAAACTGGTTAAGACCTTGGCTTCATATCTCTACTGAGGATTTATTACCTCTCTTTGAGTTGCTACGGGGAAAATCCCCCTCTGATGTGATTTTACTAGAAGAAAGTCATCTGTCAATATTACAAAAAGTCCAAGATGCCCTCAATTCAGCCCAATTGGCTCAATACCAACCAAAGCAACCTCTATATTTCTGGATTTTCTCAGGTGCTAAGCTCCTGACAGCTGTACTAACCCAGATGGGAAATCCATTAGAATGGATACATTCCCCTGTGGGAGGAGCACCTCGAGTTTATTCCCAATTAGATCAATTAGCAGATCTTGTAATAAAAGGAAGAGATACATCATTGAGGCATTATGGAAAAGACCCAGATATTTTAACAATTCCTTACCGTTTGTCAGATTTTGACTGGATACAGAGAAACAACCCTAGAGTCTCCTATGCATTAGAAGGATTTCTAGGAAAAGTTGACTGTCATTACGGGTCAAGCAAATGGACTTCTTCTTTCCCCAAACTGGAGTGGACTCCCCCCATCTTGTTCTCCAGCAAGCCACTCCCCAAGGCAATAAATGTCTTCACAGATGGAGGAAAAGAAGGGTCAGCAGTTGTAGTTTTTCACCCATCCTCAGGCCAAAGGACACAATACTTTGAAGCAGTTACTGGTTCTGCTCAATTTAAAGAATTATATGCTGTTGCATTAGCCTTGACCCATGTCCAAGAGCCTATGAATCTTTTCTCAGATAGTTTATATGTAATTAACCTATTACCTACTCTAAATGCCTCATATATAAAGATAGATAATAATCCTATCACCCCTCTGATGATCCAGGTTCGATCCCTGTTGAAGGGGCGTAATGAACCTATGTTCCTCCAACATCTTAGAGGACATCAAGGCTTATCTGGGCCCCTATCTGAGGGAAATCAAGCTGCTGACCGTTTGGCCACCACAGGTGTATTAACAGTTACAGTCCCATATCAACAAGACCTTCAGTTAGCTCAAGGTCTTCACAACCTTACTCATTTAAATTGGAGAGGTCTACATAATAAATTTCCTCTAATTCCTATAAAAGATTTAAAAAAGATTATAAGGACATGTAAATCTTGTTTGCCCTTCTTACAGGTCACACCTCTCCAGTCCCCTGGGGTAAATCCCAGAGGCCTAAGGCCCAACGCTATCTGGCAAACTGATGTAACCCATTATGTGCCATTTGGAAAATTAAAATATATATTTATGTCCATAGATACTTATTCACATGCTTGTTGGGCCACGGCACACTCTGGAGAAAGGGCTAAACATGCTGAAAGTCACTTTTTGCAATGCTTTGCTATTCTTGGATTGCCAAAACAAGTTAAAACTGATAATGGACCCTGTTTTGTGAGCAAATCATTACAAAAGTTCTTCCAAACTTGGTATATTAAGCATACCACAGGGATCCCATATAACCCAAAAGGACAAGCCATAATAGAAAGACATAATAAAACCTTAAAGGACCAATTAATAAAACAAAATGGGGGAAGCAACCCCCATGACCAGTTGAAAACAGCTATGCTTACTTTAAATATTTTAAATTTTTCCAAACAGCAGCCTCTGTCTGCATTTCAAAGACACTGGTCTAACCAAACGCCTTATATAAAAGTTGAGGTCCGATGGAAAGACCCATTAACTGGAGTCTGGAGAGGTCCTGATCCATTAATAAGTGCTGGCAGAGGTTTTGGATGTGTCTTCCCAATGGGAGAACAGAACCCTATATGGGTGCCTGCCAGAGATCTCAAATACTGCCAATCCGACCAAAATGACTACCCAGGAGCACAAGCTCTTGAGGAGTGATCCTTTCTTTTTTCCACAGAAATGAAAAAACCGTGACAAAGCTCCTGTCCTGCTGTGATTAAACTTCTCATCACATCCGTTTCAAAATTCATCAAAGACACTATCCTGGACTCCTTCTTTGTCAGCATCTCAACCCTCTGCGATGAGAGAAGAAGGACTGTGCCATTCCTGTGACAATTATCTGGACTTTATGCTAGACGACTTCCTTTGGACTCTGAGAGAAGAGCGCTATATCTTAGGACAATTGTCTAGACTTTGTGCTGGACGGCTTCCTTTGGACTCTAAGAGAAGAGTCCTATTCCTTTGACAGTCATCTGGACTTTATGCCAAAAGGCTTCCTTTAAACTGAACTAAATAGATGGACTTTCTCTTTTTGGTGAAATCCCTGCTAAATAGATGGACTTTCTCTTTTTGGTGAAATCCCTAATTGTCATTGTCTTTGTGTGCACCTTTAGCCCTATAGAACTAGCCAGATACAGCTGGGTGGTCTACTGTCACGCTGAGCTATAGCCCCATAGGCTTGGCCACGGTCCTTAACAGGATGCAGAGGTATGCCATCCAGTCAAGCCTTCCCAAAGGTGACTGTCATGTCCCGTGTGCTCCCCTTGGCCACCTGCTGGCCCTACGTATGTCCACCTAAGTTGCTAGAGTGATAGCAAATAACAGGTAAGATTTTTCCCAGAGAGGAGAAGTCGACCTAGCCGGGCACACTCTCTATGAGTTGGACACCCTACAAGATGGGACATCCCATTTAAATATAAATGGAGAGACCCATTTTTTAAATAAACAAAAAAAGGGGAATTGTTGAGACTATGTCTGCCAAGGGGCAAAGTTTTGACTGCTTACCACGCCTTAAAGGACCGGGGCTAAACCAAGGGGTGTGGCTATGATGTAGCGTGAGAGACTGAACCGCCTTGCTTGCTGATTGGTTAGTTCTAGGCCTATTTAAGTCAATGCTTGTTCAATAAATCTGAGTTCTTCTGGCATCCAGCGTGCGATAAAAAACTCCCTGGGTGTGGCGTGTTTCTGCTCATCAGGCAGAGGTAGGCAGATTGCTATTTTTGCCCTTAAGCTCATTCTCGCCGAGTAAGTTATATTTTCCTGCAGGCAGGAAAAACTTCCTTTTAGGGCCCAAAAGGAAGATAGCTTAGAACTCGGCCCCATTTATAACTCAGCAACCCCGGCATTTTCAGTTTTATTTTTTCTTATTTTACTAAATTCTCTTTCAATTTCATCTAGGTTAGGGCTTTTTTTTTTTTTTTTTTTTTTTTTTCTTGTTATAGTTCTCCCTGTTGTGTTTACAGTGACTATATCAAATGGCTTTCAAAATCATTTCTGTTCTTTTTTTTATTTTTATTTTTTGTATCGGGAATTGAACCCAGGGGTGCTCAACCACTGAGCCACTTCCCCAACATCTTTTACGTTTTATTTTGAGACAGAGTCTTGCTAAGTGGCTTAGAGTCTCATTAAGTTGTTGAGGCTGGCTTTGAACTTGCTGCCTCAACCTCCTCATCCTCTGGGATTACAGACATGCACCACCATGCCCCACTCATTTCTGTTCTTGTTGTATGCTCTATTCTTGAAACCTTGGAATCCCTTGAGGGTGCTCTTTCTTGCCTATCTTTTCACATTTCTTATAAGTTTACCTTCCCTGGCTGTTCATTCAGTATTGAGCCTCTACCATGTGTGCATACCAGGATGGATGCTTGAAGTACAATGATAGCAAAAGCTCTGTTCTTGAGGGGCTTTTAATCTGTTGAGGATAAGACATTATTCAAATAAAATGTTAACAGTTGTAAATTTGCATTAATAGTAAGATATTAAAGGAACAGCACATAGAGAATATAAAAGCTCATAAGAAGGGATTTTGACTACTACTCTAGTCTAAATAATGTTATTTATTTAGATATCCCTATTCTTGCTTCTCTCTCTCTCTCTCTCTCTCTCTCTCTCTCTCATACTGAGGATTGAACTCAGGGGGCACTCTACTTCTGAGCCACCTCCCCAGCCCTAATTTGTACTTTATTTAGAGACAGGGTCTCACTGAGTTGCTTAGTGCCTCGCTGATGCTGAGGCTGGCTTTGAACTCATGATCCTCCTGTCTCATCCTCCTGAGCTGCTGGGATTACAGGTGTGCGCCACAGTGCCCGGCTCTTGCTCCTTTTATGTTTACGCATTCCTTTTAGAAACATAGTTTAATCATTTTGATATGGTAAATCTACCTGTAGGTGAATCACATCCAGAACCCATAGGGTGAAACTCCATTTCTAAGCTTAGTGTCTTTTCCAAAACTCTGACTCAATTTCTGCTTCCTAGCACTGCTCCTGTGTAATATCTCAGACACTAAAATTCAGTATGGTGATCTTTTTGTAGAAAAACCGTTTTCCTTTTCTTCCCATGTTCTGTTAAGGATATTACACCCACACAGGGTCCAAGCTATCAATCTGGCATTACCTTTAATTCCTTGCTCTTCCTCACCCCACTTTAACCAATTTGCCCCATTAGTGAATGCGTTTCACTTAGAGTTTTAAAAAGAAAGTTATTGCGTACCAGTGTAAGCTGCCTATTGTGGCCAGCCACGGTGCCGCGGGAAAATTCTCGGAGGCAGAGTTAAGCTTTTACTACTTTTACTTCTACTTTCTTAGAGAGAGCTTAGAGTCTTAGAAAGAAAGATAGAGAAAGATTTCTTCTTGTCTTCTTAGCTTAGAGTCTTAGAAAGAAAGATAGAGAAATATTAGAGCTTAGCTTAGAGTAAGATTCTTAGCTTAGAGTAGAGCTTAAAGAAAGATCTCTTCTTTCTTCCTTCTTCTGTCTTCTGTCTTCTGTCTTCCTCGGGAGCCTCGGCCTTACTCTGACCAGTCCTCTGGAGCCTCGGCCTAACTCTGGCCAGTCATTACTTCTTCTATCTGGTTTCTCTTCTGTAACCGCTCTGCCTACGTTCTGGCCGCTCTGATTCTTCTGACCGACCGAGTGACTGCCCGGCTGACTGAATTCTCCGTTCTCCTAACTCGGACCGCTTTCACCCGGTTATATACCTTCAGGTTTGCGGGTGCCTACAGGTGCGTCACATACATATCAGGTGGAACCCATGGCTTCCAGCTAGCTACAACAGCCCTTCCCAATTAGGGCTCCTTCATACCAGAAAGGTCAATCACAGTCTATTTTCTGCCTGCTGTTCTTATTGGTCCTCTACTTTTGTTCTGGAAAATATTGTAGTTTTTTTTTTTTTTTTTTTAACCTTTTGTAGTTTCCCAAATGCTTTTTATTCCCCACCCCCAAATAATATCCTGTATTTCCCTCTCCCACAACAGGTGTCATCTAAAATATCATTGACAGTGCAGTACTTAAGAAAGCCAACTCTGGAGTCAGAAAACCCTTGATTCAAGTCTCAAATCTACAATTCACCAACAAGGGGCTTCTAGATTCGTTAACTAGTCATAGTGTTCCTCAATATTTAACTTGTAAGGCTGGGATAATAACAATGCATTGCACACAGGGTTAAGATTAAATGAAATAAGCCAGAGGGTATAATACACTTAAACTACTATTGATGATGTTATTGCTACTTGATTAAAGTGTTTTTGTCTTTATAAGTGTATTTCTGATATTTTCTTTTCTTTCTTTTTTTTTTTTTTTTTTTTTTTCTTGTACTGGTGATTGAACTCAGGGGCACTTGACCACTGGGCCACATCCCCAGCCCTTTTTTTTGTTTGTTTGTATTTTATTAGAGACAGGGTCTCACTGAGTTGCTAAGTGCCTCGCCATTGCTGAGGCTGGCTTTGAACTTGCGATCCTCCTGTCTCAGCCTCCCAAGTGCTGGGATTACAGACGTGCGCCACCACACCTGGCTTATTTATGATGTTTTCTTAACAAATAGATTTTTCCTCTTGTACATTTCCATGCAGATACTTATATGTATAATACCCAATTGCATTTATCTATCTATCAATCTATTTACATGTATCTAACTACACTGAAATAATCAGTAGAGGTATCTAACTACCATGAAATAGTCAGTGTAGTTAGGGGATTTAAAAAAAACTACACATTCTATGGGCCAAGAACCTTTACTGTGCTAAGAACCTAGAAAGAATGTAATGAATATTTGTTCAAAGAAAAAGAATAGTATAAGAAATACTATATTCTGAAATTAGTACATATTGGTTCCTGTATCCAGTGTTCTCTGATTTAGCTGAGAGATTGTCTGAAAAATGTAATATTTTTAGTGCTCAGATTCAGCATATCTTGACACCCTGAACTTCAGGTTTGCAGGCAGCTCTCCAGAATTTCTATGTGCTGTCCTTGAAAGCAGTGAGAGGTGTATATTTTATTTAAGGTGACATTGAAAATAACATTGACTACTTTGAATGATGTGGAATTATAAATTATATTACTACATGTAGACTGATAAGAAAGTTTTAATCAGCCAGAAGTAAAGAAATATAGCTTTTTAAATTTATAATAGTAGTATGTATTACAATTCATAGTGTACATATATAGCATCTTTTTACATACAACTGTTTGTATACAAAGTATATTCATACCATTCAGGTCTTCAGTCATGCATTTAGGATAATGATATCCATCTCATTCAACCACCAATTTTTTTTCCTTCCCCCCCTTTGCTCCCTCCTTTCCCCTCCCTTTCCTTTGACCATTCTAGTATTCCTCTAATCCTATGTACCCCCATCCAACTGTGAACTAGCCTCCTTATATCAGAGAAAACATTCAGTATTTGGATTTTTGAGATTGACTAATTTCACTTAGCATTATATTCTCCAACTTCTCCAACTTCATCCATTTACCTGCAAATGCCATTATTTTATTCTCTCTTATTGCTGAGTAAAATTCCATTTTGTATATATACCACATTTTCTTTATCCACTCATCTACTGAGGGACATCTAGGTTGCTTACACAACCTACCTATTGTGAATTGTGCTGCTATAAACATTGAAGTGGCTGTGTTACTGTAATATGCTGTTTTTAAGTCCTTTGGGAATAGACCCAGGAGTGGGATGGCTGGGTCATAGGGTGGTTCCATTCCCATTTTTCCAAGAAATCTCCATACTGCTTTCCATAGTGGATGCACCATTTTGCAGTCCCACAAGCAATGTATGAGTGTGCCTTTTTCCCCACATCCTCTCCAACATTTATTGTTGTTTGTGTTCTTGATAGCTGCCATTCTGACTGGAGTGAAATGAAATCTTAGAGTAGTTTTGATTTGCATTTCTCTAATTGCCAGCGATGTTGAGCATTTTTTCATGTATTTGTTGATTAATTTTGTATCTTCTTCTGAGAAGTGTCTTTTCAATTCCTTAGCCCATTTATTTATTGGGTTATTTGGGGTTTTTTTTTTTTTTTGGTGTTAAGTTTTTTGAGTTCTTTATATATTCTAGAAATTAGTGCTGTATCTGATGTGCATGTATTAAATATTTGTTCCCAATTAGTTGGTTCTCTATTCACCTCACTGATTGTTTCTTTTGCTGAGAAGAAGCTTTTTAGTTTAAATCTATCCCATTCATTAATTCTTGGTATTGATTCTTGCACTACAGGATTCTTATGAAGGAACTTGGGGCCTAATCCTACATGTTGGAAATTGGAGCTTACTTTTTCTTCTATTAGGCGTATTGTCTCTGGTCTAATTCCTAGGTTCTTGATCCACTTTGAATTGAGTTTTGTGCATGGTGAGAGATAAGGGTTTAATTTCATTTTGTGGCATATGGATTTCCAGTTCTCACAGCACCATTTGTTGAAGAGTCTATCCTTTCTCCACTGTACATTTTTGGCGCCTTTGTCTAATATAAGATAGCTGAAATTATATGTATTAGTCTCTGTGTCCTCAATTCCGTATCATTGGTCCACCAGTCTGTTTTGGTGCAAAATCAATACACATAAGTCAAAAGCATTTTTGTACATCAGCAACAAAGCCTCTGAAAGGGAAATGATGAAAACTACCCTATTTACAATAGCATAAAAAAAACAACAACCCTGGGAATCAACTTAACGAAAGAGGTGAAAGACCTCTATAATGAAACTGTAGAACATTAAAGAAAGAAATTATAGAAGAACTCAGAAGATGGAAAGATCTACCTTGATCTTGGATAGGTAGAATTAATATTGTCAAAATGTCCATACTACCAAAAGCATTATATAGATTTAATGCAATTTCAATCAAAATCCCAATGTCATTCTTCAAAGAAATAGAAAAAGCAGTCATGAAATTCATCTGGAAAAATAAAAGACCCAGAATAGCCAAAGCAATCCTGAGCAAGAAAAGTGAAGCAGGTAGCATCACCATACCAGACTTTAAATTATACTATTGTGCAATAGTAACAAAAATAGAAATATAGCTTTTTATAGAAAATGCAGTTTTTTTAAAAAAAAAAAAAACTATCTTCTTTGATCAGAGACAGATGATTTCTGCCTTCTATCCTTGGTGACTAGCACCTATCCTTGCAACTTTATAGAACATAAATTAAGGCTCCCTTTTTTTCCTTTTGGTTCAACATTATCATCAATTATTTTGATGCAGACATTTATGACATGCCCATCAAATTTGCAGATTACATAAAACTGGGACAAGCAGTGAATATGTCAAAATACAGAAAGACCAGGAGCTTGACAGGATCAAATGTAATAACATTCTAATATTTGCTAGTTTAACATGAAGTTTTAACTAGATATACAAAACAAGTTTTGCAAATGCATGTATAACTCCAAAAATAATATTAAATGCATTATATATCTATCTATTTATCTATCCAAGGTTTGTTGATCTGTCTATGACTATTGGGTTCATTGAAAACTAAATTTTTGATTAGGGAGTAATAACCCTGAAATGAATCAGGGTAGTATAGAGGAATCTAATGTATAACATGGTGACTAAAGCTAATAATAGGGTTTTTTGCACCTGAAATTTATTAGGAAAGCAGATTCTTGGTGTCTTCATCACCTCCACCCTAACACACAAATGTTAACTGCTAATCATGTTTGGTGGTAGATGTGTTAATTAATTTGACTATGGTAATCACTATACAGTATATAGGTATTTCAAATGATCCCAATGTTGACTTTGAATATGTAAAACTTTATTTTCATTAGTTGTTTTTAGAAACAGACTGTATTAATCTAGTTGAAAATGGCTGATTTGTCAAGACGTGGTGGTAAAGGTGAGCTAGTTGTTCACCTTGTCTTGTGAGAGGTGGGTGTTGCATAGTGGAGTGAGGTAGGATAATCTGGAGGGTCTGTTTGCTCCTAGGAACAGATATTTGAATAAGTTGTTTTTGTTCCCCTTTTGTGCCTGTGTTGGGTAGGGGAATGGATGGATGAAAAATCAGGCTGATAGACATAGTCCTTCTTTCATTCTCTTATCACCTAAGAATTTTAGATGTGCGAATTGCCTATACATCAGGGTACAAAATAGAGCATTTTGGCTGCCATAGAGAAATTCATATTTACATAACCATTACAACAGGTAGAAATAGGAAAGAAGCAATTCGATCATGAATTTGATAGGAAAAATTGAATCAGTAAAGCAACTAACCTAACTATGGATTTGATATTAATGCATACAAAAACTGCATTAAGTCATAAGTTAAAATTGTAAGTCTTAAAATCTAACTTTGCTATTAGTATATACTGTGCCTCTGTCTTTCTGTATTTCTTAAATGAGGATTATTTTTTCATAGTCCTCATTTCTAGAACATTCAGTTACTCTATTAAAATTTTAAGTCTGTCAGAGATAGTTGATTGCCAAACAATCATTTGTCCAAATAGCTGGTCTAATTTAGAACTAACCAAAAATTTCAGAAATTTAATTTTCTGCTATTAAGCCTGGCTCAATTAGGCAATTTTAGGCATGAACAATAAGAATTGAACAACCACTTCAATCCAGATGATGGTTCTAGTCACCTGAAAATCATTGTTATTGATTATCATAATGTTACCTGGCTTCTTATCAAATTTTAACACTTAAAAGGACGGAATGTTTTGAAATCACATGGGAAAACTAAGATAATGCAATGAAATAATACATAAGAAATTATATATTCCAGTTATGTCACTGAATAAAGGAGAAGGGGCAGTTCACAAACTGAGTATGTAGGTATAAAATCTATATTTTGATGGATTCGAATAGACATTTTGAAATGCAAAATAATTCTTTGATTATGAATCCAAAAAATCTTTATATAGAGTGTCACATGTGGTCGACAAGGCATAGAACTTACAGTCTAGTGGAAATATGCACAAATAAATAATTGCAGTTGGCGGGCAAATGGGGAAGCACAAGCTCAGAGACAGGTGTCCTAACCCAGATATGGGGTCCAGGACAGCAGAGAGAGCATAGTGTCTAAAATGAGAAGGTGTTGGCTACAGAGAGTAATGGGAGAGACAGGAAAGGAGAATGCTGTCAATGCCTGCTACTGCACTTGATTCACTGCTGTCTTACTACATATGACAAGGCTTTTCAAAGTGTGCCTTGATGAGCAAGCACATTCTGCTTAGATATAAAGTGACCTAGAAATGGAAATTTACTGTGGGTGAATGGTAATGTTACTTTTATTCATTCTGTAACCAGAAAATATTTTGCTAGAGGAATAAAGGTGAAGGGATAACTTGATGATTTAAACTCCCCAAACTGTTAACTAAAAACATAACTGAAAAGAGTGATATATATTTCTTCCCCTTTAGACCTTTTTTCTTTCAAACCATCTGTTTCAAAGAGCTTGGGCATGGCTGACAGAGAAGCAAACCCTGCTAGGGCAGTGATTGAGCAGGGTTTTCTTTTACTTGGGTAAGAACAGTCACATAATTCCTCTAGCGTGGCTATTTTTTGTCTTTGTCTTCATAATGTCATCATGTATGTGTTTATACTGATGATATATTTTATTTTCTTCTAACTATTTTATTTGCCTTTAAATAATACTGAAATAGGTGTTCAAAATGAAATCTTTTAAGAAAATATTTGCATTCTTGACCTTTACATATTTAAAAGATGTTTTTAAAACAACAAAACATATATTTACTGTGACTCAAGTGCAGTACAGTGGACATATACATGGGATTTTTTATTTTATTTTCACTATACTTGTATACTCAGAACAAAGCACCCTCTGTAATCTCTTAAAATGGAAACTGTACATATGATACTGTAGCATAGATCATAAGAGAGCTAAACTTAAAAACTAAGATTTAGAGATAGTCATTTATTTCAAATGCCTATATTTATATTAAAATTGTTACATCTCACTATCTAAGAAAGATTTTAATAGCAATCTTATTATATGGGTTAGACATTACCAAATTCATTACCTTCTGGATAATAATTGTCAGCCTCTCACCATTATCCATCTGATTTCTTTACCAGCTTTTTCCCTTTCCTGACTTTGTATTCATAATGAGAAATGTTAGCAATAATGGCTTTAATAATGGCAATACTGTCTTGAATTTTTATAGCACATTTCCTCTGAGAGGTTTAAAGTGATTCAGATGAATTTCCTCGTTTCCACTGGCAACTTTCCAATGAGTGTCAGAAGGAATGCAACCTCAGCTTTACAACCATCTTTTCCATCCCCTTTATGTGACTGATTATTTACTTCCATCATGTGAACTTGCTCTCTTCCTCACCCTATCCCCAGTTGATTATTCCCCTCTAAAGTATGTTCAGTGTGTGTGTGTGTGTGTGTGTGTGTGTGTTTGTGTCTTCATTGGTTCTAACTCCTCTCTCCTCCTACTGTGTGTACATCTGGGGGCTTAGCAATGCTTTAGACTGAGGAACATAAAATAGAAATGCAAGTAGCTTGCTGGAAGCAATACTTAACAGAAGTGCCAATTCTGTTTATCAGAAATCTGACTACTTAACTTTAGCTCATGGAATATGGCAATTTTCACATATAGGAAAGAATAGGTTTCACTAAAATCCATCTTATAAAATATTCAAATTTGTATGAGTTGGATAGGAACACCAAAGCAAGCAGGAAAGGCTGGGAAATGTTGGATGACATACTTTGTACGCTAAGAGTATTTGATTAAGTGACATTTCTCTGTGGATTTCTTGTCATTAGCTACTCACTAGTGTCAGACCTGCCTATGCAATTGTTAAGCATTTGGATTATATTGAAGTGATACAGGCTGGGAAAAATAAAGAGCAGCTCATGGATACAGACATTATTTTTTCCTTGTAATCTTTATTCTACTGATAGTTTTTTGTTATTGTTGGTTTTAGCACTTAAAAAGCATTCTAAACGTAAAAGAAAATATCAAGTCAATCACGTTTTTACATCTCAAAAATCTTAAAAGAAAAGATGATACTCAAAAGTAAAATACAAAATCATGTAAATGGTTATATTTAAGCCAAATTCTCATGAAAAAAATTAATATGATTGAGAAATTACATTAAAGTAATTTACTTTTATGGGAGAATAAATATTTAAACATCTATATTTATAGTGTTCAGCAGTTACAATTGCTGTTCTAAAGTAAAAGATGGATATCACTTTTCCTGGGATGCTACAGCAGCTATTCATTTTTCATTTGTATAGTAAGATTTTGATTCAAATGCCATACTATATCTTTTGTAGTATATGTATATGTATATATACATATAAACATTTTAAAATTCTGAACATTTAGGTTACTCTGTAGGTTTTCACAATTAAAAACATATTTAAAATGATGATATTTAATATTATTAAGAATATATTTAAAATGGCATATTATATTGGTGTGTGTATATATTTTTGAGGGAATAAAACCCTGCAATCAAAAAAAAAAAAAACATTTGGCATACATGTCCTCAAATGCTAAAATTTATGATTAAAATACTCTAATTTTCTACATACATAAACTAATTGGGCTCTTTAGATGATCTGCTTTGTTTTAACTGGGGTGGTTTTTCCTTTGTTGCATCTCCCTAGTAATGCCTAAATTTGACTTATATCATGATCAGTTTATAATTTATCAACTGAGCTAGGCTGTGCTTTTCAGTTGCTTAGTCAAACAAATAGGTGTTGCCATGAAGGTATTTTGTAGATGTGATTAACACCCCCAATCAACAGCTTTTAAGGAGATTATTCTAGAACACCTGGGTGAGCTGATTCCTTAAATTGAAAAGTCTTAAGAATAGAACTATCATGTATTCAGGAAAGAAGAAATTCTTCCTGTGTATGACAGTTTATGTCTGGAGGTGCTAGCCTGCCCTTCCTGGAAGCCTGCCCTATAGATTTCATATTTGCCTCGTCAGTTTCTATAATCCTTTAAGTCAACTCCTTGTAATAAATAAACAAATAAATAAATTATTGTAATAAATCTCTGTGTGTGTATGTGTGTGTGTGTGTGTGTGTGTGTGTGTGTGTGTGTGTGTGTGTCCTACTTGTTCTAGTTCTCTGGTTGAACCCAACTAATACAACCTATAACGGCCATGTCTGATCTCCAACTTCCCTTCTTTCAATAGCTCACCTGAACCATCTTTCAGAAATCACTATAAAAAATCACTAGTAATATAGCTCAGAGGTAGAAACTTTGCATAGCATTCTGCAAAGCCCTGTGTTTGATTCCTAGCACACCTGAAAAAAAATGTTACTGAGTTGTTTTTACAGGAATTTCTACATGACCCTGTCATTTTGATGTAAGGCTCTATATATTATTCTTGCTTTTTGCAAATATTTACTTCATATATTATCATAACTTAAAGATTCTTTTTCCACATTCCTCTGTCTACTGACCAAGATGGACTTTAACATTCCCCTCAGCTTTCTTCCTGACCATAGGTCTTTGACTTCCCTTAGAGCATTTTCTTTAAAAAACTTTTAATTGTAAATTCTTTATCTGTAAAACATTAGCCCAGCCTCTTGCCAGTTTTAGAACCCAGGGGTATCTTTCTCAGGAAGCCATCCCTTTGAAATGTCATCATCAAGGAAGATAGAGCTCCTATCTCCAGGTCTCTGTGGGAGGGGAAGATTCTAATTTCCATAATCGCCAATTAGCAGACACAGATGCCCTAGTCACATTGACATCCTTTGCACCTCATGTCCTTCAGTACTTTTCCACCAGCTCATCTTGGTGTTTAAAAACTCTCCAGACCTTTGTTTTTGAGGAGTAGTGTTCAGTCTCATTCATTGCAACAGTCTTGACCCCTATCACAACAGTTTTGAACAAGGTCTTTCTTGCTGTTTAGTTCTCTCCAGTGCAAAAGATCTTCGACCCACAAAGGATTATAAGAATAGAATATATGTTTTTCATGTTTTCAGTAATTTGGGAAGTGTGAATTAATTTAAATAAGATTTTGTATTGAGATCACATAAATTTTGGCATAACTGTATTTTGATAGCATAATCCATTTATCAAAATATATTTTAGTAATTGTACAGTTTTTTGCATATATAAGAACTATAGATTATTATAAGGTGACTGTTCTGAGTTAATTAAACAGAAGTAGTTTATGTCATGGTGTTACCACTATGATAATTTAGGTAGTATCACTTTGTTAATTGTCACCATAGATTTCCTCTGGGCTTTTTTTACCTGTCCTCTTTTGTTTTATTTTTTCCCTCTTCCATTTTAAACCCTGTCCTGAAGACTAGGAATACAAGAAAATAGTGGTCATTAGTGAGAGAGAAAAGAAGGTATTAAAATACAGGTAGAAAAGAGATGGAAAAGAAGGACAAGGATAAAAATATTTTATTTCAAAAGTTTGGTATACTTTTTCAGGCCTGTCACTCTCCAAGCTAGTCTTTTTTCCCAAGCCTGCTAATCCTAAATTCTTGGGAAATCTGAAAATCAGCCTGTGCATCATTAATTAGTCCCTCAATAAATTAATCAGAAAAAGACAAAATCTCTTTTTAAATGTTTTTATTAGTATATTATAGATATGTATAATAGTGGGGCTCATTTTTACATAATCATACATTCATGGGATATAATTTGCTCCACTTCAATCCCCAGTACTTCCTCTTTTCCTCTCCTCCTCCCTATTCCTGTTTTTCTTCCTCTATTGGTCTTCCATTTATTTATCTCTTTAGTTAGTGCTTTATAGGTATATAATGGTGGAATTCACTGTGGTATATTCATTTATGTATATAGCATATTTTGTCAATTTTATTCAGCAGTTCTTCTCTTTTACAATTGCTTTTCCCTTTCCTTCAATCCCATTTCCCCACTCCACTGATCTCCCCCCTATTTTTATGGAATGACCTTTTCTGTCTTACTTTGCTCTAGCTTCCACATATGAGAGAAAATATTCAACCCTTGACTTCCTGCATTTGGCTTATTTCACTCGGCATGATGTTCTCCAGTTCCATCCATTTACCAGCAAATGCCATAATTTTATTCTTATTTATGACTGAGAAGAACTCCATTGTGTATGTATACTGTATTTTCTTTATCCATTCATCTGTTGATGAGTACGTGGGCTGGTTCCATAACTTGGTGATTACGAATTATTCTACTATAAACACTGATGTGGCTGAAGATACAATATCTTGTGGAACCTATCATTTAGAGGATTTTCCAGTCCTATCTGTTGATCAGATTATAGACATCATGTCAGTCTGAGGAATCTAAGATTCCCTAGACCCCCAGAAACCATCTTGAGACCAGTGGACTGATGTCATTCCCACATACCTTTATACCCATCCCTTATCAAATTTCCTTTAAAAGAAGAGCTAGGAAGTCCTAAAACATATCTTTCACTCTAAGATGGCTCACATTCTCCCTTGAATATATATTCCTTGCTTTACATCTAAAAGCATCTCTTTTGAGATTGCCCCCATTCTCCCTTGAATGTATACCTAGTTTATTAAATTGATCACTGTCATTGCCTATATGTCTTTTATGTCAACTATGCCAAGAACCATGCTAGTCCTGAGTGGAGAGCCCCCTTCTTTCTTAGGAATCCCTTGGACTCTTCTTTTTTATAGTTGTCAATGGACCTTTATTTTAATTATTTATTTTTATGTGGTGCTGAGAATTGAATCCAGTGCCTCACACATGCTAGGCAAGCTCTCTACCACTGAGCTACAACCCCAGCCCTCTTGAACCCTCTTAAAAGATACCTTTTCTCTGGTGGCATTTGTATTTTTTGTGCCCTGCACAGAGCTTGTGTTGCTATCTCAAAATCATTTGATTGCAATATCTTAACCAGAGTCCAGATGGTTCAGCTCTTGAAGATAGTTTAGGAAGTTGTGAAAAGTCCTAGAGAGAGGTTCTGTTTGGATTTCGTGTGTTTTAGAAAATCCTTAATTACTTCCTGTCATTTTTCTGAAATCACAAGTCTTTCTAGTTTGTATCCATTATTGTTTTGTTGTTTGTTTGTTTTTTGACAGTATTGGGCATTAAACCCCCTGACACTTTACCACTGAGCCCTTTTTATCTTAATTTTTGGACAGGATCTAGCTAAGTTGCTCAGACTGGCCTTGAACTTGAGATCTTGCTGCTTTGGCATCCCAAGTCACTGGATAAGGGGCATGCACCACTGTGCCTGGCCATTAGTTAACAAAACTAGGGTAGCTGCTGGTTAGTATAATCAGTGTTCCAGAGAATACATTGTGACAAAGCAAAGGAAGTGTTACTGAGGAAATTTGGACGTTTAACCACATACAACTGGAAAATATATAGAGGAACTCTGGTACAAACCTGTAAGTTTTACAGACAAAGCTTGCCAAACATAAAAGTAGCTTCTATTAATTGTCTGCTCATCTTTTAATCAACTTTGCATAACTGTGACCAAAGTGTTCAGTAAGAAAAACTTCAGGGAGGAAAAGTTTATTGTGGCTCATAGTTTCAGCTAACTCCATTCCTCTGTGCTGAAGTGAGGCAGGACTTAATTGTGAAAGGGCATAGTGGAGGGAAGTTGCTCAGTTCAAGACAGCTAGGAAGCAGAGAGAGTGAGAGTTCTGCTCACCAGGAATAAAATATAAATTCCAAAGCCACATTTCTGGTGACCTGCTTCCTCTAGCCACACTGTACTTGCCTACAGTTAATACTCATTAATCCATTCAAATTATTAATCCATCAAATGGATTGATCCACCAATTAAATTGTACCTCTCCTAATCTAATCATTTCACCTGTGAAAGTTTCCGCATTTTATTTTGGGGGACCTGAGCTTTTGCGGGATACCTCATATCCAATCCATAGAAGTTCATATTAAACTTTAAGACTATAGTTATCTTGAAGGAAAATAATATTGATGTTATTATATTATTGATAATATTTGTGCTAGAACTTAACAATTGATTAACATTGAGAATGATCTATGTTTAAGATTTGGTACTGTATTTTCATATAAAAAGAATTCTCACCAATTTCCTTTTAGGGAAAATATCTTTTGAACCATTTTTTTTTTTTTTTGCAAGAAGTACTACAACCTTATTCAACTATGATTCAAAGAAAGTAAATTACAGAATAGTCTATTTGTGTTCCCCCAAAAAGTTTTATTATAAATATTTCCCAATATCTAAAAATAAATCCTTAAAGTAAAATAAAAATAGTATGCAATAGCATGCTGGTTTACGCTTGACATTCAGGTATTCAGATTGAAGTTGTTGTGAAAGGAGAAATCCTACTTTTATTTTGAGTTAAAATAGATCACAGTGTTTATTATGAGGATCTCCACTTTTCATTAGAGTTTGATCTATAGTTATATCAAAAAGAAAGGACACATCAAACTCACTACTATTGTTTATAGGAGGGATATATATGAGTGAGTAGGACACAATTTTAATTATTCACCTGAAGTTAGACTAAGAAAATATCTTATTATCCATCTAGGTATTAAAGTAAAACCTGAAAGGAGATAGAAAATCTAACAAGAGAAAAAAAGGAGTATCTTAATTTAGTGTAAGCAGCAAACACTTATCAAACCAAGATAATACTGTGAAAAATTCAATTATTGCCTCATTAGCTCAACTGACAGTTTATTCACTTACCCATTTAACAGTGATTTTCTCACCTGTACTTTGTGCCAAACGTTGGGCTAGGCAATCGGCAATAATAAAGAGAAATATGATTCCTGTCCTCATTTAGTAGAAGTTTGCTGGAAGAGGTAGAATTTAAATAAATGATGGCAGACATATGATGATTGAATTAAATAACATGAAGAAAAAGTAGAGAGTCTATTATTGATAGAGCTTTTCTTTCTTTCTTTTTTTTTTTTTTTAATGATGTTCTGGTAGGATGGTTCTTCCTGTCTCTTTTGGCTAGCTCCTAGCAATTAGATAGCAAAATGTAGGGCTGGACTACAAGTGCCCAAAGGTGAGGGAATCTGTAAACAGCTCCTTTAACTGGACAGGTGATTGATTGGGTGAAGGACATGGCAAGACTCTGCTTCCGAGGCAGCCTGACCCTAGCTCAGGGTCACTAGCTAGATGGGAGATGCTCTAGCTTCTCCTGTCCTGGCTTCCAGAGTTGGAGTTCCTGCAGCCTGGATCACTGAACACTCTCACAAAATCAAATAAAGACTGATAAACTTATATCACAGTTAAAGGTTAAGATGAACTTAAATATTAAAACTAAGAAGAAAATTAGAAACTATTTCATTTTTCAAAGAAGGAAAATTAAAAGCTCTAGTAAAAGTACAGAAGAAAAGAAAGTAAACTAGATGAGGCTGAAAATAAGGTACATAAGTGCTAAAATTAGTAGAAAGCTGAAAGATAAAATTAGAAAATTGAAGAAATGTACTTTTCAAGCATTTTAATAAAACAAAGACAATATTAAAATACATGATGATGTTTTAGTGTAAAAATCTTCAATTAATATAAAAATTTAAAACAATAAACCACAAAGTAAAGCTAAGATCCATAAAATTAAAAGCTAAAAGAATAGTAGAGAAAATAAGAAATGGCTACATAGACATACAAATATAGGTAAAATATGTTTGTGGTGGAGAGAGGATATTGGCAAAGAGGGAAGCTAAGCCAGACATGGGACTTCTGACATGACTGAGGGCAGTGGCTGTATCCCAGAGCATTTTGTTGTTGTTGTTGTTTCTTGTGGGCAAAGACAGAGGGGCCACAAACAGCCCTTGGTCTCTCTGCCTCCCAGAATACTCCCAGAGGATCCTGCCTCCTGTGGTCTATCTGGGAAAAGGCTGTAATGCTGCAATCTTTTGGCGCTGAGCTGAGAGGGTCCTGCAATAGCTGGAAGACATAGCCAAATTATTTCCATCTGTATGTAAATTTAATGCATCCATAATGAGAACTAAACCCCAAATGTCTAGCATTTTACCTAATGTTATAGACTGTATGCCATATAATAAAAGGAGATTTATAAACAGCACAGAAAATAAAAGAGCACATTTGCACTATAGGAAGAATCTCTAAAGTATTTAGGCAGTTATCTTCCTGTAATTCCCAAGTTTGATGAACACTACCATCAGCAAGTTTACATACAATCTCCTGAGTATGCTATTGCTCTGCATTTATTAGTTGCTTCAAAGACACTCTCTAAACTTTTTCCAAAGTTGCTTAATTTCAAAATGTTAAAAAGCAAATCCCTGACATGAAGACAGCAATGTCAATACTAATGAAATGTTTTTATTGGTTTTTGCCAAAAAACTTAGGTAGCTCTTAATATCTGCCTAACAGTTGCCAGAAAATGTAGTTTTTCAGTCTTGTCAGGTTGCCACAAGGTATATAGGTTGTTTCTAGAGTGATGGAATGATCTATATTACCTGTGGGAACATGTGGGTTGTTTGATATTGAAGAGCATTTTCCCAGCTGTAGACTCAGAAATGGAGAACTATGTGCAGCTCTACTGGTATGAGCCCTGGGAATCATACCCATCATGGGCAGAGGGAAGCAAAATGGGCAGAGAGGGTAGGCAAGATTGTGATAGAGATGGAACTGTTGCAGTGGTGTCAGCTTTCCTGAGGGATCTGAGAGGCCCTGCTGAGCTCCCTAGGGGGAGCAGTTTCTGCCTACCTCAAAAAGGCAGCCCTGACCAGTATGTGGAAGCACTGCTGTCAGCTTCACCCTTTGCAGTCACAGAAGAGACCCTAAGGAACATTTTTTTTTAAAATAATTGTTTAATTTTAAAAGACCTCAATTTCTTTTTTCTCCTTGAAAAGACAAATTTTATGGCCAATGTGGTACTACGAGCTAGAAATCGATGTTATGGCATTTTAGTCTCCATTTCTATCTAATTCAATTCTGGTGAAACACATTTTCACCTGAAAAGCATCTATCTGGTGATATTGTTTGAAACTGGGTTGAAATATCAACAGGAAGATTCTATTTCTTCTATCTTCCTTGGCATCGTTGTCAGCACACAGTGAGAGAACAGTGAGGCTATCTTTGGACTCTCTATCTAATCTTGTTTGAGATGCTTTTTTATGAAAAAATTTGCAAGGAAAAGTGTGGAAAAGAAAACTTTCTTGAAGTACTTGAAAGATGTATAGGTCTTTTTAAATATATTCTCCAGTAAGTATCTTTTCCTGATTTTATGTTTAAGCATTTATAATATAAACAATGCAAGTATAAGATAAATAATTTGATTTCCTGTCAATTTAAGATTCTGATTATAAACTGTGTGCAGTGGCACATGCCTGTAATCGCAGTGGCTTAGGAGGCTGAGGCAGGAGGATTGCAAGTTCAAAGCCAATCTTGGCAACTAGTGAGTCCCTCAGCAACTGAACAAGAACCTCTCTTAATAAAAAATAAAAATAAAAAGGTGAGATGTGGCTCAGTGTTTGAGTGCCCCCTGGTTCAATCCCCAGTACAAAAATATATATATAAAACTTTCAGGCTGGGCGTGGTGGCGCACACCTGTAATCCCAGCACTAGGGAGGCTGAGGCAGGAGGATCCCAAGTTCAAAGGCAGCCTGAGCAATGGCGAGGCACTTAGCAACTCAGTGAGACCCTGTCTCTAATAAAATACAAAAAAAGGGCTGGGGATGTGGCCCAGTGGTCGAGTGCCCCTGAGTTCAATCCCCAGTACCAAATAAATTTAAAAAATAAAAAATAAAAAATAAAAACTTTCAGATTTCCAAATATTTAAATGATACTTTATGGCTTAGTAGCAATTTTCCCCTACTGCACTTTGAATTTACTAATTCATTTGCTGAATAATTATTAAGTGAGGTATGCTACTAGGCCTGGATTAAGACTCTTTTCAAAGATCCCATAGATTATTGGGTACAATGGATAAAAGAGAGACATTTATAATATGGTGAGATAAGTAAGTATCTGAGTACATTTATTTTCCAAATTTACTCATGTTATGGATAACAAAAATGTGCTAAGCAGCCAGGCACCGTGGCATATGCCTGTAATCTCAATGGTTCCGGAGGCTGAGGCAGGAAGATCTTGAGTTCAAAGCCAGCCTCCACAAAAGTGAGGTGCTAAGCAACTCAGTGAGACCTTCTCTCTAATAAAATACAAAATAGGGCTGAGGATTTGGCTCAGTGGTTGAGTGCCCTTGAATTCAATCCCTGGTACCAAAAAAAAAAAAAAAAATGTGATAAGCAAATAAGTGTGGCTTTAGGAAAAAGATTGGATATTTTTGTCTGGTTCTGATCTTGATTTTCCTGCCAATTAGTAAAATAACCTTGATAAATTTGTGCATAGGTAGGGTGAGGAGAACAACAGTCAAATTGTATATAACACATTTTAAACTATAAATCTTGATATGGGTAAGTTGTATTAATATCATAGGTGAAATCTTTGAAAAATGTTAGACAATTAAACAATTTACAGTCCACTAAAACAAACACAATATAAATTGGATATATGTTTATACAAATCGATTACTAAAATGGTGTGGTACAACAATTTCTGAACAGTGACTTATAATTAATTGCAGTTTAAAGCACTCAACACAATCTTGAAATCCATCAACAATCCTCAGGCCTGCTGAGTGCTTCTGAAGTCTCCAGCAGTTTTGCACAAATGAAATAGAAAATTAAACATGAAAAGTGTCTATTTCCAAGTTGGGGTTAGCTCAGAAGGTAACCTTGGCTAAGCCCATTCTAGGTCACACAAATTTTCATGATTATTCTCTGTATGATTAAAAAGTCCAAGGCATTTTTTAATCTTTCAGTATTGGCAGAAGGGATGGCATGGGGTGTATGTTCACTTTGGGGCTGTGATTATATAGGCAGACTATATGCTTCCACTTTGGCCTAACAGACTTCTTTAACATCTCATGGCTATACCCTTTGTTGGCTTTTCATTTTGGCCTGTTCCTTAGTTTAGCCTGCTTGGGACTGAGTTTGCAACCTTGTAAAAGTATCTTGGGTTTTTGGCCCTAGAGGAAAGGTTCTCAAATGCCACTCATGAAGTGCCACTTTGCACACTCAGACCAGGATCTTAAAGTCACACTGTGTTGGTAAATGCATCCTTATAATTCACTGGAGAGGAGTGTCAGAATAGAAGAAACTAGTTCAATAAGTAGAAACTAACTAATCAGTATTAATTGTAATAATACAGATTACAGACAGCTAAGCCTTTTTTCCATACATTATTTTATTAAACACTTAATGACACCTCTGGGAGAGAGGTGCTACTACAGATGGTACATTACTATAAAATTCTCATTTTACAGATAATAAAACTGAGATATGTTCAGGTTAAAATTCACCAGTAAAATAAATTGGTGGTTTAAACTACCACTAATAATTTAGAAGAATGGTTGTATATATTTATGTTAAGAATTTAAGCAATGTGCATCTAAAGTCTTGTCAGTATATGAGAGTGGAAGATATAATGAAATATTTGATTAAAACAAAGGAATAGGATAGTGACTTACAATTTTACTAATCCTTTACACATTTGTGTTTTGTATCAAGACTGAGAAATAAGTTCAGAGCACTCTACTTTAGGTAGGAAAAAGAAGAGAGAAAAGGAAACTTTGCAGTTGTAATCTATTATCAATATGAAAACTATAAAGAGGGGAGCAGGAAATGAGCCATCCTTCTCAGAGAAGCTTGTGGAAACTCTTAGGCATAGAACTTGGTGCTGATGAGAGCCTGGTTGCCATATGAATGTTTGTGGAAAATCAATGCCATAGTTTACAAATGCTGTTAGTAAATCCCTATGGTGCAGCAAAGACCCTGTAAAAATGCCAGCTGGGATGGATGTCGTTCTTCACTTTGTTTTCTCAGACAGGGAAAAGCTTGAGGATTTAAAGTGGGAACATAATCATCATGCAAGCAACCACAAATTGCAGGAATCAAGGATTCTGAGAGAAGACCTAGAAAAATCCTGAAAACTAAAGAAAATGAGTATTCCAAAAGCTGATTTTGGGAAACATGAAATTATAGGGCAATTTTTAACATCCTGTAAAGCTATAGTCACAGATGCTCATCATCCCAGACCCAGACATGACCCTGAATAAATTCTACTAGGGGAAGGAGTATATGATAAGACTGAGATGCTTGATTGGAATTAGGATAGATCTATCTATGGCACCTAGTGTGACCTGGGTGTACCCCTGTGCGTAGCAGATCTCACTGTCTCCTTTGATGGCTGCCACCTTCATTGGGGCACATACCTCGTCTTCCAGTGGTTGAACCCTTCATTTTTAGCTACGGTCTCAAAAACTTTTTGATGCTTTCTAGGGAAATGAATCATATTCATTTCACTTTCTGCACCTGGCCCAGGTCTTGCTCAGAAGGAACTTATATTTCATAATTGAGATAATGACATTCACTTTATATTGAATGCTGTTTACTGGTTTGTATCTGTTTTAGTTAGCTTTTTGCTGCTGCAATTAAATTACCTGACCAAAACAATTGTAGAGGAGGAAAAGTTTATTTAGGGGCTCATGGTTTCAGAGGTTTCAGTCCATGGGCAGCTGGCTCCATTCCTCAGGGCTCCAGGTGAGGCAGAACATCATGTTGGGAAGATTGTGGTGTAGGGAAGCAGCTCACATGATGATCGGGAAGCAGAGAGAGACTCCATTCACTAGACACAAAATATATATACCCCAAAGCCACACCCCCAATGCCCATCTCCTTCAGCCACACCCTATGTGCCTTCTGTTTCCACTCAGTTAATCCCTATCAGGAGATTAATTTACTAATTGGGTTAAGACTCTTACAACCCAATCATTTCTCCTCTGAACCTCTTGCATTGTCTCACATGTGAGCTTTTGGGGTACACCTCAAATCCAAACCAAAATGGTATCTCTAGCCTCATTCCCAGATGATGTCCTGTGAATGCTGCAGGAAGTAAGCTGGATGTTTTGGTGACTTTTTGCATCCCTAGACTTCTTGCTAACCATTTATTTTCAGAATAACCAGTTAGTCCTTTCAGCTCATCAGAGTTCCCAGCAAATCTCCTCAAATTGTTCATATTATCACGTGGTTCTCATGAGAAGGAATTATACTAGGTCAAAAAGTCTAAGAAAATAAGGAAAACAATATTAAGGACTTAGAAAAATCTAATGTTATTCTCATGGTGTAGAATTATTGAACAAAACATATCAGTAGAGATTCTAGTTGGAAAAGGTGTATGTAATAGGAGCTAGGCTCTGTGTTCAGTGAAGAATATAAAGTGAAAAGTTGTGAAATACAAATACCTGACTGAGAAAAGAATTGCAACATATGGAGAGAAAAACAGGAGATTTGAATTTTCAGAAACAAGAGATAGATAATAGAATCATACAACAAATGGGATCTTAATGGTCATTAAATAAAATTTATTATCTAATACAGTAATACCTTCTCTAACATTGTTCAAATTGATGATCCACCCATGACTTGAACTTTTGCAGCTCCTGGGAATGTTTTACTTGTAAGTAGGCCACTCCATAAAGAAAAATAATAAAGGAATATATTTTCTCCTTAATAAGTGGAAAAGGGCCAGTAACATGGCACTAAATATGTTTAATGCTTAAAAAGACTTTATATTTTTAGCAGAAAGAGCTCAATCTACAATCTGAACTAGAGGGAACATGGCTGTAAACCTAAGGGCAAGAATACAATGATGGGGAAGAACGAATACATATTTCTTAATCAGCTTCTTTCAAATCTGCAGATCCATATCCCCCACATCTACTTTAGGGACACTGTTATCCATTTATTTATTTATTTATTTATTTGTTTGTTTGTTTGTTTGTTTCCAAGTTCTTCCATATACTTCATTCTACCGATTTTCTTTCTCACATCACAGAAAGGGAGGTCTAGAGTAATTCCCTCCATTTTACAGATGAGGAAATGAAGCCCAAAAGACATTGATGACTTGAACAAACTGAAATTAAGCACTAGATCTAGCCCACTGACTCCTAATCTAAGAACTTTCCAGCACTACCCTCCAGCCAGCCCTATTCCAGTCATGTATCCCCTCTTTTAGACTAATGGTGAAAGCCTAAATGTGAAAATGTCAGAATGGAACTCATATTTCTTTCATCATAATAAACAAATTAATATTTTGTGTTACTAATAATGCTTATTATTATTCAGTAGTCTGCTTCCATCTAGATAATTACTAACTAGACTCTCTAGTCTGTAGTTTCATGAATATTTGAGTGTAGAGGAAACCCCACCCTGGGCAGAGGGCTGACAATAATGCTTAGTTGCTTATTATTGTCTTGAATTGGAGCTTGCTAACATGTAAAGACTTTATTTTCTTTTTCTTTTTTGCCAGAAAATATATCTTAAATCTTTAACTTTGTAATCCTTATCTTGATAAGTTTCTGCATTGCTGTCCTAAAATAACAATTCATGTATGATTAAGTGAATTGAAGTAAGTTCAATTCCTAATGAAAGTTGCAAAAGAGACAGGATTTATATTTCTAGTGAATTATAATAAATATTCCTTGAATGAATTCATATTCATGGCTAGTAGGGTAGATTGAAGAACTGATTTACATGTAAGAGTTTATAAGAATTTAAATGTATAAGCATTTAACAAAAGAAATTGGATAAAGAAGGAAGGGTTGAAAATGAAACATTACAAAGTATTCTACAAAAAAAACTAGGGTATTCACAAAAATCAAACACACCTAGCAATGGCTTGACAATGCCCAACTGATGATATTTGCAAGGAGAAGATTCTTAAGTAAAGATGTCTAATGAGTGTCATGGATTTTCTATGAAAGGCTGGATATAGTAATACATTTTTTGAGGCATTTCACTGAAACAACAGTAAAGTTGCCTTCTGCTCCAAGATGATCAGCCAGACTGACCATTCTGTATTAAAGTAACTTTACACAGGACAGAGAGGTGGGGGTTAGAGGTATGGGTATCTGAATGAGATAGTGATTAGTTGCAACTTTTGAAAATTTGTATTCCATATCTACTGGAGTATTTTGTTCCATAGTATTTGTAAAAATATAATTATCTCTTCAATTAATTACTTCATAATGGTAAACTGGGAAAATACCTTTCTTCTTCCCTCTTTATTAATCTCCTCTCCCAAATTGCTGACCTTGCCTTAAGTTTAGTGCTTATAATCAGGACTTGGAAATGCTATAGCTTACTCATAATTGGTTCTCTTGCCCTTCTTCTCCCAGGCCTTCTTTCACATTGCCTCTGAGTTATCTTCTGAAAAGGAGGCTCTGATTCAATTGTTCCCATTAAAAACAAACAAACTCATTCATGATTGAAGATCTGAATGGTACTTATATACTTTGTATACAAGCAGTTGTATGTAAAAAGATACTATACTTGTGCATGATGAATAAGTGAATAAATAATAAAAAAATTAAAAAAAAGAACTAAAGAATTTAAATCTATTTATGAAAATCAAAAAAATAAAAATAAAAACAAACAAACTACTTGGATGCCTATGGCTGACAGAATGAAGATAAGCACTCCTTTTTCAAGTACAAATTCCTCTAGGATGTGTTCCTTGATTTCATTTAGTACTAATGTTCTATGCTCTTAAAGACTTTGGTCTTTTCCCTCTAATAAATTCTAACCAAAATATGTTAGAAATCCTTTTTTTTTTTTTTTTTTTGTACCAGGAATTGAACCCAGGGGCACTTGACCACTGGACCACATCCCCAGCACTTGTTATGTTTTATTATTTAGTTTGGGGGGGTACTGGGGATTGAACTCAGGGGCACTTGACCACTGGACCATATCCCCAGCCCTATTTTGTATTTTATTTAGAGACAGGGTCTCACTGAGTTGCTCAGCACCTCACTTTTGCTGAGGCTGGCATTGAACTCGCTATCCTTCTGCCTCAGCTTCCCTAGCCGCTGGGATTACAGGCGTGTACCACCACACCTGACTTTGTTTTATTTTGAGACAGGGTCCTGCTAAATTGCTTAGGGCCTTGCTAAGTTGCTGAGGCTGGTGTTGAACTTGTGATCCTCCTGCCTTAGCCTCCTGAGTTGCTGGGATTACAGGTGTGCGCCACCACACCCAGCTAGAAATCCTAATTTGATGATTGACCAATTACCAAGACTTAAATTATTAGTCTTGTTTCCAATTGTATTGTTATTCCCATCAGTCACTGATAAATCATGGATGCTCATTAAATATGAAAGTTAAGGACTAGAACAATTTGGTTTAATTCAGCTTTCCTTTCCACTCTGTGCCTTTTTGTGCTTTCCCAATACTTCTGAGTTTTCCTTTCTTGTTACCTTCCTATCTCCTACATAGTAAAAATTTACTGTGCTTGAAGTCAGACCTCTAATTCCACACTTCTTTTGAAGCCTTCTTTCATCGCACTAAACTTACTTCTTTCCTTCTTTGGAATCTAATTGCCTGCTCTTTTGGACCTCCCTCTATTATAGCCCTGAACTCTTTTTGCTTGGGAATACAGTTAGCTTTTTATCTCCCTTTTCCTCTACTTTGAAAGTTCTTGAGGACACAGGTGATGCCTAACTTATTTTTATTCTATTCCAGCATGACACAGATAAAAGCACTAACTTCATGAGGAAGATGCTTACTAAGTACTTATTGAGTGGCAGTTGTGGTGGATCAATATTTCCCTAGGTGGATTCTGCAGAACTCTGTTTCTATAGGATGTCAGCAGGTTTTATGTGAAATGGAGATCTCTGGTCCAAGAATTTTGGGGAATTCTAGGTTAAATAATTAACTTTTTTTCACTGAAATAGTTATCAGAGTCTAAAATGCTAAAGTTTATTGTTCTCAGATGGTGAAATGTACCTAGCATTTCAAAACATGTGGCTACAGACCTGTTATTCGCAGATGTTATGCTACCTGTAAACCAGTAAAAAGATCTGACTGGATTCTGATTTAAAAATTCAGTAGGTCCAAACTAAAAAATCCTTGGAAGGAATTAGGGCAGGGCCTAAATTTTTGACAGAATATGGTACCTGAAGATGCTCTGTGTCTATGCAGCTGCAGCCATTGATTTTTGAGGTGCAAGAGGTGTGTTAGGGAGTCCCAGATGGACAAACACAGAGTTTTTTCCTAACATTCAGAATGTCTAAATTACAGTTACATTACAGAATATCTCAGTATTGTGCAACTTGTTCTAGGATATAGAATATCATAAGAAAGTTTCCACAATTTGTACTGTGTGTTTTCTCTGTACTTATTCACCTTGATGACATTTTATATATTTCCTGGAACACATAAGAATCCTGAAGAACATCTTTATTTATTTATTTATTTATTTATTTATTTTCATTCTAAGTTGTTATAAATGACAGCAGAATACATTACATTTCATATTGTGCTTATAGAGAATATTTTTATATATCTCTGGTTGTATACAAAGTATATTCACATCATTCGTGTCTTCATACATGCACTTAGTATAATGATATCCATCTCATTCTACCAATTTTTCTTTTTTTTTTTTCTTCATCCTTTTCCCCCCTGCCATCCACGCCCTCCACATTGGCCATTCTAGTGTTCCTCTAATCCTCCTATGCTCCCTATCCCAACCCCACTGTGAATCAGCTTCCTTACATCAAAGAAAACATTCAGCATTTGATTTTTGGGATTGGCTTACTTCACTTAGCATTATATTCTCCAACTTTATCCATTTACCTACGAATGCCATGATTTTATTCTCTTTTATTGCTGAGTACTACTCCATTGTGTATACATACCACATTTTCTTTATGTGTTCATCTACTTAAGGACATCTAGGTTGCTTCCACAGTTTAGCTATTGTGAATTGTGCTGCTATAAAACATTGATGTGGCTGTGTCCCTGTAGTATGCTGTTTTTAAGTCCTTTGGGTATAGACCAAGGAGTGGGATAGCTGGGTCATAAGGTGGTTCCCTTCCCAGTTTTCCAAGGAATCTCCATACTGCTTTCAAGATTGGCTGTACCATTTTGCAGTTCCACCAGTAATGTATGAGTGTGCCTTATTCCCCACATCCTCTCCAACAATTATTGTTGTTTGTGTTCTTAATAGCTGCCATTCTGACTGGTGTAAGATGAAATCTTAAAGTGGTTTTGATTTGCATTTCCTTAAATGCCAGAGATGTTGAACATTTTTTCATGTATTTGTTGATCGATTTTATATCTTCTTCTGAGAACTGTCTGTTCAGATCCTTGGCCCATTTATTAATTGGGTTATTTGGGTTTTTTGGTGTTAAGATTTTTGAGTTCTTTATATATTCTAAAGATTAGTGCTCTAACTGATGTGCATGTGGTAAATATTTGTTCCCAATTAGTAGGCTCTCTATTCACCTCACTGATTGTTTCTTTTGCTGAGAAGACACTTTTTAGTTTGAATATATCCCATTTATTGATTCTTGATATTAATTCTTGCACTACAGGAGTCTTATTAAGGAACTTGGGGCCTAATCTGATATGTTGAAGATTAGGGTTTACTTTTTCTTCTATTAGGTATAGTGTCTCTGGTCTAATTCCTAGATCCTTGATCCACTTTGAGTTGAGTTTTGTGCCTGGTGAGAGATAGGGGCTTAATTTTATTTTATTTTTTGTATATGGATTTCTAGTTTTCCCTGCACCATTTGTTGAAGAGGCTATCTTTTCTCCAATGTATGTTTTTGGCACCTTTGTCTAATATAAGATAAGTGAAATTATATGCGTTAGTCTCTGTGTCCTCTATTTTGTAACATTGGTCTACCAGTATATTTTGGTGCCAATACCATGCTGTTTTTTGTTTTTTTTTTTACTATTGTTCTGTAGTATAGTTTAAGGTTTGGTATAGTGATGCCACCTGCTTCACTCTTCTTGTTAAAGATTGCTTTAGCTATTCTGGGTCTCTTATTTTTCCAGATGAATTTCATGACTGCTTTTTCTATTTCTATGAAGAATGTGATTGGCATGTTGATTGGAATTGCATTAAATCTGTATAGTGCTTTTGGTAGTATGGTCATTTTTGCAATATTAATTCTGCCTATCCAAGAACAAGGTAGATCTTTTTATTTTCTAAGGTCTTCTTAATTTCTTTCTTTAGTATTCTGTAGTTTTCATTATAGTGGTCTTTCATGTCTTTTGTTAAGTTGATTCCCAAGTGTTTTATTTATTTATTTATTTATTTATTTATTATGATGCTCTTGTTAATGGGGTAGTTTTCCTCATTTCCTTTGTCACTGATATATAGAAATGCCTTAGATTTATGGGTGTTGATTTTTTTATTCTGCTAGTTTGCTTAATTCATATTTGAGTTCTAGAAGTTTTCTGGTGGAATTTTGTGGGTCTTCTAGGTATAGAATCATATCATCAGTGAATAGTGATAAGTTGAGTTCTACTTTACCTGTCTGTATCCTTTTAATTTTTTCCATCTGTCTTATTGCCCTGTCTTGTTCCAGTTTTTAGATGGAACACTTTTAATTTTTCTCCATTTGGAATGATGTTGGCCTGGGGATTAGCAAAGATAGCTTTTATGATGTTGAGATATGTTCCTGTTATCCCTAGTTATTCTAGTATTTTAAAAATGAAGAGGTGTTGTATTTTGTCAAATGCTTTTTCTGCATCTATTGAGATGATAATCTGGTTCTTATCCTTAAGTCTATTTATGTGATTACATTTATTGATTTCCATATGTTGAACCATCCTTGCATTCCTGGAATGAAACCCATTTGATTGTGGTGTACTATATTTTTGATATGTTTTTGTAACCAATTTGCCTGAATTTTATTGAGAATTTTTGCGTCTATGTTCATTAGAGATATTGGTCTGAAGTTTTAATTCTTTGATGTGTCTTTGCTTGGTTTTGGGATCAAGGAGATATTGGCCTCATAGAATGAGTTTGGAAGTGCTCCCTCTTTTTCTATTTCCTGAAATAAATTGAAAAGTATTAGTATTAGTTGTTCTTTAAAGGTCTTGTAGAACTCAGCTGTGTTTCCATCCGGTCCTGGGCTTTCCTTGTTTGGTAGGCTTCTGATGGCATCTTCTATTTCATTGCTTGAAATTGGTCTGTTTAAATTGTGTATATCATCCTGATTCAATTTGGGCAAATCATAGGACTGTAGAAATTTGTCGATGCCTTCAATATTTTGTATTTTATTGGAGTACAAGTTTTCAAAATAATTTTTAATTATCTTCTGTATTTCTGTTGTGTCTGTTGTGATATTTCCTTTTTCATCGCGTATGTTAGTGATTTGAGTTTTCTCTCTCCTTCTCTTTGTTAGCCCAGCTAAGGGTCTGTCAATTTTATTTATTGTTCAAAGAACCAACTTTTTGTTTTGTCAATTTTTTCAATTGTTTATTTTGTTTCAATTTCATTGATTTCAGCTTTGATTTTAATTATTTCCTGTCTTCTACTGCTTTTGGTGTTGGATTATTCTTTTCCTAGGGCTTTGACATGTAATGTCAAGTCATTTATTTGTTGAACTTTTCTTCTTTTGAGGAATGAACTCAATGCAATAAACTTTCCTCTTATAACTGCCTTCATAGTGTCCCAGAGATTTTGATATGTTGTTTTCTGTGTTCTCATTCACCTCTAAGAATTTTTTAATCAACTCTTTGATGTCATCTGCAACCCATTGCTCATTCAGTCACATATTATTTAGTCTCCAGGTGTTGGAGTAGCTTCTATTTTCTATTTTATCATTGTTGTCTAATTTCATTCCATTATGGTCGGATAGAATGCAGGGTAGTATCTCTATTTTTTTATATTTGCTAAGAGTTGTTTTGTGGCATAGTATATGGTCTGTTTTAGAGAAGGCTCCATGTGCTGCTGAGAAGAAAGTGTATTTGCTCATTGAAGGATGAAGTATTCTATATAAGTCAGTTAAGTCTAAGTTGTTTATTGTATTTTTGAATTCTATAGTTTCTTTTTTTCAGCTTTTGTTTGGAAGATCTAAAAAGTGGTGAAAGGGGTGTGTTAAAGTCACCCAGAATTATTGTGTTGTGGTCTATTTGACTCTTGAATTTGAGAAGAGTTTGTTTGATGAACATGGATGCTCCATTGTTTGGGGCATATATATTTATAATTGTTAAGTCTTGTTGGTGTGTATAGTTTCTTGAGCAGTATGTAGTGTCCTTCTTTATCCCTTTTGATTGACTTTAGCCTGAAGTCTACTTTATTTGATATGAGGGTGGAAACTCCTGCTTTTTTCCTCAATCTATGTGAGTGGTAGGATTTCTCCCAACCTTTCACCTTCAGCCTGTGGATGTCTTTTCCTATGAGATGAGTCTCTTGGAGGCAGCATATTATTGGATCTTTTTTTTTTTTTTAAATCCAATTTGCCAGTCTATGTCTTTTGTTTGTTGAGTTTAGGCCATTAACATTCAGAGTTGTTATTGAGATATGATTTGTATTCCCAGCCTTTTGTTTATTTTGGTATTTCACTTGACATGGTTTCTCCTTTGATTTGTTTTTTTCTTTAGTCTACTACCTCCCTCTACTGATTTTCATCATTGTTTTTCATTTCCTCTTCATGGAATATTTTGCGGAAGATGGAGTGCTAGCTTTCTAGTTGTAAATTCTTTTAACTTTTGTTTATCATGGAAGGTTTTTATTTCATTTTATTTCATCCTCAAATCTAAAGCTTAATTTTGCTGGATATAAGACTCTTGGTTGTCATCCCTTTTCTTTCAGAGCTTGGTATATGTTGTTCCATGATCTCCTGGCTTTGAGTGTCTAAAGAGTTTAAAAATCTGTTGTTATATGAACTGGTCTTCCCCTATATGTGATTTGATTCCTCTCTCTTGTGACCTTTAAGATTCTATCCTAATTCTGCATGCTAGGCATTTTCATTATAATGAGTCTTGGTGTAGATCTGTTGTAATTTTGTACATTTGGTGTCCTGTAAGTCTCTTGTATTTGGTTTTCCAATTCATTCTTCATGCTTGGGAAATTTTCTGACATTATCTCATTGAAGAGATTGTGCATTCCTTTGGTTTGAAACTCTGTGCCTTCCTCTATCCCAATTATTCTTAGATTTGGTCTTTTGCTGCTGTCTCATAATTCTTGTATATTCTGTTCATGGTTTCTTACTACCTTCACTGTGTGGTCAATTTTATTTTCAAGATTATATACGTTGTCTTCATTATCTTAAGTTCTTTTTTTCATTTGATCTAGTCTATTGGTGATGCTTTCTATTGTGATTTTTATTTGGTTAATTGTTTCCTTCATTTCAAGTATTTCTGACTGATTTTTATTCAGAGTTTCTCTTTTTTTAAAGTAATCTTTTGCTACCTGTATTTGCTCTCTCATATCTTTGTTGTAGTGGTCAATTTTTGCCTGTATTTGCTCATTAAGTCATTCTTTAATTCACTGATCATTTTAATTATGTACCTTCTGAACTCCTTCTCTGACATTTCATCAAATTCACTGAGCATGGTTTCTGTTATTATAGTATCCTGGTTTGTTTGGGATACTTTCCTCCCTTGATTTTTCATGTTGTCTATTTACCATCCTTTCTTGCAGTGTAGATCTGAGATATTACAGTTTCTATTATATATCCTTGTAATATCCATGAAGGTTGTCTGTGCCTCACCTTAATGTTGGGTTTTCAGAACCTGCAGGTGTCCCTTGATGTATGCTACTGCAACTAAAGTTGGTGTCAGCAGTAGCAGAGGTTACTTGAGATAACAGTGAAGGTGCCCCAAGATGAATTCAATGTCTTCCAGAGATGGCGCTGAAAGGGTGGGCCTTAAAATGTCTTTGGGATGTCTGCTTTGAGATGAGGCTGCTTTTAGGCCCTGTCTGTTGTCAAAAGGTAGGGGCTACTGTGTGGGAAAGGCTATGGATATGTCTGCAGTGTCTCAAGATGGAAGTGGGTTAGGCTTGTGCTCCCAGGTGGGGGTGGGGTAGTGGACTCTGGATTTACCCTGGGGCTGGGTCTCATGCAGGTTGGTGTGGGCCAAACTGGTAGAATCTGAGCTCCTGTGGTGGTCTGCTGGTTGGAAGAGGCGGTCCTCTGAGCAGAGCTCAGTGAAGCTGTCCTAGGGCTGCCCGAGCTCCACGGGTGTCAGCTGGCTGACCTGGGCCCACCTGTGCTCCAGTGGAGGTTGGTGGGATTGACCTGGGCCTGACCACACTCAAGGGGAGGTCCTTGGGGCTGTCCTTGGACCGCCTTTGCTAGAGTGGAGGTTGGCGGGGCTGTCCTTGCTCCACCTGTGCTTAGGCAGAGGTCCACAGGGCTGTCCTGTGCTCACCTGCACTCAGTCAGAGGTCAGCAGGGCTGACCTGGACCCACCTGCCTTCAGGTGGAGGTTGGTGGGCCTGACCTGGGCCTGGCTGCACTCAAGTGTAGGTCCTTGGGGCTGTCCTTGCACCACCTGCACTTGGATGGAGGCCATCAGGGCTGTCTTATGCCCACCTGTACTTGGTTGGAGGTCAGCGGGACTGACTTGGGCCTATCAGCACTCAAGTGGAGGTCCTTGGACTGCCTGTGCTAGAGCAGAGGTGGGTGGGGCTGTCCTTAGGCAGCCTGCACTTGGGCGGAGGTCAGAGGGGCTGATCTGGGCCTGGCTGCACTCCCAGAAGAACATTTTTATAAATGAACAATTGTGTGAGATTTATATATGAAGGAAGGGCAGCTCATTGTTCAGTGTCAGAATGTAATAGGGCTTGAGAAATAGTTTTTTAAAAAAGGAGTTAGTCCTGCTCTAATTCAACACCATGTCAGTAATACACATGTCCTATCATGACAGGTAACACATGTTACTGCTTCATTTTGGCATTTAATGTGTACTCAGTTTTTGTTTGGAATTCGTACTTGGGAATAGTGGAAGAAATTGTCTTGGAAAAATATGATTAAGATTCTATCATTTTCTTCATCTCTAATATAATCTTATAAAGGCTAGAGCTAAATCCTTTGTTTCTTTTACAATCTCCTGTCACTTGAATGCAGTGCTATGAACACAGCAGGTACTCTAAAGACATTGTTAGGCTGACTCCCAAAGAGGGAAGTGCCTTCATTAACTTTTACTGGAAAGAATATCTTGATGATAAGGTAGGGTGGAGCGTGGGGGTGGGGGTGGGTAGAAGCGCCAGCCCCCTGGAGACTGGAAGCAGAATTCAAAAGACCTTGATGAGCAAGAAACAAACATAAGGACATTCACTGATACACTTGAAGAACAAAACTCACATTGTACAAGTGTAAAATGAGTAATGAGGAAATAGACCCAAGTACCTTAGAAAAAAAAACAGTGAAAAGCCAAAATGAATTACAAAAGCTCCCATGACTCAGCAACATGGTGTTTTTTAAAAACTGAACATCTTCCCCAGAATGTGTTAAAAAGGCATGTAGTAGGCAATATTTGTGCTTGGAGTCCATTTCATGTTAAATTATATAATTAGGTGAGATAACTTAAAATGATTTTGTGAGCTAAAGTAATAAAACTCAATTGATACTTTATATTTTGTGATTTTTTCCTGCAAGATTCCTGGAAATACTGTGCCATTAAGTTTCTCTGAAAACTCGCAGCATCTACAAACTGAAATCCTAAATTCCTTGGTATAATATTAGTTAAAATGCACATGAAGTATCCTTTGTGTTTTTAACCCTAATAAAACGACAATCACCATTCTTGGAAGACATTCCCATGTGAAAAAGAGCTATTGCATTCCTGCCTTTGTAATACCTCTGGTAGTGTTAAGGGCAGTAATTCCCATGCTGTCAACCTGTATATATCTCTGTTGCTGAATAGTCATTTATTTCACATGCTATGGAATTTCAAAGACTTGTAACAGTTTAGCAACCCCACATACTTATTTTGAAAAGTTTTTGCTGAATATTAAATGGTAAATGAAATAAGAATATTCTTTCTCTTCTATTAACTCATTAACACTATTGTCTAATACTGGCAAAATTTTAAATAAAATATGCAACTGGGAAAAACTAAAGCAAACATTTTTATAATGCCTTTATAGTAGTATGCAATAGTTTGTCACAAAAAGTATTTCATTAGTGAGGGATATACATAAAACAAAACAAAACAAAACAAACAAACAAACAAACAAACAAAAACTCCCCCACAAAATTTCCAAAACTGACAAGTATAAATAACCCTATTTTATATAAAACAGTAAAGGAATGTAAGGAAATAGAGATTTTGGACAATATAATCAAGGTATGAGAAAATTTCCACTTTGTACTTTAAAAAAGAGTAAACATTTTCAAAGTATACCCTTTATAAAAACTGGCCACCCTCCCATGAGGAAGCCCAAGCATCCTGTAAAGAGAGCCACATCAAGAAAAACTGGAGCTGGGTACAGTGGTGCATACCTGAAATCCCAAGACTCTGGAGGCTGGAGCAGAAGGATCAAAAGTTGGACAATTTAGTGAGGCCCTGTCTCAAAATAAAACATAAAAAGGCTGGATATATAGCTTAGTAGTCAAGTGCTCTTGGATTTAATCTCTAGTACTGAAAAAGAGCGAGAGAGGGGATGGGGGCAGAATATGAATCTGTAGCCTTGGCTCCAGTCGCCCCTATTTGCCAACCACAGGACTAAGTCCTCTTGAAAGAGAAACTTCCAGAACCCTGTTGAGCTACCTGCTTCAGGTTAGATTCTCAGGAAGTGAACTCTGAGAAGGAGTTTGTGATGCCAGTGGGTAGGAACATCTATGAAAAAGAAAGGAAAAGGAAGATTGGGAAGAGAAAGGATCTACATTATAATGAAGTTCTGACAAAGCCTTTGCCAACCAGGTATGAAGCTCTACGGGGGAGTTCGCTCCTCAAATTTGTTCAGTCAAGTTAAAATGGCCAGTCCTTGTATTCCTGCCTTGCCCAGTCATCAGATGTGAGCTGCCCTACAAAGGATGTGACCTCAGATGAAACAGCTCTCTGTATCTGAGGCAGACACCAAAGGAGCTGACAGCTTGAATGTCTGCTGACCACACCCCCCACAGCCAAGCAGCCAGTCTTTCCTTGCAAGGTGCCCTTCGTGGTGCATCTCATTTTCTGTCCTGCTGTCCCAGTTGATATTACCTGGAACAGAAATGAATTGCCCTGGGGTATTTTGTTATGCAGCAATATTTACTGTAATGCGCCAAAAAAATTTCCAGAGACATTGTTGTAAAATGAAAAAAAAAAAAAAAGCCTCTGATTTTATTCAGGTATTAATTTATTTGATCTCTGTGTGGGCAAGAATTATTTGGGTAAGAATTGTGTGGGTAAGAATTATTTGGGAATATAATGGAAAGGGTCCAAAAGAAATATTAAGAGATAAACAAATCTTTAATGTTCAAACTATCATCAAATGAAAGTTTGAATAAATGGGGCATTTGAATAAAATGTAGGTAAAGAATTTTATCCCTTAATATATGATATCACTACATGAATCAATAAGAGAGTCTTCATACAGAAACAGACATGTCAGAAAAGAGGCACACATAGATAATGAACATATGAAAACTGTCCACTCTCATGAATACATGAAAAAATAAAAAATGAAAGTACAATAAATACAATTTTAACTTATCAAATAAGCAATATTAAAAAAAAGTGGCACTTAATGCTTATGTTGATGTGGAGATAAGGTCATCCACATAAACCTTTTTGGGGAAAAAATTCCTAAGACTCTTCTAGAAAGCATCTTGGGGGAAATTCATTACAAATCATAAAATTGTACATTCTCTCATATCTAGTAATTAAATTTCCTAAAATTCCTTTCTTGAGTGAACATTCTGAAAACAGGGACCAATGTTTATCTATTAAAATATTTCTTCCAGCCTTTTAAAAAAATTTTTATAACCAAATATAGAGATAGTTACAGTAATTGATGGCATACAATATTATAAAGTCACTAAACATGTTATTTTCATTTTAATGATTTTAATGTTGAGGAAGAATATTTGTTATGTTCAAAAAAGTACACAAAACTTATATGCGATATAAATTCAACCATGAAAAATGCATGTGTATATATATATGTATACATATATACATATATATATATATGCTTGAAAATGTGGCAATGTGTCTATAGTTACTTCTAGGCAGATTCTCAAATAGTATTAATGTTTACTCAATGAATAGGGGAAAAGATTAGGGGAAAAGTTTCTCTTCAAATTGCCACCTTAATACAAGACATACATGTTTGCACTGTCAGTTTAGGGTACTTAAAAAATTCTAGGACTGTTGGATGTGAAATGGTTCCAGGGCGATTATTTGCAACGGGTTCACTCTTAGCACCTCTGTGTACTGAACTTTTTCCACTTATACTTTGGTTCTTGTGACTGAGCTCTCTTTCTTCTACTGGACACCTTTCTTCTCCCCAGCTCAGATCTAGTTGCCCCTCTGCTTCCTTTTAATTATTTATTTCAATCCTAGTTTTCTCTCCCAAACTGGATTCAACCAAGATTAGAATGATGTTTAAATTTTTGTTTTTGCCCCAGTGTGGTCTTCACCTGCTATGGAGTAGTGATACAGTATGAGAAATATACATATCTCAGTGATTGACATATCTATGTTATTGTAGTAAGCTTGTGCTGGTTAAAGACTAGACAGATTAAGAATCTCTTCTACTTGAAATCTTATGGTTCTAAGAACTCTTCGAAGAGAAAGTATAATATTTTAGGTTTATGATAACATTCATATTCAGGGAATTGATAGACATCTAGAAATATGTTGAAGTCGCTTTAAAGATTTGTCATGCTTGATGTAGAGAAAAGATTCAATTAGTTCATGAGACCTCTATGCTCTGTTTTTCTCTAATCTGTTTCATGGAAGAAGTAAGCAATGCCATGGTCTCTTAGACTGCTGAAAAGTAGCAATATTCTTTTACTCAGAAATTTCTCTTAAGACTTTCTTTGGGAAGAAAAGAGATAATAATGTATATATGAGTTTCTGTTTTTGTCAGCTTCAATGGCTAAACTAATCTCTTCAACAACCTCCCTGTTTTGCTTCTCCTTCAATAGAGAAGAGTATCAGCAGATGCAAAATTGACACAGTTCTTCCTGTGACAATGTGTCTAGTGACACAAAACACTTAATCACTGGACCATTCATTTATCAATGGCTTCATCAATGGGTTCTTTTAATATCAGGGTCATTTCTTTCTAGTATGAAACCTTATTGCTCATTCTTTCTCTCACTTTCTTTTCTATTTTCATTACTCATCAACAGGAAGCTCTAAACCTCCACTTCTATGGAAAGTGCCTCAGTCTCACAAAAGGGAAAACATAGGGAAAAAGTTGAGAACAAAAGAATCTATCAAGCCATTATTCATATGTGAAGTCTACTGAAATACACTCTCTGACTTATACATGTTCAGAATACTTACTACATAAATATCTTTCCTGAAGTCATGATTAAAGGACATTATTCTAGAACTCCAGAATAAAAATGACATTGAGATAGGTATGTGCAGAAGGGAAAAAGGAACTTTTGATTATGAAAAACTGATGGAAAATAGAATTAAAATGCAAAAGAAAATAAGAGATAATGCAATAATAAAATTGTGTGTATATGTGGTGGGGGATACATGTGTGCACACACATGTACATGATAGGCAGATATTTATGACATGACCATAACGCACAAAGGGGATTATTTCTAATTTACTTAACTATTCAAAGCAGAATATAAGAGGTAAAAATGTAATCTGGAAATACTAAGCCTGTGTACAAAATAATAAACTTGGAGGAAGGAAATGAGATTCAAAAGAAGAAAAATTCTCCAATAGAAATTTTAAATTTAAGTAGAAGAAATTTGTGGTTGTGAATTAATTATAGAATGACCTATATCTGTTCAATTTATGTTCATCTGGATGATATTAACTATTTCAAAGCATTCTAAACTACAAAAAGAAAGAAAAAGAACCATATTTCCAATTATATTAGGAAATGAGCAACATGTTTAAAAAGAAAAATTTGAAGGGAAATAATACAACCTTGGGTCAATTAAAATTATGAAGATTACATAGAAATATTGAAAATCAGTAATGTTGAGTTGAATATAATACTGATTATATAAATACATATTTGTGTAGAAGAATACATGAGAGCACTTTAGAATAGTGGTATTGGTACTGTTGTCATTACTATTAAATTTATTAATTTAAAATCCTCAACTCTTTACCCAGAAAATTCAATTTATTATATAATGACCTACTTTAAATATGTCTTTTAATTAAATACTGGGCTCTTTAAAAATTTTGCAAGATTTTGATTTTTGTTTTGTAAACAATGTTAATAATGTTACTCTATTTGATAGCTAAAGAATAAATTGAACAATTTATATAAAAATATCATCTTTAAAATTACTTTAATGAAACTATTCTAATTCATGATGGAATTGAATTATGGTTCAGATAATTATCAAAAACTTGAAGCAATTATTTTTCTGACTCTTTAAAAAGAAGACCTTCCTTAGTTAACCTTGTATATTTTCTTTATTTGAATTCATTGCAACATCTCTGAAAATTACCTGCCTCATATTTAAATTGTTTCAATATAAGTTATATTTCCCAGGACTTAGTATGCTTAACATTTGTTTACAGAACAGAAATGGAAAGTATCATTAAACAGAACTGAAGAGGCTTATTTTCATTGACATCTCCCTGAGGACAAGGACCACTCTTCCTATTTAAAATTGTTCATGCCATCATTGACATAGCCATAGTAAGCCAAAGATTATTAAAGGAAACTTCCTGACAAAGGATACATCATGGTAAGGGGCTACAGTAGAATTAATCAGTGATATGATACACTTATTCTTTAGGGCAGCATTAGAAATTGTGGTACTAATGTTGTAAACTATAGTTCTGATCAGCAATTATGCCACTGCTAGACTTTGTTTTGTGTGGAATATTTTTTCCTTGTAAAGGAGCTGTTTTCCCAGTGATATAATTGTTTTAAAATGATCAAGTTTTAAATTATGAAAAAATTATGCCACTAATACTGACATTGTTGAGTCATGACCAATTATACCATGTCTTCAGTATTACCAAAGCTAAGTTTAGGACATAATAATCACTAGGGACACTGGGACTCTGCTGATGACTTGCAGAATTTAGAGTAATCCATATTAGACCCTCAATGAATTTTCAAATCCCAAAATTATATGTAAATGAAGTATATGTAAAGTTTATAATAATAACATTAACTTGTATTACCTTTTTGATAATTTTGCAATGTAGAACAAAGCCAGAGGCAGTACGCTATCTGATCACAAAAAAAATCTACAGTAATCAAAACAGCATGTTAAAACAGACATATAGATCAAAGGGATAAAATGAAGAGCCTAGAAATAAATCCACAAATTTAAAGTCAATTGATCTTTGACAAAACTTCTAAAAACACTGACGGGAGAAAGGACTGTCTCTTCAATGAATGGTGATGAAAAAGCTGGATATTAATGTGCAGAGGAATATACCAAAATAAACCCAAAGTGGATTAAGGTCTTAAACATAAAACTGGAAGTTATAAAACAAGCAGAAAAAAAAAACTTAGAGAAAAAGCTTTTTGACCTTTGTCTGGGATATGACTCTGTGACTATGTATATCAAAAAACAGCCAACAAAAGCAAAATAGACAAATGAGTTTTATCAAACCAATAAGTTTCTCCCCAGGAGAACAAAACAAAACAAAATACCAACTAACAGAGTTAAGAGATAACTCATGGAATGGGCAAAAATATTTGAAAGCCATACATCTAATAACAAGTTAATATCTAAGACATGTAAATAACATAAACAACTCAATAGCAAGAATACAAATAATCTGATTAAAAAATGGAAAAGAAACCGAATAAACATTTTTCAAAAGAAGACATACAGATGGCCAACACATATATGAAAAAAATATCACACGTCCCTAATCATCAGGGAAATGCAGGTGTATTCATCTGTTTTTGTTACTATAATGAAATACTTGAATCTGAATACTTTATAAAGAAAAGAAGTTTATTTAGTTCACTGTTCTGGGGGTTTAAAAGCATGGTGCCATCATCAGCTTGGCTTTTGTGAGGACCTCATGGCAGATGGTGTCACAATGGTGGGAATTCATGCAAGAAGGTGAGAACACAGCAGGAAGGAAGTTAGAGAGAGGGAAGGGTTCAGGCTTGCCCTTTTAATAACAATCCTTTTGAAAGAATTAACTTAGAGGTTCTATGAGAAATACATCAATTCCTTCCAAGGGCTCTACTGCCAGTGACCTAAGGACTTCGTATTAGGCCCATATTTTAAAGGTCTCACCATCTCAACACCACCACCCTTGGAACCAAGCTTCCAACACATGAATTCTTGGGGGAAAAACCACATCCAAACCATGACAACAAGTGAAAAGCACAATGAGGTATTATCTCACAGCTTTTAGAATGACTATTATCAAAAGGATGGAAGATAGTAAGTATTGGTGAAGATGTGGAAAAAGAGAAGATTTGTACACTGTTGGTTGGAACATAAGTTAAAACAGCCAATATATGATTCAGCAATCCCACTTCTAGGTATATATCCAAAGAAAATGAAAGCAGCAAATTGAAAAAATATTTATTTCAGCATTATTCACAATGACCAAGATATAGAATTCATCTATGTATCCATTAATGGATTAATGGATAAATAAAATATGATATGTATACACAATAAAATACTATTTCACTTTTAAAAGGAATAATATTTCTTCATTTGTGACAACATGTATGAGCCAGAGGGACATTATAACAAATGAAATGAACCAAACAACAACAAAAGACAAATATTAATGATCTAATTTCTATATGGAATCTTAAAAGATCAAATTCATAGAAGCAGAGAGTAGGATGGTAGTTAGCAGGGACTGGAGGTGGGAGAGGAATGCAGAGATATTGATCAATGGATACAAAGTTTCATTTATACAGGATGAATAAATTTTGTTGATCTATGAATAGTGAGGATAGTTAGTAATGTAATACATAATTGAAAATTAGTAAGAGAGTAGATCTTAAATGTTCTCACCACAATAAATATGAGAGATGATGCAAATGTTAACTATTTTCATTTAATCATGTCACAATGTGTATAAACATCATGTCATACATCATAAATTTGTGCAATTTTTATTTGTTAATTATACCTTGTAAAGCTAGTAAAAAGGAAGTGTGGCCTGGGTTAGAGAAATTAAAGATCCTTTCTTCCACCTTCCAAAATAGATTACGTGAGCATTGCCTGAGCTAAGAAATTTCCGTGCAAAAAGCAGGAGCATCTATATTCAGTTTCTAAAATGGAACACAATGAGATACATTATGAACAAATATCCTCTTTTATACTAAACAAAAATAAATACTATAAGTGACACAATTAGGTTTAGACACTTAGGCAAATTCAACAAAGTAAAAAATCAGGTCAACTATTTAGTCAAATTTAAAGTAAAAGTGAATTAGTAGACAAAATAGGTAGAAGCTAGACAGATTACTTCTAAAATCCTTCTATGAAAAGGGCCACCATGAAGCTTTGAGACTACATTTGTGGTAGGCTGAAAAGTGGTTCTCCAAGGCTATCCATGTTCTCTTCTTCAAAATGTGGGAATTGTACCCTTGTATGGCAAAAGTAAGTTTTCAGTGAATAATATCCTAAATATATATTGGACCTTTACAACTCAACAACAAGAACAACAACAATCAATTAAAAAAGAGGCAAGGAACTGGAATAGAAATCTCTCAATGATATCCAAAGGATGAAGAATCTTATGAAAATATGCTCCACATTGCTAACCAATAGAGAAACACAAATCAAAATCATAGTGAGATATTAACTCATACTCAAAGAAAGTAACAGGTGCTGGTGAATATGTGGAGAAATTAGAACACTTAAGTGCTAATGACTGGATGATAAAATGGTGCAACTATATGGAAAACCATATACCTCAAAAAACTAAAGATGGAACTATCATATATGAGCCAGAAATCCCAATTTTAAGTATATATCCAGAAAAATCAAAAGGCAGACTCTGTAATTGGGATAGAGGAAGGCACAGAGTTTCAAACCAAAGGAATGCACAATCACTTCAATGAGATAATGTCAGAAAATTTCCCAAGCATGAGGAAGGAATTGGAAAACCAAATACAAGAGGCTTACAAGACACCAAATGTACAAAATTACAACAGATCTACACCAAGACACATTATAATGAAAATGCCTAGCATACAGAATTAGGATAGAATTGTAAAGGCCACAAGAGAGAGGAATCAGATCACATATAGGGGGAGACCAATTCGTAAAATGGCATATTTTTCAACTCTTTAGACACCCAAAGCCATAGGATCATGGAACAACATATACTAAGCTCTGAAAGAAAAGGGATGCCATCCAAGAATGTTATATCCAGCAAAATTAAGCTTCAGATTTGAGGATGAAATAAAAACCTTCAATGACAAACAGAAGTTAAAAGAATTTACAACTAGAAAGCCAGCACTAATGAAAAACAATGATGAAAATCAGCAGAGGGAGGTAGTAGACTAAAGGAAAAACCAATCAAAGGAGAAACCATGTCAAGTGAAATACCAAAAATAAACAAAAATGGCTGGGAATACAAAACAAATCTCAATAATAACTCTGAATGTTAATGGCCTAAACTCACCAATCAAAAGACATAGACTAGCAGATTGGATCATAAAAAAAAAAAAAAAGACCCAATAATATGCTTCCTCCAAGAGACTCATCTCATAGGAAAAGACATCCACAGGCTGAAGGTGAAAGGTTGGGAGAAATCCTACCACTCACATGGATTGAGGAAAAAGCAGGAGTTTCCATCCTCATATCAAATAAAGTAGACTTCAAGCTAAAGTCAATCAAAAGGGATAAAGAAGGACACTACATACTGCTCAAGAAACTATACACACCAACAAGACTTAACAATTATAAATATATATGCCCCAAACAATGGAGCATCCATGTTCATCAAACAAACTCTTCTCAAGTTCAAGAGTCAAATAGACCACAACACAATAATTCTGGGTGACTTTAACACACCCCTTTCACCACATTTTAGGTCTTCCAAGCAAAAGCTGAACAAAGAAACTATAGAACTAAAAAATATAATAAACAACTTAGACTTAACTGACTTATATAGAATACTTCATCCTTCAATGAGCAAATACACTTTCTTCTCAGCAGCACATGGAGCCTTTTCTAAAACAGACCATATACTAGGCCACAAAACAACTCTTAGCAAATATAAAAAAAATAGAGATACTACCCTGCATTCTATCAGACCATAATGGAATGAAATTAGACATCAATGATAAAATAGAAAATAGAAGCTACTCCAACACCTGGAGACTAAATAATATGCGACTGAATGAACAATGGGTTGCAGATGACATCAAAGAGGAGATTAAAAAATTCTTTGAGGTGAATGAGAACACAGACACAACATATTGAAATATCTGGGACATTATGAAGGCAGTTATAAGAGGAAAGTTCATTGCATTGAGTTCATTCCTCAAACGAAGAAAAAGTCAACAAATAAATGACTTGACATTGCATCTCAAAGCCCTAGGAAAAGAATACTCCAACACCAAAAGCAGTAGAAGACAGGAAATAATTAAAATCAAAGCTGAAATCAATGAAATTGAAACAAAATAAACAATTGAAAAAATTGACAAAACAAAAAGTTGGTTCTTTGAACAATAAATAAAATTGACAGACCCTTAGCTGGGCTAACAAAGAGAAGGAGAGAGAAAACTCAAATCACTAACATACGCGATGAAAAAGGAAATATCACAACAGACACTACAGAAATACAGAAGATAATTAAAAATTATTTTTGAAAACTTGTACTCCAATAAAATACAAAATATTGAAGGCATCGACAAATTTCTACAGTCCTATGATTTGCCCAAATTGAATCAGGATGATATACACAATTTAAACAGACCAATTTCAAGCAATGAAATAGACGATGCCATCAGAAGCCTACCAAACAAGGAAAGCCCAGGACCGGATGGAAACACAGCCGAGTTCTAAAGACCTTTAAAGAAGAACTAATACCAATACTCTGCAATTTATTTCAAGAAATAGAAAAAGAGGGAGCACTTCCAAACTCATTCTATGAGGCCAATATCACCTTGATCCCCAAACCCGGCAAAGAAACATCAAAGAAAGAAAACTTTAGACCAATATCTCTAATGAACATAGATGCAAAGATTCTCATTAATATTCTGGAAAATTGGATAAAAAACATTTTAAAAATGTAGTACACCACGATCAAATGGGGTTTATTTCAGGGATGCAAGGATGGTTCAACATATGGAAATCAATACATGTAATTCATCACATCAATAGACTCAAAGATAAGAATCATATGATTAACTCAATAGATGCAGAAAAAGCATTTGACAAAATAAAGCACCCCTTTATGTTCAAAACACTAGAAAAACTAGGGATAACAGGAACATATCTCATAAAAGCTATCTTTGCTAATCCCCAGGCCAACATCATTCTAAATGGAGAAAAATTAAAAGCGTTCCCTCTAAAAACTGGAACAAGACAGGGATGTCCTCTTTCACCACTTCTATTTAACATAGTTCTTGCAACACTGGACAGAGCAATAAGACAGATGAAAGAAATTATCACTATTCTCTGATGATATGATTCTGTACCTAGAAGACCCACAAAATTCTACCAGAAAACTTCTAGAACTCATAAATGAATTCATCAAAGTAGCAGGATACAAAATCAATACCCATAAATCTAAGGCATTTCTATATATCAGTGACAAATCCTCTGAAAGGGAAACAAAGAAAACTACCCAATTTAAAATAGCATCAAATAAAATAAAATACTTGAGAATCATTTTAACAAAAGATCTGAAAGACCCCTATAATGAAAACTACAGAACACTAAAGAAAAAAATTATAGAAGATCTTAGAAAATGGAAAGATCTACCTTGCTCTTGCATAGGCAGAATTAATAATGTCAAAATGACTATATTACCAAAAGCGCTATACAGATTTAATGTTATCAAAATCACAATGACATTCCTCATAGAAATAGAAAAAGCAGTCATGAAATTTATCTGGAAAAATAAGAGACCCAGAATAGATAACACAATCCTTAGCAAGAAGAGTGAAGCAGGTGGCATCACTATACCAGATCTTAAATTATACTACAGAGCAATAGTAACAAAAACAGCATGGTATTGGCACCAAAATAGGCTGGTAGACCAATGGTACAGAATAGAGGACACAGAGACTAACACATATAATTTCAGTTATCTTATATTAAACAAAGGTGCCAAAAATGTACATTGGGGAAAAGATGGCCTCTTCAACAAATGGTGCTGGGAAAACTGGAAATCCATATGCAATAAAATGAAATTAATCTCCTATCTCTCACATGCACAAAATTCAACTCAAACTGGATCAAGGATCTAGGAATTAGACTAGAGACACTACACCTATTAGAAGAAAAAGTAAGCCCTAATCTTCACCATATCAGATTAGGCCCCAAGGTCCTTAATAAGACTCCTATAGCGCAAGAATTAATATCAAGAATCAATAAATGCGATAGATTCAAACTAAAAAGCATCTTCTCAGCAAAAGAAACATTCAGTGAGGTGAATTGAGAGCCTACTAATTGGGAACAAATATTTATCACATGCACATCAGTTAGAGCACTAATCTTTAGAATATATAAAGAACTCAAAAATCTTAACACCCAAAACAAAACAAAAAAAACAAATAACCCAATCAATAAATGGGCTAAGGAATTGAACAGACAGTTCTCAGAAGAAGATACACATTCAATCAACAAATACAGGAAAAAATGTTCAACATCTCTGGCAATTAGAGAAATGCAAATAAAAACCGCTCTAAGATTTTATCTCACACCAGTCAGAATGGCAGCTATTAAGAACACAAACAACAATAAATGTTGGAGGGGATGTGGGCAAAAAGGCACACTCATTCATTGCTGGTGGAACTGCAAAATGGTGAAGCCAATCTGGAATGCAGTATGGAGATTCCTTGGAAAACTGGGAATGGAACCACCTTATGACCCAGCTATCCCACTCCTTGGTCTATACCCAAAGCACTTAAAATCAGGGACACAGCCACATCAATGTTTATAGCAGCATAATTCACAATAACTAAACTGTGAAACCAACCTAGATGCCCTTCAGTAGATGAATGGATAAAGACACTGTGGTATATATACACAATAGAGTATCAATCATGGCATTTCCCGGTAAATGGATGAAGTTGGAGAATATAATGCTAAGTGAAGTTAGCCAATCTCAAAAATCCAAATGCTGAATATTTTCTCTGATATAAGAAGGCCGATTCATAGTGGGTTGGGACAGGGAGCACAGGCGATTAGAGGCACACTAGAATGGCCAATGGGGAAGGAGCGGAAGGGAGGGGGCAAAAGGGTAAAAAAATAAAATTAAATTAAAAAGATGGTAGAATGAGATGGATATCAGTACCCTAAGTGCATGTATGAAGACACAAATGGTGTGAATATACTTTTTATACAATCAGAGATATGTAAAAATGTGCTCTATAAGTATAACATAAAATGTAATACATTCTGCTGTTATATATAACAACTCAGAAAAAAAAAAAGGCAACCTCTGGAAGAGATACTTTCACACCCAATATCATAGCATTATTATTCTCAATATCCAAGACAAAGAATCAACTTAAGCATTCATTGATGGATGAATATATTAAAAAGTCATATGTATACATATATCTATATATATAGACATAGATATTGATATAGATATAGATATTGATATAGATATATATTAGAGGAACACTAGAATGGCCAATGTGGAGGTAGGGGAGGGAAGGGGGCAAAAGGTTAAAAAAAAAAGATGGTAGAATGAGATGGATATCATTACCCTGTATATATATACATATATATCATGTATGTATATATATATATATATATACGTATATATATACACACATATATATACACATGTGCAATGGAATATTATTCATCCTTAAAATGAATGGAAATCCAGTTTCATGGTAAAACATGAATAAACCTTGAGGCTTATCTAAGTGCCATAAACCCACAATGAAAGATAACTAGTGTATGATTCTACTTACATAAGGTATCTAAAATAGTTTAATTCTTTGCAGGAGTAAGTAGGATAGTGGTTTTCAAGGACTGTCAGTAGGTAGGATTAAACTCTGTTTAATGGTTACAGAGTTTTAAATTTGCAAGATGAAAAAGTTCTTGAGATGTGTCACAGCAATGTGAACATACTTGACACTACTGAACTGTACAGTTAGAATGGTTAAGATGTAAATTTTATATTATGCATTTTTAACAATAATGTTTGAAAAGGAAATGCTGCAGCTGTGATTAAGTTAAGGATCTTGAAATAGGAGAGCATCCTGGATTTTTTGAGTGCATTCACTTGAATCACAACAATTCTAACTACAGAGGAGCAGGCAACCATGATTAGTAGTAGAAGATGTGACACCAGAAGCAAAATATCAGAATAAAGTGGACATGAGCTAAAGAATGCCCATGACTTCTATAAGTCAGAAGAGGAAAGGAAGGCATTATTTCCTGAAATATCTAGAACAATCCAGCTCTGTGGGTATTTTAACTTAAGCCCCTTAAGTCTCATTTAGAACATTTCACTTCCAGGAGTCAGAATTTCAGAATATTGGGGTAAATATATCTTGTTTTAAGCAGTATATTTGTGATGATTTGTTAGCAACAGAAAACCAATGTGGAGTTTAAGAGCTCTATGGAAAGGTAGTGATGAGCCGTTGTTATGAATACTTGGTGGTTCTAGTTTAGAGAAGGTAGACCAAATATCTTTTAATGTATAATGGAAAAGAGCCAGTTGAATGTAAGTTATTAATGACTTCCTCTTTGTTGCCTGGAGGAATAAAGGTTGGGTTAGAAAATGGTGGATTCCTCCACTCCCTGTTACCTACAGACCTCTGAAACATATCAGGATTTCCAAATATCATAACAAATATCTAAAACCACCATACACTTAGTGAAAGAAATAAAAACTCCTCCCTTTCCATAAATATAATCACCTAGACTGCTTGAAATATGATTTAATAATGCTAAATCAAGCAGAATTATTTTGTGACTATAATGTGACCATATTTACACTAATAGTCTGAAAGTTATGACAACTGTGCACTGCCTTCCATCAATTGATAAATAAGCACAGAGGGAAAACAATTATGTTAACTTGAATGATTTGTTATTAGTCTGTGTTCACTTTCAATAGGAAAAAAAATCAACTTTCTATTTACATACAAATCATCTTCAATCTGTGAAACATTAGAGGGAACTGGATATAGTTTGATTTGTAGTGTTACCATTAGCTCTGAATCATATATAATAATATAATTAGTAAATAGATTTTATATACCTATCCAGTTGTTACCTTAACAACCATGTGTTGAGATTCTTTTTTTACACATATGATGCTTTATTTTATCATGGTAATTAATATTCATGGTTTTAGTAATGAAAATAGTAGACAGGAAAGGGCAAAGGGGTAAATAAATTTGTTGCATAGATTCCTAAAATAAAGATTACATTTCAGTTAATAATGAATATTGATACTCTCCCCAATAGGTTTATTCTGTTTTATTTTACTTTCATATTATAGAATAGAAGTTGCTTTTTTCCTACCACAAAGAAAGAATAACCCTCAAATCCAGAAATATAACACTGAGCCAATGATGTAAATCATTTGCTAAGAAAGATAAAGTATAATAGATAATTACAGAGAAAAGCATGGATATACATTTTTAAACCTGTGGGACATTTTATCTCCTTGAACATGTGATTCAAGATTTTTCCTTTCACTATTTAATAATTCTATTACTATCTAGATTTGCACATTGATTCCTAATTTTTTTCATCTTTGCTATGTTTAGCTTCATCAGACACATTTATCAGTATTTTGAATAATATAGAATGTTTGATTAATATGGTTCCTGTTAAGACACAAAAGGCAAAACGTATTGAAGGGTGACTCTTTTGAGACAACATACACACATGTATGTGTGTGTGTGTATCTTTTAAAGTATACATTTCATAAAACACTTGCTTTTAAATGTTAGATTTATTAAAGCTCCTTGTATAAATTTGCATAGTTTCATATTCTAATAGTAACTGCCATTTTACTCTTACTGGTATTATCTAAGATATAACTAGCACTTTCACTAGAAAAAGTAATCTTGTCTCTTAATAATACAACAAAATATTATAGGAACATGGAGAAATGTGTGCATGAGGTAAGTCAGTCCCCTTCTTCCCATAATATAATTCTAAAATATGATTTCCTAATCTACACATTCTTGAGATAAAATTGATATGCAGATTGTTCTCTTTAGGTGCTGAAGGTTAGAAATTTATTACAGAGCATTAATTTCAATCAAATTTTCCTCTATTGAAAGTATTTATAGTTCTTGCAGATTTCAACATGTAATGATTTTGTTTTTAGGCTTATAAATTACTACTTCCTATTTCTGCATAGGAATCACACTTAAATGCAGTGCGGTATGTGAGTCCGATTGTTTTATTCTCAAACTAAAATGTTTCTACCATAGAGTATATTTCTCTGCAATAATTGCAGAATATCTGAACAAGTGCATCACACACACATGCAGTATTATTTGAGAACATTTTACATTGTAGGTATTCTTAATAGCATGACTGAGGGAGCTGATATTCCAGTAGGAAGGAGATAGAAAATAATCATGTAAGAAACAAATGATAACATCAGGTACTCAGGTATGCTCTACTGAGGACCAATATCCCAGTGAAAAGGATCAGGGTGTTACTTATGGTGGGGTGCTGTCAAGTCTTTCTTTAAGCAGGTGAAAGGTGTGTTTTGACTTCATATATCAGGCAGGATCTGGCAGGATGGTCTAGCATTTTTATTTGTTTGAGGAAATGAGTTTCTCAATCAAAGGAAGAGATTCATATTTTAAAAGAAATTCACCTTAAGAAAGGAGAATAGTGGAGGGGAGGGGAGGGAAAGGGGGGATGGGGACTGAAGGGAGTAAATCAAATTTCATGTATGTATGAATTGTCAAAATGAACCCAACTACCATGTATAACTATAATGCTCTAATAATAAAAAAATATGAATTTCATCTTATTAGGTTTGTCCAGGCTCTTGCACTGAGCAAGATTTCTAGGGAGAGCTGGATATAAGAAAATGGAAAGCAGAATGCAGCAATACTCTGCATCCTCATACTAGGTATGCAACTCTCAAGCAACTGCCTTATTTGGAAAACTAGGATCCCAAAGACAAATCCTGGTAACAGAAGTTATGTCACTATGCACTCCAGAAAGATTAAATAATGGTATCCTACTATGAATGGAGAAAAACAACAGCATTCATTCAGTGTCTGTTGGAATTAGCCCAGTAGTTTAGGCTTTTAGGCTCAGAAATGTTTAGCTTCATCAGACACATTTATCAGTATTTTGAATAATATAGAATGTTGGGTTAGGCTCCATGTTCCTATAATATTTTGTTGTATTATTAAGAGACAAGATTACTTTATCCAGTGAAAGTGCTAGTTATATCTTAGATAATACCAGTAAGAGTAAAATGGCAATTACTATTAGAATCTGAAACTATGCAAATTTATACAAGGAGCTTTAATAAATCTAACATTTAAAAGCAAGTGTTTATGAAATGTATACTTTAAAATACACACACACACACACACACACACACATGTGTGTATGTTGTCTCAAAAGAGTCACCCTTCAATACGTTTTGCCTTTTGTGTCTTAACAGGAGCCATATTAATACAACATTCTATATTATTCAAAATACTGATATATGTGTCTGATGAAGCTAAACATTTCTAAGCCTCAAAGCCTAACTTTTGTAGTTAACAAGTTTTATTCAAATTTGTTCCAATATTGTATCTGTGAGGTATTCAGGGTACTTTTTGGCTATTAGTAGAAATTATCACAGACAGTGCTGCAGATGAGTGGGTGACATCATTTTGGAGCACACCATGCTGAGGGTTTATACTATAGCAATTAATCCAGCAGTTGGGAGGAACAGAAACTTAGGCCTTTGCGTCATCCTTCACTCAAAATCATTTCTCATTTAGCTCATTTGGGAAGCTGTGTCAACTGCCTGAAAATAAAGGACCACAGATAAAAGCTTCCACTTCCTGCAGGGAAGAGGCAATTATCTTTTATTTGGTTTTCAACTTTCCTTGTAGATATGCCAAAAGACAAAGTGTTAGTGTGAGTGTAGGGCTTGTAGAATTATTTTTTTCTCACTACATGAGTCAAGGATATCTTAAGGATATCATTTCCCTGGATGGCTATGCACCTGACAAGTGTTACCTTTCCATGGCTATGTCTCCATGGCAAGGAACTGTTTTAAAAAGGAATAAAATAGCCGAGTCACTAGACTGATAGCCTATTTTTGTAATTACACAAGACTGATTGCTTGTGCTTGTTTTCCATGTTAAAAATTGAAAGACTTACTGTTTTCCTTTGGAAAGCTGAGTTCCAAACCTGTTAAAGAGGTTCTGCTTCCTCATGTTTTGTTCTATATGGACAGATTTTACTCTGTGTTGTCCCACATCAAAATGCTGAAGCATGACTACATGAATGTACAGTTGTGCAGGCAATGTATTCATCCCCACTGATATTCCTGGGGAGTGGCAGGCAGAGGAGAGTCCAGAGTAAAGCACACAGAATTTTGAATCAGATCCTAAGTCATGACTCTGCAGGTTCCTAACCAGTTTTATAAATCCTTGAGACTACTTTTTAAATTGTGGTAAAAATCATTATATTTCTTTTACCATCTTAACTATTTTTAAGTGTACAATTCATAGTGTTGAGTGTATTCCTGTTGTCATGCAGTGGATCTCCAGAACTTTTGCATCTTGTAAAACTAAAACTACAAACCATTAAACAACTCTTTTTCTTTTTACTTACTCAGCTGCTGAAAAATACCATTCTACTTTCTGTTTCCAAGAATTTGACCACTGTTGGTAAATACGTGGAATCATTCAGTATTTGTCTTTTTAAACAGGCTTGTTTTGCTTAAAATAATGCCCTTGAAGATTCATATGTAGTAGAATGTTATAAAAGCTCCTTTATTTAAGGCTAAATAATATTGCTTTGTTTGTACTTATCCACTTTATCAATTCCTTCTCCATTGAATTAATTTTGTTATCCACAAAAATGAGAAGTCCTACCAAGCTCCACCCTAGCATGGCCAGGCCCAGGTCAGCCCTGCCAACCTCCACTCAGGCACAGGTCATTCCCACCCCCCTGAGTGCAGCCAGGCCCAGGACCTCCCATACATGAAAAAATGTTCAACAACTATGGCAATTAGAGAAATGCAAATAAAAACCACTCTGAGATTTCATCTCACACCAGTCAGAATGGCAGCTATTAAGAACACAAACAACTCAGCACTAAAAGAGAATAAAATCATGGCATTTTCAGGTAAATGGATGGAGTTGGAGAAAATAATGCTAAGTGAAGTTAGCCAATCCCTAAAACCCAAAGATCTAATGATCTTTTTGATATGAAGATACTAACTTATAACGGCAAGGGAGTGGGGATGAGAGGAATGAAAGAACTTTAAATAGAACAAAAGGGGGAGGGAAGGAAGAGGACAAGGGGATAGGAATAATGGTAGAATGAGTTATTACCCTAAATACACAATTGTTGTAAAAATTCTTTATATAAAAGCAGCAACTTGAAAAGTTGTGCTCTTTATATGTAATATGAAATGAAATGTACTCTGCAAACACATATAACAAATTGGAATAATAAAAAAATTTAAAAAAAAACCACAAACAACAATAAACGTTGGAAAGGATTGGGGAAAAAGGCACACTCATACATTACTGGTGGAACTGCAAAATGGTGTAGCCAATCTGGAAAGCAGTGTGGAGATTCCTTGGAAAACTGGGAATGGAACCACCTTATGACCCAGCTATCCCACTCCTTGGTCTATACCCAAGGACTTAAAAACAGCATACTACAGGGACACAGCCACATCAATGTTTATAGCAGCACAATTCATAATAGCTAAACTGTGGAAGCAACCTAGATGCCCTTCAGTAGATGAATGGATAAAGAAACTGTGGTATATATACACAATGGAGTAGTACTCAGCAATAAAAGAGAATAAAATCATGGCACTCGCAGGTAAATGGATGAATTTGGAGAATATAATGCTAAGTGAAGTTAGCTAATCCCTAAAATCCAAATGCCAAATGTTTTCTCTGATGTAAGGCGGCTGATTCACAGTGGGGTTGGGACAGGGAGCATAGGAGGATTAGAGGAACACTAGAAAGGCCAATGGGGATGGAGGGGAAGGGAGAGGGGAAAAGGGGGAAAAAGAAAAAAGATGGTAGAATGAGATGGATATCATTACCCTAAAGTGCATGTGTGATGATACGAATGGTGTGAATATATTTTGTATACAACCAGAGTATGTAAAAATGAGCTCTATAAGTATAATATGAAATGCAATGCATTCTGCTGTCATTTATAACAACTTAGAATAAAAAAATTTAAAAAATTAAAAAATGGGAAATAATGATTCATTTTTAACTCAAAATAATTATTGTTATCATATAGTGTAAACTATGAAATTTTACACATTTGCATCTATTAGATTAGAAAATTATGCTGTAGTAGAAATTTGGACCAAAGATTCATGAAATATGAGTTCTAATTTAGCTCTGCTATTAATTTTATGACTGTATACAAATCAACTATTTTCTTTAAGGCCATAGCATACTCTCTGTAAAATCGGATCTGTCTTAAGTACTAAACAGGATATTTGAGAGGTAAAAGAGGCAAGTTCATTTTTTTTTTTTTTTTGGTACCGGGGATTGAACTCAGGGGCACTTGACCACTGGGCCACATCCCCAGCCCTTTTTTGTGTTTTTATTAGAGACAGGGTCTCACTGAGTTGCTAAGTGCCTCACCATTGCTGGGGCTGGCTTTGAACTCGTGATCCTCCTGCCTCAGCCTCCCAAAGTGCTGGGATTACAGGCATGTGCCACTGCGCCCGGCAGCAAGTTCATTTTTCAGAGGTATCTCAGTATTTCCTGGAGCCCAGGTGATTAGCCTTTAGCAGTTCTGAGTTCATCCAGAACTGAGTTTCCCTCCTGGGGAAAGGTGTGTGGAAGCTGGAATCTCACAGAGCCTCAGTCTCATAACCTATAATATCAATTGAGGTTAAACTAGATATCTGAGATCACTGAAATTTAAAGCCACAAATTTAGTAAAAACTTCTATTGCTAAACATAAATATTTTATGCCCTCTTCAACATTATTTTCATATTTTAAAATTAAGATGCTGTGTAATTTTAGAACTTGCTCCCCTTTCCCTGTCAAAAGTCTGATGAAATCATAGACACTGAACATCACATACTCTAAAAATCCCTGCAAAATTGAGAAGGGTAAGCACTAGGTCCTTTGGGGAATTTGATGATTTGACCTCTTGAACTGAGGTAGTTTTCCATTGCATTGGCTCTTCTGGCATTTGTTGAGTCTGTGCAAATGTAAGGCTGGCCTTGCCACTTGGGACTTTCAATGGCATAACTATGGAGATGATGGAAGATTTATCAATAGGTGGAAAGATCTATATTTTGAAGGACTTGGGTAATAAATACATAATGCAAATAAATAATATATTCATCTTTGTTTAAATTGGAAAAAAATAAAAAAATTATAGAAAACTTCCAAGGTACCAGTCTCAGAATTTCACTGCCTGGTTAAACATCTGATTGTTAAATGACTGAGAAAGGGTGGCAAACACTGGGAAGATAAGAGTTTGCTGAATTCTCCTCCTCAACCCAGAATGCAACATGGCTTAATTACCTTGTCACAAGGTTGACCCCAGGCTTGTGTTGGAGATGAGGTAAATGAAAGGAATGTACCATGGTATGCATGGCAGGATAGAAGTAGCTTTCTGATTAAAGTTAGATTTTTATTAGGTGAACAACCAACATCTCAGGTTAAATTCAATTAATAGCTGCTGTAATCCCAGTGGCTTGGGAGGCTGAGGCAGGAGGATCGAGAGTTGAGAGCCAAATTCAGCAAAATCCAGGCGCTAAGGAATTCAGTGAGACCCTGGCTCAGTGTTTGAGTGTCCCTGAGTTTAATCCCTGGTATCCCCCAGAAAACAAAATTCAATTAGTAAACTTTAATTTCTCAAAGTTTAAAATCCAACCATTTTAGAATTACTTATTAATTTACAAATTTACAGGATTTGAATTCAATAATACTATTTTTTCCATATTTTATATTGGTGCAATATAGTTGTACATAATAGTTGATTCATTTGAGTTGATTTTTGTGCAAGGTAAGAAATAAGGGTATAACTTATTCTCCTATGCATGAATAACCTTTTTCCTATCATCATTTATTAAAAAGACTGCCTTTTCTCCAAGCATGTTTTTGGCATTTGTTAAGGATCAAATGACTTATCTGTCTGGGTTTGACTCTGTGTCTTCTGTTCTGTACCATTGGTGTATATGCCTGTTTTTGTGCCAGTACTATGCAGTTTTTGTTACTATAGCTCTGTAATATAATTTGAAGTCAGGTATTGTGTTGCCTCCAGCATTGCTTTTTTGGCTTAGAATTGTTTTGGCTATTCTATTCTTTTATTCTTCCAAATGAATTTTAGGACAGCTTTTTTCTAGTTGTGTGACGAATGTCATTGGTATTTTGATGGGGATTGCATTGAATCTGTATATTGCTTTTAGTGGTATGACAATTTTAATAAATTTATTCTGCCTATCATTGAACATGAGCGGTCTTCCCATCTTCTGATATCTTTTTTAACTTCTTTTTTTAATGTTCTGTGGTTTTCATTGTCTTTCACCTTTATGGTTAGGTTTATTCTGAGAGTTTTGTTGTTTGTTTGTTTTGAGACCATTGTAAATGGGATTGTTTTCCTAAATTTTTCTCACAGGTTCATTATTGGTATATAGGATAATTATTGATTTTTTTATGTTGATTTTGTAACATACTACTTTATTGAATTTGTTTATTAGTCTCTTGGTGGATCTTTTGTGGATCTTTTAAGTATTAGATTATATCATTTGCAAACAGTGATAATTTGACTTCTTCCTTTCCTATTTTTTAATCACTTTTTTTCTTTACTTGCCTAATTGCCCTGGCTAGAATTTCAAGTACTACATTAAATAGTAGTGAGAGTGGAGAGAGTGGAATCCTTCTCTTGTTCCAGATTTTAAAAGAAATGCTTTTAGTTATTCCACATTCACTATGATGTTCACTTTTTTTTTTCATATATAGCCTGTATGATGTTAAAGTAGGTTATTTCTTTCCCTAGTTTCTTCAGTGTTTTTCTCATGAGTGAGAGGTAAATTTTGTTTAAGGTTTTCTTTGCGTCTTTTGAGATGACTAAGTGATTTTGGTTCTTAATTATATTTATGTGATGAATTACATTTATTGATTTTTGTATGTTAAAACATCCTTGCACCCCTGGGATTAAAACTAGCGTGGTCATAATCAATATTCTTCTTAATATGTTGCTGAATATTATTTGCTAATATTTTATTAAAGATTTTTGTATTTAAATTCATCAGGGATACTGATCTACAATTTTCTGTCCTTATCTGATTGTGGTATGAGTGTGATACTGGCTTCATAGAATAAATTTGGAGGTGTCAAATCCCTCTCTATTTCATGGAATAATTTGAGGAGCATTGGAATTAGTTCTTCTTATAAGTTCTGGTGAATTTATCTGAGAATCCATCTTGTCCTGGATTTTTATTCCTTGGAAGGCTTTTTATTACTGCTTCTATTTCATTGCTAGTAATTTGTCTGTTTGGTTTTTCTGTGTCCTCTTGATTCAATTTTGGCAGGTTATATGTGTCTAGAAATTATCTATTTATTTTAGGTTTTCCAATTAATTGGAGTATAAATTTTCAAAATCGTCCCTAATTATTTTCTGGATTTCTGTGATGTCTACAGTGATTTCTCCTTTTTTTTCATCTCTAATTTTATTAACTGGGCTCTTCTCTGTATTTCTTTTGTATAGTTTGGATAAGAGCTTACAATTTTGTTTATCTTTTCAAAGAAACAACTCTTTGTTTCATGGATCCTTTGTATTTTTTATTCTCAATTTCATAGATTTCAGCTCTGATTTTAATTATTTCCTTCCTTGTACTGGTTTTAGAATTGTTTTTTCCAAGGGCTTTGAGATTGCACCTTTTGGTTATTCATTTGGGATCTTTCTGATTTTCTTATTTCAGCACCCATAGCTATAAACTTTCCTCTTAGAACTGCCTTAATAGTATCCCAGAGGTTCTGGCATGTTGTTATTGCTATTCTAATTTGATTTTAAGAATTTTTCAATTTCTCCCCTGATTTTTTTAATCACTCATTCATCATTGAAAAGTGTATTGTTCAATCTCTATGTGTTCATAGTTTCTATAGAGTTTTTTGGTGTTGATTTATAATTTCATTCCATTATGATCTGATAAGCTGCAAGGGATTTTATTATTATCTTGTGTTTGGTAAGAGTTGCTTTGTGGCCTAAAATATTGTCCTCTAGGAGAAGGTTCCATGAGCCACTGAGAAGAGATTATATTCAACTGTTATTGGGTGAGATATTCCATAGGTGTCTATTAAGACTATTTAATTTTTTAAAATTTATTTTTATTCTAATTTGTTATACATGCTTGCAGAGTGTAATTCATTTCATATTACATATAAAGGGCACAATTTTTCAAGTCATTGGTTTTACATAAATTATTTTCACCAATAATTGTGTCTTCATACATGTACTTAGGGTAATGATGTCTAACTCACTCTACCATTATTCCTATCCCCTTGCCTCCTTCCCTCCCCTCCCTGCCTTTGTTCTATTTAAAGTTCCTTCATTCCTTTCATCCCCCCTCCCTTACCTTTATAAGTCTGTATCCTCATAACAAAGAGATCATTCGACCTTTGGTGTTTTGGGATTGGCTAACTTCACTTAGCATTATTTTCTCCAACTCCATCCATTTAACTGCAAAACCATGATTTTATTCTCTTTTAATGCTGAGTAATATTCCATTGTGTATATATACCACAGTTTCTTTATCTATTCATCTGCTGAAGGGCATCTAGTTTGGTTCCACAATCTAGCTATCGTGAATTGTGCTGGTATAAACATTGATGTGACTGTGTCCCTGTAGTAAGCTGTTTTTAGGTCTTTGGGGGATAGACCAAGGAGGGGGATAGCTGGGTCAAATGGTGGTTCCATTCCAAGTTTTCCTAGGAATCTCCATACTGCTTTCCAGATTGGCTTCACCAATTTGCAGTTCCACCAGCAATGTATGAGTGTGCCTTTTTCCCCCACATCCTCTCCAGCATTTATTATTGTTTGTATTTTTGATAGCTGACATTCTGACTGGAGTAAGATGAAATCTTAGAGTTGTTTTGATTTGCATTTCTCTAATTGCTAGAGATGTTGAACAATTTTTTTCATATATTTGTTGATTGTATATCATCTTCTGAGAAGTGTCTGTTCAGTTCCTTGGCCCATTTGTTGATTGGGTTATTTCTTTTTTCTGTGTTAAAATTTTTGAGAGCTTTATATATCCTTGAGGTTAGTGTTCTATCTGATGTGCTTGTGGTAAAGATTTGCTCCCATGGGGTCTATCTGAGTCTTTGATTTGAGTAGTATATTTTATGTAATTGCATGCACCAATATTTGGGACATAAATATTTGCTATCATTATATCTTCTTGTTGGATTTTTCCCTTCACCAGTATGTAGTAACTTACTTTATCTCTTCTTATTAATTTTGGCTTGAACTCTGCTTTGTCATAGCTACTCCTGCTTGTTTTTTTTTTTTTTTTTTTTTAAATATTTATTTATTTACTTTAGTTGTACACAATGCAATGCATTTATGTTTATGTGGTGCTGAGGATCGAACCCGGGCAGCGCACATGCAAGGCGAATGCTCTGCCGCTGAGCCAAACCCCAGCCCTCCTGCTTGTTTTGATCATTTTTATAATCATTATTTTGAATCCTTTATTTGACATTTCAATCTTTTCAATATCTTTGGAAGAAACTGTGTGGAGGGCCGGCCTCTGTGGAGATGTCAAGGTGAATCTGATGATGCTGGAGGGGAAAGTCGTGGGAGTGGAAAGGATGCACATGAGTCAGGTTGCAGAAATCCTTCTCTGATTTTACTTTTCTCTGCATGGTTTTTATACATCCCAACAAAGATAGTAATTCACATTCCAACTATAGGAGGTTACATTAAAGAATTTCAGTAATTTACATTTCAACTATAGGAGGTTACATTAAACAATTATAGTAATTTACATTTCAACTATAGGAGGTTACATTAAACAATTCCAGTAATTTACATTTCAACTATAGGAGGTTACATTAAACAATTCCAGTAATTTACATTTCAACTATAGGAGGTTACATTAAAGAATTTCAGTAATTTCCAGGGTCGTATAATCAGGGGAAAATCAAGTATTTATCCTAAGTACATACTACTGATTAATCTTATCTATAGGCAGAGGAAAACATTCTAAAAATCTTAAAGCTTGTATTATCTAAACTAATGTTAAAAAATTCCTCAACTCTAGGCACACCTGCTCATAAGGTTATATTGCCCTAGTATCTTCTTTAAACTTCAACTGGGCCTAGACTTTCTGACTTCTACTGTGTCTCTATAATAACTTTTTATTTTGGGGCTTAGGAAGAAAAGATATATGGTTGCCAAAATTCTAAATGTGCTAAAGGATAAAGAAGAGTCCTTTACAGACACACAAAAAGACCATTAGCTTTTCAATGGAGAGTAGTTTAAACAATGGGTAATGCTGCGCCCTGTAGGGAGGGGTTATTTGCAAAAGCTAATCTTTAGCTGAAAAAACCCATCTTGCTGGTTTAGCTAGCTTCTGGCTAGATTCCACAGGGCCATAGAACTGGTTTTATTTTTGATAATTAAATGTATTCAAACCTGGTGCCATGCAGCAGAAATACATCAAGAGCATATACAGGCAAAGTTAACTCCTTGATATTCGCATAAAGGTGGGATCTCATCAGCAAAGAGGAGCCAAGTTCAAACTTCCAGGCATTTAACTGGAAGGAGCTCTAGCTCAAACTCATTTGCGTAAACAAGGAAGAACTCAGATTCAAACTGCCCCGAATTAACGAGGAGGAACCCAGCTCGATTCCTGGTTGAGAGATGCCACAAAACTGGAGAATTATGAACTTTAAGAGGCATTGTTTTACCTTATTTTTTCTTATTCTCATAATTCTCTGTTGGGCTTTACGTACCTGTAGGGATGGATTTCTCTTTGTATGTGTGGGCCTTTTTAGGGCATTGCTTAATCTTTCCAAAGTGTCCTAGAGTAATCTAGTTTGAGCCCTCCTGAGTGAAGGGCAAAATACCACACCGGGACCGTCTTGTAGGAAAAGGGGGGGTTATTAAGGGAAGGGGAGAAAGGGGGGAAGGGGGAAAGGGGAACGGGGAAGGGGAGAGCTGGTGAGAAGATGACGGCAAAAAGAGAAGAGAAAGAGTTCTGGACAAGCCGGGGCTTAAGTACTGAGGGGCGGGAGTGTGTCTTGTATGGTCCGGATTGGCTCAGAAAGGGAGAGCCCGCCCAGGGTTGAATTCCCGCAAGAGGCGAGTATTCCCAGGATCAGGAAGGGTGGGGGACTCGGAGCCCACCAAAGGTGAATTCTCGTGAGAGTTGGGCACTTCCGGGGAGGCGCCTGGGGGTATGGCCTGCTAGCCTGAATCTTATCCAACACTGAGAGGTGTGGTATAAATAGGCTTTGATATAATTCTCTGTTTTTGCTGTAGGAATGAAGTCCATGAGTAGGATCTATGGGCCAATCCTTTGCTGTTCCTACTTGGGGACTGGTTTTTAGTTTGGTATTCTGTGTTATAAAATATAGCTGAAGTTTGAGTATTATTAATTTGTGTATAAAGCAAAGTGTATTGTCTTTTGGCTGAGTTTAGTTCAGCAGCAAAGTCTCTAGCCTGTGAAATTGTAGTGTCCTCATAGATTCCTACTACCTCACTGAGAAGAAGTGCTTCTGGTATTTGAATCCCAAGTCATGGAACAATTTGAAATGCATCTTTCCTCTAAACTGCCATCTTGAATCTGTCCTAAAAATGTTTTAAATAAAAACATAAAAGAGTAACATTATATGAAGAATGAATTAAATCTTATTGTAAATATATTCATGTGCATTCAGCAAGAATTCTGAAAACAATGGTGTTCATAAAATTTTTAAATATGTTAAAAGACTATCTACTTCACTCACAAGTAATTACTTATTTTCATTCTTTAGTATTATTAATTGAAAATGCAACTTCTAAAATGTGGACTTTTCAGAAAGTATGCTAACAAAATAGAATTAAATTTAAAACAAAGAACTTTAAAAGATATGTTAGAGAAGAATTTTATTATATCTATATACACCCACTATATAGTCTTAGAAATCATGATGCCTAACGCTGTTCAATTTTAAGTGATGAGAAACTTAAATAAAAACAATTCCAATCAAGTAAAATCTATGTAACTATGATATAAAATTCTTATTTAGAACATAAAGTAAGATATGTTCAATTTTATTAAATGGAAAGTTAATTTTTTATTATCCTTTAAAAATGAATATTTAAATAATTTCAGTTTGAAGGAGTGCCAAATTATTGGCCGACTCTAAAGGATAACATGTTTCAGTCTGATTACAAGAATATCTTATGGAATTCATGTGACTTCATCCACACATGAGACTGACCAGGCAGTTACAAAGAAGCACTGATGGTGGATTCAACTTGACCTGGGAGCAAATATAGTAACAGCAAACCTCCACAAAATACATAACGCTTGAACTTATCTTTGATCATAACATAGTGTTTACCTGTTCATCCCACAGAATGTGGGGCCAGCTCAGGGGATAGCAGTGTGGTCTGTTCCGGGAAACTGACAAGATTTCAAAGTGAACACAGAGATGATACACGTAGGAGTTGGAGAAAGAATATCCTCAGTGCTTGACATGATCAGAGGGAGTAGGAGAAAATGGAATCAACTGAAATGCTAAGGTCTCAAATCATATTCATTTGCTCTTGAGAACATCTTTGATGGTGATGTCCATGGGCATTACATATACACGGGTATTATGACATTTCTAATAAAACTCATGCAAAAGCATCTACAAACCAGGAAATTCTTTGCTAACAAACATTAAGGAAAAATCAAGATTACTTATAAAAGTGACAAAATTATGTTAAATAAAATATTTTCCTAAAAGAATAGCAAAAATAAAATTTTAAATACAGAGTAAACTTAATTTAACATTTGGACATTTATGCAATGTTATAAAAAGGTTTAAAGTATGGTAATGAACATATCCTGTGTTAATCCAGAAAATTTAAAATCAATTTTTAAGCCTTTTAATGCTTTACTTGAGTTTGTGTGTCCATGTGTGTGTGAATATGTATGTTTCTGCATGTGAAATGGGTGAGAAAGATTTTAGTAATATTCTTTAAAAAAAGGACACTGACACACACACACATATATATATATCACACACACACACACATATATATATATATACACACACATATATATATATATAACTATGTAGTTATAAAATGTGGTTATGAAAATTGTATATGAAAATAAATTGGTAAGGAAATATAATGATTAATTGATTAGATTATAAATAGAAGTATGTAAAGAACTGGATTTATTCAGAAAAAATTAATACAAATAAGCATCTATGAGATGAAGTTGAAAAAGAGAACAATATGCATTATAACCCTATTGTTTATTCAGTGATAGCAGATGTAGAAAGGGTTTCTTGCTTTCTCTTATTTTCTGGTAATAGAATACAAATTTTAGCACTAGCTCCTCCACACACACATTTAACACATCTTTAACTATCTCCACCTTTCTGAATAGGTCTTCTCAGCCATCATGTAGAGCCCCTACATTTCTTTCTGTTTTGGTCCATGTTTCTTCTGGAGATGTCACCAGGAAGCTTTATGAAGACTGTTGCCCTCTGCCTAGTTCTTGGGTTGTTTCCTATAGCTCCCTGTGAATCACCACTGTGCCAATATCTCTCTGGACTGAAATTGTTCTTTAAAAAAACAACACATTTATTTATTTGCTTTAGCTGTACACAATGCATTTATTTTTATGTGGTGCTGAGGATCGAACCTGGGCCGTGCACGTGTGAGGAGAGCGCTCTACTGCTGAGCCACAACCCCAGCCCAAGAAATTGTTCTTTTAAGGAGGGAAGATAACCCCCAATAAACACCCATCCATGTGTCATATTCTGTCAAGAAGTTCCCAAACACAAGTCAATTATATTCTCAAGATTCACCACAATCACATATCAACCAGAATCTCAGAATCTGTTTGCATCTCTCTGTTCTTTTGGGTTTCAATTGGCATCTACTAGGGCTGGCCTGGAAGCTCACACACTACTTGACGAATTCTTGTGATTTATACAATTGTTTGATTTTAAACTTTATAACAATCCAGTTAGTTAGGTGGGATGGATATTATTACCTTCTGTAGGCCAGAAACCCGAAACTTGAAAAGCTGCCTTTACTCTGCAAATAACTTACAGATCTGAAATTCAAATTCCAGTTGTCTGAGCCCAGATTCCAGTATATTCTGTTCAGCTATCTTTACAAAGATGGAAATATGCCATGTGTCAAATGCCATTCTCTAATGCTTAACAATTGCCATTGATTACAGAATAACATCCAACCCTTAGCTGAGAGCAGACCCCCCTCACTACTGAGAAGCACCTCATCAAATCGATGATTCCTCTCCCCAGAAAAACACACATTAGTGGGCAGGGCCAGACATGCACACACTTCACATTCTTTTGTAAGTTACAAGGATTCTGAAGATGAACAGAACTCTACATCCCTTTTTAAAGGGACATCTGTCCTGTAGTTGCTTATTCTGCTCTATAGGACCAGGAGGCCAAGAAGTTTTATTCTGTGTTTTTCAGTGCTAGTACTGATGTAGATATCTTTTGATTTCAAAGTTCTTTACCTCTTCAAGGCACATTTTCTTTTAAAATTTTTACTAAAAGTTCATAAAAATGATTGAGTCTATATGGTAAAGAAAAATTTAACTGAAACACCCAAGTTATATTTTCCTAGAAGCTGTCTTAATAAATTAGTTTCTTATGATATTTACAATAATGAATTGAACTGCCAAAGAATACCTATATATTTGACTTAATTATACACACACACACACACACACACACACACACATACATACACACACATACACATGTTATCGGATTACTTCAAATTATATAGAGCAGATTTGAGTAAATATAGTTATTGAATAGATTTATCAATTTACTAAGTAATAAAGTCCTTTCAGTAACTTAAAACCATGCTGGCATGGCACAAAATAACTTATCATTTTGGTTAATTGAATGACTTACTAACTTACTATTGTCTGATCAATAATTTGTGTGAACATTTCTAGACTGGGCATGGTGGTGCATGCCTGTAATCCCAGAGGCTCAGGAGGCTAATATAGGAGGATGGTGAGCTCAAAGCCTCAGCAACTTAGGGAACCCTAAGCAATTTAGTGAGACCTTTACTCAAAATAAAAAAATACAAAGGGCTGAGGATGTGGCTCAGTGGTTAAGTTATCCTGGTTTCAATCCCTGGTACCAAACAAAACAAACAAAAACATTGCTAAGGACATTAGTGAAAACATAGGCTCAAACTCTGTGGTTCTCAACCTCAGCAGCACTTTTGAGTTACTTGGGGGAGTTTTTAAAAAAATGATTTATGCTGTAGCCCCAGTTCCAGGAATTTTGATTCTTGGTGTGGAGCTTGTAGTAGAGTGCAATCTGAGCAATGGAATGTTTAAAAATTTTTCACATGATTCTAATTTGCATGTAAGTTTGACAACCACTGTTCTATTATACCAGTTTCCCCCCAAATCAGGCAATTCTCAAAAAGCATGAGAGAGGGTATACTTATTGTAATCTATCAAACTGGGACAAATTGAAATTCTTTTTTGAGGAAAGGAGCAGTATTTGACAAGATGAGAACTGACTAAAGTAATAAATTCAGCCTACCCTTCAAGAAATCAATCTTTCCCCTTTCTTATAAATCACACACAACACAAACTTTGAACTGAAAAACATACAGATCGTTGCTTAGAAAATTACCTTCCTAGCATGGCTGATGAGCCACCCATGATTATATTTAATCAGAGTCATGGAACTCATCAATGGAAACCCCACCAGAGCTATGTGATAGAGCTCCTTATTTACAAAATCTCACAAAATGTCTTACACACCAGGCTATATTTCTAAATCACAGTTTAACAAATCCAACTGAAATTGAAAATACATCAACACAACCAAACTTCCAAGGCTAAATTTTTGCCATCAAGAACTTTCCATTTTTTCACCATGCCTGGACTGGTTTAGAGAGTAGAATAGAGATGGATGGGGAGAAAGAGAAAGAAATTGGTTTTAGAGGAATCCAGGGAATATGGTGCTAGCTTAATTTTTTAACTTCTATTTATAATAGTGTCTGTCCTGGGAAAGACTTCCTCTCATACGTGCATTTCAGAAAGTGAGAAAGTAAGGAATTGAAGACATATGCAGTTGGGTGAGGGCAAAGAAGTGTAGATTAAAAAGAACAATTTTAGATTTGACATTTAAACTGACCTTGTGCTAACTTATTCCCCTCCTGCAATTAACCTAAATGTATGACTAGCAGAAACTTGGTGTTTTATTTTAAGAGTGATAGACAACAAATATTCTCCCCTTCCCCATATTGTGGTATAGATACAGGTTCACAAAACTAACAGAAATGACTAAAAAGAGAATTAAAAAATCAAAAATTAAAATCACCAGAGTTATACTTATGTAAATGTGTCAACATCCTGCACCAAACATTCATACCTGTCACTTAATAATAAAAGATAACAGCTGCTGGGTGAGGTGTCACACTCCTGTAAACCCAGCAGCTCAGGAGGCTAAGGCAGGAAGATAGAGAGTTCAAAGCCAGCCTCAGCAACTTCGTGAGAACCTGTCTGTAAATACAATATCAAAAAGGGCTGGGGATGTGGCTCAGTGGTAAAGCACCTCTGGGTTCAATTCCCACTATCAAAAAAAAAAAAGGAAAAAAGAGATAACACCTACCATGCATTTAATGATTTAATGTGCTAGCAAATTCTTAATTAACATGGATTAAATTATATAAATTTCACTACAACCCAAACGGTAGGACCTATGGTTATCTTCATTTTACAAACTACTTCCCAGAAAGGGAAGACAAGGATATGTACTCAAACATTTAGTTTCAATTGTACACATTGTTAAGCACAATATCACTCACATACAAAAAACAATTTGATCCAATTGGGGGGTGGCATGCAGGAATCTACATTTCTGGGAAGAGTGGCCCAATTATGACAGGAAATTAAGGGGAAGAACCCCTGGAAAATCTCATTATTATTCCTCCAAAAGGAGCCTACAAAAGACTGAATTTGCCAAGAAAAATATTCCCCATATTTTAGATAAGGAGTGAAGGCTGAGGTTGGAAAATGAACCAACATTGCAATAGATACAATAGGATGACAAAAGAAATAGTCTAGTGCAGGAGCCCTGTTTGGGGATTGACTTGATTTGCGGTTGACTATGAGCCGTGGAGATTTGGGCTTTGTTGCCTCCTGTAGTCTCACGGGACTTGTTGCGGGATCTCGAGTGACTTGGCCGAAATTGCTGATCGGGTCAGCGCCATTTTAGTGGTGTGTTTGTCGTGTGTTAGTCGTTGTTAGAACCAGAGAGAAAAGTTATCAGAATAAAAAGCTGTTTGTCTCCAGTTCGCCTCTGAAGTTTTTCCCGTGGCTCCGTTGCTCCAAGCGCTTCAGGCGGCAACAGGTGGCGGCCCGTACGGGGACTTCGGAGCGGACAGGTAAGAACTGAAAGGTCTCTAAAGATGGGTTCGAATATAACTGAATCCCAAGTGATAGAGGCTATTCAAAGACTCCTTGATATACCTGACTCTGTTCTCAGTGAGGAGTATATAGACAAAAGTGAAAGTGATCAAAAAAGTGTAGATTCCACTGGGTCAACTGAGACCAGTAAAGAGAGTATTAGAAGAGACCCAAAAATGACAAAAATCCAAGCTATTAAAGCTATTCGGGAGTTATTGGTAAAAGCTGAAGGATACTTGCTCTCACTGGAACCTGGGCCTCAGGATATTGCTGTCAGTGAAAGTAGCAGTGGTGAGGAATCTAGTAAAAGTGATCCTGAGAAAATGAGGAAAAAGAAACTAAAAAAGACCAAGAAAAAGGACGGTCAGGTAGAGCAGCCACTTGTGTCCTCTACTCCTCTACTCCCCCATGGGTGGAATCCATTACAGAAAATATGAAGGGTATTACTAGGCATTTGCATACCCTAGAAACAGAAATAAAAAGTCTTTCTGATCGCTTATGCGCTCTCGAGGACAACTCACAGATACATTGGGAACCGCCAGCATTTGAAAAGAAAAATGGACAGAGTGTCCATCAGTCAGTAGATTTCAAAACAATAAAAAATCTCAAAGAGGCAGTAATGACTTATGGGCCCCAAGCTCCTTTCACGTTGAGTATGCTGGAGTCCCTTAACACCTTTAGCTTAACCCCCTCAGACTGGAAAAGTCTATGTAAAGCAACATTAAGCGGGGAGCAATTCTTGGTTTGGCGATCGCAATTCCAAGAACTTTGTATAGAAACAGCTAAAAGAAACGCGGCTGCAGGGTTTGAAAACTATAATATAGACATGCTCACAGGAGAAGGGCAATTCGCAGACTTACAGGCTCAAACAGATTATGACCCAGATGTATATGCTCAGATAAATGCAGCTGCCTTAGAGGCATGGAAAACTGTACAAGGACCTGGGGATCTACAAGGTAGCTTGTCAAAAGTGATTCAAGGACCTAATGAGCCGTATGCCGACTTTGCTGATCGACTTTTGAGAACTGCAGGTAGTGTGTTTGCAGATGTTGACCAAGCTATGCCATTAGTTGTTCAATTAGCTTATGAAAATGCAAATAGGGCTGGGGTTGTGGCTCAGCGGTAGAGCGCTCGCCTAGCACGTGCGCGACCCGGGTTCGATCCTCAGCACCACATAAAAAGAAAGGCATCTTGTACAACTAAAACAAATAAATAAATGTTTAAAAAAAAAAAAAGAAAATGCAAATAAATGGTGCCAAGCAGCCATCAGGCCATGGAGAACTAAAAAGGATCTTTCCGTATATATACAACTATGTAAAGATATAAATGACGCCTTTGTCAAAGGAAATGTGATTGCAGCCTCAATGAGAGGTGCTTCCTCTCGAAATTTCACAAAGGCTAAACGTAGATATTATAATCAATCAGGATATTCCAGGCAAAATTATCATAATCAATCAGGCAATTCTAGGCAAAATCCCAAAAGAGAAATAAGATCAAGCTCATACCGTGCCCCAGGCCGCTGCCCCAGGTGTAAAAAGGGAAATCATTGGGCCAATAAATGCCATTCAAAATTTGACATCCATGGAAATCCTTTGTTCAGGAATTCAAAAAACGGGGCACGGGGCCCAATACCCCGGGGCCCACAAATGTACGGGGCATTGCAGAAGGAGTATCCTCAAGCATCCACTCAGATGCTTCCCCGACACAATCCCTACTACCCATCCACTCCCTCGCCAGAGGAACAAGAGGAAATGCAGGATTAGACCTCTGTTCCACCGCCCGAATAGTGTTAACACCTGAAATGGGGGTTCAACTGATACTCACAGGAGTCAGGGGACCTCTTCCCTCAGGGACTCTAGGACTTATTATCGGGCATAGTCCTAAAAGCTTATTAGGTTTGCAAGTGACCCCAGGTGTAATAAACTCAGACTACAAAGGGGAAATAAAAATAATGCTTAGCTCACCCCAAAGTATAAGTTCTGTTAATCAAGGAGATAGAATTGCTCAGTTGCTTCTCCTTCCCAATTTACATAATTCATTTAAAATGGGTATGCCTCAAGAAGGGAACAATAGAGGATTTTGTTCCACTGACTCAAGTCCCATGGCTTGCTGGGTTCGAGACTGTTCAAGGAGGCCTATATGTAAAATAAAAATACAAGGAATAGAAATGGAGGGATTAATAGATACTGGAGCTGACTCTTCCATTATGAATTTACGCCAATGGCCCAAGCACTGGCCTCTGCAAAAAGCTTCAACCAGTTTAAGAGGCTTGGGATATAATAACCTCCCAGATAAAAGTGCCATAATTTTAAAATGGGAGGATGATGAAGGCCATAAAGGAACATTTCAGCCTTATGTTTTACCTAATCTACCGGTTACTTTATGGGGAAGAGATATTTTGCAACAAATGGGAGTACACCTTGCAACCAAGCCTGCAGATGTTAAATGTGAAAACCTACAGGGTAATCTTAACCATAAAAGAACTCATTATCAAAAAGTACAGAGTAATCTTAACCCTAAAAGTAATCATTGTCATAAAGGAAAAAGATATTTTTTTTCGGGGCCACTGAGAAAATAATTTTGAAAATACCATGGCTTTCTGATAAGCCAGTGTGGGTCCCTCAGTGGCCCCTATCTAAAGAGAAATTACAAGCGGCCCACCTACTAGTTCAGGAACAATTAGAAGCAGGTCATATAGAACCTTCCACCTCTCCCTGGAATTCCCCCATATTTGTGATCAAGAAAAAGTCAGGAAAATGGCGATTGTTACATGATCTTAGACAAATCAATAAAACCATGCAAGTTATGGGCCCTACTCAACCTGGACTTCCTAGTCCCATAGCTATTCCAAAAAAATTCCATCTTATTACTCTTGATATAAAGGATTGCTTCTTTTCTATTCCCCTACATCCTCTGGATGCCCCCAGGTTTGCTTTTTGCATTCCTTCTATGAACAATAATGGCCCTGATCAGAGATATCAATGGAAGGTTTTACCACAGGGAATGGCTAATAGCCCCACCATATGCCAAATATATGTGGACAAGGCTATCCAACCCATTAAAAATAAATATCCAAACCTCATGTGTCTACATTACATGGATGATATTTTATTGGCCCACCCTAATCAAAAAATCTTATTTAATATATTCAGTGATGTGGTACAAAATTTAAAAAAATATGGATTATATATAGCAGAAGAAAAAGTTCAAACCAGATCTCCCATATTATATTTAGGATTTAAAATCATGGATACTTTTGTTAGACCCCAAAAAATTCTAATAAATAAAGAACATTTGACCACCCTCAATGATTTCCAAAAACTACTGGGAGACATTAATTGGCTTCGCCCTACACTAAATCTCACTACTGGCCAACTAAAACCTTTATTTGACATCCTTCGTGGAGATCCTGATCCATCTTCACCACGAACATTGACTCCTGATGCTAGGAAAGCTTTAAAGTTTGTAGAAAAAGCCATCGAAGGAGCTCATTGTGATAGATTTGATTTAACTCAACCACTGATGTTGATTATTATTTCTTCACAATATACACCCACAGGAGTATTTTGGCAACAAGGGCCTTTATTATGGATACATTTGCCCGTCTCTCCTAAAAGTATAATTGAATCTTATACCTCCATGGTGGCTAAACTTATTCTTCAAGGACTTAAGACTTCTACTAAAATATTTGGCATTCACCCTGCTACTATTATTACTCCCTATTCATCATCACAGATTGAATACTTATGCTTCAATGATAATGATTAGGCTATAGCTAAATGCTCTACTTCTGCAAATTTTGATAATCATCTTCCTAAGTCCCCTATATTATCTTTTTGTATTAATCATCCTATTATATTTCCACAGGTAATAAAAAATCAACCTATTCCTAAGGCATTTAATGTATTTACAGATGGGTCCTCAAATGGTACTGCTACAGTAGTCACTAAAAAAGAAAATATGAATTACATAACTGCACATAAATCAGCTCAACTAGTGGAATTGGAAGCTGTGGTAAGAGCTCTGGAAAATTTTAGGGACCAGCCTATAAACATTTTTTCAGATAGCCACTATATTGTACAAGCCGTCCCAAAATTAGAGTTAGCAGGACCAATAGCACCTCATACTCCAGCCTTTAAATTGTTTTATCAAATACAAAAACTTTTGTGGGCAAGAAAAGAACCTCTATTCGTAGGCCATATTAGAGCACATACTAATTTGCCTGGTCCCCTCCATGAAGGTAATCAAAAGGCTGATGAACTTACAAAAACAATATTTATACTTTCAGTGCTACAACAAGCTACTTTATTCCACTCCCAGTTTCATGTCAACAGCACCACCTTGCAACGTAGGTTTAAAATCACAAAGGAGCAAGCCAGAACAATTGTAAAAGATTGTAAATCTTGTATGACACATTTGCCCAATCCTCATTTCGGAGTTAACCCTAGAGGATTAATGCCCAATCATTTGTGGCAGATGGATGTTACTCATGAGCCAAGTTTTGGAAAATTGCGATTTATTCATGTGACCATAGATACATGCTCAGGCATGATTTTTGCTTCCTTACATTCTGGAGAAAAAGTTAAAGATGTTACATCTCATTGTTTGCAAGCTTTTGCTGCATTGGGCATCCCCAAAATGCTTAAAAAAGAGATAATGGCCCCGCATATACGTCCTCATCTTTCAAAGAGTTTTGCGCAAAATTCAATATATCCCATAAAACAGGCATCCCATACAATCCTCAGGGTCAGGGCATTATTGAAAGAGCAAACCGAACACTGAAAATTATGTTATTAAAACAAAAAGAAGGAAATTGGAAAAGTCCTAAGGACAGATTGGCAGTTGCCCTGTTTACCTTAAATTTTTTAACTTTAGACTCTAATGGTTATTCTGCTGGAGACAGACATTGGAATCCACACCAACAACATAAACCTTTGGTTTACTGGAAGGATGTTCTTTCAGGTACATGGAAGGGTCCAGATCCAGTATTAATTTGGGGAAGAGGATCTGTTTGTGTTTTTCCAAAAGACGAATCCTCTCCAATATGGATACCATCTAGATTAATAAAACAGGTACCACATCAAAATGATCAAGATGAAGTTATTGAAGTATCAAGATTAATAAAAAAGGTACAAAATCAAGAGGACCAAGATCAAGGTACAGAATGATTCCCTCAAAAGAGTCCTTCAAAATATTTCACAACTTAAGTGTCATTCCTCCCGGCCGGGACAAGGAGATCTCTCTTTAGTGTGCACACAATTGTATTCTTTTTCCTTTTTATACATGTCTTTATGTCTGTACATTTGTCTACATTTCATGTTAATGTGACATCACAAATATATGTTTGTATGTTTGTTCGTCTGTCCAGTGTGACGTCACAAAGAACAAAGCGCTTATGAAAAAGAAAATATATATATATATGGATCCAAATAACTTTAATTCATTTTAGGTTAAGAGTATTCAATTTAGGTAAATAATTTTATAAATGAAGGTACTTTCAATTTTGATTTATAGGTGTCCCTCGGACTTCTCTTTAGCAAACAATATGACTAGTGCTATATAACCTGATATTTTGGTGTTTTGACTTAAGATTGTTTATTTGTTATTAACTTCATTTGTTTAATAGCTCATTAATTTTAATTATCTCAACAGGTAAAAGATTGCTCTGTATACAGAGACTCAAGGGTTCCAGTTAACAAATTATTTCTCTAAAGTGCCTTTACCTTTTCTTTAATCTATCTTTAATGCAGTAATTACCCTCAGTCTTTCTTTGATTTGTTCTAAATATGATATTTTTCCAACTTATGTTTGTAGAAGCTCAACCAGCGATGTGTGTGAACAAAAATCAACTTTAATTTTCAGCTCAACCAGCGATGTATGTGAACAAAAATCAACTTTAATTTTCTAATCTAATTATTCTATTTTGTAGTTTGACAACTCGCCTCTTGACTCAGTGCTGCAATAGCACTGCCTTTCCTTTAATCATTGATGCTTGAGTTTCTAGGTAGCGGGCCCTGAAGATTTGCCGGTGGCATTGTCTAAACATAAAAAAGACGTCTGCTGCTACAGCTGCAGGGATCGCGGCCACCGCAAGCATCCCTGCTGCTCAAACATCAAACAACCTCACCAACAGTGTGGCCTCTGCTCTACATGCATGGGGCCTCCTACATCAACATGTTATAACAAATGGACATTTTGATCTTTCATTGTTTGGGACTTTACGGGACAATGCCTTGCGGGTATTTGTCTAGAGAATTCAGTGTGTTACTTGATGGAACTTAGGGCAGCTGATTTGTTTAAACAATTTGATATGTTATGCAATTTGGCTCATCACCAAAAGGCTTGTCGCCTTAAAGCCGCAACATCTCCTCACAATTGGACGGCTGTTAGTCATCATATATAGTCGATCCTAAAGGGCTCCATTGGATGGCTGGTTAGCCAATGACGGGTAAGATCCCCAGAGAGGGACAACCTAAGACAGGCACAGTCGCACGGGACAGTCTCATGTGGCCGACATATCAACCTAAGACAGGAGTCAAGGGCACAGCCTTGATTATCCGATGACGGGTAAGAATGTTGGTTGCACATAGACGTCCTAGAGCATTACCTCTTTTAAAAACAAAAAGGGCGAAATGCAGGAGCCCTGTTTGGGGATTGACTTGATTTGCGGTTGACTATGAGCCGTGGAGATTTGGGCTTTGTTGCCTCCCGTAGTCTCACGGGACTTGTTGCGGGATCTCGAGTGACTTGGCCGAAATTGCTGATCGGGTCAGCGCCATTTTAGTGGTGTGTTTGTCGTGTGTTAGTCGTTGTTAGAACCAGAGAGAAAAGTTATCAGAATAAACAGCTGTTTGTCTCCAGTTCGCCTCTGAAGTTTTTCCCGTGGCTCCGTTGCTCCAAGCGCTTCAGGCGGCAACAGTCCAGGGGTCACTGCCTTGACCAAGACTGGCAGCAGGGATCAGATGACAGTTCTGAGCAGGGAACAAATCCCTGATGTAAGAGTCTAAACAAAGTAAGAGAAAAGGGGAATTGAGACATTTACCCAGCTCTGGCTGCCAGAACCACAGGCTCTTTCTCACTTCCTTAGCAGTGAAGTAAGTGATCCATTAATGTATTTCATAGGAAAGGCATCTAATGGTAACCATGTAAATAGGGACTTAATCAAAGAAAATTTGCTTGCACAATTTTTAAAAGTCTTTTGTTTATGCCTCTATGGTTTTTCTGTTAAAATTTCTATTGAAATATAGCAGACATATAAAAATTTGCATAAATCAAAAGAACAAAACTATCACAAAGTGAGTATTTCCATGTGAACATTGCATGGGTGAAGAAGTAAAAACATTTGCTAGCACCACAAAAATCTTCCTTGGACTCCTTCTTGACTTCTAACACCGTAAATTAGTGTTGCCCATTTTGGGATTTGATATAAATGAAACATGAAATAACTCAGCAAAGTCTATGAGGCTCATCCCTGTTGTTGCATGTAGCAGAATTTCATTGTCGTTGTTATATATTGGTTATAGTAGATTGCTATAATGACGCCTTCTAGTAAATCATGCCTTTTTGTGTACAATCCTTTTTGCAATGTGTTACAAAATTGCTTTTCCTATCAAAGGAAAACCTGTTTCTTCACCATTTTGAATATGGGCTGGTCCTTATGATTGCTTTCACATACATTATGATGAAAATCATGCCATACAAGTTCTAGGGCTTAGTGCTAAGAACCTTGTAATTTCCTCTCTGTTTTCTTGGACCCTTTGGCCACCATGTTGTATAAAAGCCCAATCTAGATTACTAAAGATAAAAGTCTCTGCAGGATAAGAAAAGAATGGGACAACCAGCCCTATGTTTCAAAGGCTATCTTGCATCTATAGATCCAGAAAAGACATACCATAGTACCACGAGTGAATTCAGACAAGACTACTAGAAGAAATTCCCAACTTATAGAATTTTAAGCCATAAATTGTGGTTTTAAGTCATTTAGCCTAGATTATTTTTTATGCAATAGGCTAGAGATGGAATTTTCCACTTATGGCATCATGTCAGTGTTCAAAATGTTTTAGATTTTAGAGCATTTTGGATTTTGGATTTTTAGGTTAAGGATGCTCAACCTGTATCGAGAAGTAGAACTGCTAGATTAATATTAGTAGATATTGCCAAACTGTCTTCCAAAATTGTTATATGCTATAGTTTATCAAATTCCCTCAAAAGACCATTGTACAGGCTTTGTCTCCATGGTCCTAGTGGGAGGTGGTAGAAGTTTTAAGGAATGGGGCCTAGTGGGCAGTCTTCAGGTCACTGAGGACATATTGAAGGGCATTTTGAGACTGTGGTATCTTCCTCTTTTTCTCTTATCTTCCTAGCCACGAGGTGAAAAACTCTGCTGCACTGTGTACTTCCTGCCATGATGTGCTGCCTCCCTACAGGCCCAAAAGCAATGGGAAAAAATTGATCATGGACAGAGCCTCCAAAACTGGGAGCCAAATAGACCTTTTCTTTTTAAAGATTGATAATCTAATAAAACTTTTGATGGAAAGCTGAATAACACTGTATATCAAGGTATATTCCCATTGGCAATATTAAATGGGTTCTAATTGCTATACATCCTTACGAATCCTTGGTAATATCTGTTATTTTTATTTTAGTCATTCTGGCATGTGGGTAATATTTATTTGATGTAGATTTAATTTGCCATAACCTAAACATAAACTCAGTGCAAACACCCATGTGTTTTCTCTTAGAAACTTAGAGGAACAAGGAATCTCTTTCCTCTCTCTCTCTCTCTCTCTCTCTCACACACACACACACACACACACACACACACACACACAAGCACAGCAAACTCTGTTTTGGTCACTGCTCTACATATTGTGTTTATTATTGCACAATGTTAGTATCGCTCCATTTATTCTCCTTTTATTTTTGTTTTATAGTTGGTTTTCCTTTGCCTACCATTTTATATTTAAACTGTGAATTATGTTGTTTTCAATGTCATCCTGTATATACTATATCGCTGGGAACTGTTGGTTCTTTTCCTTCTACTCAATTTAGGGGTTAGTTTCTTTTATGAAGTGGTTTTATCTGACTTACTTTCATTTCTTTGACAGATGTTTGGACATAATTCCTATGGATTAGTATTTATTTAGTTACAGTTCTATTTTTGGCTTTCTTGCAGGATTCTGTTTTCTTTATACTGATATATAATCTCTGTTTTCTTTGTGGAGCCCTTCTAGCTCTTCCATCATACATCAGCAACTTGGAAGTGAAGTATAATTGTACATGTTTTTAGGTGTGATAGTAGCCACCTCTATTAATTCAAAAATTCTCATTCTGCAGCTTCAAAAATATGAAATGACATTTACAGACTCTCTTATACAAAATATGAAAAATTAGCAATGTCTGTTTTTCTTTTTCATTCACCATCTGTGTTAGTATATCCTTAACTTCTTCCTCCTTCTCCTTCTCCTTCTCCTTCTCCTACTCATTCTCCTCCTCCTTCTTTCTCCCCTCTATGATAAATGGGAATTGAACTCAGGGTCTCACACATAACAAGCTAGTTCTCTTTCACTGAGCCTTTTTAAACATTTTTTATTTTCAGATGGGGACTCACTAATTTGCTGAGGCTGGCCTCAAATTTGAGATTCTCCTGCCTCAGTTGCTTGAGTAGTTGTGGTTACAGGCATGTGCTTCCAAGTCCAGCTTACCAACTGCATTTTTATTTGTAGAGAGGTGTATTGCCTCAGTAATTTGGGCTTGACAGAAAGGGCAGGCAATAAGATAAAAAATAGACAAAGTGAATTTGATCAGTTATAATAAATACAATTCATTAAGAGTCTGTATCATAATTATTGCCCTGCAAACAGAAACTAATTGTAAATATTAAAAAATATTTACAAAATGACCATGTAGTAGGCCACAAAGAAAACCTCAATAAATATTTTAAATTGGAAAGAATTTTACTGTATCTTCTAATTACAATGCAATACAACTTAGAAATATTTACCAAAAGAAAGAATAATAAAAATTATTTTCAAACATTTGAAAGTGAAGTAAACAATTCATTTTTTAAAAAATCTTTGAAACAACACTTAAAGTACAAAACAAAATGGATGTTATGGATATCTAGAAATTAATAAGCATAAACTCACTCCTTATCAAAACATGGGATTTGAGAAAAGTTGCACTTCGAGGACATATTTAAATCTGAATATTTTCAATAGATTAAAAATGAATGAAAATAATGAATTAAGCATTCTATTTGAGAACATAAAAATAAAGAGCCAAATAAATACAAGGAAGGAGTCAAAGATAAATACAGAAATTACTTAATTAGAACTAAGGAAAGATGGAGAAAATATTAAGTTAAAAAAAAAAACAGCAGCAGAGTTTTCAGGGGAAATGCAAATGAACCCTACAATGAGATATCACCTTGACTACTACCAGGAAGAAAAAGATAGCAATTGTTGGCAAAGACATGAAAAAAAAGGCAATACAAAATTGGCACAACCTTATGGAAAAAGTGTGGAGGTTCCTCAAAAAATTAAAAATAAAATTGCCACATGATTTAGCAGTCTCACTTCTGTGTACACATGCAGAGGAAAGGAAGTCAGGATGTGGAAGAGATAGCTGCACTCCCCTCTTCGCAGTAGCATTGTTTGTGACAGGCAAGATACAGCCTCAATCTTTAGCACTTGACAAAGTGCTAAAGATTCACCCTTAAAAAGACTGAAATTCATGGCCTGGTGTGATGGCAAAGGCCAGTAATTCCAGCAGTTGAGGAGGCTGAGGCAGAAGGATCAAAGTCAGCCTCAGCAATTTAGCCAGGTCCTAAGTAACTCAGTAAGACCCTGTCTCTAAGTAAAATATACCTGAGTTCAATCATCAGTACCAAAAATAAATAAATAAATAAATAAATAAATAAATAAATAAAAGAAGCAATCCTGTCATTTGTGACAACATGAATGAACCTGGAGGTCATTATGCTAAGGGAAATAAACCAGGTACAGAAAGACAAACATACAAGATTTCACCTACTTGTGAAATATAAAAAAGTTGATCTCAGAAGTAGTGAGTAAAATGATGTTTCCCAGAGACTGGGGTTGTGGAGAAGAGGGAGATATGGGTATAATTATATAGCCTTTCTGTTAGATTAGAGGAATTCAAGTTTAGGAGATCTATTGTAATACATGGTGGCTATAAGCTATTAAATATCTCAATTTACCCATTTTACAATATTATCAAACATCGTGTTGTATATGAAAATATATACAATTTTATTTGTCAATTTAAAATAAAATAAAATGTTAAAAATAACAAAGCTGATTTTTAAAAGCAAATTGGAGATTGATAAAGAGTAAAAATGCTAAACTAATTAAAGATCTGGCCTAAAAACCCAGTATGATAAATAATCAGCTACATTAATGAACATTAGAGGGACAAAAACCCACAAATAGACCAATATAGAAATTAGTAAAAAAAAAAAAACATAAATAAAGAGGAAATGATTAAATTTATAAGACATAATTTTCAATAGCATAATAAAACTTTGAAGTTATTAATGAAATATACAAAGATATGACAAAATAAAATGCTGAGATTGATTCAAGAAAAGACAGAAATGACAAATACATCAATAAATAGAGACAATTGGGAAAATTGTACCAAAATATACTTTAGAAATTCTAGTCATATTATTTCATGATTGATTTATTTAAATCTATAATGAAAACATAGCTCTAATATTATTTAAACATTTTGTAGCCCTTGAAGAGTAAAGAAATCTCAGACTTATTTTTAAAAACCATCATGAAGTTGGATGTGATGGCACATGCCTGTAATCCTGGCAACTTGGGAAGCTGAGGCAGAAGGATCTAAAGTTCAAGGCAAGCTTGTACAATCTAGCAAGAAGACCCTGTCTCAAAATAAAAGGGGCCGGAGATGTAGCTTAGTGGCAACGCATTCCTTGATTCAATCTCCAGTACTGAAAAAAAATTTTTTAATTTGAAAAATAAAAACTCTCATGATACTGCTACTTTAATTATGATGATACTAAAAAGAAAATTACTGCCCAATTTCAGTTTCACTTGAGAATACTAATGTAAAGATAATTTAAAATATTATCAAATAGAATGTAATATGTTGGAAGACACACCATTACTAAGATACCTTTGTGCCATGAACACAAGTATTGCTCAATATCTACTGCTCAACATCTACTGCTATAGTTCACTCCAATTAGAGGTGAAAGCATGGTTAATTTGATAGCTGCCCCAAAAAGGCACTTAATATTCCGTGTCTATTACTAATAAGAACACTTGGTAGCCTAGGAATAAAAGAAAGTGTCCTTAATAAAAACCAGCAGCAAACATACCTAACAATTAGACCTGTGGAGGTCCTTCCTGTAAAATAAGGAAAAAGACAAGATGGAATTCAGTTTAGTAATGAGAAACATCTTAATCCTTACAAAACTAAAGATCCAGAAAGAGCATAGTATCCAGGTCTATGGAAAGAGAAGCTAGGCTCTGGGAGATAGTGTCAGTTGAACATTTCTAGAGTCATATTTTGACAATCAATAGAAGAAAAGTTACTTGAGACCCATTTAAACATTAGCACACCTGTGCAATCCAGAATAATGAAGATCACTGTGTCCCTCATTCCCAGCCAGTAACCTTCCCAATTCCTCCTCCCTCAATAGTTCCTGCCTAGCGTTTCATTCCTGGGACTCTGTGAAAGTTAAACATTTATGCATATATCTGGGTGGGGCAGGAGCAGCTGCTAATCACCAAAACCACAGTGATTAGTTTTTTAATAGGTTACTATGTAACTAACACATTCAGGAGCATGCTAGTTATGGTTAGAATTATTGAATGCTTGACCATGTGCCAGGCACTGTTCTAGAGACCTTATACTTATCATTTAGTCCTCACACTAAGAATATTCCACATGGGGAAACAGGCACAACAATGAAGCATCTTTCAAAAATAAAAAAACAAAACCTGGCACAAGAGCTGCTGCTCTAAACTACTATAACCACACTGCTCTTTATAGGGTAGAAGTTCTGTGTAGGGTTTTCCAATCCTCTGACAATTTATCTAGACAACATTTACTGAGAGGACCTACATTCCAGGTATCATGAAGCCCTGTAACTGATAAATACATGGATATGGTACTTTTCTTGCCTTCAGGAAACTTATTCTCCAGTAAAGGAGATGGATGTGAAAAAAAAAAACAATTTTACATGAAGGTCAGGTGTATGACCCTTGGCTTTGGTTTGGGTGTGTCAGGACTCCTCAGACACTGTGGATGTGGAGGCAGAGGCCCTTCTTTGGAGTATAAATGATCCTGGAATTCCTTGTTGTATCTATTAGGACACAAATATGTGGTGGTATTTTATGAAGCATAGTTGTCCCTCAGTCTCTGGGGGGGGGGAGGTGGGATCAATCTAGGACCCCTGTAGGTACAAAAATTCAAGGATGCTGGGCTGGGGTTGTGGCTCAGCGGTAGAGTGCTCACCTAGCACGTGCGCGGCCCGGGTTCGATCCTCAGCACCATGTAAAAACACATTGTGTACAACTAAAAGCAAATAAATAAATATTTAAAAAAAAAATTCAAGGATGCTGAAGTCCCTTACATAAATCGGTGTAGTATTTACATAACCTCTACCCACACACCCATGTACTTTAGATAATCTTTGGATTACTAATAATACCAAACACAATGTAAATCCTATGTAAAGAATTGTTATACTGTCTTGCTTAAGGAGTAATTACAGGAATAAAGTCAGTAACATGTTCAGTACAGACACATTTATGTTTGCATATTTTCTATCCATGCTTGGTTGAATTCATGGATACAGACCTTCAAATAGGGAAGCTGTTCATGGTGAGTTCTATACTTTTAATTCATTTTAAGAACATACCATAAACACAGAAAAGGGACTTTTTTTTTTCCTCCAGGCATTTTATTATTGATGCCATCAAGGGAAAGATTTCTAGAGAAACTTAGTATATAACAAATAAATATGACTAAGTAATATGTGACTTATAACCCTTTCCCCTTTTAGAAAATGAAATGAGTGATATCATCATAAAAAGAAAGACATGTTAATTTATAGTCTAATTTGGATAATCCACTGAGAAAAACCTTGATATTCATAGATAGGAGAGTGATAGAAATCAGTCCTGCTAGAACTGCTCTTTCAGTTGTCAGCACATTTTAATGAAATGCCAGTCTTTTCATGCCAAATCCTGAAGGAAACCTCTGGGTACCGATTGATGAAATGATTTTACTCCCAAATGGCACCTAAACTAAAATAAAGTCTCTCTCATTTTGCAGAGCACAGCACTTTACAAGTTCAAAGGTAAGACACACTTTCAGTATGTATAAACTGTGGAGTACATTTGAAAATAAAATTTTTAATTATGTTTGACATCTCAGGCCCAGTGCTGTCATCTTGTATGAAAGTAACATCTGTTTTGACATCTCCAGTGGTAAAGACTTTAAATCAGTTTCCACATCCCATATCTGCTGGCTAATCAGAATGGATGCCACATTCTTCTTACCAACACATTTGCAGGTAAGAAAGAAATATTTAAAATTTAAGCTAGGCTAAAACCAGTATCATTAATTTAAATAAAAAACAAATCTAAACTCCTTTGAGTATATTACAAGTTTTAATTCAATGAAAAATTTGGAAATATTTAATTTCTAAATATGCAGAGTTCTTTTCTTGTTTCTGATACATGCCTTTTGCTTCCACTTAAAACTAACAGAACACTAAAGTATGATTTTACTTCCCAAACTATTTTATTTGATCTAATGCTCAGGTTTTAGTTAGAGGAAGTTGATTTGCTATTCTCAATAACAAGTGCTATAAAAATGGCTGAAATAGAATTTTTATGTTTTGAGTTTTAAATTGCAGGTATCAGAAAGACATCATGTTCTATTGTTTCTTTGAAGTTTGTATAATCTTAACATCTCTTTACTTATCGTGAACATTAGATTTAAAAGCATAGTCTATGAAAACAGCTCCCTGTAGGAATTGTAACTGCTATGTCTTCTATGTTTTTAGAACTTTCTTAAAGATACAGGAACATGATTTTAGGTATCTACAAAGAACAAAATATTTCTACTTTAATAATTCAGGACTTCCCTCAAACTTTAGCCTTTAGTTTTTCTTTATATGTGCATAGGCATAGACTTCATATTTTTATAAGCACCAACCTATTAATTGTCAACTGGTTGAATTATAAAAAATTAAACATAAATTATTCACTCCAGCTGACCAAATCTCTTAACTCAGTTTGTTAGTATAGATTCAGCTTTAATTCAGAGAGAACTAGGGGAAGTTTACAGAGAATTTTATTAATAAATATATGGGAGAACAATTCTTTAAGCAGGCTAAGACTATAAGAAAATTGTCTGTTCTTCACCAAAAATACAAAATGAAAAAGGCAGAATTTAAAAATAATCTAAATAACTGAAATAATGTTTTTTATATTAAATGTATATTTACTAGAAAACATGGTTGAATGTGTGAAGAAGGAAAAAACTTAATGGTCTAATTTATGTGACAAATGATAATAAAATAAATAAACAATCATCATTAACAGTGAAATAAAATTTTATTTTTTCCTTTATTTATATTATGCAATGTAGCCCTACCCCTCTTTCATAAGCATTAATACATAAGCATTAATAATACTTAGATGAGCCTATATTTAATGCTAGAGTAAAGGCCAGTAAGAATATATTTTGGCAAATCAGTTAATAATTTTTAATGGGTTAAAGTAGCTAAATGGTCCAGTGTTTTTTTTTTTTTTTTTTTTTTTGTGGTGCTGGGGATTGAACCCAGGGCCTTGTGCATGCAAGGCAAACACTCTACCAACTGAGCTATATCCCCAGCCCTTATTTTCATTTTTAATGATGGTGCTGTCTTTGATAAATTGTAAACATAATACCTCCCTTCTCCTTTGCCACCCCATCATAATATTGTATATTATTTACTCAAAATACAGAAAGTATTATATTCATTTTCATTACATAAATTCATTGCATAAATTGCTATCAGTGTTCAATATAGTGCATATAACAAATAGACTTATGTTATATGCACATAGTTATATGAACGTGTTTCTTATCCAAAAACCATTTGGAATTCAGATCTATATTGAAAGAATACTTATTTTTAAGCTATTAAGGGATTTTTGTTTAAATATAAGGCACTAATTTAAAGAAGAGTTAGCATCCTCTTATGATATAACATTTTTGGTTTTTTGCCTCAAAAAGTAAAAACAACTTTAATTCTATTATTGGAAGAAAGCAGAATGTATACACATTGATAAAATAATCATTTTTTATTTATTTTTAAAATGTATTTATTTTAATTAGGTATATATGACAGCAGAATGCATTTTGATTCATTGTGCATAATTGCAGCACAACTATTCATTTCTCTGATTGTACACACAGTAGTGTTACACCATATGTGCAGTCATATATATATGTAGGGTAACAATGTCCATCACATTCCACCACCTTTCCTGCCCCATACCCCCTCTACTTTCCTCTCCCCCTTGCCCAAATTTCCTCCACTTTTCCCATGCCCCCCCATTATGTATCAACATCCACTTATTAGAGAGAACATTTGGCCTTTGGTGATTTGGGACTAGCTTACTTCGCTTAGCATGATATTCTCAAACTCAATCCATTTACCTGCAAATGTCATGATTTTATTCTCTTTTAATGCTGAGTAATATTCCATCATGTATATATACCACAGTTTCTTTATCGATTGATCTACTGAAGGGCATCTAGTTTGGTTCCACAGTTTAGCTATTGTGAATTGAGCTGCTATAAACATTGATGTAGCTGTGTCCCTGTAGTATACTATTTTTAAGTCCTCTGGGTATAGACCAAGGAGTGGGATAGCTAGGTCAAATGGTGGTTCCATTCCAAGTTTTCTAAGGAATCTCCATACTGCTTTCCATATTGGTTGCACCATTTTGCAGTTCTACCAGCAATGTATGAGTGTGCCTTTTCTCCCACATCCGCACCAACACTCATTGTTGTTTGTATTCTTGATAGCTGACATTCTGGCATGAGATAAAATCTTAGAGTAGTTTTCATTTCCATTTTTCTAATTACTAGAGATGTTGAACATTTTTTCATATATTTGTTGATTGATTGTATATCTTCTTCTGAGAAGTGTCTGTGCAGCTCTTTAACCCATTTATTGATTGGGTTGTTTGTTTGTTTGTTTTTTGGTGTTAAGTTTTTTGAGTTCTTTATATATCCTGGAGATTAGTGTTCTATCTGACATGCATGTGCATGCGTGTGACAAAAATTTGCTCCCAAAATGTAGGCTCTCTCTTCACCTCATTGATTGTTTCTTTTGCTGAGAAGAAGTTTTTAGTTTGAATCCATCCCACTTATTAATTCTTGATTTTATTTCTTGTGCTTTAGGAATTTTTTTAAGAAGTCGGGGCCTAATCCGATGTGATGAAGATATGGGCCTCCTTTTTCCTTTACTAGAACCTGGTCTAATTCCTAGGTCCTAGATCGACTTTGAGTTGAGTTTTGTGCATGGTGAGAGATATAGGGGTTTAGTTTCATTTTGCTGCATAAGGATTTCCAGTTCTCCCAGTTCCTTTGATTGAAGAGGCTATATTTTCTCCAATGTATATTTTTGGTGCCTTTGTCTAGCATGAGATAACTGTATTTTTGTGGGTTTGTCTCTGTGTCTTCTATTCTGTCCCATTGGTCTACCAGTATATTTTGGTGCCAGTACCATGCTGTTTTTGTTACTATGCTCTGTAGTATAGATTAAGGTCTGGTATTGTGATGCCTCCTGCTTCACTCTTCTTGCCAAGGATTGCTTTGGCTCTTCTGGTTCTCTTATTTTTCCAAGTGAATTTCTTGAATGCTTTTTCTATTTCTACAAGTAATGATGTTGGGGTTTTAATTGGAATTGCATTGAATCTGTATAGCACTTGGGTAGTATGGCCATTTTGACAGTATTAATTCTGCCTATCCAAGAGCATGGGAGATCTTTCCATCTTCTATGGTCTTCTTCAATTTCTTTCTTTAGTGTTCTGTAGTTTTCACTGTAGAGGTCTTTCACCTCTTTTGTTAAGTTGATTCCCAAGTGTTTTTTTTTTTTTTTTTTTTTTTTTTGTTTTGTTTTGTTTTGTTTTTTGAGGCTATTATGAATGGGGTAGTTTTCCTAATTTCTCTTTCAGAGGATTCATCACTGATGTATAGAAATCTTTTTGATTTATGGGTATTAATTTTATATCCTGCTATTTTGCTGAAGTCATTTATTGATTCTAGAAGTTTTCTTGTGGAGTTTTTTGGATCCTCTTAGAATCATGTTGTCAGCAAAATAATAGTTTGAGTTCTTCTTTTTCCTATTTGTATCCCTTTAATTTCTTTTGTCTGTCTAATTGCTGTGGCTAGGGTTTCAAGGACTATGTTGAATAGAAGTGGTGAAAGAAGGTGTCCCTGTCTTGTTTCAGTTTGTAGAGGTAATGCTTCCAATTTTTCTCCATTTAGAATGATGTTGGCCTTGGTTTTAGTGTAGATAGCTTTTACAATTTTGAAGTATGTTCCTACTATCCCTAGTTTTTCTAGTGTTTTGAACATGAAAGGGTGCTGTATTTTGTCAAATGCATTCTCTGCATCTATTGATATAATCATATGATTCTTATCTTTAAGTCTACTGATGTTATAAATTATATTTATTGATTTCTATATGTTGACCAACCTTGCATCCCAGGAATGAACCCCACTTGTTCATGGTGCACTATTTAAAAAATATTTTTTGTATGGAATTTGCCAGAATTTTATTGAGAATTTTTGCAACAATATTCATCAGGATATTGATTTAAAATTTTCTTTCCTTGATGTGTCTCTACTTGGTTTTGATATTATAGCTTCATAGAATGAGTTTGTAATGGTTCTCTCCTTTTCTATTTCATGGAATAATTTGCAGAGTATTGGTATTAGTTCTTTGTAGGTCTTGTAGAACTCAGCTGTGAATCTGTCTGGCCCCGGGCTTTTCTTGGTTGGTAGGCTTTTGATGGTATCTTCTATTTCCTTGCTTGAAATTGATCTGTTTAAATTGTATATGTCCTCTTGACTCAGTTTGGGTTGATCATATGCCTCTAGAAATTTGTTAATGTCTTCGAGGTTTTCTATTTTACTGAAGTATACATTTTCAAAATAGTTTCTAATTGTTTTCTGTGTTTCAATAGTGTCTGTTGTGCTTTTTTTTTTCAATCAGGAATTTTAGTAATTTGAGTTTTCTCTCTCCTTCTCTTCATTGGGGTGGCTAAGAGTTTGTCAGTTGTATTTATTTTTTCAAAGAACCAGCTTTTTGTTTTGTCAATTTTTTGAATTGTTTCTTTTATTTCAATTTCATTGATTTTTTGCCCTGATTTTAATTATTTCCTGTCTTCTACTACTTTTAGTGTTGGTTTGTTCCTCTTTTTCTAGGGTTTTGAGCTGTAATGTCAGGTCATTTATTTGTTGACTTTTTCTTCTTTTATCTCTATTATTTATTTATTTATTTATTTATTTATTTTGGTACTGAGGATTGAACTCAGGTACACACTACCACTGAGCCACATCCCCAGCCCTATTTTGTATTTTATTTAGAGACAGGGTCTCACTGAATTGCTTAGCACCTTGCAGTTGTTGAGGCTGGCTTTGAACTCTGAATCCTCCTGCCTCAGCTTCCTGAGCCACTGGGATTACAGGCATGCACCACCACACATGGCTGACTTTTTTTTCTTTTAATGAATGAGCTCCATGCAATGAACTTCCTCTTAGCACTGCCTTCATTGTGTCCCGTAGATCTCGTATTGGAGTTCTCATTTACTTTCAAGAATTTTTTTTTATCTCCTCCCTGATGTCTTCTGTTATCCATGCGTCCTTCAGTAGTATATTGTTTAGGCTCCAGGTGTTGGGGTTAGCTTCTCTTTTTATCATTGACTTTTATCATCCAATTATGGTCAGATAGAATGCAGGGTAGTATCTCTCTCTTTTTTTTTTTATTTGCTAAGACTTGCTTTGTGGCATAACATATGGTTTGTTTTGGAAAAGGATCCATGTGCTACTGAGAAAAAAGTGTATTTGCTCATTGCTGTATGGAATATTCTATACATGTCTGTTAAGTCTAGCTTATTAATTGTATTATTGAGTTCTATAGTTTCTTTGTTTAGTTTTTGTTTCGAAGATCTATACAGTGGTGAGAGAGGGTATTAAAGTCACCCAGTATTATTGTGTTGTGGTCTCATTTTTGGTAGATGTCTCACAACACAAAAGTTCCTATTCTGCAAGGTATTTCATTTAGTTGGAATCTCTTCATCTTAGAGGAGGATATGAAAGGGAGATACAATGGTGAAGTCTAAACATTTTTTGAGTCTTCTACTGAGTTATGTTTTTATGGCTATGTTGAGTGTTTAATATACCTGCTTGAATCTGTTATTAACATTTCACACCATCATCACAACTACAGCAATAATAATGTGGGTTTTCTCCAACAAATGGTCCTGACACTCATGAGTTGGTCTTCTTTGTGTTTTTGGTGGGGGGGGGGAATGGGGATTGAATCCAGGGGTGCTTAACCACTGAGCAGCATCCTCAGTTTATTTTATTTTATTTTTTGTTTTGAAGCAGGATCTCACTGAATTGCTTAGGGCTGCAGTAAGTTTCTGAGACTGGGTTTGAACTTGCCATCCTCCTGCCTCACCCTTCAAAGTCACTGGGATTACATGGGTGTACCACCATGCCTAGCTAAGTTGGTCTTCTTTAACCAACATTTCTACTCTATAAAATCTGTATAAGTAATGGATACAAGAGTCAGGGGTGTTGCTAAAATTCTTGGTCATGTACAGAGAATCAGCTTTTCCAAACTTCTTTCTCAGATATTGCTCTGAGGTTATTACATTGATCAATTAATCATTTTTGGTAGATGTCATGTAACATAAATAATCATATTCTTGATAACTCAGAAATAAGTAATTTTACTAGAGGCTTGAAATTTCATTGGAAAGATAAAGGAAGAATTAACTCAATAGTAAATTGTGACAATAGTAGATTTAGCTCCCCCCCCCTTGCTTCTTTTTACTAGCTTATAATTCTGGTAGTGTAGTTGAAGAACCTAGAGATTTCTCCCACTTCAGGAAATTCTCTTCATCTTGAAGACCAAATGAGACAAGTGTGAAGGCAAAGACAAAAGAAGCATTAAGTGTGGGAGCTAGAGCATTTTAGATAGCAGAGAATTCTCTTCTACAACTCCTTTCTCCCCTTGCCATTTGAGTGATGTATTTTGGAGAGTCAAAGCTAAGGTGGTGTGCAATAAAAAGGCATAGAAAAAGTTGTTTAATCTACTTTTTGGTCTTGACCTGATGAGAAATGACACAAAAGGTGGTATCTTCAAGGTCTTGAGTGAGGAAAAAACATCCTAGTTTTTCAGGTAAGATGATTTGTAGTCATTTGGATACATAATCCTAGTATAGTATTTGAGCAGCTGCAGATGCTGTGTAGTTCACTGTAGCCCTAATGAACAAAATGCCTTAAGGTTGAAAAGTAAGTGTTGCAGGAATGTGTATCATCTAATATTCAAAAAACCTTAGTATGTTAGTCAGCTTCTCTGTTACTGTAACAAAATTGCTGAGATTATCAACTTAGAAGGAGGAAAGTTTATTTTGGTTCACAATTTCAAAGATTTCTGTCCCTTGTTGCTTGGTTCCTTTATCTTTGGGCCTGTGGCAAGGTAGTAAATTACACAGAAGTACGTGGTGGATGAAATGGATCACCTCATGGTGGCCAAGAGTCAAAAAGAGAAGCAGAAAGGAGCAGGGCTCCTAATCTCCCCTTCAAGAACACACCCCCAATTACCTAACTTCCTACCTCCTAAAAGTTCTACTACTTCCCCAAAAGTGCCCCAAGCTAGGGACCAAACCTTCAACATGGCCTTTTGGGGAAATAGTTTAGATGTAAACTATAGCACTCAGAATAGATTCTCAGGTTTAACCTAGCTTCTTTTACCTTAAGTGATTATAGTTGTTGATAGTATCCTATTAATATATGATTTAAATTATAGTTAAAATACAAATACCCATAGCTCTCATGCATAGTACAGTAAAGTATAAGTTATCCATTTGCATGTCTTTTCATTTAAAAAATATTCCATTTCTAATTTGGATTCAAGATGCAATATTATTTAGTAGAAATTTAGAAAGTTTATCTCTCTTCTTAGGTTTTTGGGAATATAGTCACAAAGGAGATTCAGACTAATATTTGTAGCTCTAAAAAGGTCAAAAGCATAATCATTCATTTAAAATAATTTCAAATTCCATGTCAAATAATCTTTTTTTTTGTTTTATTAGACATTTCTCCTTAGGATATATGATTATGCAATTTATAACTTATAATTTATAATTTACATTTATATCTATACAATTTTATCAATATGCACTTGTACTTAATATATAAAGGCTATATTTGAAATGAATAATAATCTTTTCTGTGATTTTTTTAATATATGTATACTATCTGATATACTTTTTTTTTTTTTTTTTTTTGTGTGGTACCGGGGATTGAACTCAGGGGCACTTGACCACTGGGTCACATCCCCAGACCTTTTTTTTTGTATTTTATTTAGAGACAGGGTCTCACTGAGTTGCTAAGTGCCTCACCATTGCTGAGGCTGGCTTTGAACTCGCGATCCTCCTGCCTCAGCCTCCCAAAGTGCTGGGATTACAGGCGTGCGCCACCATGCCCGGCTTTATCTGATATACTTTATCTTCACTGAATAAATAAAATTTTGTTATATTTCAATATAGCAATATAGAATTTTGTGTTTTATAGTCTATCCATATAAATGATATAATTAACAATTATTAAATTAACCTAATCAATAAATAGGCAAAGCTTGGAAAACAATCTCAAAATCTGTTCTGTCCTTTGAATTATGTTTTTCATATATACTGATTGAATTCACCAGATAATTTCTAAATCATCACTGTAGAATATGTATCTTGTAAGTCAACTTTCTTATTGTATCTTATAAATATTAAATAGTAACAAAAATGGTTTCTTTGTGAATTAGTTGAAATTATTTTTTACCTTCAAATTCTCAACATTTTCTTCTGACTTTTTAAAAACTTAAATTTTTCAACAATATTGATTGTTTTTCTCAAGGATAAGTTACTTTTAAGGACTCAAATATTATTTTTGATAAAAGAAGGCATCTGCATCCATGAGTCTGCACTGATATAAATGACCAAATGAATATACAACAAGGAGAGAAATTCTGTGTTTGAGAATTCCAAATAACTATGTAGGTACCCCTCCTTCAAGGAGGTGCAATGTGGTTTTCCATTCCTTTGACATGGGCTTTCTTTCAAAAAATGAAGGTGGGACAAAGAATAACTTAACAGGGGAGAAACCTAACAAATGCTCTCTCAGGGGATCAAGGTTAAAATCAGTGGTTATGAGTCATGTTGATGGCACTTATTCTTGACATGTTGTGATCAGGATGGCACCTGACCTCTGAAGTCTTTCTCCCTAAAATGCATAAACATAATGAGAAAAAAAAATCAGAAAAAAATTCCACTGAGGAAACTTCTATAAAATTCCTGGCCAGTAATCCTCAAAACTGTCAATGTCATTAAAAACAAGTAGTCTGAGAAACTGTCACAACCAAGAGGAGGCTAAGCAGAATACCTAGATTAGAAGGGGCCAAATATTTATTAAAGATATAATACAATTAAACTACTATATACAGATGATCTCATTTCTGTTAATTAGAAATTGAAAGTTTTCTGGAACACTAAAAGAACATTAGGTCAACACTAAGGAAATCTGATGTGGTATGGTCTTTTTTTCATTGATAAGATGCATTTGCTAGTCAATTTCTTCTATTGGCACATAAAAATTTGTTCCTAGACTATTTATAATGGTTTTTAAGGCATTCAATTTAATTTGTCATTGTGTTAGAACAAAGAAATTGACAACTCTTCTCAGATAAGAGATAATCTGTAACAAATACCAGTACATTTTTCTATTTATTAATTTCATATGTCAAGCAAAATCAATCAAAATTCCATTTATAATACTGAATAAGTAAGCATCAACTATCTTAAGATTTTCCTAATGGGAGAAAAGTAGAGTACAATCATTTTTAAATTGAAAAAAGAAGTACACTTATAATCATATTCAGCATGAAACTTAGAATATCTTACTTGGGATTCTGTACATGACATCTGCCTCAGAGATGATCTATATTTGAAGATATGTCAAAATTATGTTTTTATGGAATCAAATGCAGTTTTAGAAATTGTAACTGCCATGATTGAAGACTACTAGGTGATGTTTTCCTATGGCCAAACTTTGCAAATATGTAAGTTATAGTTCTAACTTTGCTGTTATTTTCAAGCTTTAATGAGAAATTCAATTAAACTTATTCATGATGATGAGATATGAAAATGTACACATCTTCCATTTTGCATCACTGATGATATCTTCCTAAGTAGAATACTACCTTCCGGGAGAAGCTCATGGCTGAAGCATAATTAGTTTTATTCTCTGTAGACTGTAGTGCATATATTAGCAGACATATTCTCTGGTGAATGGCAGCATAATAGAGAAAGAGGACTCTGGAGAACCATATGGAAGCTCTGTGTTCCCATAGCAACCTGAGCATATATTGAAAGGATCTGTTTCTATGACTATCTTCCTCTACAGGGTAATGGACTTAGTGAAAGGAATGTATCTTGTTTTTAAATTCCCATTCTCTACATAGTTATTAAAGGGAAACATTCTAATCTTAACTGATGTTAGAGTTAAATGGGTGGACTCCCATATAGTGTATAAACCAAAATCTGCTACTTAATGTCACTGTGGCAATAGAATTTTTGCATTTTGTAATTCATATAAATGAAACAATCTGTTTTAACAGTTTGACTCCTTCCAACCTAGTTGAGGTCATGGAGTTATTTCAATATGATTTTGAACATTGTTTTTTATTTCCACTACTTTTTAAATTAGTTATTTTTCTCTCATTGTCACTGTTAGAATCAAATCTTAATTTAAAAGAAATGCCCCTGTTCAGGACAACTGACAGACTAGATGGCTGAGAAGTATTTTAAATGACTGCTGACTTAGTCTTGGGCAAAGCAGACATACAGGTTATAATTCTTTGCATGGTTTCAGGAAATGTAAATGAATTAAGTAAATGCTTTTGTTTTCCAAGTTTTTACAAGTTTTAGGTCCTTTCTTGATTTTTTCCCCATTTATTACTATTTGTAATAAATATATAAGTGAGAGAGTAAAAATATAAGTACAGTATTGAAGTTATGTAGAAAAATTGCATGGTTTACATTATGAGCAAAATCAAAGTTTTTGTTGTTGTTGTTGTTTTTGTACTAGGGATTGAACTCAGAGGGGCTTTTGCCACTCAGCAATATTCCCAGACCTTTATATTTTATTTTTAAAATTTTGACACAGGGTCTTCTTGCTAATTTGCTTAGAGCCTTGTTAAGTTGCTGAGGCTGGCTTTGAATTTATGATCTTCCTGCTTCAGCCTCCTGAATTGCAGGGATTACAGGCGTGCATCACTGTGCCTGGCAAAAGACAGAATTTTTAATGTTCAGAAAATAAACTTTGAAATTTTCCAATATTTTGTGAAGTATTTCTGTGCTGCTTAAGTTAAAACATTTATAATTTATTTCTAAAGAAGGGGAGATAGAAACGATCAGTTGTCATTTTAGTCAACAAGTTTCTGAAATACTGCTCAGCCTTTTTCCCTTAACATTACTCTCTGAGTATTGATTCATTTCTGTCAGACTTTCTCTGATATTTTTACTGGGCACTAATATTTCCAGGGAACACTATTCTAAGGAGTAGAAATATCACACTCAAATATGCCCATAGAGAGATATTAAAATGTATTTCCTTTTCAACATTCTGTTGCATTATGATGTCCAAAGAAGACAATGTCTGAATTAAATTATTCTGTTGACTGACATTTTGATAGTACTGCTATAGAGCACTTATTTCTCACTTGGGGTACAAGATTGAATTATCTTCATTAAGATAATAAAAAAAAACCTTATATTTTCACTCTAACTGAAATTTATTATGTGATCATGAGTGAAAGTAACTTACCACAGCACTATTAGCAGGAATTATGATTTTGTCACTATTGTAAATCAAGAGATTTTCCATATTATATTGTGGTTGTTACAAATATCTCAAAATATTGTATACATTTTACATTTACCAATACTTCAAAATAGAGTATTCATTAGGTTATTACCCAGTCTTATTACTTAATGCCTTAATAAGGAAAATGGATATATCTTCTTTGTCACAAACGGGTTTTAAAATATTGTACGATTATATTTCAATCCTTTATTTTGTAATCTTATATATCTTGCTTTGTGCACTTAAAAACCGCATTCTGAAGAAACAGCTTTATCAGATTGCGCTTTGAATTAGTGATCAGGAGAAGCACAGGGAGATCATGAATATAATATTTCTTTCTTTTAATTTTTATTTATAGTAGCATGTATTATAGTTCATACTATACATATATAGCATCTTTTTACACAAAACAGTTTGTATACAAAGTATATTCACAGCATTCAAGTCTTCAATCATGATTTAGAATAATGATATCCGTCTTATTCAACCACTTTTTTCCCGCTTCCCCCCTTGCTCCCTCCCTTCCCCTCCCTTCCCTTTGACCATTATAGTGTTCCTCTAATCCTCCTATGTACCCTGACACAACAATACTGTGAACCAGCCTCCTTATATCAGAGGAAACATTCGGTATTTGGATTTTTGAGATTGACTGATTTCACTTAGCATTATATTCTCCAACTTCATCCATTTACCTGTGAATGTCATTATTTTATTCTCTTTTATTGCTGAGTAAAATTCCATTGTGTATATATACCACATTTTCTTTATCCATTCATCTACCGAGGGACATCTAGGTTGGTTCCACAACCTAGCTATTGTGAATTGTGCTGCTATAAACATTGAGGTAGCTGTGTCACTGTAATATGCTGTTTTTAAGTCCTTTGGGAATAGACCCAAATTAATCAACAAATACATGAAAAAATGCTCAACATCGCTGGCAGTTAGAGAAATGCAAATCAAAACTAAGATTTCATTTCACTCTAGTCAGAATGGCAGCTATCAAGAACACAAACAACAATAAATGTTGGAGAGGATGTGGGGAAAAAGGCACACTCATACATTGCTGGTGGGACTGCAAAATGGTACAACCGTTATGGATAGCAGTATGGAGATTTCTTGGGAAAATGGGAATGGAACCACCCTATGACCCAGCCATCCCTTTCCTGAACCTAATATTTCTATCCAAGCAATCAACCCACACAATCTCACTATTGTATGAAAATGTTAGGCACCAAATCTTCAGAATGAACTCATTCAGAGCCATTTTCATGTGTGAAGGAGAGACCCAGACGTGTGTTATCTTTTTAACATTTATGAAAAATAACTGTGTGTTTTTTATGTACTTTACTGTCTTCCCACTTACTTGTCTACCCCAAATTACTTCCTCTCTCTTCTCCTGCTACTAACCTTCTATTTTAGATTCCCCTTTCACACTTCCTAAAATATAATAACTCTATATCCTCAACTCCTTCCTCCACAGTATATCATCCTACCCCTCTCCCCTGGTTCTTTGTCCACCATCAGAAGCTATAAAACCATTTGCAAACCTACTGTTTATTTTGTAGCTAATATTGAATTCACCATTGTATATATTGTGATCAAACTGTAAATGTCTTAATAGCAACTATTAGGATTAAGGTTGTATATTGTTTGTATTTGGATCTGTTAACATTGTCCTTCACCTCAAAGGAGAGGCAGGGGCACTATAAGCCTATAGAGTAAAACAGTAACACCTCAGATCCCAGTGCTATAAGGGAAGACACATGAACAACACGAAAAGACAAGGGAAGAAACTGCTCCAAACAAATCAAGATACTACATTATTAGAATCCCTGGCCAGCATAGCAGATGAAATGACAGAAAAGGAGTTCAGGATGTATATAATTAAAATGTTCTGTGAGTTAAAGGATGATATAAGAGAGCAAATACAGGCAGCAAAAAATCATTTTGATAAATAGCTACATAAGCAAATATAGGAAACAAAAGATTACTTCAATAAGGAGATAGAGGTTCTGAAAAAACATGAAACAGAAATCCTTGAAATGAAAGAAACAATAAACAAAATTAAAAGCTTAATAGAAAGCATCACCAACAGATTAGATTACTTTGAAGACAGGATCTCAGACAACGAACACAAAATACATAATCTTGAAAAGAATGCTGACCACACAGTGAAAATGGTAAGAAACCATGAGCAGAATATTCAGGAACTATGGGATGACATAAAAAGACCAAATTCAAGAATTATTGAGATAGAGGAAAGCATATAGAGTTCCAAACCAAAGGAATGAACAATATATTCAATGAAATAATATCAGAAAAATTTTCAAACATGAAGAATGAATTTGAAAATCAAATATAAGAGGCTTACAGGACACCAAAATCACAACAGATCCATACCAAGGCACATTATAATTAAAATGAGTAGCATATAGAATAAGGAGAGAATTTTAAAAGCTACAAGAGAAAGGAATCCAATTATATATAGGGGGAAACCAATTAGGATATCTGAAGATTTTTTAACCCAGATCCTGAAAGCTAGAAGATCCTGGAACAACATATACCAAGCTCTGAAAGAAAATGGATGCCAACCAAGAATCTTATATCCAGCAAAATTAAGCTTTAGATGTGATGACAAAATGAAAACCTTCCATGATAAACAAAAGTTTAAAAAATTTGCAACTAGAAAGACTGCACTACAGAACATCTTCAGCAAAATATTCCATGAGGAGGAAACAAAAAACAACAATGAAAATCAGCAAAGGGAGGCATTACAACAGAGGAAATACTAATCAAAGGAGAAATCAAGTCAAGTTTAATACCCAAAATAAACAAACATGACGGGAATACAAATCATGTCTCAATAATAACCCTAAATGTTAATGGCCTAAACTCAGCAAGCAAAAGACATAGACTGGCAAATTGGATTTAAAAAAAAATACCCAACAATATGTTGCCTTCCAGAAACTATCTCATAGGAAAAGACATCCACAGACTGAAGGTGAAAGGTTGGGAAAAAATATACCACTCACATGGACTGCCAAAACAAGAAGGGGTTTCCACTCTCATATCAAACAAAGTAGTCTTCAAGGCAAAGTTAATCAAAAGAGATAAAGAAGGACATTTTATACTGCTTAAGGGAAACATATGTCAACAAGACATAAACAAAGGAGCATCAATGTTCATCAAACAAACTCTTCTCAAGTTCATCATACCAGTCAGAATGGCAGCTATTAGGAACACAAACAACAATAAATGTTGGAGAGGATGTGGAGAAAAAGGCACACTCATACATTGTTGGTGGGACTGCAAAATGGTGCAGCCAATATGGAAAGCAGTATGGAGATACCTTGGAAAACTTGGAATGGAACCACCTTATGACCCAGCTATCCCACTCCTTGGTCTTTACCCAAAAGACCTGAAAACAGCATACTACAGGGATACAGCCACATCAATGTTTATAGCAGCACAATTCACAATAGCTAAACTGTGGAACCAACCTAGATGCCCTTCAGTAGATGAATGGATAAAGAAAATGTGGTATATATACACACAATGGAATATTACTCAGCAATAAGAGAGAATAAAATCATGGCATTTGCAGGAAAATGGATGGAGTTGGAGAATATAATGCTAAGTGAAGTTAGCCAATCCCAAAAAGCCAAATGCCAAATGTTTTCTCTGATATAAGGAGGCCAATTCACAGTCGGGTTGGGATGGGGAGCATAGGAGGATTAGAGGAATACTAGAATGGCCAATGGGGAGGGAGGGGAAGGGAGAGAGCAAAAGGGTGAAGGAAGAAAAAAAAGATGGTAGAATGAGATGGATATCATTACCCTAAATGCATGTATGAAGTCACGAATGGTGTGAATATACTTTGCATACAACCAGAGATTTGTAAAAAAGTGTTCTATATATGTGTAATATGAAATGTAATGTATTCTGCTGTCATTTATAACATCTTAGAATAAAAAATAATTAAAAAAATAAAATAAAAATGTAAGCAAAAAAAAAAAAGAGTCAAATGGACTACAACACAATAATTCTGGGTGACTTTAACACACCTCTTTCACTACTTCCAAACAAAAGCTGAACAAAGAAACTATAGAACTAAATAATATAATCAATAGCTTAGACTTAGTAAACATATATAGAATATTTCATCCATAATTGAGTTAATACACTTTTTTCTCAGCAGCACATTTTCTCTAAAATAGACTATATTATGCCACAAAGCAACCCTTAACAAATACAAAAACAACAACAACAACAACAAAAAAAAAAAAAACAGAGATACTTCTCTGCATTCTATCATATCATAATGGAATGAAATTAGAAATCAATGATAAAATAAAAAATAGAAGCTACTCCAACACCTGGAGACTAAATCATATGCTATTGAATGAATAATGGGTTGCAAAAAACATCAAAAATGATATTAAAAAATTCTTAGAGGTAAATGAGAACATTGATACAACATATGGAAATTTCTGGGACACTATGAAGGCAGTTCTAAGAGGAAAATTCTTTGCATGGAGTTTATTCCTTAAAAGAAAAAAAAAAAATCAACAAATAAATGACCTAACATTATATCTCAAAGCCATAGAAAAAGAAGAACAAATCAACACCAAAAGCAATAGAAGACAGGAAATAATTAAAATCAGAGCTGAAATCAATGAAATTGAAACAAAAGAAACAATTGAAAAAAATTGAAAAACAAAAAGTTGGTTCTTTGAAAAAGTAAATAAAATTGATAAACCCTTAGCCATGCTAATCAAGACAAGGAGAAAGAAAACTCAAATTACTGACATCCTTGATGAAAAAGAAAATATCACAACAGACACTACAAAAATACAGCAGATAATTAGAAATCATTTTGAAAATTTGTATTGCAATAAAATAGAAAGTATTGAAGACATTGACAAATTTCTAGAGGCACATGATCAACCAAAACTGAATCAGGATGATATACACAATTTAAACAGACCAATTACAAGCAATAAAATAGAAGATGCCATCAGAAGCCTACCAACCAAGAAAAGGCCAGGACCGGATGGATACACAGCCAAGTTCTACAAGACCTTTAAAGAAGAATTAATACTAATACTCCTAAAAGTATTTCATGAAATAGAAAAAGAGGGAACACTTCCAAACTAATTCTATGAGGCTAATATCACCCTGATTCCAAAACCAGAAAAAGACAAATTAAAGAAAGAAAACTTTAGACCAATATCTCTAACACAGATGCAAAAATTCTCAATAAAATTATGGCAAATCTAATACAAAAACATATCAAAAAGATAGTGCAACACGATCAAGTGGGGTTTATTCTAGGGATGCAAGTTTGGTTCAACATACAGAAATCAATATATGTAATTCATCACATCAATAGACATAAATAAGAATCATATTATCATCTCAATAGATGCAGAAAAAGCATTTGACAAAAAACAGCACCGCTTCATGTTCAAAACACTAGAAAAACTATGGTAAACAGGAACATATCTCAACATCGTAGAAGCTATCTTTGCTAAGCCCCAGGCCAACATCATTCTAAATGGAGAAAACTTGAAAGCATTCCCTCTAAAAACTGGAACAAGACAGGGATGTCCTCTTTAGCCACTTCTATTTAAAATAGGTTTTGAAACTCTAGCCAAAGCAATAAGACGGACAAAAGAAATTAAAGGGATATGAATAGGAAAAGAAGAACTCAAATTATCACTATTTGCTGATAATATGATTTTATACATAGAAGATCCAAAAAATTCCACCAGAAAACTTCTGGAAACAATAAATGAAATAAAGCAAAGTAGCAGGATATAAAATCAAGACCCATAAATCAAAGGCATCTCTGTACATCAGTGACAAATCCTCAGAAAGAGAAACTAAGAAACCTACTCCATTTACAATAGCCTCAAGGAAAAAAAAAAAAACTTGGAAATCAACTTAACGAAAGAGGAGAAAGTCCTCTAAAATGAAAATTACAGAACACTAAATAAAAAAAAATTAAAGAAGACCTTAGAAGATGGAAAGATCTACCTTGCTCTTGAATAGGCAGAATTAATAGTGTCAAAATAACCATACTACCAAAAGCATATATAGATTTAATGCAATTCCAATAAAAATCCCAATGACATTCCTCATAAAAATAGAAAAAGCAGTCATGAAATTCATCTGGAAAAATAAGAGACCCAGAATAGTTAAAGCAATCCTTAGCAAGAAGAGTGAAACAGGTGACATCACTATACCAGGCCTTAATCTATACTACAGAGCAATAGTAACAAAAACAGCATGGTACTGGCACCAAAATAGACTGGTAGACCAATGGTACAGAATAGAGGACACAGAGACAAACCCACATAAATACAGTTATCTTATGATAGACAAAGGCGCCAAAAACATATATTGGAGAAAGGATAGCCTCTTCAACAAATGGTGCTGGGAAAACTGGAAATCCATATGCAACAAAATGAAATTAAGCCCCTGTCACCATGCACAAAACTCAACTCAAAGTGGATCAAGGACCTAGGAATTAAACCAGAGACCCTACATCTAATAGAAGAAAAAGTAGGCCCACATCTTCATCATGTTGGATTAGGCCCTGGCTTCCTTAATAAGACTCCTGTAGTGCAAGAAATAAAATCAAGGATCAATAAATGGGATGGATTCAAACTAAAAAGATTCTTTTCAGCAAAAGAAACAATCAGTGAGGTAAATAGAGAGCCTACAGAATGGGAGGCAATTTTTACCACAGGCACATCAGATAGAGCACTAATCTTTGGGATATATAAAGAACACAGAATATTAACACCAAAAAATGAACAACTCAATAAATGGGCCAAGGAGCTAAAGGGTACTTCTCAGAAGATGATATACAATCAATCAACAAACATATGAAAAAATGTTCAACATCTCCAGCAATTAGGGAAATGGAAATCAAAACTACTCTAAGATTTTATGTCACTCCAGTCAGAATGGCAGCTATTAAGAATACCAACAATAAGTGTTGGCGGAGATGTGGGGGAAAAGGCACAATCATACATTGCTGTTGGGACTACAAATTGGTGTAACCAATATGGAAAGCAGTATGGAGATTCCTTGGAAAACTTGGAATGGAGCCACCATTTGACCCAGCTATCCCACTCCTCAGTTTATACCCAAAGGACTTAAAAATAGCATATTCCAGGGACACAGCCACATCAATGTTTATAGCAGCTCAATTCACAATAGTTAAATTGTGGAACCAACCTAGATGCCTTTCAGTAGATGAATAGATAATGAAAATGTGGTATATATACACAATGGAATATTACTCAGCAATAAAAGAGAATAAAATCATGACATTACAGGTAAATGGATGGAGTTGGAGAATATTATGCTAAAGGAAGTAAGCCAATCCCCCCAAAACAAATTCCTAATGCCTAATGTTTTCTCTTATATGAGAATGCTAATCCATAATGGGGATTGCAGGGGGCATGGGAAGAATGGAGGAACTTTAGATAGGGCAAAGGGATGAGAGGGAAAGGGAGGGGACATGTCCGTAGGAAAGATGGTGGAATGAGATGGACATCATTACCCCAAGTACATGAATGAAGACATGAATGGTGTGACTCTACTTTGTGTAGAACCAGAGACATGAAAAATTGTGCTCTATATGTGTACTATGAATTGAAATGCATTCTGCTGTCATATATAACAAATTAGAATAAATAAAATTTAAAAAATTTATATCACAAGTGAGCAAATATTTATAAATAACATAAACTCCATTTGACTATAACTTAAAGTGCAGTACAATTCAAATACACAGGAAACTTTAGCTATACATGCTTTAATATGACTTTCTCTGTCAGGGAAAATGTTGATTTTTAATGTAGTAATTTGGTGTTGTATCTGTGATCCTGATCTTCATTTTGGATGGTGCAGTTTTGATATATAATGTATTAATTCCATAAGGAATTCAACATAAAAAAAGTAGCCAAAATAGACCAACCAGATAAAGTGGCCAGGCAATTCCAATCTTCTGAAAAATTTTTATTGAAAAATTGACCTACTCTAGAAACACCATAGTCAGATAACTTGTCTGATGGATTATGGGGAAGATTTCAGTATTACATGTAAAGGATTAAGACATTCTGAAAAATGACAAAGGAATGTTTGGTATGGACTGCTGTCATCTTTAATGATTTAATGAATCATAATGTGTTAAAGACTTGTTTGCCAACATTGATACTACTGGGAGGTGATGGAACCTTTAGGAGTTGGGGCCTAGGCAATAGAAGTTAGGTCACTGGGGACATTCCCTTGAAGTAGATATTGAGACCCCGGTGCCTCCTCTCTGATTTCTTCCTTGGCTGAGCAGCCTTGCCCTACCACATACTAGCCACCGATGACATACAGGTCCCAAAACAAAAGAGTCAACAGACCATGTACTGAAACCTGCAAAACTGTGAACTAAAATACATCTTTTCTCCATAGAAGCTGATTATCTCAGTTATTTTGTCATAATTATTGAAAGCTACTGCCAACCATTGTTTCATAAACCTAAGGAGAAAAGTACCAAGACTACTTGACCAGGAGATTTTTAGATGTCACCATGGAAAGGATTCTATCACATAACGGTGTGAGTTTAGAGTAATAAAATCTATTATAGAATGTTAAATGATGCCTTCTTTCAGAGTCCCAATTAATAATCAACCCCTTTGCTGATCTCACTTGGCCTGCTTTATTGTTAAATGAACAAGAAACTATTTTTTTTTAATATCTTAATTTTAGGCTAATGTTTTCCATATAACTGATTTGGAGATTATTTGTGATAGTAGAAACATTTAAATGAGTATATATCATAACCTAAATAGAAATCTCTTTTATTTTCCACCACTACAGTGATTTTTGGTATAACTTTGCCAATCTAGTTATGATCAGTCCTCTAATCAAGGCAACAGCAGTTCAAGTTATGTACATAGTAGACCCAGTAAACCTCCTACCCTAGCTCTTTCACACATTTTTTAAAAAATGTGTGACTGTCAATTAATGTAAAATGTTAATCTGTCTTTACTTTTAAAAACAAAATTATGGATGCATTTCTTAAGAAGAATATTATGAGATATATAGGATGTGCTCTTGCTATAATGAGTAAAATTTTGATCTCTGGAGAGAATGTCATATTCAAAGAGAAGTTAGTTAATACTAAATATGAATTTTTAATTAATATACTTCTATATGTATACCATTTTTTTAAGTTAGGTCTGATAAACTAGTGTGACTGTGTGGAAAATTTAACTTTATTATACCTTTCCTGCATCTTTCTGACCAAATATACCTATAAAAAATAGTAGTTAATGATATCAAAAGGAAGAAAATTTTAATCAGCATATTTTTAAACTTGAGAGTAGTTGTGGTAAAGGATGAGTGGAGGTTTTAGCTATTGATAATAAATTTATACTAAATTTATAGATTATATATGAAATGAATTAATGGTCTCTATTATATCATGAATTAGAATTTATAAACTTTATTACTAAATTAAAATAATATCTGAAGTAAGTTATCATTGTGTTTTTTGTCATTTTATGGGAGTGAAAAAATCTTTGAAATGTGGAAGTATGAAATAAAAATTATGATTAATTAGCCTGGGTTAAACTATCCTTTCATAGACGTGATCAAAGGTTCCAGGGTTGAGTCACATATAACTCCATCTTCTGTTCTCCTGAAAAAGGATGGAATAATTACACATGATGCCAGCCACTATGAAATTTCCTCACTGCTTTTAAGGCAGCCACAATTGTCCTCAGAAATTCATTTAAAACAACAAAATTTCCTACTTTTTTTAGCCAATTGTAAATGGATTATACATGAAATGGTTCTTATTTTACTAATAATTAAGGTAAGAGCATTCATATAATAAATTTTGGTTATTTTATGATAGACCCTCAAAGAAAACAAAAACAAAGGTATTGATATAACCTCTCTACCTAAAATAAGATCGTCAGATACGAATGTATACGAGGTTAATGTATCCATTTCTTCCCTCTCACTCTTCCTATTTATAGACTTAAGGAAAAAAAAGGATAACTTGTATAAGAAGAAAATGTCAAAAGGTTATAAAACACTGCAGAGAAAATGTTTTTAATGAGACTTCCAGAACTCTGAAATAAGTAACATCAGAAATAATGTCACCGTAATAAAACCAGATAATGAAAACCAGTGTTCAAGACAGATTTTCTAGTATTATTTCTACTTATCTGTACTGCATAATTAGCAGTAGGCAAGTTAGGTTGTAAACTGTGAGAAAAAACAACATATTTTCCAACTCTGGCTCCTAGCTCTGCTTCAGGCAGCTGGGAATGTTTTCCAGAAATAGAAGATGGCTGTAACAAACAATAAAATATAGGTGGCGAGAGCCATGATGATCTCTTTATCACATCTGTCATCACTGTACATACTGACAGATTTATCAGAATGCCAGTGGGTCTGAAGGCGATGTGTCACAATCTGTGGGTTTGCCTGGTCCTGAAGAACTTATGGCTTCATTAGAAAACAAAGGAGTAACTTAAATAAAGAAAATTTGAAAATGAACTCATATTCCCTAATAGCACAGAATAAAATTTTGGATGCTGTGATAGATATGTGGTTCAATAACACTAACTTATTTCTTCCTTCACCTACCTATTGCCCTTAAAAACATGATTCCTTAGTTTCTTATAAACCAGGGACACAGAGGCTTGGCTCTTTATATTTAATTGTTTTGATAATGTTGAAGACCTCAAAATCCAATGATGAAACTCACGGAAGGTTTTATTTTTTATTTGTCTTTTCTTATGAAGTCAGTCACGAAAGTAAAACACTTGTCCACATTGCTGAAGCCTGAGGTCTTAATCTCTCACACTGATTAATAACATAACTGTAAGTCTAAATAAGAATGTGTCAAAAAGGGCACTGGTAGAATTAAAAAAAACCCGGGTTCCAGTTCAGCTGTTAGGAACTGTGCAACTGAAAAGAGAATCATTATATCTCACCTCAGGATGTTGTTGTAAGGTCAACAACAATTATATTCATTTATTTGTGCAACACTGGTGAATGAGATGTATATTATTAAGGTAACAAAATATTCCCAATGTATTGCTCAGAGTCAAGGGCATTCAGGCTCTGGGCCTGGTAATATATGCTTAATAAATTATAGTTGTGTACTGTGGTGGTTAATATGGGATTGATTTCAATAAGATTGCTTTTTTGAAGATCTGCTAGTATCCTGTTTTTTATTTCTGGAAGTTCTACTGGTCTAACCTTGTATTAGTCACTTATCTTCTCTAGGACACTAGTTTACTACATAGGAACATAAAGGATTGGAGATGATGATTACTGATTGCCATTCCAGTCTTACAATGATCTATCTCATTCGCCCTGCTGATTCTTCATGTTGGATCTGGTAGCGTGGGCACAGAAAGCATCTTCAGACTCTTCCTGTTGAATGTGACTGAGTAGAGCTGAGGTGGCTTCCTTGTCTTGTTATCTTCACATTGCAAATTTTCTTACAAAGTTCACTCTATCTTGGTCATCAGAATTTCAACTGATTGTTATTGTTATTTGCCTGAATCTTACAGAGATTAGAGAGTAAAATTAATAAACTGACATGTAAACAAATCCTTTCTTTTTCCTGTTTTCCCAGTTTTTATGAAAGATCTGCTGCAGAAACACATTCTGATGTTGTCACAGACACAGACCATCAGCAATTCAAAATTCAGAACCACAGAAATCTTCCTGAAGGTAAAAAATGAAAAAAAAAAAAAAAGATTCCAATAAATGGCTATTCTGCATCTGAAAGGTCTGTGATTTCTGAATTACCACAAACCTACTTCCTGTAAATAGTATTGTGCATGCTTTCTGTACTGCCTTATAATTATGACACATTACAGAAATTCATGTTACATTATTTCCAAAACTCTTTTATTTTCAAACTTTTATTTTATGTATGTATGTGTATGTGTCCACACACACACACACACACACACACTCAAACACACAAACCACATACACATAATATTCACACACAATTTGGAAGATCAGCAGGCTGGAGACAAGGTGATGGGAAGTGTTGAAGTTCAAGTGTAAAGCAGTCTGTTGGCATAATTCCCTCTTCTTCAGAAAGGTATTCTTTTAAAGGCCTTCAGTTGATTAAATAAGGCCCAGTCACATTATGGAGGACAATCTGCTTTGCACAAAGTCCACTGATTAAAATGTTACTCTCATCTAAAAACATACCCTCCCAGAAATAGAATAATTGACTAAATATCTGGGTACTGTGGCCTAGCCAAGCTGATACATAAAATTAACTGCCACCAAAACTCTTCCCCCATTCCACTTTATTGCTCTTAACCTCCCTTGGTTAAGTTGGACTTGCCACATAATGAATAAGTGCTTTTAAGTGTTTATCTTCAGTTTTCATCTCTTATCATAGTTCCAACAGATATTCTCCTGAATATTCCCTCCCTCCAGGTGCCTTTCAGGACTTTTAGTTCTAACATGTTTTAAATAAACTTATTATCTTTCCTTCCTTCTCTATTCTTTTTTTAAATTATTGACAATATTATTCAATCTATAAATCTTGAAGTCATCTACAAATTCTCTCCCTTTATCCTTTTCTCTAGTAAAGTTCAAATTCACTCAATATTTATTAAATATCTTCATGTATCAGATAATGTTTAAGCAATGTAAACAAAATAGTGAAGTGGCAGACAGTAAACAAATAATCCCCTGAATAATTTCAATTGTGGTAAACTCTATTAAAGAAAAGTACAGAGGCTAGAAGATTATAAGGACATCATGTATTATGAGGCAGAGGGAACGTGTGTAAAGACCCTAGGATAGAATGAGAGGTGGGAAAAATACTTGAGTACTAACTCTGAGTCAGATGATTTTATCCTCACAATGATCTTGGATATAGATGTTATGATACAGTTAGCATTATAGGGGTTCAACAAATGTCTGTTACATAAAGAAATCAATCTTTATTCTAACTGAGGAAACAGACTCAGCAATAAAGCCCAAAGAACTCAAGTTTACCAAAGATAAAGTGGCAGAGTAAGGATTATGTCCTCCCCAGGGGATTCAAAAAAGAGCCACTGCCTCTACTTATTCTAATACTGGCCCATCAGTATGTGAGAAATAAATATTAAACTTCCAAATCATGGTAAATCCTGGTACAGCAGTGTACAATGTCCTGATTTTGATAGACCAGGAATGGTTTTTGTCAGTATTTAGTTTGCATGATCTTGATCACTTTGGAATATATTCACACTAAATAACCCTAGAGATTGATTAAAAGATTCAGTTTCTCTTCTGCTCTTAATTAGTCTCAGCATTCATTTCTTGCTTTCTTTACTAAAAGCAATAATGTCTTTTTTAACCTTCCAAAATATTTGCTTTAATATTATACAAATGAAGTGATTATGAATTTCAGACTTGGCCCGATTTCAAACTTACTATATCTTCCCCCTCACCCTACCCTGCTTGCAGGAAAAAGCAATTCTTCCAATTTAGAATATACTATCTCATAAAGATAGCATAACATTTATGTGAACTCCATGAAAATTTCTTTTAATTTGCAATGAATAAGCTTCACCCTAGGAAGAATTGGAATTGTTACAAGAAGAGTCATCTTGAAATTTAGAAATCTGTCATAGATTTTCAGTTTAAATATTCACTATGCTGAAATCGGTACAAAGTTAGTAATTTTAAAACAGATTACATAGCATTCTCTAGACATAAACGTTCACTGGCAGGAGACCAGAAGTGTCTGGTTCTCTGACTGTGGCTGCTTTCCTACTCTGCACCACAGCTTCACATCCCACTTTGCCATGAAGCTGTCTTTGTCCAGGGCCCCAGTGATGTATCCAGTAGTGACCTCTCAGTAGCTTCTATGCAGGAGAGCTCTCTTCACCTTTTTCTTAGTTGTTGGGATATCAGTCACTTATGATTTTCCTTTTGTTTTACACTGGGTTCTTTTACCATATTCTCTGATGAACCTATTCCTTACTAGGCCTCCAGGTTGTGGAATGTCTTAGATAGAAACCATACTGATTCCTCTTTAGGAGTATCATTCTTTACCTAGGTGATCACATCATTACCACCACTTTAAATATCATCCATGTACCAAAGGCTTTCTGTCATTCCAGTTAAGATTTTTCTTCAGAGCTTCAAGATAGTTCCCTTTATATTAGCCAAAGGCTGAGAAATGATTCAATAGCCTCCTTGATATTTCCACTTGAATTTCTGTTAAGACCCTAAACATGTCTAATAGTGAACTGCTAATTATCTCTCTCCTTCAAACTTCTTTTTTTGATTGTCTTCCCAGTTCAATATAAGGTGCCAACATCTATCTAAAAGACTAAATATCATCCTTGATTTATTTCTTTCCCTTCTAGCATGATATTATGGCATTATGTTCAGAATATAGTTCGTGTTTTTACTTTGTTTCAGAGATACCACTCTTTTAAAAACTATCATCCCCTTTTGCCTGGATTCATTTTAGGAGCCTTTCAGCAGGTCTTGTTTTAATCTTGTCTTTACTGTTTCTCAGTGTAGGATCATTTAGAAATGCAGGTCATCATTTAATGGCCTTCCTTAAACCTCTTCATTACACATAGAATAGAATCAGATGTTACTATGGCTTCCAAGGTCCTACGCCACCCTGTTCTGTATACCTCTCACTGTCATTTCATGTCATCTCATTATTCTGTCTTCCTTCCTCACTATATTTCAATCCTATTAGCAATGTTTGTTTGTTTGTTTGTTTGTTTGGTCTCCTCTAACATGCTGAGGTCATTTCTGTCTCATTTCTACTCCTAAATTGGTATGATCTTTCCAGAACTTTTGGATATTGTCATGGCTTCTGCCTAAAAAGCTCTTTCTTAATCTTCTTTTATATAGTAGCCTTATTTGTTGTTGTTGTTGTTGTTGTTTATCCTTTAGAGGATTCAATGAAAAATTTCTTAGGGAGATATATCCATATTCCCCTACTTAACTGATTTTTCACTCCCAGCCATATTCACATATCATTCTGTTTCATTCTTTCCCATTACTTCTTCCAATTTGAAATTGTCTTGCTCTTTATTGCTTTTCCCTTATAGCTTGTCTGTAAGCTCACTGATGTTAAAGTTCTTAAATTTTTTATTTCCTTTGTACCAAAATTTGCTAACATGAATTTGGGTACATAATAGAAAAATGAAAGATATGTGGACAGGTTTCTATTGAATAAATGAATTAATATTAACTCTAAAATAAACATAGAAAATCAGATTTTAATGTTCACTATCAATGAAGAAAATGGCTAAGTATTTTTCTAAAGGCAGTAATATTTTAAACATGGAACCAGAATTCAAAATCGTTTTTTTTTTTTTTTTTTTTCCCTTGGTACTAGGGATTGAACCCAGGGGGTGCTTAACCACTGAGCCACATCCTCAGCCCTTTTAAAATTTTATTTAGAGACAGGGCCTTGCTAAGTTGCTTAGGCCCTCACTAAATTGCTGAGGCTTGCTTTAAACTTAGGATCCTCCTGCCTCAGCCTCTTGAACCACTGGGATTACAGGCATGAGCCACCACACCCAGCACAAAATTTGTATTTTTTAGTTAGACATCTTATCATTAGTGGAAATACACCATACTAGTGATCAGGTTCTCTTCTTTTAGTTGGAGTAAAATTCAGAAGGTCCCTCAATAGCATTTTAATAAAAATGTATGGACAAAACAGAACTCATGATTAAATATAATTATCATTAACTTATTGTTTACTATGGACTAGACCATTTATAAAAATAATGGCCAAGAATTTGCCAAAATTAATGGCAGATAGCAAGCCAAAAATCCAGAAAGCATCAGGAATAATAAATACCAAAAAAATGACAGGAATATAATCATATTCAAACTACAGAAACAAAGACTTAGAGAAATTGTGAAAGAAGCCAAAGAGGGGAGTTCCCAACCACAGAGGAACAAGCATAAAAATTGTAGGAGACTGGGCTAAGGATATTGCTCAGTGGTAGCACACCTGCCCAGTAGGCATGAAACCCTGGGTTTGATCCCCAGCACCACCAAAAAAAATAATAATAATAAAAGGAATTACAGGACACTTCTTTGAGAAACCCATTTATATCAGTCTCCTGTGGTTACCACACATGGGTAGCTGAAAATAACAAATATTTATTTTTCACAGTTCTGGAGGCTAGTAGTTTGAAGTCAAAACATCAAAAGGACCATGGTTCCTCTGAAGGCAGTCCTTGGGGTTTCTTGGTTTGTAGCTGCATCACTCCAATATCTTCCTCCATTAACACTTGACTTTCTTCCTGTGTGTCTGCGTTTCTTCACATTACTCTCTTTATAAGGACACTGGTCACTGGATTTAGGGATGACTCTAGTCCAGTATAAACTTATCTTTCTTTTCTGTTTTATTCCCAAATTTATTTTTTATTTTAAGTTGTTAGAAATGACAACAGAATGTATTACATTTCATATTATACTTATAGAGCACATTTTTACAAATCTCTGGTTGCATACAAAGTATATTCACACCATTCGTAACTTCATACATGCACTTAGGGTAATGATATCCATCTCATTATACCATCTTTTTTTTTTTTCTTCACCCTTTTGCTACCTCCCTTCCCCTCCCTCCCCATCCTCTAATCCTTCTATGCTCCCCATCCCAACCCACTGTGAATCAGCCTCCTTATATCAGAGAAAACATTTGGCATTTGGCTTTTTGGGATTGGCTAACTTCACTTAGCATTATATTCTCTAACTTTATCCATTTACCTGCGAATGCCATGATTTTATTCTCTCTTATTGCTGAGTAATACTCCATTGTGTATATATACCACATTTTCTTTATCCATTCATCTACTGAAGGGCATCTAGTTTGGTTCCACAGTTTAGCTATTGTGAATTGTGCTGCTATAAACATTGATGTGGCTGTGTCCCTATAGTATGCTGTTTTAAGTCCTTTGGGTATATACCCGAGGAGTGGGATAGCTGGGTTATAAGGTGGTTCCATTCCAAGTTTTCCAAGGAATCTCCATACTGCTTTCCGTATGGGCTGCACCATTTTGCAGTCCCACCAACAATATATGAGTGTGCCTTTTACTCCACATCCTCGCCAAAATTTATTGTTGTTTGTGTTCTTAATAGTTGCCATTCTGACTGGTGTGAGATGAAATCTTAGAGTGATTTTGATTTGCATTTCTCTAATTGCCAGAGATGTTGAACATTTTTTCAAGTATTTGTTGATTGATTGTATATCTTCTATAAAGTGTCTGTTCAGTTCCTTAGCCCATTTATTGATTGGGTTATTTGTTTTTTTGGTGTTAAGAGTTTTGAGTTCTTTATATATTCTAGAGATTAGTGCTCTATCTGACGTGCATGTTGTAAAAATTTGTTCCCAATTTGTAGGCTCTCTGTTCACCTCACTGATTGTCTTTTGCTGAGAAGAAGCTTTGTAATTTGAATCTGTCCCATTTATTGATTCTTGATATTAATTCTTGTGCTACAGTAGGAGTCTTATTAAGGAATTTGGGGCCTAATCCAACATGTTGGAGATTAGAGCTTACTTTTTCTTCTAATAGGTATAGTGTCTCTGGTCTAATTCCTAGATCCTTGATCCACTTTGAGTTGAATTTTGTGCATGGTGAGAGATAGAGGTTTAATTTCATTTTGTTGCATATGGATTTCCAGTTTTCCCAGCACCATTTGTTGAAGAGGCTATCTTTTCTCCAAATGTACGCTTTTGGTACCTTGTCTAATATAAGATAACTGAAATTGTATGTGTTAGTCTCTGTGTCCTCTATTCTGTACCATTGGTCTACCAGCCTATTTTGGTGCCAATACCATGCTGGTTTTGTTACTATTGCTCTGTAGTATAATTTAAGGTCTGCTTCACTCTTCTTGCTAAGGATTGCTTTAGTTATTCTGGGTCTCTTATTTTTCCAGATGAATTTCATGACTGCTTTTTTTATTTCTATGAGGAATGCCATTGCGAATTTGATTGGCATTGCATTAAATCTGTATAGTGCTTTTGGTAGTATGGTCCTTTTGACAATCAGTGAAATTGAAACAAAAGAAACAATTGAAAAAATTGACAAAACAAAAAGTTGGTTCTTTGAAAAAATAAATAAAATTGACAGACCCTTAGCCAGAATAACAAAGAGAAGGAGGGAGAAAACTCAAATTACTAACATATGCGATGAAAAAGGAAATATCACAACAAACACTACGGAAATACAGGAAATAATTCGAAATTATTTTGAAAACTTGTACTCCAATAAAATAAAAAACACTGAAGGCATTGAAAAATTTCTAAAGTGTTGTGATCTGCCCAGATTAAAGCAGGATGATATACACAATTTGAACAGACCAATTTCAAGTGATGAAATAGAAGATGCCATCAGAAGCCTACCAACCAAGAAAAGCCCAGGACCAGATGGATACACAGATGAGTTCTACAAGACCTTCAAAGAAGAACTGATACCAATACTCTTCAATTTATTTTAGGAACTAGAAAAAGAGGGAGCACTTCCAACCTCATTCTATGAGGCCAATATCACCCTGATCCCCAAACCAGGCAAAGACATATCAAAAAAAAAAAAACAAAACTACAGACCCATATCTTTAAGGAACATACTTGCAAAAATTCTCAATAAAATTCTAGCAAAACGGATACAAACACCTATCAAAAATATAATACACCACGATCAAGTGGGGTTCATTCCAGGGATGCAAGGATGGTTCAACATATGGAAATCAATAAATGTAATTATCACATTAATAGACTTAAAGATAAGCACCATATGATTATCTCAATAGATACAGAAAAAGCATTTGACAAAATACAGCACCCCTTCATGTTCAAAATACTAGAAAAACTAGGGATAACAGGAACATATCTCAACATCATAAAAGCTATATATGATAATCCCCAGGCCAACAGTATTCTAAATGGAGAAAAATTGAAAGCATTCCCTCTAAAAGCTGGAACAAAACAGGGATTCCCTCTTTCACCACTTCTATTCAACATAGTAATTGAAATGCTAACCAGAGTAATAAGACAGACAAAAGAAATTAAAGGGAAACAGATAGGTAAAGTAGAACTCAAATTATCATTATTTGCTGATAATATGATTTTCTACCTAGAAGACCCAAAGAATTCCACCAGAAAACTTCTAGAACTCATAAATGAATTTAGCAAAGTAGCAGGATACAAAATCAACACCCATAAATCTTAGGCATTTCTGTATATCAGTACAAATCCTCTGAAAGGGAAATGAAGAAAACTACCCTGTTTGCAATAGCATCAAAAAATTAAAAATAAAATGGTTGGGAATCAATTTAACCAAAGATGTGAAAGACCTCTTTAATGAAAACTACAGAACACTAAAGAAAGAAATTATGGAAGACCTTAGAGGATGGAAAGACCTACCTTGTTCTTGGATAGGCAGAATTAATATTGTCAAAATGACCATACTATCTTTCTTTTCTTGATATGTCTTCAAAGATTCTATTTCTGAATGAAGTCATATTCTCAGGTACAGGGAATTAGGATGTGAATATGTCTTTTGGGGAGATGCAATTCAACTTACAGCACCTTGCAAGCAAAAAGGGAGTGAAGTAGAATATTTTAAATGTTGAAAGAAAAAAGTCACCAACCTAGAATAATGAACTTATATATTCAGAGAAATTATCCTTTAAAAGTGAAAAGATAAATAGACCTTCTCAAACAAAAAAACTGAAAAGAAAAAATTTTCCTAAAGTCCTGTCCTACATAAATTGCTTAAAGAAGTTCTTCAGGGAGAGAGAAGATGAAAAATGTCAGGACACCAAATCTACATAAAGGAGGGAAGAGTTCTGGTCAAGGAACAAATGAAGGAAAGTGAGGTATTTTCTTTTGTTTTTAAGATCTTTACTCATCTAACAGATATGTTACAGGCAAGTGGAGCCTGAGGAAACACAATAAGCAAATGCTGTCCTGCAGGATCCTAGGAAGAAAAAGCACATTGGATTAAACTTGGAAAAATGAATTAAATATGGAGTTAGTTAATAATAATGTTTCTATTGGCTCATAATTATAACATATATACCATAATAATATATGATGTTAATACTAGGGGAATTTGGGTATGGTATATGTAGCAACTCCTGTATTAACTTCACAATTTTTCTGTAAGTCTAAAACTATTTTAAATAGTGTATCTTGAAAAGTGTATTTCAATTTTTTTTGATTAACATCATGAAATATTTGTCATGTAAAAATCACTATGAATGTCAATTTCCAATTCTTCTCCCTAAAACTCTTTATATATTCAGCTTCTCATTGTGTTCTTCAGTTTTTAAATTTTTTCTTTTATTTTCTCCATCTGTTTGATTTCATGTCCCATTATACCATTTACTAATTCTATTTCCAGTTATTTTTATTATGCTTTTTAAATTGAGTGTTAATATCAATATTCACTTTTTTTCTTAGAAATTAAATTTGCCCTGTTTTAAAATCTGCCAGACCTGTTAAAAAATCTCTTATGTTTTGAATTTCATCTTTAAGTGACTTAAGTGATTTCCTCATTTCTTCAAGTACTTTTATGTACATTTTACATTTGTTTCTGATAATTCTTATGCCTGAATTCTGTGAGATGTCATTGTGTCTTTGTTGTCTTTTCCTCGTGGTTCCTCATCTACTGCATGTTTTGCAAATCAGAGAACCAGATTCAGTGACCTAGCTCAAGATTATTCCTCCAGAAAGTTATTTATATTTGCTTAAGTTTGCTGCCCTAGAGCACTCCCACATTGAGATCCTTTGAATTAATTACCACTAAAAATTAATCTGTTGTTAAAATTCTCAGGGAGACTCCCTCATCCACAGCCCCCACCTCAAAACCAATGCCCAGAAGGAAACTGAAAAATCTTCCTGCTGCTTAGTTTTTCCTGTGGCTGAATATATTTCAAAGGTCATCATTTGTTGAGATTATAGCTCATACGTTTTCCTACCTTACTCCAGGCTCAAATCACTGTTTCTTGTTTACTTACAAAGTTATGGTACTATTATCTCCTTCCTTCTATTGAACATATGAAACTTTCTTCTAATCCCTATTTTTGCAGTTCTAGCTTAGAAATTCCAAATTCCATTCCTATTCCTTTGTTGTTATTTGCTTAAATTTAATATGCACACTAAAAGATATCTAACATTGATTCATCTTTATCCTCATTAAAATTACACAAGCACTTTCATTCCTCTCATTCCCTTTCTCTTGACTTTATAAGTTAGTATCTTCCTATCAAAAGGATCATTTGACCTTTGGTTTTTTGGGATTGGCTAACTTCACTTAGCATTATTTTCTCCAACTCCATCCATTTACCTGCAAATGCCATGATTTTATTCTCTTTTAGTGCTGAGTAGTGTTCCATTGTGTATATATACCAAAGTTTCCCTATCCATTCATCTGTTAATGGGCATCGGGGTTGGTTCCACAATCTAGCTATTGTGAATTATGCTGCTATAAACATTGATGTGGCCGTGTTACTGTAGTAAGCTGTTTTTAAGTCCTTTGGGAATAGGCCAAGGAGTGGGATAGCTGGGTCAAATGGTGGTTCCATTCCCAGTTTTCCGAGTAATCTCCATACTACTTTCCAGATTGGCTTCACCAATTTGCAGTTCCACCAGCAATTTAAGAGTGTGCCTTTTTCCCCACATCCTCGCCAGCATTTATTGTTGTTTGTTTTTTTGATAGCTGCCATTCTGACTGGAGTAAGATGAAATCTTAGAGTTGTTTTGATTTGCATTTCTCTAATTGCTAGAGATGTTGAACATTTTTTCATATATTTGTTGATTGTATATCATCTTCTGAGAAGTGTCTGTTTAGTTCCTTGGCCCATTTATTGATTGGGTTTTTTGGTGTTAAGGCTTTTAAAATCTTTATAAATCCTTGAGGTTAGTTTTCTATCTGATGTGCTGTGGTAAAAGATTTGCTCCCATTCTGTAGGTCCTCTATTCACCTCACTGATTGTTTCTTTTGCTGAGAAGAAGCTTTTTAGTTTGAATCCATCCCATTTGATTGAGGGGGGAGGGCAGGGTGGGGGCAAAGGGATAGGAATAATGGCAGACTGAGTTATCCATGATTACCCTAAATACATGTATGAAGACACAATTGTTGTAAAAATACTTTATATTAAACCAGCAACTCAAAAAATTGTACTCTTTATATGTAATATGAAATGAAATGTACTCTACAAATGTGTATAACAAATTAAAATAATAAAAAATTAAAAAAAAATAACACAAGCATATTAGAACAGTATAGTTTTATATCTTTTCCTCCAGTCTTCCATGTCTGTTTATTTATTTATTTTTTAATTAATTTATTTATTTTAGTTGTTGGTGGACACAATACTTTCACTTTATTTATGTGGTGCTGAGGATCGAACCCAGGGCCTCACACATGTGAGAAGAGTGCTCTACTGCCGAGCCAAAGCCCCAGCCCCTCCATGTATTTTTATTTAACATCTTATTTGCTATCATTTCTCTTAAACTTTTAATTGAAATATAATAGAGGAAAAAATAACTTAACTTTTCAAATTGAAGAAATTTTACAAGCTTTACCCAGAGTGAACACAGCTATGTTGTCATTACTCAGATTGAAAATGGAATATTGACAGTACACCAGAAGCCCTCTGTATACTCTCTTAGTCATTTCTTCTCAAAAGCAACCACTATTTTTGTCATTGATTAATTTGACTAAGTTTTGGTTTTGAATTTTATGTAAGCAAAACAAATCAAATAATATATCCCCCTTTGGTTTTGCCATCTTTGATTACATTGGGAAGTTTATCTATATCATTGTATGTAGCAGTAGAGTTTTCCTTTGCAATAAAATATTCCAATGCATGGATACCCACATTTATTTTTCCATTTTAATATTAAGAGTTATTTAGGTTGTTTCCAGTTTTTAGCTAATACTAATAATGTCACTGTGAAAAATATTATATGTCTTTGTTTGCTTATGTGTTAGAGGAGAATTACTAGAATATGGGGAAGCATATGTTCAATTTAGGAGACATTGCCAAACAGTTTTCCAAAAGTGATCCCAATTTGCACTCTTACATAAAGTGTTTGTGAATATCAATTATGCCACATCTTTTCCAATGTTTGGTATTGCCAGTCTTTTCATTTTAGCTGTAGTTAGGGTTTAGATGTGGTGTCTTCCCAAAGCTCACAGGTGAGAGAATGCAAGAAGATTCAGAGACATGATTGGGTTACCAGAGCCTTAACAAGGTGGCACATGTCCATAATCCCAGTAGTTCCGGAGGCTGAGACAGGAGAATCAAGAGTTCAAAGCCAGCCTCAGCAATGGTGAGGCGTTAAGCAACTCAGTGAGACCCTGTCTCTAAATAAAATACTAAATAGGGCTGGGGATATGGCTCAGTGGTTGAGTGCCCCTGAGTTCGGTCCCCAGTACTCCCCCCAAAAATAATAATAATAATAATAATAATAATAATAATAATAATAAATGATTTATGGAAGTTGATTATATACTCTAGATACGAGAACTTTTTTTCAGATAAATACAATACAAATGTATTCTCCAAGTCAGTGACTTGCCCTTTTAGTCTCTTAACAGTATTTTTTCATTACTAAAGTTTTGATTTAATGACTAATACATAATTTTGTCGTGTTTAAGAAATCTCTGCCTTTGCCAAAATTTTAAAGATAGTCTTATGTTGTTATCTTATGAAGACTGAATTATTTCACCTTTCATTTAAATACAGAATCCACCTGGATGTGATTTTTTTTGTGTGTAGGGTTAACACCACCAGTGAATTTATTTCTTTCCCTGTAAGCATTCAATTAACCTGGCACTACTTATTTATTTATTTATTTTTAATATCATCCTATTCCTCTCTGACTTGCACTGCTAGTTTTCGTAAATCAAGTTTCTGTAGGAATGTAGGTGTAGGTGTGTTTCTGGACTCTCTCTAACTTCTCTGTCTGTTGGTCTTTTGCCTATTCTTGAACCATTACCATAGTGCTTTAATTTCATTATAGCTTTAAAAATTAGGCTACATTTTGATATATGTTTGGATTAACACCCAAAAGAACAGTATCCTCTAACTTTGTTCTCTGTGTTATGTAAGATGGTTTTGACTGTATCCACCTATTTGCATTTCTACTTAAAATTTAAAATGATTTTTCCAATTAAAAAAGTCTTGCTAGGATTTTGATTGGAATCTTATTAAATTTACTGATCAGTGTGAGAAAACTTTACATTTTTACAGTATTGACTTTTAGAGTTCATAAATATGACCTATCCATCAATTTAATTAGGCTTTTAGAGAAACTGCTGGTAGTCGTCACATTCTGTAAAATTTATCCAACTGAATAGAAATTGGATTAACACCCAAGTAACTACAATAATTTAAAAATAATATAAAAATTTATTAACAATGGTAGTTATTTCCAAGTTTTCTTCTATGGAGATATGAAGTAGATGGCAGTTATAGCCCATGAAGAAAACCAGTGTTGTTATGCTGTATATAATTTTTCTTCATCATTCTGGACCTTTCCACTACATTGAGAGGTGTTAAAGTCTTAAGCCATGGAAACAGTATAAAGAATTTTGTTTTGAAACCCAGATAAATTAAAAAGAAAACCACATAACAGAGAAACCAAAACCAGAGAAAGATTTAGTACTTAACATTTTGGACTGCTTGGTAGGAAAGACTACTCTATTCATAAAAGCCTGAAGGCTTGGCTACTTGTGAAGACATATCGTGTTGTTTTTCTTAAGTACATAGTTATTTAAACAAGTTGTTCTCAAACCATTCCAAGAAGAGCTCTTATGGACTTTCATTTAAAGAATTAATGAGACTCTCTTGCAATAAATAATATTCATTTATATAAACATTTGTTAAAAATCTATAAAGTATGATTCTTAGGTTATTTAGAAATTCAATAGCTTCTACTATAATTTTGTCTACACTATTAATTTGATTAACAATCACTTTTCATAGAACATATCCCAGGTTTAATTAGCATAAATTTTCAAATTACTATAGTTCAAAATAATGAGTTTCACTGTATTAAAAAAGGAATGCTTTTTAAGTAAAAATAATCTTCGTCTACAAAATTGATGATACATAGATCTCTAGAAAAATGTGTTTTGGCAGAATGTTTATTAATGTCATAAGTTGTCCTGGTTGGGATTAGCGTAAGAGTTATAAATGCCAGCTATGCATACTCAAGCAAATCTTTCCTTCAAAGTGTATAATTATATTAATTCTTTCAGTTTATTCAATAAATATTGATACATTTTTGGGCGTCAGGCACTATTCTAGGTATAGGTGATACAGGAAGGACATAACAGATTGAATTCTAATGGGAACAGACAACAATAAGCAATATAAATAAGTAAAAATACTATGTTGGATGTCAAAAAGGGGCTAAGGAGACAAGGTGAGAAAGGGCAATGGCAAGTATGTTTAGGGGTTGAAATTTAGAAAGGTCACTAGGAAAGGACTCACCATCAGGGCAACGTTTGCATAAAAATGTAAAAGAGGCAAGAATGTCATGTGTTAATTCTTTGGGAAGAATACTCTAGCAGAGGAAATAAGTACCAGGATATTGATAGGTGCTTACAGGGAATTTAGACACATAAGCAGAAGAAAACGAATGAAGGAAGAAACAATAAGAAACAAGATGAGAGGAAACTGAACCAGATCATATAGGACTCAGTAGACCTTTGTAAGGACATGGCTTTTGTTCTCACAAATAGTTTTGGGGAATCAGTGACATAGTTTGACTTCTAACTGTTATTGCTATGCTTAGAATAGACCAAAGGGGAACAAAGGAAGAATGAGCAAGATGGAAGCAGTGAAGGGTAAGAAAGTTCTTGTTATATTTTGATGGTAATAGGACTTTGCTGATTGATTGGACGTGGGATGCGAGAGCAAAAGAGCATATAAGAATGATTGTAATATTTTAAAATTAACTTACAATTTGAGGAAAGTTTCATAAATACAGAAAAAATTATAAATATAAGACAGACTTTCCATATTCTTCATGCCTAGTTTCCTCTATTGCTTAACATGGTATTATTAACATGGTACATGTTATAATTAGTGAACCAATATTGATATATTACTATTCATTAACACCCATATTTCATTCATACTTTCTTAGTTTTTGCCTGGTGTGTATTTTATGTGCCAGAATCTTTTCCAGGATACCACATTATATTTAGTTGTCATTTTTTAAAAATTTATTTGAAGTTGTTGTATATATAACAGTAGCATGCATTATTCATAATACACATATAGAGCACCTTACTACATATCACTGTTTGTATACAAGGTATATTCATACAATTCATGTCTTCAAATATGCATTTAGGGTAATGATATCCATCTCATTCTGCCATTTTTTTTCCCTTCATACCCCTTTGCCCCCTCCATTCCCCTCCTTCCCCATTGACCTTTCTAGTGTTCCTCTAATCCTCCTGTGTTCCCAGACCCAACCCACTGTGAATCAGCCTCCTTATATCAGAGAAAACATTCGGCATTTGGACTTTTGGGATTGGCTAACTTCACTTAGCATTATATTCTCCAACTTCATCCATTTACCTGTGAATGCCATTATTTTATTCTCTTTTATTGCTGAGTAATATTTCATTGTATATATATACCACATTTTCTTTATCCACTCATCTACTGAGGGGCATCTAGGTTGGTTCCACAACCTAGCTATTATGAATTGTGCTGCTATAAACATTGATGTGGCTGTGTCCTTGTATTATGCTGTTTTTAAGTCGTTTGGGAATAGACCCAGGAGTGGGATGGCTAGGTTATAAGGTGGTTTCATTCCCAGTTTTCCAAGGAATCTCCACACTGCTTTCCATAATGGCTGCACCATTTTGCAGTCCCACCAGCAATTTATGAGTGTGCCTTTTTTCCCACATCCTCTACAACATTTATTGTTGTTTGTGTTCTTAATAGCTGCCATTCTGACTGGAGTGAAATGAAATCTTACAGTAGTTTTGATTTGCATTTCTCTAATTGCCAGAATTGTTAAACATTTTTGTTGTCATTTTGCTTTAGATTCCTTTTGGATGTGACTGTTTCTTAGACTTTCCTTATTTTTGGTTGACTTGGCAGTATCAGAGTATTAATCCCTTAGAGAATGTCATCAGTTGGGATTGATTTGATGTTTTTTCTACTGGTAAGACTGGGCTATGTTTTTTAGGGGAAAAAAATCAGAGGCACAGTGTAATTGTCATTACATAGTATCAAGAGTATATACAGTGAACATTGATATCACAGTTGACATTAATCTTGAACACCTGGATAGGGTGAAGTTTCACCACTGTCAGGTTACTTTTCCCCCTTACCCTATTGTACTTTTTGGAAGGAAAGCCACAATGTGCAGCTTACACTTAAAAAGTGAGGGGTCACACTGGGCGCAGTGGTGCACGTCTGTAATCCCAGCACTTTGGGAGGCTGAGGCAGGAGGATCGCGAGTTCAAAGCCAGCCTCAGCAATGACGAGGCACTAAGCAACTCAGTGAGACTCTGTCTCTAAATAAAATACAAAAAAGGGCTGGGGATGTGACCCAGGGGTCGAGTGCCCCTGAGTTCAACCCTGGTACCAAAAAAAAAAAAAAAAAAAAAAAGTGAGGGGTCATATTCTATGTTCTTAAGAGCAGATTATCTACATAAATTATTCAGAATTATTTTTAAATAATATTTAAAATAATATTTGTCTCATTTATTTAATAAATTTTTATATCAGAATTAACTCATGATATTTATTGTATATTTTGCATTTATACTTGCTACTACCTTATTTGTTGCTCAAGTTGGTGAGGCTTTAGCCATTGGGGATTGCTTTGTTCGGACTCTGTGAAATACTTTCTTTTTTTCCCTTCTTTCCTCCCCCACACCTTTCTTTTCCTCCTCCTCCTTCTTCTTCTGGCACAACAAGGTGCTTTAGGCTTACCTTTCAGATAAGAATATATGGAATCATCCCTTTCACTAATGAGCTCTAGTTCCCTTTACTAGAGAATATATTAGAAACCAAGATCTATATGTTAGGTGTGCTCATTGCTATTGTTTCTAGGCCCTGTCAGACCAAGGAAGTGTGTGTGTGTGTGTGTGTGTGTGTGTGTGTGTGTGTTTGCGATGAATATATATGTATAAAATATTTCTCTATATTACCATCTGTATCTATATTAAGCCAAATATGAGTTCATACTAATGTCTCTATCCTGAAATTACCACATACCACATGGATCATTCTAACCGTATCTTTTTGCTTGTCAGTTATTTCCTGCTCCAAAAATTGGAACCCTGTCACACACCATCCACTGTCCATTTACCTAATTGTTAAAATATATTAAATTTTATGAATAGTGTAAGAATTAATCCATACTTTGTAATATTAAACTTCATTAACAAAGTACAGTGACAAATTATATAGAGTACCTTTTGCCTGTAATCTTACAAATTGTCCTTATTTTTAAAGTTAATTAGGTTAGTACCTTTTGTCCCCATCCTTTTTGTGAGGGTCTTTCAAACATTTTTAATACAGCTAGAATTTTTTTTTTAAATTCTGCATTCTATCCTGGGATACTATGTCCTTTTAAATGTTTTGGTTTTTAACTTTTTTGTAAACTAAAATACATTATGGTGCTGAAAAGTTGTACAGTTCTGACAAATACCTAGTGTTATGTATCCATTGCAACAGTATCCTAAAAAATAGCTAAAAGTCTCCTGTGTTTTATCTGTTCAACATGCTGGCAACCAACTACTTGTTATAAATTCATGATGTTGAACTGCAGAGTATAAACCTCTAAAATAATCCTCTTATTTATTGTTACTTATATTTAGAAATAAATAAAAATATAGAGAGGAAGAGTATGATTATAATTGTCCTGGTATATATTTTTGCCTAACAAATCATCCAAAACCCAGTAACTTAAAATATCAAATAATTTTTATAATTTTTTCTTTCCAACAAATCTTCAATTTGAGCAAGGCTTTTATCCATTCTTCTGTTATATGATTTCATTTCATCCTTTTGATGACTAGTCCACCTGCATAATGATGTTATTCAGTGAACTTCTTTGGAACATGTGCCCAATTTATAAACATTAATTGAGTACTTATTATGAGCAAAGTATGCAGCTAAGCAATGCGATGAATATATTCAAAAAAGAAGACAGATAAAGATGTATATCTTGCCCACAAGGAATTTATAAATCTAGGACATGTTAATTTTGATGAAGATTTAGATGCTACAAGAAAGATAAAAATAGCAGTGGCTTAAAGCAAGATAAAACAGTACTTCTCTTTCATGTTACAATCTAGTATAAGTGAGTCAGGATTTATATGGTGGATCCATTGTCAGAGACCCATGCATCTTCTATGTAGTTGTAGTCTTATGCCTGGAACCAACATGTTTCACAAAACCCACCACATTTTGTGTCACCAATTGCTACAAGGAAGAAGGGACTGCATTACTATTTTTCAGGTTATGACATGGAATTATTCACATCTCTATGCTTACATTTGATTGTGAAGATCTTTGTCACATGACCACACCTACTTCAAGATAGAATGGAAAAGTGATGTTTAACTAGAATTAAATATAATTCAATCAAATGTTATATTACTAAAGGTGAATGTTAAGAATATTGCTGCACAAGAGCTATAAATCATTGAAAGCTGACCATAAAATAAGGGAGAATGTGCTGCACATTTTGAGTCTGATAAAAGCAAGTGGATTTGATAATTCAAGAGAAAAAATTAATTCCAAATGCATTAAACAGAAGAACTTAGATACATTGTTGTTAACATTTACTTATGGGTAAGAATTTGAAAGACTAAATTCTGATCAGAGTCAGAAACAAAATTGAATTTGGGTTAGCAGAAACTCCAATCTAGTTTCAATTCATGCTTCTGGAGTGGTAGTAGGTAAAGGCATAGCCAGAATGGCAAGTCTGTAGCCATTTACAGATGACCTTTAATTTAGAACATATTTTAAAATGAGATTTGTTAATGAGCATTGATAAATGCATGGCATATAATAGATTAGTAATAAACATTAAATTGATTGCTTTCATAAGGCTTTAGATTTAATTCTAAATTTACTAAATGTGTTGTTTTTCTTTTAAAGAGAGTGACTTATATGACCTTATTTGAAGAAGTTACTCCTTGTTCAGGAGGGTGGCAAAAAGGAACAGATTGACTATTATGAGATGAGTTAGGTATAGTGTTCTCAGAGAGGTTCTTTGGTTGTGAACCAAAATAAAGCCAAGTAAAAAGATTAAAAGAAAAGGAAAAGATGAAAGGAATTATAAATCAAGGAAAAGCAGATGATCAAAAGATAGATAAACCCAAAGTTGCCTATAAGTAAAAATTTCTGAATTCTACATTTATTTTTCTATTTCCCACTATAATTTTAGAAAAAAAAAAAACAGAAAGACAATTATGAATGGTAAGTTATCTGGCTATGTCTACTTTCTTTAAAATAATAGTTTGTAAAATGTCAGTAGACAATACTACAAAATAAGTCTTGCAGAAATATCATATTCTAGTATACATGAAAACTGAAAAAGAAAAATAATTATATAATTTTATTCTTTTGCTTCCAATAGTAAAGCACAAGCTTGATTTAAATACTACAGCTTTAAAAACAAATTACTTTTGCAGTATTATTTGTGTGTTAGTTCCCTTTTCATTGTTGTGTCCAAAATACCCTATAAAAACTTAGAGGAGAAAAGGTTTATTTTGGCTCATGATATCAGAGGTTCAGTCCCTTGGTGGCTAACCCTGGGTCCAAGGTAAGCAGAACATTATAATGGTATGGCAGAGGAAAGATTTTCACTTCATGGCACCCTGGAAGCAGAGATAGAGGGGGTGGGGGAAGGACTGTAGGGGGGTGGTTAACCCTTCCAGGGCATACCCTCAGTACCCTACCTACCTCCTTCAGCCATGCAGGGAAGGTTCTCTCCAATCTTCCCCACACCAGTCTTTCTCATGAGTTCTTGGGGGCACTTGAAACAAAGCTTTTAAGTAAGTTCAAATTATTCTTGTTTCTGGAGTATTATAACTGACAAACTCCTCACATTTGTCCTTTAACCATTTATTCAAATTTTAGTTTACATATTTTCATCTGCTTGTTGATGGCCCCTCTTTCTCCTATGCTCTGACATAGGTTTTTGTGTACTCTGTTTAAATTTACGGGCTTGTCAGTATGTGGAATTCAGTTTCCTTGGTTGCCTAGAGACCTCAGCTCTCTGACAGGCTCTAGACAAGTTATGATTTGCTAGATTATCTCTTTCTCACATTATTAATATAAAATAGCATTCTCTTGTTTTTTTCTATATCCTAATTCTCAGTGGAACTTGATCAATTTGATATATTTTTTATTTACATATTATCTTAGTGAAGTGAAAATATATTTTTTAATTAATTTTAATCCACAATTTTAGTTAATTTTAAGGAAAGATCTTCAGGGGTTTTGATAGAAAAGTTTTATGTTTAAATATGATCACTAAGCTTGGGCTGCTCTCAAATTTGGGGTGCTCCTGCCTCAGCCTCCCAAATAGCTAAGATTACACTATTTCACCTGGAAGGACACATTTTGTTTTTATCAAACTAATAAAATTAATTAAAAAAAAAAACTTGCATGTGTTCTTTCAGAGAATGTTCTCAGATAGGAAACATCATTCTGTACCTATTATTTATTTATTTAATAAATTAAGATTTTCTTCTAGAAAACGATGTAAGATTTCTTCTCTGAAAAAAAAAATCTCTAAAGAAAATCTCATTTTATTTAATGACCATTGCTAGAGAAATTGACTTGCATTTTGAATAGGCTATTCATTATTAGGATTGTCATTCATAACTAGCCCTTTAAAAGCATTTAGGTAAGAAAAAAATCCAACAATAGAAGCAGATTATTCTACTGAATGTGGATTTTTCAGTCTCTTTTTTTCCCCAGGAAAAAATATCATTTAGGATCTTTGCATTCAAACGCTATGAAAATCTATTACACTTTCATCTTTGTGCTACATAGCTCAAAAATGCAGTCTGTGTAATTCCATTTTTAGGGATAATTTTATCATGGAAACAATGGAGAAATATGCTTTTATAATGGCACAAAATCATCTTTATATAGATGAGCTGTTAATTGTGATAAAGACTTTTAAGTTTTAATTCACACTGCTTACTTTCAGGGTATTTACATTCACTGTTCCTGCATAAGATAATTTTTTCCCCCTATATAAACTGGAAACTTGCTCTTCTCTCAGAGGGCCCCTCCAGCTGTAAAATTCAATGAATTTCTATTATCAGTTCTTAAAGGGGTTAGTAAATGGTGAATCTGTCTTTGACCCTATTTCAGGATATTTTTCTAAATGAAGTAACAGTATGTGGCAGTTTCCCAGCGTGGATTCAAGTATAGTGAAATATGATAAAGCTCCAGTGTCGTCTGTAGCATGCTTCCTGGGGGGGCAGTTGGAATCATCTCTATTGTGGAGTGTGAGGAACAATTTAAAATCATGCTGTTTGCAAGCTCTCTGATTTAGAATTCTAAGCTGAATTCATGTCTATAAATTTCCTTTAATATGTAAATTTCTTGAAGTAGCATTTGTAGAACATTCAATTTAGAGGGTGCATTTATATCCATTTCTTAGAATAAGACTGAGTTAGGTTGAGTTTCCTTCCATCCTACAGAGAAAAATTAGTATACAGAGATTTTTCTTCTATTTTATTATGGACATTAATTAATAATGAGGCATTCATTCATTATTCATTTACTGCATTTTCATAGAAGGCCTTTTCTGATGTAGGCTCACTCTTTTAAAAAATGTTTATTTGTTCTTTTTAGTTACACATGACAATAGAATGTATTTGGACATATTATACATACATGGAGAATAACTTCCTAAGCTCACTCTTAAATACTGGTAAGTGTAGATGAAACTTACACCTGGCCATAAGGTGATTATAGTCCAATAGGAAACCAAAAGCAAACAATGAGTATGACATAATAATTGCTATAATGAGAATATAAGCAAACAGCAATGAGAGGATAGCGAGGGAGAATTCAATTGTATTGAGAGTATCAGGAAAGATATTACTGGAAAATATCACAGAAATACTGAATAACCTATTAGAGAAGGAGTAGATATTTGCTAGTTTGTGTCAGCAGATGAAGACTGAATGGAGAGTGAGGTATCAAGTCTGAGGAAATAGGAGATTTGAAACACATGGGGGAAGTGCTAGTATTTCTGGAATCAGGGAGCAGAAGTTGAGTGCAGTGATAGGATAGAAGGCATTTAGAGACAGGGAAAGGCCCAGTAATGATCCTAAGAGTTTTAATTTTCAATTTTAGAAAGTAAGAGGTCATTGGAAAGTTCTAAGATAAATCAAAAGATTGGATTTACATTTCAGAAATATAACTTTAACTTCACTGTGAAAGACAGAACTAGAAAGGGAAAATTTTATTCTTTCTTTATTTCACAAGTGCTGTTGAAGACTGAGAACTGGGAATGTAATAATAGGATAGCCAAGATCCTACCTAGCAGAGTGCAGTCTAGAGGTTGAGATGCATAGAAGTAAAACAAATTATACATTCTGTAGAAACTGCGCACTGAATAAAAGATGTTAGCTGAAATGGTCAGAGAAGAGCTCTTCAAGAACTTAATAAAAAATTCTTTGTTGTGACAAAACTTAGAAGTGATTATAGCAATCAGGTCGTCATGGCACTTGAGATATCTAAGTTAGTGCTTAATCAGGAATACTAACATTCCCAGCCCAAGAAGATTTATGAGAACTGACTTATTTTAATTGTACAAAGAAGTGTTATTCAAGACTTGAGTTTGAAAAGATCTATACCTCTAGAAATGATCCAATTTGTATCGATCTTCAAGTCTGTTTAAGTTTGAATGATTACAAAGCTGTAGAAAGGGATCTTACTGTAGAGGATATTTGAGGTTTCAGGTAACAGAATCACCATCTCTATGTGATCTGGAAATGATTACTATAAACCATGGACTAATGTAATGTACAGAAGTGGGTCAGGGCATAGTGTTCAAAAAGAGCTCCCATAGAACAAATCTCTTTTAGGGACAGGGAAATAATTTTATACACATCTCTGGTAATTGATGGGGGATTTACAATTCAGAAAGAAAGACAGCTTATTATATAATAATTATTATATTTTTCATGTATACATATGTATGTATTTACATATTATAAACCTGTAAAATAGAAATATTTATATGGTGGGTCCTATTCTCAACTAAATTTTTATTTTCTGAAATGATTGCAAAGGATCTTTATATTAATTTCCCTGGGTAAGTTAGATTTTATAGAAAATGGATGTACAAACTAAGCAACATCTCTTACATAATGAAATATGACCAAAGCCTACTTCTGCATGATGTTTTGGCATATAGTCAATTCCTAAATTCAAGGGGTGTTCATATCTTTGGGAGGTATGTTGTGATAATGGTTAAGAGTGTTTGCTCAGTTCTGAGATGGCCAAAGCTCCATTCCTGCCTGGGTCCAAAATTTGTTACCCTGAACTTAAGGCAACTTACATAATCTTGATAAGTCTACATTTCTTCATATTTCAAAAAGGGAGAGAAATTCTATCTTTATAGGCTGATTTTAAGAGTTTAATGGAATAATCCACATGGAGTTCTTGGCACAGAGTAATCACTTGATGTTTCAACTTTCAATTATTCAGCAATAAATATTGTACATGATCTGAAGAAAGGTAATGTACTGGTTAAAATTAAAAGTACAGTTGAGAAAAGTAGGCTTATTTTTCTCTGGATAAAACTAACAAGTCTGTTTACAAATATGTCATCTCTTGAGGAAAAGGAGAAGAAAAATAACCCCAAAAGGAGAAGAAAAATAACCTTCACCTAAGTGAAGAAGTTTTGGTGATCTGGGATCTGGGTTCCACTGTGTGGCAAATGCATAACCAAAATAGTATTCATATGGCTTTTATTCATATTTATTTTTGTACTGGGGATTAAACTCAGAGATACTTACATCCCCAGCCTTTATTTTATTTTTTAGCTTTTATTTTGAGACAGGGACTCACTAAGTTGATTAGGGCCTGGCTAAGTTGATGAGGCTGGCTTTGAACTTGTGATCCTCCTGCCTTAGCCTCCAAGCCACTGAGATTACAGGCATGTGCCACCACACTCAGCTTTATTCTTAACCAGTTTACCAGTCTATATTGTTGACATGTTGGTAGTTTCTATTAACATTATAATTTGGGTGATCACAGTATCTTGGTTGAAGTCCAAAATCTCTTAGCCTGTTTACACTTAAAGTGGTTTTAAGAAATATTTCAAAATTCAGAGCTTACATTTATAAATTGAAATGCTAATAAAAAAGGATAAGCCATTTATCTTCCTTTGAGATGCTGTTTAGTGAGGTGAGTTACTGTTTAGTGAAGTGTCCTCATTAAAATTAATGTCTAAATTCTGGAAAAGGAGTGTTGAAGAGAAAAAAAAAAGTTGAATAAAAATTCTCCTGGGTTTTTCCAATAATTTCAAAGTGTTGTCAAAATGAAAAATGATGACTATTTTTTTCTACTGCTAGGGATGGTGGAAATACATCTGAATATTCATAGGAACCCAAAGACGTCTTGCCATATCTAAAATGTTCAGACACTGTAGGTGAAAATATTCTATCAGGAAATTAGCATTGTTGTTTTAAGTTATTTATATGTCTTTTATGAATATTTTGAATACCTTGGGAGCAGTGACCACATCTTACTCCTTTTGAAGTTTCCCCATGGCAAGGCATGTAAGACTCAACAATGTTTGTTCAACCATCATCATATTGATGACAAATTCCACTAGTACTAAATTCTACTCAGAATAGAATGTGTTCTAATTGGATTCCAATGTAAACTGTTCACCAAAATATCTCTATTTGGAATCTTGCTAAGAAAGAGATGCTTCTGTCACTAGAAGAACTTAGTGGGAGGATGAAAGAATATTTTTAGTTTGTACCAACAGAGTTTCTAAATTGATATTTATTGAATTTGTACAGATATATTATCAGAAAGATTGAAAAGAAAAATACATTTCAGAAATGTATAGTATAGAATGGTAAAGAAACAACTCAACTTAATTTTTCAGAGTTATCAAATCATGAAAGTCAAATTTCTTTTACTGGAAACCAGTTGTATTTTTTATTATAAAGATAATAAAATGGAATGGATATATATTTCCCTCCAGTACTGGGTATTGAACCTGGGGTGCTCAACCCCTGAGCCACTAAAAGACCCAACAAGAACAATTTTGAGGGAGAAAAATTTATTTGAGGGCTGATGGTGTCAGAGGTCTCAGTCCATAGACAGCTGGCTCCATTCCTGGGGGCTCCAGGGGAGGCAGGATATCATGACAGAAAAGTGTGACAAAGAAAAGCAGCTCACATGATAATAAGGAAGGGGAGAGAGAGAGAGAGAGAGAGAGAGAGAGAGAATATATCACTCTCCAGATATAAAATATTGATTATAAAGACACACCCCCAATGACCCACCTTCTCTAGCTACACCCTACCAGCCTTCAGTTACCACTCAGTTAACCCTGTCAGGGGATTAATTCACTGATTAGTTTAAGGTTCACATAATTAAATCATTTTTCCTCTAAACCTTACTGCATTGTCTCACATTGTTCTGTGGGACACCTCACATTAAAACCATATCAGCCACATTCCCAGCCCTGTTTTTCAATAAGGTCTCACTAAATTTCCCAGGCTGGACTGAAAATTATAATCAATCCTTCTACCTCAGCCTTTTGAATTACTGGTATTACAAGCTGCATCACTATGCCTCGCTGAGGTCGATATATTTTTAAAGCTTGATATGTGTATGTGTGTGTGTGTGTGTGTGTGTGTGTGTGTGTATACATAGTTTATAGCTTGGCGGGAATTGGTGTTGAGGTTTTTTGGTTAAAAAAATAATTGAGTGAGGTATACAGGAATAAAGTTAACATTTTTACTACATTAGTTGTGTAAAATATACAACAGTGTACCTAGTATAATTATTTTGGCTCATATTTCAAGCAGAAAAGTTAAACCCTTTTAATATTTTATTCTTGTACATTGTCAATAGCACCCACTTATTCTGCACTTCAAAAACATTTTAGGGACTAACATCTCTAAAGAAAAGGTAAATACTGCTAAAACCATTTTTTTTGCTCTTTGATACCTTTAGTTTCAGTTTTCTATTCCTTAGGAGGCAACAGTTCATTAAGACATCATGACTCATGCACTCTTCAACTTTTCCTTTCCCATCATTTTCATCTTGGTGATGGGGAATAGAATTTTAACTGAATTTCGATTATGTGGGTGTAGGGAAAACTCTTAATGCTTTGCCATTTTGTTTTATTTGGAACCTGCTAAGCGTTCAAAGTTTAATTACACATTCTCAGTGGTTTTATATCTATACAGTATAAGTCTTTAAAAGTATTTCTAGCATCTTACTTTCCCCTTTTTAGGAAATATCTAACTCCACATGCAACTTTCAGAGAAAATGATTATGTGTCAAATGTTTAAGTAAATATTGTTTACATTTGACAAATATTTCAATATTGTCTGATGTGTAAAAAATGTTAGAGTTGTGTAGGAAGACAATTACATTTTTTCATCATTATCAGACTTGGTAGGGGTCGTTTTTTGTCTCATTCAACTCTTGTAGAGTGGATATGGCAGCTAGGACCACTGTACATCTTCCTGCCATGTGAAGTTTTTATTTTTAAGAAGTCATCACTATCCAGTTGTGGGAAGAAACAGATGTTCTGAGTGCCATATGGTTCTATGTCCAGATCTCTACTGGGGTATCTGGTTTTTATTATCTTCGATGAAGCTTGCACTGTCTGAATCTCAAATGAGAACAGTGAGTATACTTGGCTGACATCACAACTCAGCACTCATGCTCATTATTTACTATGACTTTATACAGTCTGGTGTCCACATGAATTGTCCTCTCACAAATGTGAGCTCATATAAACAGCAAAGTCCTTCAAGCACAGACACAGAAAACCACTGTTTCAAAATAATTATTTTAACCAAATAAAACTAGAATTCTACAGTTTTTAAATGTGTCATTTTCCCCCAAAGAACTTCTGGGAACATTGCCCAAATGAGATATTTATTTCCTGAAACAAAACTTGAAAATTAGCAAAGATCAATTTCTTGCCACACACACATTATTATATATAAAAGTTAAAGACATCACATCATTGCTAAGGTTCCTGAATTGGTTAATTTACTATGTAATCTTAAAGAAAACACATACATATAATTATATAAAAATGAAGGCCAAAGCTGGGCGCAGTGGCGCACGCCTGTAATCCCAGCACTTGGAGGCTGAGGCAGGAGGATCGTGAGTTCAAAGTCAGCCTCAGCAGTGGCGAGGCACTTAGCAACTCAGTGAGACCCTGTCTCTAATAAAATACATAAAAGGGCTGGGGATGTGGCCCAGTGGTCGAGTGCCCCTGAGTTCAATCCCCAGTACCAAAAAAAAAAAAAAAAAATGAAGGCCATCACATCATCCCTATAGTGTCTGTTTTGGTTGCCCTCTATACAATCTTATGTGAAAAGAAAGACATTTTCTTCAAATTAAGAGTTCCTTCCCAATGTCCTACCTATAAAATATTCCAGAGCTAAGGGGGAAATCTTATTAGATAATAAATAGAATTTCTTTCAGGAAAGGTGATATTTATGACAATTGTTTCTTAACTTTATCAAAAGGTATCTTAATTCTTACCTGAGTTTAGATAAACAAAGATATAAAATGAATAAGCAGATAGTTTAGTTTTTTCAATTATTGGGAATATTCTGTATACATCTATATTTTTATCTATTTATCTATCAATCATTATCCTTATTAATCTTTGTGCCAGTCAATATTTCCTGATGCACTTCATAATAATTCCATAAAATCAATGTGAATTGTTTAAATAATTTTTAAGGACAAGTGTCATATGTGATATGTAAGCTTTTACTTCATAGGTGACACTATTGCAAAAATTAATCCTTTGGAAATGTAACTTTTATGGATGAATTCCAGGAATGGATCAATTTCCACTAATTATTCTTCATTAATATTATTGAAAAGTATTATACATAAATGCCAAAATATATGCTTCTTTTAGGTTACTACTGACTTCTTAGAGACAAAAACCAACATGTTTAGAGGTCCTAATTAAACTAGGATGTATTCCTTTGGATTTTGTAATTTAAAACACATTTTTTCAAAATTTATACTATACATCAAGATTAAATTAAGATGATTAAAGTGATAATTTTGTTATACTATACTTCTGCTCAGAAAAGCTGCTTAACCCTAAGAATGTATAGAACAATATATTCCTGATATTGAAGGAAATTTTTTTACCGCATGCCCCGTTCTGTCTTTATTATTTAATGTTTGACCACTTTCCTACACAAATTCTTATAATTAGTAATATTTATTTTTTAACTTGGAAATTTTGTGTCTTTTTCATTCTTAGTTCATCAATCCTGATATAGCAGGTGTAGAGTGCATAGAATTTCAGCACCACGGATAGTTCCATGGTAGCCCTGCTAATCCCAAGGGAAGGAAGCTCATTGACACTACCAGGGAATGTAGGTAGTGTTGATGTTGCTGAAAAAAGTATAGGTTCATTGCATGGTTTCTTTTGCTGAATTCTCTTTTGCTGAATTCTCTCTCTGATGTTTTGAATCCATTGGACCCCAAGAAATAGGTGGGTGTACATTATGATTCAAGTCCCTTCTCTTTTTGTAAATGATATGGGCTCTCATTATTTTTCCATCAAAATCAGATGCTCAAAGTGAGGTGAGGATAGAGACCAGTAAAACTACTATAAGAACTTCACACTGTAACCATTTTCTACTTTTCTTTGCTCAATATGTTCAACAAAAATCAGCTAGGGTGTAAATATCACCCTAACAGAGGAATCATGAGTTAATAAACCAAAAATGGAGGAGAGGAACTAGAAAGCTGCATGGTTATGTCTTTCAGCTTTGGATAGCTTTTTAAGTAAGTTTTAGATCTTTCACTGTCCTTGGCAGCTCCATTCAGTCTCTTAAAGGTAAATAATCTCAACCTAGAATGTATGTAGATCCTGAACAGTCCCATTTGTTTTCTTTACCACTATTCTAACCTGTGATTATCTGGGAAAGGCCATTCTCCTTGGTGTTTGCATGCTGACAGTCCTGCATAGCACTTCCCTTCTTACATAGACAATGTCATAACCTCTGTCATTACTTTTATAGACCTTTATTAATGTGTGTTTTAGCCACAACTGGCTCTGATTTTCCTGTTCAAAATGATAAATTTAATTTAGCTCAACTGTATTCCCTGGCTTTCTAGCCTGTGTTTACATCTAGTCTGAATGAATACATTATTGTCAATTCTGGTTGAGTACTCTAATTGTTTCCTTCTTACTGATTTATGCTTTTCCCCTTTCTTCCCTATTGCTTACTTTATTCCCTTAACGGGACAAGGATTCAAACTGGTATTTATTCATTTTTGGCTTTCCCAAGTCATGCCCTAAATAACCATAAGTCAGCCAGTAGAAACAGGTTTTGACATTAAAAATTATCATACTCATCCTATTGCTAAACTTGAATAAATGAAATAAAGCTTTTAAAGGTTCATACATCTTAAACTACCTTTACATTAGTAACATCAAAGAGGTTTAAGAACTAGAAATTATATGATCTATCATTAAATCCCTTGTATATTCACCAAATATAATGAAGCAAGACTATTAATTAGAAAAATAACAACATAAAGCAAAATGAAAACTAGATATCACTAAGAAAAGCCCCATGGCTAGATCCTTGTTAATAATGAAATTTTTAGTCATTTTTGCTTTCTGAAATTTCTCATGTCTGTTCTTACCTGCCTGGAATTATTTAAATCAAGTAGATTTAATATTCTTAAAAAACAAAGTCTACCAACCCTGGAAGGTGACTCATCTTTAGAAGATAGATCATTCTCACTCCCTCAGAGCACAAATAGACACTCTCCAGTTACTCTTTTTTTTAATTTGTTCTAATTAGTTATACAAGACAATAGAATTCATTTTGACACATCATACATAAATGGAGTATAACTTCTCGTTCTTCTAGTTGTACTCCAGAGTTGGTAAAGGGTTGGCTAAGACAAATGACAGCTCATACTCAACTTTTTTTGTAACTTGAGAAGTCTTTACATTTTTATATCACAGGGAATTACATTGTTAACATTGATCTTCACTTGCTTAAGTGGACATATTGGCTTTTAGAGAGAAGTGCAAGGAGCTAGTTAATTTTTAGTGTAGGAGAAATAGCTGTATCTTCTTCAAGGCTCAACTTAATCAGCTTCTCTTCCTAACAAAAAATAGAAAAAAGGTAGAAGCAAAAAAAAAAAAAAAGTGAATTTCCCCCATCTCTTTTGCTTCTTGTAGAAGGGATTCCTGGACCAAATATATATATATAATTTTTTTAAGTCTACATATAGGGTTTCAGCAGCAAAATGGAAAGACAGCAGCTCTGTTTTCATCTTTCTCTATCTTTTATCACCCATATTCTTTGATCCGGGGTCAATAGGAATCCTCAAAGTAGGACTTTTGATCATGTGAATCAAGCAGACAGAGAGACAGTATGTAGGAAGTTTAGCTCTTCTCAGACCGATGTGATATATCTGCCTTATGACATTATAAAGTGATTAATGTGTGAAAATGTCTCCATGGGAGGGTCAGAGGCTTCTATATTCTTCTGGATAATGGCTTTGTTTGTGCATTAATTGATGTTAGGAGGAATATGCAGTGTAGACATATTTTTAAATTTTACATGTTTTTATTTTCTCCAAGTTTTTCTAAGAAATCCATTTATTACACATTTACCCATTATTAGACAACTGGATTATGTTGTATCTGGACAGAGCACGACCTACCTCCAAATATCCTGGTCAAAGAAGACATTACAAGATAATATCACTCACTTTTAGTACCACTAACCAGTTTATGATTGGAACTAAAACAGCTATTGTATTTCAGTTCTTAGGATAACCTATATAGGGAAAATACTTACTGAAAAACAATAGTGAGATATATCTTTGAAGATACTATTGGAAAATATTTTAGTACTTACTAGGTGAGGTGACACAAAGTATTAAACTTGGAGTCAGCAAATATAATCTTAGTTCTCTGCACAGTAGCTCATCTTCTCCTGAATGTCAGATAAGTTACAAAATACTTAAGTGATTTTAAATTATACAGTGCCACAAAATGTAGTATACTGAAATTGTTGTTTATCATTAATAGTAATGTTTTTATTCAGATAAAGCTATTTAGAGCAAAGCATAGGTAAGACTTAGGATAGTTTTATTATGGAAATCCACAGAATGTGGAAACAAATTAAAGGTCCAGGAAACAGAATGATCACAGTCTCACAGGCTAAGTTGAACAGATTGTCTTTGGGGGACAGTGAGATGAACAGACAGCTGGTATGAAAAGTGTGTTGACAGAAGTGGGAAAGCATATACAATATCTCTGATTAAAGAAATGTTTTCTCTAAAGAGGTTGTAAAGATATGGATAATGTAAAAGATATACATTACATTGTTCATCATCACAAATATTCAAAAAATTTAAAGAACTTTCTTTAGGCAAGACAAAACCATTTTCATTTATTGCCTCATGTAGTAGTTTTAACAACCCTAGAATGTAAGACATAGTATTTTTCCAATTTTACCTATAGACCAAAGTTTTAAATTTTAATTAAATTGTTCAAGTTCACACAAAATATAAGAGATAGGACTAAAATTTGAACTCAGGCATGTTTAGCTTGGTGTATCAATTTTTAATTTAAAACTGCACTGCCTCTCTCAAAGACTAGATAATAGTATGTAGAAATAATAAAAAATTAACCCCTCAAAACTAATACTAATATTATAAGGATAATATGTTTCTAGTGCATGAACAAGAATATTTAATACTTTAATGAACACTCCCACACCTAAGCTTCAGAAAACATGTTCTTGTACTATATTTATGTTAGTTTATTAAAACTAAAGGAAATATTGTTAACTATAATTAATGCCTTCTCAGAATCCTTATACGAATCATTTATTCATGAAAGTTATTGACTCTAATTTAATGTTATATGAATAACATACTAAACTTAAAATATTTTTAAATAGTCTACATGATTATATATACATATTTATATAATTTATTCATTTTAATTCTGTTGAGTATTTTATTTTATGAATAGTCCAGAATTTCCCAAAATCACTCACCTCTCATGTATATGTAAGTTGATTTCAGTTTTTCTGCTTTACTTATAATTCTGCTACACATACAAGAAATACTGACAGCAGCCATTTTTTAAATACTGCCAGCATGTGCAAGAGTTTCATGGACATATATTCCAAGAGGAATCCCTGAGACCTAGAATATGAGCCTCTTCAGCTTTGCTAGATGTTGCCAGATTACTCTCCCAAGTGATTGGATATGTTTATACACTTTACCAGCAATGTGTATTCCTATTTCTCTTTATCTTAACTAATACTACCCAAGTTTAAACTTTTATTTTTTATCCAAATAATGGGCACCATATTTGACTACATAATACTTAGCACCAACTAATGTGCTTTCACAAGTGTTTCGTGCATCCTAATCTTGCACCCATAATAACTTAATAATAATTTTTAAGTAATACCCACATATTTTTTAAAAGCTTCACATAATGGTTGTACCCTTGTTTTTGGCAAAAAAAAAAAAAAAAAAAAATTGACGTAAAGTCATTATGATTATGGTTGTGCAGTGAAATATGGTATATTATCATCCTATTTGCATTTTCCCAATGAATGATGTGAGCAAGAATCTCTTTATGTATTTTTCTGGGAGACAATCCTTATGATTTTTATTATCCTGCAAGTGAGACAATGACTGTTCTTTGGGACTATCTTTTAAAGAATGCTTGTGAGGGTCAATCCTAGAAGATAGAAATGCAGTGTCCTCTTGGAGCAAAAAACAGCCATGCTTACTACCCATTATAAATAATTTTCCCCCTAAACCAAGAGTTCCTCTCCTTTAGTGCAATTCATTATATGTTCAGTATCATCTGACACTCTGCACTGCTTTGTGGAAATTTGAACTCAGGTGACAAGCCCAGAACTGCTGACACTCTGGCACTTGAATCATTTTCCAAATTGTCTTCCTGTTCCTTTCATTTGGTGTAATAGAAAAGATATGGAATACTAGGAGCATAAATGGAACCCTTTATATAATAACAATTTTTTGTTAACTCAGAATGCATAAGCTCTTGGAAGGCAAGGAATGCAATATCTCAATATAGCAGCCTTATTTGGCTACTTCAGGAGGCTACCAGGAGCTGGTGTCCAATAGTGGCTTATTGCCAGCTCTATTCAGTTGTTCCTCCTGATGTCCCAGGTGTCCTGGACATTTTGATTGTAACTGTGTCAACTGTACAGACCAATAACAGTTGTTATGCTGTTCCAGATGTTACCAAAAACTTTTTCCTATCCCATTAGCAGATCAAGACACATTCATATGGCAAGGCTTCTACAATATGTTTTCAATACTCCCTGAAGGAATCTGAATTCCCCTGCTGTTTGCAACTATTGAATAGTTGAGCGTTTGGCACAAGTGCCTATACTTTCTGATATCACAGTCATTGACTACACAAATCACATTCTCTTGGTTGACAAGTCAGAAGCCTCAGCCTCAGTCCCTAAGCTATATTAGCTTATATGTATATTACATAAGTATATATATATATAATAAGTATATATATTACATATACATACTATAATATATATATATACTGTAAGTATATATATTACATATATACTATAACATATATATACAAATAGATAGATAGATAGATAGATAGATAGATAGATAGATAGATAGATATAGTATTATATAGCAAGTAGGATTAGCTGATGAATCCTGAGAAAATTCAGGAGTCTTCTTGCCAAGTAGTTTCTGGGGACTGTATGAGCACAATCAAAATATTCAATCCTCTAGCTGTGAAGAAAAACTACCACCAAAATAAGGTCCTACGTTTTTTTGGACAATTTGGATTTTTGAAGACTCGTTGGATATTGTACTTGGAACTTTATATTTGCTATCACACAAAAACAGCATCCTTTAAGTAGGGGCATAAACCACAGATTGTCCTGAGAATTATTCACATTTTCTATAATTAGAAACCCCACAATCTCAATGACTCCTATGAATTCCAAGTTTCTGTGTTCAATGATTTTACTGATTAAAATCTTAGATATAAGGGAGGCAGACTTCTACCAGAGACAGCTCTTAGGGTTTGAAATCGTTTCTCTCCCTAACATGGAGATCAGGTTTATCCTTTGTGTAAAGAAACTATTAGCTTTCTACAAGGGTCTTCTTGAAACTCAGTGCTTGCCCCATGGAAGCCTTATAATTCTCTTGCCTCTTGTTACCAATTTGTGGTGGCTCAATTCAAACCTATCAACTAAAAATGTGGAAAGGGCCTAAGAAACTTAGCTTGTCAAATGGAAATGGCGTAAGCAGGGGTGGTAGCCCATGTCTGTAATCCCAGCTACTCAGGAGGATGAGGCAGTTCTAGGCCAGCATGAACAACTTAGCAGGACCCTGTCCAAACAAACAAAGAAAAAAAAAAAAACAAATAATAAAATGCATAAAAGGGCTAGGAAGTAGCTCAGTGATAGTACACTTGACTGGTATATGTGAAGTCATGGACTCGATCCCTAATACTGCAAAAAATTAATAATAATGAACACAGCTGGAATGACACTGGGACCATCTTGGTTTTATGTGAGGGTGTTAAACAACCCTTTGATAGAAATATTACTCCCCACACTGCCACCTGTGGCAAATCCACCAGCTTAAGGGGATCCTTTTTTGACAGAGGTTTTCCGTAAGTTCCTGAATCTGATTCATTGATACTTCAGCCAAGCTGAAATCCAGTGTTATTCCCTGGGCTGCTGAGGTTGATCCTGATTCAGTCTCAGTGGATTTTAAAAGTAGATGTAGTTGTTTCACCAAGTAGGCAGAACTCATTAGTTCTCATAGCTCTGGCCAATCTTCCCCTTGAAAAGCATTGTTATATATTTACTGTCTCATCAGTTTCTTCCAGTAGACTAGCTGTTGGGTCTGCCTTACTGTTTATGGCTATGACACCAAGACATTTACTATTCTTTTGCTCTAGATTATCTTTTCATGAATATCTACATAGTTAATGTAGTTGGAAGATAGAGATAATATCTTTCTCTGGAGCAAAATGTTCTCAAGTATAATAATAATAAGTCTCCCTCCACAGTCATGTGTAAGCAGAAATATAGCTGCCCTGTCAGTCTATAATCCTAGCTACTCAGCATGTGTCAGCATGTATTGCACCCACTATACAAGATTCAGGTCCCCGAACTCAGGTTTTTTCTTGTAACATAAGATGTTATGTGTATAAGTATTATTTTTTATGTTCAGATGCTCTGTGGGAATTAGAGTTGGTGCAAGAAAATACTGGTGCTCTGGCTACTGCTATTTCTGTGAGCAATAAATGGTCCCTTGCCTGATGCAGGAGTTTCATTTTATTTGCCAATATTTCTGAAATTCGCAGGCAAACTAATTAACTTAAGGATAGAGTAATTTTTCAGATCCTTGACAGTTCCTAACAATTATGTTTACTCATTTTAAAAAAATAGTGTCAATTTTAGTGATGAATATTTTTAGAAAATAATAAAATTTACTTAGTTTCAATTTTTGCATAAAATTATCCACAGTACTAATCTCATACATTTACTCTCTACTATATGTATAATTATACCTTTTATGTTCTTAATATGTTATTTATTACTTTTCTTTTTATATTCATTAATTTTGTCAGAGGTAAGTTGATTTTATTGTTGTTTTTTGTTTTCAAAAAACTGCCATTTGCTCTTTTGGATTTTTCCTATTGTTTCTTTTCTATTCTATTAGCACACTCATTAATTTTCTTATGTTTTCTTCATTAAAATGTGTTTTAGTAATATTTTAAGACCATTTTGTATTCTTATCTTTAGTGTTTCTTATTTTGTAAAAATTTCACCTAAGGACATAATTTCATTACTGAGATTTCAGATGCACTCTGTAAATGTTAATAGATAGTACTTTCATTGTCTTTCAGTTCTTAATACTTTGTATCCTTTTGTGGTTACCTCTGAACCTAATGATTATTTAGGAATTTATTTTTAAGCTTCTAAACAGGAATTAATGGTATTATGTTTACAAAACAAAGTATATACTAATAATTTTTGAGATTAACTGAATTTCTTTATAAATTAATTCAAGGTCATTTTTTTTTTTGCAAATATTCCAAGTGTTCTTAGAAAGTATATGGGTCTTGTATTTGTTGGGTATTTTATTTTACATTTATCTATTTGATCACATTAATTTTGTTATGGAAACTTACTATAAGCTTACTAACTTTATATGCTTAAGTTATATTCTGAAAGAATCAGTTTTAAAAAATGCATCATAATTGGGCTGGGGTTGTGGCTCAGTGGTAGTGTGCTCACCTAGCATATGTGAGACACTGGGTTTGATCCTCAGCACCACATAAAAATGAAATAAAGATTGTGTGTTCACTTACAACTAAAAAAATATTTTTAAAAAAGCCTCATAATTTTAGACTTGTAAATTTCACCTTGTAATGCTAACAGTTTTTGCCACCTTTAAAAGATGGATTGTTTAGTATATATAAGTTTATCTTCTTTCCTGATAGATTGTTCCTGTTATTATAATATATTAATATATAATGTTCCTGTTATTATATTATTATATAATATATTATTATATTGTCTGTCCTTATTTGTATTAATTCTACCTGCCTTAAATTCTGTTTCTGGGATGTTGTCTTTCTTTTAAAGTGGCTTTCATTTTGTGAGTATGGATTTATCTACTCATTTATTTTTAACCACCTTACTTTGTGTTTCTACTTACCATGCTTATTTTGTCACTTATCTCCTCTTTCTTGCTCAATATTGAATTGATAACATCATTCCTTCTTTTCCCCTATGATCTTTTTTAAAAACTATATATATATGTGTGTGTGTGTGTGTGTGTATTTTTTAAAAACTCTCTCTCTATATATGTGTGTGTGTATATACATGTACACACACACACACACACACACACACACATATATATATATATATATATATATATATATATATATATATATATAGTTTATATATATGGGCATCCAGTGATTATCTTTAAAGTTTTAAGGTACATGGTTATGTGATTTTTTTTAAAAAAAAATAGTGCTATATAGTATTTTTAGACACCTTAGACCTTAGGAAGGATCCTGAAATACTTTACAAAATAAATAACTTATCCCTTTTATTTTTCTACTTAAAATCTTTGTTTCATCAATTCTTGTAAAATCACAGAAACATTATTCTTAACAACAAATAATTTGTTTATTGTATTATGTTTTTCATCTGGGTTTATTTTTCTTTTGTTGAAATTCACTCTTTGAAACTTCTTTTAGTTGAGGGCCTGTGAATGGTATTTTGTTTGGTGTTTTATATCTAAATATATTGTTAATTTTTCCTACACTTGAATGATAGTTTTCATGTATAAAATTTTAGGTTGATTTATTTTTATTTCCCCTTACTATTTTGAATAATTATCCCATTGTAGTATTGGTCTGGGTGAAAGTTAAGCCACTAATAGTATGACCCATCAAATACATGGTTTGTAGACCACAGGAGTTCATCAGGATCCAGAGCCCAAACCAGCATTCAGAAGCAGGGTTTTGGCTTCTAGTTCTCTCTCTCTCTCTCTCTCCGCCTCCCTCCCTCCTTCCCTCCTTCCTTCCTTTATTTACTTCTCTCTTTCTTTCATTCCCTCCTTCTCTCCCTCCCTTCTGCTTCTCTCTCTCCCTCCCTTGTCTCTCTCTCTCCCTCTCTCTCACTCGCTCCTTTCTTTCTTTCCTTTATTTTGCTTTTAATTGACACATGGTAACTGTACTATATTATGGGGCACCTAGCTCCTTTACTTGTGTTAGGGTAATTCCATTAAAGGTTGTGGCTTCATCAGTGTTAGTCCATACCAATTAGAGGAGTGGAGGAAAACCATGGAAAACCATGCTTGTTTTTAATTCAAAACCACCCCCGCATAGAGGTTTTGTCTTATTTTCTGTTCTATGACTTGACCACATATATGTTTATCTTTTAATTGTTCTCAGGTATGTCTTTCAATTTACTTCTATTCTAATTTACCCATCATTGCTATGAGATTATTGCAGAAGGGAATATCTAAGCATAAACTTACATCATCTTTATCAGAAGCTATTGCACCTATGTCTTTTATGTGGTTAAAATAACTGTAATTTTGAAGATAAAGAAAAAGAAATTACAAAATAGGAATCTGAAAAGTGTTATGATTATTAAATAGAATTAAAGTCCATAAACATGCCAGACACCTAAAATATAGGAACCATTTGGTAATTTCTATATTCTCTTATAGCCCCTTTCCAACCCACCATTTCTTCTTTTCTTTCTTCCAATAGCTTGTCATGGCACAGGGTGAAGGGAAGAAGAATAAGACAGGGCTAATTAGTGATATATTAACCCCAAGACTCTGAGCAGCAGGGTTCTTGGTCCAGGGTGCTGTCTTTCTGAGTCACTTGTCACCTGCCTGTGTTTGTATGTCAACTGTCACTCTACAACAGTCTTGGTGGGAGGAATAATTTTGTAAGAAGTCTCCAAAGCTACAAGGAATATGGCTCACTGAGAGATCAATTGTAATAATGGAGGTAATGACTTGGAGGAATGGGTACATGCACAGAACCAAGGGTAAATTGATAGTTTAAATAAAGATTGAGGTACCAAAACAGTGACCTGATAAGTTCATATTGGAGAACTTACATAGGCCCTTTCTTTGACTTGTGGACTCAGTTCTCATGTTCAGGATCCAGTGGGCTTGCTGTCCTTCCTTACCTTCCTTGTTATATTCCCTGAGGAATTGGGAATTATTTTTGTTCTCTTAGTGTTCATTGTAGTCCACTTTTTTCCTTGGGGCACCCTCTTTCTATAAGCTATGCAGTAGTTTCTATGATTCAAAACAAACATCTCTTATTGAAACCAAAACAAAGGTTATGTATTTTGGCATCTAAGGGCCCTTGTTTCTAATTATTCTAGGAAAACAGATGGGATAAGAAAAATAATAAACATGAGGAAGTTACTCAAAAGTCTTTCAGCATAACTCTTGATATTTAGTTCCTTATTCACTTCTGTTCCTAAATCCTGGCAAAATAGTATTAAATAATGGAAAGAGTCCAGGTGTTTGACTCAAATAGACCTGAGCTTAAATCCTGACTCCTCTACTTATCACCCCTGTGAAATTTCCCAAAGTCTGTAAGCCTCAGTTTTCTTATCAGTTAAATGGGGATAAGCACCTATTTCATCAGGTGGTTGTGACAATTAAATAAAATAAGTTATGTATATAATAACCATTGTTTTTATTAAATTTGTCCGTGATACTAATCCCCATCAACCTTTGTCAATCCCACGTGATTTCATGTCTGTAAAGGTTAGGTGAATATTTTTCCTTAAAAGGCCATTCATAACTGAATAGTGAATCAGGGTCAAACTGTATGTTTTACGTTTTTCTCCAAAGAACTCTAAACTAGGTTATTCCTACATTTATATGATCTTTATAAGGACCTAGTATAAAACCCAAGATATTTCTTTTTGACAAAATGTTCCTGAAGACTGAGAGAGTGGATACTAGTGTCTCACAGTTTCTCCTCCTCAAACACTGATTATGTATTACAGTGACCTTTTCTTCCAGTGTCAGGACTGCACTGTAGGTGTGGCTTCTTAAATGCACCATTCTCTTGAATGTCCTTTACTGTCCTACAATGTAGGAAAAGAAGCCTTTGAAATAATAGGTAGCAGGATCCTAAATTTTTATTGACTGTACTCTAGAGGTACTTTATCTCTAACAGAATTTCTAAAGCTAATAATTGTAAGAATCCATAAAGGACTATTGAATGTGACGTTGATGGCTAGATCTCAACCCCTATTATAAGTTTGTGAGGAATGAATAGAAGCAAAGCAATGAAGACTTAAGTATCTCTCATCACACAGTTTTTGAACTTCTGTCTGACCTAGGTCCAGGTGAGCTGGCCTTGCTAGCTATGGGTTATTATGTATAATGTATGCTTCAACTGTAATAGTCTTACCTCCTTGACTGACCTTGAAATTTAGTGGAAAAGTTTTATAAGCTCATTTTTTCATTTTAAAACTTTGTTGCATAAGTTACTTAACTACTTTACTGAGATAGTTTGATTCCCCCCCACACACAACTTTTTAAAATTTATGCTTAGCATATGTGTGTTCATATGCAACTTTAGAATTTTGACACGATTGCTTTATTCCGTACTTCTCCAAGAATGTAACCAGTGATGTGCTGGAAAATATTTACTATCTGGTGTTTGGAGTGAAGGAAATTCAGATTTGTAGCATTTGCCAATTTCCATGGTATAAATACCTCCAGATTGGTTGAGAGCAACCAATTTGCAAAAGTTCTTAAAATTTAACAATTGGTTCTCCGGAACTAAGCATATCACTGAAAGTAATTCTGTATTCTTCCATGAGTAATATGCATCTATGAAGATAGCTTATTTGGTAATGATATTTTAATAACTACATGCTTATATATAAAAAATAAAGTTGAAATATTGTAATATCTTTAGTGTTACTGAAACACAAATCACATATTATATCTCAAGCTATAATTATCTTATTAGCTTTTCATTCAGTAATGACAAAGGTAATATGCTTGCTTTCAATGCCTTACAAGGGGCTATTTTATTTTGAAAATTTTAGTATAGAGATCACTTTTTTTAAACACTTAAAGATATTTCATCTTTAGAAGTAATTTGTTCCCTACTATAGTTTGAATCAAGAATGTCCCTCAAAGCTCTATGTGTCAAAACTTGGTCTCCAGCTTGGTGCTAATTGAGAGGTGGTGGAAACTGTAAGAGATGGGGCTATTGGGGTTTTCCCTTAGAGGGGTTAGAGAGACCCTTTCCTCCTCCTCTTTCACTTCTGGGCATGAGGTGAATGAGTCTGCTCCCACCATGCACTATAATCATGTTGTGCTGCCACAAGCCCAAAGCAATGGGGCCAAGCAATCATGGACTGAAAGCTCTAAAACTGTGAGCTAAAATAAACTTCTCTACAACTTGATAATATCAGATGCTTGCTAGAGTACTGCAAATCTGACTAACACTCACTTCCTTCTAATTCTGTGGTTCAAGATGTTAGAGAAGAAAAGAGGCTTCATTCTTTCATTTTGAGAGCTAACAAGGTTTGGAATGCCAAGACTTCTTAGACTAATCTAGCAGTTGATAGCCTGGCTCAATAATTATCTAAGGATGTCAGTTCTCATTTGTTTTCCTGGTACTGGGGATTGAACTCAGGTTCTCATGCTTGCTAGGTAAGTGCTTTACCACTGAGCTATAACCCTAACCTGGATTTTAGGATCTTGAAGGAATGAATCAGCCCATTGTTTCCAGGCATATTTGTGGTTGGTTTGTACCTCTAAAAAATGTGCATTAGGGTTCAAAGAACAATAGTAGGATTTGATTCCTTTGGTTAGTGAGTGAATGCAAATGTAGCTCTGTTGTCATCCTTCAATGCTTGCCTAAGGCTTGGTCCCTTCCTAAATAACCAGGGGCTGTGCTTTTATTTCTTAGACCAAGAAAGAAAGGCTTCAGCAGTAAAGAGCCCTATCTGTACTTGCCAGTAGAATATTGAAGAATTTATTTTCTTCATGTCCCTGTTACAATGGCTGCCTGATCATTGCTACTGTTGTACTTCTTCACTGTACTTCATCATTATCATCATAATCATCATCACCATCATCATCTACCAGCCCACTATCACTTGAACACTGTGAAATAATGGTTGATTCCCTTTTGTGAGCTCTTCTAGTTTCTGTAAATTTCCTAATTATTCCATGCTAGTATGGTTTAGATATTAAGTGTCTCCCAAAAGCTAATGTGTAAGACAATGCAAGAACATTCAGAAGTGAAAAGATTGGGTTATGAGAGTCTTAATTCGATCAGTGAATTAATCTCCTGTGGGTTTAATTAATCTCCTGTGGCTGGAGGAGGTGGGTCATTGGCATGCCTTTGGGGTATATATTAAGTATTTGGCAAGTGGGGTCTTTCTCTCTCTGCTTCTTAATCATCATGTGAGCCACTTGACTTTGCCACACTCTTTCACCATGATGTTCTGCCTCACCTCGAGCCCCGAGGAATGGAGCTAGCCTTCTATGTACTGAGACCTCTGAAACTGTGAGCCCCTAAATAAACTTTTCCTCTTCTACAATTGTTCTGATCAGGTCTTTTAATCATAGCAGCCAAAAAAGCTGACTAAATCACTGGCTTTCAAGCCTCTAAGCTTGTGTGTATTTTGTTCCTTTTTGCTGATAACTATGTTCCCTTTTCCCTAATTGACCAAATTTTATTATCTTTTATTTCTTAGATTAGACATCTTAAAATAATTCCAAGGATAGCCTAACTCTATATTTCCAAGTAGTAGCCCTACTGTGTATCCCCATTAGTTCATGCAGCAGCTAATGATGTCATTGCCTATGTCTCCTGACTAGCCTCACTTGTGTTTCAGTTGTGTCAGTCTTAGTTTTATTGTTCATCCAATATCTTACATGATGCTTAGTATATAGTAAGATATTAAAAACCTCATTGTGTGAATTAGTGGAAGACTAGATAAATTATCTTGGGCATTCCCTGAAAGATGATGCAGTTTTGATCCCCAATGAAAGTTTGTCTCCTTGTAATTCTCATTTTCTCTTGAGGTGCTATGCCAAATGGGATTCTCTGGTTAAAGATTCTGTATAGTTAGACTATAGCTCATTAAGAGCTTAAGGATCTTTTCTAATTTCTCTGAAAAGCTTATCCCAAGTCAATTAATTCAATCATTTTCCAGTTGAAATTTGGTGGTGACTTTTCGACATTGGTTTGTGTATGAAGGAATAATTTTAAATTGTGAGGTCAGAGAGAAGCAGCTATAGGTCTTACCATTTTCCTTTGACATGTCAATATGTAGGTTAAAGAAGCTCAGACACTACTTGATAGCATTTTCTGAGGTAATGTTACCTAAAATGTATGTTCTTTATAATTTAAAATGTTTGGTATTATAGTCTTGCATTTTTAGTAGCCAAATTGCTTTTTAAAATGGCCAAAATAAATCATAAGATGATCCAACAAATATGGAATTGACTGGTTTAAACAATCATCAGTTTTCCGAAGTGGAAGATTTTAAATAAAACATCATTCAGTGTCTTTACTGTGTTGTCTGGTTTAAATGGCTACATGACATGGCATTTTTAGCTATGTTGCCAAATCTCCTTTGAAACTATTATAGAAATAGATACACACATGAGCAAGTATATAACAATTGATCTTAGTAGGAAATTGCAACTATGGCAAAAGCAGCATGAATATGAATGGTTTAATGAGTCTTACAAGAATAAGTATCTGTGTACACAGGTGCTATATAAAAAGAAGACATGATTGAACTGCTGTTTAGAATCTAATGCAACTAGCATTATTTGAATATTTTCTACTAAATATGCTTTTATGTTTTCTTGTCACAAGAGAAAAGATCTAACTTTAGGTTATATTCTAGATATAATCATTCATGTAAATGAACTGGGGTACTGACAAATTTTTTTCCTCCTTCAGACTATAGATTTTAATCTACAATAGCCTTAGAAGTGAAATTGGAAAATTGAGATCTGTTTGGATATGCAGAGATCTTTTCCTGAAGCAATTTAATGGGGCTATGGAAAATGGGAAAAAAAAATGGATGACTGGAAAATAAAACACAGAGCAATGACTTCTGTGGGTTGCAACAAAGGAAGATGGCAGGGAAAACTTTAAATTCCCAATGGACTGATTTAATTTTAAATAAAGCATCATTTTCCATTTCTTTTCCCAATTTTCAACTAAATCAAGCATATAAAATTATTTTTATTATCTGTACTTTATTACAGAAATAATTCTGCGCTGGGAAAATTATCCTTAGGTGGCTGATATATCCCTCCATACCAGATTGTGTTTTATAAGGTATAGTTATAATGCTGATGACTTTTATCCCCATGAATTCAATATCTTTACTTAGAATAGAATTATAGTACTTTATTTATAGGTGTTCCTCATGATGATCTGAACTTTAAAAGCACACACAAAAAATAGTATTAAAATTTAGTAATGCTAATATTGTTAATGAATTCATAACCTTTAGGGTTAAATTTGGTTGCTTTTTCAACGTGATAAAAATTCATTATTTTTCTTTCCTTGTATTGGTAAAAGAAAATTAAGACTTTATCTCCCTAGGATTTTTTTTTTTTTTGCAATGTTAAATCAATATCTCAAATGTTCCATCCTTAGTTTTCAGTGAGCCTTCTTGTCTTGATGGTTGGTTATTTTGTGAAGTTTCTATTATGTTATGGTGACTAAAGCAATATAAAAATAAGGTCAGTGTAACAATTTTGGTTCTCAGCAGAAATGGTTAAAAAAATGTGCTTTTCCCTCATTCTCCATTCCCAAGCTCCTGGCAGACAATGATAATCAATTATGGAGCATTTTCCAACTGGGCTTGAATATAGAGACATTTCAGTTGGCACTTGAGTCAAAACATATTTGTTGGTTTGATGTGAACCACAAATTGCATTTCCAATCCTGGTTGACTTTCTTGCTTGGGAGGAAAGTAGAATGGGCTTAATATAAATGCATTACCTCCACTAAAAACATCAATTCTGAGAGTATACTATACTGATATACAATCAGAACTGCAGCTGTGTATACAAAAGACACAATGTTATTTATGACCCAAGCTGAAGGGCTTTATTCCAGCCAACACAGATGTACCAGCCTAACTTACAGAGGATTCTGGGCCAACCTCACCCTTAACTCTGGAGAAATAGTAGCAGAGTGCCAAGGAACAGGGATTCCTCCATTTATCACATGATTAATATTTGTGGTGAGTCATTGTAATAGAAGAATAAAGAACCTTTATGGTGACTAAAGCCAGGGCCTGTCATTTTCTCCAACTCCCCGAAAATTCATCTTTATACTTTTGTCAAAGCCCCTTATTAATTAGCAATATCCTACACTAATGGCTATTACTGTAGTTTGCATATTGAATGGCTCATATGTTAAAGGCTTGGTTCCCAGGGTGGTGCTATTAGGAAGTCATGGAATTTTTAGAAGGTAAGGCCGAGTGGCAGGTCCTTACCTCATTTGAAGTTTGCCTTTAAAGGGTATTATGGGTCTCTGGCTTCTTCCTTTCTCTCTTACTTCCTTCCTGGATATAAGGTGAGCAGTTTTACCCTGCTACATGCTTCCTATCACTTGCTGTTTGGAACCCCAACCATAGGCCTAAAAGCAATGTGTCTATCTGACACGAATAAGAACCTCTAAAGCCATGTGCCAAAATAAACCTTTTTCTCTTTTTAATTAATTATCCAAGTTGTTTTGTTACAGCAATAGAAAACTGAGTAATACAGTAACTGTGTTTTTAGGCTAATCTTAATTAGCATAATACCACACTCAACAGACATTTTTCAACTACTTTTAGTTTCAGAGATGAAAGCTAAGAACCAATAGCTCTCTGTGACTTAGGTACTTTGTGGTCCTGATTTAATTCTTACTGGTGAAGGCTGTACTATTTTATAGGTTCTGACAAGATGTTGGTACACTCTGGATACTTAATGATAAAACATAAGGCTTGAAAGAACAAATGTTATTGCTATACTCATATTCTGTTGCCTATTACCTTTGTGCTTCCTTTTTCATAAAGCTTTTGTACATTCTCTTAGAGCAACTATCCAGGACAATCGCATTATCTGTAATCATTAGTTTTTCTCTGATTCACTACTTGTAATTGACATCACTACATTTACTCAAATTAAATTTGAGAAAAAATGCAGTGATTGAAAATAGCCTGTTAAGTGAACCAACCAGAACGAACAGTGATTAGTAATGAAGAAAGATAATGATATGCATTGTGATAATTATTGCAATGCTTTCCTATCAAATGATCCTTTTAATTTCTTTCTTTTTAAAATATTTGGCAGACTCCTTCTGTAAGTATTTTTAGAATTGAGTGTTTATTTTCAAACGGGTTGAGTCAAACTGGTTGTGACATTCATTTTTATTGATCCAGACAATGAATTGAGGCAAAATGGATTAAGGAAATGTATTTCTAAGGGGAATAGCCCCCTCACTAACCCCAATTGGAGTTTTTACTTCCTTTGTGAAGCTCCCTGATCACTATCTAAATATCACCTCTTAGGTTTGGCATTGGCCCACAGCAAACTTTTCCTCAATTGACCCATGTCACCATTGAACAAGATTTTAATAACAGCATAAAGCCAACACAATACATTTCCTTTCATAAAATAAACTTCTCATTTTCATTGTCATTTAGTGCATATGGGACTTAAACTTTTCCTAAGAGCTATTTGTGATGACAACATATAGCATTCTTCTCAAATCACCTATGAAAAAGTAACCTCTCTTTGTATATTAATCAATTTCTCTACTTCCAACCTTAACTTATCTGATAGTTGTGCTATTAATGTGATACAACAACATGGTCAAAGTATTTTCACTACTTGCATCTACTTTTTTTCCACTATATTTCTGTAAGAATTATCAAATATGGGATCATATGGTTATTTTGGGCTTTGTGTTTGGCAGCACTATCTATGCCTCAAAGATCAGGACAAACTACTAGTAAAATTGAAAATAATTGAAATTTAAAAACTGGTCTTTATGTCCAAAAGCTTGGATTTCCTCTGGATTCTTCTATTTGCTAATTGCTCAACTTTGGATTATGTTCTTTGGTCCTTGGTTTAAGTTTAGTAATACTCATTTAAGAAGGCAGTTATGGGAATCATTGAAATAATATAAGTGAAGGTGCTTTATAAATAACCAAGAATTATTTTTGGCAGCTTCGTTTATTCTCTTGTATTTCACATATATAGGCACTTCTGTGCTAAATTAAGAGAATTCCAAGTGATCCATTTACAATTCTGTTCAGGTTATTATCAGTTGTTTTAATGGTGAGATATTGATCAAAGATTTTGGTATTTTCTTCTTTTTCCAGAAATTGATTCCAACATCAGTTCTTTGTGTATTCTAAATGTCCTGGTTTTCTCTACATTTGCTTTTATAAAGACTAGGGTCAAAGAGTGTGGTCTTCTATAGGGGAAATTCTTGTAAACAAGTACAATGGCTAAGCCTGTCCTGAACTTATACCCCTAAGTTCTATTGTTTTATCAGGATAATGTAGTTCAATTGAGATGCTCTTTGCTTAACTTGTATTTTAGAAGAATAGAATCATAGAATGTCAATCAAGGAAAGGTCTTTAAAGATTCACTGTTCCTTTTTTATGTGGGATGTGAGTTCTAGGTAGGATTACCAGCTTGCTTATGAAATTCCAGTATTACTCATTTTGAGAAACACATTGACTTCTCTTCAAATAGTATCTTTTATTACTTTTACTAATAGCAACAAATTTTTTCATTTTTGTTTACTTACATTATATTCTAACATTTCCCAATGCTGCCCTATATCCCTGCACATTCAATATTTCAATCTCTTTCCTTTTTTATTGACTAAACGTATAGCACTTCAGGTATAAATTCTGTCTTGTGATTGTGTTCTTTTCAAGCTGTCCAAGTTCAAAGGGCATTAACATACATATTAAAACACTATTATCTAAGCTTTTCAGAGCCTATGCATTATTTTACCAAAATTAAAATGAACATGATCATCTTTGAAGGGCTAACAATCTTTAAAATTGGAAGTGAGAAATGGTATTAGTTGGACTTTTATTTGTATAACTGATGCAGATGGTCAGAGTATTTATTAAATTAAGCTAGTTAACATTAATTTTTTCTATTACTACATCTCTAGTTATTGTATCATGAATATTGACTCTAAATTATTTTCCTAGAAACCTGATGGCAAGAATTAGTTGTTTTGTTTTATTTTATTAAATTTTGTGGGGGGTGGTACTAGCCATTTGAACTTAGGGGAGCTTTGCCACTGAGCCACATCCCCAGCCCTCTTTATTTTTATTTTATTTTATTTTTTTCAATTAGACAACTTTTACTAAATGAGAAAACTACATTTAAAATGTGCTTTAAAACAAAATGAAATTAGGAAAAAAAGACATATGAGTTTTAAAGAACTTTTGCACTGTGCTGAAAATCAAATATTTCTTGCAGTAATACATTGTGCCAATCCATAAAATGTAAGTTAACAGAATTCTCAATTTAACATTTTCAAAGATAATATTAAAGTAAAGAATTTCACATCTATGGTAGCACACATAGAAGGGTATTATAAATATGAAGTCTATTCCTGTGAAACTTAACAATGCTCAATAAAAGATTTTAGGATCACGTCCAATGAATCACAAACCTGTATCCTGTAAGTTCTCCTTCTAAAATCTTTATGTTGACTTTTCTACTCCTTGCCATTGTTAATTCTAAATCAAAACAAAAAAAAAAAAAGAAGAAAAGAAATGCTGCAATAAATTCTTGATCATGTACAGAAATTATTGCTATCATAGTTCACTACAATGCATATCTATACAATATCATATGACCTTTGATTATGAAAAAAAAACAGAATTAAAATCTTTAGTGACACAGCCTTACAACCATATACAACATTCACATGGCAATATCAGACAGTGAAGCACCCAATGTCCATCGTTGACAATATATCCCAAGTTCTCTGCATATTTGATTTTATAAGCATCCGTTTAAATACATCCTTCATACAGAGGGTAGGAAAAGAGCGTCAACTTTCCAAGGCTTGTCAAAAAAGGATTCTCATGTTCTGTGAACCTAAAAACAAACAAACAACAAAAACCCCCAAAACAAAATTGATGAAGGTGAGGGTGTTATCAGGAAGTAGTCATGCCAAAAGGTGTTTCCTGCGAATTAAAACCTGAAGTCAAGGTACCACATAATCACATTACCAACTAATTGGTTAATAATATATGAGCCTTATCTTAAAATTAGATGTAATGCTACTACACAATAGAGCAACAATAAGTTAAAAATTAGAGTGCACAAATCCATATCAGTGGCAATTTCTGTAAAAAGGCAAATATTAGCTATCAGCTGTATGTTTGCTCAAACTGTTTGATTAAAAATTATTGGATTGGATAGTTTGCATATTTTTAAAAACTATCAATCTCTAAAATTCCTTTTACTGTAATGAGGCATAAGTTTTCTTAGTAAGAGTAAATACGTAGACAAGTAAAGGAAAATAATAGTTGGTGGATGTCTTTAAAGTTCTTTCTATGTTTCACTTTCAAAAATGTTTCAGAAAAAAGTTAAAAATAGTTGACATTATTCTAGTAAAAACAAACCAACAAACAAAACAAGCTTTAAATAATTAAACAACCAAGCAACACTAAAACCACATTACAAGGATTGGTCATTGTGCTTTCATCTGATTTAACTATCTAACTGGAATGCTTTTAAACTTTAAAAATTGTGACATGTGAAGATGTAACTTTAATGGATAATTTTGAATTTGTATTTAACTTATTTTGTTGAATATTATAACAGAATATACTTATTACAATACAGTGTAGCACATCTTTCTATTAGAAAAATATTTAAGATCCTTTACCTGCCTCCTTAAGTTAAAGTTTTGACATCATAAAGGGTATCAAATGGCTGGATGATTTTACAGTGCACACTTATATATTATGAAGCATGTCCTTAACAAATATGATGGTTTCTTTATAGAATTCCTTTCTTCACCTTTTCTTCAGTGGATTGGCTGTTCAAGGCAGAGTGACAGGACATCCAGAATTCAGTCCACCATATTGGTACTTAGCTTCTTTTCAGATGGCTTCAATATCTGAAATGAACACATCAAAGTTTCATTCACACTCATCATTCTACCAGCATTGTCAAACTTGCCACAGTGATTTGGGGCTGAAAATAGGGTGAACAACTGTCATTTCGCAAAATCTTCATATCCACCTTTCACCACCTGATGGGCTCAACAAATCAAGTCTAAATCATGACGATTCAGAAACTTACTGACTACATCAGCTCCAAAAGCAAAGAAAACATCGTGATCATTTTCTCCCCAGCCTGGCACATCCTTATTTGGGTCAGACTACAGCAAATCACAGACCATACCTGTATCAGGGACATCTGTGTGTCTCATTATTCTCCGAATCTGCTCCATAGATTACAAGTCTGGTAATAGTCCTCCATGACAACAGAAGATCTTCTCATCCACAATGGCAGCTATAGGCAGACAGTTAAACAATCAGTGAAGGCCTTTCACAATTTAATATTAAACCTTCATTTGCATTCATCATAGAATCCATAAATGCAATTGATGATAGCACATTCATGATTTCCTCTTAAGAGAAAGAAGTTCTATGGATATTTGAATTTATAAGCCAATAGCAAACAAATGGTTTCCAAAGACTGCTTTCTTCTGTCCATATAATCTCCTAAGAAAAGATAGTTGGCTTCTGGTGGGAAATCTCCATATTTACATAATCTCAGTAAATCTGTATACTGTCCATGAATAGCTCCACAAATTTTCAGTGGTGCTTCCAATCCCAAAAGAATAGGTTGGCTGATCAAGATTTCATGAGACTCAATACATAAGCCCTGAACTTCTGCTTCAGTCATCTGCACAATCTTTCCTGGAAAACATCCTCATACTAAGAGAAGGGTCTTTATAAAATCCACTCCCAGAATAGCAACTGGAGCTAAACAAGGGCAACTCACAAAGAAAACAGCAAAGAAATACACATTCCAGGTACATACAATGCCCAGCAGCAGGCACCCTCACCCCATCTTTAGAAGGGTCACTGGGTGGCCAGCATCCCTTTCCTAAAGCTCTTTATTTTTTATTTTTTGAGACAGGTTCTCATGAAGTTGCTTAGGTAAGCCTTGAATTTGGGATCATCCTGCCTCAACCTCCCAAGCTAATGGAATTACATGACTATTTTATTTTTAAAACGATGAATGTGATTGTGGCTGTTCTAACAAATTGCTATCTGTTTAGAGCCTAAAGGAATAACTATGTTGTTATAGTGGTTTGGAGTTTGGAAATCTAAAATAGGTTGACAGGGCTTTTTTCTTTCTGGGGCTTGACAGGTAATCTGCATCTTTGCCTTTTCCAGCCTCTGGATCCTCCTCATTCCTGGGCTCATAGACTTGCATCACTCCCACCACTGATTCTGTCATTTCATCTCCTTCTCTGACTGATGCTCCTCTCTTGCTGGTGATTAATTTGGAATTATCTAAGATAATCTCCTCAGCTCAAGGTCCTTTACTTAGTTACATCTGCAAAATCCTCTTGCCAGGCAAGAAAAGCTGTTCACCATTTCTTGAAATTATGATGTGAGCATCTTTGGAAAGCATTATTCTGTCTAGTGCCTGGTAATAGAAATCATTATAAAAGATAAAAATGCTAAATTTAAGAGCAAAAAAATATTTTTTTTTCAAATCATCATCCTTGATACAAGATGTCCAAAACAGTAGTCAAGATGTAAACCTGTTTTTACTTGTGAGAACCAGTTTAGGAGAAGAATTTTATTTAAACCTATCTTGATGAGTTAGACCAGGGAAGAAAAACATGACCATGGCTTATTTTAGGTCTTTCATATCCTAAGGGGGTGATTTGTCACTTCTTTGAACAATTACTAGAAGCAAAGGGCATCTAATTTCCAGAAGAAGAGAAAAATGTATGTGAGTGGGGTTTTGTAAAAGATGGTTAATTTTCTCTTACTGAAGCCCTGTGAATATGAACCATCCTAATCATGTGAGCAGGATTATTTTCACCTGACTGACCACTAAAGGAAGCACTTACCTCAGGTAATTATGTGAACAAGAAAAAAATTATTTCCCTGAAAATATTTCATGTAACATTTTAAAAATTATTAAACTATATCTTGCCATTGGTATTTTTGAAAACTTTGGCTGTTTCTCTGCCACTATGGCAACTCATTTCAGCATTTATGACATTCTGCAGAACATGATTAATGAGTTTTAGTTTTTTTTTTTTTGTCTAAAGGAAAATATTCCAAAGTTTTAAATGAGTCTTTCTTATAAACACATAGTGTGATTATGCTATTGTTACTTTTTAGTTCTGAAATAATATCTGAAAGGGATGAAATAAAATAGTTCAATGATTGAGAAACCAAATCTGGGCATTAGATTACAACTCTATGATGTGAATGCCATAGAAGGTCATGCATTCTTAAAGTAAAGTATGAACCTATCTGTCATATCTTCATTATAATTTTTAAGAAGAGTAAGGGAAAAAGAAGATAAGACACATGAATTACTCTTTGGGGAGACATTTTTCTAGAAAGGTAGGATAAATAGACCCATTATACAGAAAACAACATATGATTGATATGAGGGCATAGGGTCCACCTTGCTGAGCTCAGTTAGGGTGAAGATTATCAGAGGAGGTATGTTCTGCCCTGGTTCCATGCAATGACACCTCACTCAGGATCTAATTGCAGTGGTATATAATCTTCCCAACACATGCCATGTAGTCAGTAAATATTTCCACAATAAAAGAAGAAGGATGTATAAATTTAAGGGATGAAAAGGCTTAGATCCTTCTCAGCCTTACTTTGTAATTAGTTTTTTTTATATATAAGTGAATTAAGCTAAGGCATGAGAGTGACATGTTTAATGTATCTAAAGAGAAACCAATAAAATTATGTAACTGAGGACCAATTGTTTCTTATGTTTTAGATATTTGTATGGAAGAAAAGTAATACTAGAGACCACAGGAGAAAGGATGGAATAATTTTAGTATGATTTTACTTTTTATTTATTTATTTATTTATTTTTATTTTTTGGTACTGGGAATTGAACCCAGAGATACTTTGCTACTGAGTTACATATCCATCCCTTTTTATTTTTATTTTTTATTTTGAGACAGGTTCTCACTAAGTTGCTTAGGGCCTTGCTAAGTTGCCCAGCCTGGCCTCAAACTTGTAATACTCCTGTTCCTCAGTTGCTGAGATTATAGGTATGTGCCACCACACCTAGCTTACTTTAAAAAAAAATATGATTAGTAGTTAAATTATTATTCTAGTAATATTCAATCAGAATTCATGTATAAAAATTAAATGTGTCTGTTTGTTATCCCAATATTGGGTATATAGGTGTTAATTCAAGTTTGAAGTAAATGAGACAGCAGTGCTACAGTAGCAGAGCTTTATGGAGTTATCCACATGATCACCAAGAGACATTGGCCCCTTAAATCCAAATTAAATATGCCCAAATCCCAAGGGAACTGTTTACATTTATTCTAGACATCTCTGGCTGTACAGTCTTTTTCATACTGAAGTTGCCTGTTTCTGGATTACTTCAAAATCTCACATATACTTTCCTACTTCTGTTCTATGATATGTCCCCCCAAATTTCTGTCCTTCCCTTGAATTACTTATGTACATTCTCAGATTCTCAGTAGATCAAATTTTTACAATGTAGAGAATTAAACCTTGATGTTTTTGAGAAATGGAAAGGGTTTCAAACCATAGGGTAAAAACTTGTATTTGAGTATTGGACATTCACATTCTTTAAAAAAAAAAAAAGTCATTTCTTGCAATTTAGTCTCTAGCCTGGTTAACTCTTATCAGAATAACTCAGCGCCCTCTAACCTCAGCTTTCAAGCTCAGTTTTGATTTCTCTTTTATATCCTGAGATTTGATAAATTAATGTGTTCAACAACAGCTTTGAATTTCACATTTTTCTCTCTTCTGCACTCATTTCTGTAAAGAGAAAGGAGCACAGAGAGGTTTCTTTCCCCAACGCCCCACCCAATGATATGTATTTGTTTTCCTTCTACAAAAGAAAGAAATCACTATAAGTAGTTTATTGGTTTAAGTAACATCTTTGCCTCAAAATAGTATTAGTTGAAGTTATGGTAGTGCTGTCAATGTTAGATTATAAGTGTAGAAGTTAAGAGAAAAACACCTGGGAAATTCAATCAATTGGTACAGAGATAGTGACACATGGCAGTCCTTTCTATGTTTCTTAAATAGTTGGAGTAAAGATGGAATGAAAATGATCCTGTTCAGAACCTTTGAAAAATTAAATGATAGAACATATGTGCAAAACTAATGGATACTCAAGAGTGGTTTAGCTGAGAACAATCAAGAAAACTTGATTGTTCATGTTCTTTAGATCATACGTAAGAGGAACCCCCTTGCACAGAGAGTTCAGCTGCTTTCTGGCTAATAAGGAAATACGACAGAGTCATCTTCATTCTCCTCAGGAGCAGATTTCTTTGGGCTCTACAATCACCAGGCCAGCAATGAGCTGGAAATTTTCTTTGGGAATAGAAAAAAATTTACCATTTAAAGATGAGTATTTTGGAATTTTACAAGTACCTTTCTAGAAAGAGGTCAGTATGGTATGAATACATAATGAATAAAGGTTTTGATTTTCTTTTCACAAATTTCTGAGGAAAGATGAGGTAAATTACTTCTCCAGTGTGCTCATATATTAAGTTGTACTCTAGGTCTCAAAGGAGTATTAATGCAACTTTCACAGAAACACAAATTCAAATTCAAGTAGTTGTTTACTGAAACGGGAATCTTTTCTTGAGTTGGTCTATGTGTGGTCCAGAGAAAACTCTATTTCAAAAAGTGTTGTAATTTTACTCAATTTAAGTAGCCAGTTTGAAATTAGGTAGACAAGATTGATTAATTATTTGAATATTTATTTTTAATGCATTATTTTTGTGTCATTTGAGAATAACTCAAGCCAGAAAATTAACCTATAGTCAAAAACCAGTGAAAACAGAATAGCTTGGTGGTCCCAGTACAGAGCTTGGGGAGCAGGTAGTAATCTCAAATCCTTCTTCTGTTATGCGCTAGTTGTGTGACTTCTGTGACATTAAGCTCTTTTCTCACTTTTTCATCTGTGAAATGGAGAGAGGTGGTGGCTGTGAGGAATAAGTTAATTAATAAATAAAATTCTTGGAAAATAGAAGCTTTGAAAATACTTTCTATAAATGTTTATGTAGTATTCCATCCAAGAACTTCTATATGAAACAAACATATATGTAAAACATGCATGGAAAATATGCTAATTTTAACCCATTTAGACTTCAAAATGCTCATTTTCTCTTGAAAATGAAGAAGGGAGTGTTAGTATGGAATTTTAAACAGAGTGTAAATAAAGTGAATTTTGACATTTTGGTTATATTTCTAGTTGGAATACCATGTAAAATACTTATGCATTTTAGCAAGCATAATAGTATAACACTGAATATAGAAAATCCATGTGTTAATTAGACAGTGCTGAATAAATTCACAGTGTAGAGTTGAGGTTAGGTTGTTTTCCTGATATTTGTACTGTGTAATAAAATATTACTCATCATCTATTTTTTTTACTGAGAAAATATTAATTTAAGAACTAGAGGAATGAAAGTTTTTCCTATATATTTTATTGGTGCATTGTAATTATATGTAATAGTGGGATTCATTGTTACATACTCATACCTACATACAACATAACAATATAATTTGCTTAATATTGTTTCCCAAATTTCCCCTTTCCTTCCTTTCCTCCATTTCCCTTATCTCTTTCTTTTCTTCTATTGGTGTCCTTTCCAATTTCATGAGATCCACCCCACCTCTCTTTTCCTTTTTCCTCTTTAGCTTCCATATTTGAGAGAAAAACACAAGACCCTCACTTTCTGATTTGAACAATGAAAGGCTATAAGACGAAATTGTTTTTGTAATCTTAAGAGAAGTGAGTTTTTTCTCTTTGTTTTATAACTTTATTCATTAACAGAAAAATGAAAACCCTATTTTAAGAGACAGTTGGTAAAGCTTTATAGGAATCTTGAACTATTTAAATAACAATGAATTGAAAGTTTTCAGGATGGTTATTTATCTTGGAAAATTGACTTTATGGTAACCATTGTAAAATGCTAAACATATTAATAATTTCACTGTTTAAGCTGGTATAGAATGCAATAAAAAGAATTTTGTTAACAAAGGTACAAATGAAAGAATTAAATCAGTTAAACACTGTAGGTATTCTTTATTACTGATGAATAAGTCTAGAGAATGAGAAACTGATTCTGTAAGCTTATTTATATTTTTATATCTTCTTTGTCTGATGGCATTAGCTTCTCCCATTTATATTCTGTCTTGACTTCATTTCCTGGAATTCTTATTACCAACACCTACACTTCTTAAATTCTATTTCTAATGATCCTCTTTTTTCCCCAAATTTAAGACCTGTTTTGAGAGACTTTGCCAATCCTCAGAAATATATTTTTATTTTGTCAATATCTCCAGCATAAAGCAACTACCCTGCCAAGCATCTTGATGGACGATCTGTACCTTTGCTCTTCATCAGAGTACGATTTACTGCCACTCATCACTGTCCTGTCACTACCTTTATCAGTCACCAGAGATTGGCCTATGTCAAATTACATGGTTTCTTATAATCTAAAATCTACCAATCCTCTTTGCAGCTTTGGACAAGTTTTCACATAGTTTTCCTGCTGAGACTCTAGAATGCCTACCTTACTTTTCTCAACAATTTTATTATCTGTTATTGCCCTTATTGTCCCTAAAATATTGATGACCCCAGGGATTTTCCTGCATGTCTTTTGAGAAAACATAGACTTCACTTAATCTAAACTAAATTTGTGTAACTTCCTTTGCCCCGTTTGTATGTCTTTCATTTTTCCTTATCCCATTGTGACTGCATCATCTATACCCATCTTAAGCTGGAAACCTCTGAGTCATCATTGCATGCCTGCCTCTTGTTGGTCATGAAGTTTTGGCACAACCCTCTCTCTTCACTCTTAAAAAGAGCTTTCTGTAGTCTGTTCCCTGGCTCAGCATGGACACAATCTAGAAGTTTTCCTATGATCCTTCCACAGAATTTTCCAACCCTATGGTTGGTTCTCTGATTTCATTCACTTTTCTTTCTTTGCTTATTTGCCCTCTAAATATCCTTTGGAGTCCATATTCAAATTTTCTTGCTTCTCTTAGCATCAACACCAAGAAGAAGTAAATGACAGCATTCCTTTGTCTTTTTGCTGGGAACTTCTAGGTCCATCATCTACCAGGATCAGACTAAAGATTTCTATCTTCAAATCAATTGAGAATGTAATGGGGCAATGATATAAAGTTACATCTGACTCCCTCAGAGACACTGCCTCTTTAAAGGCAAAATTCTCTTGTTTACATTGAATAAAAATGGGCAATAATGAAAATTCTTTCCATCTTTGTAAATGATTATTTATATTTTAATCTGTGAAGTTACTAAAAGCATGTTGTTTTGATTCTTTAGAATGAAGATGGCCAAGTAACTTATTTAGACACAGGATATTCTGTGCTGGAGAAGAAGTAAGTCAGTGTGCTAACTTTGCATGCTAATAGTAGTGTGACCTGCCATGCTTTTTTTGAGAATGAGAAGTATTTCAGGCCTGAAAATTTTATTTTCCTTAGCTCTCCACTTTGGGTAATTATTTATTCTTGCTATATGGTTAGAAAATAGCATGGATTAAGTAATTTGCTAAGACTGGGGAAAAAGCCAAAGTGTCATAAAGGGAAAAGAATTACAAAGGCTCTTTTAAAACCATATATTATAGATTAGAATAGTTGCTGTGAAACATGCATAAAACCTCATCTGTTAGGTTAATTTAGAGCATGTTTATCTCTTTTCTCCAAATCTCATCCTCATTATCTAACTATGCAAGAGAGAAAGAAGGGTAGCCAAGTTAAGATTCATTGTGATGCAGTCAAGAAATGGTAAGAATGAATACTAGAGGAATGGTAGTGGGATGCAAGGGAAAGATATCTAGGAGGATTACCAATAGGACGGTGAGAGGAGACAGGAATAAATGGGAATAGCAGGCAGTAATGTGCATCACACAGTTGGAGAAACTGCCTTTCACAGACCATGATGACAGGCCACAAAGTCAACCCTTGAAGATGGTACTCAGGTTTATAATTTGAGTAAGTAGGCAGATGGTCATCCTATTCACTCAGAAAGAATAGAAAGCTATATGGCTTCTGGTGGGGGAAAATAAGGACTTCAGTTTTGGACCTGCTAACTTTGAAGTATCTGTGGAATAGTGAAGGTTCACAAACAATTGGTGGTAAGATATATGAGTCAGGACTTCATGGAACTTTTTTGGGGGGCAGAGAGCTACCGGGGATTCGAGTCAGGGGCATTCAACTACTGAGCCACATCCCCAGCCCTATTTTGTATTTTATTTAGAGACAGGGTCTCACTGAGTTGCTTAGTGCCTCGCCCTGGCTGAGGGTGGCTTTGAACTTAAGATCCTCATGTCTCAGCCTCCTGAGCTCCTGGGGTTACAGGTGTGCACCACCATGCCCACCTGGAACTTTTCTTTTTTTTTTTTTTTTGTCTGACTCATGCTCTTTTTTTTATTTAGCATTTTTTTACATACAATTGCTTCCATACAGAGTATATTCATACAATTCAGGTCTTCAATCATGCATTTAGGAAAATGATATCCATCTCATTCAAACACCTTTTCTTTTCTTTTTCCTTTTCTCCCTCTCCCTCCCCCCCTTGCTCCCTCCCTTACCCTCCCTTCCCTTTGACCATTCTAGTGTTCTTCTAGTCCTCGTATGTACCCTCCCATCCAACAATACTATGGACTAGCCTCCTTATATAAGAGAGAACATTTGGTACTTGGATTTTTGAGACTGACTAACTTCACTTAGCATTATGTCTTCCAACTTCATCCATTTACCTGCAAATGCCATTAATTTATTTTCTTTAATTGCTGAGTAAAATTCCATTGTGCGTATATACCACATTTTCTTAATCCACTCATCTACTGAGGGACATCTAGGTTGGTTCCACAACCTAGCTATTGTGAATTGCGCAGCTACAAACATTGAGATAGCTGTGTCACTGTAATATGCTGTTTTTAAGTCCTTTGGGAATAGACCCAGGAGTGGGATGGCTGGGTCATAGGGTGGCTCCATTCCCAGTTTTCCAAGAAATCTCCATACTGCTTTCCATAATGGTTGCACCATTTTGCATTCCCACCAGCAATGTATGAGTGTGCCTTTTTCCCCACATCCTCTCCAACATTTATTGTTGCTTGTGTTCTTGATAGCTGCCATTCTGACTGGAGTGAAGTGAAATCTTAGAGTAGTTTTGATTTGCATTTCTCTAATTGCCAGCGATGTTGAACATTTTTTCATGTATTTGTTAATTAATCGTGTATCTTCTTCTGAGAGGTGTCTTCTCAATTCCTTAGACCATTTATTGATTGGGTTATTTGTTTTTTTGGTGTAAAGTTTTTTGAGTTCTTTATATATTCTAGAGATCAGTGCTCTGTCTGATGTGCATGTACTAAATATTTGTTCCCAATTAGTTGGCTCTCTATTCACCTCACTGATTGTTTCTTTTGCTGAGAAGAAGCTTTTTAGTTTAAATCTATCCCATTCATTAATTCTTGGTAGTAATTCTTGCGCTACAGGATTCTTATTAAGGAACTTGTGGCCTAATCCGACATGTTGGAAATTGGAGCTTACTTTTTCTTCTATTAGGCGTATTGTCTCTGTTCTAATTCCTAGGTCCTTGATCCATTTTGAATTGAGTTTTGTGCATGGTGAGAGATAAGGATTTAATTTCAATTTGGTGTATATGGATTTCCAGTTTTCCCAGCACCATTTGTTGAAGAGGCTATCCTTTCTCCACTGTACATTTTTGGCACCTTTGTCTAATATAAGATAGCTGAAATTATATGTATTAGTTTCTGTGTCCTCAATTCTGTACCATTGGTCCACCAGTCTGTTTTGGTGCCAATACCATGCTGTTTTTGTTACTATTGCTCTATAGTATAATTTAAGGTCCGGTATGGTGATGCCCCCTGCATCACTTTTCTTGCTCAGCATTGCTTTGGCTATTCTGGGTCTCTTATTTTTCCAGATGAATTTCATGACTGCTATTTCTATTTCTTTGAAGAATGACATTGGGATTTTGATTGGAATTGCATTAAATCTGTATAGTGCTTTTGGTAGTATGGACATTTTGACAATATTAATTCTACCTATCCAAGAGCAAGGTAGGTCTTTCCATCTTCTGAGTTCATCTATAATTTCTTTCTTTAGTGTTCTATAATTTTCGTTATACAGGTCTTTCACCTCTTTCGTTAGGTTGATTCCCAGGTATTTTATTTTTTTTGATGCTATTGTAAATGGGGTAGTTTTCATCATTTCCCTTTCAGAGTCTTTTTTGCTGATGTACAAAAATGCCTTTGACTTATGTGTGTTGATTTTGTATCCTGCAACTTTGCCAAATTCATTTACTAGTTGTAAAAGTTTTCTGGTAGAGTTTTTTGGGTCTTCTAGGAAGATTATCATGTCATCAGCAAATAGTGCTAATTTGAGCTCTTCTTTTCCTATCTGGATCCCTTTAATTTCTTTCGTCTGTCTAATTGCTCTGGCCAGAGTTTCCAGTACTATGTTAAATAGCAGTGGTGAAAGGGGGCATCCCTGTCTTGTTCCAGTTTTTAGAGGGAATGCTTTCAATTTTTCACCATTTAAGATAATGTTAGCTCGGGGCCTTGCATATATAGCTTTTATAATGTTGAGATATATTCCTGATATTCCTAGTTTTTCCAGTGTTTTGAACATAAAGGGGTGTTGTATTTTGTCAAATGCTTTTTCTGTGTCAATTGAGATGATCATATGATTTTTGTCTTTAAGTCTATTGATGTGGTGTATTATGTTTATTGATTTCCGAATGTTGAACCAGCCTTGCATCCCTGGGATAAACCCCACTTGATCATGGTGCACTATCTTTTTGATATGTTTTTGTATCCGATTTGCCAGGATTTTGTTGAGGATTTTTGCATCTATGTTCATTAAAGATATGGGCCTGAAGTTTTCTTTTTTGGATGTGTCTTTGCCTGGCTTTGGAATTAATGTGATATTGGCCTCATAGAAAGAGTCTGGAAGAGCTCCCTCTTTTTCTATTTCTTGGAATAGTTTGAAGAGCATTGGAATTAGTTCTTCTTTGAAAGTCTTATAGAACTCGGCTGTAAACCCATCAGGTCCTGGACTTTTCCTTGTTGGTAGCTTTTTGATGACTTCTTCTATTTCTTTGCTTGTCATTGATCTGTTTAAATTGTGCATAGCCTCCACTTCCAGTTTAGGCAAATCATATGACTCTAGAAATCTGTCAATGCATTCAGTATTTTCTATTTTATTAGAGTACAGGTTTTCAAAGTAATTTCTAATTATATTCTGTATATCTGAGGTGTTTGTTGTGATATTCCCTTTTTCATCACGAATGTTAGTAATTTGAGTTTTTTCTCTTCTTCTTTTCGTTAGCATCACCAAGGGTCTGTCAATTTTGTTTATTTTTTCAAAGAACCAACTTTTAGTCTTGTCAATTCTTTGAATGGTTTCCTTAGTCTCGATTTCATTAATTTCTGCTCTGATTTTAATTATTTCCTGTCTTCTACTGCTCTTGGTGTTGGTCTGTTCTTCTTTTTCTAATGCTTTGAGGTGTGATGTTAAGTCATTTATTTGTTGGTTTTTTTTCCTCTTAAGGAATGAACTCAGTGCAATGAATTTTCCTCTTACTACTGCCTTCATAGTGTCCCAGAGATTTCTATATGAAGTATCTGTGTTCTCATTTACCTCTAAGAATTTTTTGATCTCCTCTTTGATGTCTTCTTCAACCCCTTGTTCATTCAGTAACATGTTGTTTAGCTTCCAGTTGATGGAGTAGTTTTTCTTATTCCTTGTTTTGTCGTTGATTTCCAATTTCATCCCTTTATGGTCTGATAGCATGCAGGGTAGTATCTCTATTTTTTTATATTTGCTGAGAGTTGCCTTGTGACATAATATATGGTCTATTTTGGAGAAGGAACCATGTGCTGCTGAGAAAAAAGTGTATTCGTTTACTGAGGGATGAAATATTCTATATATGTCCATTAGATCTAAATTATTAATTGTTTTAATGAGGCTTAAAGTTTCTTTGTTTAGCCTTTGTTTGGATGATCTATCCATTGTTGAGAGAGGTGTGTTGAAGTCCCCTAGAATAACTGTGTTGTGGTCTATTTTACTCTTGAACTTAAGAAGCGTTTGTTTGATGAATGTAGGTGCTCCATTATTTGGGGCATATAGATTTATGATTGTTATATCCTGTTGATGAATGGTTCCCTTAAGTAATAAGAAATATCCATCTTTGTCCCTCTTGATTAGTTTTGGTTTGAAGTTTACCTTATTTGATACGAGAATGGAAACCCCTGCTTGCTTCCGCCGGCCATGTGAGTGATAAGACTTTTCCCAGCCTTTCATTTTCAGTCTGTTGATGTCTTTTTCTATGAGGTGTGTTTCTTGGAGACAGCAAATTGTTGGGTCGTTTCTTTTAATCCATTCTGATAATCTGTGTCTTTTGATTGGCGAGCTTAGGCCATTAACAATCAGGGTTATTATTGAGATATGATTTTTATTCCCATCCATTTTTATTTAAATTATGGTCTTTAGCTTGATTAGGTTTCTCTTCTGGTTGGTATTTCCTTTAGTTTAATATCTCCCTTTGTTCATTTTCATTATCATCTTTCTCTTCTTCTTCATGAAAAATGTTGCCCAGGATGTTCAGAAGTGCTGGCTTTCGAGATGTGAAAGCTTTTAACTTTTGCTTGTCGTGGAAGGTTTTTATTTCATCTTCGAATCTAAAGCTCAATTTTGCTGGATATAAGATTCTTGGTTGACATCCCTTTTCTTTCAGAGCTTGAAATATGCTATTCCAGGATCTTCTTGCTTTTAAGGTCTGGGTTGAAAAATCTGAACATAGTCTGATTGGTTTCCCCCTATATGTGATCTGCTTCCTTTCTCTTGTGGCTTTTAGTATTCTCTCCTTGCTCAGTATATTAGGCATTTTCATTATAATGTGTCTTGGTGTGGATCTGTTGAGATTTTGTTTGTTTGGTGTTCGGTATGCCTCTTGAACTTGGTTTTCCCATTCATTCCTCAAGTTTGGAAAATTTTCTGTAATTATTTCGTTAAATAGATTACTCATTCCTTTGGCTTGAAACTCTGCCCCTTCCTCTACGCCAATCACTCTTAGGTTTGGTCTTTTTATGCTGTCCCATAATTCTTGGATGTTATGTTCTTGATTTCCAACGAGTTTTGCTGTACGATCTAAATTCTTCTCTAGGACAAATATTTTGTCTTCATTGTCTGAGGTTCTTTCCTCCAAGTGGTCTACTCTGTTGGAGATGGTTTCAATTGAACTTTTATTTTGGTTTATTGCTTCTTTCATTTCTGGAATTTCTATTTGGTTTCTCTTTAGAGCCTCTATTTCCCTATTGAAGTAATCTTTTACTTCCTGTATTTGTTTTTGGAGTTCTTTGTCAAAATGATCTTTTGCCTCCTGTACTTGCTCCCTCATCTCATTTTTGAGTTCATTCTTAAGTTCCCTAAACATTTGGCATATGTAATTTCTAAATTCCATCTCTGGCATTTGACCAACTGTGTTTGCCATGAAATCTACTGATGATGAATCTTGATTTGATTGTGTCACTTTCTTCCCTTGTTTTTTTCATGCTGCTTGTGTGTCTTTTCTTCCTGCACTGTGGGACCTTGACTGTTTCGATTTTACCTTAATTCCTTATGTTGTTCCTGTAGTACGAAGCTATCAGCTCCCCTTATAATTCCTTTACACTTTAAAACCTAACACTTTCTATTCAGAAAATTCAATTTTGATCACAATGTACAGATTTTGTTAACCGAGATATTATTTCCAGTTTACTCTGTATGCTTCTGATGGGGTTTTATAGGTTCAAGTATTGGATACAGAGGTATTATGTTTAAGAAGAAGGAAGCGTCTTGAATTGTTCTTTCTTGGAAAGTATGAGAGGAGAGTTCTATTGACGTGGTTTACTGGAAGTGGTTTGGTATCAGTAGAAGAGAGAAGATAGAGAATGGAGTAGACACTTAGGTGAAGAGACCAATTTATATATAAAGTAAGATGGAAAAGAAGAAAAAAAATGATAAAAGAGTAGAAATTGGTGTAAGAGAGAGGAGATAGAGAATCAAGAAAATGGAGAGTAAACTATATATAGCACCTCTTTTCTATCCAGTTCTATTGCGCTGTTTCTAGAAATCCCAAATTCTGCGTACAGCTTGTTTTTGTCTCTGTCTAGTATGCACTGGCAGGGTGCAAATATGAAAGATGAAGGAGAAAGAAGAGATGCCAAAGTGAGAAGGAAGAAAAGAAGGAACGAGAAAAGGAGCAGAAGCAAACAATCAAACACTCTGCCAATCAATGCAAAAAAAAGCAGAACAGAACAAAGCCAAAAAAAGAGAAAGAACAATAAACAATCAATAAACAATCTAACAAAAGCCAATAACACAAGCAGACCGACCAACAACAACAACAAAAAAAAACGTCGAACCCCAAGTCTCAAACAAAACAAAACGGGCCCTGGGAAGCCCCCCTTCTCTTTTCCCTTTCCAGTTTAAGCCAACTGCATTGGATCACGTCCAGAAAGTCTGCGAGTCAAGTCTGCACCCTATGTCAGCGGCCGCTCAGGGGGAAGATTGGCTTAGGGTGGTTGTGTGTCAGCAGATGAATGGCTCCGGGAAGAGGACCCTCCAGAAGGCACCCTTTCCCCACGCCCACCCACAGTTGTAGCTTCTTGTGGCCACTGGGCTGGCCTCAGACACGCCCTCCCCTGCTGGTTACCCGAGTCTCACCCAGGTGTGCGCTGCCTTCTAAGCGATGGGGCTCCCTGGATGTCTGCAGCTGTTGTCTCCTCCGTCTTTTCCCCTTTGTCTGGCTCAGCCACTGCACTTCTCAAAGATGGCGGAGTTCTCCTCCCATTCAGCAGCTGCTCCGCAGACCCTTGTGTTGGTCCAGATCGTGCGGGGGTCGGCTTGGCAAGCAGTGCAAAAGAGCTCCACGTGGACACCGCCCACGCCTCTAGGCCTCTTTTTATCCCTCCTTGCCGGTCAGTTTCAAAGCCGCTGGGTGGATCGTCTCCTTGCCGAGATGGTCTTAGCCCCTGCGCCTGCAGCACGGACAGCGTTGTTTCGGGCTGTGGACCGCTGGGACTCTGTCCCTGGTTGTTGTGGCCCTGAGAACTTTGTATTTCGCTGTCCAGAGGTGCAGGAATGTCTCAGCTCCCTTTCAGTCGCAAAAGAACCGCCAGCAAAGCGCTCAAACTTCCCACTCTGCGTCCTTCAGCAACTGCGTCCAGAGAGCACCTCCCTCCTGTCGGCCATCTTCCTGACTCATCTGGAACTTTTCTTGATGGTAGCTATGAATTTGTCTATATCAACATGAGATAATAATTAAATATTCAGAGATAGATGAGCATTTACCAGGAGAATATGTAAAGTAAGAAAAGTGAAGGGCCAGCTCACTCCATTTAAGGGAAAGAAAGGAAGAAAAGAAAAAGACATTGCTACTGAAGTAGGAATAAACTCCATGCAGAATGATGTCACAAAATAAAGAGGAAAGGAGGATAATTTTTTAAGCACATATATAAAGGAATACATAGTGAACTGAGTCAACTGCTGCCAAGACACATAAAGGAAAAAAGTAAAACCTAATCATGGCATTAGGCAAGAAGATAATTTTTTAGGTTTTTCAAAGAGAATTTAATGTATGGAATTTGTCAAATGGGTGTAGTAGAACTAAAAAGAAAAAAAATGAAAAGGTAATGCTATGGCAACAGAGGTAGTAACTATAGGAAGTAGCTACCACACTTGGTGTTGGGGAACATAGAGATTAGATCTTGGAATCCTGGAAGAGAGGCCCTGCAGAGCTGGGATTTGGATCTTGTTGAGTGGGGACTGCAGAGTGAACCTGTGATTGCTGCTAATACCTCTGAGGGAGTCCAGTAAGAATGAGTCTGGAAGATAAAGTATTTACTTTTCTCAGTGCTTTTATTTTAGGTTCTAATGCTTGGTATTTTTCATGCAATCAAATGTCTCCCAAGTAAATTAGTGTATTTTCAAATTCTCATCTATGCAGACCATCTTGAATAGATGACAGGCAAGGGCTGGGTGTGCATATTTGGTGTTCCTTTTTCTGCCCAACAGACTAGAAGATAAAGCAATTTGGAGAATGGATGCAATCTAAACATGCAAGATGTTCAACAGTTGCATCCCAATTTTCCTGGCCTTAGTAGGCTCAAGAATGGGAGGACCCTGCCAGTGAGGATACATTAAGTATATCCACTTTCTTATCCCTTCTATTGGCTTTCACTGGCTCCTCATTTATCAAATCACTTCTTTGAGCTGATCTCCAAAGCCCTCTAGTAATTGATACATCCTTGGGCTTTCCCCTCTTTTCCACTATGAATCACCAAAGAAGTCAGGCTGCACAGTGAAGCCCACCTCCTTGAAGGTAGTTTTTCCTATGTATACTAGAAATTTTAAGTATGTAGCCCTGTGTAGCTTTTCCTTTGGACAAATCAAGGAATGGCATATGCATTGAAAATTGGAGCCCAGGTTGAGCTCAATTGTGGAAATGTTTAAGTATATTCTCTTCTGCCTTTGTTGTTTCTTCCCCCTAAATATTAACTTTACTGGATGTGAGGAAGAATATATATTCTCTTTTCCTCAATTTTAATTCTTCAAATGGACTCAAGCTGAGACCACAATATGATTTCCACCATAAATTAGACAAGGTACTAATACCTTCACAAGAAAGTCAAGAATATAGACCTTGTATGCATCTATTTGCACTTTTATCCTTGGCAATTTTCTAAAAGCATAAAATCTGTAACTTTTTCTGAATGAGGAAGTTTTAAATTTTGTTCTTGGTGTTTCTTATGCCTTTCCTTCCTTTCCCACACTTCTCTTTGTAGTCAGATTTTCCTGAATTACCTGTTTTCTCCTTAGTACAGAGATATTTGTTAATGGATTTGGCGATGGCTTAGTTTCTTATGGAAACTACTAATGATAGGAGACAGAGTGTGATGGGTCAGGAAGAGAATGGAAGGTGAGGAAGTGGAGATGAGGTGTGGAGACATACTTTAGAACATTTGGTGTATGAAGTGGAGAGCATAGAGTGGCAATAAATGAAAGAAATACAAACTCAAGAAAGACTGCTTTAAAAAGCATGGGACTTGAGCATGGTCAAATATTGATGGGAAAGAATATGCTGACATGCAAGGATCAAAGACAATTCTTTCCTGGAGAATGGGGGAATAAAAGCATTTCCAGAGAACTGGTAGAAAGATTAGCCTTCAATAAGAGGAGGATACAACTCTTCCATTGTGACAGGAAGAAAAGAAGAAAAACAAATAGATACAGGTTACTTTCCCAGGTTAGCCACAGAATATTGGGAGAATCTCAAACTGGTATTTCTCACTGGTATTTCTCTGTAAAGATAGAGGAAAAGTCATCTGTTGAGAGAAAGGTGAGGATGGAGTCAGGCATTAGCACACTGAGAGTCAGAATAAGAGCAAAAATTTATTGCACTGCATGTTTCAGGATATTTACTGTGTGACCCTATGTGAACTAGTTCAGTTAATCCTCCAAACAATCCTATTGCTTAATTGCTATTGGTCCCATTTTAGAGATGAGGATGGAGGGTGGCCTGAACCAGACTTTGAAAAGAAAGGGAAAAGAAGCTGACATTGATCTTGTTGAGGTTAGGGATTATGAAATTACAATGGCACTAAGCTAATGAATCTCATATCTTTATGACAGCATGCAAATAAACTTCTAAAGCAAGCATCATGAATATGACGTGAAAACAGCTCTTAATATATTGTTAAAATTTTATGTTTATGTGTCTATTTCCTCACAAGAAGAAAGACCAAGAAGGAAGACAAGAAGGAAGGCCTTGACCATCATGGTATTCTAACACCCAATGTGATATCCCAGGCTGATAGTAAACAATTTCAAAGATTATAATGAATCAGTTTAGACTAGTTTCCACCCTCTCTTGCTTTATAGATTTAACTAATGCTTTCTTTTCTTTTTTAAATATTCTAAATTTCTCCAACAAGTCCACATATGATCTTTTTGAAAAAAATACTTTTATTAGCATCTTTTATGTAATAGCTGAGTCCACATACGATCTTGTTCTGATCTTGTTCTGAGCCTTTTCATGTTTTTGCTAGTGCTATGATGCATGAATTTGATTTTGTTTATAACTTTAATATGTATTATCCACAAATGAATGTATACGTAAGTTATAGCTGAGGGGGCTGGGGATATAGCTCAGTTGGTAGAGTGCTTGCCTCACATGCACAAGGCCCTGGGTTCAATTCCCAGCACCACAGAAAAAAAAAATTCTTAAGTTATAGCTGAGAAGAAAGGGTCTAATGTGAAAGTTGCAGGTTTGATAGCACTTTTGTTGTAAATTAAGAAAAAATTACCACAGTCTTTGGAGATAATCATTACAGTTTAATATTACTCTCAGATATAAAGATTTTTGTTAATTTCTTCCACTGGAATGATAGGGTTGAGCTCCTGAAGGGATTAATTTGGCACTCACTGCAAATGTTTAGCCTGCATCTGGCTCCTTCTAAAGCTCAGCAAGCCTCTCTACTTATTCTTCATCCACTCTTAGTTGATATTTGCTTATAGAAAGAAAACAACTCTGATATTAGCATAACCTAAATGGAAAGAACCATCCCTACTGGCAGTGGACTTGAGCCCAAGGAAACCCATGTCAGACTTGTATTCTAAACTTCAAGATGATAAAATTTTGTTGTTTTGGCTACCAGGTTTGTAGCAATTTGCTATGGCAACAGTATAAAATAGTAAACTACATGTTGAAGTTATCAACAAAGACAGAATTAAGGACAAGATACTAAACCTTCTTGGTAGAGATGATCATTCCACACTACCAGGGATGTCAACTAGGTAAATGTCAACAGCTACTTTACCTTAAACCTGCACAGATACATTTTTCCCTGACTGAATTATCAACTTAACTTCTTACCGCAAATTATTAGTACATAAATCACCACATGTTTGTGTACACTTAGTAGTGAAAATGCAGGGTCAGAGAAAATGTCAGTTGTCCTGATTACAAATCTGAAGTCACCACACAGTGGTATAGTTGAATTCAGCTATCCCATAGAATATTGAAACTGATGTATCTAGTTCTTCCTTTATAATAGCATGATATAATATTCATCACTGATTTGTTATTTATGTCTTACCACAAATTGCAATAAGAATTTTACATATTCCATCTTGTTGTGTATCAATATATGAGATGTAATCTCCATTTTACAGGCAAGCTTTAAGTAAACTGCCTCCTATTCAGTGTTAGGAATATCTGACCCCAAAGTCCATTTCTGCCCCTATGAAAGCTTTAGAAAGCTAGTGTGGACACGCTAAGTCTTATCCCTTAGTCTTTAAGGTAAGTGGGTCAGCTATAGTACTGTTTTTGTATATCTATGCTTCTGCATAAAAATCACTCAAACTTGATTTTTGCTATGTTTTGCTTTGCAGAACATGACCTATTCTGAGATAAAGTGCCCTTCTTAAAGTTTATGCTTTGGACAGTGAATTAAAAGGGAAGATGTGGAACTAAATGGTACTCCGTGTCCCAGATTCTATCAAAGGAGACTACCTTCAAGAGTTTAAAATCTGGCAGCACCAAAATTTGCTTTAAGCCTTACTATGGCATATAAGAATTCATCAACAGAAAAAACATTTTAAAATTAACTTATGAAGCAACTTTTTGACTTGATTGTATTCAAGTCAAAATCTGTCAACATAGTTCATAATTTTATACATCTGATATCATGGGGCAGATGTTAACTAATAGATCATTGGCAAAACACTCGATCTTTGACCAATTTGAAATTGGGTACAAAGAATGGACTTTCTGGTAAGTCAAACTGTGCTGAATATTTTAGTTTTTACTAAAAATTAAAAATTGTGGGACTGAAGTGACTAAAGATTTAAACTCTTGTTTTGCATTTGATATTGTTTTATAGTAAAGGGGACAAGTTCACACAAGACAGACAGAAAGAAAAAATATCCATATCATGGCCAGTTATTTGAAGTATTAAGCTTTTTTTAAGTACTAGTCAAAATATTTATACTTGATAAAATCAGAATTAGGATGTTTCTCTAATATTATTAATTTTGACAAAAACTAGTACCTAAAATACCAAGAGACTGATAGGAATACCAAATTATTCTCCCCAGAAAAAGTCAATTGTCCCTCTAATTTCTAGATATTTCTTACTGATTACGGCACTTCTAACTTCCTCAGCTTATCTCACATCTTTATTGTGGTTGACAGTGTCTCTTTCCAATGCTTATTTGTGGTAGCCAGTGATCCATATGGATTTTGGTCAATTAATTTTGATTGCTAATTGAACCAGGGGAGAAAGGCATACAGAAAGAAAAGAGACATCACTTCTTGGTAAATTGATCAAAGTAAATGAGAAAAATGTGAAGAAAGTTATTAAACTTGGAAGAACACTAAAAATAAAAAAGGGCTAGGGATGTAGCTCAATGATTAAGTGCCCCTGGGTTCCACCCCCAATACCCCAAAACAAAACAAAAACAAAAACATAAAAAATAATTCCTCTTGTGGATTGGATTTATGCTTTATCCATTGCTGGGGACTGAACCTACAACTGACCTACATCCCAGACCTTTTTATTTTTTTATTTTAAGACAGTGTCTTGTTAAGTTGCCTAGGCTTCCCTTAAAGTTACAATCCTCCAGCCTCAGCCTCCCTGGTCACTGGGATTATAAGTATTTGCCAGCACACTTGGCTCCAGTTCTGTTTTAATATAGATACAAATGGCCATGCTATGATAAGAAAAAGAGCTTCCTTATTTTACATTAATCTCAAAGATTAGAAACATTTATAGAAGTCCAATTTTATGAGACTCACACATTAGATTTTGTGGCAGACAGGATTCTAGGATAATCCCTAAGATTGTTAGTTATATGTATATATATATACACACACACGCACACATGATGTATAAATATATTATATAATGTATAAATATATTATATAATGTATATATAATATAATATGTAATACATTCATATACATATATATATATATATATATATATATATATAAATATCTTTTCCCAGTTATTTAGTTATACATGAATCTAGGGGTTGCTGTGTAAACATTTTGCAGATGTAATTAGTGCCCCAAATATTAAGAGGCCCTTAAGATAGAGAGATCTTGATTGGTGGATATGATCACATGAGCCCTTAAGAGGATGTGAGCTCTTTCTGGAATAAAATTGGATATATGAGAGGGAATTGATACATGTGAGATTCTCCATTGTTGCTTTTGAGGATGGAGGTGTCTATGTAGCAAGAAATAGTAGGTGGTTTCTAGGAGCTTAAAGTGACTGCTTGGCTACAGCCCACAAGAATATGGGGCTTGGCTTGGTGGCACTCACCTGTAATCCCAGTGGCTCAGGAGGCTGAGACAGGAGGAGCCTGAGTTCAAAAGCCAGCCTCAGCAAGGAAGAGGCACTAAACAACTCAGTAAAACCCCGTGTCTAAATAAAATACAAAATAGGGCTGGGAGTGTGGCTTGGAGGTCGAGTGCCCCTGGGTTCAATCCTCATTACTAGAAAAAAAAAAAAAAAAAAAAAGAAGAAGAATATGGGAACTTTAGCCTTCAGCCCCATATCTGTAAGAAACTGGATTTTGCCAATAACATGAGTGAGCCTGGGTGCGTACTCTTCTTCAGAGCTTCTAGATAAATCAGTCTTGGTGACACCTTGATTATGAGTCCCTCAACAGCAAACCTAGTCAAGTTGCTTCTGGATTTCTGATCCATAGAACAGGGAACAATAAATGGTATTGTTTTATGCTAACAGGTTTGAAAGAATTTACTATACAGCAATAGAAAACTAATATGGATTTAAAGGACATAGAAATATCTCAATCTTTGCTGCTTATTGTTATGATTTTTGAAAGCTTATATTATAGAAAATAGTGCTGACTTTTTTCTATTCAGAATGCATCTCTTATTTTCAATTCATGTGATCACTACTGACTACTTAGGAATTTGTTAAATGAATTATTCATATCATTTAATATATTTGTTAAATCTCTGTATTTCCAAGCCCTAGAATCCTAATCGCTTTAGTCCTTTGGCATATGGCAGTGCATTCATCTCCTTGATTATTTTCACTGGTCTTTTAAAAATATTTTTCCTGAAGAACAGTGATTAGACCTGAATAGGAATGAATGTTGCAGACAAATCAGGATTTTGTACAGAAGACTTTCAGGGCAGTTGTTTTGAAGTAGAGAAAGCAGAAAAGAAGGTTTAGGGGTTGTTCGTAGTGTCAGTGGAGTATGTTTTACATTTACTATTGTGCTTCTGGTAGGAAATAGTCTATATAAGCTTTATTCTCTAGAAATTGAGCAAGTATTCCAAATCCAAAGCCTAGTATAAATGGCAGATTCGTAAAGACATTATGGAAACCTTGAGAAGACACCTCCTTACTCCATCTCTCAAGAAAAAAGAAATAAATAAAAAAGTCTTGTCAGAGTCAGAAGCCTCCCATTTGTTCAGTTTGCAAGGTTGGAACTGGAGCCTGGATGCTCTTGGCTCTTGTGGATTCTTCTCCTCCACAGGTTTTCTTTCTTTATAGTTCTATCTTGGGCCTGTGTATAGGAGTGCTTCCTGCTAAGGGGATAGCTCTGAGGAAGGAGCTATGGAGCTAGATGCAGGCTACTTCAGTTTGAAAACAAAACAAACCAGAGCAAAACAAAAAAATAAATAAATCCTGCTAACTCGTTTATGGTTTATGGTGTAGTTCATCTCACCAGGGTTGAAGAGCAATGTCTGGCACACAGTAGCCATTCAATAAGAGTTTTATGAGTGCCCAGATCAGGCTCCCCCATGATCTCTCACCCCAAGTTAGATAACTGTATGCAATACTCACAGGACTAAGGATATAGTCATGCTCTTGGCTACTATTTATTTCAGTGAAAGGATACAAAGCAATGACTGCAAAGGGAAAAGGTCCATGTGATGAAATATGGAGGAGACCAAGCACAGGGTTTCAGTCTTTTCCCACTAGAGTCATATAGGATGTGTTTAATTACTCCAGCATTGTGTTGTGACAACACATGAAAATATCATCTATCGGGGAAGCTTATTAGAAACTCAGATCCAGGGTTTGCTGTTCATGTAGGAAGGCTTTGCCTGGCATCCCAGACTGCCAGAAGGAAAGCAGTTGTTTAGCGTAAACCACACTGTTTGCACAATCAGATTAGTGAGTCACTCTTAACCAGTTAGGGTTGTAAGAACCCTACCAAATCTAAGTTCCCAGATGCCCAGTGAGAGCTAACTCTACAGACTTTTCTAAGAATGATGGTATCAGCTTCTCTTCTGTGCATGGTGCCAAAGTAGAAAGTTGGAATGAAAGACCTATCCAATGTCTACTTGGCCAATACTCTTAGGAACAGAGCATGTTGATTGGCAACTAGAACAGCATTTGATTTTTTTTTTTTTTTTTTTTTTTTGTCTTAGCCACCTGCAGCCAATTCAAGGATCATTAAATCTGTTTCAAAGCAAAACATGATATGTGGAAGATTGAAATAAGATATTCCTTAAAGCTTTAAATGAGCTTATGGCTTCCAAAGACCCCTTCTTTCCTTCATTCATTCAACAAATTCATATGGAGAACTTATTATGCATTGGACATGTTCTGGGTACAAAATAATGGCTTAAGCAAGAGAAAAATTTCTCTGCCCTTTAGGACTTACATTATAGTTAGAGAACACAGAAAAATGCAAAAAAAAAAAAAAAATTACTAAGAATAAACAATACAACCAGGAGAAAGGAGGAGGAATATAAGGTAATGGTGACCTTGAAAGAAGTGGATTTGGTAGATGTTTGTAAGTTTTATTAGTTACTTGATTAGGATCAGAGACTCCCTCTAGCTACCTTAAGTAAAACCACCAAAAGCAGAACCAGCTCCAGTGACTGACTTCACAAGAGCCTCGGAAAACTCCGTCTTCCCCATTTAGTCAACCATGATTTCTAGGAGGGATGCGAGTTGGCATCACGTGGTAGAAACTATGAATAAGAGACAGAAAATGTCCATAACATCCATTGAGAGGCTTACCGACAATCTAAAGGCACTTTTGAACTTCATCATTCTGTTTATATTTCATTTGCTTGAGCCAAGCAGTTGAATAAATAACTTTTTTAGTTCTTACCCTGCCATCATAATGACTTTGAAATTATAGGGATCAAATAATTTGTTGACAAACTCCATTTGACCTTGTTCATCTAATACTAAATTGAATCTGGTTACCACATTTTTGTATCATTTGTATTTTCCCAGATGTAGTTGTAGCAGCTATTAAAAATGATATTGAAGATAATGTCTTTTTGTAGACTGATGGAGAGTAGGACTGTTGACTGCCATTCAGCCCACATCAAGGCAGGATAGCATGAATTCTCTCCATAATTATTTACAGAATTATGTATGTACTCTTAGAGTGTTTCATTAGTCTTGTTTGTGCTATACCAAATTGAACACATTACTTTTGGGTAAAGTTTTTATAGTACTAATCTTCTAAATTCAAGTACTACATTAAAAGCAAAAAATACAACTTTTGCTGAGAATGAAATCAGATGGTCATTTCCTTACTTCTGTATGAAACACAAAGATAAGCAGGGACAGTTGGCTGAGATCACTTTTAAACAAACGTGTAATTCAATGATTGGAACCAACTTAAAGACTTTATATCTACTGCTAAATCATAATAAAGTCTTTAATGTTTTAAGAAGCTGCTTAGAATGAGTTCTTTTATTAGTTACATTTATAAATGTTAGCTTTGATTATCTAGACCACTTCTCATGCCTTCATTATTGGATTCTAACTTATTATATTGTAAGTCTTTCTCTAAATTGTAACCTTTAATTATCACTGAAGCATTGATTTCTTGAAGCCTTTAGGCTACAATTGACCTTTACATTTAAAAGACACTTCTTTACCTACTAAGCAGAAAGTGATAGAGAAGAATATTAAACCCCAAGAGAGAAACTTTAGTTTGAAGTTTCTGTATTAAATTCACATCTAGAAAGTACAAAACTGGTTATGGCACTATATCCTATATCATTCTTGTTTTGTACAATTGACTATTATTTATGTAGCCTACTAAATTTCAAACAAAACAAAGGGGAAATCTTAAATATGGATATTTTCCAACTGATGATTTTTTTTTTTCTGAAGCCAAAAGATTCATTATTTATAAGGGAAAGATCAAATTACCTAAGGCAGCAACACTGGATACTTTAGTTAATATAGGTCTCACTGTCAGATAGATGGTCAGTCATGAACAGTGAGTGGGGCAGGACAGTGAAAGGCAGTGACACACAGGAAGGACACTAGACATAGATAGCAAAGAGAGTCCTTCTGTCACAGGACTGGAAATCACATGTAGCCTTATTAAAACAAGTAAGTATCTGGGAAATGTGAACTTGTATGCTAAACCTTCCCAGCCACAGTTAATTCTAATCCTCAAGGGAACTATTGTTTCAAGATCATGTCACACCTACCCTGTGACAGGGTCATCAATGAAACCATGTCACACCCACACTTGTGACTGGGTCATCACCATCCTCATAAAGAAAATTTGCTGAGGGTTTACAAAAGGACCCCAACTCCATAAAAGACACCAACTGACTCCTATAAGAGCCCTACTGTTCTCAAAAAGGGACTATTTAGTGCCTATCTGCCTGTTATCCACACTTCTCATTTTTCTCACAAATTCACATCTATACTCTGTGTGACTGGGCCTGAAATTTTTTCTGCAAGATGGCAACAAGTGGTGGCTGTGGACTCCCATAGTTGCTTGTAAAATTACTATGCTGTCTAAACAAAGGAGTAGCAGTAAATTATTATCTAGTACTTTAGAAAATGTGCCATCTTGGTGAATTACCCAAATGGTCAAATGAATGTGACCACTTTCAATTTTGCATTATTCAATAGACCAACTGCTGGACTTGAGAAGCACATTACCCTCTGAACAATTATGAGAGGCACAGAGAAGGAATCTTTTTTTTTTTTTTTTTGTCCTGAGGATTGAACCCAGGATTGCTCAACCACTGAGCCACACCCCCAGCACCTTTTTATATTATATTTAGAGACAAGGTCTCACTGAGTTGCTAAGTGCCTCGCTAAACTGCTGAGCTAGCTTTGAACTCACAATCCTCCTGCCTCGGCCTCCTGAGCAATTACAGGGTGCACCACTGTGCCCACTGGAAGGAACCTTTTAAGATTGCAGAAACCAAGGATTTGGGGTGGCAAAGGACTTTGAGGAGCATCTACTCAATCTCCTCTTCTCTCAATGTAATGAAATAAATCCCAGAGAGGCTCTGTGGCCTCCCTATCTCATATCTGAAACTGCAAAGAAAGGCCCCAAACCTGATCACTCTCTGGATTACCTGTTTTCTACTACTGAAGGAGGCTATCAAAGAGGCTTAATGAAGAACTTTAGGATGAAATTGTAAAATCCCTGTGTTCTACAATAGAGAGTCATCATTTGCTCCCTAGCAATATTTGCAGACATAGTATAATGAAAATAAAGAATGCATTTATGTAAATAAAATAAAGACTAAATTTAAAACATGTAGGATAAAGTGAAAATAGAACACCATAAATATCACATATATATATATATAGACATAGATAGATATAGTATTATGGAATTAATTTAAGTATAATGATGGTATTGTGTTATAGAGATACATAGGGATATACACAAATAAAATGAAAAATAAATATAAATCGATTCATAAAGCATTTAAGAGCAAGTTTTGCAGGAGAGAAGCATCATGCTTGACTGAAAACTCTGCAGTTGAGAGCTGCACACCTGCTGTGTGCCCAGCACCTCAAGGGATGCCACTACCTTGGTGGGATCAGCAAGGGGCTGGGATCCACTTCTCAGTTTTCCATGTTCAGAAGGTTATTTTTATATATGAGGCTCTGGGGAACTGATTGAAACTATCCGAACTTACCACTTTATTAATTCATAGTGGGAAACTTCATTTCCATGGGTAAAAATAATTATATCTTCTACTCAAGGCTACACCTTTTCAATATAAAATTACCTGGAAAACAGAATTGGAAATCAGAAAGTTTCCTAATGAGCATGATGCCAAAGCTAAAGGAGTTGACTAGATTATGTTATGGGATGTTTCATTCATAAGCAGAACTGCCTGGAGAATTTCTTTTACTGCATTCTATACCATTCCTTCCAAAAACAATTTCTATGTAAAGGTGTCTTCCCATCAACAGCCTCTCAAATACATTGAAATGATTATTCTCCAAATCCCCACTGTTGGTTTTTCAAGAATGTCATGTCCTTATGCTAGACAAGTTTAATGCAAAAATTTCAAGTTTACATCATGCTGGTCTTCTGTAATTTAATCCTTGGTCATGTAAAATGGATTTGGTACAGGTTTTAGTCTTATCATCAACAGCTTTTCAAAACTATCCTTCTTATATAGGGCTCTCTAAAGCCTGACAATACAAAAGAACAGAGGCCAGCAACTTTGGTCTATACTAAATCTAACCGGAGCCAACTTTGTACAGCCTGGAAGTTAAGAATACTTTTTATACTTTTAAATAGTTGAAAAACAATGAAAAGAAGAATAGTTTATGACATGAAAATTATGTAGCGTTCAAATTTCAATATCCATACAATTTTATTGGAGCACATTTAACACAGTTATTTGTGCCAGAGTTGAGTAGTTGAGATAGAGACTATGTGGTCTGCAAAGTTTAAACATTTGTCCCTTCATAGAAAATGTTTCCTGATTTTGCAGTAGATAATTAATATCCATTTAATAAATTAAAACTGGGAGTGGGTTTTTTGGCAAATAGCTTACCTCATTTAGACATGACTAACAATTTCTAATTATAGAAGATAGATATTGTTCACAGTATCTGAAGGATTATATATTTGTATTACTCATTAGTTCATTTCCTCAGCCAATATTCATTATATGCTTATTAGTTGCAATTATGGCTTATTGTCCCAACAAGAGAGATTAGTATGGGCAAATTCAGGTATAAATTTTAAGAGTCAATGTAATAAAGCAAAATGTTACCTTTTGTAAGTCATTCTGATTGGGACTATGAAAGGCAGCATTAGGCAGGAGGGACCATATGTTCCATTGGCTTGTTCTGAGTTTTAGTTGGTAGACTGTCTACAGCTTCCCAGTTCGTGAATAAGTTTACATGACCCGCTATGTTAAGAGTGCCTGCTCCTTGATTGTTCATTGGTTAGATTAATGGCAGAGTTAAGGAGAAAACTGAAAGCAGAGGGATAGGTCTGACATTCTGGCAAGTCACAATCACATGAGTCAGGCTCATAAATGTTCTCTTAGAGCCCCCCCAAATCATTGAATTACTATGTTTAGTGTTCCTAAACGAAACTGAAAGAGTTCATCATTACATTAGGTTTATATCATCAAAGAAACTTGATTTTAACATCTATTCTCTTTGCTTTTATCTAGAAAATCACATACATGTAAAATATGCTTTTTTACAGAAAAATTCCAATTCTACATTTTTTTCCCTATTTCTCTGAACTCCAAGTCAATGCAACTATGTTTAAACTTAGAGTCTTTGAAATCACTTCTGTGTTCCAAACTGAGTATTGAAGGTATCTGTGGATCACTCCTTAATCCCATCCAATCCTCAAACCAGCTGATGGTTTTGTGTTGTTATTTTACCCCAACCAGGTCATATCTTTCCTTTGCTTAAACCATTTCAATGATTTCCAATTACATTTGCAATAAAATAAAAACTCCTTACTTTGGCCTACAAGGCACAGCACTGGTTCCTGTCTGCCCACCAGTCTCATTCTCTCTCCTCTTTCCCATGTCACTGTCACCCTGATCACATTTGAACATGAAAAGCACTTTCAAGGCCTAGGACTTTAATTCTCACTGCTCCCTCTGCTTAAAGTACTCCTACAGACCCTTCTCATTATTTAGACCGAGCTTGAATGCCAGTTTCTCATGTGTGCCTTTCCTTCATCCTACCTAAGGAAGATGGCAGATTTTCTCTTTCCCCATTGTCAAAAAACAATTGCACAGGTTGAAAAGGCAAGAAAGCCTTATTTAAGACTAGTCCAATAGGGGAGAAGATTGAACTTAATGCCACAGACACAAAAAGCTGGAGAGTTTCAGCGCTGAAATGAGCTTGTAGAAAAGTACTAGAGGTCATTGGAGGGGAGGTTGTCATCTGTGCTTGCTAATTGGCAAAATCAGGTTCCTATCTTCCCACAGAGACCCATGATAGAGGCCCTATTATTCTTGATGCCTACATTTCAAAGGAATGCCCCAAGTCCCTGCGAAAGACACTACTAAATAGTGGAATAGGCAAGAGGCTGGAGGAAGAGTTACATGGTAAAGGGATAGAGGAGATATTTATAATAACAAGTTTTCTAAAGTAAATAAGAAAATGAGGATGGTGGATTTAAAGTCAGGAAGAAACCAGTCTAAAGTTTAGTTAGACTGAGGGAAAAGCTGTGGCTATATTGGTCTCCCTTATTCTATATTATAGCACTCCTGTCATTTCCTTTATAACATTTATTAAAAAATAGTTATTCTGTAATTAGTTCATTGCATTTATATTTCTGTCTACTGCATTAGAAGATAGGAGGCATGGGAACAGGCACCTAATTTTCTATTTTCTTCCTCTCTACAACAGTGCCTAAAACATAGTTTGCTCTAAAAAAAAAATATTAACTGAGTGAATTAGTGAATCAACATAGGTGCAGAGGTAAGTGGAGTCTTGGGGAGGCATTCTGAGCATGCTGATGATGTCTACAACTGGGTCAGTGACTCCATTTCTTACCCTGTAAGTTCCTGTGGACACACATGGTATGAAAACATTAAAGATGTGAACTGTAGACTACTCATTGAAAGCTTCCTTAAATGAAAGGCAATGAAGAAGAATTAAACCATATTCAGTAAGAAGAATAAAAGAACATCATATTTAATTAGTTCATATCGTTCCTTTGTGTACTCCTCCATATTCTTCCATGGCAGATTTGCTGTTGAAGCAAGAACTTGTACTTTGTTTCCATTTTTACTTTTCTTTCTCTTTTATTTTTCTTATTTTTTTCTTTTTCTTTTTTTTTTTTTTTTTTGTATTTGTGGTAAACATGCGCCCATTCCAAGACTCAGAGAATATTAACATAATCAAATACAGTGAAGAAAGTTTCACTCCAAAGAGACATAATGTCAGAGGTAAGACCCCTGAAAAACTTGGGCACATTCCAGATTCATGAAATCACCAAGGAACCAATGTGACTTTCATAATTAAACTAACTAAATTACAACATCTAAGTTGTAATATATTCATTTTATGCAAATGCATCAGTAAGGAGCAAAATGCTACAGTACTGGAAAATCATGTTTTTCATGAAAAACAAGGATGACTCATTAGGCATGCATCCCACAAAGAAGTCTGTTTTGTATCCAGAGAGCCAGGAAAATATAGATCAAATCCCATTTCTTAAAAATTTATTTTATTAGATACACTGGTTCTGAATGACTGGCTCTTAAAATCTGAAATAATCAATCAGAAAATGATGACATTCTTTGCTTAAGGTTAATTGTACTCTCAAATACCTTTAAAAGACCATGATTTTATGGCAATGAGGTAAAGTTAATGTTCAAAAATTTAGATCACTTACAGTGGAGGCTTTAACTAGAAATATAATGCCAGTAAAGAATAAGATGTTCTTTTAAATTAAATAACTCTCATGCAGCATACTTTGCTTCCTTAAACAAATAGCACAAATTTTAAGATTTCAAAATCATTGATGTTTTAAAAAAACAGACAGCTTAGAGTCATGTAGTTATTTCAGGATATACAAAGTGGTTTATTTCAAATGGAAAATGTACAAAATTTTCTGAGGTATATTCAATTATGTTTTTGACCTATAAAGATTTTTTCCCCTAAATATCCAAACACTTACCAAATTTCTGGCTATTCTGGATTTTTATTTATTTTTCTTGCTAATGGATGTCTCACTATCTTTCTTAACTTGGGGAACCATTAGGATGTAAATTTTTTGTTTATGTTCTTATCAGAATAAAAAACCCACCATCATTGAGACATATAAAAATATGAAGGATAGGGATCCTAAATTTACACCCTGGGCATGGGGTGTAAATTTACTTGTTTTGCAGGATATCCTTAAGACATGGTATGAAGGAGTTGAGCTGAATGGCTGGAATATTGGGAAGTTGGGCAGCAGCGTTGTAGAAATCAAAGTAGGCAACTGACATAGATGAAATAGGGTAAGGGTGGTTGTACAAGACAGGGTACAGAGGTACACACCTGCTCAGAGGCACTGACAATGAAGTCAAGATTCTTTTCTTCATTCAACAAAGCACTCTGAAAGGCACCAAGTTCTTTGTGTATGTTCTGTCCCTGGATAATTTCCATAGATTAAATTAGGTTTTATGCTAGTAACCCAAAAGCCTGGATCTCCTTCGTTCCAGTCTAGCCTGGATAACTTTTTACTTGCTATCAACTGTTGGGCATCTCTCACACTTTTCAAAGGATTCTGATGAAACTTTGACTTCTTTCAACTCTGCTACTTTCCAAGCTGCATCCATCCTTCCTCCCACCACCACATCTTTCCATCTCCAAATTCTGAAAACTTTCTCAAGCCTGAGAGTTTTCCTAGATTTCTTATTCTCTTTGTCAATGTTTACATTCATGCCTTCTGAGCACTGAGCAAAGTTAATGGCTAAAAATACCTTGTATCTGCCTTCTTCTCTCCATCCCTGTTGTCCTTATTTTGATCCAAATGTGCAACATTGCTTACTGGGATTATTTAAACAACTTCCTAAATCTGTGCCTTACAGAAATTCATTTCCCACACAAAAATGCCCTCAAAATACCAATTAGATAATGCTACTTTCTTGCTTACAACACTGCAATTGTACTTTGAGAAATATCCAAACTCCTCACTATGGTTTCTGGGACTGTCTACCTTTGTCTCAACACATGCATGCTCTCCTCACTCACTGCATTCACACTCACTGGCCTTTAATTACACCAAAACACCAAATCTTCCCTGATTCAGAGCCTCTGCACACAATCTTTCTTCTCCCAAGATACCCCAGCATCCCACACACTTTGAATAGTTCTTTCTCTTTCTTCAAATCTCAGCTTAATTATCCTTAGAGAGATTTAACTTCATTTTCTACCCTTCAAGGTTTAGCTGGCAGAAAGCATTTTTATCTCTCCCAGAGATAGGAAGGAGCTGCCTGAAACCACCTGGAAGTGAAACTTCTTAACTGTTGGTGCTAGCTGCTTGAAACCATAGGAACACAATTCCTTCTATGGGAGCACACTCTGCTCCATCCCTCCTTGAAGTTGCTTGAAGCAGAACCACTTGGGAGCACAGGCAGGCCCAACTTCACTGGGAAGTCTTCTCTCTGGTGACTGGCAGGAAATTCTCAGTTTAGAGGCCTCTGGGCCCCAGGTTTTCAGGGAATTCAATGAAACTCTGGTGGAATGATCCTCCCTCCAGACCCCAGTGGCTCCCCAAAATTGGTCATCCTTCCTTAAAGGGTTCGCTGTCAGGAAGTCTTTTTATGATTAACCAGTTTAGGCAGGAGCTGCCTGAAACCTCCTAGAAGTGAAACTCTACAAAGAAAGTCCCTTTTTTTGCTCTTTTCAGTTTCTGTCTCTTTTTCTTAAAATGATAGATATCTTTATAATTTGAAACAATTCAGTGTTTTTCTTTCTTTTTCTTCTTTTGTTGTTGTTGTTGTTGGATGCTTTGTAGAATGGGATTTACATTCAAGATCAGAAATCTTATTGGTCTTGTTCATTATTTGTCTTCAGTACCTGGCATAGGGTCTGGCAGATAGCAGGTGATCCATACATATTCTATTAGTAAATGACTAAATGACTCTTAGGGACATAGAGCCAGCTGTAGGACATGTCCCTGTCCTTAAGCTCTTATTGCTGGGTTAGAGAGGAACTCCCACCTGCAGGAAAGGCCTATCCATACTTCACAGATGCTGTATGGAGGTTTACATAAATCTCTGAGGATACTAAAGTCACCCAAATTCTGCAGAGTGTGGGAGCACATGGAAAAGTGTGCAGAAACAAGGAATGTTTCACCAACTCACTGATATTTTAACAGAGAAGAAAATGCTCTGTGACTAAGAAGAGCCTGAATGATTCCCTGCCTTGCCCATCTACATACCTTCCCTTGCACTGGAAATATGTTTAGGGAATGGGACCTGTAGGGTTGGACACCCAGGCAAGCTGCAATAGATCTGATCTCTCTTCCATAATTCTTCTCTAATCCTCTATGTCATTAGAAAACTTTCTAATGAGTAAATAAGAGTTATTTCTAATTTAATTTATTTCCTTCTGAAAACTTCACATTTGGTTATCTTTCCTGTCTCAGAAAGAACATTCTTTCAAATGTGTTTTAGGTCAAGGAATTGTGGACTTATGTATTTTCTTCTAGTTTGAAGTGAGACATAGAACTCAATCTCTTTTCTTAACACTTTCTCTTTCTCTCTCCCTCTGCTAATATATTTTATAAACATTAGCATTTGGTGTGACGACTCGTGTAGAATCTTTCTCACTAGTCCAATTGCCTGCACACTTTCCCCAAACAGTGTGAAAATACACTAGAGATCTTCCTCCCACTTTAAATATATTGGCATCTCTTTCTAAACCTTTTAATTCCATTTGGCATTAAGTTCAAGTACCTGATTATTCAAAAATTATCCTTGAGATTTATTCACAGTTTTTGGTTCTTGCTACTCTACTTCTAATTCTCTCCTTTTTGGTCAGGAAATTAACAAGTCTTCTGTACCAGCCTGAGAAGAAAACATGAAGATAAGCTGACTGCATTGTAGCTGAGTACTCTGGAGAGATCAAGTCAGGTCTAGAACTTTCAGGTCAGAAATTGCAGTCAGGGACCCAAGGGACCTGTTTTTTCCCCACATTTTTTAATTGAAGTATTATAGTCATATAGAATGGTCGGACTCATTGTTACATATTTGTATGTGCACTCAATGCCCAAGGGGCCTTTTTAAACAAAAAGGTCATGACAAATTTCCTAGCCTTTGAGAAATTATTTCAAACTCCAGAAAATAGTCAAATGGGTTTTAATTTCTGTTTTCGAGACCTTAGATGGTATAACATTTTTGTAGTAAAAGTTAGATCTCATAAACTCAGGTATGCAAGAAGTTCCACATTATTTATTTTAAAAGCATAGTTCTAAGTCTCCATTCAGCTAAAGGTGGAAAAAGTCATCCTCAACCACTTTGTCTCCACCTTCCTATGTGTGTAAATAACACTTATGTGATTTAAAGGTGTGGTATCACTGAGTAGACCTTCTTGGTCACTACTCAGGCTGGGCCTAAAGACTTCAGAGCATTTCTCAGTCTGAGGACTCACTTTTCCCTACATGTGGCCACTCAAGGCTGGGCTTCCTCTGACCTTCACCTCCAGGACAACTATCCTGTGTTTTCAAAAGAAAAGACAAGCCATTGACTACAGGCATTTGTTTTTTTCTCATGAGCCAAATTATATAGAGAGATAATTACAAAGTTTTCTTTTGTGTTTGAGGTGTGAGAGAACCCAGAGAGATAAAAATAATTATCTTAACACGTTAGTGTTGGTATGACTAGAATAGACTAAGCTTATGGAAATATAACTGGCCCATTCTTGAAACTGTGATGAAGTGAATGGTGCTTGCTTTGATGTTTATTTACTCACTATTTGAGAAAATATTTGTAGAGTGGCTACTATGGACTGGACAGTGTTGAACTTTTAAGATAAAGGATGTATTCTTGTGTTGAACAAAGTAAGATGTTCCCCATTAGCTTTTCATCAGGGAAAAGACAGTAAAGATCTGCTATGGTATGACACAATGTGATAAATGCTGTGGGACAAAGAGTAGGATAAGGAGTAGGGGTGATAGGCCTTGTTTTCACTATTTAAAGCATTACCTTCAACTTTGCTGATTATAATGTTATGGTTTAGATATGAGGTATCTGCCAGAAATTCATGTATGAGACAATGCAAGAAAAGTCCAGAGGTGAAGTGATTAGATGATGAGAGTTGCAAACAATTCAGTGGATTAATCCCCTGATAGGGATTAACTGGGTGATAATTATAGGCAGGTAGGGTATGACTAGAGGAGATGGATTACCTGGGGTGTGCTTTAAGGTCTATATTTTGTCTGTGGTAAGGGTAACTCTTTTTTCTTATTCCTGGTGCCACGCCCTGATCTGCTTTCTTCCACCAAGCCCTTCCACCCTGATGTTCTGCCTCACCTTGTGCACAGAGCAAGGGAGTTGGTTATCTATGGACTGAGATCACTGTAACCCTAAGCCCTAAATAAACTTCCTCCTCTAATTGTTCTTGTCAGGTCTTTTGGTCACACAGCAATGAAAAAGCTGACTAAAACACAATAGAAATTGCCTCTCTTTCTCCTTTCCAGACAAGCTTTAGCATGCTTTGAGCCCTCTAAAGCCTGATGGGAAGAATTTAGGGCTTCTCTGGAATTATAAATTGATAGATTAAAGGAGACCTGAGCTAAATTATTTTTCAGAATGTTTACAAGATAAAAAAAATATATATATCCAAGTAGAAACCTGAGGAACCAAAGGGAGATTCTGCAAGGGATACACTAATTATTAATTATTATATTTTGTAATTAGTCTTCAGAGTTTAAAAAGAAGTCATATTCTTTTATGCATCATGTTCACTTTTTTTCTGCCCAACTGTTTTGTTTTTTTTAAACGTTTATTTATTTTGCTTTAGTTGTACACAATGCCTTTATTTTTACGTGGTGCTAGGGATCGAACTGGGCCATGCACCATGCTAGGAGAGCGCTCTACCGCTGAGCCACAACCCTAGCCCCCAACTGTTTTTTATTATATTCTTTAATTAGTAAAGAGTTTATTCTAGATACAGCAGATCCCAGGTATCTGCCTGCAATGACCTCTTCAAAAAACTTCAGAAGAGGAGAAGGGTGATATTCTGAGAATGAACAAAGGAACAAGTGTTGTGTCTTTCAGTGTAGATTAAGTGACCAAAATAAGCTTCTGGGGGAAGCTTGTGATCAAGGGATCACTTTAGTGATACTTGGTGGGATGGAGGACTAAGCATAGTGGCCAGGGCAGTCCAATGTTCTGAATAATTGGGAGGGCTGATTCATGTAATGAGAGACCAGCTTCTTCCATCATGGGTCCTGAAGAGAGCATATAATATCTGGTACAAGTTGACAGCAGGAAACTGGACATCAAAGCCAGCACAGTCCTTCTTATTACATAAAGTATGATATAAACATCTATTTTCAAAAAGCAAGGTTTTTATGAACCAATATTTAAATGTCATATGTCACTAGCTCTTTCCCTACATGGTGTAACATATATTTAGCTGTATTTTTCCGGCTCTTGCTTCAATTTTTTTTTTTATTGTAAGTTGTTATATATGACAGTAGAATGCATTACAACTCATATTACACATGTTGAGCACAATTCTACATATCTCTGATTGTACACAAAGTATATTCACACCATCTGTGTCTTCATACATGTACTTAGGGTAATGATGTCCATCTCATTCTACTTTCTTTTTTACCCCCATGTCCCTTCCCTTCCTTTCCCTCCCCATTGTTCTTTCTAGAGTTCATCTAATCTTCTTATGCTCCCCGTCCCAACCCTACTATGAATCATTCTCCTTATATCAGAGAAAACATTCAGTATTTGTTTTTTGGGGATTGGCTAACTTCACTTAGCATTATATTCTCCAACTTCATCCATTTACCTGCGAGTGCCATTATTTTATTCTCTTTTACTGCTAAGTAATATTTCATTGTGTTTTTCTTTATCCATTTATCAACTGAAGGGCATCTAGTTTGGTTACACAGTTTAGTTATTGTGAATTCTTGCTTCAATCTTTAATTCCATGTTTCTTAAAGAGAGTTTGGTTTCTATTTGGTTTTCCTCCTTTACCCTGATTCTTTCATAAAACATTATTATTGACGGTTGACTTTTTCTATTTATCTTTATATATCAATGGATCAATCAATACCTGACGATTTAAGATAAGTAATGCTAGTTGCTTTCACAACTCAACTCTAAATTTGAAATTTTTGTGTAATAATTGTTTATTTTCCACAAGCTTAACAGTTCTACATTGGTATTTATGGTATGCAAAAAGTTTCTTCCATGTGGTAATTCAGGGACCTAGGCTTCTTCCAAGTGTGGCTTTGACATTCCCTGGGGGCTCTTAAGTCAAAAGGAAAAGATTTGGAGAATTAACATTTGCTACCTACATCCACTGGGAGAATTAATCCTGTGCTTTGTGAATGGGAAGTCTGGGAAATGTAGTTTCTGGGTGAGTCAATAACTTACAGCACTGAATCTTCCATATGGAAGGAAAATATAAAATTTTGTTGGGCACTAGTCATCTGTGCCACATTGTCCAATAGTGTATTCCCTTACTCCAATGTAACTTTACCATAGCAAGTTTTCCATTGTTTCTTTCATATCAGCAATCCATTATTTATCATCAGTCCCCCAATAACTTGATATTATGTTTTATTTATCTCTCATATAATTTATTTACAGAAATTATGAGTATTTTGCTTTTATTCACATTTAAAGGTATGGCAAGGAATTGTAGGCAGTTGGGTAGGTTTTGCTTTGGTAGAGATAGAGATGAAGTGTTCACTTCTAATGAATTATATATTGTGTACATCAGGCCAATTTTAGCTCATTTTCTCTGGGTAAAATAGGCCAAGTGGGTAAGACCACACATTGCTGAGATGTTCTCTTCTCCAAAAATATCTCTGCTGTTTCTTTGTGCTGTCTACCAGTTATATGGGCACTTACTCTAAAATATGAATCTGTACCCATGGGAATATTATGTTTTTATGTGTTTTACCAGGAAGTGACTGAATGATGTGAAGTATCACATGTTCATTTTGGTGAAATGTGTATTATCATTGATTTATTTTTATGAGTTATAGTTTATTAGATTGAAATTCTAAGAAAATTTAAATATAAAATGTAAGATCAAATACAAAATGAATAACATTTGCAGTCATTCTCTTCAGATGTGATTAGACAAAAGGAAAGACAAATATTTCACAAATGACAACATCATATTTTTATCTGGTTTCAGACGTCTCATCTTGCTAAATGAAAAAAAAAGGAATAATTCAGTCTCTTTTCCATTCTTAGAGAATACGATTGCACCATATTTTTCCTTTAAATACCATCAGTACAGCTGAATATCCATACATCAATGTGTTCTTTCAAAGTTGCTAGTCATTTTCTAACTTCCTAAAATATTTTATTTCCAAATTATATGGATGCCTACATATTACCAAATCATTTAGAAAGCTGCAAAGTACAATGCAAAAAAGTGAACAGTCCCTTCCATCCTCTGTCAAAATTAAATAAGAAAGACATCAAGCTCATCTTAATTTGACATTCATCAAGACATTTGTGTGTCTTCCTAAAAAGCATTGCTACTTCACAGTCCCCAAGCATGGCTAAACACATGCAATTTATGGTTAAGATCACCTTCCTAATGGCATTTTAGATTTCCCAGAGTTAATATAGAAGATCATGTAGCACCTCCACTTTTTCTGAATTGGTGATCCAGTCCTGGATGGCAAACAAACAGATGAGTGCTTTGAGGGTGTGTTTTTATATTTCTTGATGTCAGCACTTAAGTAGTCCTGGCTGTATCTCCTCCATTGCTAGTGCAGTGAGTTTGATGAGCTTGGATCTAGTGGGATGGCTACTGTCAGGGGAACAGTTCGGCTGTGTGAAATTACATAAAATAAAACCTGTTTTGGCAATAGCAAGGAATGCAATTGCTCAACAGTGAGCTTGCCTAAGCCTGAACAGAAGGAAGAAAAATAGAGCAGACTGCTTCACAGATGATGATAAGCAACAGTTAGACCCAAAGACGGGTGGCTTGATCCGAGGAGAATTAAAGAAGCCATTTGCATCAGATGCTGGAATGGATAAGCTACACTTGCAATCAGTGAATGTCATTGGAAGCTGCTTTAAATAATGTGATGCAACACATATATTTTATGTATTTGCAAAGCCAGATGGGATAAGAAATAAGATTTTTAGAGGGAGAAAATTGGGAAGAAGCACATTTATAGATGTCACTTTGAACTGATGCATTATGGAGAAGTAAGCTAATAGGCTTAGGGAAGAAAGAATCATAATAATTTCCTTAGGACTTCATAGTTTATGTGCATCTTATTGTCTGTAGTAAAGCAGAACACACTTCCCAACCTTGCCATCTCATGCTGAGAGAATTGAAGTGTGTGTGTGTGTGTGTGTGTGTGTATTTGTGTGTCTATCTCTGGATATAGATATTGTTACAGATATATGCCAGAACTGAACTTCTTGTATCACTCTTTTTGTATGTATTTGTGGTACTTGGAATTGAACTCACACATGCTAGGTAAGCACTCTAATCCTGAGCTACATCTGCAGCCATTTTTAAGTTTTGAGATAGGATTTCAGTAAAGTGTCCAGGCTGTCTTGGAATTCATGATCTTATTGTCTCAGTCTCCCAAGTAGATAGCACTACAGGTGTGTGTCACCACAAGGGGCCCTTGCTTGCATCACCATATTTCATTTACTTTTGAATTTAAGTATGTTGAATTAACTTGCAGAATTCCAAGTTGTTTTAAAAATAAACATCCTACTTAGAAATGATTTGGGCCTTATAAAAGAGTTGTAAACATAGGACAGTGTTTCTATATATCCTTTACCCAGTTTTTCATAATGTGAACTTCTTACATAACTTTGATATATTTATCAAAACAATGATACTTTTGCTTTCATTGAGATTTGTATATTCCTTCCACTAATGTTCTTTCTCTGGACATCCAGATACCACACTGCATTTTGTCACCATGTCACCTTAGTCTTCTGTGATCTGTGACCATTATTTGCTCTTTCCTTGTCTTTCATGACCTTGATGGTTTTGAAGAGTACTGGTCAATTATTTTGTGGATTGTACATCAGTTTGCATTTGCATCACATTTTCTCATGGATGGACAGATGTTATGAAATTTGGTAAAGAATACCAAGAGGTGATCTGTCCTGAATATCACATCATACAGGGAACATATGCTATCGGAATGCTTTATTACTTGGTTAAGGTGATGACTGCCAGGTCTCTCTACCATACGGTAATTTAAAATTAATTTTAAAATCTGTGTATCTTTTATCTAGGACTTGCATATAGGAAGAGTAATTACTATTATTGAGCTACCTTGAATTTTAGTAATGTTATATGAATAGGAAGAGATCAATTTTAATGATGTTGACAAAATCACATTATGTGGAGAAAATATCTTTGACCCCTGAAAAAAGAAATAATAGAACATGCAGATAATCCCTAGATTAGCATTTTAAAAATCTTACATAGAAAATATCTTGTTGGCACATAAAACGTTGTCTGTATATACCAATATTAGGAAATGGAAAATGGATCCTTTCTCTATTACTCTCTTCACTTCACTTTGGCTCTTTTAAAGCAAATTGGCCATTTAAGCAGCTCATTTGGGCACAGGTAAATGAGCTGTTCAAACAGCTGATAGCATTTGTCTTTTAATCTATTACTTACATTGGTGTGTGGACACAGACTCATTTATATAGTCTCTTGGGACTTTAAAGAGAAAAGCAAGGATGTTGTATATGTGCAGAGATCACATTCGTCAGATTGACAAGATGAAAACAGGAGAGAAAAGTAAAATTATATGCAGGAGCCCTGTTTGGGGAGATGGCTTGAAATGCGGTTGACTATGAGCCGTGGAGATTTGGGCATTGTCGCCTTCCGTAGTCTCACGGGACTTGTCCCAGGATCTCGAGTGACTTGGCTGAAATTGCTGATCGGGTCAGCGCCATTTTGGTGGTGTGTATGTGTGGCGTGTGTTAGTCGTTGTTAGAACCAGAGAGAAAAGTTATCAGAATAAAAAGCTGTTCGTTTCCAGTTTGCCTCTGAACTTCTTCCCGCGGCTCCGTTGCTCCAAGCACTTCAGGCAGCTACAATTATAACCATCTCTGGGATTCTAATGTCATAGAATGTTACCCTGCGCAGTGCTGTAAACACTTCTATGATTCTATCATCATAAATGTTGGATACTAGAATAATCTATGATTCTAACATCAATGAGATATTGGCAAAGAATAGGTAAATTACAATGATGCATAGGTTCACTTCATTCATAAAGTCAAAGGTACAAGCAGTTCTGTAATGATGGTGAGGTTGGGAAAAGCCATTTGAAAAGTGGTTTGGGGCAGCTTCCAGCTTCCGCTTTCTTTCATTCTAAGCCTATTATGGTAAAGGTAATCAAGGCTTCAGCTGTGGGCTCATTTGAAGGGGATTTGTTGACATATCAAAAGACTTCAGAACGAAACAAAAACATCTTCATAATATGTACCAGAATAAACATATATTTGGGGGCAAAGTGAAATGAATTAAGTGAAATAGTTAAAAAACATCTGATTACTTTTTCATTTATCCAAAAATATCAGGTAGTGTCAACCTCCACCAACCAGTACCTGACAGTTAAGGGTCCACTTTAACAGGGCAGCACCCTAGATGCTCCCTGTTCTCCAAGGAAGTTGTTCCCTCCGTCAGAGGCACAGGAGCAAGGAGAAAGACAAGGAAGGCCTATCATCCAAGGCCTAGACAGAGTGTGAGTAAAATGCCATCTTGTATTTCAGCAGTCATTTTAAGGCATTAAAAATATTCTGTACAAACAATATTTCATTACTTATCCTTTTATCTTCTGGATCAGAGAGAGTTCTAATGTGGAAATTGCAAAAATAATTATTAGCTATATATTGCCATATATATAATATATATTACAAAGTAATAATAAATAAATATGTATATATGTATGTATACACACACACACACACACACACACACACACAGAGAGATTAAATTTTCTTCCAATTTTGCTTCTTTCCTTCCAAGAACTAGAAACATGAGGACTTAGATGAAAGACTTGTCTCCAGCTTCCATGCTACTCTCTCAGTGCCCTCCTTTAAAGTCCCTTGGAGAGGATCTCTGGGGACCTTTGAAAGGCTCAGGACTTTGCTAATTGCAGAAGATGATAAACAGTAACCAAACTGCTGGTGAGAACAGCATCTACCCTGCTTTCATGTCTAACACATTGTGCATTTAAGAGAGAAAAGAGTACATTTGAGAATATATATAAAAAAAAAACAAAGAGCTATTTTGCTAAAATAATAACAAGGTAGAGAAAACACTGGCAATAAACCTCACGTTGTTGATTGTGCCTCAAAGGTTTGCCAAGATGGGAGAAGGAGTAGCATTTAAGGAGAGATGACAGATGTCTGAATAGGAGGCCATGCTTATCTGCATGGGAATTGATAGATGATGAAGCAGATCAAGGAGCCAGGCAAGAATCCTGGTTCCTTTAGTTCTGGTATCAGGCTCCTTAGCAGCAGATATTGCTCTAGGGATCAAAGCCTGGGAAGGAGAGGATGAAAATAGCCCCTGTCTGTCAGCTGCTAAGAACAAAGGTAAGACATGACCTCCAGGATTATTTAGGAAGGATTTGAGAGGCTTGGAAGTTTTTATCAAGCAAATAAGAGGATAACTAAAGAAATAATATTTTTATCAATATTATTGTGACCCTATTTTACTGCCTGTAACCTGAACAAATGTAGGGTATATGAAGTTAAGTGCAATCTTGAATACTGTATTATATTCATGAACAATGCAGATTCTATTTTATCTATTTAAAGTTAAAGACTGGAATTCAATTCACAAAGATGCATGAAACAATAACTAAATCTGGGCTTTAAGCCTTGAGAGAAAAGCAACAAATAATAATACAGAGACCTGGGAATTTTAAAATTATAGATATAAATTTATATGACCCAGATTTTCTTGTTGCCTCCAAATTAGAATGATATTTTTTTTGTTTGGTAAATTGGTTTTAATAATTATGGATGGAAGGAAGGAAGTCAGACCAAATCTGCTGTTTGACTCAATTAGTTTTGGAATATCTCAAATATACTTTATCAGATTTGACAGTTAAGTCAAATTATGCAAACCACGTTTTCGTCAAAAAGGCCCCAGATGTATGATTTTATTATCCCAGCAGTAAATGTCCCAGTTTGAATATATACAATAGTGGAAGAGTAGTCAGGAAAACATGTACAGAGACTAGTGTGAGAGAAAAAAATCCTAAAACTTTAAACTGTCCACTGTTTCTTTCATATTCCTAGAAGAATGAAACCTGGAGCAGAAGACCATCATTTTAGCAGAATTTGCATAATCTGGGATCAGCTCTTGAGTAGAGAATGGTGAGCTAAATGCTGTGTATAATAAATGGAGGTGGTCTAAGAGGTGGAAGAGTCTTCCAGAAGGTAGGAAATTGAACAATATCTAGTTGTATATAGTAAAATGAAAAAAAGAAAATGCTAAATTAAATAAAACAAAAGGTCCTGGTGCTCCAAACCTGTAATGCTAGACATGATTACCTTCAGTGTGTGGGTTAGGATAAATCAGAGAAAGCCCCTAAATTCTATACTTGGACCTTCACAGAGCAGAAAGATGAGAATAGCTGTTAAGATTTAAGTATTTCAATCCATTGAAAATTGAAGTAATTCAGAGCCAGAAGTAGCCGTGAAGATTTAGTTCCCAGAAAATTTCCAGAAACATGGGAAGGATATGAAATTTTACTTTTATTTTGTGTAAACCTTGAAGGACAGGACAGATACTGCTGCCATTTTGGTCTTTCAAGTGCGTATTATTGGTAGTCCTGGAGCCAGCAGGTGAGAGGGTAGCTGTTTGGTCCTATAGCTAATCATTTAACTGCATGTTGATGATAGCAAGAATTTAGTCCGGGATCACAGCTTAAATTACTTCCTGAGTATACATAACTCAGAATATTCTCTTAAAAATATATCAGCCCCAGAAAAGCAAAGGAACAGTAACAGCATGCCTCCAATGACTGCTGAAGGAAATCTAGGGTGACTGGATTCACATGACATTTAATTGTCCTTTCAAAGAGCAACTAGTTTCCTTGATCATGAAGACAAATGAGATCAACCACACCACCATGTATTATTTATATTTCAAGTTTTTTCTTTTTTTAGAGCAAGCCACGTGGACCTATTAAAACTGGAATTTAAACAAAACTGCAGGAAAGTAATTATCTTAAGTTGAATTGCTTAAGAAGGAAATTTCAGTTGGATATGAAGGTGGGAGGGTTTATGAGTAGAGCCATAGAAAGATTCTGCACCATACAAATGAATCATGCAGCTGCCACCTCGATTATGTATCAAATTTACAAATTCTAGCAAAGTTAAGGATAAAAATTAAGCATTAATCTGAAGAAAGAGATCTTTAAATTATCTTTCAGACTGTGAGTTTAATTGAACTCCCATTTATTTCAGCCTAATGATAGCAGGTTTGCTTGGTGACATCACCATTCTTTGAAATCCATTTTATTCTTATGCACTCTTCATCTTTAGAAAGCATTCCCAACAACAAGTAATGCTCACCTGTGAGTTGGAATGCATCATAGTCCCACCTGGAGGTCAGGCTCACTGACAGCTGGGAGAATGGAGAAGGATGTATGTTTGATATTCATGCAGTGTCTTGAAGAAACAAAGTGTATACAGTCAAGTTGTTATCATAATTATCTTCATTTATTTGTCAAGTGCCAAGGAATACAGTTGACAAAGCAAAAAGAGACAGATCAAGACAATATGACTGTCTCATAGATGTTATTGCTTCAGGAAAATGAAGTTCTTATGCATTTTTGAGGCAGATTATACAGCAGGTGAGTATTCTTGTTCACCAGCTGGGTATTACATGAAGTTATTTATTTATATAAATAAATGTATCTGTAATTATATTTGCACACAAAGCTTCCCTCCATTGAAATCACTGATTGCCTCTATCAGTTCAATATAAAATACAGTGGATTTTATCTCTTCAGTGAGGATGTGTAGTCGCCTGAATCGATGGCCGCTTGGAGCAAAGAAGCCGCGGGAAGAAGTTTAGAGACGAACTGGAAACAAACAGCTCTTTATTCTGATAACTTTTCTCTCTGGCTCTAACTACACCCCGACATGCCGTCCACGCTCCTCTAACCTCCAAAATGGCGCAGACCTCATCCGCAATCTCGCTCAAGTCCCTCGAGATCTCTGGCCAAGTCTCGCAAGATCCCGGGCCAAGTCCCGTGAGACTACGGAAGGCGCCAATGCCCAAACATGTCCAAAGCCAAAGCCCGTAGTCCACCGTAATTTAAGCCATCTCCCCAAATAGGGCTCCTGCAAGGATGCATCGTATAAAAACTCCCAGAATCACAAAAATATTATCTATTCACTCCTGGCTTGTCTGGAAATCATATTTCCATCAAGGTACACACACTCTCTATGAGAATTGTTTCTTACAATGTTGCTAAGACTTTCTTTCCTCACTTATATTTATCCTGGCTAGAACATCCACTGAAACAGGAACACAAATTCTATCTGAATTTATTTAAACAGAGATATAGCAATATGTGCCTAGCACTATTATAGATACTAACTCATCTAAACCTTTATAGAGATATGCTAGTATTACCTTTATTTTACAGATGAGAAAACTGAGGCTAAACTCCTGTAAATTTACCAAGGAATCTGGCTCCAAAGTTCATATGCTCTACCCATAGGCAAGGTTCTTCTGTATGGAGCACAAACAAAGTTTCTCATCAAATATATGCCAATTTTTTCTTTCAAAATTATGCTTTCTCATAAAGAGCTACCTGTTTCTTTGATTTCTTGCCTTTATTTTTTACTTCTATTAATAAAGCTAACTTTTAGGTGTTCGAAGACGTGGCGCAGTTTGTATCATTGCATTAGCATTATTACGTGTGTGTAGCAAAAGGCCACACTGCCACTTCCTGGTCCCAGCTCAGGACTGTCTGGTAACCCAGTCTTTCAACATGTGGAGTTCAAAGTGTGCCTTTTCAAAATGATAGGTCACTGCATGTTTTGGACCTGGGTCACTCTACAGTAGTCACAACCTTGAAGGCTAAAGCAATAAGTGCCAAACATTTTATTATAGGTGGTGGTTGGGGCTAGCAAAGTGCTACCTTTTCTTAGATGTACCACTGACTCCCATTTGTGCACAGGGACTGTTTTCCTTTGTGTAATCCCATTGTGGAAATTATTTCAAGTAGGTTGTTTTATCCTTGAAAAATGTTGCTCTGAAGCCCTTTGCCTCGCAGATGTAAGGTACGTGTTTCCAGTAGGTCGTACTCATCTGCTTCCTCTGCACTTCTCTCATCTTCTTTCTCTCCCTTTTCTCTTCACAGTGATTTGTTTATTTGTGAGCACAGAATTTATATTTATATTGATTCAGGAAAAGTATTGACATTATCTTAATCTGTTGAATTTTCCCAATTGAATGTTAAGTTGCTTTTGCAGCTAGAATTTTCCATTAAAAATTTAGGAAGCAAATTTTTAAAAATAGACAATGATTAACAGGCACTGTAGATTCATGAGTTACACAAAGCAAAGCTTACAAACCTTTGTAGGGGAAGCAGTCTCTAGTATGTGTTTGATCAATGATCAGTGGCATTTTTATTCTTCACTTACTTTTCCATTTTCAGTTTTTCCCCTCCTCATCAAGGTATTTATAGCAGAATGCATACATTGCTGACAGTGTTTTCTAGAAAGAGTTGTATTAGTGCCATTTTGACATGTTTAGCTCTCTCACCATGAATACTGCTAATCTAATGCTTTTGTCAATAGCTGGAGCGGTTTCCTTTACATGAATCTTTTACTTTTTTATTCTTTCTAAAGTACTGAATTAAAGGAATATTATAAATTGTCTCCCAGCAAATTAGTAATTCTCTAGCATATGAATAACAGTATTCTATTAAAAATACAGCCTTGGAAACTGATTCAGGTGCCTTCAGCTGGACCCAGATTTGCACCTTATTGGACCCAGAATTCTGGCTGACTCTGATATTGTTGCTCCTCTGAACACACTTTGCAAAACACCTTTTGACAGTGGTCAGTGCTGTTACCTCTACAATATCATCTCCTAAAGAAGTTCTAAAGCATGATATGTGAATTGACATGTAAATCTAGTGCCATGGGAGTGAGAGGAACAGGTTGCTTTACTACAAGATTATCTTTTGTCAGCCACCAAGAAACAACTGCATAATAGAATGTTTACCTTCTCCTGACTTTTTTTTTTTTTTTGAGGAGGGGGGGAATACCAGGAATTGAACCCAGAGGCACTCGACCACTGAGCTACATCCACAACCCTATTTTGCATTTTATTTAGAGACAGGGTCTCGCTGAGTTGCTTAGGGACCTGCTTTTGCTGAGGTTGGCTTTGAACTCATGATCCTCCTGCCTCAGCCTCCTGAGCCTGGGATTATAAATGTGCACCACCACACCTGGCTCTCCTGAATTCTTAATGAAAAGGCTACAGGATGGAGTTCAAGCAATTTAAGTACTGCTGTTTATATTGTCCCCTCCAAATATTTTATGTTGATTCTTATATATTTTGAGTATTCATCAATATCTAGTTGAAAATTTGAGTTACAATGTGTTTTTCAAAAACATAGAAAATCTTGCCTACATTTCATTGCCCCAAATCAAAACATCTTTGGCCTTCCAAAATAAAAGAGGAGTATATCCAACAGCAATTCCTGGGAATCAAAGATATACAACACAAACCTCCAAATGAATGCTTAATAAGAATTAAATTGAATCACCTGTGGATAGCACTCATAATCTATGGTGGTTAGTGTGACAGCAATGTACCACATTAAAAAAATGGAAAGGGTAAAGGAAGGACTAAAAAAAGATTGCTCTGGCTTGCTCAGAGACTTAATCAGGAGTCTTTTAACACCAATTTAGATTTTCTCCCTTTTCCCCTATTAGCATTAAATATTTTCCTAGAGTCCTCCATGGAATAGGGGTCGAAAATAATGAAATAAAATATTTGTTTTAAAAATGCACAATTAAATAAATGCAATTTAGACTTAATCAGACTTAGTCACCACAAAATATTTACAAAACAATTTCATTATTTACTAATTTCTTTAAGAAAACCTTTGGCTTACATCTAGAAACATTTGTGTCACAAAAATAAATCAAACCACTTCACAACTTAAGGAAAAACAAACAAAACTATTAAAACCAAAGGAAAAACCAAGTACCTGTCACGATTGTAGGTCCATGTCCTTCTAAACTGATAGGGATTTGGAAGAAATTAACTGGTGCTCTGTTGATGGCTGCCCCGCATGCCAAGTCTTTGTAGAGGGTCAAAACACTCAGCTATGTCTCCATCTTATATAGTTGCTGGACCTTACATAATGAATTGAATATTGTTGAAAATAACATATTGTGCAGGTCATGAATGTAAACTAGGAATTTGTGGGTGGATCAAAGCAAATCCATCATTGCTTTGGAAAAACAACTCAAAATGTAAGTTCTGCTAATGGTTGGTCACAACATCATCCTTCCTATGAGGATGATACAGTGCCACAAGCCCTCCCTTGCAGTCCTTGGGTATGAATCATCCATCTTTTGTTACTAACCAGCTCTATGATCTTGGGCAAATAATTCAACTCCCCTGTGTGAAACCAAGAGAAACTGGTGGTTGTCATGTGAAAGGAATTTCATAAATTCTGTAAAGACGCCTCCACTGCTTTATGAAAAAAAAAATGCCCTTTTATAATGGTCTCCATACATAATCGCTAGAAATTCTGAACCAGGAAAAGCCTTGAAAATCATGAGAAAGTTGCAAGGAAACTGTTCAGCTCAGTAAAATAGTTATTGTAGAAATTTGCAAAAAATTTCTTTTAAAGTTTATCACATTTCCACTGGGCCACAAAAATATTTGATCTAAGTTAAAGAAATAATACATATTGGGGAATGGTATTGGCCAAATTATATTGTTATATATTTACATATACAAATATATAATAACAAATCCCATAACTATACATAATTATAATGTACCAATAGAAAATATGGAAAAAATTTATAAAAGGTAAGAGAGAAAAAAGAAATAATATACCTACATAGTGCCCACTGTATACTTAACACTCTTCTAGGTACTTAACAAAAACTAGGTATCCACTCTGGAGAAGGTTAATTTGTTTTCTGTTTTGCTTAGCACCTAGCACTTGGGAAGATGAACTCCTAGAATGTGACTTCAGGGTTAACAAGGCTAACACATAAAATGTTAGCTCCTGCTCATTCCTGCTGGTGTTTCATAATCCACAGCAGAATTTCAGTTTTCTATTTTAAGACTTTAATCTCTGGAAACATTCAAATCCTGTCAGGATTTATTATGCACAATAACTATGTTTCTGAGAGAAGTCTCTACAGTAAAAAGAAAATGAGAAGTCTTCCTTGATGTCCAATATAGAAGAAGGGGCCAGTGATCAGTATGGGTTTCTCTAAGAACTGACCTCTTGAAATGAAAAAAAGAAGATAGTATGAGTGGGGAGGTGATACATATATAGGAACAAAAATAGGCTCAGAGACCAATTGCCTACTTTGTCACATTTCCTAAGGCCACCAGCCCATATGCAATAGTCAGAGTAACCTCCTAACTTACATTTTCCAGTTTGGCCCATTTCAAGTTTTTCCTGTTAATGAAAGAAGAGGAAAGTAATAGGGATGGCAGAAGGTAAACCAAAGCTATTAATTAACCATAAAGAGAGGTTTTTTTTTTTTTTTTTTTTTTTTTGTACCTGGGATTGAACTCAGGGGAACTTGACCACTGGGCCACATCCCCAGCCCTTTTTTGTATTTTATTAGAGACAGGGTCTCACTGCGTTGCTAAGCGCCTTGCCATTGCTGAGGCTGGCTTTGAACTCGTGATCCTCCTGCCTCAGCCTCCCAAGTGCTGGGATTACAGGCGTGTGCCACCGCACCTGGCAAGAGAGTTTTATCCTACAATGGGAATAATGTTAAAAATAATTCATTCAATACCTATGTATCAAATACATACAAGTGGGAAAGATGAGCAATAAATAAATGCAAAAATTTGTCACATATCAATAACATGGGGAAAAATAAAGGATAAGAGAGGAGGTTGAGGAGAATTGGGGTATGGTATAGTTTTTGGTGGAATTATTTTATATGGAGTGACCACAGAAGGTTCTACAATAAATTGATATTGGATCAAAGACACAAAAGAAATGAGAGATGTTGACATGCAAATGTGTGAGTGAAAAGTTTGTCATGCAGAGAGAATTGTATGTTCTGAAGCAAGTGTATGTTTGTTGTAGCCAAAAAAAAGAGCCAGTGAGAACAGAATTAACATGGTGGTAGGAAGAAATGAGATTCATAAGGCAACAAGGTCCTGAGTGACAACATTATAACAACTTTGGATTTTACTTTGAAAGTGAGGAGAAGCTTGGAGTGTATTGAAAATCAGTCTGACTGCATTGTTGGGATTAGACTGGTAGATGGGTGCAGGGAAAACAGCCAGGACCCAATGATGGTTTGGATCAAGGCAGGCAATGGAAGTGATGAGAACTGGTAAAAGTCTTCATGAATTCCTATCAATTCACAAATCATTAAAACAAACATTTATAAGCAGGTACATGAGTCATATAAAGAGTTCTATGCTGAAGAAACAACAAGCAGGACAATGTCTGCACTTGCTATCAATATACACTTTGTTTAATGGAAGCAAATGTGAAAATACACTCTTATCATTTCTTACATGATGACTGAGTTGATTATAAAGGGGAAAGACTTTTACTTAGGGCATGGGAAACATTGGGAAAGATTACCCAGAAGGAAAGATGCTTGAACTGGGTCATGAAGGAGGAGTGCAAGTTAGGCAGGAGGTAAGGGGAGACACAAAGGGCATCCCAGTCAAAGGGAGTGGCTTAGACAAAGGCAGAGTGACATGAACACATGGTATAGTCAGGGGCTGAGAATAGTCCATCCTTTAGATCAAGTCAAGCCAGGAGTAGTGGAAGATAAAGCTGGAAAAATGTGGGGTGAGAAGATGATTTGAATACTTGTATATTATGACAAGAAGTTTGTACATTTTTTGGGCAAAATTACAGGAATTCACTGAAGGATTTAGAATGCAAGGAAGTAGAATAAGCTTTATATTCTAGAAATATAAAGACTTCACTGATGGCAACTTTTCCATTCAACTTTATTACACAGTAATATTTTGTTAACAGAAATATATAGTAAAAATATTATCCTGCTTCCTTTCAAACATGATAACAAGCAATCATATGTTGATCACTTACGTATCAGGCACTGGGTGGAGAGTATTAATCACATTAATTTATCAGATATACACTAATGCCTGGTGAAGTAATAACTATTGTTATGGCTCCCTTTTCAAAAGAAGGAATCTTCTTAGTGAGTTGCAGCAGTTCACCTGAATTCACACGAAGCTAGAGATAGGTGGAGTGGACTAATTTGGAATGGGATGGGCCATTCTGGGCTTTGACCTCAGCATTACACACTGGTCTCTTAATCACTCCTGATAGTGCTTTGATATTCTTGAAAGGGCTACACAGGTGACTAGGAATAGGCCTCTTCTAAAGACTGATTACATTAAATCAAAACTCTTTATAACAGGCTGACCTAAATTATAATTTAATTTAATTATGTATATTGCAAAGAATAAAAGGAAATAAATAATGTTCCAGATGTTGGGAATGAATTCATTTAGTGTTTAGAATTAATTTACATATAAATTTGTTGATTGGCACAGTTTTCATTAGAGCTTTCTAGCATAAATTTTGATTTGCAAAGACAGGAATCCAAATCTTCATTGGCTATACCCAAGAAAACTTGCAAAGCTTTCTCAAATGTTTTATTTTTTTTTTTCTACTCATTTGCAAACTGATATATTGCTAGTCTATAGAATTTGGTTGTAGTCAGAGATATCCAGTCCCTGCTGCTCAATACAAATGAACTTTCCTGCATCAAGAAATTCAAGGAATAAAGTCCTGGGACTGGAGAGAAAAAACTAAAGGGATTGTCAGAAATTTAAGTCCTGTTGTTAAGAACTTATTAGGGGCTGAGATATAACTATAATACATTAAATTTGTTAGTAGTAATCCTTCAAATATATTCCATGTTGGCAAAAAGAAAAGAAAAAAAAGACCACACTCAAAATTCCTCATAGAATATTTAAGTCCTCTAGAAAATGTCTAGAAATGTAAAATAAAAAATGAAGTACAAATGTCTCAATGTCATAGTTTCTAAAACACAGATTAGTGAATGCAATGAATGATTTCCTGCTGAAAGATAAAATTTCTAATCTACTAGCAAAAATTTCTGTAAACAGATCTCCCAAATACATTCCTCTGAACATTAAAAAAGTAATAAAATTGGGGCTGGGGTTGTGGCTCAGCAGCAGAGCGCTCTCCTCGCACATGCGTGGCCTGGGTTCGGTCCTCAGCACCACGTAAACATAAATGCATTGCATTGTGTACAACTAAAGTAAATAAATAAATATTTTTTTAAAAAGCCTGCCTTTAAAAAAAGTAATAAAATTATTTAGATTGCTTTGCTTTGAAAAGTTTGTTAAAGAGAACTATGGAGAATACTTAGTGAAACTAGTCATTACTTGATAAAACGGTGCAGAAAGTTTAATTTGGTTATCTCATACTAGATAGACAAAGGTGTCAAAAATATTCATTGGAGAAAAGATAGCTTCTTTAACAAATGGTGCTGGAAAACTGGAAATCCATATGTAACAAAATGAAATTAAACCCTTATCTCACTCTGCACAAAACTCAACTCAAAGTGGATCAAAGATTTATGCACTAAAACAGAGACCCTGCACATAATAGAAGAGAAAGTAGTCCCAAAATTTCACCATGTTGGCTTAGGAACTGACTTATTTAACAAGACTCCTAAACTGCACGAAGTAAAATAAAGAATCAATAAAATCAAAAAGCTTCTTCTCAGCAAAGGAAACAATCAATAAAATGAAGAGAGTGCCTACAGAATGGGAGAAAATCTTTACCACATGCACCTCAGACAGATCATTAATCTCCAGGACATATAAAGAACTCAAAAAACTTAACACCAAAACAAAAAAACAAAAAACAAAAAACAAAAACCACCAATCAATAAATGGGCAAGAGAACTGAACAGATACTTCACAAAAGAAGTACAATCAATCAACAAATATATGAAAAATGTTTAACATCTCTAGCAATTAGAGAAATGCAAATCAAAACTTCTGTAAGATTTCATCTCACTCCTGTTATAATGGCAATTTTGAAGAACACAATCAACAATAAATGTTTGTGAGGATATGAGGTAAAAGGCACACTCATATACTGCTGGTCAGTCTGCAAATTGGTGCAACCATTATGGAAAGCAGTGTGAAGATTCCTCAGAAAACTTGTAATGGAGCCACCATTTGACTGACCCAGCTATCCTACCTCTCAGTTTATACCCAAAGGACTTAAAATCAGCATACTACAGAGATGCAGCCACATCAATGTTTATAGCATCTCAATTCACAATGGCTAAACTATGGAAACAACCTTGATGCCCTTCAACAGATGAATGGATAAAGAAAATGTGGTGTATATATATACAATGGAGTATTACTCAGCCTCAAAGAAAAATGAAATTATGGCATTTTCAGGTGAATGGATGGAGCTGGAGGATATCATCTAAGTGAAACAAGCCATCCCATAAAATGAAAGACCAAATGTTTTCTCTGGTATGCAGATGCTAATTCACAATAAAGGGGGAGGCTAGAGAAAAATACAGGTACTTTGTATTAGATGGGAGTAAAGGGAGGGGAGGGTATTTGAGGGTATCAAGGATAGTAGAATGAATGGGATATTATTACCCTGTGTATGTATATGATTACATGATCAGTGTGATTCTACATCATGTACAACCAGAAGAATGAGAAGTTATACTCCATTTATGTATGATGTGTCAAAATACATTCTACATTCATGTGTAACTAATTAGAACAAATTTTAAAAGTTTAATTTGGTTTAAATTTTTTATACTTTACTAAGCTAGAGAAGAGGAACATAGCCAATTTTGAAATGGTATTTAGACTTCAATATCAAGCTATCACTTACAAGAAAGCGTCTAAGATAAGGTGAACTCTTGATAAAACTGGTAAGTCTTGACAATACACCAATACACCAATCTCTTAATGTTTACTAGTGTTTTGCTGTGACAAAAGTACCTGAAAAGAGCAACTGAGAGAAGGAAAAGCTTATTTGGGCTCATGGTTCCAGATATGTAGTCCATGATCAGCCAAGTCTATTGCTCTGGGCTAAAGATGACACAGCACTTTGTGGTAGAAGGACCTGGTAGAGGAGCACCGCTCCATTTTTGGAAGCCAGGAAGTTGAGAGAAGCAGGGGGAGGGGCCACAAGGAAGATGATTCCTCCCAGAGCATGACCTACCTGCCTACAATTACCACCCAGTTAGTTCATTCAAACCAAGTTGGAGCGATGAGGTTACAGCTCTCATAATCTAATCATTTCACCTCTGAATATTTTTGCATTAATACAAGAGCTTTTGGGGTAACACCTCATACACAAACCATAACAACTAATCTATGTTGTCTTGTCACTGGGATAAGGATCCTGAGAAAGTCCCCTAAAAGGGAAGTGGTTCTCAACTTAGGCCAGGAGGTTCCTTGATGTGCTTGCAAAAAGGAATTTAAGAATGGGTCAACATGAGGCACAGGTTGAATTTATTGAGAGAGAGAAAGAAGCATACACTCTGACAGCCAGGCTGGAGTACAGGTGTTGAATAGGAATGTACTAGCTCCCACTTAGCTAGGCCTGTGAATACATGTAAAATCAACAATACAGGGACATGATCTCAGAGGACATTTTAACTTCTCCTTTTTGTTGGTAACTGGGCATGTTGACTATAACCAGGAAGAGGGGTAGGGGCCTGGTAATTTACTGACATGTTGAATGTTGAGCTTTACTGGGACAGGGGTCATTTTCTTCCCTTTGTGAAAACAGTAGCATGTTGGTGTGTGTGTGTGTGTGTGTGTGTGTGTGTGTGTTTGCGTGCGTGCGCACGCGCGCATGTGTGTGTTGTGTGTAAGGCCTAGCAATTGATGGTGCTGCTTGTGATCAACATATGTAAAAAAATGACTTTTAAATCTGAACTTTTATTCCATGTTTAAGTCGACATCAAATCATGGCCACTCTCATTTTGTTCTTTGTGTCTTCTTTCTATCTATCTGTATGACTTCTGTTCTACCTCAGTCCCATCTTTAATATGACATGTTTTGAAATCAGATCACTTTTAAAACTTTCATTCTATTGTCTTTCATTTTTCTTACACTAGTTAGCTTGGTCCTTTCAGAGCTTCTGCTGGTTCAGCAAATCTGTCCATGGATCAAAGTCTTGAATCCCCTGAAAAGGGAAAGTTTTCACCTGGCTCCATGCCCTGTGTTGTTCAGACATCAGCGGGTGGTTTGCTATGTCACTCCTCATTGCTCTGAGGTTAAAACTGCTTTGTGGAGGTGGATGGCCAAGGTCTCTTGTAATTGTTCTCTTCTCTGTTGTTATGGAGATGGATCTCATACTGTTTCTTCCCTGCTTACTTTACCATGCTTCACATCCAAGAGCACAGTAAACAACCGATTAGGTGACCTACTTAGGTCGCCAGCATGAATTCACAGACTTCTATTATTTAAGGCATGTGATTACTTGAATCTCCCCCTGTGGCCTAGCTCTCTTTTCCATTATATTTACATTTTCAGTATGTTGTTTTTAAGTGGATTTGTTTTGTCTAAATGCTTTGTTCAATATCTTCTGTTAAGGCAGAAGTAGTAGATTGGGTACCCAGGCTGAGAAAGTGAATTTTAGATTTATCACTATTGACACAATCCCAAAATCCATACTAATTCAAGGACACAAAATAGAGCAGCATGCCAAAACACTGCCCTGGTGCTTTCAGGGACACTGAGCAACACTTCTCACAAATCTGAGCAGTTGAAGAAATGAATTTGACAGGGGGCAGGAAGAACATTTGGTGTTCCATTCAATTTGTTTTACCTTGTTTCCTATGAGGATGAGAAGGAAGAAAGCATAAGAGGTTGAGTTCAGGTGTGATTAGTGTATGTAAGTGCAGGGTGGGGCAGGGAGGTATTCTGTGGACAATATGACATACTGTACAGAGGCATGTAGGAGTCTGGAGACCTGAGTTCAAATATGGATTCCATGGAAGATGCTATGGCTCCTTTGTCCAGAATCCCATTACTGGGTTGGTGCACCACCCTGCAATTTGAGTTAGCTGTAAGTTGTTTTAGCTGCCTCACACAGGAAGTTATGCTTGTCCCCCTCCACCAAATGGGGGAAATCCAATGTCCTAAGTGTGCAAAATGCCAACCCTTTTCCTTGAGCTGTGGTCACCTCTGCGGTGTATTTTATGTTCCAAGACTATCATGGGTCTGGACAAGATTAGACTTACCCCAGGGCACATCCTCCTGGGCTTTTTCATTCTCCCTGTACCCTTCATGGAGATAAAGGAGTTTACTGAGAGGACTCCCTCAGGAAATTCCATGCATCAGAATCCCTATCTTAGCCTCTGCTCCTAGGAAGGCTGACCTAAAATCGCTTTAATACCACTTAGTTTAGAAGTCCACAAACCAGGTGCTCCTTCTCTACTAGCATCAGTGTTCTCCTTAGTGAAATGGTGACAGCGTGATTAGTAACATTCTTTGTTTCCCTCCCACTCCTAAATTCTGTTTGGGGGTAGTCAAGGCCATTAGCTTACCAAGTCCTTTCTGATTTGCACATTCTGTGGATTCTTTAATGCTGGACATCTTTAGTGTTTGAAGTAGTGTTATGGCGATATTGCAATAAATCACCAAGTCAATCTTAAAGCAGGAGCAGGAGATGGAACCATTTGTATTCACCAGCAGGCAGGGGACCAGCTGGCCAGACAAGGAGGCAAGCTGCAAGTCTACACTCCTGGATCCCCTCCAAGGGTTAGAGTATACCTTTATAGTACAAAACTACATTAATCGAAAGTGGCTATTGCTATGATTCAAAACCATTAACAAACATCATGAGATCTAAAATCATAAGCAGAAGGGGAAGTGGGTCAAAGCGACCCTAGTTGAGTACAAGTTCAAGTATGGTTACTAACATCTACACAATCATTTTCTGACAGAGCACATTGTCTAAGAAAAATGGGAACCAAAAAAGAGAACAATATTACATTATATAGGAAGAACAGAAACATTTGCATTTCTAAGCAGGATCAGGATGGCAGAGGCAGAGTTTTCTCATGGGAGAAGCATTTTCTTACATGACATGGAGTCTCAGGGTAAAATGGAGTCTGTTTGGTCATTGCCCATATAGCCTGGCCCATAATAGTAGGTTGATAATGGTTGTCATTTAACTCCAATATTCTTCTTTAGCTATATTTTCCCTCTGTCTTTGAACCTACCGGCCGTAGAATGGGGAGGCCCATTACCTAAAGTTATGCAGCTACAAGTGCACTGATGATTCCTCCCTTTGCATGTGTGCCAGTGATACTGGTCCTGTTCTGGGGAAAGGGTTTGTTAAATAAATGTTCTCATCTAAGCTGTTCTTTAACTCTGGAAAGGGAAATCCATTATACCTTATTTTCTTATCCCACAAAATCATTAAATAATGGACAAAAAGGACCTCCTTTGTTGGGGAACATTTTGGCACATCATTGGAATGAACACAGAGGCTTGTAAAATATTAGAATACTGGAAGAATATTCTTAGAATTCAAATAGATAACCTTTGTGAAACTTCCTTGCCAAGGCAGTTCTGTGCTGTCTAGCTAAAAATCATAGCTTAAGATATAATAATACAATTCACTTCAAATTCATATCAACCAAAACCCTCTCTAGCAAATATTGTGACAGGTATAAATTGATGTCATCTCTGATTTTCAATAGCCTCCAAATAAGAACTTTGAAAGTGAAATTGTGACTCTAAGCTCCATGAAGAATCTTAGAAAACACAGCAATCTTGAAGGCTAGTGGGAAGTGTGCAGAAATCTCTGTCTGACACAAAGTCATCAGATACATGCTTTGTCTCAGTTGCATGCATCCAGCCCTCTACAAAGGACTAGAGGCCCAAAATAGAGATCAAAGGAGTAACGTCTAAGACTGCTCAGTGGAACAGAATTTCTTCAGACCCTCAAGACAATATATTAGACATAGATAAATGTATAATTAAAAAATAAATAAATGGTCTATACATGCACACAAACCCATCTTTAGAGGAGTAGATTAAAAACGCCTGAATTGACTTAGAGCTTCATAACCATCTAAATTTTTAATGATTAGAAGAATATGTTCTTGATTCCTTACAACATGTAACATATTTGCATACTTATTTGACTCTTGTTAGCTATTGCTGCTATAATTGCTTCTGAACTAAAAACCCACTAAAATATAGATGAAATGCAGCATTACAGAGTGTGCTAGTTTCTACTTGCCTTTCACTCCCACCCCTAATCCAACTTATTTTTGTGTGTGTGGTCCCAGGGTTTAAACGCAGAGGTGCTCTACCATTGAGCTACACATCTCCCATGGCTCCAAGGCTTTTTTTTTCCCTTAGATAGATTCTCACTAAGTTGCTAAGACTGGCCTAGAACTTGCAATTCTCCTGCCTTGACCCCTTAAGTCACAGGGATTGTAGGAATGTGCCACCATGCATGGGCCTGATCTATTTTGACTATTCTCTCTGCTGAAGGATGTTGAACCCTATAGAGTAAGTTACCAGGGTTCCTTGTCTTCTGACATCCAGGCAAATTGGACCAATGGGGTCACTGATAGAAGACAGGAGTGGGGCAGGAGAGGGAGGTTGGGTATTGCAACCCCTGTTCTTTCCCTCTGAGTCTCTATCTAGCAGGGGCTGTCTGATCTGCCACTACTGCTCCTGCTGAGTGGACATCTTTTGAATGGCTACGGTTCCTACTGAGTCTGCCTTGTTTCAGGCCCCAGACTCATACAGAATTTTCCTTCTGTTACGACTGCCAAACTAAAATACAGAATTTTCCTTCTGTTACGACTGCCAAACTAAAATTAGGAACTCTAGGTCTTTCTTACATTCCTACTTATAGAGCAAGATCAGTGTACAGAGTACAGAAGAAAGCAAGAGGGCTGACTGTGTCACATGGAAGTATGTTTGATAAGAGTGTCATCCACCCCTTCCATGGCACACGTCTCTTTGCTTGCAACAGCCCAGCTCTTTCACATCTCTGGTTCACCAAGTACTCCCTTGGCTCAGCTCTTTAGACTGGCTGTTTCCTCTAGATATTCTCTACTACATATTTTGGAGAAATATTTCAGAGAAATATCTAGAGGAAGAGTGTCTGCTTTGCCTCCTTTTTACTCCAGGGCTATGCCTAAAGTCACATTTTCATAGAAACCTTTTTTGTTCATATCAAATAAAATGGCAACTCTTAACTCTCTCTTCTTGAATCCTGCTTTATTTTATAATTGGACTTATTTTCCACCAATATTATTTATATGATTACAGTCTATTTTCACTGGAATGTTTTTTACATTTTTTCATAGTAGTATGTTCCGCATCTAGCACAGTTTCTTACTCCCAATAGTAAAGTTCAATATATATTTTGAATTTGTGACTAATGAGGATAAAGTGAAAAATAAGATCCATGGAACATCTCTACCCTATTTTTCTATGGGGACATCATAAAGAATAATTAATCTTCAGAGTCCTTTGAACATTAGAGTAGAGACAAAAAAAATCCTTAATTACAATTAAAGTTCTACCACTATACCTCATGAAAGCTGCTTTAATCAGTAAGTGAAGTCAACTATTGGTTAATTTCTGCAAGTGAATTTTAAATTATTATTTAATTACATTTATCTGTATTCTTCTACAATAAGATATAATATGAATGACTACAATAGCAAACCCACAAATTCCAGTTCAAGGCTAAAATGCACTGAAGTAATGACATGAAGGGCAAAGGGAAAGGTGTAATCCAGAATCCTAGTTCAGACTTAATTAGCAGAATTTCCTCTTTTCTTAATAATGAGAAAACAGCAATAGATAATTAGAGGATTTCGGAAAATTGTAGAAATGCAGGAGCAGAAGCCACATCAAATTACAGAATGGTAAAGATGTAACAGCAACAGGCTGTGTCTCTGTTAGACAGAATTGACTCTACTTCATTTTTTTAAACATTCCAGTGTAGTCACAGTCTTCAGTGGTCTTTGAAGAGCTGAAGATACATTTTTGTATTTTTATAGGTGCATTACATTTGTATGTAATGGCAGGATTTTTGTTATATATTCTTACATGCACACAATATAACAATATTATTTGGCCAATTTTATTCCCCAATATTTCTCCTTTTCCTCCCCTCTGATCTTCCCCTGGTCCCTTACCTCTACTCCAAGATCTCCCTTCAATTTTCAGGAGATTCATGTTCTCAAAATATTTTCTTTAACACTTGTGGGTATTCCCAATATATCCACTGTGCTCATATTATGTTCAAAAAATATATGTGTTGACCACTATTCTTGATAAGTTAATATAAGTGAGACTTCTTATTTACCTGATTTACCTCTGTTTATTGCTCAACCAAAATATAACCTGTTGCAATTAATAAGTGGTCAAACAATCATTTGTTGAACTGATTTTAATTTCCTGTCTTCAGAGTTGTTTCTTTCTCAGTTCCATTACTTTTTCTTTTTGGATTAATGTCTCACTTTTTAACACATATATTCTTTTTCCCCTACTTTTATTGAGGAATAATTGACAAATAAAATCATGTACATTTAAGGTGTGCAGCACTATGTTTGATACATATGTGCATTGTGAAATGATTACCATAGTTAAAGGAATCAACATATTTATCTCTTCATATGGTTACCTTTTATTTTTTTCGGTGAGAACTTTAAGATCTATTTCTTAGCACATTTCAGATATACAGTAGAGTGTGATTGACTAGAGTTACCAATGCTGCACATTAGATCTCCAGAACTTATTAATGAGATGTAACTGAAACCTTGTACCCTTTGAACAATATCTTTGCATTTCTTTCTTTCCCAGCTATTATCAGCCACTATTCTCCAGTCTGTTTCTATGAATTCCACTTATTTAAATTGCATACAGAAGTGGGATAATGTGTTTGTCTTTTTATGATTAGCATATCCTCTAAGTTCATCTGTATTATCAAAAATGGCAGAATTGTCTTCTTGTATCAGGGTGAATAATATTGCATTTAGACAGATTTGATGATGGATGGATGGATAGGCATATGGATAGGTAGATATATAGATAGATAATATAAAGATGGATAGATAACATTTTCTTTATCTATTCATGCATCAACGGACAATTAGATTGATTTCATGTCCTGTCTCTTGTGGGTAATAGTGCATGGAAATTAGGGGTGCAGATATATGTTCAAGGTACTGATATCATGTCCTTTGAATATATGCTTAAAAGTAAGATTGTTGCATCAGAAGTTTGTCCAGTTTAAAAAAAAAAAAATTGGGGGGGGGGTACCAAGGAATCGAACACAGGAGTGCCTAACCACTGAACCACATCCCAAGCCCTTTTTATTTTTTATTTTGAGACAGGCTTTCATTAAGTTGCTGAGGGCCTTGATAAGTTAGTGAGGATGACTTTGAATTTTGGATCCTCCTGCCTCAGTTTCCTGAGCCACTGCAATTACAGGCATATGCCACCATGCCTGGCTATTTTTTTGTTTTTGTTTTTAATAAACCTCCATACTGTTTTCAACAATGGCTGTACCAATTTACATTCACACTGACACTGTGCAAGTGTTCCCTCCTTTTCTCCATGTCTCCTCAACAGTACTTGTTTGTTTGTTTGTTTTGTCATTTTGACATGATTTATCCTAACAGGAGTGAGCTGATAGATTATGGCTCTAATTTGTGCTTTCCTGGTGATGAGTGGTATGGAGCATTTTATATATACCTGTTGATAATTTGTAGCTGAAGGGGCAGGGAGTAGACTGGCAACCAGAAGGAGGATCTCCAGGCCCTGGGACACAGTGCTTTTAGGAGTGGCAGTGGAGGGAAATGGCAGATTTCTACTCCTGAACCTTCTCCTGTGCCCAGGCCCAGGAGCTTGCCTATCCCGTGTCCCCCAAGGAAGATAGAAGCTAAGCACAAAGTGGCTGAGTTTCCAATTTCCTGGAACAGTTTGTGAAAAACCAGCATAATTCTTCTTTAAATATTTGGTAGAATTTATCAATGAAGTCATTGTCCTGGAACTTTTCATTGTTTGGAGGTTTTGGTTACTGATTCAATGTCCTTTCTCATTACTGGTATGTTCTTACACATATTTCTTACTTTATCTCTGATTACACAAAATGCCCTGAAAATTTAGGAAATCCAGTATTTGGATGAAATTTGACAAGATTTGAACACACCATTCAAAACTGTTAAGACAATGGTTCTTAAATCTGTTTGTACTTTTAAAAGAATCTGTGGAAGTTTTTAAATGTTCGAAGTTTAAAAAAGTACAGATTCACAGATGTTGTACCCAGAGAGAATGATTTAATTTGTCTTCAATAGTGCCTGAATATCAGCATTTAAAAAAAAAAAAAAAAAAAAAAAAAAAGCTTTTCCATGCAAGTTTTTTTGTTATTGTTGTTGGTGTTTGTTTTTGGTACAACAAGGATTGGTACCACTGTCTTAGAGAATCTAAGTTTGTGGCTTCATTTTTGCATTACCTTGCAACAAACTCATTCTATCTTAAAAGACCCCTGATAAGATAACCCAATGGGCAGACAGTATTGCAAATGGCCGGGTGCTTGTCCAGATATCTCAAATCTTTGTATGTCATATGGATGCAGCCTTATGTTATCATCCAACAAGAAGGATTAGCTAGGAAAAATATGAGCATATTTATCTCTATCAGAGTGGGAGGAATTACACAATTGCTGGAGTTTATCTTTGACTCTCTGAAGAATAGGTCACACAGTTTTAAGCCAGCCTTCCAGCAGAGATGGAAACATTAGACAAACTGCTTATCTGACATATCCATAATAATTTAACATACTGTGCCTTTCCCACTCTGCTGTTCATTTGCACTGTCAAGCATGATAAGCGAACAAAGATAGATACAATGTAGCATTTAAATATTACAATGCCTCCCTGTCTTCATCATCTATTTCATTTCTATCTATTTTTCCCTTTCTTTTCTCCAACCAGTCTCCTTTTATAACTTTCCCTTCCCCATCCTACACAGCTTTTCTGATAATAGGGGTTATCTTTTATTTTAAGCAAGTGACACTGTGATGAATTCTTCCATGTGATATATGTAGTGCACATTGCCTTGCTCAAATGATTAATTTAAATTGATCATGAAAGAATGATGATTTACTGAGACCTCTCCAACACTTCTGAATCCTCTGTTATGAGGGAAAAAAGTAGACATGTAGTTCCATTGTCTGAGAAAGGGATCCTTTGAGGTATGGACAATTGTCAAATTCTCTGAAGTTTTCTGTTTTTAAACAAGGCATCAGACTGTCCTGTGGGGACTTCCTAGCAGCTTTCATAGGATTTGTTCCTTTTTCTATTGGAAAATATGGCAAATGTAGCCAATGGAATTAGACAGATAAAAAAAAATGTATCATTCCAATTCTATCTATAGAGATGAAAGAGGTATTTTAGCTCTTTGAAGATTCAGTGTGTATTTGTGGTATGATTTAACAATTATATGAAAATTTAAGAAATGGTAGTGTTTTATAGTGGATCCCAAGAGATAAGAGAAAACCTGCTGACGGCAGAATTACAAGCCCTGCAGACATCCTCTTTACCGTTGAATGCCCTATTCTGACCTATTATCCAGAATCCAGCCATTAAGATCATTCAGGAATAAAATCCACAAAGTGATTGCTGTGAAAAACCATAAAAAGGAAAGGGAGATAGAAATAAAATATAAAGAAATGTAAACTGAACAAGTATTTAATCTCACTGAATTTCTTCCATTCTCATATCAGGTATTTTCAATATAAATAGAGAAGGAGCTTGATGCTGGTATTATCGTTACTTACAGAAGAGAAATGGCTAGCATCTTCATAATATTTAGGCTGTGTTCCACAGTCAGAAAAAAGTTGAGTGAATTTTGGACAGCGGGGGAATCAATTTTCCTGACTATTATGTAATTCAATCAAAATGAATGATCTGGTGTTTTCATTTATATATACCCTGGAAATCTGACACAGAGACAGAACAATCAAGGGCTCCTCTGTTTTGTCTACATCAACATCATAATCATCATCAAACACTAATTGATGTTTGGGTGAGATGGTAATCACTGGTATTATGAATGGTAATGAAAAAGTAGAAGATATATTGGAGTGACAGTATGAATAGGAGGTTGAAGTTTTATTCTCCAACAAGAAACAAATATTCAAAATAGAAGAAAGATATGACAAGGTTACAAGAATTCTATGCAGTGTCACTGAATTTGCAGATAAAGCGAGTATGCAATTGGGTCAGAATTAATTTACTGACTTGTTCCCAAATGGGACTATCTTCACCTGCCTTGCTCAAAGCCCCTCTTGGATTACCTTCTACAGAAGGCATCCTACATATTTTTAAGTAGTGAGCTCATGGGAAAGTATTGTAATTTTCACATACTTGTGATTTGGTGAAAGGGTTTGCACTTTTTCTTAAGTATCAGAGGAAACTGAGGATAAGCATTTGAATTACTGTCTGACATGAACAATTTGGAAAGTAAATGTCTAAATATAAATGAGTAGCCCTGGAAACAGAAGCACAATCCTAGCAACATCAACTAATATTTATTGAGTGTTAACTCTGAGCAAAATGCTGATCTAAGCATCTTGTATGAGTTAATCATCATTACAATCTCATGTGGCCAGTGCTACTATCACCATTTTGCAGAAGAAATTAAACCATGGAGGTTAAATAAGTAGCTCAAGGTCATAACTGGTAAATCGCTGAGCTAGTATTTGAACCAGAAAATTCTGGGTCCAGAGTGTGTGCACAAAGCTACTACACTAGAGTACCTCAATACATTAGGGTGATTTTTATTTTATCTTTCTTGCCTCTGGCCAGGATCCTACTTCAACCTTATATATTTAGCTGTTTTTTACTATGAATATTTCAGAGAGAAAGTTCAATGACTATACTGAAAAGCTGAGCTGATAAAAAAAATAATAAGAGATGATCATCAACCACCAGAGGGCACATTTGTACATGGTCCTGGAGGTCTCTGGAAAGAGACCACAGAGTGTAGGCAGAGGGGAATTAAGAATATATGGCCTTTCTGAAATTTCCTGTGCTTTTATACCTGCTTGGTCCATAGCAGGAGTGCTAAGCAGACTAAAACTTCAAAAATTAGTGATGCAAATTTTCTGGGGAAAAGCAGTTTAATGGATTTCAGTACTTAGTCAGGAACACAGACAAAAATAAAATGAATGCTTTATTTTTGGCTTGTTTGAGTCAGTGGGGCTATCACAGGGGGATAGATACAATTCAGGGGAAAACATGGGATTGAATGAAGGGGTCAAGTTTTGCTCATGGTGTGCTTACTTACTCTATCCAGAATGACAATCTCCTCCTGGCTATGATTTTAATGCAAGGGATCTTGGTAGGCGCTTTCAGTAAAAACCATCATGAAACAAATCTTTGCATCACAATTGTCAGTCATGCCAAAGGGTGAATTGCTGGTCTGTATCTCTCCAATATAAGTGGTCAGTGCCTTCAGAATGGTTGATGGGGAAGTTATTGTAATTTGTACAGATTGACATCATCTAAACCCTCCAGAGAGATGTTATAATTTCTCTTCTTTCATGTTTCAGAAGTCAGAAGATAATTGTTCTTTCTAGTATTCATCCAATAACTTTTATATAAATTTATTTGCTCTCTTCTATTTGTATTGGGTCCTTTTTCATTCTAAGATGAAATTTTAGCTACTATGTCTCACTTATGATGATTATCTCATTTGTGGTGATTATATCATGGGTGTTTACATATGCCCCAAATACATACAATTGTACCCCTTAAATATGTGCTTTCATTTGTGTATCAATTATACCCAAATAAAGTTACTAAGATCAATATAATATATCTGATTTTAATATAAAAATAAAATAAATTTAGATGAAATAATGGGCATTTCAATAATGTAAATAGTCATGACTACAAAAGAAAGTAAAATAAGTAAAGAGATGCTTGCGTCTATATAGAGAATTCCAGAAATCTGTGTATAATTTTATCTGACTGCTCAAAATTCGAATTAATACAGGAATATTGAATTAGTTGTATGGAGTGACTCAGACATTTCCCTGTTCCATTGTTGTCATTGGAACATGATTGCTTGGGACATTGTTTATTAAATTGTAAGCAAATCTTTGTTAAAGTCCTGATAAAGAGAAGTTTTCCACAATTTGCTTAATTCTGATATTTCTGCAAAAATTGCCTTAGGGGAAACTATTCAAAACTATGCTTATTGTAAAATGTGTTTAGAATCTAAGCTTAAAATAGAAACATTTTTTCCATGTATATAAAAGACCAGCAGGACATTAAAAATCATGTAGTATGTGGGAAATTTTCTGGCCGCTAGGAATGCTCTGCCCACTGTAAAACATGCAGGATGCGCTATCCCTTGTGAAAAGCAAGTGGTGGCCACCCTTACTGTTAGGACACCCCATTTTTTTCCGATAATATCCCTATGGGGGGCCATCACCACACTGGGAAATAATTTTCCGGTTCAAAGTTGCTTCAACAGGATCTAAGATTGGTTTTGTTTTGTTTTTGTTTGGTTTGGTTTTTCTCTCTCTCTAGTGGAAATGAAGTAGTCATTCATTGGCACTTATATACCAGTGACTGCAGTCTGAACCAACTATACCTGAAGGTGATCATGAAGCTCATCTTTAACCTTATGAAATGCTAGGGAAGATATTATATAAAAGTCTCTTTGTAAAACAGAAGTTGCTTCAAGAATGATTCAGCTGTGGCAACAATGAAGGTCAATTCTTAAAAAGAAACTGTCCTTCAGCCAATGTAAATTCCTGAAGGCAAAAAGAAAGAGGGAGAAACAAATAAACATAGAAACCATCATGTCATTTCAAAGGGTAAAGAAATTCAAACTGTGGGTTTTATCCAGAACACAAGCATAAATGCAATGCCGCTTTTTGAAGGGCCAGTGACTCCACACAAGATTATACAGTCAAGTCCAGTTAGTATGAATCCAGCTGCAAAAATCAATGTTACATGTGTCCTATCAGAATGACCCATAAATAAATCTTTTAACTGCCAGACATATTGATAAATCAACCAAGCACTAATGTTATCTGACTTTTTCACAGATATAATGCCACATTTTTTGACGCATCCATAGATTATTTTGGACAGGAATAAATTCCTAGAGAAAAATAGGATTAAAAAAAAAGAAGATAAAGAATGTGCCATTAAATACTGCGAGATTTTGTTCTTCTGTATTATTTGAAAAAGCACAAATTAAGCTATCTTTTTGTTAAAGAAGTCACAAAACTTACTTTACCTATGAAAGCAAAATAGAGAATATGTATGGGATATGGGGAAGCCCATCTACTCCAATTAAGCACCAGTAGACTATCAGGATAATGCCCCCATAGATTAAAAAATGTGATTATAAGCAAACAGGACATATTTTCATGCTTTTTTAATTTCTTAGAAAGCATTGATATTATTAAGAAATCTCAAACCACAAAGATTTAACATATAGACCCCCCAATATATTGTATTTGAACATAGTGACCATGTATTTTTAGCCTACTAAATGTGATGTGTTCTCAAACTCATAAAGTGGTATTTAGATTCATCACACTTGAAAGAGTTTCAAAAAGTGATCCTCTTATACAACACTGTGAATATACTGAACACTACTAAAATATTTCAAAAACACTTAAAAAATAAACCTCTGCACTCAAAATTCTGCACCACTGAATGACTGTCCCAGTGCTGTGTGGTACATTATGAACACTGTGCGCAATGTTCATCAGAAAGTAAGAAGGTTGAGGTCAGGGATATGTTCTCTTCTGTTCACAGCTATAACACAAAAGCTAGAATGTGCCTTTCATAAGAGGAATTCACAATACCTTTTGAATAAATGTTGGATTTGTTTTCAAACATCAGTTTTCCATGAACTCCACTTTAAGTGCATAATACAAAAATCAATAATAAAATATACTTGATGTTGGGATCAAATGAGATAACATATATGAAAGCACTTAATAAACTATCCATTATAAATTTTTATTATTATTGCTATATGATATTATTTTGATACATCATTTATGTTTTAAAATAAACTTCCACATGTTAATAAATGAACAAAAGCCAAAAGAGTACTTGACTTCTCAGTAACACAACACATTTACTGAAATACTGTCTCCTATTACTTGCATGATGTCTGGTGTCCCAGATTTCACTGGCCACACTTTCTCTATCTCCTTTGCTAGTTCTGCTTTTCCCCTGAAAGCTTGCTCTTGGATCCCTTTTCTTTGCATGCTCTCTTTTGGGTGAACTACTTCCTTCATATCATCACTTCATGTCATCTATGGGCTGAGGCCCTCAAGTCCATTTTAAGTTTCTTCTCATGTCCATATTTAAATGAACCTTCAACATTCCAAATAGAATGTTACAGGCCTCTCAATATCTACATGGCTACTAGTGAATTCCAAATCTTCAAATCACCCCATCCCATTTCTATTCAAACCAGTTCTGTTTTCAAACTTCCCATATGCAATAAATGTCAAGAGCATCTATTCAATAACCAGAAACTTGGTAGTCTTTCTTAGTTTAACTTTCCTCATCTTCTTCTTTTCCACAGCTAATCTGTCAAGCAGCTTTTTTGTGCCTACCTTCAAAATATAGCTCATATCTCAGTTTCCCTCTATTGTCCTGGTATCAGCTCTGGTACCATGCACTATTCCTTCTTGCTTGGAGGACAGCAGTAATTTAATTTTCAAGAAGTCTTTCTCCTTCCCCATATTATTTAGTAGCCAAAACAAACATTTTCAGTCATTTCCATCCCTTTACACCCTCCCGTTGTTCTGAGAGTGTAATCCAAACCCCTTGACATTTCTTATAAGATTTTGATGATCTGACCACTATTACCCATTACCTTATTTTATGTCTCTGTTATCTTCATTCCTCCATCCCAGTATCTGTGGCTTAATCCATAACCTTTGAGCAGACTCTTTTCTGTTTCAAGGCCTTTCTACATGCTTTGTCTGCCCTTAACACACTTCAATTGGCTGGATCCTGTTCACCTCTTAGCACACTTGTCTCTTCTAAGAAAAGCACCTCTTATTCCTTATATAAACCAGGCCCTCTCCTTGTTGTTCTTCATCACCATGTACTATTTCCCCCATAAATCTAACCATGATTCAGGATGGTTTATTTGTCTTACAAATAAATGATTGTCTTATTTACATAGCATCACTCTAAGTGTAATTTAAGCTCCTTGATAGTGGAAACATGTCTAGTTTTCACTATTACATTTCTGGTACCTAGAAAAAGAAGTTGGAATTTTGGAACTGAGTTTCTTAGTGATATTTCTCAATGGTCATTCTTCTTTTCCTGATCTCAATTTGCAATTATGCTTGGTGTAATAATTTGAATAACTCTGTCTACTTTACAAGTCTGAATGATCCACAGGGACAAGAACCATGTTTGTATTTGGCCACCAGAGCCTAGCATAGGGCCTAGCATGTAATAAATATGTAATGCAAATTTGTGGGATTATATTGACCAAAACGTAACTTACTCTGGTTATGATGGTTGATTTTTAGTGTCAACCATACTGAATTAAGAGATACCCAGATAGTTGGTAGAGTATTATTTATTATCAATCATTGCATTAATTATTCTCAGTGCTTCAATAAGCCCTGGGTCTGTCTTCCCTCTTCTGCTGAAAGGGATATCCAGGTGGTTTGGCATTTGATTAGAATGACTGGGTGTTCCCAGTCATTTGGTGAGGGTGTTTCTGGGGAGATTGATGTGAAAGTTGGTAGACTGAGTGGGGAAGGTCTGTCCTCAGTGGAGGCTGGCACCACCCAACTGGCTAGTTTGGATGGAATAAAAAGCTGGAGGAAGAACAAAATTCTGCTCTCTGTCTTCCAGGGCCACAAAAATCCCCTTCTCCTACCCTTGAACTTCAGGACTCCAGATTCTCTGGCTTTTGGACTCCTGGACTTGTACCAATAGCCCTTGTAGGCTTTGGGGCCTTTAGACTGCAGTGAACCATACTACAACTTCTCTGATTCTCTAGCTTGCAGCCAGTCTACCATGGGACTTTTCAGCCTTCATAATTGTGTGAGCCACTTCCTCTAATAGATCCTCATATTTCTTTGTATCCTTTAAGTTCTGTCTCTGGAGAACCTTGAATGAAACACCTATATAGAAGGAAATGCATATCAGACCAACAACCTTAGGTTAAAAGCAATGGCTCTTGGAACTAGGGTTGGGGCTCCGTGTTTTGCACTTGCCCAGCATGTACAAGTCCCTGAGTTTGAACCTCAGTACCATGAAAGCAAGCAAGCGATGGTTCTAATGATGGTAATCATGATAGTCTTACAATTGTAAGTGTTCTGTATTTTTCTCTTTTCCCCCAGCTTGTGGCATTTCATCAGGTCTCCATCATCTTTAATCTTAAAATAATATATTTTAAAAATTATGTTTAAAAACCTTACATATAAAAACTTTATATAAAAGATTCTGACAACTTCATTATTTTCATAAAACTATAGCATGAGAATCTCTGCTGAATGCAAATGTCATTCAAAATTAGAACGTTGTATGACTTTCACAGTTATACTTACTTGTCCAGCCAGTACAGAAAATATTAACTGTTACAGTTCATCTTTGTGAGGTTCACTCTGAATTATAGGGAATTTGTGAAGAATGCTCTCTTTTCATGAAAAGAAAAGGAGGTGGATATTATTGTATTTCTCAATTCTAGCACTTTATTTTGATATCACTGCAGATTCAAATATTGTGGACAGTACTTTAGAACTTGATAACTTTAAAATGGAATTTGTCAAGCTTATGTTCAAGTAATGCAGTGGAAGACTAAAAACCACACTGCTGACCTCAGGTCTCATGGAGAAATGTCACCTCTTACATTTGGAATTAGAATTTGAAGTTTCAGTTCACCTGTGTGCTTTGCTTTATTCTAAAGAGAGAAAACCTCAAAGCTTCCTTTGCCCTAAATGTCCACTGACTTCGTTATAACATTGTTGTTTTAAGTACACTGTTTTCAGTGACCATGTTATAGGTAAAATAATGTCATGACAAAATTTTTGTAGTATTTCCATAGTTTCTGAACTCTGTTAAATAGTGAACTGTGAGGGGGATCTTGGAAGCATTGGTGACATTTATATAGGTGACAGAATAAAAAAGAAAGAAGTTTGCAGGTGACAATAAGCATATATTTTACACCAGCACAAATACTGATCCACATTTTCAGAGGAAAGATGTGGAAAGGAAAGAGATATAAAGCTGTGTAGGTAGGAAAGTCAGCAAAGACCTTGAAAGCCCTACAAAATTATTAAACTTGACTCTATGGTAATGTAGGTGCCTCTGAAGGTTGCTAAGCTGATAAAAAGGTATCTCAAAGTCATCTAGAGCTTTCTTGTGTTACATGGTTTTATTTATAACATTTATGTATCTATTTTGCTTTGAAAGTTGTCAGAGTTATTGATCAGATAGATAAAGTTGGAAAAGCAATGCTTACTAGAAGAGAGATAGGTAAGCATAATTCTGAGCCTATGTAGACACTCAATACATGTTATCTTCCAACCCTTGTTCCCAAGGCTTTGGGGCTTTGTGTTAGTTTTGTTCCCACACTAGTCATTTACTAAAAAGTAGAGCTGTTATATTATAACATTTGCCATTTGTCTATCCCACAAAAGCCCATTTATATAGATGACAGAATAAAAAAGAAAGAAGTTTGCAGGTGACAATAAACAGAGAGTATCTAGATAGGGCTATTGTCTTAGTCCATTTTCTGTTGCTATAACAAAATACACGGTGCTATGTAATTTATAAACAAAATAGGTTTATTTTAGCTTATGGTTCTGGAGGTTGAGAAGGTGCTAGCTTTCTGAGGGCCATAGCCTGCTCCACACATGGTAGAAAAGTGGAAGAACATGCAGGAATGTGTCAAAGTAAGGTCATATGATGAGAGAGAAAGAAAGAGATTGAGTCAGGGACATCTTACTCATTTTATAAAAATCTCTCAGGCTTGATTGAAGATATGAATGGTACGAATATACATTGTATACAAACAGTGTTATGTAAAAAGAAAAAAAAAAAGTATTACTAATGTGTTAATCACCAGTAAATGTACCATACATTTGTTCTATTATATTAGTTACTTTCGCAAAGGTATATTTAAAATTGTACTTCTATATTTTTTATTCAAATAAATTCTTAAATACAAAAAAAAAGAAAAGAAAAAATAAATCTCTCAGGCTAACTAACCCTTACTTGTGGGATCTACGTTAATCCCTTCATGGAAGTGTATACCTCACAACTTAACTATTTCTTAAGTACTTAACGTACTTCCCAGTATGTATCAAGAGTACTAATGGGGGACCAAATTTCAACCTGAGTTTTGATGGTGATAAACTATATCCCAACCATAGCAGGAGGCACTATTGCCAAGAGAGTTGTACTTTGTGCAACTTTTAACTTTATACTAACAGAAGACTGGTAATTCTATAGGTAACATATTTTAAGGAAAAAAATTAATAATTGATGAAAATTAAAGTATAATTCAGAGTTAGATATTCAACTGTGATCCAAGTATATTTAAGAATCATAAAGGCAAATGAGATTTTCAATTGTAAATAAATTGTCTTCTAAAATGCCTGCCCAGGTTTAGCATTTAGGATCCTTACCCTAGAAAGAAATGAAAGAATACTCTTACAAGAAAAATCTAATATGGAAAACTGAGGGTATTTGGGGATCAATATCTATCTGAACCAAGGCTTTAAAACTATTCTACTAGCTGGGTGCGGTGGCACACGCCTGTAATCCCAGCACTTGGGAGGCTGAGGCAGGAGGATCACGAGTTCAAAGCCAGTCTCAGCAATGGCGAGGCACTTAGCAACCCAGTGAAACCCTGTCTCTAATAAAAATACAAAAATGGGCTGGGGATGTGGCTCAGTGGTTGAGTGCCCCTCAGTTCAATCCCTGGTACCAAAAAAAAAAAAAAAAAAAAAAAACAACAACAAAAAACAAACAAAAAAAACCTATTCTACTGTATTTTCAGCCTACCTAGACTAAAAGTTTGACCTTAGATGCAGAGATGTTTCCTGGGAAGACAGAAACTGAGACCCACAGGTCTATGAGTGGACAAGCAATATCTTTTTAAGGACTAACCTGATTGCCCCAGTGGGGCAGTGACTAAGCAAATAGGAGACACCTCAATTTAGGGCCCTGTCCAACTGCTCTATCTTATGCCCATCTCCACTATTTAAGTCCATTCCCTTCCCTTCCTTTTCTTTTCTCCCACAATACATCTAAGGAATAAGGTGGCCCCTTGCACGCAGGAACAGATGTTCATCACAGTTACTCACAGTTTGTTTGGGAAACAGTTTGTCATGGCAGCTTCCCTAAGGGAGAGGAAGACAGAGGAATCTGGTTTGTGAGCTCAACTTCCAGCTCTCCCTCCCTTAAAGAGAATCAGCCATAGACCTGGCCCTACCTAATATCACCTGTGTGTGAGGCCTGGCTTCTCTCTTCTAAGTCCTAAGAGCTTCTGTTTTCTGCTTCTCTGCTGACCTCTGGCTGTAGGATGACGTAGCTTCTGGCCTATTCTGACAGGCAGCTTAACCCTGCAGTTCCAGGAATGCTCCTTCCCGAACTTGCCAACATTATGACTGACATAGCACCCACTGCTATAGTAAAACATCCTAGTATGCCACCATTAAAATAAAGCTGCACCATAACTATGCTAATGCTTGGCTTATGCCCAATTGCATAAGTATACTTAAAAAATACCCACATAATTGACAAATACTAATTGATACTATTATATGTGATACCAATACATCTACCATATATATATATATATATATATATATATATATATATATATATATCTTCAGGGCAGGTAAATCAGGGCTTAGTGCTTAAAGCTTTGAGCTCTTCGAAGTCAATTGGCAGTAGTTAAGAACTGAATTCAAAATATAAAAAGGAAATAACCCTGAAAAATAAAAGTAATCAATATTTAAATTGTTGCCAAAATGAGCATTGTTCCAACATCATTTAAGTTTCATGTACATTAATATTTCATGACCATTTAAAACAACCATAATTTATTTAGATTATATCACTTTGCAAGAATTCCTGGGTGAGCATTTTAAGGATATGAGCACATTGAAATCAGAATCAAACAAGAAGCAAGTTTCAAAAACAAAATTGTAAATATCTTTAATTTTTTATATTAAAATATTCTTTTAAAGAGGCATAATATAGATTCTAAAATCTAATATGCTTCAGATGATGTGGATCAGGGCCTTTACAAAGGTTTAGTACTAAGTTACAATGACCTTAAAGTAGCTGGGTATGCCACATGTGATGCTAAGGAACACAAATGACTAAAACTGTACCTGCTCTCAGGAACTCACAGGTGCAGTCAGAAACACATGCACTGAAACAAATAACTAAAATGCAATGTGATGAGGATAAAGATGAAAAATTAATGTTGTTAAAATATGATTTTGTGAGAATTAGGACTTCCTTGGTTTGCTTGCTGTATTAATCAGGGTTCTCCAGGGAAACAGAACCAACCAGATTTAATATGCAGTCATGTATTGTTTAAGGACAGTGCTATGTTCTGAGAACTCCAACAGGTGATTTCCTAGTTGTGAGAACATCACAAAGTATACTTACACAAAGATGGCTATGTTACCACTAGGCACTACAATCTTACAGAAACACATCATATGTGTGGTCCAATGCTGACCAAAACACTATGACCCAGTGTGTGTGTGTGTGTGTGTGTGTGTGTGTGTGTGTGTGTGTGTGTGCAGAGAGAGAGAGATTGTGTTTGTGCAGAGAGAGAGAGAGGTTGTGAGCAATTGCCTCAAACAAATATGGAGTTTGAGGAATCTGACAATCTTCTGTCTGCAAAATGGAGAACCACCAAAGCTGTTGGTATGAATTCATCTAAATTTGAAGACCCAAGAACCAGGAGAGCCAATGTTCAAGGGCAGGAAAAGGTGGCGTGAAACATCTCTGCTCAAGCAGTATTGCAAAAAAAGTAAGAGACAAATTCCTCCTTTGCCCACTTTTTGGTCTATTCAGGTCCTCAATGGATTGAGTGATGTTCATTCACAAACAGCAATTTACTGAGTCCACTGACTTGAATGCTAATCTCATTTGGAAACACTCTCACAGATACACCCAGAAATAATGTTTAATTTGAGCACCTCGTGGTCCACTTAAGTGAATAAAAAAAAAATCAATAGATACAAAAAATTAACCATCAAGTCCCAGGTGAACTCCAGAATTTCTGGGATTCCTTTGAGGTAATAGCTTATGTAGATACTTAATAGGAAATTTATGGACACCAAAAAAGAATTCATTGAGAATGAAAGATTAATAGTTCAAACTGGAGCAATGAATAATACCTTAACTTGTACATAAATCTTACAATAACCATATATTTTAGATTCAAATATAAATTTTCCATTTTCCTCACTAAGGAACTAATTTTGACTAAGAGATAGTAGTTTAGAGGATAGCTTCCCCATGTGCATATTGGGGTTAACTATTTTTGAGTTTTATTCATATTTAAAATTTGTCTCACAAGATTCTTGCCCCACAGTGTTCTGTCACAAATATTTCTCCTCTTTGTGTCTGTCTCCATTTCTGTTTCAATATTATTCTAACTGTATTATATTTCTAAATGATAGCTTCAATAATAATCAAGTAACAAATAATCTCTTACTGAGTACTTACTCTGTGCTATACACATATATTTCCTTCAGGTGTACAATCTTCTCAAGATGGATATTATTATCTCTTTTTTATAGATGAAGAAGAACAGTCACAGAGAAACCGCTCATGGGCACATAGCAAGTATCTTGACCAAGACTTAGACCAAAGGTTCCCTGGGGCTAAATCACACCATTCTTACACAACAGGATACCCTTCTCAAACTTTTATCACACAACTCTTATGGGGCTGACTTTTCAGTACATTGTGCAGAGTGCTAGCTGGATATTGGAGCCCCTAATCACTGCATGGTAGGTCACTTTCTACTTTAGTGTCACTGTCTGCTGCATTTTGTCCATAACCCAAATTCTTACCATTCGTGAATCTGTTAGGCTTTTAACACACAGAGAGATATACAGAGCTACTCTTGGCAAGAATAGTCATTTACTTTCTGAAGCCTCAGCTGGAGACAAATTTTCTCCCACTGCAGTGTCAGAGCACTTTATATTTAAGGCCATTGAATTACTCCTTGTAACAGAAGCTCATAGTTCTATTGTCCCATTATTTTCTTTCCAATACTAGATATACTACTGATTAACACAGACAAGCCTAGAATATTATGGGCACAGAAAAGAAAGCGTATGAATCCCTGTGGTTTCTTTGTTGTGGGGTCCTTACTACTGTTTCCATATTATTCTAATTACTTGCTAATATAATTGCTCAAAGTTTGCTTTAAGTTAACAAGTCTTTCTCAAATGATTTTTACAGCAGTTTGGTTCCTTCTATGTGCTTTGCAAAATGCCTGTGCTCTTTACTTAGATAAAGGAGGGAATGGCTTCTTTTTAATCTGCATGCTCTGTCCTGTGTCTGTTTCCTTTCTGTATAATCAGCAATCTGTTTGCTTTTTACTGCAGAAGTAGAAGGGTTATAATTTGTTCCCTTTAGTGGGAAGAGAAACTTGCTGATTGGGATCATGGTTGAATATCAATCTCTTTGAGGGCAGAAATGTGTACAATATATTTAGTGATTAGCATTCTTGAGAGGGTAGTCTGGTTTACCCATTTTATATTAAAAATCATGTGCATTATACAGAATGAGTTCAATAATTAAAAAAAAATTGTATACTACTTTCTTCCAATAGGTCAGAAAAGGATAAATGATTTGGTAATTTTAATAAAATCAGGAAAAGAATTAGAACAATTTACACTTATATTTTATTTTAAAGGTATTTTTCAGAATTCACACATAAAGTTTCATTAATATATGTTGTTTTCTGCTACAATTTGAATCTCAAATCAATGGCCAACTTTATTATTAATAATATCCAATTAAAATCAGGTGTAAAACAAAAAGCACCTGTTGTTATATTTGTTATCTAATTTTTCTGGAAGCACTAATCAAAGCCATAGATAAGAAACCAAAACAAGAGAAATAATGACTAGGAAACAAAATACAAGATGATCATTATTTCCAGATGGCTTAATTACCCATAAAGAACCATGGGAAAGAATGTACTGGAAAAAATATAATTAATAAGAAACTAAAATAAAATGTACTGATGCAGGAGGGATACCTAGTCCCCCTCCTATCCTACTCAGGTGACCTTCCCAAACAGCCCTTTCTACTATCATTATTATAAAATTTGACCTGTCAGAGGTCTTTCTAGCAGTGATGCACCTGCTGCTGATGAACAAGGTAAAGACAGATCATATCCTGAGTGTGGAACCATAGTGTGAGCTCCTCTTCTGTGGTCCCTTCATCATCACTCTAAAATTTAGCAATCTGCCAGATTAAAGTGACCATATTGATGCAAACTGATGGGTTGATCCTTCTGGGAAGCTACAGCCATCCAGTTATAATTCCAGTGAGAAAAGTAAGCATGTTTATGGTCTGGTCTGCATTTGCTTCTGATACTAATGGAAGCAGCATGCCACAAGGCAAAACCAGAAGACACGGATCCCATACTTGGGTGTGTTAGATTTGCCAACAGCAAATGACATGATGTTGAAATAAGTAGGGTGCACACACAACTGCATCAAAGATAGAAACACCAAAATACCTGAGATTTTTCAATTTTGGAGGACACCAACATTAAGAAATGGTGACCACAGAGGGCTGCAGGTGCAGTTCAGAGTCCATGGAAAGAACACAAACAGAAAATGATGAGCTTCATATGAGGAAGGTGATATAGAGCAATAGATGTGACTTTATCCATAGCTCCTTCTCCTGGGGGCTTTCTTCTTTATTGTTGAGGTAAATATAAGTAAAATCACCTTGTAGAGGCAGCATACTAATAATGGAACATTGGATTGAAGAATGAACTGTATCTTGAGGGTTAAATTTATCTTAACTATCTTAAAAAAGAAATGAATGATTAATGACATCTCATAAGACTTGCTTTAAATTATCTCTCTCTCAACACATGCACACAGACACACACCTACATCATTTAGACAAGCTGAAATGTGCAGTAAATTGAGTAGAGTTGGAATGATAGGAGAATGATTTTTATTGGATAATAAGAGAAATTGAATAATACTACAATGGAATGCTATAAAGGAAATTCCCACCATTTGCAGGTCTTGGTACATACTGTTGGATTGACAAAGTGCTCTTCTTTGCCCATTGATGCTTGCACTTGGCACGCTGGAGAATAATTAAATGAGGAATGGAATAACATCCAAAAAAGAATCCAGCACTTTGCCCACTAACTTCAGAGATTTATTTTCTATATCTTCATTCAAGCCATAAATTTCATGGGGACAGATGAACAGACCAGAAGACAGAAATAATTTCATTGTGGCAACATGAGATGTACCAGTCATGATGAAGGTATGTGCTAGTTTTCTGTCACTATGACAAAACACCACAGATAAACAACTTATACGAAGAAAAAAAAAAAGGCTTGTTTTGGCTCATTGTTTCAGAGGTTTCAGTTCATGGTTGTTTGGCCCTGTTACCTTTGGGCCTGTGACAACACAGTTCATCATGATGTGAGCATGTCATAAGGCAAAGTTTTTACCTGATGGCAACTGGAAAGTAGAGAGTGAGAGAGGAAGGGTCCACTCCCATTTCCTTGAAGGGCACACCTCCAGTGACCTCCTAGGCCTATCTCCTAAATGTTTCTCCACCTCCCAGCAGCACCACATGCTAGTGACCAAATCTGTAACAGATGGACCTTGAGGAATACTCCAGATCCAAACTATACTATGTGAAGTGACCTGTTTACCCAATACAATGAAATCAATCAATGTTTTCTTGACTTAAAGAAGATGAAGCTAATTAACTCTTGGTTCACTTAGTAAAATTGAATTCTGATTGAAAGATGTGTAATGTATATTGAGTTTGTTTAATATATTTCATATCATGTTTTCTTATTGTCACAGGTCATAATTAATGCTGTGGTCTAAAACTCATGTTTTATAATGAATGCCAATGGTTTTGTTGGCACTGCTGTTGAGAGCTATGCTGGCCCCTCTCTGTGGATTTAGTGATTTATTTAAATATTGGAAAACAGCGATCAGAAAATGTTTTTCTGTGTAAATAAATAAGATTTGTTATGGGATGAATATTCTTAGCAGCAACAGTCAAATCTAGATCATCCTTTTAATGTTAAGAGTCATTAATAATCTCATTCTAACAAATTCACATATTCTTTTTCCACAGCTTTTCTCCACCCTTGTACTACCCCATGCCCAGTTCTGACTGTTTGGTTTGGCCTTGATTTTGAGTCATCAAGAGTGAATCATTAGGCTGCAAAATGGTTAGGAGAGCAGGTAATGGGCTTTGGGAAGGGGAAGGAGGAGGTGGAATCTGAAAAAAACACTGCAGAAAACCTAGAAAGGAGTAACTGAGAGTTTGGCTTTGAACTCTTTTATTCCAAAAAGACCAATCCAATCTTATTTGACTATGTAACAGCACTTCAAAATCAAAATACAATTTTTAAAAAGCTTCAAAATTGTATCAGAAAGTTGATTTAAAAATTTAGTTCTCATCTGTGAGAAAAGACATATGTTTAATGATTTAATTTCATTTTATTCAGATGTGCTCAAGTGAGTATATGGAAACAATGCTATGGAAAATTATTTTTTTAAAAGCAAAATCAATACCATTTTTACATTTAACAATAAAAATAAATAGGTAGGTAATTAAGTAAGCAAAACAAATACCATTAAAAAATAAACTACAAAAGAATGACCTTAATTTTAAAAAATGTGTAACACATATGAAAAAATCTATAACTCTACTAGATGTTTTTAATAAAAATACTTATCATACTACAAATAATAAAAGTCACTGTTATCAATCATTCACAGATCAATTATAGTCTTGATGAAAACTCCAATGAATAGGTTTCCAAGTTGACAAAGTATTTATAATGGGACTCTAAAAAATACAAGTTATTATAATGAAGGACTTAAAGAACTATTTATAAATTAGAGTAATAAGGAGGAGATTATTCCTATCACATAACAAAGTACATAGTCAAGTTATTTATAGAAATCCTTCTGGTTGAAGAACCAATTAAATATAATACATATCCTCCAAAGATAATCTATTGTATAATATAATATGTGATACAGAAAGTATCACAAATGACTATAAAGGGAAAAAGCATATCATGAACAGATTTTATAAAATTAGTTATTGTTTTAGTCAACTTTTTTGTTGCTGTAACCAAAAGACCTGACAAGAACAATTTTGGAGGGGGGAAAGTTTATTCAGGAGCTCATGGTTTCAGAGGTCTCAGTCTCTAGACAGCTGACTCCATTGCTCTGTGCCTGAGATGAAACAGAACATCATGATGGAAGGGTGTGTCAGAGAAAAGAAGAAGAAGGAAGAGAAGAAGAAAGAGGAGGAGGAGGAGGGAAGGACAGAGAGAGAGGGAGTTCCTGACATCATAGACAAAATGTAAACCCCAAACAGCCCACTTCCTACAGCTACACCTTACCTGCCTACTGTTACCATTCAGTTAATCCATACAAGTGGATTAATGCATTGATTAGGATAAGTCTGTCGTAATCCAATCAGTTCACCTCTGAAATTTCTTGCCTTGTTTTACACATGCATTTTGGGGGCCATCTCATATCTAAACCATAACATTCATCTATAGTAAAATAATTCTCTTCTGTTTTTACACCATGTTCTAAAACAAATTCCAATGAGACTAAAGAGTTAAATGTTTATTCTTTCTTTCATTAAACCTATATTTGTTGAATACTTATTATGTGCCAGCATCTGTTCTTGGAACATGGGGTAAAGACTTAAGCACAGTGATCAGTGGAGGAAAAGGGAACAAAGTGGATATAAAATAGATATAAAGTATAATTCCACTAATTACTAACAAAGAAAAAATAAAACATGAGAAAACAACTGGAGCTCATCTAGATTTTACATGAGATGTAGGGACTAGTGACACTCTCTAAGAGAAGAGGACGCCAGAAAGACATCTGCATGAAGATCATTCTTGGCAGAGTGAATGGTAAGGACTAAGACCCAGAACTGGGAACATACTGGTTATGTTTAGGAGCAAAGAAAACACCAGTGCAACTGGAGCAAAGAGAGAAAAAGAGAGTGTTGCAAATGAAATTGGTAATTTGATCAGGGGCCAAATCGTGTAGAGATTTAAATGCCATGGTATGGGATTTTAATGTTGTTTTAAGTATGATAAAAAAGCCATTGGAGAAGGAGAGTTTGTAGTACATTTGAAAGTGATTACTTGGGCTTTCATATGATAATAAACCAAAAGTGGCACAGTGGTGGCTGGAGTAAAGGAGTGAGATCAGTTGGAGGCTATGTCAATGTTCCAGGAGACAGATCTCACCAAATAATATTAAGAGTAATGAACCACTCTAACTAGTCAGACTCTGAATTTTAAAAGTAGGGCCAACTGGATTTACTGATGAATTGGATGTGTACTATGAATGAAAGAAAAGTCAAGGACAACATCAAGGGTTTTGACCTGAACAAATACTGGTACTATTTTCAAGATAAGGAAGGCTAGAAGAAGAACAAATTGGGAGAGAGTTAGGGATGGTTGGGGATAGAGCAATAGCTATCTTTTAGACATTTAAACTTTTTGATGTCCACTAAACATCTCAGAGAGACAGATATATAGAGGCTGTTGTATGTAAAATTCTGGAGACCAGTAGAAAAATTGGAACCAGAGATGCATCTAATAAACTCACCAGCTTGTAGACTGCATTAACAACAGTTAACATTACCATGGACTGAGAGTAAGTATAAGGTGTCCACAAGCCTGAGTCTGGGGTAATTCACAGTTTTCATGGAATAAGAAAGTGGATTCATCAAAAGATTGCAAAGGAGCAGAGAAGAAAATACAAAGGAAATCATAACAGTGTAATGTCCTAGAAATTACTAAGTAAAGAAAAAGAGATTGATTTGTGCTCAAATAAATAAACACTATGAATTGGAATTGATAATACGGAAGTGATGGGTGGCTTTCACTAAAGTTGTGCAGTTGTAAGAGTGGTCATCTTATCATATTGATGTCAAAAGAGGATGGGAGCTGGGCCTGGTGGTGCACACCTGTAATCCCAGTGGCTCAGGAGGCTGAGACAGTAGAATCACGAGTTCAAAGCCAGCTTCAGCAATGGCGAGGCGCTAAGCAACTCAGTGAGACCCTGTCTCTAAATAAAATACAAAATAGGGCTGGGGATGTGGTTCAGTGGTCGAGTGCCCCTGAGTTCAATCCCTGGTATCAAAAAAAAAAGAGGATGGGAAATGAAAATGTGGAAAATGAACATAGGTGACTATTTGGAATCAATGTGCATGTAAAAGAAGCATTAAAATGGGGTAATGGAGAGATTTTTATTTTGTTTCTTTATAAGAAAGGAATAATTCTAGCAGTTTGTGTGTGTGTGTGTGTGTGTGTGTGTGTGTGTGTGAATGTTGATGGGAAAGTCATACATTTTTAGATATGTATATATGAGCATGGAACATTGTCTATTCCTAAGGAGATTGCAGTCTAGTATAAGACAGAGAAGTAAATATGAAATTATAATTCAAAGTAATAATGCCTATGACAGTAAAAGAATGGTTTCCATGAACATACATAGAAAATACACATAAATGAAAATTTTAAAAACAGTGCCTTTCATGTAGAGGCTCAACAGGCAAGTAAGAGTGCTCCAGAAAAGAAAGATTTTTCCAGGTAGCAACAATGGCATGAAAGCCCAGATAAAATAAAAATTTTATATGCTTAGGGACTTATAAGTTAGTTTCATTAATGTGTTCCTAGTTCTTATCACAATGCCTGATACATAATACATGCTCAATAAAATTTTAACTAAATGAGTTTGGCTGAGTATAGAATCAGAGTTGTGGAAAAAAGATAAGTAGCAGATATTTCATAGAAATGGCTAGCAAATTTAAGGAAAATATGTCATTTAAAATAAAATAATAATAACGTACCACTTAATTTACCAAATTAGAAATATTTTTTAAAAACAGAAGTTCCCAATATGGCTGCCATTAAACTGAGGACACTCTCTACATTTCCTATGGCAGATAAAAGTTGCATGGTTTCAGAATGAAGGCTTTGCAAACTAAATCAAGAGATTTGAAACATATATGCTTCTAATCTATAGGTTTTTCTGTTAGGTATCTCCTAAAAAACTATTTTTAGTTTTAAAAATAAGCCCCAAAATGTGAACAAAAATATCAATTTCCACAATACTTAAAGTCAGAAGTGGAAGTAACCTGCCATAGCAGTGAAAAATATTTGAGTAAATCATCCATACTACATCACTAAGAAAGGTACTTAAGAAGTTTAGAGTTCTTGGAAACAATCTTTGTTGTGTTGCAGAAAAATAAAGTATAAAAATGAAAAGCATAATTTTTGTTTTAGAATCTTGTGCAGGGGAAATGCTGCACAAGATTGACCATGGTGATTTTAGAAGAGGAAAACTACAAACGGTACTTTCTCTTCCCACTTCCTTGCTACAATTTCTAAATTTATTGCTCATGAATATCACCCTATAAAATTAATGTTTCTCAGTTATCCTAAGTAAGTTGAAAATATCTAGACTGCTGTGATGTCATTTAGATTTCCTAAAATGTGGAATACAGAGTAGTGGCATTGAGGGTCTAGTCTCTTCTTGTTGGTTTTGTCTGCTCCCCAAAAGTATTTCAAAGGTGGTCCTTGAAAATTAAATAGTAATGGTCAATTCTGCTTACTAATGGGGAGAAAGAAGAGGAGAGAATGGGTAAAATAGGTCATCCTTCCTAGAAAGTAAACCCCTGAAAACTACTCAATGATCCACCTGCAGAATTCTAGGGTCTTGCCCCCCCCCCAAAAAAAAATGACAGCTTACATGTGGAATCTGTGACAATGTAATATGGGGGAAAATAATAATTCAAATATTTATAATAATTCAAATAATATGGGGGAAAATAATAATTCAAATAATATGGGGGAAAATAAAATAATATGGGGGAAAATAAAAATAATAATTCAAATAATATGGGGGAAAATAATAATTCAAATATTTCAGTCAATCCATTTCAATAATAAATATATCAATCAATCATTTCAATAATAAATATATCAATCAATAATAAATATATCAATCAATTTATATCAATAAATATATCAATGTTTTTCATTATACAAGTTTGAATTTTCACCACTTTATTTTCTTTGTCCCATTATAAAACTCCAGTAATAAGGGCACATTCCTGGTGGATGAATTGTACTGTTATTATATAGATTATATAGTTCTCATTGTATAGTTCTCCTTGTCTAATAAAAACTAAACTTTCCTCTTTGGTACTAAGAGTGTTTGTATATTAAGAAAATTAGCTCCTAGTTTGTCAAGTGTGTTGCTTACATTTTTGCTCTTGTTTAAGAATTTGCCTGTTGACATTGTTTATGTATTTTTTTTTTTTTGCCCTGCAAAAATTTCCAGTCTGTCCTTTCTCAAGCTATACTCAGGTATTTGAGAAAAATAAAAAAAGTAGTAACTTTATCCTTCACTTCCAAATACCTCAACTTCCTTCATTCCTATTTCCCAATAATCCCCAACCCCTTACTAAATTCCACCTGATAACAAGTGAATTTTGCACATTCTAGTATAAGTCCATTCACTTCAAGTGTAAACTGACTCAACTCAGATTTCCCTCCACTCTCCTACCTCTACCTCTACCACTACCTCAGGAGGCACATAGCTCTAGGGGCCATCTGGAGGGTCACAGTGCTGGGGGAATATGAAAGGTCCTTTAGCTGGGTTCTGTAAACATTAACTGCTTGCATCTGCTGAGGTAGCTGTTAGACTCACACATGGTGACCTCCCTGAGATGGCTGCATTCCCCCACCACGCAATAGTCCATGCTGCCATCTACTGGGGTTTCTTCTTGTTACAACCATGACCTCTTCAGTTCCCCTAGGTCTTTCTTGGCATGTAATAACTATACATTTTTCAGAGCAATTTCTCCCCCTGCCCCCAGAAACTACAAAAATTCAGTGGAATTGTCTCAGCTTCTTCATATAGGCATCCCTATTGGCTCAGGATGTGTTATACCAACAGTGACTCCTGTGAAGAACCCTCCCTCTCTGAGGAGTTCCCATGCAAGAAGTGAGGTACAGGTCTCTTTTACACTTAGATCTCAAACTTCCTTCTTCTCTTGAGGAATTTTTGTTTCCTTTTGGGTAGACAAAGACTGGGTCAGCAATATTTTCCCATATTTTTTATTTCTTAAAATTGGGTAACAGAAAGGCCAAAAAAATTATGCAATTTTCTTTGACTACCTTTAGATGTCTCCAACTTTTTGCCAATTAGGACCTTAAGGTGAGTTGTGATACTTAAGTTGATACTGTGGAGAAGTCAAAGAGAGCATAGTCTATAGTCCACCTGTTTGAATTTAATGACATCATTCTGTGCCAATTTTTATGGAGTGGGATGTATCCATCTCCCAACTCGCCTACTTCTGGGTTTATGCCATGGTTATTTTAGAGACTTTAATTAATCTGAGGTTTTGCAAAATTTCAAACATATTTTCTTGTAGTACTTTTGTAAACTCAACATTTTAAACATTTAAATCTTTGACTTATTTGATATTTATGTTGTCATATACAGTGAAATAAATGAAGTTATTAATTTCTCAAAAGGATAATAAAGCTACCTATTGGTTTAGATTTCTTGGAAGAAGATTTAGCCTGAGGTACTCTGAGATTCCAGGAATAATCATTAATTTCATACTGAGCCTATGAATCTGTCTTTAGAATCAGAGTGTTTTCAGTTTTGACTGCTTATCAGGACATTTGTGGGTGGAGCTGTGGTTAAGAAGTCCAATAAATAGTTCCTGCCTTCTCAGGGAATTGTTATGGGGTACAGCCTGAGCATCATGATTTAAAAGTCTTTCTAGATTATTTTAATGCAACAACAAGGTTAAGAACAGTTAAGTTAGAAGTCTGTCTTTAGAAAAAAAATAGTAGGTGTGAGACCCCTGTAATACTTATTTTTCTACAGAGAAGTGTGGAGTATATATCCCAATCACCTGGAGGACCACACTTAGAGAAGAGTTGTCATACAGTATAGAAAGGACCTTTTGGGGAAAATTAAACTAACCCTTCTATTTGGGCAGAAATGATCAGCAACCACATTTTTACTGGTACTTCTCATTTTCCCACTGAAACTTAGAAAAAAGTTGTAGATAAAAGTAATATATGCAAAATTTATTATTTATGTATATTCATTTTTAAGAAACAGTACAGTAAAATAAAACAATAAAATGAAAAAAGGTGAAAAACTAGAACAGAAATAAAATATTTGGAAAAAATACAATTAAAAGAATAATACACATATGTATATATGCTGATATTGTGCCATAAATTTGGTTCAACCTTCCAGCAGTGAACATTAAACACAGAAACAAAATCATTGCAGGATTTATGGTGCTCCTAAGATAAAAACAAGCCAGATGATTTAGAAAAGAACACATCCCAGACTTGCCATGGGAGGGAAATTTTCTCCGTGTTTACTTCTAAAGATGATGTCTTCCCCCATGTTATTGTTATGATCTGAATTAATCAATACAATTAATAATTTATAGGTTATAGATTAGGATTAAAAATATAGACTAATAAAATAGCCATAGTGACTCCATCTTTATGGTTCCCATGTGAAACTATTATATAAGCTGTTTTTTTAAATTTATTTTTTATTCTAAGTTGTTAGAAATGACAGCAGAATGTATTACTTTTCATATTATACTCATAGAGCACATTTTTACATATCTCTGTATGCAAAGTATATTCACACCATTCATGACTTCATACATGCACTTAAGGTAATGATATCCATCTCATTCTACCATCTTTTTTTTTTTCTTCTTCTTCTTCATCCTTTTGCCTCCTCCCATCCCCTCCCTCCCCATTGGCCATTCTAGTGTTCCTCTAATCCTCCTATGCTCCCCATCCCAACAATAGGCTGTTTTTAAGATTTATTTTAAAAATTATTTTTTGTGCTTCATACACCTGCAAATGTACTTGCACCCAGGATATACAATCACAACTGTGCTCGACCCCAGGATGTGGTTGTCTAACTGTGCTCTGCTAACTGATTTATTCAGCCCTGTACCCTGCTTGCTTGCAATTTGCAGATTCTGTAGGACGTGGTTTTCTTCCTTAAATATTAGACCCACACACAGTCTGGTGCACTTCTATCAGAAGGCCATTTGGGCATAGCAGAAGTATCCCTGGCCAGGATAATATAGGAAAAATAAAATTCTTTGATTTGTTTCAAATTTGAACTTAGTGTGTTTTCTGAGTGGTTGCCCATATCAGTTATCATTACAATGAATATATGCATTCTGTTGATTGAAGTTTGGAATCAATCAGTTACATTAAGATACTAGGTCATTAGTTCATTATAATTTGGAATTTGGGGGTTTGTTTTTAAATATGTTTCAAGGTGTATTTAATTACTCATTTTTTAGTCAACAGTGTGAATAATTACTGCTCACCGAAATACAATAGAAGCAATTATTCAAAAGACAAATTCAATACTGTTCAGTCTTGATATTCTCAACTTTCTTGGTTGGACTCAGAGTTAAACTTTAAGTTACTCAGGATCTTCATTCTTACCTCAGGGTTGAGAAGCCACAGATTTTGGGGGATCTGGTGATAATTAAGCCATCTTCTTCCTAGAAAGTAATATGCAATTGATCCTCACTATTTCTCAGATTCCAAATTTATAAATTTGCTTGTTTGCCAAAATATATTCGTAACCTTAAAGCCACTACTCTAGGTCTTATTATAGTCAATTTTATATGTGTGCATGTACAGAGCTGGAAAAATTTGAGTTTCATAGTGCACGTGTTCCCAGCCAAAGTGGGAAATGGCAAGGACGCCCTGCCATCTTGTTTCTGCTCTCAGACTGTAAACAAGTATCATTTTCACAGTGTATTTAGTGCCATATTTTTGACATTTTGGGGCTTTCTGTTGATGATTTTCCTGTTTAAAATAGCCTCCAAGAATAGTGCTGAGGTGTTGTTAAGTGTGCACAAGAAGTCTGCAATGCGCCTTATGAAGAAAGTGTTAGATTTGCTTTATTCAAGCGTGAGAGCAAAGTTGGCCATGAGTCCATGTTAATGAATTAGCAATATATAGTAAATAATATATCTTTAAACCGAAACACATAAAACAAGGTTATGTATCAACCTGTTGACAAAAATGCTGTGCCCAGAGTCTCAGGAAAAACTTCCTCCATAATTTCCCAAGGAAACTGAATTTCTTCCCAGGAGTAATGATTCTGCATTCACTATTTCTGTGTTCATGGTGATTTTATAAAACAAAACTACTATAACTATCAAGAATTGATTGTATATATACAATCCCTAGCCTTAAGCTCTAGGGATTTTATGAGGCCCTGAAGTCTACTCATGTATGTTGGATAAAAGCCTTTGATGACAAATTGATAAATTGGATATATTTAGAACCATCTTACATAAGTGATTTTTTCCCCCTCAAAGAACTTTTTAGAATGGCCATTGACTCCAAAGCCAGACTGCTAGTGTTCAATGTCTCTGTCACCTATTGGCTGTGTGACCTTGAGCTAGTTTCTTAACTCAAGTTTTCTTATCCATACAATAGGTGAGTAAAGAAAAGGAATTGGAACATCAGGCTGTTTGTAGGATATTGCTAGTGCTTTTAATTGATTCCTTGAATACTGACCAGAAAAAGAGAGGAATAGTTAGAATTCCTATTATCCAGCAAGGAGCGGTTTAGATAGAGCACAGTAGGCAGCAGATATTTAGAAATAAATGACTCTCTCTTAATACCTCAGTGAGTATAAATCTTCTCAGTTAAACAGTTTACCATTCAGCTCCACATGGGTCGTCTCACAAATGAGTTTGGTGGGAACTAATACTTGAAAGAATAGGTCACAGAGAAGCAAACTTCTCATTCTCCAACTTTTGGTTTATAATAGCTTTTAAGACAGAATAGCTAGGCTTTAAAGTGAAGGAAAAGTAGATAGATGGTTAATGAGATTACAAATATTAATATGAGATTTAAATGGATACAATAAAAGGCTAAAGGCAAAAGCACAAAAATCAATCGCAAGGGGGATAAAACAAAAAGCAAAAGGAAAATGGACTGGAAGTAGATGAGGCAAAAGCAAACAAGACAGAGCCCACCATCTGTCCAGTCACTGGGAGGAAGGATCGTGTCCCTATGTAACCATGCTGTTGACTACATTTACGATAAACAGTTTTTCAGAGATCTGTAGTTACCAGGTGCAGTACTACCTGCCTCAAACACTAGATGGTTTTAGGCCAACCAGCACTTTATAAGTAGAACACACTGATAAAAGAAATTTGATAGCAACATGATTCTGTGATACTAAAATCTTGCAGTTCAAGGACCTCTAGCTTTGTCCTTCTTTAAAAATGGCTTAGTTATTTTGGGCCCTTTGTATTTTAACATGACATTTTAAAGAGCTCTCTTGTCAGTCTCCAGTGGGAGTATTTGGAACTTCATCTATATATTGTATTTGTTCTATAGGTCTTTGGGTAGTAATTGACAGCTTTATAATATATAAGACTTCAAATATGTGAACATGGTATTTTCCGCCACGTATTTATGATTATAAATTCTCTCCATCATGTTTACCTTTCAAGTATAGAAGTCTTATACATCTTTTATTAGATTTATTCCTATAAATTTGATGCTTATTTTTGTCTCTTATAACTTATACTATAGTTTCAAATTTTTATTTTGTCTTTTGTTGTTAGCATATATAAAAATTATTGACATTTTATATTAACACTGAGTTCAGTGACATGGCTAGATACACCCTTAAATTCTCATGGTTTGAAGATTCCTCAGGAACATGAATATACATTATCATTTTTTGGCTATGAATTATAAAACAGTTTTAATTCTTTCTGACTTTTACCATTCTTATAACTTATTTTCCTCTTCCCCTTCCCACAACTCTCTATTTCTTCCTATTTTTCTTACTCTTCCTCCTCTTCCTCTTCCCCACTTTTTGAATTGAGTACACACCAATTTAATGTTGAATAGAAATGATGATAATCACCTTTGTCATGTTCCAAATTCCAGGAGTAAGATTTTAATATTTCACCATTAAGTCCATTATGCATATTAATTTAAAGATGTATGTACACCAAAAGACATCATTAAGAGAGGGAATGGACAACAATAGAATGGAAGAAGATATTTTAAATATATATTTCTAGTGAAGGATTTCTATTAAGAATATATATATACATATATATACATATATATGTATATATATATATATACACACACACACATAGATATATATATCTTCCAAAAGTTCCTAAAAATCAGACAACTTAATCAAAGCATGAGTAAATATTTGACCAATGATCCACAGAAAAGGGTATCAAAGAAGCCAAAAATATGTGAAAAGGTGAATATATTTGTGACTCATGAAGCAAACAGGAATTAAAACCACAACAAAATACCACTACATATTCTGGAAGGGCTAGCATGAAAATTACTGATGATTGCCATTGTTGAGTATCTGGAGCAGCTAGAACTCTCATGCACAGCTGGTGAGAATAGAGAATGAAAAAATCACTTTAGAAAACTGTTTAACAACATCTATCTAACTCAATATATTTATAATCTCCAAGTCAACAATTACATACTCAACAGAAACACTTGTGATTATTAAAATAAATGGACAAGAGTGTTCATTGAAGTATTATTTATGACAATTGAAAACTGGGAAAAAGCACAGAAATCATTCACAAGGAAGAGAAAACAAAAAATGTCTACCAGTAATAGAATGTGTATGTGTGTGTGTATATATCAATGAGAAAAAAATTAGTTATTGCTACAAAACTTTGGACCTGGTAAAGTACATACTGTAGGTTTCTATTTTCATAAACTTCAAAAACAGGCCAATGAATCTGTGATATCAGCAATCAAAGTGGAGAACAGTATCTGGAAGGCAGGAAGAAGCCTTGGTAGTACTGGTGGGATTAAATATCTTAAGCTGTAGGCTGGTTATACAAGTGTGTGTGAAAGTTCATTGAGCTGTACATTTGTGACACAAAAGCCAATAAAACCTAATAGCAATTTTAATAATTTATCAAAGTGTCTGACTCCAAAATAAACAGGTATAAATATGTTGCTTTCTATTTAAGCAACAATAATGAAATGGAAAACTTTCACAATATCATTAAATCAGTAAAAATATATCAAATGAGTAGAAAAATTTTTCAATAAAAATGGAGAATTTTGAGTTATACAATTATTATAAACATGATAATTCTCCTTAAATTAGCTTATGAAAACAAATCAACTTAAAGCATACCCAGTGGGATCCTTTTCTTTTTATTATTTGATGCAATTAAACTAAATGTCAAGTGTAAGAAAAATTGAAGTTTTTTTTGTTGTTGTTTTTACTCTCTAAGGTGATATGTTCAGTAAAATACACAGATGTTATGATCAATGACATTTAACATAATAAGATTTTTAAAGAATTTTTAAATTCCTGCACTTCCAGAAAGTTATTTAAGCCTCTCTTTTAAGTCTTACTTTTATTCTCTTGTATGTAATATGTCTTTTTATCTCTGATTGCTTCTAAATTTTTTCTTTCATTTTTATTAATTTGACTATGCTCTATCAAGGTAGTTTTATTTGTGTTCATTTCATTTGTAGTTGCTAAACTTCTGCAGTACTTTTCACTAAATTTTGGAAATTTTTAGTAATCTTAAAATATTTTATTCTCATTGTCTCTTCCTTGTCCTTTCTGTGACTTCAATCACGTTTCTAAGACTGATTGATACCATCTCATTTCATTTGTGACTGAGGTTCTTTTTGAATTTTTTCTTTGTCTTTGTTCTTCAGTTAGATATTTTATATATTTGTCCTAAGTTTCATTGACCCTTTGTCCTTGCATATGCAAACTCCTGCTAATCTAACCCAGCATATTTTTCATTTAATTTCAGACAGTGTATTGTTCGTCTCTTGAACTTTTATGTTAATTTTCAATATTTTCAATTCACCTTCTAAAAGTCCCAATCTGTTCATTTATTCTGTCCATCTAATCCTGTATAGTCTTAATCATATTTATAACAGCAACTTTAAAGAACTTATTGATTATTTCAGCATCTAAATCATTTAATTTCTTTTCTATGGATTACTTTTTATCTAAATATGTTTTCTATTTTTCTGTTTCTTTGCATGTGTAATAATTTTAAGCATATGTTGGGTATTGTGGATGGCACATCATAGGGACTCTTGATTATATTGCTTTCTATTTTGAGGGTGTTTGTTGTCTTTTGTTTCGGCAGGCAGTTAATTTACTAGATATTATTGAAACTGTCAGCCTTAACTTTCTGTTTTGTTTAAACAGGTTAATTTCTGGTTTGTTTTTAATTTCAGGGTTTGGTTCTGTTTCTAGTCCTGGATTCTTATCTACATGTCTTACCATTTCTGGGTCTCTGGATGAATGCTGGGGAAGATCAATGGAATCTCTTCATGCTGACTTCAACCAGAACTCTAATATATCCCAGTACTGAAAAACTTCTATTATCTTCCCTTTTTTATCTTTTGGACTTTCAGCAGCTTATTTCTATTAGGCCTTTTGAATAATTTATCTGCAGGTATCATAGTCTAGATACTGATCAAAGACTCAAGAATAATCTCAGGGTTTCTGGGGTCTACATGTGTGTGTCTCCCTTCTTTCTGAAAATTCTACCTCTTTAAGAGCTCTGAATTCCAACATCTGCCTTAGTTTTGGAAGGCTGCTTTTCTGCTTCAGTTCCACATCCCTAAACCACAGTAGGCAACATGTCTTCAGAAAGAGAACCTGAGTAATTATGGTGTGACCTTACCTTGTCTTTTTCTGTTCTCTCATGTTCTGTACTGCCTCTTGTGCAGTACCTGGAAACTGATGCATTATGTATTTTATTAAGTGCATGGTTATATAGAGTTGGTATATATAAAGAGTAAACCTAATATAAGCTTTTCTATCATTATTTTAAAAAGGATTACTCAGCAGATTTTTAAGGAAAAATCTGTAAAGCCGGGCGGTGCACGCCTATAATCCCAGCACTTGGGAGGCTGAGGCAGGAGGATCGTGAGTTCAAAGACAGCCTCAGCAATGGCGAGGTACTTAGCAACTCAGTGAGACCCTGTCTCTAATAAAATACAAAAAAAGGGCTGGGGATGTGGCCCAGGGGTCGAGTGCCCCTGAGTTCAATTCCCGGGAACCAAAAAAATAAAAAATAAAAATAAAAAAGAAAGAAAGAAAAAAGAAAAATTTGTAAAATTAAGATAATACAATTCATGATACTAAAAACATATTTTAGTATTATTGAAATTAAAAACAATATAATAGTCCCAGAATAAATGGATCATATTAAAACATGGATTTAAAGTATTCATATATTTTTTAAATAACTATCTCAACAAATACTACTGAATATTGAGTAACTAAGCACTTTATATCTTTATTTATATCATTTTTTTATTTTATTGCTTCTTCCAAGAGTATTCTCAGTGTGGCCCCCTACTCACAGAAAAATATCTGCAGCTTTGTAGGCCTGAGAATATAAATTTCTTCTTCAACATTTAAAATGCACTATTTCAATGACTTTTTGTATCCAGTGATGCTGTGGAGCATTATGATGTCAACCTGACTTTTTGTCTGTAAGTTGTTTACTCTTCTTCATATACTTTCATATTTTTAATGTTATCTTTGTAATTCTTCATTTCACTATCACTTGGATGAGACACTTCTGAATTTTGAGGGGAGTTTTGTTTTCAGGCTTTGACCTGCAAAGGGTCTTGCCAATGTATGTGGGATAGCTGATACTTCCTGCTCATTAAATTCACTCATTATAATATCATTAATGTAATGTACCGGTATGATAGAAAATGTAAAGGAAGGAAAAGACAATCAAATTTCATCCCTTTGGACCAGATTATGACCACTCTCAAGAATTAATATATCTCTGAGGTAATACCATGAAAGTGTATTGCTGGTCTTGCCAACTGAGAGACATGTCCTCACCTTCTCAAGACATCAGAATGAGTTGATGGAGAGAAAGGCCATTTCCAAATCAGTAATTGTATACTAGGTAACAAGGAGCATACTGATTTTCTCAAGCAATGAAAGCACATCTGGACTGCAATTGCAATTTCAGTCATTACTACCTGATCACATTTACAACAGCCCACTGTGGTTTCCCTAAGAGTCATCTATCTTCTGTAAAAGCCAAATAGACTGGCTGTATTGGAATGTGGTAGGTATTAAACACCAAATGTTGCTGAGGATGTAGAGAGATGGGAAGGCTTATGCATATGTAGGAGTATATATTTGCCCAGAAATGTGGGAGACCAATTAAGCAGTAAATAATAAAACTTCCCCCTGATCCAACATCATAATCATATATACCTGATTTAGAAAAAATCATTTTTGGAACGTATCCTTTATTTCTCCATGTCGGATTCTTAGCCCAGAATGTCTTTCTTCTTATCTCTGTCAAAATTCTACCCATTTTCTAAGAATTATTTTGTGTCATTTGTTCCATAAAACTGTCTCTAATTTTAGATCATGCTCATTATTCAGGTATTTTAAGGCATTTACAATTATTTTAACTGAGATAATGGATTTTCTGTTAAACAGTAGATGACAGTGACCCTAGGATATGTGTCTTATAACAAGGAGAGAGGAAGAAATCAGCTAGAAGGCCAACACACATAAGATATATTCTTCTGCAGTTGAAATGGAATTATGGCTGCAGACCAGAAACTTCATCAAGAATATGATGTACAATTCTTCCAGAAATATTTGCAGGGAGGATTTGGCAAAAGATTCAGCTATCAAAATTACTCATACTACTCTGTTAGTAGTAGGACAACCACAGTTTGTGAGGTAAACATCTCAATTCTTCATGTCACGGATAGAAATGTTTTCATTCTGTCCTGGAAATGAATAATTGCAGTGAGTAGCTCCCTAAGGTTTGGCAGCAGCATAGAGACTACCAAAATCCAGATAGCCTGAGGCTGGAGGACCACTTTATATTCTGAAGATGATTCACAAAGGTTATATGACTGAGAGGTTTTAAGAGCTTTTCTCTAAGGGAGCTCCGAGTTTTCATGGTTTTTCTAGAACTGATTTACCCAGTCCCACCACCAGTCCATTACAGGAAGTGAACTCTCTAATGAAAATAGTTCTAAGGACAAGGGGAAGCAGGATTCTTTAGCCCTGGGTATTTTAACTTTATAGACTAATGATTCAGGAGTAATGAATGGTCACCAAATATACAACCATAAATAGGGATTTTAGGGTTAACCACATTTCAAACTTTATTTCTTCATACTCTAGAACATTTTAAATTCAAGACCATAGACGCATTTTTTTTTTGATTACCTACAACACTTTTAGCTATACTGTTTGTTTATTTGTGATATTGAGGTATCATGTTACTTATAAAAGTATAGTGCTTTTAGCCGGGCATGGTGGCGCACACCTGTAATCCCAGCACTTGGGAGGCTGAGGCAGGAGGATCGTGAGTTCAAAGACAGCCTCAGCAATGGCGAGGTACTTAGCAACTCAGTGAGACCCTGTCTCTAATAAAATACAAAAAAAAGGGCTGGGGATGTGGCCCAGGGGTCGAGTGCCCCTGAGTTCAATCCCTGGTACCAAAGGAAAAAAAAAAAAAAGTATAGTGCTTTTTCCATAGAGCATGATGTGATTCATTCTGTTCAAATTTTAAATTTTTAGCCATACATTTATCGATTCAAATTTTGAATCTTACAAGTGGACTAATTTTTGTATGTTTGTGTGTGATTTTTGAAAGCATACATTGTTACAACTAGAATATTTTACAACAAGCAAACAAATGGCAAATATAATAACCTATTAAAAAATATTTGACTAAGACCAGGTGTGGTGGCACACATCTGCAATCCCAGTGCCTTGGGAGACTGAGGCAGGAGGATCATAAATTCAAGGCCAGACTGAGCAATTTAGCAAGGCCCTAAGCAAATTAGTGAGACCCCACCTTAAAATGAAAAAGATAAAAGGACAGGGGATGTAGCTCAGTGGCAAAGTACCTCTGGATTTAATCCCTAGTCCAAAAAATTGTTGACTAACAAAAAGAAGTTGATTGTTTTAAATGTTTAGAAAATTACCATTTTCATAACAGTAGAATATTAAATCAGAATAAACAAACACCCCTTAGAATATTATTTTCATGATTGCACTTTAAATCTATATTAAGCTTTGTTTTGAGATCATTGTTTTATTCATTTTCTAGAATAGATGGATAATACTTAGCAATTTAAGGAGAAAATCACATAAATTTACCACAGTACTAAAAATTTGCAGTTTCTTTTGTTCAGAAACAATGACATGATGATGGTGTTATTTTCTCTTCTTTGGATATGGTTGGTTGAGAGTTAAGGGAAACACTAAAACAACTCACACTTCAAGGCCTGTGATTAAAATCATCTTTACATAAAGAATAAGAATTCTTCAGGTGATGAGTCTTATTGTTGTTATTATATATTAAACAGAGGATATACTAATAAATTCTATGGTGTAGTGAGGCCTTTAGTTATACCAAGGAAGATTTATTTTACAGTTTTCATTATTCTTATTTTCTGATCTTCTGTGTATCTTTCATTATCTTGTATTTCTAAAAACATACTGTGTATGAGTCTAAAATTAGCAAGTAGAATGCAAACTCTCATTTCTACAAGTTTATCATCTCTATCCTTTTATCAAGTCAGTATTTTATTAGTAAGGCTGATGGCAGTAATATACTCAGGAATAAAGAAGGGCTGAGACAATCATCTCACTTGAAAGTTAAAATTAGTTTAGTGTGGTGGTTTTTGTATTTCGAGTTACACTTAAAGACAATCTTTAAAACTTCCTACGAATTTTGTGCCAGATTTTTTTTGCCAAAGTAAAATAATAACAATTTTGTTTTGGCATACTTTATCTATGGATTTTCTACAACTCAAGATTAAATAAAATGAACAATACTTAGCCTTATTTTCTTCAACTGCTCAAAAATGTATTACTGCTAGGCACAGTGCTGCATGCCTGTAATCCCAGCAGCTCAGGAGGCTGAGGCAGGAGGATCATGAGTTCAAAGCCAACCTCAGCAAAAGCAAGGCACTAAGCAACTCAGTGAGACCCTGTCTCTAAATAAAATACAAAATAGGGCTGGGGATGTGGCTCAGTGGTCAAGTGCCCCTGAGTTCAATCCCCAGTAGCAAAAGAAAAATAATATTTTACTATGAAAAAATAAATAGAGAGATATGAATGTTCAACTGTGTTAAACTCAGGTTAGTTGAGCATGGAAACATCTAGAATTCCCCAGGGACACCTTAAAAATTTAAGGCATGCTTAGAATAAAAATCCTTAGTTAAATTCCTTGATGTGGGTTGAACAACTACTATTTTAATTCAGATCATATAGTAAGTATGTATTTTACCTCAGAAACAAATTGAACTAAGTTATAATATTTTTCTGAAGCTTGGTTTATATTTTATTAAATTCTTAATACTTCAATTTTCAAAAATCTAATGCTTGGCATGACTACGTAATGATCACCCTAACAACTCTATTGATTTTTAGAGGTTTTAAAAAATCAAATGCTATAAATCTAAAAGTTTAAACCAGTTCTCTGGGCATGATCTTCTTTCAATTGACTAGTCTCAGTAAGTCAGGCCTGGTAATATGAAGATTGAAAAAAAAAATTTAAGATTTTCTACAACCTCAAATAGTTATTGATAATGAAAAATATCATATTTTTGTGATTTGGTTCTCAATACAACCAAGGATTACTATTCTACATTTGATCATTAATTCAATAAATATTAATTAAACATTTTTTTATGTTAAGCAAAATGCAAGGCTTTGAGAGGTCAAATGGACCATGCTCTTTTGCCCCTGAGTTGCCTGCAGGGAGCTTCAACATAATTGAATCACAATTGTATGTAACTGTTATGATGGAGATGAAAACAAAGTGTTATGAGACCACTTAATAAGGAGCAATGAGGAATACACTAGAATAAATGAGATGAAGCAAAACTGAAGATTGTATCTGGTAACTAGAACATGCTTGTTTTGTTATGGACAGTCTTACTTAATAATAGTAACCATAAGTAAAATGCATTATGTACTCACTAAGTGCTAAACATTGTTCTAAAGATGTTAAAATATTAATCTGATCATTCTCATTCAATTTATATTACTGTGATAAAAGAAAATAGCTCCTATGCCTGCAGTTCTTAGTGCACCTAGGGGATCCTGGGTACCCCAGCAAACTCTCACAGGCATTACAGGACATATTAACATTTGAAGAGAAATAGCAGTACCTGGAATATCTGTTGGACATCACATGAAAATAGTAGGTTGCAGAATTTCTCAGTTTCTACGTTAAATTGTACTAAATTCCATAATTGACAACATATCTTTGCACAGTTCAGTTTCTATCAGTTCCTGTGATAAAAAGCAATTACTATGCAAAAATCAACATAGAAAAAGAAAATATGACAACTTGCCATGTCCAATCTGAGTGCATGGTTTTAGAAGTTTTATAATATTCACATCCCTTCAGTACTTAATTGTTGTTATTTAAGGATATAATTAGGATATTTAAAAAATCATTCATTATTTTTCAAATAACAATAGTTTTATTAGGGAACAAAAACATATTCTTGTAAATCTAAGTATGTAATAACTGAAACTTAAGGTTTTTTTCTTTAATTTGTGTTTTGTTTGTGTTGGTCTTGAGTATAAAAAAAACTTCAGGGACTCTAAGGGTGGTACTACAAACTGAAAGTTTGAGAACCCCTGATATATAACATTTCTATTAAGAAAATATTATCAAATACCTCTTTCAAAGTTTGTGTAAGCAAAATCAATTTATATAGTTAGCATGAATTAAGTATATTTTATCTTTATTCCTGGACCTCATTTAAGAATGCTATCATTCCCCAGGTTGCATTAGAGGTACCCCAAGGTACAATTTGTGAAATAATTATTTTTTTGTTTAATAAAAAATGGGGATACTGTCTGTTTCAATGAATCTATAGTCAATCTGTGTGTATGTATAGTAGCATTGCAAAATTATTCACATCTCATTCTGATAAATGATACAGATAGCAAGGAAATGAAATCAAAATATATGTTGTCCAATTCAGTTTGCACTTTAGTCCAAGGTAATCATTTAAGAAATCTCCTTAGTTTTTTCATTTGTTTCATTCAAATTGCTCAGTCTTCTAAGGCACATGGGGCACTGACTGTGTCTTTGCTTCAGCAGAGGAAACAGATAATATCCATGGATTTCTTTGGTGTTTCTGGGTCATGTGGATGTTCCTCATCTGTCTGGGCTCAGTTCAGCCAGCTAGCACTTGCACACAAATGGGAATCAGTATACACATCTGGTTTGGCCTTCCCTGGTCACATTTGGCTCCCATCATTTCCTTGCTCCCACTGAATCTCTGCCATGTCCTCACTCCTACCCCCAGCCCCTAGCCAGCTCCATGGTGGACCTGTTGGCTCACATTGTAGTTACTTTGATCAGCTCTTTTTGGAAGATCAGAGGTCTTATGAGTCTGTTCTTCATACCAAAAAAACTGCAGGAGAGTTGAACACCTATACTTCATCAGGACCTGTGGATATTATTTTCTGCACTTTTCTAAATACTTTTGGTCCAGAACAAAAGGACTTTTCCTTTACCTTTTCTATGTTGCAGCACCCAAAGTACAGTTTCAGGCCTGTTGGTGAAATATTCTTGGAAATCAGGGTGTAGGAGAGAAAGATAAGCTTACAGATAAAGAACCTTAAAATTTGGAGGGCATTTTAATGACAGTTAATCATAAATGCACATTGTACTAAGGAATTGCAACTGCCCTTCTTACCTTTCCTGCCTTCCCTGTGTGGCTACCAACGTGTGTTGAAGGTCCAGAGACACCATGTTCCAAAAGCGGAATTTTTTGTAGCATTCTTGACTCAATGCAATGGGTTCTATTCAAGTATTATATTCCCAAAATAAACACATTTTCATATTAACTAGAACATTTTAAATACTTTTCAACACTTTAATCTTTATAAAGCTTTAATCTTTAAAAGTGACAATAATGATGGGAATTCATGGTCCACAACAGAGATGGAAAACACATTTTTGAACCATGACCTCCTTCAATGACTTTCAAAACCCACCATACAGAAAATTGCATGTTTAACTTAAGCTGACCCTAATTATTAGTTCTTTTTTTCCCTCAAAATATGTTTGCATAAAAATGTAACTTTAGGGTAGAAATTACAGATTTAGGAAAGCAGGCATTGCATGTCACTGTCTCTCAACTACCTTGTATAAGACAGTGAAATGTGAAAAAAAACACTGGTTGCAGAATTTGATGGATTTTAATACAACTACCTGCATGTGTTTGGATAAACCAATTTCTGCTTTGGAGTGACATTTTCTCATTTGCATGAGTTTCACTGAATATTTCTTCTTTGAACAAATATTATTCTAATGATACATACTTTTATCATACTTTTATGTTTTTTTTCAAGAATATAATATTGAAATCGTTACAAGAAATCATTACAAGAAACTCATGATTGATAGTTAGTGCCCTATTGCTATATATATCCAAAACAGAAGTATATATGAATAGTTATATCAAATAGATAAAGAGAAGGCATCACCAAAAGTCTATCTTTCAAAGTCACTAAACATGATAAAGACCATTGAGCAATACAGTGATAGCATTTAATCAAACAAATTAAACATTTGAAGCTGAGAGGTCTTGCCTTTACTGTTTTTAAGTCAGGCTATAAAATAAATCTATCCTTTATGTATCTTGCTCTGATTACATTGTGGTTCTCTGAAATGGGGCATTGGTGCATTGTAAACAAAATGGTTCCACTTAGCAGAGCGCATACATAGCTCAGAGCCTCTGTCCTGTTTTCAGTGACCTGGAAAGTGCAACAAGATTAGTGTCACAAAAATAGCTTTACTAGTATATTTGTGGGCATATAGAACTTCCATTTTCACATAAATTTAAGATATATTCACTTCCTCCAGGAAAACTATTATAGGGGAGATAGAAGCATTTAATTTCATTTCATGACATTTCATTTGGAAGATTATGAAAATGAAGAGAGAAAATGAATTGGGAACATCTCTACTCCTGCCATGACATACTAATGAATTAAGAATTTCAAAGAGGAAGAAAATTCTGACAGCAGTTTGTTAAAAAAAATTCCATTCACAATCACACCACCTTTGTAAATATTTTACTGATTTGATGTACCTACAAATTACTTTTCTGCACCAAGCTTTTTCAATCACTGACCCTAGTACTTTTAGTCCTCATAAGTAGCAAAACAAATCTATAAACTCAAATATACTTGATGGTTTTAGTTTTTACTAAATAGATAACGGAGGGAAAGCCAATTGTGACATACATGTATGTTAAAAATAGATTTATGGTCCATTATCTTCAGAGAAGATATACATGCTGAAGATATAATCCACTATATAATGTATATAATTTATATACATGCTGAAGATATAATCTACTATATAATATTAATTTTTTAGGAATTCATGAAGGTGATTTAATGTTTGTTAAGGGAAGAAAGTTAAAACGGAATCAATGTATTTTCTTAAGGTAGTTTTGCCCTTCATGTTCATTATGTCTTTGTTTTATTTTTAATCTCAAGTTCTATCATATTTTCTCCTACAATAAACTTATGGTAAACAAAATATATATTCCAGATTCAAGTAAATTAATGAATGAGATTCAATTATAAATTTACTCTTAAAAATCTGGATGTAGATGATACTAGGAATCCAGATGCATGTATCTGGGTTAGCAAAGTAAGGGAAGAAATCTCAATCAGAGTTCCAAAGCCAATCAATGATTCTAAACTTTATGTTTAAAAACTACATATTTTACAACTAATACTTTAGTTTGTACATTTAGAGAAATTATGTAAACACTAAAGACTTTTTTGTAATGTTCACATTTGTACAAAGGAAGAAGACTTTTTATATCTTTCAAGCATATATAGCATCAAATTTCTAACCCTTGAAATAGGCTTGAATTTTATATCCTACCTAAGTACAACTTTAGGAAACTGGAATTACTTTTTTCCTGCTAACTAAATGTTCATCTATTAATGTACTGTTATTACCTTTTTATCAACAATTGGAACTTTATTTTCTTTATCAATAAGTTTTGTTTGCTATGCTAAAGTCAGATTTTTTGTTTATTTTAGTTAGTATGGAGTGATTGATTTAATTCTCATTGTACTGTTGGGGCTTTCTGTTCTTTTTTTCTATTTTAGTAAATGTTAGTGTTCATCTTTTATTAAATTAAGCTATACCTGTGTTCTCAAATGAAAAATCTCACTATCACTTGTTAATCCAGTGAGGATACATTCTCTTTTCACTTTGACGCATCCAGTTTTTTTTTTTTCTCTTTAATATCAAACCTCTATAAACATTCATCAGTATTTTAAATATGCTTGTGGTGATCATCAGGGCTAGCCTATTTAGTAAGCACAACACTCATTTTTGTTGTATTAATTCGCCTTCTCAGAGAAAGAAGGTGAAACTTCCATCTGTCTCTGTCAATTCTGCTTCTTTTCAAGGAGATGACAAAGACCTTTTGGCCATATAGGTGTGAAGTGCACAAGTATGGTAAACCAAGTGCACGCTCAAGCCCACTCATTTTCCCATAATACACTCCAACAAGAAGTGGAAAGTTTCAGCATGAATGACACTATTGGACTAAGAATCTGCACCTTCAGTCTCTATTTAAAAAGCAACAATCCCAAGCCAGAAAGCTTCAGTGAGTCCCTTATCCTTCCCCATGGCTCCAGGACTAAGAGCTGCACTATTAGTGATGACCCACCCTGCTGGGAGATTGCATAGCCCCTTCATGCATGAAATTAATTCCTTGGTGTAGGCAAAATAATGTCTCATGAACCTCTTCACTGTAATTTCCAAAGAACTAAGACAAAATATTTCTCAAGAAAATGCATTATGTGAGATATAAAACATAAGTTTATAGAGTTGCCTGCTCTTGAAATACAATAAAGATTTTGGAAATGTTTTATATACACTTTGCTATAACACGTAAAACTGTCCAAGGGTGATGTGCATTTTTACTTAAAAGGTAATAGAATCATGTGGTTACACAGACTCTGCCTGGAGCAGCAGGACACAATGACATTGCCTGGCTTTGTGGCAGGGAGAAAAATCCCCTGCTTCTGACTATTTTCCCTTAGTATTGATACTTATTCCTAACTTTTCCTACATGAAACCCTGACCCTTAGCTCTTCCTTCAAGGGAGTCTCTTGATTATGAAACTACACTTTTAGAAGCTAAGAAACCTAAAATATATTTTCTCTGCCTCTCATATCTTCCCAGAAAAAATACCCAATTTTCAGAGAATTCACAGAGTAAATGTGAGATGTATGGAGAAGGCTCAGGTTCTCTGATTTGCTCTGGACCATACCTTTAATGGTCTCTACATTATTTGGAAGAAGGAAGTGGAGCCATCCCTAGCAAATGAATGTCAGTAGAGTGTTTGCAAAGCTGTGCTTGATGGTAGAATCCCAATCACAATTCTTTGTGCCCTTAAGAAAGGAATATTGTATGAAGGAAATGTAAGTCACAAAAAGCTTACAGTTTAGATTAGAAATAATCTTAAAAATAAAGTGTGTCCCCAGCAAGTTATTTCATGGACATTGTCAAATTGAGTTTAAAGTTTATATGCAGAGGCAAAAAGATTCAGAACAAACAACATGATACAGAAGGAAAAAAACAAATTAGGAGGACTGACATCACCCAACTTTAAGACTTATTATAAAATTATAGTAATCAAGACATGTGGAATTAGCAAAAGATAAATAGATCAATAAAACAGAATAGAGAGCCAAGAAATAGACTCCTGTAGATGTAGTGAATTGATCTTTGAAGAAAGCACAAAGGAAGTACAATGGAGCAAAAATGTCATTTTAATAAAGAGTACTGAGATAAGTGGTCATCTGCATACAAATAATAGTAATAATAACCTAGACAAAGTCTTACTTCCCTCTTAAAATTAACCAAAAATGGATCATAGACTTAAATGTAAAACACAAAATTATAAAAATTTTTAGAAGATAACATAGAATAAAATCTAGATGACCTTGGGTATGTGGCTTTTTAGATAAACCAAAGTCATCATACATGAAAGAATAATTGGTAAACTAGACTTCATTAAAATTGAAAACTTCCATACTGCAAAAATACTGTCAAAGCAAAAAAAAAAAAAAAAAAAAATGAGAAGACAATCCAGAAGAAATATTTGCAAAATGAACTGTTATTGAATATATACAAAGAACTCTTGAATTGATAAGGAACTGTTATTGAAAATATACAAAGAACTCTTAAAGCCCAACAATAAAAAATGGACAACCTAATTTAATATCATATGCCATAGGGAAATGTAAATTAAAACCAGATACTACTACATACCCATTAGAATGTTCAAAATTTAGACAGCACCAAATATTAGCAAGAATGTAGAACAAAAGGAACTAATTAATTGCTGGTAAAAATGCAAAATGATACAGCTAATTTGGAAGACAGTTTACAAGTTTCTTACAAAACTAAGAGTACACTTAGCATGCAATTTAGCAATCATGATCATTGGTATCTAACCAAAGGAGTTCAAAGTTTGTGTCTACACAGAAAACACTTACATAGATGCTTGTAGCAGCTTTATTTATAATAGTCAAAACTTGGAAGCAATGAAGATTTTCTTCAGTAAGTGAATAGATAGGTAAACAGTGATACATCCAGACAATGAAATGTTATTCCATGGCCAGTGTAAAAGATCAGTGGGAGTTGTGGGGAGGAAGGGATGGAATAAGTGGAGCACAGAGGAATTTATAGTGTGGTGAAAATACTCAATATGATATTATAGATGTACATCCAAATTTTCAAGAGAATTCATAAGGATAGCTTGGTCACAAGGAAACCGAGTACATTTGGGAAAATGTAATAAATATCAAAGTTTTCATGAAATTCACTAAGATTGACAATATTTCTTCACAAAGTCTTAGTAAAAGAAAAACAGGATCTGAGGCATCATCTAAATAATGTGCTGCACAATCAGGAAAGAATTCTTAACAACCTACATCACTGGAAAATCAAGAGTTTCTCTTAGGAAACTTGGCAATAACAAGATTTTTTCTCTCTAGTGGGGACATCCTTCTCCATCTTAGTCATTCATTTTCACTGTTGTCTAGATGATTATGCTTAGAGGGAAGGATTATCACAAAATCACAGGTATACCCTTCTATTATTCAGAGAAAGAATTTCAGTTAATAAAAGAAAATCCTAGTGATTAGAGAAGCAATACAGGAAAGGAAATTCCAAAAAGGACAGACTTGAGCTCATCATCATACTTAAAATGTTATGAACATTAATTATATTCTCAGAAATAAAGGAACAAATCCAATATTGGAGTTTCAAGTTGAAAGGAAGATTTTGGAACCCTGTTTCCTGAATTTTGCAGGGGAGATGATTGAAATCTAACTTTGAGTTGCAATTTGTCATGTTTGAATTTGGCAGCTTTATGGACCAAAATCAACTCCAAATTTCATAGAGTTATGGCCTATTTCTTTTTCTTTCTTTCTTTTTTTTTTTTTCAAGGTAGTTCCTGCACATAGTTAAAAAGACTGAACAGAACTGAAGAGATTATGAGGATTGGATGTCGACCATCTTTCTCACACTATACTGTCTACTCACCCACACTGCTTCTTGTCCTGTTTCCCAGCAAAATGCAAACAACCTATTTTTCCTCTTTCCAAATGTTTTCTTTTTTTTTTCCTTTGGTGGTGCTAGGGATTGAATCCAGGGCCTTGTGCATACTAGGCAACACTCTACCAGTTAAGCTGAATCCCCAACCCCCTTTCCACATTTTTTATTGGTGCATGATAGTTGTACATAATGATGCAATTCATTGTTACATATTATACATGCACACAATATAGCAATATAATTTGGCCAATATAACTCCCCAGAACTTCCCCCTATATGTTAAGCTCTTATGTCAGTTATTACCAAGACTTCAAATCTTGGGTTTATAATTTTATGTACTGAGTTGTCATTTTAATTTTTTCCTTAATATTATTAAAGTTGAAGATTTATTGTAATAAAATCCTCTCCATTTTAATAAACATTACTGTTAACTTAGTTTTTCATTTGTCTGCTGGCTGTCTTTGTAATTTTGGAACTCCATTTCTTGTGCTCTCAGACTTCAGAGGACATCTGTTGACCACTCCACCCCACCCTACATTTTGAGGAAATTTTCAGTGCCTCTCTGCTCCCTCTACCTCCCTCTTCCCTCCATCATGCCTCCTGATTTCTGTGGAGCTGTACTTCTACTTTCAGAGCTTTATGGCTGAAATCATTAATGTTCTCTCTTGCAAGTATATTTAAATCCCATGTCAATTTATTAAACACTGTGGACTCTGTTATGGTCTTTCTCAACTTAAAGAGCATTGTTAAACACTGTAATAAAACAAACAAAAACAGTAGGCAACTTTTATTGTCTGTAAATTTTAGGGTTTATTTTAAGCTTATAAGACTTTCCTTCTTCATAAATTATCAAGCTGATGCTACTTAAGCCAATGTTTTATTAGAAGAGTAGATGATGACTTAGGCATCCTTATGGTTTTTATCTTCTCTGAAAGACATTTGTCAGGAACAATGTAGGATTGTGTGCAGTTTTTATTGATCCTTCTGTGGCCTTTGACTCCAAGTCCATGAATCAGTTATAGGTCTATCCAAAGGCCCTCAGTACAGGCCATCAGCTTTCAATGTAGCCTGCACTTAGAAACAGTCTCCTGATGTGTCAGGTAATAATTTCCAGCAGACTAAACAGGGATGTGTACTGCCTTCCCTCCTCTTCAAAGAGTTCCTTAATAACTTGGTACTTCTTTTAAGTGAGCTTGGTACAGACGCCTGCTGCTTCTCCAGCTAGAGAGAACAGGGAAACAATCATTTTCATGTGTGCTGGGAACATTATTTTATTGTCACAAATTGGGAGTGATTTTCACAGTGCTATCTAATTACTGTCAGATAGAATGGCTAAATATCAACTACTGCAAGGAGAGGGTAATCATTTTTGGTAATGAGCATCTGGCCTTCTAGTTAATAGTGAACAGACTTGCAAAGCTCCCTACATCTGGATGCATAGGAATCACTTAGGAAGCATTTTAGTCAGAGTCTCTAGGGATATTCTCAGTGCATGTGTTAAGGCAGGATCTGAGGATCTATTGTTTAGAAAACCTTCTCAAGGGGTATGAAGGCCAAGGCAGGTTTTAGAACTATTACACTCAATAAGCCAGTTTGCTCATTGTTTGCAGATACATTGTGGAATCACATTATATTAGTGGGCCACGAGGAAATTAAATTATTTAAATGTAAACAATTTTTAGGAGGATTGTTTTCATATTTGTAGCAGGTGTTTAGTAACATTTACTTATCTTTTTCCCCTCATAGTGAAATGATCACAGCCATTCTTGAAGTATCCTTTGGAAGCCTGATTACCCATTTCTTTGTAAGTTGTAATGGATGCAAATTTGTTTTCCAGGGTTGTCTTGTCTCTGCTCACGGTTACCTGTAGACCCATTTACACTGTTGTGGGGTTTCTGTCATGCCTCAGCCTCATATCTCCTGGAAAACTTGGTCTGTCTTTTTCAGGCATATATTCTTTATTTGTTGTGTTCTGTTATCTTAAATTTCTACTTAAAATTTTGTTCATCAATGCATATAAATCATCTCTTAACTGGTAATATAAAATAATAACATTCCTGATACTTGTCAAATTGTATTCCCTGTAACTCTCCACTATCTAATACTTATTAAAATTTCTGTTAAAATAAGTAATATAGTTAACAGAATATGTGATATGTATGTATTGTAAAATAAAACTTATTCTTGGATCAAATCAGAAAAGCAGAGGCCTGAGAAGTTTTCTGCATTATTTTGGTTCCTAGTGCCTTGCTTTAAATAGCATTAGACCTTGAGTCTACCATGAGAGAACAATATAATATATATATATATATATATAATTGTGGTTATTATTAGGGTTTTAGCTATCTAATCTTTAAATCAATGGAAAAATTTGAAAAGCACTGAATGTCTACAACCTTCAAAAGATAGAGAACATATTTCAATTTAGGTATATAACTGTAAAGATGAAAATGAATTGTAGGCTCATATTTTGTCTTAAAATCTCACCTTTTTTTTTCCTGATTCTTTTGAGAATCTATGGGAGAAAATGTTTACATATCCCACAATGTTGCCAAGCTTGGCATCTGAGGATCAACTCTTCAGTTTGTGTCTTAGAGACACTGTGAATCTTATAACTTTATTCTCTAAAGTTTCAGGTCAAATTGCCAACCATCTTGAATTTTGTTCAGAACCTTTGGGCAAATATTTATCCACATAATTATTTAGGAAAAATTTTACCTTAAAAATCTCAAATTGTAATTCTCAAATTCAAATTCTAATATTCCATTATCAAACTACAAGTTTCTAAATATCCATGTCTCCCCACTCTTCGTCTATTGATACAGTCAATCTTTGGCCTCCTGGAACTCTTCATTATCTGTATTTGCTATTTGGGAGACTTATTTCCCATTTTGGTTAAATGGCATGAAGAATCATCTGGTCACTCACACATGCAACTTGGGAAAAATCTTGAATATTTCTTGACACAATCCTGCACCTCCAAATGTCACCAGAGTAAGAAGGCAGGAGGTCCCCAGTAAAGCAAAAATCTCTGTTGATAGTAAGTCAAAAGAGCACAAGTAAAGCTTAGCATACAGATGCTTGATTCACTTAGAAAGACAAACTAGTAAATCTACTTTTATCTACTTTTGCAAGATTAGAAAATGAAAACAAGTAAATAAAATGTTATTACAATTTGGGCATGATGGTGCATACCTGTAATCCCAACAGCTCAGGAGGCTGAGACATGAAGATCCTGAGTTCAAAGTCAGCCTCAGCAATTTAGTGAGGCTCTGAGTAGCTTAGTCAAATCCTGTCTCAATTCCTGGTATTAAAAAAAAAAAAAAGTTATTACAACACAAATAACATAAAACCACAAAATTCTAGAGCAAGAAATTCCTAAGTGTGTTTTTCTGCTAAACTCGTATGTGCAGTAGAGGCAAAGGGGGAGTTCCCAGGTAAAACAAGCATGGCTTAAAGAAGATCATAGCTCTGTTCTCCCTGAAACTTTCTCAAAGTTTCTAATATTCTGTAGTATCTTGGGGCTCATCAAGGAATGTATGTGGAATAATTTTTTCCTAAATTTATTTTGCCAGGAAACAGTTTTGGGGCAGAATATCTAGTGGTATTGATCTGGGAATAATTAGTCTTAGACCTGAAAGTGCCTTTCCATTAGCGGAGATTTAGTTCAATTTTGTTAGTTGTAAACTCTAATATATAGTCATTCTTAGATTGCTAAGAGGGGCTTTAAACATTCACATGCATGTATTTTCTGTAGTTACTCAAGGAAAGCTCCTGAAGTCTCCCTCTGTATGTGATGAGAATGCAAGTCATTCTATATGGGGTATCAAAGAAAAAATGACTTGGGGGAAGTGGAGAAGAAATGAGAATGAATGGTGAACAGTGCACAGATACCCTTTGAAAACTATGGGGAATGAAAAAGCAAAGCTGCGGTGATCTCAGATGGAATCCTTGACAGAGCCTACTTCATACATTTCCAAGTCATTAAAGGGGTCAATGTAAGGTAAGATAATGGAGGCATCGCAACCTGTTGACCTCATTACATCATTGAAAGATCAAATTTTGGCCTGAAAATAGCAGATTCCTTCCCAATGATTCACATTACCCAGAAATCTGGGGCTTACTGGAATTCTTAATAAAAATTACAAATCTCCCTACAATAAATTTCAAATGCCAGTTCTTGATCACTTTAAGTAAAGTACAGTTTGCCATTAGATATAACCATTATCAGTTACTGCTTACCTTTCATTTTGTTTTGCTTTTTAATCTCAGGAAAACTTTTAGTTTCCCTTGCCTAGGTGACTGCTAGGGAATGCAGAGAGCTTTTTGTTCTGTTTGTCCATGGTCTCCCAAGACATTGATTTTACTGGCATAAAATCCCCTATGATGCTTGTCAATGTCATTTATTAAATCAACAATACTGCATTGGATGCTTCCTCATACCGAGGCCCAGACTCTCATCAATTAGCAAATCCCTTCGAAGAAGAGCTGTTCTCATCTCAAACCACACTGCAAACAATCCTTCCCTGCGCTCACTTCACTGTATTTTTTTCTTTCAAATGCATGAAAAAGCAGAAAAAAAGATAAGGCTGGTTATTTACTTTTTATTACTGTATTTAAATAATCAGTCTTGTTTTCTAGATAAAATGATATATGCTTATCTTGAAAGTAAATCCAACAATATAGAGAAGAACAAAGAAAAAACAGCTCATCCAAAACCCCAGTATCCCGTTTTCCTCTGCTTACATATCAGTGTTATAGTTAAAAAACATTTTCACATCTCTATTTGTATAAGAAGGGAAAATAAAAGGTCACATATAATTTTATAATAATTGTGATAGAATAGACACTTTTCTGAAAGCAAAGCTATTAAATTTAATCTTACTTGAATTTAATACAACAGAGAACTAGTAATACAGAAGGAATTGTTAAACTTGAAATAAATGTTTCTTTACAAATAATTATTAATTTTTACAAAGCTTCTAATGACTTTAGTAAATAACACTACAATAATATAACTTTTTAAATTGCTAGGAGAGTAGGTTTTAAGTGTTCTCACCAAAAACTGAAGATTTTGTGAAACAATGCATGTGTTCTTTGGCTCAATTTAGCCATTCCAGAATCTACACGTTTTGAAATAACATGTTGTATATGATAAATACATACATTTTTCTTTTATTTATCAATTAAAATTAAGTTTTAAAAGACCTATGAGGACGAATATCAGAAATGGAGCCTTTTAAACTCAATATGTATGGTTAGTCAGGAGGAACTAGTAGCTTTCTTTGGAAGAAGAAGAGCTGAACTCTTAAAATTGCTTCCCCTCATGAATGTGATTATTCATGTTATATTTATTGTATAAACGTCTTAACTGATAACAGGGTTGAATATAATAGATTGTATTATATTTTCTTTCTTTCAAATATATAGACTTTGTTCCAGTGTATTCTGGGATTAAATATTAGAAAAAAATCTCTTAGGCCACCCTGTGTTTGCCCCCTGTAGAAAACTTGTTTTATTCTCACAGAATTCCCTGGAAAGCTTAATTTATCTTCTAAGTTCAGTTATTTAACCAACATATGTTTTGATGTTGATTGTTCTTTGCCAGCTTTCCCTAAATCTGAAGATTTAGATTGTGGAAATATTCTGCACTGTATCTTTAAGTATTTTTTCTGTTCAAATTTTTGGATTTTCTAGTTGAAATCACAATTATCTTAATATATTATTTTTGTCCTTCAAATATATTATTGTTTCTATGATTGCTTTTTTCTTTTTTCTTCTGTATTTATTGTCATTATGTCAAGTCAATAATTTAAATGCCAGATAAGTCTATTTTACCCCTTTTAGGTTCTGATATATTGATTCTGTAGCAGTGTGTTTTGAATATTCATTTGCAATTGTTCCAAATTTATGTCCTTCAATCTACAGCTTGCTTGTCTAGTCCTTTCTTTTGCTTTATCTTCTTGTCCTTGAGCTCTTAAATCCTAAGATTTTCCATGACATGAGGCATTTATGAACAGGCTGCTTAATTCCTTGGGTTATGTTTTCTTCCACACTGGGTACTTGACTTCATATTCATAATATGTTGCTTTTTTCTCCCCTCCCTGCTCTTTTCCTCCCTTCCTATTTTTCCCTCCTTCCTCCCTCCTTCCTTTTTAGTATATTGGCACTGTTGCAATCTGATTTCTTTTCTCCTTGCTCATAGTCGATCTGCATAGTTCTCTTTTTATTTGCTTTTTTATTTATTCTGCTACAGAGTGGGATATTGTCTTTTTTATTTATTTTTTTAATTTATAATAATTACAATTCATAGTGCCCATATATAGCATCTTTTAACATACAACTGTTTGGATACAAAGTATATTCATACAATTCAGGTCTTCAATCATGCATTTAGGAAAATGATATCCGTCTCATTCAACCGCCTTTTTTTTTTTTCTTTTCTCCCCCTCCCTCCCCCTTGCTCACTCCCTTCCCCTCCCTTCCCTTTGACCATTCTAGTGTTCCTCTAATCCTCCTATGTACCCCCATCCAACAATACTGTGAACTATCCTCCTTATATCAGAGAAAACATTTGGTACTTGGATTTTTGAGACTGAATAACTTCACTCAGCATTATGTCTTCCAACTTCATCCATTTACCTGTGAATGCCATTATTGTATTTTCTTTTATTGCTGAGTAAATTTCAATTGTGCATATATACCACATTTTCTTAATCCACTCATTTACTGAGGAACATCTAGGTTGGTTCCACAGCCTAGCTATTGTGAATTGCGCAGCTACAAACATTGAGATAGCTGTGTCACTGTAATATGCTGTTTTTAAGTCCTTTGGGAATAGACCCAGGAGTGGGATGGCTGGGTCATAGGGTGGTTCCATTCCCAGTTTTCCAAGAAATCTCCATACTGCTTTCTCTAACGGTTGCACCATTTTGCAGTCCCACCAGCAATGTATGAGTGTGCCTTTTTCCCCACATCCTCTCCAACATTTATTGTTGTTTGTGTTCTTGATAGCTGCCATTCTGACTGGAGTGAAATGAAATCTTAGAGTAGTTTTGATTTGCATTTCTCTAATTGCCAGCGATGTTGAGAATTTTTTCATGTATTTGTTGATTAATCGTGTATCTTCTTCTGAGAGGTATCTTCTCAATTCCTTAGCCCATTTATTGATTGGGTTATTTGTGTTTTTGGTGTTAAGTTTTTTGAGTTCTTTATATATTCTAAAAGTTAGTGCTCTATCTGATGTGCATGTATTAAATATTTGTTCCCAATTAGTTGGCTCTCTATTCACCTCACTGATTGTTTCTTTTGCTGAGAAGAAGCTTTTTAGTTTAAATCTATCCCATTCATTTATTCTTGGTAGTAATTCTTGCACTACAGGATTCTTATTAAGGAACTTGGGGCCTAATCCGACATGTTGGAAATTGGAGCTTACTTTTTCTTCTATTAGGTGTATTGTCTCTGGTCTAATTCCTAGGTCCTTGATCCACTTTGAATTGAGTTTTGTGCATGGTGAGAGACAAGGGTTTAATTTCATTTTGTTGCATATGGATTTCCAGTTTTCCCAGCACCATTTGTTGAAGAGGCTATCCTTTCTCCACTGTACATTTTTGGCGCCTTTGTCTAATATAAGATAGCTGAAATTATATGTATTAGTCTCTGTGTCCTCAATTCTGTACCATTGCTCCACCAGTCTGTTTTGGTGCCAATACCATGCTGTTTTTGTTACTATCGCTCTATAGTATATAATTTAAAGTCTGGTATGGTGATGCTACCTGCTTCACTTTTCTTGCTCAGGATTGCTTTGGCTATTCTGGGTCTCTTATTTTTCCAGATGAATTTCATGACTGCTTTTTCTATTTCTTTGAAGAATGACATTGGGATTTTGATTGGAATTGCATTAAATCTGTATAATGTTTTTTGGTAGTATGGACATTTTGACAATATTAATTCTACCTATCCAAGAGCAAGGTAGGTCTTTCCATCTTCTGAGTTCTTCTATGATTTCTTTCTTTAGTGTTCTATAATTTTCATTATAGAGGTCTTTCACCTCTTTTGTTGATTCCCAGGTTTTTTTTTTTTTTATGCTATTGTAAATGGGGTACTTTTCATCATTTCCCTTTCAGAGGCTTTGTCGCTGATGTACAAAAATGCCTTTGACTTATGTGTATTGATTTTGTATCCTGCAACTTTGCCAAATTCATTTACTAGTTGTAAAAGTTTTCTGGTAGAGTTTTTTGGGTCTTCTAGGTAGATTATCATGTCATCAGCAAATAGTGCTAATTTGAGCTCTTCTTTTCCTATCTTGATCCCTTTAATTTCTTTCGTCTGTCTAATTGCTCTGGCCAGAGTTTCCAGTACTATGTTAAATAGCAGTGGTGAAAGGGGGCATCCCTGTCTTGTTCCAGTTTTTAGAGGGAATGCTTTCAATTTTTCTCCATTTAAGATAATGTTAGCTCGGGGCCTTGTATAAATAGCTTTTATAATGTTGAGATATGTTCCTGATATTCCTAGTTTTTCCAGTGTTTTGAAAATTAAGGGGTATTGTATTTTGTCAAATGCTTTTTCTGCGTCTATTGAGATGATCATATGATTTTTATCTTTAAGTCTATTGATGTGATGTATTATGTTTATTGATTTCCGAATGTTGAACTAGCCTTGCATCCCTGGAATAAACCCCACTTGATCGTGGTGCACTCTCTTTTTGATATGTTTTTGTATCCGATTTGCCAGAATTTTGTTGATTAGTTTTGCATCTATGTTTATTAAAGATATGGGCCTGAAGTTTTCTTTTTTGATGTATCTTTGCCTGGCTTTGGAATTAATGTAATATTGGCCTCATAGAAAGAGTCTGGAAGAGCTCCCTCTTTTTCTATTTCTTGAAATAGTTTGAAGAGCATTGGTATTAGTTCTTCTTTGAAAGTCTTATAGAACTCGGCTGTAAACCCATCAGGTCCTGGACTTTTCCTTGTTGGTAGCTTTTTGATGACATCTTCTATTTCTTCACTTGTAATCGATCTGTTTAAGTTGTGTATAGCCTCCAGTTCCAGTTTAGGAAAATCATATGACTCTAGAAATCTGTCAATATTTTAAATATTTTCTATTTTATTAGAATACAAGTTTTCGAAGTAATTTCCAATTATCTTCTGTATATCTGAGGTGTTTGTTGTGATATTCCCTTTTTCATCATGAATGTTAGTAATTTGAGTTTTTTTCTCTTCTTCTTTTATTAGCATCGCTAAGGGTCTGTCAATTTTGTTTATTTTTTCAAAGAACCAACTTTTAGTTTTGTCAATTCTTTGAATGGTTTCCTTAGTCTCAATTTCATTAATTTCTGCTCTGATTTTAATTATTTCCTGTCTTCTACTGCTCTTGGTGTTTTTCTAGTGCTTTGAGGTGTGATGTTAAGTCATTTATTTGTTTTTTTTTTTTTTTTTTTCTTTTAAGGAATATACTCAGTGCAATGAATTTTCCTCTTACTACTGCCTTCATAGTGTCCCAGATATTTCTATATGATGTATCTGTGTTCTTATTTACCTCTTTGATGTCTTCTTCAACCCCTTGTTCATTCAGTAGCATGTTATTTAGCTTCCAGTTGTTGGAGTAGTTTTTCTTATTCCTTGTTTTGTCATTGATTTCCAATTTCATCCCTTTATGGTCTGATAGAATGCAGGGTAGTATCTATATTTTTTTTTATATTTGCTGAGAGTTTCCTTATGATATAATATATGGTCTATTTTGGAGAAGGAGCCATGTGCTGCTGAGAAAAATGTGTATTCATTTACTGAGGGATGAAATATTCTATATATGTCCATTCGGTCTAAATTATTAATTGTTTTAAGGAGGCTTAAAATTTCTTTGTTTAGCTTTTGTTTGGATGATCTATCCATTGGTGAGAGAGGTATGTTGAAGTCCCCTAGAATAACTGTGTTGTGGTCTATTTTACTCTTGAAATTGAGAAGAGTTTGTTTGATGAATGTAGGTGCTCCATTATTTGGGGCATATAGATTTATGATTGTTATATCCTGTTGATGAATGGTTCCCTTAAGTAGTAAGAAATATCCATCTTTATCCATCTTGATTAGTTTTGGTTTGAAGTCTACCTTATTTGATATGAGAATGGAAACCCCCTGCTTGCTTCCGAATGCCATGTAAGTGATAAGACTTTTCCCAGCCTTTCACTTTCAGTCTGTTGATGTCTTTTTCTACAAGGTGTGTTTCTTGGAGACAGCAAATTATTGGGTCGTTTCTTTTAATCCACTCTGATAATCTGTGTCTTTTGATTGGCGAGTTTAGGCCATTAACATTCAGGGTTACTATTGAGATGTGATTTTTATTCCCATCCATTTTTATTTGTATTATGGTCGTTAGCTTGATTTGGTTTCTCTTCTGGTTGGTATTTCCCTTAGTTTAATATCTCCCTTTGTTGATTTTCCTTGTTATTTTTCTCTTCTTCTTCATGAAAAATGTTGCCCAGGATGTTCAGAAGTGCTCGCTTTCAAGTTGTGAAATCTTTTAACTTTTGCTTGTCGTGGAAGGTTTTTATTTCATCTTCAAATCTAAAGCTCAATTTTGCTGGATATAAGATTCTTATTTGACATCCTTTTCTTTCAGAGCTTCAAATATGCTATTCCAGGATCTTCTTGCTTTTAAGGTCTGGGTTGAAAAATCTGAACATAGTCTGATTGGTTTCCCCCTATATGTAATCTGCTTCCTTTCTCTTGTGGCTTTTGGTATTCTCTCCTTGCTCAGTATATTAGGCATTTTCATTATAATGTGTCTTGGTGTGGATCTGTTGTGATTTTGTTTGTTTGGTGTTTGGTAAACCTCTTGAACTTGGTTTTCCCATTCATTCCTCAAGTTTGGAAAATTTTCTGTAATTATTTCATTAAATAAATTACTCATTCCTTTTGAAACTCTGCCCCTTCCTCTACGCCAATCACTCTTAAATTTGGTCTTTTTATGTTGTCCCATAATTCTTGGATGTTATGTTCTTGATTACCTACAAGTTTTGCTGTGTAATCTAAATTTTTCTCTAGGATATATATTTTGTCTTCATTGTCTAAGGTTCTTTCTTCCAAGTGGTCTACTCTGTTGGTGATACTTTCAATTGAACTTTTATTTTTGTTTATTGCTTCTTTCATTTCTGGAATTTCTGTTTGATTTCTCTTTAGACCCTGTATTTCCCTATTGAAGTAATCTTTTACTTCCTGTATTTGTTTTTGGAGTTCTTTGTCCAAATGATCTTTTGCCACCTGTATTTGCTCCCTCATCTCATTTTTGAGTTCATTCTTAAATTCCATAAACATTTGGAAATGTAATTTCTAAATTCCATCTCTGGCATTTCACCAACTGTGCTTGCCATGGAATCTACTGATGAGGTATATTGATTTGTTTGTGTCACTTTCTTCCCTTATTTCTTCATGTTGCTTATGTGTCTTTTCTTCCTGCACTGTGGGACCTTGACTATTTCGATTTTACCTTAAAGCCTTATGTTGCTCCTGTAGTACAATGCTATCAGATCCCCTTATAATTCCTTTAAACTTTAAAATCTAACACTTTCTATTCAGAAAATCCAAGTTTGGTCACAATGTACAGATTTAGTTAACCCAGGTATTGTTTCCAATTTATTCTGTTTGCTTCTGATGGGGTTTTATAGTTTCAAGTATTGGACACAGAGGTGATATGTTTAGGAAGAAGGAAGTGAGTGGTGAGTATCTTGAATTGTTCTTTCTTAGAAAGTATGAAAAGAGAGTTCTATGGAAGTGGTTCAGTGGAAGTGGTTTAGTATCAGTACATGAGAAAGGAAAGAGAATGGAGTGAACAATTGGGTGGAAAGACCAATTTATATATAAACCTAACTTATGCAGCTGTTGAGAGAAGAAATAAAGTAAGATGGAAAAGAAAAAAAAAATGACAAGATTAAAATTGGTGTAAGAGAGAGGAGAGAGTCAACAAAATAGAGAGTAAACTATATACAACACCGCTTTGCTATATAGTTCTATTGCACCCGTTCTAGAAATCCCAAAATCTGTGTATAACTTGTTTTTGCCTCTGTTGAGTATGCCATTGTAGGGTGTAAATAGGAAAGATGAAGGAAGAAGAAAAGATGCAAAAGTGAGAAGGAAGAAAAGAAAGCAAGAAAAGAGGAGCAGAAGCAAACAAACACACTGACAATCAATGCAAAAAAAACAAAGCAAAGCAAAACAAAACCAAAAACAACAACAACAACAACAACAAAACAAACAAAAAAAAAGTTGAACCCAGGAACAAATCTCAAACAAAATGGACCCTGGGAAGCCCTCTTTTTTTCCTTTCCAGTTTAAGCCAATTGTATCTGATCATGTCTACACAGTCAGTGATCCTGTTAGTAGGGTCAAGGCTGCACCTTTGGCCAGTGGCAGAATGGCACAGCCATCAGGGAGGTTGTGTGTCAGCAGATGAATGGCACTGGGAAAGGGACCCTCCAGAAGGCACCCTTTCCCCACGCCCACCCACAGTTGTAGCTTCTTGTGGCCTCTGTGGTGGCCTCAGACACGCCCTCCCCTGCTGGTTGCCCGAGCCTCACCCAGGTGTGCGCTGTTCTCAGAGCGTTGGTGGCTCCCTGGATGTCTGCAGCTGCTCTTCCTTTCTGCCTTGCTCTTTGACTGGGTCAGCCACTGTTTTTCTCAAAGATGGTGGTGCTCTCCTCCTGCTCAAAAGCAGTTCCGCAGACCTTTGTGTCACTCCAGAGCGTGCAGGATTGGCTTGGCAAGTTGTGTGAAAGAGCTCTACGTGGACACTGCTTGAGCTTCTAGGCTCCTTTCTATCCTTCCTATCTGATCGGTTTCAAAGCTGCTGTGTGGATATTCCCCTTACTACAAAGTTATCGGGTGGCTGCGCCTGCAGTGCCAACAGCGCTGCTTCGGACTGTGGAGCACTCCAACTCTGCCCCTGCCCATCATGGTCGGGAGATCATTGTATTTCACCGTCCAGAGGTGCACGAATGTCTCAGCTCCCTTTCAGTTGCAAGAGAATTGCTAGTAATGCGCTCAAACTTTCCACTAAGCATCTTTTAGTAACTATGACCAGAAAGCACCTCCCTCCTGTCGGCCATCTTCCCAGGTTCTCCCGGGATATTGTCTTTGATGCCCTTATCAGGGACCAGTTTGTCTACCCTCTTCTCCACTACACTTTGAAGGATGAGATATGTTATTAATTCAATTTTTAACATCATGAAGTGTTGTGTGGGGAGTGGACCAGTGTTCTTGGGGATTAGGATGCCCTTTCTGAGTGACCTGGATGTGACTCTGCATTAGCTGCCCTCTACAGTCCTGCTCCAGCTGGCCTCTGTATGCACTCCCTAGGTTTTAGATTATTCCCCAACTCCGTAGAGTGCCCTAGAGCACAGTAACACTGGCTGCGTCTACAACCTTGCTCAGGTCCCTTACTTATCTGTAGAGTTTTCCATTGACATTTTAGGGTCTGCCTCTAGTTCTTTTGTTATCTTCTTTTTAAATTAAAAACCATCTGTGACCAGTTTCAACCTTTCTTTCACATTTTCCTTCTGGTTAGAACCAAACTATAACTTTATATTTCTTTCATTGAACATCACTTTTTAAGTTTATAATAAAACGTTGCTCTCTTTTCCTTTTTTTATCATTGTTGCTAACAAGCACTTTTTAGCAGTTTAATACTTTAATTATTGCTGTTCATTTTCTTTGTTACTGACAAAGGAAATTCTGTAGCAGTTTTATTTCTCTGTATTTTCTTCTTTCCCTTATCTTTAAAATCTGGACTCAATCCCCAAATTATTGCTTCTTAATCCCACAAAGAAAGTTTTCTTAATAACCAAAATCCTCCATTTCTTTCCTTTCATTTTCAAATGACATCAAATTACAAAGTTTCATAAAAATTGTCAAGGCCAAGCTTGTGTGTGTGTGTGTGTGTGTGTGTGTGTGTGTGTTTTTTTTGCTTTTTTTTTTTTTTTTTTTTTTTTGTAAAAGATATCAAACCATGGTTTTTTCTAAATAGTCTCAAAAGATTTGGGCTATTTTCTTAATTAACTTTTTATTTTAGAATAGTTTTAGAATAAAATTTTAAAGAAAAAACCTCAGTGATAATATAAAGAATGCTTATATTGTTAACATCTTACATTATTCATACATTTCATCACCACTAAAAACTAAATATTGGTGTATTGTCATTTCAGTACTTTGGTTTTGCTCCTTTTCTACCATATACATATATATAATTCCCCCCCCCCCCCGTTCAGAATACATCCAGGATATCACATTTATCACTTATGTAGTCTCAGTCTCTTTGATCTTCAAGTTTTTAATGTTTTGCTTGTTTTTGATGACCTTGATAGTTTTGAAGACAGTAGTTTATAACATGTTCCTCAATTTTGGTTAATCTGATCATTCTAGAGTGACTAGACTGGAATTATGGATTTAGGGAAATAATACCACAAAAATAAAATGCTCTTTTCACTACATCTTATCAGGGGTAGTATTATGGGCTCAAATGTGTTCCCCAAAATTTGTACATTGGAATTCTAACTTGAGTCCCTGAGAATGTGACTGTAGAGGTAGGTCTTTAAAAGAGGTGATTGTGGTAACATGAAGTCAGGAGTGTGGCTCTAATCCAATATGCCTGGAGTTCTTACAGGAAGAGAGGGTGGAATATAGATAACACAGACTGAACACAGTGAGAAAGGAGCCATTTGCAAGCGAAAGCAAGGCTTCAAAAGGAACCAACCTGCCAGCATCTTGATATTGAACTTCCAGATCCAGATTGTAAGGAAATAAATATCTGTGGTTTAACCCTCCTAGACCAAAGCCCCAGAAGGCTAATTTATACAGGTTCACCCTATCAGCATGACTGAACCATTGGCAGTATTAGCTGTGATTTCCTAACACGGGTAGTTTTTGCCAGGTTTCTTCACTGTAGTTTTCTACTCCCTCCCTTTCTTTCTCTGTTCTTTAGAAGTGAGTTGCTAAAGGCAGCCCACATAGAAAGTCTTGAGATTGGGCTCTGGGAGAATTGAATCTACCTCCTGGATAGAAAGTATCCAAAGAAATCATTTGAAGTTCTTCTGTAAGGAACAGTTCTCCACTTCCTCCATTTATTTATTTATTCAATTGTTGATTTAAATCAACACAGACTCATGTATATTTATTTATTCTTTGGCTATAATCCAAAGATGGCTATATGATCCATCTTCCTGATGTAAAAGGCAAACTTCTTTGGTATATTCTGTCTCTATTTCTTATGCACTGGAACAATGTTTCCCTGTCCAATATGTGTTCAGTGAACACATATCTAAGATAGGGTACAATTTCATGGTCAAATATCTGGAAGCATGGCTTCTGGAAATTCACATTCTATGCTGACAAATGACAATTTTCTTAAAATGCTTTGCAGTAAAGAATTCTGGTCAATCTGATTTAATGCAGATTTTTTCCCCAAAATTTATTTGACCATAAATGCCATATTTTTTGACATGTGAACTGATGTTGTATAAAAATTGTGCTCCTTGGAATTCGCTTGGGTCAGCTCAAACATAATGTCTTGGCTTGGAAGCCACCTGCAGCTATACTGTATGGCAGATCAGAGAAGTATTTTCTTTTAAATGCACTAAGACCACAATAAAAATGATCATTTTGTGATGCCCTGTGGTTGAATGGTCTTTTCATCAGGGTGCTGGATCTCTTTCTTCCATTTCCTTGAGTACTAAACCCCTCCAGCTCTACCAAACTTGGGCTGAGTATGGGTACCTTATCCAATAGTAGTACATTTTTGATAGAGAATATTGTTCTCATCTGTCTCACTGAGCAAATGTGCAGCTCACCCAGACCATTTCTCCGCAGTTTTGACAGCATGAATTCCAGGTTCTGTTTTTATCATGCATCTATAAAAGATGTGTTCTGAGAGTGCACACTAGCCATTAAATAAGTGATAGATAGTTTCTATGAATTTGCTGAAGTTAGGACCAATAAATTCCAAAAAACCTTTATCAGTAAAAATGTAACTGATTAGAACAATCAATTACTTAGATTTCTCCTTCATATTATACTCAGAAGAGTGATATACAGAAGACAACAAAATAAATTGATATTAGAAACAGCTTCAGAAAATTTAGTTTCAACTCATGTACAGATTAATTTCTAGACTATTTTATGTATGATAGTGACATAAAATCAGAGTAGAATAATTTTAATTAGTGATAATAAATACTTCTTAAAATGATTTCTATGGGTCAAATAGTATCTGAACAATCTACATTTAATATTTAATTCTCACAATGAATGTATGAGGTTATATGCTCTTATTGTATTAATTTTACCACTTTGAGAAATTGAATGATGGCGATATAAAGTAATTAGCTCAACATCACACATCTTGTAAGATTTGACCCCATTTGTCCTGACATGAAGATACATGGTCCATTAGAAAAATTTTTGGTTTTTCTAGTTTAATCAAAATATAAAACAACTGGAATTAGTATACAATACCATTTTGCAAGTAGTAGATTTACAAAACACAGTGCACATAATTTCCAGTTTAGAATACCATAGGGCAGGTCCCTGTGATTGGCATTTATTACAGGCACAGCCTATCTTCCCCACTCTCATGATCCTATCATGTATATAGCTCATGGACAACACATTGAGAAACATTTGTGAAATAATATAGAGACTAAGAGATTTTTTTAATGCATCTGGCAAATATCCTACGACTTAAAAGATTTCAGTAAAATGTTTACACAACTTGCAAGAAAAGAAATAGGTTAACTTCTGCTGGCTTTATTTTTTCCTCAGGACTTGCTGTCTCACTTTATCTGCTTTTTAAAATAGTGTTACATATTTATTTAATACAGTAGCATACATTACATAATTTATACTTCCTGCTGTTGTAGCTAGACATCTTTATAAGTGAAAAAAGCTTAAAATATTAATTTATATTAGGCTTTTTGAGTAACCATGGTAAGAAGAACAAAATTTATCATTAGCTAATTAATGGAGAAAAAAAGGCAAAAAAAATAGTAAAAAGAATGTAAGATAGGTGAACAAAATAGAAAACAACTAGTATAATTGTAAACATAAGCCTAGATTTACCACAATTACATTAAATGTAAATTGAATACATAGTCCCAGTAAGGCTTAGATTGTGACAATCCAACTATATGGTATCAACAAGAATGCACTTTACACCAGACATGGTGGTGCATGCTTATAATCCCAGTGGCTCAGGAGGCTATGGCAGGAGGATCCCAAGTTCAAAGCAGCCTCAGCAACTTGGTGAGGCCCTGAGCAACTCACTGAGACTGTCTCTAAGTAAAATATTTTTAAAAGGGATGGGGATGTGGCTCAGTGGGTAAGCATTCCTGGGTTCAATCCCTGGTACAAAAAAAAAAAAAAAAAAGAATGCACCTTACATAAAAAGACAGAAAAGAGGATAACAAAAGGTTATAGAAAAATATACACATACATATAGTCATGAAAACAAATCCATCTTAGCTATATTGATATTAGCAAATGTAGACTATGACTATCTATATTATTGGCCAAAGGGGAACACAATTTAAAAATGATAAAAATGTCAGTCTCCTATAAAAATAAATCCCAAATATTTATCTGTCAATAATGTACCTACAAAATATATACACATTAAAAATAAATATATCTAAAACAGAGAAATGTGCAATCAAAATAAAAGATTTCTGAAATTGACACATAAACTCTCATAATAAAATACTTTAACATCAATGGAGGAGTGACTTTTAAAAAATGAGCAAACAAAATCTCAAAGGATAAGAACTATCTTAGAAACTGAATTAACAAATGACTGAATAAATATATGTATACTATTTCACCACACAATGACAGAATTCACATTCTTTCAAATGCAGATAGAACATTTGAACATGAATGAGATACTGGGTCATGCTGAAAATATTAACAAATTTCAAAGGCTTAAAGTTGCTCTTAGCTTTTTTATTCATGACTGAAGTAAAATTAATTTAAAAATCAGTAACTAAAAGATAATTAGGGCATTTAAAACTACAGAAATTATATACCTTTAAAATACAGGGATCAAAGAAGAAATTATAATGGAGATTAGAAAATATCTTAAATTGAATTTTAATTAGAGATAATATATATGGAAACTTATAGTCTATAGCTAAAGCAGTATTTAGATAAAAATTTAAAATCTATCAGAAAAAAGAAGGGCTAAAAAGGAAGATCTAAGTTTTCTTCTCAAGACTCTTGAGGAGAACATCAAGACAAAAAATAGCAGAAGAAGAGTAATAATACAGATGTGAAAATAAATCCTTGATAGAAGGCTAATAATAATGGAGAAAATAAGCAATGCCATTTTTCTGAGCAACTACTTTAGGAGATTAATGTTGGCCACAAATTCACTGAAATCCCTTTTATGGAAAGAGGAGAAGTTTATATCCTTTGCCCATAAATCTGTTCAGGTCTATGATTATTTTGAAAAACAAAATATGGCAGGCATGTTCCAGGCTCTGGAACCAACTTTAAGAAACTGTCAGTTTCCATTTGATTCTGGGAACTCTCATTTGGAGCCCTGAGATGCCAAGAAAGACATTCTGTTTACATGTGAGTATTTCACTTGATTGTTTCTACTGATTATCCCTGTCAATATGTATGGTATGCCAGTGAAGTCAATACATATCCTTCCAGCCAGAGAAAACCAGCAGTCATCTCAATACCTTGGGTCACCAAGTATCTCAGTCAATCAATACCTTGGAGAGCAAAAGAATAATCCACCTGAGCCTTATCCCGAATTACTACCCACCAAATCATGAGACAGAACAAAAACATTTGCAATTTTTTTATTGCTTGGTTTTAGCATATTTGTTACACTGCAATAGATAACCAGACCAGATTTTGTAATTTTTTCAGTTCCATTTTTATTTTTAACTTTCAATTTTGACATGATTTAAAATTTCTTAAAAAGTAGTAAGAATAGCACATAACATTCCCATGTATACTTCACACAGCCTCCCAAATGTTTTACCTCATTGGCTTTATGTACCTATCTCTACACATTTTACATATTTGAGAGTAAGTTGCTGACATAATTTTCTATTACCACAAACCACTTCTAAGTATACCAAGGTATATTTCATTAAAATAAATTTATTCTCTCTCATATTATAAAATAAAGATAATTACAGTGTACCTATTGAAGTCAAGAAAATATTATGTAACACCACTTTATATTAAGAATACTAAGGTGGGCATGGTGGCACACACCTGTAATCCCAGCACTTGGGAGGCTGAGGCAGGAGGATCGTAAGTTCAAAGCCAGCCTCAGCAATGGCGAGGCAGTTAGCAACTCAGTGAGACCCTGTCTCCAATAAAATACAAAAAAAAGGGCTGGGGATGTGGCCCAGTGGTTGAGTGCCCCTGAGTTCAATCCCTGATACTAAAAAAAAAAAAAAAAAAAAAAAAAAAAAAAAGTACTATACATGGACCTTGTTCAGATGTCATTAATTGTCTAACCAAGGGTTTTATAACAATTTAGCAGATGGTAAGGTTTTGTATTCAGTTGTTTTACCTTTTGAATTTCTTTAAAACTGGGACAGTTCCTGTCTTTTGTATTTCATGACATAATGACTTTTAAGAGTCTAAGACATTTATGTTTTTAAGTAATATTCCTCAATGTTTATCAGCTGTTTCCTGATGAATGATTTGTATTACACATTTATAAAAAAATAACACAGGCCAAATGTGTGATATATACCTGTAAACTTACACCTGCAGTAGACTCAGGAGGCTGAGGCAGGAGGATTGCAAGTTTGAGGCCAGCCTCAGCAACTTAATAAGAACTTGTCTCAAAATAAAATACAAAAAGCACTGGAGATGTAGCCCAGTAAAGAAGCACCCTTTGGTTCAATCCCTAATACTATAAAAAAGAAAAAACAAAACAAAACAGAAACCCAGGAGTATCATGTTCTTCCCAGCATATCACATCAAGAGTAACTTAATGTTTTTTGTCCTGTTGTTAATGATGCTGATTTTGATCTGCAAGGTTTATCCAGTTTCAAGTTACTATCTTTCACTTTGTAATTAGTGAACATATTGTGGTAAGATACTTTGAAGTTAGGTAAAGTTCCTAATTGAACTTTCATCACTAGTGTTAACACCCATTGCTGCTATAGACTGTTTGTGTCTCCAGGAAAGTCATGTTAAAATGAAAACCCCCATTGTGATCATATTAGAAGGTGGGGACTTTGTAGGTGATTACATTCTGAGGTGGCATTCTAATGAACCATTTATTGGACTTGTAAAAGAGCTTCTGAAGACCTCCCTCAGCCCTTCTACCATTTGAGGACACAATTAGAGAACAGCCAACTATGAACCAATAAGCAGGCCCTCATCAGACTTCAAGTCTGCCAGCACCTTGACTTTGGACTTCTCTCCCTCCAGAACTGTGAGAGATAAATTTCTATTGGTTATAAGCCTACCTCGTGGTATTCTGTTATAGCATCCCAAATAGACAATTGGTGAGTTTTGCCTAACTCCATTATCATTTTGAAGGTTTTTGCATGATGGTTTTCAAATTCTCTCATTCTTTCTACACTTAATGGCTACATTCTAATATAAGAAATAGCATATCTTCTCAATTAATTGATTTATTAATATTAGTATAGACTCATGTATTCTTATTTAGTGAGTTGTAAATCGTTCTAGTCATTATTTTTGGTGCTCAACTTATTCCAGATTTAACTAGATAGGAGCTTTTTCAAGATCTAGTGATCTTTTCACATGTCCCATCATTATTTGTCTTTACTGTCTTGTACTACAAGATGTTTCACTCACAGACTTTAAAGTTTGCAGCACAGAATTCCTTGGATTTTGATGTGCCCTATTTATGATGTCCTATTTCTGATATTTTATCTGCATGGACATCAAAATGCTTGCTAAACTTCATCTCCACCAGATTCTTGAGCATTCTATATGTTTCTGAAACCCTTGATTGGATATGCCCTCTCTCATCTATTTTTATACATGTCAGATGTTATCTTTGTTTTCTTGAACCTATCCTTCAATGGCAGGCTGTACAGTGCTGTACCCTGTGGGCTTTCGATAAATATTTGTTGACTGATATTTCATGCACAGAAAAGCTCAGGAAGAACAAGCTAAAAGACATTAACCTCACATTCATAATTTTTAGTACCACAAGAACCTGCAGGACACATTTTGGATGAGGATACTCAGATCCTTAATTTTCAAAGTAATCTAATTGTTATCAGAACACCTATAGTGATAAAAAATGTGCTTTAACATGCTGAACAGATGACTAATGTGGCCAAAAAGTAGTTAACATTGAAATACAGCCTAACTGGGTATTTTCTGTTTTTTTTTTTATTTTTATTTTTAAGGTGTTTAAAAATATCCCTGTAATTTATTAAAGCATGGTTCTAAACTTAGATATCACTGCTATCCCTTTTCCCTTCTGTTCATCCTTTGGTAATCTGTCTTCTTATCATCCCTATTTTGTTCTGTCTTCTTTGGCTCAGAGTTGGCCAAAATTCAGTGAGTACTGGGTTTTAACCTTAGGCAATGGAAGGAAAACACAAAAATGGTAGAGAAATGTTCAGAGGATTGGAAGGAAAGCCCTGGAGGACATCAATGCTACTTAGCAAAGTCAGATGTACTGCTATATTGCTGCAAGGGAGGAGAGGGAGCTAAAGCACTTCAACACTACGGATGGCCTGGTTATTAGCAGGCATGTTAAGATAATTGTATTAGATTGTTTTATTGTTCTATAATATAATATTCTTCCTATTAAGAGAAAATTCCTTGCATGTATCATGCTACTTGTTCTTCAACACAAAGCAAGGTCATTTAATGTGAAGAGCACAGATACTAGAATCAGTAGGAGTTGCTATTTCCACTTATTAACTTTCAGACCTTGAGAAAGATTATGAACATCACTTTTATTATATTAAAATAGGGATAACAATACCTATTTTGTTCTGTTGTTATAAGGCATAGAGAATGACTTTGCATGAAGCTTAGAGTACCTAATTTACAGTAGGTGCTTAACTAATGTTGCTACTGTACAAGCAGATCTCAGAATCCTATGCTGCTAAGAATCCACCTGAAGTTATTTTTTTTTTTTAAATAAAATAAAGCATATGGTTCCCAAAGTCTTTCCTTGGAGATTTCTGGGAATAGGGCTGATAATATCTTTTCTTTTTTAAAATTGCTTTTATTAACTACCTTAGGTAATTCTTGAAAATGGGAAAACCTATAACACAGCACCCAGTACAACATAAGTCTGTTAGGAAAGGAGGTTCCCAGAACCAGTGAGACAAAACCCATATGGCCATGGATTCCATCTGCTTCTAACCCATATTTTCTCTATGCTCCATTCCCATTCCTATCTTGCCGCCCACTTTACATGTACAAACTTTTGAAAACAGAATATCAACTTTGAAATTGGCCTTTCTCTTCATCCTTCTCCTTTCAAAAATAATCAAGATGTTCTTCTTCATTGTTTCCATTTTCAGGTAGAAGCCCTACCAACTGTTCCGTTTTTTAATAGAAATAGAGGGGGCATCTTTAGTTGCTTCTTTATCTCTTCCTAACTGGTTTTCTAACTCCAGTCTTGCTCATCTCTCAATTGCAGAGTAATCCTTCTAAAATATAAATCTGCTTGGAAATCTTTAGTGTTCTTTTATAATCTTCAGAATAAAATTAAACTTTTCATAGAAGTGTTTGGTGAGTTGTTCTTACTCTCTTCACTCTACAGGTTCAGCTTCTGCATTCTTCCTTCCTAACCTTTCTCTCCACATCTCTTGCCATTTTTCAAAGATGCTATAGTCTCAAACCTATTTGACTTTGCAGTTATTAGCTGCTTGTATCACCCTAAAATTCATATGTTGAAATCCTAATCTCCAAGGTGAGGCAATTGGGAGATGGAGCCTTTGGTAGATGATTGGATCCAAGCATAGAGCCTTGTGAATGGGATTAGAGCCCTAATAGAGGCCTCAAAGAGCTTCCTTGTTCATCCTGCCAAGTGAGGACACAGCACAACAAGAAGGCGCCATGAGGAATAGGCTCTTCCCAGACACTGAATCTGAAGGTGTCTTGTTTGTGGATGCCCTGGCCTCTGAAACTCTGAAAAATAAATATTTGCTTATAAGCCATGCAGCTTATGACATTTTTAAAATAGCAGTATGCATGGCTAAATCTCTGTGGTTTTGTTTTTGTTATTTATTTGTTTTTCTTCAATCACCTCCTCCTGGGCAGTTCAGAGCCTCCTTCAAGAATTAGAATAGGGCTGGGGCTGTGGCTCAGCAGTAGAGCGCTCACCTAACACGTTCAAGGCCCTGGGTTTGATCCTCAGCACCACATAAAAATAAATAAAATAAAGGTATATATAAAAAAGAATTAGAACAAAGCTTGCATCTTCCTGGAAGTTTTTCTGAATCCTTTTTATAAAAAATTTTTTTAGTTGTAGATGGACCCAATATCTTTATTTATTAATTTTTACATGGTGCTGAGGATAGAACACAGTGCCTCATGTCTGTGAGGCAAGTGCTCCACCACTGAGCTACAACCCCAGCCCTCCTGAGTCCTCTTTACTCATGTTTACAAACCTTTCTATGATCCTTTTCTCTTCTTTTTTTTTCCACCATAGTTCTGATCATCTATATCCTGAGCATCAATTTTCTAGCTTATCTTCTTCCAAACTGGGAAAATCTTGAGGTGAAGAATTATATTTTAATCATCTTTATTTTCTCAGTTGATTGTAAATTTTCTGGCATATACATGGCATTCTCCAAATACTTGCTGATGAATGAACAAGGAGAGAAAATACTTTTTCTTATATGAACACATGCTTGACACTTATAAACTAGGCATAGTAATATTTACGATATTCCTTATCCTAACTACAATTACCCAGTTTTATCCTAATTTCAGACACATTCTGAAAGTGATGTAGAATATTTCCCAGGGGATGTAATTAAGAGTAAAGAATATCTTTAAAATATTCTATAAAAAAAAAACTAGGTTATTATCACTCTCATTCACGTAAATTTTGGAAATAAGTGGAAATGTTTCAGAGATTATTCCTAACTCTATTCATGGAGATGTAGGGAGGACTGCCTGGATTTCATCTGCCCCACTTAGTGCTTTACTTCATGGATCATTCGATCACAAGTGACAACTTGCAGTTAATTATTTCTTCCTGTCACTAATATGAGGAGACAGACTCTGTCAGTAAAAACTGGCTCTGGGGAAATGATTCAGAAAGAAAAATATCATAACTTTTTACATAAGCATCCAGGCAGTGTGCTTTTATTGATTTTTACTGATGAACAAATTGCTAATTTGTATAGTCATTGTCCTTTGTATGTAATGAGAACAATCTGTAGAACCCAGTGATTTGCATGTCAATTCCTTGAGGAAAATATCTCAACAGAATGCAAAAGTGGTGGTTGAATTTGCAATGTATTGCTTGAAGTCATTTTCAGGAAAGTCTTTTTATTTTTCATTCCCTTTAACTTTTTTATGTTTCTACACTTATCTTTGGCACATTATAATTGTGCACAATGATGGGATTTGTTGTAATATATTTGTATATTCAACACAATATAACAATACAATTTAGCCAGTATCACTCCTCAGTACCTCTCCCCTCCCTCCATACCTCCCGTCCCCTGTTCCCTTTCCTCTACTGATCTTGAAATGTAACTTATCTTCTAGAAGCAAATTGGAGTTTCCTTATGACAGTGTTCATCATACCATGGACTTCAGCATAGCAAGTCTTTTGATCTATTCAAGGTGGCTTACTCTAGTGTATGTCATAATTACAACCTCACTTATTGCATGAATCCATTTATAGACAAGTGTTTTATGAGAGGGCTCTCCTTTAGTAGAATGTGTTTCCTCCTGGGAGTAGGGACAGGATCTGTCTCATTTTCTAATGTCCTAAGAGTGCTATAGTGCTAATATAGCTTGCATGTGCATGCACACACACGCTTACACATACACACATTAATTGGAAAAAAATGAATTCAAGCTATGATGGCTAGTGTCAAGGATAAAAAACAATTAAAACATTTATTAGTGTTCTCTGTATAGATTTCAACTAAAGATAATAACTAAAATATTAATGGAACATGTTATGAATTAATAATGGGATAACAATGTCAATGATTATTAATGAACATCAAAAACTAACAAGTTCACATTGCACAAAAGTGTGTGCATTAAAGTTTTATATCAGGTTGTTAAGATTAGAAAACACTTCTTTCAGCTACCTATTATTAAGACAAAAATCTTGCTTTTGTAATTTTATTTCCTGTGCATATGTACCCAGAAGTTGGCATGCTGGATCATATGGTAGTTCTATTTTTAATTTTTTGAAGAACCTCCATACTGTTTGCCTTAATGGCTTCACTAATTAACATTACCACCAATAATGTTCCAGGACACCCCTTTCTTTGCATCCTTATCTCAACAACACTCCCTTATCTGTTTTAATATGTGATTTTTCATTATAGTTTTATTTGCGTTTCTCCCATGATTTGTGATGTTCAGCATTTTTTCATATACATGTTGGGTCATTTTGTGTCTTCTTTGCAAAAATGTCATTTCAGATCATTGTCCATTTTTTAATTCAGGATATTCACAATAGCCAAAATATAGAATCAATCTAAGTTTGTCATTATTGGATGAATGGATATATTGGATATTAACTCCTTTTTGTTGTTGTTGTTGTTGTTGTGCTCAGGATTGAACTCAGGACCTCAAGCCCTTTACTACCGAGTCATATCCTCAGCTAGGATAGTAACTCAAGATAGTTTGCAAATACTGACTCCCATCTCATGGGATTGCCTTTTCATTTGGTTAATCATTTCCTTTGCTCTGCAGGAAACACCATTTTAATTTTTATACTCCCATTGGTTTATTTTGCTTTGGTTGCCTGTGTTTTTGGTGTCATATCCAAAAATCAATGTCCAATGTCATGGAGTTTCCCTCCTATGTTTTCTTCTAAGTGTGGTATAGTTTCAGTTCTTATTTTTAAATCTGTAATCCACTTTGAATTTTATGTATATACCTAAGGAAATAAAAGTATTACCTCCAAAAGATATCTTTATTATTCACAATAGGCAAGATATAGAATCAACCTAAGTGTCTGTCATAAATGGATGAATGATTAAAGAAAACATAATGTATATAATGGTGGAATGTTATTCAGTCTTAAATAAGAAGGAAAGTCTGCTATTTGCAGCAGATTGAATGAATCTGGAAGATATTATACCTGATGAAATAAGTCAGAAAATCAAATACTGCATGACATCACATATATGGAATGTTAAATTTCTTTTTAATATACATTAAGAGAAAAGAGAAGTGCTTGGCAGGGACTGGGTAGTGGGGACAGCTTGGAGGAAGTGAAGAGATGTTGGTCAAAGGGCACAAACTTTCAGTTATAAGATGAATAAGTTTTGCAGATATAATGTACCACTTGGTTCTTACAGTTAATAATTATGTGCTATGTTGAAACTTGTAAGAGAATAGAACTTATTTATTTCTCACCATAAAAAAGGTAACTATGTAAAGTGATGGATACATTAATTAGTTTGATTGTTGAAATCATTTCACAATGTATAATACATCAAAACATAACATTGTACACTATGAATATATACCATCTATTTTTATTTGCCAATTATACCTCATTAAAGCAGACAAAAAAGCTTGATTTAGACACATGCAGTTTAGCTTTTTAATGAAAATAAGGATTAATTTATTTGTTCCTCTCTTCTGTGGCTAGTCAACACAGCCTGCAGTTCAAAAAAAATGAAAAATATGCTTTACATAATAGAGCTATCAACTGATGAGAACATTTCTTTACTAATTCCAAAAGACATTTTTAATGAATAGCATGAGTGACTTCAGACCTTTTATTTCCCACACAAGTAGATCGGCTTTAACATTTCAGATATCCAACTTTTCCAAGCTTGTTAGGCTGCAATGGTCCCTCATCACTGTTGGCATTGTCAGGGATTGGACAGAAGTCCAGCAAAGCTGCAGGATAATTAGACAAAGGCATGAGCATCCTCCTTACTGCTTCTGCACACACAGCTGCAGCAGCGTCACCAGCTCCCTCAGGAACACAGAAGAGCAGGAGTGAGGCATTTTACATCTAAAATGAGACAAGAAATGTTAACACTTTCAACACTCTTTAAGATGACATGAGGGGACTAGACATTCATTCCCTGCCCCCCAATTTCATTTCATCCATAATTGCTTTTATCAGCAGTATGCAGACGGGAGGTTGTCATAGTCTAGATTCACAAAGTAAAGGGTATTCATTGTTCATTTCTGAATTAATGCTTTTGCATTCACATATTCAAAAAGGAAAAACAAAATCTAAAATTTTAATAAAGTCAAAGACTGAATAGTACTTATTAATCAGAACTTTCAGAAATGCAAATAATAAAATCCAAACTCAAACTAGATTCAGGTGAAAGGAGGGATATTGCTTCACCTGAGAAAATTATGAATAGGCCAACAAAGAAATTGTTTCCAGCCCCAGGGAATGACTGGAACAAGGAATTTCATATCTCAGGATGCATGCCCTCATTCTCTTTCTCTTTCTTTTCCTAGGTCTCCCTGCCTTGCTTTTGTTTTCAGTTTTAAAGCAGTATACTCCTTAAAGTAAAGGATGTGCCCACTGGGAGCTAGGGAACGACTTCATATAGCTTTGAAACCGAAGGGGAGAAATTCTATCCCAGTTCCACTTGGGAAATAATCAAAGGAAAAAGGAAAGAGCAAAAGAACAAGGGTAGTCTCAAACTAGTCACATAAAAAAGACTTGGACCACAGCAAATATTGACAAATACAAAAATAAATGTTAAGATCATGCTTCTATTCCAAGGGATAATCTTTTGCTAACTTACAATCCCATGTGCTACAAGTCAACCTAAAGGAAACTATTTGCAAAATGCACAGAAAGATACTCACTTTCCTTAATTTAATGAAAACTAATGACTTCATGTAGGAACAATATATTATTTTAAAAAAAATTAATAAAGAGATAATAATGTAAAAAAGAGTTCCTCTAAATTTGCTTGAAGTTGGAAAAACTGCTACAGAGCTTTATTATTTGGACAAATCTCAGGTCTCCTTCCTTGATTGACCCTTCTCTGTCATACATATCTATTCATCATTCTTTAGTCTATTGAGAAGCATTAGCACGTTCCAGGGATGCAGAGGCCTAATGGTACAGAGAGCTAATATTAATCATGTGGAAGCCTAAAAAACAAATAAAAAAAACTGCAGAAAAAAACTGAGAAGGCAGAAAAACCCTGAGAGATTCTGAAATTTCCTTGTCCTGGATTCTCTACTAATCATCTGGCATTACATACCCAGGGATGAAATATGACTGGACAGATAATTGATTCATGGCTATCCTAGTTTTCATTTTATTGCTCTTAAAAAACAAAATCTCTCTTCAGGTTTGGGAATATTTTTATCTGGTCAATTCTTACCTTCTCGTGTTCTCTCCCTCAAAAGAGAATATAAAGGAAGGGTGTAATAAACAGAAAATTAATGTAGGTTTCTCTGATAATTGAAGAATAGCTTGGATCATTATAGATAATCCTTTTTGAATTATCAAAGGAGAAGAGCAGATTCATGCAAGATAAACACCTGGAACCTTTCTCATCTTTTAACTAGGCTCCCATGGTCAGAGAAGGTTTGAAATTTGGGAGCATACTAAAATATATTGTAATAGTGGGCTCTTAAAACAAGAAAAGTATTGTGGTTTTTGGTGGGGTTTTTTTTGGGGGGGAGGTCGGTGTTCTGGGGTTTTAACCCAGGGCCTTGTACATGTGAGTCAAGCACTCTACCAATGGAGCTATATCCCCAGGCAAGTATTGTGTTTTTTTGTTTTGATTTAGTTCTAGGAAAGCCTGGGCCAAGACAATGCTCAAGTACCAAGGTATGGGGACATCTATATCTAATAAAATTTCCTGTGAGCCTTCATGTAAGAGAAGGCTTTCAACTCTAATTCAGGATTTAAGAGGAAATGATTTAGTTGGGACCTGGTACTTCACCAATAATATTGTTTAAGGACTGTTCTGTGACAGGCAGTACAGTGCCTAAAGTGGCTATGGGAAAAAGATGATGTTTCAAAAAACTTACTTTCTTACTGAGTGAGGTGAACAAAGCAATCAAAGCAAAAGCCAAGCCAGATCAAACCAAAATAAAAATGTGGTGGGGCAAATGAATAAGAATATATATAGGCTTTCATAGGGACACAGGTGAGGAAACTAATTCTGTGTGTGGTAAAATTTGAGATAAAGAATAATTTATGGATGTTGGATTTGAACTGAGTCTAAAGATGAGCAGGAATTTGCTAAAGGAACCAAGGGAAATCCTTCTGGGGTGAGCAAACAGCATCAACAAAAGTGCAAAATATTAAGTTCACCGGGGAAGCTCTACACCTTTCTTTCAGGTTGGTGTATAAATATACAAGTTATAGGTAAAGGTATATAAGGCCTCATATCATCAAGAATCCTGGATTTGTTTTCTTATGGAAAATAAAGTAGGAGATTTAGATTTTCTTGAAGATGATCTGAAAGCTGTTTGGGAGATTGGAGCCAGGAGATGGTTTAGGAAGCAGTGTCACAGTGTGGATGTGATGTCAAGGTAGCCTGCACTGGGTGGAGGGAAAGGTTGTGTTTTAGTCCATTTTGTGTTGCTCCACAGAACACCTGAACCTGGGTAATTTATAGTAAACAGAAATATATTGGCTCACAGTTCTAGATCCTGGGAATTTGAAGATCAAGATCCTTGCACCTGGCAAAGGCCTTCTTGCTGTGTCTCCACATGGTGGGAGGTCAAGGACAAGAACACAGAGGGTGGACCACTCCTGTGAGCCCTTTTGATAATGGCATCAATCTATTCATAAAGCAGAATCCTCATTATCTAAACCTGTCCCAGTAGGCCCCACCTCCAGCACTATCACATTGGGGATTAAGTTTCCAACACATGAATTCTGGGGACACATTCAAATCACCAAAGGTAGTAAGGTTGTTTACCGAGAATATAGTTCTAACATTTTTTTGTCTGTCAATGTGATAGAATTGTCTAATTTTTTTTATTTTTTTATTTTAATTTATAGTTAATGAGCATACATATTTTTGTGATTTATCATAGTTTATGCATTTTGAAAATTTAATTTGTTTGATTACTGCGTAATGATTGTACATATTAAGGGTATACAGTGTGATATTCTATTACATTCATACAGCATGCCCTGATCAAATCAGGGTGATTAGTATTTCTCTCTCCTTATTATGTTTTTATGTTTGGAAAGTCATCTAGCTCCTCTCTTCTAGATCTGCATAAAATGCACAGTAGGTCATTGTGAACTGTAGCCACCCCTCTATGTCATGGACACCAGACTTACTTCTCACTTTGCTTTGGTATCCAGCACTCAGCCTCCCCTTATTCTCCTTCCTATACCATTCCCAGCCTCTAGGCATCACTACTGTACATTCAGACAGACATTTTTTGTTTTTTAGCTTCTACATATGAAAGAGAACATGTAGTATTTGTCTTTCTGTGTCTGGCTTTTTTCACTTAAAATAATTTCTTCCAGGTCAATCCACTCTTTGGCAAATTACAGGACATCTAGCTTGATACCACATCATAAAATTGTGAATATATAAACATGAACATGCAGGAATCTCTTTGGTATGCTGATTTAATTTCCTTTGATTTTGTGTGTGTGTGTGTGTGTGTGTGTGTGTGATTTAATTTCCTTTGATTTTGTGTGTGTGTGTGTGTGTGTGTGTAAAATACACATTTTATATGTATACATTTTATATATATATAGTATATATACATACACACACACACACACACACACATATATAACACAAACCGGAGTGTGATAATTGGACCATATTGCAGATCTATTTTTAGTTTCTAGAAGAAATTTCACAATGTTTTTTCCATAATGGCTATACTAGTTTACATTCCCACAAACATTGTGTAAGAGTTGGATTTTCTCCACATCCTTGCCAACATTTGTTTGTTCATTTGTTTTTTTTTTTTTTTTTGTCTTTTTTTATAGTAGCCATTCAAACTAGGGTGAGAAGATATCTCATTGTAGTTTTGAATTGCATTTCCCTAATAGCAAATGTATCAAACCTTTTTCATACATTTGTTTATTGATTTTTCCATTTAGAAAATGAGATTTTTTCTTTTCTTTCTCTTCCTTTTTCTCTTTCCACATTTTTTTTTTGGTGTATTATTGTTGTATGTAATAATTTCTTGTTATGTATTCATACATGCATGCAGTATAACAATGTAATTTGGCCAATATCACTCCCCAGCACTTCCTTTCTTCCTCCTTGCCCTCCCCTCTCCCCTGGTCCCTTTCTTCTACTGATCTCCCTTTAGTTTTCATGAAGTCTCAGCCTATCCACGTTTCTTTTCTTTTCTCCTTTGTAGCTCCCACATATGAGGGAAAACATAGGACCCTTGACCTCCTGAGTTTGGCCTATTTTGCTTAACAATGTTCTCAAGTACCATCTATTTTCCTGCAAATGACATAATTTCATTTTTCTTTGTAGCTGAATAAAACTTCATTGTGTGTATATACCACATTTTATTTATTCATTCACCCATTGATGGACAACTAGGCTGGTTTCATAGTTTGGCTATTGTCAATTGTACTGCTATAAACATGAATATACATATATCACTACAGTATGATGACTTTAATTCTTTAGAATTTATATCTAGGTGTGATATAATTGGGTCATATGGTGTTTTCATGCCTAGTCTTTTGAGAAATCTCCATACCGATTTCCATAGTGGTTGTACTAATTTATAGTTCTACCAACAGTATAAAAGTGTTTTTTTCTCCATAATCTCTCTGGTATTTATTATTGTTTTTATTCTTGGTGGCTGCATTCTGACTGGTAGGAGATGAAATATCAGTATAGTTTAGATTTGCATCTCCCTAATTGCAATAATGTTGAACATTTTTCCATATATTTGTTGGCCATTGTTATTTCTTTATTTAAGAAGTGTGTTTAATAGGTGTTAATCTTTTTGAGTTCTTTACATATCCTGGATATAAATCCTCTGTCAGAAGAGAACCTAACAAACATTTTTTCCCTTTAGTAGGTTCTCTCTTTACATTCTTAATTGTTTCCTTTGCTGTGCAGAAGCTCTTTAATTGGTTGCCATCCTGTTTACTAACTCTTGGCATTATTTCCTGACCTTTAAGGGTCCTATTGAGAAAGTCATTGGCTATGTTTACATGCTGGAGTACTGATCTTATTTCATATATTTGTTGACCATTTGTATGTCTCCTTTTGAAAAATATCTTTAGAGATTATTTGCCCACTTTTATATTGAATTACTAGGGGTCTTATGTTGTTGTTGTTGTTGTTGCTAATTTAAAGTTTTTTGAATTATATATTCTGGATACTAATCCTTTATCAGATGAATAATTTGCAAGCATCTTCTCTCATCTTGTTTCTTTTTTTCTTTTGCTGCACAGAAATTTCTTATTTTTATATAATCCCATTTGTCTATCTTTGTTTCAGTTTCCTGTGCCTTGGGAATTTTTATTTTTCCTTTTGGGGCAGTATGTGACAGAGACTGCCAGCTGTCCCCAGTACACGCTTCCCTTCTTTAGTTGAGAATAGACTCAAATATTTTATCTGGGCACTGGTCAGTGAGATAAAGACAACATGTTCCAGTTCTTTTGGCAGCTGGAGTTGCCTCATGATGTCGTGGCTAACAGGATGTGAGAGTATTGCTGTTTGCAATATTTGGGTTGTTCCCATAGGAGAAAGAGGGAGGGGTGCCCTCTACTTGCTAGTTGGAATAAAGACTTCCTGGCAAAAACTAAAGCAGTCCTTGTAGCCCACAGAGTGGAAGGTGCATGTTAGAAGTATCAGAATCAAGCCGGGCGCGGTGGGCGCACGCCTGTAATCCCAGCACTTTGGGAGGCTGAGGCAGGAGGATCACGAGTTCAAAGCCAGCCTCAGCAATGGCGAGGCACTTAGTAACTCAGTGAGACCCTGTCTCTAAATAAAATACAAAAAAAGGGCTGGGGATGTGACCCAGTGGTCGAGTGCCCCTGAGTTCAATCCCCGGTACCAAAAAAAAAAAAAAGTATCAGAATCACAAACCTGAAGGAGCCTGGTGCTTACCACCACCCCAGGTTGCTGCTGTATCAGCCCTGATATGTTTGTGCACAGACTGCCATGTAAGGGAAAAATTCCCAGATTGTCTAAGTCATGGCTATTTGAGCAGCTGGTATAGCCATCACAACTTTATTGTGACAAACATAAAGCATTAGAATTTTTCAAGCTATAAGAATTCTACGTGCATGAGTATATGTATATATTAAATATAGAGAATTTAGTTTTAATAAATGAGCAGAACGTTTATCCCTTTTTCTCTCATTAACTTTTCTCTTTTAATTTTCCCCAGTAGTTAACCCTCAAAAGTCATTTCTTCTGGAAACCACTGTAATTTTTCTTCTTAAATGAGCAATTTTTCTCTCTTGTCTCTTCTGTTATCCCTAAGCATATGCACTTCTTAATGCTCTGTCCTTGAATATCTTCTCATTAAAAAGTCTCTCCTTGAATCTTTACCTACTCCCACGGTTTCAAACATTTATTATTGCTCATGCAAATATGAATCTGAAATATAGCTTCCCAGTCACAACCACTGTCCTAAGCTTTAGATCATTAACTGTCTGCTCGCCCTCTCTACCACAAGGTGCTGGCAGCATCTTGTGTTCCCCAGGTCCATCCTCATATTCATTGTCTCCTCCAGGTTCTCTTTATATCTCAGTTTTTATTCATGGTCCCAACATTTTCTATGGTGCCCAGATTAAAAAAAAAAAAAAAAAACTTGATGTTATCTTACTCTCTTCCTTTTATTCTTTATATCCAGATAGTCATCAAATCCTGTAGCATCTGTCTCTGGATGATTTCTCTTCATCTCTCATTGTACACTGCTAATATCCTAATTCAGGTTTTGACATATGCTAGATTCTTGACTACATGTAATTTTTTCATAAGGGATTCCACCACCTCAGCTTATGTTAAGTCTACTACAGAAGTTGACCAAGTTCCTTTGTAAAAGGTCAGATAGTATTGTTCGCTCCAGGCTACCCCGCCTTTGTTGCACTACTCAGTTCTGCCATTACAGATAGTATATTGCAATATACTATCCTAGCTTTAGATCATGAACTGTCTGCTGGCCCTCTCTACCACAAGGTGCTATCAGCATCTTGTGTTTCACATGTCCACTCCCATATTCATTATCCTCCCTCCAGATTCTCCTTATATCCCAGTTTTTATTAATGGTCCCAACATTCTCTAAATGTTCATACTTAAAACTCTGATGTCATCTCACTCTCTTCCTTTTTATTCCTGACACCCAGACAGTTAAGTGAGTGGATGTGATTGTGTGTCAAAAGGCTTTGTGTACAAACTGGCAACAGACTGGATTAACCCAGAAGTTGTGGTTTGCCATCCCCTGTTCTAGACTGTGGTATAAAACATTTAACTAGAATACAATTTACTGGTCTTCAGGTAACTTCTGATTTAGACAAGGAAGGATGAAAATCACAAGATAACAGGTATCCATATGACCATGGTAAAGTTTGGGTATACGAGTCAATATCAAGAAGATATGACCAGACCATGGTAAAGTTTGGGTGTACTAGTCAATATCAATAAGAATACTACTAGGGTTTGAATTAGGTAAGTGAGAAGCTTTGATTACCATTAAAATGGATCATAGAAGGATGAGGCAGGCAGCTAGGAGACCAGTTAGGAGCATATAGTATTAGTTCAGTAAAAAAATGACTGTGTTTGAAGTGAATCTATTACTAATATGATTGCAGTAGAGATGAAAGGAAACAGGCTCAAAGCACAATTTGTTGCCAAAATTGATAGAACATAGTTCTATTAATTTGAATGCAGGAGGCAAGGGAAGGAAAATAAATGTAAGAATAACTTTTAGGTTTTTGACTTGAGTAATGGGAAAATAATTTTTACTAAGCTGGAGAAGAAGTGGGGAGGAGATGTTTGAAGAAGCATGTATAGGAGGCACAGGGGAAATCAAGATATTCCTTAGACCATGTCATGGCAAACACTGCTGAGGTAAGAAGAAATATGTAAAGGGAATGGAAGGAGGTAATTGATGGCTTTGACAAAAGTGATTTTAGCAGAATAGTTAGTTCTGAGGTCCCATTATAGTGGGTAAAGAAAAGAATGAGAATAGGAAAGTTCAAGAAGAAATTATAGATACATTTTTTTGAGAATTACTGCTTTAACTATTTGTTGTAGTACCTAACAAAGCAACATGTGTGAGACTGTCAATAGCATTTATTAGTTTCTATTCATAATATTACTGCTTTGAAAAACAGAAAAGATATAAGAATACATGTGACTCCACATCATGTACAACCACAAAAATGGGAAGCTGTACTCCATGTATGTATGGTATGTCAAAATATATTCCACTGTTATATATAACTAAAAAGAAGAAATTAAAATTTTTAAAGAGAGAAAACCAGAAACAAATAATGTCTCAATGAAAAAGAAGAAAATCATAGGCATTTTATTTCTGGTAAAATGCTATAACCAGTCTAGGAATAATTAAGTATAGTCAAACAAAGAAGAAATTAAAATTTTTTAAAGAGAGAAAACCAGAAACAAATAATGTCTCAATGAAAAAGAAGAAAATCATAGGCATTTTATTTCTGGTAAAATGCTATAACCAGTCTAGGAATAATTAAGTATAGTCAAAGCATCATAATGTATTGAACTGAAAACATTATGGCTTCTAGAGTAATATTTATATTGACTATGCTGTTTTTACAATAATGATGTATGATAGACTGGTGAGAAAAATTGCTTACATATCACTCTTCAATGAGGTCTTTACCTCATTCCATTGTTTAGCAAGCATGTGTAAAATTCTATTCTCTGCCATCCTGAGCTTAGCAAGGATTTCAAGGATTTCCATGTCTTCAGTAGTCATGTCTTCTGGTGGAAACAGCAAGGATTATCTTTGAATTTGGTATATTGCAAATGAAGAAAGCCTCAATGTTGTATTGACAATGATGTCAGAATGTTTCCTCTAAGTATCCTTCTTTTATAACTAACTGTTTGATAATGAGTTGCAATGGTGTGCACTGAAATTTTTTGGGGTGTCACTATCATTTCAGAAAACCAAAACAGTATTCAAAATATAGTTTAAATTTCAGATGGGGGAAGAGCAAAATCGACAAACCTAGAGGCCACCAGCAATGGTATTGTTCTAGAAGGACATATCACCCATTGCAGTGTGGTAGACAACAGAGTTACAAAGACAAATGAGTGAAGGCTTTGACTTTGAGGAATTTATAATCTAATTCAGTTTGGCTGGAGCATAAGTCTCACACAGGAGAAGTTTGGCTGGAACATAAGTCTCACACAGGAGAAGAGTAAGGGATAATATTTGAAGGATATATTAGGACAAGATTTATGGAGGGTCTTTGAAAAGAAAGATAAGAAGTTTGAACTTCATTCAGTGACTAATGGGGGATCTGTGAAGTTTTTGAACAGGAGAATAACAAGATGGTAATTGGTCTTTAGAAAGATTAATTGGGCAGAACCATGACTCAAAGAAGGATAAAATAACTGAAGTTGGGAAGTGAATTAGAATGCTAATTCCATTTAGAATTGCAATGTGTCCAAAAAATACCTGAATCGTGTGATCACTGTCTTCTTTTATAAACATGAAAATGTTTTCCAAAGATCTTGCAGCTAACCTTAAAATGGATCTCAGAATGAAAATAGAAACGTTTGTACTCTCCCAAACCTGTTTATTGATTAGGACTGATAAGCCAGACACTTAATCTTATAGACCACTGGTGGTCTTCAGCCCCTGCTTTATGCCAGGCATTGTTCTATAAGGCACATTTGTTGCTGGTATTTACCACAGCCCTGTGAGGAAGGGCTTTTCACCCCATTTCTACTCAGAAGGAAACAGCTGATTACATAACCAGTCTGAGTTCTCGGAGCTAAGACTCAAAGAGCCAGTTTTGTTTCACTCCAGAGCCTGTGACTCTGCTCTTAAACCCTTCACCATCAGATTTCATTGAAATGGTAATTTGTTCTCCAGCAATTCCTGTTGAAAAATAGCTTTTTCATAGTGTGTCACTAACAGCTCTGGGAACACCAAGTCAAATACTGTGGATATTGTCATTTTGCTTGTTTTCTTCAAGTTTAATTTTTAAATTAAAATTGATTTTCTTTTTCATCATAAGATTGTGAAGTTATAACACACAAGGGAGTTGTGGAGTTTTAGAAATTTATTTGAAACCATATCAATGTCTGCCAATTTATATAAATAGAGCCTGCACGTCTGTCTCTGTGACATTAAACAGTGGTCAGATTACTTGTCTGGGTTCTTGAAGAGATTATGGCTGCCTTTCTGCAAAGCATGAAGGTTATATTTAGAACTAGTGTTTATTTCACTGTTAGGAGTCCTTTAAAAAAACAAAATTTTGAACTGTGAAAACCTTTTTAGGTGGAATTTGGAAAGAATAATGTATAGTGACAAAGCAAAATACTCAGAGGCTATCTTCTGTGAATACAAATGCACTATCATCTTTTTATAAGTCTTCTTGTTGAATGTATCAAACTGTTACTGGAATTTCTCTGAGAGAAAGGAGCATAATGCTTGGAGTTGTGGATAATTTCAAGCTTTCATTCACCTCTTCTATCCTTAGGGACATCATTTGAAGTATAATATACCCAGGGAACAATAACTATATATAGTTCTTAATTTCTAAGGGAAGAAATACTTTCTATTATACAACTGTACCCAATAAAGTTGTGTTAAACATTAGCCCCAGAGTAATAAGGATGTCAAAATAATAAAGCCCATATAATTATATTTTATCTACTAATGCCCATATGATTTTAATTAGGCATTTTCTGAAGTAGTGAAAAGTTAAATAATTAAGAAAAAGGAAAGCAAAAAGGGAAATGATGGCATTTAAGCACTGAAAACACAGGTTTCTATAGAAGTATATAATTAACTTGTAACTAAACAAATGTGTGGGTCACAAAGAATTAACTTAAAAGAAGAGGTATCTACTCATATAGCTAGTGACAGTAGTCATTGGACACAGTGCCATGACCCTGGTTAAGTCCTCTACTTCATTTATGTCCATGAATCCTTGAGAACTATATACCATAGTAATTATGAGAGTTTTTATTAGATAATGGAAAAAACAGAGTCTCAAAAGGTTAAACAAATTGTCCAAGGGGACACTGAGAATAAATGTAGAAACCGGGATTGATGGATGTCAATTTTGAGACTCTCAGGAGATTGAGCTATTTAATACATTTGTCAGTCTTGAATAACGTTTCAGCAAAAGGTATAAAGGTGAAAAGTGGCTGTGAAAACTAATTCTAAAGAAATTTTAATAAGAGAGAAGACAAGCACTCATTGGTTAACTTAAAATTGTTTCCTAAGAAAGCTTCCAAAGAGAAAGACTCTCTTAAATTCTCTTTCAGTGCATACATTTGAAAAAGTTCACATGCTTAAAAGTCTAATGTAAAGTTTCAACCACCTCGGGTTCAATTTTGAGTAATTTCTGCAGATATTCATAATATTCACAATGATACAAAACAGGAGGAAAAAGTTAATGTCAAAGCAGTTATTTCAAGGCTTTCAGAGATAAGCTTCCGGATGAATCCAATATGCTTGAGCCAATAGTGCTCCCAGCAAAACAAATTAAATTTCATTAGGTCTTTTCAGGCCTCAGGAAGAGTGAAAATTCTGGATGATACTAGTCTCATGCAATATCATGCTTCATGGCCCAGCACCACAGAATGCAAAGGATATTGGGATTATCTGTTTTATCAGTGCTTTAGGCGTAAAATTTACATCTGCATGGTTACAGAAAAAGTGTACACTCCAGAGAAGGTACCCATTTATGTATAGGAACTGTAATTTTTCTAAGTGAATATAGGTTATCACAGCTTTCTGACTGACTGAATCTTCAAGGCATTCATCCTTGTTAGCTCTTAAAATGGCTACTGGCACAATCTTTTTTTTTTTTTTTTTTTTGTACCAGTGATTGAACCCAGGGGCACTTACCCACTGAGCCACATCCCAAGCTCTTTTTTATATTTTATTTAGAGACAGGTCTTGCTCAGTTGCTCAGGGCCTTGCTAAGTTGCTGAAGCTGGCTTTGAACTTGCGATCCTCCTGCCTCAGCCACAGCCACCCAAGCTGCTGGGATTACAGGTGTATGCCACTGCACCTGGCTTAAAATGCCACTGGCACAATCTTAAGTGACAAAAGGAGATATAACCAACACTGGTCATTCTAACCAATCAAAGAACCATGCTCTTGTTTCCAAAAATCTATTGGAGAGATCAGTTATAATATTATGGAATACTTAAAAGGAAATAGTGGTAATAGTAATGGTAACAATTGTAAGAGGAGGAACAGTAGTCTTTAAAACAATTAAAGCCATGGTATGCCTTTTTCAGAAGGAATTCTACAATCTCACAAATAATTTTAAGCACAATCGAATGTATACCAAAACTGCAGCATGAAGTTATTCAATCATTCATTCCACTCAATAAATAGTAAGTTGAAAATCTATGATAAGAACAACATTGATAAGGTTCTTATCCCCACATTGCAATAAAGGGGAGAAGGAACAGTAAATTACTAAAACACATAAACACCTTAATTATCAGTATAATTACAAAATGTAATGAGTGATGTGATAGAATGCAGAGGACTAAGGTTTCACTGAACTTGAGATAGGGTCAGAAGTCTCCCTGGTGAAGTACTGCTTTAGCTTCCTAAGAGCTGAGAAGGGTATTCCAGGCATACAGAACAGTGAATCGCAAAGGTTCTAAAGCACATATGAGATTATCTTCCTCAGGAAACAGAACAGAGGCCATTGTGTTTGGGAGTGAGAATGATGATGTTGGATATGCAGTAGGAGCCGGATCTTGCATGGGCTGCAGGACAAGCTAACTTCAGTTTCTTGTTATTAGACAAGCTTTCATTCTACACACAGTGGAAGCTATCAATGGTTTTGAAGGTGATTGCAGATTTTATTGACATTTTAAAGATCAGTCTGGCTGGCAAGTATAGAATTAACTTGAAAAGACACAAAACACTACTTCAGGAATCTAGTGAAGAGATGATGTGGCTTGGACCACAGTAATGATAGGCAGAAGAGGATAGATTCAAGGGACAATTTTAGAAGAACCAAGAGGCTTTGTTAATCATTAGACATGGAAGGTGAAAGAAAGGGAATGACTCCCAGGATTTGGTTTGACTGGGTGATGATAGGACCACCTATATGAATGGGGAAGGTTCAGAGAGGAATAAATCTTGAATTCTGTTTTGGACGTTTTAGTTTGTGCTAGCTATTAGATAGCTAGGTAAAATGTCATTTAAGCACTTAGGTGTACTAGTCTTGTGTTGTGAGAATTTCTGAGCATCACACTAAACACCAGAGAACACTGTTCAAGAAGACCCCAAATCTTCAATCTTAAGTGATCTTATGAACCATGTATCCCCCATTCATGCTGATGGGCATCAACTCAGAGAGAGAGGCAAGGGGAGAAAAGGGGCACCCAAGGAACTGAGCTAATCCTACAGTCTAACACTACCTTAACCCAGATCACTATCTAAATTATTATAAACAAAGTTGGATATTTAGCTATCTTTTCCCTGCTAAAGAGTGGGGAGGAAACTTGTATGGAAGCATAGACTGTTTATAGCAAAAGAATGAAGGGATTTGATTTTTACTTGACTATCCAGCCTGCAGTCTGAGTTAAATTTGCAACTTCATTACACATTATAGAAAAATAACTGCAGATTCTTTCTTTGTTTCACAGATGATTTCTCTTGTGAAATCTAGGACATGGGCAAACATGCCACCATGAGGTGGAAGGATGAATTCAGGTAAGACTATATCTGGTTGTAGCACTACCTTGAATTTGACACTTGCTCCATGCAGGTCAGAAACACATAGCAAGTTACTTCTTAACAAGCTGCAATACCACACTGCAGCAATTGCAGTCTAGTTAATATAGTTGTTCTAGGTGGGCATAGACACTGTAGAGTTTCATGTTTCACACATGATTCTAAACGTCCTTGCAAAACAGAAGAATTCTCAGGCTTCTACTCAGGAAAAAAAATGTTCAAACTCTTTTCTGTTTAATCTGGATTCTAAATTACTACATTAAAACAAGTGCTATTGGGCTGGGGATATAGCAATGCCTGCTAGTGGGTATAAAATTTGGCTATTTCCTGAATTTTTACTAAGTAACCTTTGGTGTAGTTTCCAAATGTTACCTCATTTAGTTCTTTGACAGCCACAGGAGGTTGACAATGCCATACTTATGTTTCACTGCAGATGACAACCCCAGTTAGTGGAGATGTGACCCAATTCAAGCAATTTATGGCATCAATACTGGGAAACATCTAGGTATTTCTGACTCCAAAATCCATTGGGATCTTATTGAAAGGAATATCAGGTTAAGAGGCCCCAGGCTGTCCTCTGTGATGAACTTTATTGCATATCAATTTCATCATTTGGACACATCATGTCTTTAAATATAAACAATTTCATTGAGATATAATTTGCATACAATGCAATCTACTCCCTTAAGGCATACAATCTAGTGATTTTTTAAAAATTTGTTTAGAGTTGTGCAAACATTTTCACAATTAATTTTAGAACAGTTTTATAACCCCAAATAAAACTATCTAGCTATTAGTAGTTATTACCCATTTCTTCTCCCCAACACCCCTGAGTCCCTCTCCCTACCCCATCAGCTTGTCTACTTTCTCAGATACTTCCTATCTTGTATTGCTTTGTCGCTGAAGTTCTGGTGAAGTAGTCAAGTACATACCTCAACTTTATTCATGCTTAATTGAAAGTTCAGTCCAATTAATTCAATAGCTTATTAGTAAACAATATAGAGAAAATTAATATAAGGTCTGTCAGTTTTTATTCTTAAGAGAAAGTGCTCACTCAATTCCTGGCTTTTGCATGTAGTACATCTTATTGTATTTCTTCCTTGCTTCATTAATTCCAATATTACTTCCTTGTACACACTATTGAGCCTTCTGCAGTCCAGGGATAGGTGTACCTAGTTGTGTTATTTATCATAGTATTTATGTTATAGTTCAGTGAGTTATGAACTTCATGTTATGTTATATTTCAGCGAGTTACTAACTTTTAGGTTACAGGACCTTCTGTGCCTCATTTGATTTTACATACCCAGTGTTTTTTCTAGTATTTGGTATATGTAAAATACCCATTGATATTGAAAGAATATGGGAGTGAATAAAATCAATTGAGCTTCAATATAATTATCTTGGATGGCTTATAAAGGAAAGTCAAGCAATTTAATTACCCACTGGGTCAGTGATCAATTTGTAACTGATGTAGGTCTGACTTAGGAATTTTAAAGTCTTTCAATGCTTTTGATTAAATGATAAACCAGAAGAAAGAAACTTCTCACTTCAAAAATATTCATCATCATGAAAGATCAAAAATCCACAAAGAACTTCTTTTGAAGAATCAGAAAGAATATTGATGTGGGCTTCTCTTGGAGAAATCCACATTAAAACCACTTTATCAGTGAAAAACATCCTATTTTAAACATGTGTATTGGATCAGAGTGCTTACACACAAAATTTTTGTCAATTTTTTTTTCTGGGAATATGTCTATATTTTAAGATGCTGTGCCCACTACTGTGATTTCCAAATTTTCTTCCATCTGTTGCTATTGCACTTTACCTACAGGGAATTTTGGAAGCTTGCAGACTAATTAAAACCCCATAATTGTTAGCTGAAATGTTGCTTGTGATATTATCTTCAAACACATTTTTCTTAGGTAATTTCTTAAATTACATCACTTTTTCTTTCACATAATGTTCTGAAGTCTGTATTTAGGTAAAGGACATTTTAATGCCACTCTTCAACTTTTCTACAGCCAACATGAAAGTTTTCACTCCAAAAGGTATAGATTTTTATTTCATAAATTAAGGCATTTTTGTATTGGCTTGCACAGTAGAGAAGATAAGGCTTTATACCAAATATTTTACCAGTTGAGCTTTTAAGATAGAAAACAATATAAATATATTTTGGTTTAATACTTTATTACTGTATAATTACAAACAATAAACTGTATATATATATTTATTTTTTTGAAACAAAAGAAACAATTGAAAAAATTGACAACAAAGTTGGTTCTTTGAAAAAATAAAAATAAAATTAAACTGTATATATTTAAAGCATACAATTTAATAAGTTTTGACATATGTTTGTACCTGAGAAATGATCACCACAGTCAAGATATTAAACATATCCATGTCCTAAAAGTTCCCCTGGTACTCTTTCATCAACACTTTCTTCTGCCTAGATCCCCTTAGCTCATTCCTTGGGTAGCCACTGAATGCCTTCTCTCACTATGGATTAGTTTATGTTTTCAGGAATTTTGTGTGAATAGAATGGTGCCGTATGTATTCTTTTTTGTCCAGCTGTCTTCACTCAGCCTAGTTATGTTGAGAATCATTCATGCTGTTGGGTGTATGAAATTTGTTCATTCCTTTTAATGCTGAGTATTATTTCATTGTATGAATATACAGTGTGTTTATTCGTTCATCTGTTGCTAATATTTGGGTTGTTTCCAAATTTTTTTTTATAAATACAAATAAAGCTCCTGTAAATAATCATTTACCAGTCTTTATATAGACATGGTTTATTTCTTCGGGTTAGGAACCTACAAATAAATGGCTGGATCAAACATGTATGTTATTGTTTTAAGAAAACACTCTTAATTGTTTTCAAAATTGGTAGTACCATTTTCCATTCTAACAAGAGTACTAGGGTTTCATTTTTTTTTTCACAGTATTATGTGTAAATATTTTTATTGGTGTAATCATTTTTATAAAATTTAGCCATGCATATAGGTGTATAAATACCAAGTTTTTAATTTGCATTTAATGTTGAGTATATTCTCTGGTTCTTGTTTGCCATCCATTTGTATTTTTTGGTTAAGTGCTGGGTAGCAAATGAATAAAACTATCAGTGCAATCTTAAATAAAATTGGTAACAGTGGAATCCTTGTCTTATTCCTGATCATAAGAGGAAAAAAAATAGGCTTTGCCATAAAATATGATTTTATCCATAGACTTTTCATTAATGCCCTTTATTACATTGAGGAAGTTTCCTTCTATTTCTAGTTTAATGAGTTTTAAAAAACCTGAAATTGATGGATTTTTTTCAAAGTCCATGTCTATTGAGATGATCATTTCATCTTTATTTTCCAATTTATTAACATGATGAATCACACTGATTGATTTTCCAGTGCAAAATAAAGCCTGAATTCTGGGATAAACACTATTTACTCATTGATGTGTTATCTTTTTAACATATTGTTGGATTTAATGCTATAACTTTTCTGAAAAAAAAAAAAACACTTCAGCAGCATTCCACACAAACTTATAAAGTTCTATTTTTTCTTTCTTTAAATTTATTTTATTAGTTAATTATAATTGCACATAATACTGAGATTTATTATGACATATTTGTACCTTCACATAACATAATTTGGTTGATTTCATTCCCCACTATTTTCCTCCTTCCTTCTCATCTTCCCTCCTGTTATTTCAAATTAATTCCTAATTTAAAAATTCTTTATCTCATTGGTTACGAAAGTTATTTCACTTTCAAATACAGATTTTTTCAGAGCTCTTTTTGTTTTCAACTTCTAATATTTTTATCCCATTCAGAAGCATACTTTGTATGACCTAAATCCTTTTAAATTTATTGAGAGATATTTTATGGCTCAAAACATGGTATATCTTTGTAAATGTTCCATATATACACTGGAAGGTATCTCAGCTACTTTGTTGGCAAGATTAGTCTATAAATGCCAGTTAGATCTAGTTGATTAGTAATGTTAAATCTACACATCATTGTTGATTTTTAGAACACTTGTTCCATCAATTATTGAATGAATGATATTTAAATTTGAATAATTCTGAATGTATCTATATCTCTTAGTATTTGTTTCATCCGTTTTGAAGCTCCATTACTAAAGGCATAATTATTTAGATTGTTATATTTTAGTGTTAAATTGACCCAATTATCATCATAGATGACAATGTTTACCTCTGGTAATATTCCTTATTTTACTTATTTGTGTGTGTGTGTGTTTATAACCCTTTACTGTTATCTTATTTTTCTCATTATATTTTATGTGTTTTTTTTTTAAGGTGGCTTATAGTTGGGTCTTGCTTTTGAAATACAATTTAGCAATCACTGTTTTTAAATTTGGGTATTTAGTTGATTTTAACAATGTAATTATTGATATTATTAATTCTACATCTTATTTGTCATTTGTCCCATTTTTTCCTTTTTTTTAATTTTAGCTTTTTAAAATTTCCAATTTAACTGGTCACAGTGGTGCCCGCCTGAAATCCCAGTGACTCAGAAGACTAAAGTTGGAGGATCACAATTTTAAGACTATCCTCAGCAATTTAGCAAGACCCTGTTTCAACAATAAAAAGAAAAAGGGTTGGGGATGTAAGTCAGTGGTAAGAGTGCCCCTGGGTTCAATCCCCAATACCAAAACAAACAAACAAACAAACAAAAATACATACACACACACACACACACACACACACACACACACATATATATATATATAATTTTATCACATTTGTTGACTTGCTATAATTGTTTTGTTATTTTAGGCATTGTTCTATGACCTATAATAAACACCTGTTATAGTCACCTTCAAAAGATAGTATGCCACATCACCTATAATATAATAACTTTACAATACTACTTAATTTTCTCCACTCATGGCCTTTATTTTATTATTGTCAAATATTTTACTTCTACATATCTTATAAACTCATATGCTACTGTTTTTGTTGAGAAAATCAATTATCTTTTGAAGGGATTTTAATGATTAGAAACAGTTCTTCTATGTTTCCCCATGTAGTTCCCATTTCTAGCACCTCCATTCTATTGTATAGATATATATTTCCATCTGTTGTCACACCTCTTGCTAAAGGATTTCACTAATAGTGTTTTAGTGTACCTCTGTGATGATGAATTCTTTCAGCTTTTGTATATTTGGAAATGTTGCTATTCACCGTCCCCTTTGAAAGAGTCTTTTGGTATATAATTGTAGATTGACAAGTTGTTGGTTTTTGTTTTGCTTGGTACTTTAAATATATTGCTTTCCCTGTCTGTCTGCATGTAAAATTTCTTTTTCTTTTCCTCTAGTTGCTATAAGGATTTTCTGTTTTTTAGACTCCTTTTAGTCTTTTACCTAGAATATGATTGTATTTTACAAATCTGTATCCCACCTACTGTCAGCAAAGAAAAATGTGTTCTAGTTAGACTGATGGAACAGATTAGACACAATACAACTGATGATCTTCCCTACCAGGCCTTCTTTGAGGTAACTCTTCCACAATCCCTTGGTGCTAATAGGTCTCCCTGCACCCACACCCACCTACACCTAAACACTAATGTGATGTCTCTGTTTTCCTATCTCCACTCAGGTCTGAAGATGTCTGATAATATAGTTAATGTTGTATTATTCCCCATCTGTTTTGAATTAATTCAAGATTTTTTCATCTTTTTATCCCATGGAGTCTCTTCTGTTTTCTCTATTCAAGGAAGCTGGTAGTTTTAATCAATAACCAAACATTTCACAATTTTTAATACAGAAGCTGAAAGAATGGAATGATTGGCATTTTAGTCTGTTAAAACAGGTCTGGGATACTGAAAGGAGCAGGAACTCAACAACTTGGACTACTCCATAGAAGAACACAAAATATGATCTGCTTTCTGAAAAGTGCAATTTCTATCTTTAAGTTCCACAACAGGCTTACCAGAAAGAGGAAATTACAGATATTTCAAGATTTCCTTTGCTTTTTCATTTCCTGACCAAGTGTTTGATGATATTTGATGATGACTCAATTTTTCAAACCCAAATCTTGTGAATATCAAGCATCCAAACAAATTGTCACAAAACTTATTTCGTCTAACAATGTATTCAACCAATATGGTAGGATAAGACAGGACAGAATAAAAAGGGTCTGTACTATAAACAATGCCACAAGGAATCAGAACTATTTGTGCAAAAAGAAGAAAGCAAGCAAATTACCCAGTTTATAGAAAAGTGTGTTAGTCAGATTTTCATCCCTATAACCTATATTCAACAAGACAACTTAGATGAGAAAAAGCTTATTTTGGCTCACAGTTTCAGAGGTCTTAGTCCATGGTCTGCTGAATCCAGGCTCTGGGCCCAAGCTGAGGCAGAATATCATGGCAGAAAGACATAGCAGAGAAAAGCTACTCAGCTAATGGTACCAGGAAGCAGAAAGAGAGAAAGAGAGAAAGTCAGAAGCCAAGGACAAAATATAATTCCCCAAGTCACCTCCCCCACCACCAACTTCCTCCAACTACCTGCCTACAGTTTTAACCCAGTACAATAGTCCTTTCAAATTATTAATGCATCAAATGGATTAGTCCAATTATTGTGTTACAACTTTCATAATCTAATCATTGCACCTCTGAACCTTCTTGCACATGAGCTTATTGGGGGCCACCTTTTACTCAAACCTTAGTGAAAGAAATACATATAATTGAGATTAACTGGGTCAGAATTTGGGATGTCATTTCAAAAGGGAGTATTCTTGTAAGGATCAGATACTGAAGGTCAATATCATAAAGTTTAGAAATGAGTAAAAGAAAAGAAACAAGCTGAGGAGGCTGCTGGCCAACTGCATACATATTTCAAGCCAAATTTTCTTTCTTCATTTGAATTTTTTTTCCTTTTCTTCTTTTAAAATAGTCTTGATTTTTACTTCTTCCTTTTAAATACGACTGTTTTGTTTGATTTCTTTCTTCTTCCCTCATGATCCATCCTTGAGCCATTTTCAGGGCATCTGTTCATGACATATTTCTTTACTGACATTCTCTATAGGTGAGCTTTGATCAAGCTGACCTGTAATTCTCACCTCATTTGGTTTAGATGGTTTCACACACCATTTGGCTAAGGGTGTTGGTTGGTTACTGCTGCATTCCTTCTGGGTTATGCGTTCATTTTTTTTTTTTAAGGCATTCCTAGTTTATTTCTAGCCTTCTTTCCTTTTCAGGGCCTGTCCATGGGAGTTCAAAACATTTTTCCATTTCAGTTAGGAATTCAGAAAATCAATCAAAAAACTTTAGTCAAAACTTCTATGAGTTATGAAGACACAGATAATGTATTTTACTCAAATGCCAAAATAGACCAGATGATTTGGCATCTGAGTTCTTGACAAATGCATGGTGATCATGACTCTGTTCTTTTAATGGCACCATCTATTGTCCTTACTGCTTATAGTGTTGATTAAATTTGATTTCCTGTCTTAACTACTCATTCTTTTGCTTCTTGTCTTTGTCACATACTTGTACCTCTGGATGTCTGCTCACATCCACACCTTTCCCTAAAAAAGCAGAATTAGAGAACTACCATAGGCTTCTTTAGAACCAAGTTGCCCTCTGCCATACCACACATGTCTAGAAGTGATGATTTAAAAGGTCACTAGGTAAACAAGCAAACAAGCTATATATATTAATATGGGTTGCTAATATAAAAGAAGGAGTTTTGGAAAATCATTAATAAATGAAACACAATGAAGCAAAGACTGAGGACAGCTTAGTAGTAGGTCTGAAGGATACAGGGGGCAATGAGCCTAGAAAAAAAATTCCCAAAACCAAATGCAGAGAGAGCTGTAGTATTTGGGGGGGCATTATTTTAAGTGTTCAGTCTATGCTGGCTGGTCAGTCAAGTCCACATTATTACATAACTGCAATATGCCTAATGGTTTGTCATGCATTTTCTATATGTTGATAGACCAGCACATTTGGGAAGAACTTAGTGTACTAGTCTTTTCTTTCTTTCTTTCTTTCTTTCTTTTTTTTTTTTTTTTTTTGCTGGCAATTCTATTTTTATTTCTTCTTAAATGTAAGTCATTTATTCAACAAACATTTACTGAGGGTTTGCTTTGTGCTAGGCAACCTAGCAAGCATGAGGAAAGCATTACTGATTGAAACAGATGCTTCTCTAGTGAGGATTATAGTCTTAGGCATAAGAAAGCCAGGGGTAGTAGTTCACCTGCATGTGTTTTTATAATGCCAAAAAAATTGTTGAACTCATTTGTTAAAACCAACATTTGACACACTTTTTAAAATTAATTGATTGTTCAAGCAAAATTGTAACCCAAACTGGCCCGTGATTACATGAATATAAATCCATCCCACTTCTGCCCAATGGACCTTTAATTTCAACTCAGGTATCTCTCAAGAAGTGTTAGTTATGCCCAATGCCTCTCAGTTGATTGTTAAACTCTTGGTTTGATTAGTAGACTCTAGTATCCAATTAAAGTCTAGTGAGGGTAAGGTGAAAACATAGAGATAAATCTTTTGTCTCTTCTAAAAATAACATCAAATCTAAAACCAGTTGCTCAATTTGGCTATATTCTAGAAGATTTTTGTTTTGTGCTAGGAAGTTAACTTTTAAACTCACAGAAAATGAGTGCATTTTAATGTCTATGAGAAATATATTTACAGTCTATTTCAGTAAATTAGATATTCATATACCCTGGTCATTAAGCCATTAACAAGAAGGATTCATAAATCAAAGGACATTTTTTGTTATGTGTTAAAGATAAGGTGGATTTTTAATTAGCTTAATTAATAGAGGATTTGCCTAGCTAAAGTTTTGAGCAGTACATAAAGTCCTAAAGTCCTGTACTGTAAAAATTAGGAACTAGTCTTATTACCACTATGTTATGAACTTGTTCTATTTTGAGGGAGTGATAGTTGAGGAACAGGTTTTATATTCTAACTTTCACACCAGGAGTCTGTTATTCAGGCTTACTTAAATTCTCTGGAAAAGTGGCTCATTAAAGTCTAGGATAGACAGAATTCCTACAAGCTTACATAATTTTCAACATGTACTCCTACTGTAGACTTGAACAGTCTACATGTTTATTGCTTTTTAATTTGCATTTCAAGCTCTTCAATAGTTATAAGTTGTAATACCAAAACATTTGTCAGTTATCCTATCAAATATCTGAGCTTGAGATAAGCATTCTTTTATTTTCCCTTTGTGATTTTTCTCCCTACCAGCATTGAACTTTCTAATCACTTAGCCTTCACTTCATGCTTTGTGCAAGCTTTTCTGTTTTATCCTAGCTCTCCTAGGTTCCCACTACATTCTGTACATATTGGCCATTTATTTCAATATTCCTGTCCCCATAACCCTAAAACTCTATCCCTTTATGCCAAAGCTAGTAGCAATTGCAAACCTTGGTTTTTCACATTTATTTTCTCCTTGTTTCTTAAGAAAGCGTAGGAAAAATTATACATATGCATCTATAGTTCTACTTTGATTTATATCCAGGAAGGTGTCATTTTTGTTGCCTACTGAATGGCTGCAATTTGAACACATTTATTCATCATTTTACAATATATCCAACAGTAACCTAATTTCTATCTCTAAAAAATCTACCTCCTTTTCACCTGCATATAGCAGATGACCAAAATCTAGTTGCCCAACACAGATTCACTGAAGCTGTGACTCCTCATCCTCAACTCTAGTTAGTGAGTAAATCATGATAGTTGTGTATCTGAAATAACTTTCCTATATCTTCCTTCTTTTTTACAATTATTGACTCTGTCCAGATCACCATCATCTCTTGCTGAATTATTAAACTCATCTCCTAACTGGACTACCTGTTTATCATCTATCTATAACAACCCAACTTACTGGATACTGCCAGGTTTCCTCCCTAAAATTCCAATTAGTTTTGATCCCTTAAAAGCCACTGCTAATAATTCACTGTGAATAGAATAAAAGTAAAATGCATTGGCATATATTAACTTCTCTTAACAATGAACTCTACTTAACTTTCTAGATGTATTGGCTGTAGTTTGATACCTCCCCCAGGGTACATTTTAACTAATTGAAATCACATTGTCCCATGCATCTCCCACTCTTCCATGAACACACAAGCCTCTCTCCTTTTTGTTTTGCTAACTCCTCTAGTTTTCCCCTTCACTTTGCTTGGCAGGGTAATGCATATTCATTCTTAAAGCCATAGTGCAAATGGCCTTTCTCCTTCTTTCCCTAATCTTCCCAGGCAGAATTAATATTTCCTTCCATCATATTCCCTAGCATTTTCATAAGCCTAAATTATAGAATAGATAATATTTTATCACTTCCATTATCACATTTTTTTTGGTTTTATGCACTTGACTATTTTATTGGACATCTGTTGCTGTTGAAGACTATATTCCAAAATACAGAAGCATTTGTTATGTTTGCTTTTCACAGTGATGTTGACTAGAAATAGGCAAATTATTTGGTGATTATTATAGGCTTGAAGAAATGAGAAATACTGAGGATAATTAAAAATAATTTCCATACTCTTAGATAATTGCTCTTTTTTTTTTTTTTTTTTTTTTTTTTTGTCATTTGTTTGTGGTTCTGGGGATTGAACCTAGGGCCTTGTGCATGCAAGGCAAGCACTCTACCAACTGAGCTATGTCCCCAGTCCTAAAGAATTGCTTTTTTTTTCTTTTTTAATTTATAATAGTAGTATGTATTACAATTCATAATGCACATACATAACATCTTTTTACATGCAACTGTTTGTATACAAAGTATATAAGTACCATTCAGATCTTCAGTCATGAATTTAGGATAATCATTATCACATTTTTATTGAGGTAAAACTCACATTCAGTAAAATGAACAGATCAATGTATTTGTACAATGAGTTTTGACAAATGCATCCCTGTGAAACTGACACTCCAATCAAAATACAAAATAGCACCATAGCCCAGAAAATTCTTGGCATTTCCTTCCAGTGAAATCATATCCTCTTGGGAGCGGAGATATTTTTATTTCTCCTAAGTCAGTTTTTAGCCTGTATTTGGATTTACATGAATGAGATTATATATAACCTTTTGAAATTCCTGTTTTTTTTTTTTTTCACCCAACATGATGTTTTTGAGATCCATCCATGTTGTTGCATGTATAAGTAATGTATTTGCCTATTGTTTGGGAGGGCATACCAGGGATTGAATTTCAGGGGCACTTAACTACTAAGACACATCCCCAGCTCTATTTTGTATTTTATTTAGAGACAGGGTCTCACGGAGGTGCTTAGTGCTGTCTCAGTGTTGTTGAGGCTGGCTTTGAACTCACGATCTTCTTGCCTCAGCTTCCCCAGCGACCACCATGCCTGGCCTATTTTGTTTAATGAAAACTTTTTGTTTCCACTTTTTGATTCCTATGAATAAGATGATAGAACACTTTATTTTGAATGAGTCTATTTGTGGATATATGCTTTGTTCCAATTTTCTTGGGCAAATGTCTAGGAATGAAATTCTTGGATTGTACAGGTAGTGATTGTGGCAATGAGGATTCAATCAGACAAGCAGAACCACACCTTCTTATAGGAACTGACCTTTCAGAAGTTCAAAACCTAGATCAACAATTTCTATACTACAGTTACCTATATATCTGGTTCTGGGTTCTGAAGCCAACAGGGCAGCAAGCTGAGAAGGAAAAGTGAATGAGAAATCGGTGAAGAAAGCGTCACAAACAACAACAACAAAAAAGCAAGCATAAACATAAATCCATGAGCAAAAAGGGTACTTTTTATTAAAAAGCTAGTTCAAAAGTCAGATCAGTAATAAGATGGGATCTATTGAAAGAGATCAGCAGAAGAGCTATTGGCATGGTGGCTGTACCAACCATGTCAAGCCAATAGACAAAAGGCAGCATGTGTGAGCTATGAAGTTTGGTACCTTGCATCAGCCTGAATATAAAAGGAATATGACTGCATCTTTATTTGTGCATTCAAAATCCTCCACAAATGTTTCCAGTGTTCCATTTCATCTGAAGCTATGAAAAATACTGATCAACATTCTTTGGAGATCAAATTTAAAAAGATTCCACCTGTGTATGTGATTGTATGCGCCTTATTTTAGGTGAGATATGGATTCCTGAAACTCTTTTTTAGAATAAAACATCCATTAATGTTTAAATTTGCTACTCAAACAATTCTGTAGTGAATGTTTACTCAAAAGTAAATGCTATTGTTCCATATCTTTGGCAATCATTGGCATGATGTCTTTGTAATTTTAACCTTTCTAATTGTTGTGAAGTGCTAGCTATTTTATTGCATTTCCTTCCACAACTTCTGAGAAATGTGCACCAATTTGCCTGATTTGTAATTTGTTTCTCCTTATTATTGCTTTCTGAATATTTATATAGTAGTTCTACACACACACACACACACACACACACACACACACACACACACACGTATATGGAAACTTTCTCTTAGGCCACAATTTGATTTTTTTTTTTTTTTTTTTTTTTTTTTTTTTGTGAATGGAAATCTTTTAGTAAGCAGAAAGTTTTATTTGATAAAATTCAATTTATTATTTTTTAACATTTAGGGCTTTTTACATCTAAGACATTTTTGCCTGTTGTGAAAATACTCTGCTCTGCTTCCTCTCTTTCCCTGCAACAATCTCCATACCGTTAATGTCCATTCTCTCATCTATCAGGTATAAAATTAAATTATTTTAAATTTTGTGTGGAAAATTATTAAACAGCAGAAAAGTTGTAAAATTAGTGCATTGAGCACATAATCAACCTACATCTAGATTTAGAATATTTTCATTAGATTTGTATATATACATACATATTTACATACATACATACACACACATATCTAATGATATGTGTGTTTACACACACTCACACACACACACACACATTTTGGCCATTCTCTGACTCTCTCTGTGTTATCTATCTATCTGCCTTACATATCTATCTGTCTACCTGACTCTTCCTGTTAAACCATCTCAGTAATCTTCAGACACCATGATCCCTTACTCCTAAATGCTTCATGTGTATCTCTAAGAATATGGTCATTCTCTTATATAACCACAATACAATTATGAAATAAAGAATGTTAATAAAAATAAATTTAATCACAGTGGCTCAGGAGGTTGAGGCAGAAGGATTGTGGGTTCAAAGCCAGCTTCAGCAACATCTCTAAACAAAAATACAAAATCTGGCTGAGGATGAGGCTCAATGAAAGAACTTTAAATAGAACAAAGAGGGGGGAGGGAGGAAAGGGGGCAAGGGGATAGGAATAATGGTAGAATGAGTTATCCATCATTACCCTAAATACATATATGAAGACACAATTGTAAAAATTCTTTATATAAAACCAGCAACTTGAAAAATTGTGCTCTTTATATGTAATATGAAATGAAATGTACTCTGCAAACATGTATAACAAATTAGGGTAATAAAAAATTTTAAAAAAGAAATATATGAAGAAACATGGGCCTCACACAGATATGTAGTTGTAAAATGGAGGAGCATTCTACTAACCTCAGATAAATTTGGATATTCTTTATCAAAGAAACTAAATCAAAAGCAAAAAAAATGTGACTTAATACATACTCCATAATCAAAAATTTCCTATTGGTTTCATATTCTTTACAGCAACTTAATTTTTCTATCCAAGATCCAATCCCAAATCTTACATCACATTTAGCATCATACCTCATTAGGCTCTCTTTATCTGGGAAAATCCTTTGCCTTTTCTTTGTCATTAATAACATTGACACTTTGGTAGTCTAGACCAGTTCTTTGGGGTTTTATTGCCAATGATTGCCTGATGGTTGAATTTGGTTATTCATTTTTATATAGGGGTAGCACAGAAGAGATGTGTGTGATCATCCATTGTCTCATGTTGGTTGATGATAAAGTTGTTTATTCAGGGTAGTGTCCATCAGATTTCTCTGCTACAAAAGTATGTACTTTTTTTCCATTTGCAAATAACAAGTGACTTGTGGATAATATGGCATGGGCTGAATATTTGTGTCCTCTCTAAATTCCTGTGTTGAAATTCTAATCCCCCAATATAATGGTATTAGGAAGTAAGGTCTTTGAGAGAAAATTAGATCATAAGCCTTAGGCTCTCATAAATGGGATTAGTGATCTTTTAAAATAGTCCCAAAGGAACTTATATGTCCTTTCCACCACATGAGGACACTATGAGAAGACTACTGTCTATAAAATAGGAAGCAGAACCTTACCAGACAACAAATCTGCTGGTGATTTGATCTTGGACTTCTCAGTCTCCAAAACTGAGAAATAAATTCCTATTGTTTACAAGCCACCCAGTCTACCTTAGTTCACTCTAGGAGCCTGAAAAGACTGAGGCAGGATCTAAGCTTAAATTTTACTTTCACTACTTTATAATCTAAATTGTGTCATCAAGATATTACAATCTTGAGAGGAACTGCTAGTTTTATGTATGTAAATTACAATTTCAAATTATTTATTTGTTGTGTCTGTCCATTATGGCTGTTTCTCTAAAGTAGTTCTAGCTAGTATGTTCACTGTGCATTTCCAGTGCCCATAAAAATGCATGCCACATATTGGGCACTGGCAAAATATGTATGAATGAATGAATGATTAAATAATTATACTTTGGAAAATTATGTAAGAAAGAATTATAGGATTTATGGGATTTCTAATGTGAACCATAGAAACAAAGCTAAGGAGACTCCATTTGAAACCCTGTCTATAGTGTATGATAACTTTGCCATCCCATTCCTAAAGAGTAAGAGAAGATGAGGCTGATTCTATAACCTGGGCATTTCCCTCTAATGCATATCTTGTATTCTGAGCACACAGACCTGCAGGCAGAAAGATAGTCATGAAAATGGAAATCCTACCTCTTAAATAATGGGCTTAGATTTTTTTTTTAAGCAACAACAAATCTAGTTGATTGATAGTCTGCAACTCATTTGTAATGATCTATCCAATGTTAGACAATCTTTCTGCAGATTAGTACAGAACATTGGACATGTTTTTAGACTTGTAGTTTGTCATTTGATTAAAAGAGAGGTAGAATGTGTAGAGAGCTGTCAGAAATTATTCTTAGGAACATTTTTAAAATCACCTATTATTAGGTTTTGAAAAAATGAGTTTATTTTTATTTTGGTCTTGCAATTTTTGCAGAAACTTATTTGTGTAAGTACAAATAATTTCTTCTAGAATAATGAATTCTTCATTGCCTTTCCACTGCCCTCCAGGGTCACCTATTTCCTTCTAACCACCTCCGCCAAATATTTAGTTGTACCTCAGAGTATAGTAATGAAAAAACATGAATTTTACTAAAGGAAGATTTTTAAACCTCCTTTTGCAGAAGTCTGCCATTTTCCATAAAAAAGAAACCTTTGATCTAACAACTCAGAATTCTTTTGGAAAATTCAATGACAAATCTTCACCATATTCTACTAATGCACTTAAATGTCATTGCAAAACTCCGTGGGATCTGACGAGTTTTGAAACATAGTGCTGTGTTATGTAACTCTTGAATTTTTATACTTCCAGAAAGGCTATGCCCTAGTCTCAAAAGGCCCTCTTTGCAAAACTGAACAGGGATGTAGAATACTCTAAGCTCTTGGTAAGATCAATTCTGGTCACCACCACCTACACTGGCTTGACACTGAAAATTGCCTCAAAACTATCCCAAGAAGGAAACTAAAAGAGGAATTTCTCCTTAAGAGAGTAACCCCATCATGTCCTCCATTTCTGTTTACTTCAGTCAACATAAGAAGAGTAAGGCTCACAGGCCTGTCATTCCCCAGACTCTCTTTTACATATGACTGGCATGTTCTATAAGTGGATTCTTATTTTGCTCTAGTTGAAAGCTGACTTCTACCAGTTTCTTTAGTGGTGACATCCATGGATTCCTGGAGATGTAGTAGTTCCCATGGTTGCATTTACCCTTCCAGATTCCATTTCTTCATCTCATTACTTCATTCCTCCTTGTCTTCACACCCAATTGGCTTTTTTTTTTAATTGATAACAAGCAGTTTGTTCAAGACCGTTTTCTTCACTATTATTCCCATTCTCAACCTTGATAATTTCAATTCCATGTATATCAAGTATATTATAGATTCACTATGCTGAATTTTTAATTTCTTAATCTGCTCACTTCTAGTGAATATTTCCTCCATCTATCTCAGTTATATTCTCAAATATGTCCCAAGTCTTATATGTAATAATTATAGCTGAAATGGAATCTTATTTTTAAGTTTCCCTGTTTTTGAGAACCAACTGTCCTTTTCTTTTTTTTTCTAGCACCCCAATTCCAACTGCTCTTTGGCCCAAATTAGAACTCCAATACACTGATTTCATTAGCTTTTCAGTTCGCCCATTTTATTTCCTTTTTCTTTTCTTATACAGAATCAAATTCCATGATTAAACACTATAATCAACCTTCTGCATACACACATAATTCTTTGTCTTCCTTCTCTCTTATTCTTGGCAAAACTCCAAAGCTGATTAAATCAAATATTCTGCCTACTGCAGATGTATATCAGAGTAACAGGATATAGCAGAAGAAAAGACCTCCCTTCAGATTCCAACTCACAAAACTCAAGTGAACTCCTAATGCTGCTCAATTCTCCCAGGCTATTTTCACAGTTTGCATGATTATTGTCTAAGGATGCTATGTCATATCTTATAAACTCTGCTCAAGTATTTTATACTTCCTATATTCTCAGATGATGACCTACCTTACCAATTCAACAAAATAACTGATGTAATCATAAAAGCATCTATATCTTCCTGCATTTGACTTATGCTTATACTTGTTTATCTTGCCTCTTTATGATAAAAATGTATTGTTCCCATCTAGTCCCCATGCAAGGTCACCCTTATTATCTACTCAATTCTATCCCTTACCATCTACTTAAGACTTTTTTATTCAAGTATTATCCACTCAATAGATCATCAGGGCTTTATTCCACTTATCTAGGTCATCCCAATCACAATGATTTGGTCACAAGGATGAAGCCCTCATGGATGGGAAAAAGTGCCCTTATAAGAAAGATACCAAGAAGGTATTGTGTCCAGCTACAACTAAAAAATAAATGTTAAAAAAAAAGACACCAAGAAGCTTGTTTGTCTCTTTCCAACATATGAGGAAGGCACAGGGAGAAGGCACCATCTTGATCCATGAGTTAGGTACTTATACAGATATTAAATCTACTGTCAGCTTGATCTTGGACTTCCCAGCCTCCAGAACTATGAGGCATAAATTTTCATTATTTATAAACCATATGGTATTTGGTATTTTGTTATAGCCACCTGAAAATAAAATGTATGTATGTGTATATATATATATATATATATATATATAGAGAGAGAGAGAGAGAGAGAGAGAGAGAGAGAGAGAGATATCAATGTAAAATAATCATACTATAAATGTGTGTGTGTGTGTGTGTGTGTGTGTGTGTGTGTGTAAAAGAATTAAAACTAAGGGGATGGGAAGTGCTTTCCTAGCATGCACAAGTCCCTGAGTTCAATCCCCAGCACCACCAAAAACAAAAACAAAAAAAAAAAGTGCACCCATGAGCCCTCATTTATTCCTATAGCCTTATTATTTCTCTGCTCCCCTTTGGGTAGAACTTCAAGACAGAGTTGTGTATATTCACTGTCTCCACTTCCCACCTTCTTATCTAAATAGTCTCTTAGGCTTTATCTTCCATTACTTCACTGCATCCATCTTATCAATGTCACTCATGATCTTTTTAACATATTCAATATGTAATTAGTTCTTAATTCTTAGAGAAGTCCTTGCCTTAGTTCTCTTGTCCTTTCTTTTCTGTCTGACCATTCATTCCATAAGAGATACTGTTTACCACTTTGACTTTAAATTCTGTCTACATGCCATTGACTTCTAATCTTCAATTCTAATCTCTCTCTTGACTATTAGAACCAAATTTATCCTTTCAACATTTCTGCTTGATTGGATAATAGGTATCTCAACTTGAGATATCCAAAATTGGATTTCTCTAAATCCCCTCTTTCCTTATTGGACATCCAATTTTCTCAGATCCTGAAGGTAAAATCATCCTGGATTCCATGATTTTTGAGGCAATTCTTTGAGTTCTATATTTAAAGAATATACTACCTTCATGGCTTGTAATTGCCAGTATCTTTTTTTTTTTTGAAATATTTATTTATTTACTTTAGTTGTACACAGTGCAATGCATTTATGTTTACGTGGTGCTGAGGATCGAACCCAGGCCGTGCACGTGCGAGGCGAGCACTCTGCTGCTGAGCCACAACCCCTGCCCTAATTGCCAGTATCTTTGTAAAAAAAAATCAAACAAACACTAGCATGAAATTTAAACTCTAGGCAAGTGCCAAATGTGAGAGTGATTTCCAAAATATGCATTTAGTGGGAAATTAAGCCAAATGCATCAAACGAATGGTATTTAAACTATTGTGTTATGTTAAATGAAGTTAAATACAATAAAAGGTAAAATGAAGTATTTTTATCATCATGAATATTTTCCTAATATATATCAAGTCCAATTGATATTTCTGGTCTGTTGGTAAGGTAAAAACTCAGTCTAGAATTTAAAGTGTTGTTATTCTTATATTTGCTTCCTATAATTTTCAAAGACTTACTGATTACTTCTTAGCAACTCAGATACTGTCATCACAGTTTATATTAAGTGGCCAGCTGACATCTTACCTACTAAGAAAAAATCATGGGGAAGCGATATTATAGGAAATAGTGCATAATAGATTTCTGAATTCATGGAAGCAATTCTTTCACAGAAAAACTGCATAATTGCAGTGTTCTACTAGGGTGAATCTTAATGCTTCAGATAAATTCTTTCTGTTTATTTATGGTACAGTCTGTTGTCACGGTAACAACTATACAGAGCCATCATGTCCATATGGTGTGACCAAATCTTCCACTTATAGTAGATTCTTTTCTATCCAGCCTGATAGTAAATAATCAATGGTCTCATAAACAAAAGTTCTGTTTTAGTTGATTGCTCAGCAATTGACTTACTAAGTGTGACTTTGTTTCCTAGAGTATTGGATTCAGTTCAATCCAAAGACTCAGCTTGAATAAATTATTTTTACTGGGGATATTCTAGATAATAACATGGTAAAGCAACCTTGAAAATAAATCTCTGAATAATAACACTCCTAAATGAATATTCTATGAAACTAATCATAAAATCTCTATCTATACCTCAACATATTCACTGATCTCCATTCTTCGAGAAAATGTTTCTTTTGTCTGTAAGCCAGATATTTGGCTTAACTGTAATTGTCTTTTTTTCATCACTTATTGCTATACTTTTTGAAAGGTTACAAAGGACAATTTCCCCTTCTCAAAGTTGATAGTCATTACAGTAGCCATTGAATGCAGTTTTCATGGAATTCTTTGGTGCCTTGCTAAATCATGACTACAAAATTTATTCTCATTTTGGACAAACTGGTAATTAAAGGAAATGCAAAGAAAAAATAAAAGGGTTTGTTTTAGCAATGATCCAAAATAATCTATAACATGAGAAATCTAGACTTGTTTTCACATCTCTTATTTTCTATCCTTAGGACATGTTCTTTCAAAGCTTTACGTAATAGCAACAGAGTTAAAAATATTTAAAAGTTTTGGGGAAATAATATATATTTCCTTATAATGATTAACAAACAAGTCAAAAGTTTAACTTTTTGAAGACATCATTGTACAAACTGCTGTTGCTAGGCTTAGGTAAGATTAAACTGTAGGATGGTTTTGACTAACTTCATTCCACATATTAATTAATAAAGAGTTGTAGATAGGAAATACCAGAAAGAAATGTAAATATCTGAATCACTGAATCACTGATGAACACACACAACTTTGGGGTTCTGTGCCTGAAGGACCCCACCACAGAGTTTCCTGTGAGTTGGCATGCAGGTTAAACCAGCATCTGTTCACAGCTAAAAGCAAGTTGCTATGAATAAAACGGATACTTAAAGATTTGAAATGGTTTGTCATATGATTTTGCTTCTATTGCAAAATAGATACTTTTAATACTACCTTATGTAGCTGCCTGCGTTCATAATTGAAGGACAGGCCAAATTTCAGTAGAGGTTTATGAAAATAAAATTATCACTCTTTCCCCATGCAAGAACACATACTTCCCTGAATCCTGTTCACCTCAAGTTAAGAATCGATGATTTATAGGGTTTGATGAATCAATAGAAAGGTACCTAAGCAGGGGAAGTGTTTGATTTCAGAGTAGTCAATGGCATCTTTTGTAAGTTGCTGAATTAATAATCCTGTTGTAGAGTCCACAGTGAGCAGAACAGAGGAGAAGAAGGACTCCTTGAATTGCTTTTGTCCTTGAGAAGTTTGCAATTAAATAGACAAGTAGTGCACACTGACACCAAATAACATTTTTAACTGTCTGTTTCAGACTTTGAGGGGAAGGGTGCAGATTTTAATGGAGATGCAATATATAAACCTAAATAAGGGAGACAGTTGTCATTGTCTTGTAAGTAGCAGACTATTGATGCCATGAATGTAGGTTTTTTAAAGTCCACAAATGATTGGAGATACTCTCAAGAACTCTTCTGATGCTTACTTAGGTCTACAACGAATGTTGAAAATATAAGGAATACTGTTTGAAAAGTACATTTTAATAATTCTGAAATAATTGATAATTCTAAGGAGTACATAGACATCTCCTTTATATTTGAAGACATGAACAAGATTACTTCCTATGTTTTGTTGTTGTTGTTGTTGTTGGGGGTTTACTGGGGTTTGAACTAAGGGACACTCGAACAGGGAACCACATCCCCAGCTGTTTTTTGTATTTTATTTAGAGACAGGGTCATTGAGATGCTTAGTGCCTTGCTAAGTTGCTGAGTCTGGCTTTGAACTCACAATCCTCCTGGCTCAGCCTCCTGAGCCGCTGGGATTACAGACGTTCACCACCTCACCCAGCCTTACTTCCTATATATTTGTTTGTAACTAAAACATTTAATTCACATGTGTATATTTCTTCCCAGCAGATTGTTTTTTGTAGTTAGCTAGATCTATGAAAGCTTTTTGCTATGTGTAATGCTGGCTCAGCCTTTTCTATCGTGTATGACATTTTGAGATGCCTAACTTGGATTTATATTGGCAAAGCTTTATTCATTGTCACACAACACCCATAACAGAACTCTTCCTTCTTTTCACCCTCCCTCCCAAAACAACCACTATTATCATGAAAAAGTTTCCCACATTTTCTAAAGATGTCTAATTTGCAATCAGGACATAGCTCAGACAAAGCCTTGAAGAATGTGACTCAATGATGTAGTATGACAGAAATGGATGAGAAACAGCTGCAGAACAGTGAGATTCTGTAATAAAAAGAGTAACTAATTATTGGGACTAAATTCAGAATCATCAGTAAACATTCATCAGGCACCTACTACATGCCTGCCATGATTTCTGCCATTACAGGTTTGGTCACAGGCCAGAGAAGGCACAGCAATGCCAACCTGTGGCCTCCAGAAGCAGTTTAAAGAGTTTGTATTATTTGAGAAATGTTAAACCAGAAAGAAGAAATTAAAGCAGTTGGTTCCACAAGTAAGCATGAGATTACCACAAATGGGAGGTCAGCAAAACAAGGGCAGAAAATGTAAGAAGAAACCAGGGAGGAAGAGCTGCAGAAAGCAGATTCTGATTTCTTTATTCATCACTAATGCAACTTATGTATTCTCCCAGGTACTGGTCTTCGAAATGAGCCCCAAATGAATGACTGCTTTTGGAGCTTGCCAGTCTGTGACCTTTCCAGCATTGATTTGCATGTGATGTTCTGCCTGGGTGCTTTTGTTTTAATGAGTTAGGAAGAGATTTGTTTTGTTACTGGAACAGCAGCCAGTGAGACCAACAAAGACAACGAAAAGGCCATTGATAGCCACTGTCTCATTCTTGGTGTTAGGGAATTGTTGGCAGGATAGGTTAACACCATTAAAAAAAAATGAGCTGTGTTCAAAAATGACTTCATTCAACTCTGGGAACAAGTGTTAGTACTTCTGTGTTTCAAATCTTGTTGGTACTTGAGGAGAAAGCTGTCCAGTCCTCCCCCTCTGCATTGCACATCATGCTGTATGAAAGTTTTCCTGGCCCTGGTATAGCTTCCAGCCATAGTGTAGTGTTCCATGGAGAAGAGAGTATAGTGTTTCCATTGGGCATATAAGAAACCCCTGCAGACCCAGACATGACTCTGAAAGTGGCCAACAAATCCTAACCATCATCAAGGTGGCTGAATCAGAAAAGTGATTGCAATCATTTTCCTTTCATATCAATATATGTTTGGGTCTGAAGAATATAGAAGCTTACAAATAAAATAGTCATAGGTATAATTCATAATAGTTCAAGCAAGACCACTTTGAAGTTCTTCTAACATAGCCTAAGACATGAAAAAAGGCCCCATTTTCTCTAGTGCAGTTCTAGACTGTCCATAAACTTTGGTATTCGTAGAGCCTAGCACACCCACACGTGAAATAAGAAAGGGCTAAGATAGATGACCTGATGGTGTGGGTCATAAACAAAGAAATACTGTGCTTGGTGAGGGAAAGTCATCCTGAAGGTCAATTCTGGTTATAGTTCCTTGTTCAGCAACACGGCTACTTTGGGAATTAAACTGAGGTAGGATACCTCCTAGGACTCTGAGACATACCTGGTGGCAAGGAATAAGATGAAGATGTGATAGTTGCAGAAGGCTGGGAATTTTGTTGATCTTCTGGTCAAGACTTTGAAGCCAGCTAGCAAAATTTGAAATTAATGTCAATTTGTGCTATGATTTGTAATCATAGTCCAGTAGAAACTGGTGAGATCACACACATGATATGCTTCAGTGGAAATTAAAACAACATCAAATCAAAATTCTATTTTAAAAATTCTATAAACCATCTAAACTGTGTAGGTCAAGACTGTGGCTTGTTGACAGCATAATTTTATTCAAGGATAAAATTTTAAATGTCTAGAATTAATGGACTGTTTTTCCTTTAGGCAATTTTTTATTAAACTTAATTGCAGATCATTCAAGCTAACAACTGAGGTCACATACATATACATATGCTTTGGCAAACAGCTGATTTGAAGTTGGGATCAAAATCATAGGAAAATAAGGTGCTTAATCAGGCTTGCATGTCTAAATAGAGGGTCAGCCCATGTATGTTCCAGATAAGACAAATCTGTGTCTATAGGTGTGGCCAAAATTTCTCTAAATATAACTCTGAAGCTGCTCAAATACAGGACAAAGGGGTCAATAAAAATCTCAGTATTGGGAGGCTATACAGTATTACAGGAATATTTTAGTCTTGGAATGTCAAGAGTATTTTACACACGAATCAACATTCTTCATACAGTATCCATAGGTTACAAAATCTCAAGTAAGAAAGCTGTCAGTCCACAAAAACCTGATATATCAAAACATATCTTTATGTATTGAAACTATTTTACCTACTCTAATATCTATAAGTATGTGCCAATTAAATGCTAGACAATAATTTCCAATAACTTGGCTTTAAAATTATTATTTCTCATAATAATTAGTCAGAAAAGCAGTTTTTTGAAACTACAACTACATTTGACAAATACAACCACATTGTCAGCATATGTTTTTCTATTCTCTGGAAAGAGATGCCAGAAAATGACAATTTTACACCCAATCAAAAATATTCAATCTACAAGCATGATAGGTTTAAGCGTGTTATGATACAATGATGGCATGATACTGAAAAAAAAATCAGATCCCAGGATTTCCCATGAGTTTCCATTGAAAGAAATTGAATCAAAACCTTTCCAATTACACTGGAAATCCATATATAATAAAATGAAATTAGCCCCTATCTCTCACCCTGCACAAAATTCAATTCAAAGTGGATCAAGAACCTAGGCATTAGACCAGAGACCCTGAACCTACTAGAATAAAAAGTAGGTCCAAATCTCCATCATGTCAGTTTAGGAACAAAATTCCCCAACAAGACTTCTAAAGCACAAGAAGAAAAATCACCAATCAATAAATGAGATTTTATCAAACAAACAAACTTCTTCACAGCAAAAGGAAGACTCAAGAACATGAAAAGAGAGCCTATAGAATGGGAGAAAATCTTTGCCACCTGAAGCTAAGATTAGAGCATTAATCTCCAGGATATATAAAGAACTTAAAAAACTTAACACCAAAATAATAATGATAATCCAATCAAAAAATGACAAAGGAACTGAACAGACACCTCACACAATAAGAAATATGAATTGTCAAAAAATATGAAAAACATGTTCAACATTACTGGCAATTAGAGAAATGCAAATTAAAACTACACTGAGATTTAATTTCATTCCTGTCAGAATGGCAATTATCAAGAATACAAGCAACAATCCAGGCATGGTGGCACATGTCTGTAATATTCAAATTGGTTGCAAATTGGTGCAACCACTTTGAAAATCAGTATGGAGATTCCTCAGAAAACTTGGAGTGGAACTACCACTTAGCCCACTCTTCTGCATATACCCAAAGGACTTAAAATCAGCATACTGTAATGAAATGGCCACATCAATATTCATAGCAGCTCAATTCACAATGGCTAAGCTATGGAACCAACCTAGGTACCCTTCAACAGATAAATGGATAAAGAAAATGTGGTACATATACACAATGGAATATTACTCAGTCACAAAAAAGAATGAAATTATGGCATTTGCTGGTAAATGGATGGAACTGGAGACTATCATGCTAAGTGAAATAAGCCAATCCCAAAAAATGAATGCTGAATGTTCTCTCTGATATATGGATGCTGACTCAAAATAGGTGTGTGGTGGGCGAGAAATGGAAGTTTACAGGATTCGACGGTGGGGGGGGGGAAATAGGGAGGGAGGTGGGAATGGGAAAGACAATAGAATGAATCAGACATAACTTTCCTATGTTTATATACAAATACATGACCAGTGTAACTCCACATCATGTACAACCACAAGAATGGGAAGTTATACTCCATGTAAATATGTCAAAATACATTCTACTGTCATATATAACTAAAAAGAACAAATTAAAATTGTTTTTAAAAACCTTTCAAATTAAATTGATATATATGTTGGAGGATAAGTGATCCAAAAGAACATGACAAATGTTTCAGTCACTCTCGATAGGATTTCAGCCAAAGTAACCAAAAAAATTCTTCTTTGCTTGATTGAGAAATATAGATTAAGTAAAAGCCATTAGAAAAATCAACACATATACACATATCAACATAGTTCTCAAACTGTCCCAGAGTAGTGATAAAAATATTATATGCCAGGAAATCAAACAAGCCCCAGAGATACTTGTTCCTTTTATAGAAGACAAGTAGTTACTTGAGTGGGTTTGGGATACATCTAAGTAAACAGTGTTCTTTTATCTATGTTAAAAAATAAATAGATTTTAAACTTAAAAATGAAATAAAGCATGAGGAATAAGTGACCATTTATTATGAAAACTTAGTAGAAACCTGATTTACCAGAATATTTCTTCTGTTTTGGACATTTTCCAGAAATGTTCCAGATGAAAAATCTTGGTAATTGGGAGGAGAGTCCAGTAAATTTACTGGCTCTGGGAGAATCCAAACATTGGCATGCTTGTGTGGTATGCCATCTGCTAAAATGTTGCAGCTATCTGAGAAGTGCACTATCAAATATAGGACTTTTAGCTACATGTAATTATTGAGCAGTTGAAATTTAGTTCGTAAAAATGGGAAGCTGGGTGTAGTGGCACACGCCTATAATCCCAGCAGCTCGGGAGGCTGAGACAGGAGCATCACAAATTCAAGCCAGCCTCAGCAATTTAGCAAGGCCATAAGCAAGTCAGTGAGTCCCTGTCTCAAAAATAAAAATATAAAATATAAAAAAAGGGCTAGGGATATGGCTCAGTAGTTAAGTGCCCCTAGGTTCAATACAAAACACACACACACACACACACACACACACACACACACATACACACAAAACCCGAAGTTCAATTTTCATAAATTTTATTTTAAATATGCACTGGTGTTGAATACTACAGTAGACAAGGCATATATAGTACTAACACAGAGATTATCTATGACCTAGTGGCAAACAAGTTTTTTTCCTAGATAAATAAATGAAATAATACTAGCCATAAATAAAACATGTTTCCTTGGACTACATTACAACTAAGAACACTGTTCAACAACAACAAAACTCTATTAAGAGAGTGTGAAAGCAAACCCAAGGTGTGGGAAGGTATTTGCAGCATATACACAAAGCAAAAGCCTCATTGACAATCAAGAAAAACTCCTGTGACTAAACAAGTAAAAGATAAGCAAACATTAGAAAAACTGGCAAGAGATAAGAGCAGGGACTTCAGAAAAGATATCAAAATAAACAATAAAGATATGAAAATACAGTGCACTTATTATTTGTCAGGTATATACTAATATAAAAATAAGTGTGTCACTATGATCCCACCAAGGGTCTACAAAAAGAGACTGATAAAACCAAGTGTTGCTGAAGATGTGGAACAATAAGAACTCTTACATGGTGGGAATGCAAATTGATTCAATGATTATGTAAACCATCGGGCAATATATGTACATGATGAAAATACTTATTTAGTATGACCCCAAAATTCCAACCCTAGGATCCTATCAAACAGGCACAGACAAGTATAATTCATAATATCTATGCAACCCCAAACTTACATTGCAAATATAGAAAATATATAACAGATCCATACAATGAAATGCCACGTGTACATTTAAATGAACAAAATGCTGTACTCTTATAACAAAATAAATTTAAAAAATGTATGCCACTTATCAAGAACCTTAAAATTTGTGCTACTTTGGAAGGTCCCTCTGTCAGTTACCTTTCCTCTGACACAATACCTGAGATAAACAACTTATGAAGACATGGACGAAAGATTTGTTTTGGCAAATGGGTTTCAGTCCAAACATGGTCCCTTGGCCCAGTTGCTCTGGACCTGTTGTGGTACCTACAGCACATCATGGTGGTGGAAGTGGGTGGTAGAGGAAGACTGTCCACCTCAAGGAAGCCAGGAAGCCAAGATAGAAGAGGAGTTAAGCCTCAATATTCCCTTCAAGGGCGTGCCCCCAATGACCTCATTTTCTTCTACCTGGCCCCACCTCCTAACTGGTCTACCACCTTCCACCTGATCCTCACCAGCAGCTGGCAATCAAGCCTTCATCCCATGAGCCTTTGGGGGACATTTAGGATCCAAATCAGAATGGTGCCAATTCTGTGTATAGAAATTTATCCTAAGTGGGAATGAATAAATAGATTATTTACAAGGATATTGATTAGAGTGCCCTTTGAAACATTGGAAAACTAGAAAGAAAAACCAGGAACTGTACAAATTATCTACCGCTACATGAATAAAAACTAAACAGTTGGTAGAAATTCCTACGGCTTAAAAAAAAAAAAGAAAGAAAGAAATTCCTTAATGACATTTAGTGGTGTCATAAAAATCAAGAGAAAAGTGTGGGCCATAATTATGATCCTAACCAAAGCTGCTACTGGAAAAATGCTATAGAAAACAGTACTCCAAAACTTTTAATGGTGCATACTTCCATATAGAGTCATTTAAGGTGATTTTATTTTCCTCTTCAGGTTTTTCTAGTATTTTCAAATTTGGCTAATGAAAATTGATTAATCATTAAAAGAAAATGATGATTTAAACATAAATATGACCAGAGGTTAATGCTAGTTAAATAAAAAGTTAGGAAGTAAAATGAGTATATAAAAGAAAACACTTTATCACTTTTAGAAAAACTTCCTAAGGCTTGAAATTAAAATAAATAAATAAATATTTTTAAAACCCAAGAGATAGATGGGAAATCTTCAGTAAAAAGTTTGAAGATGAGTCAGGCACAGTGGCGCACGCCTATAATCCCAGCTTCTTGGGAGGATGAGACAGGAGAATCTAGAGTTCAAAGCCAGTCTCAGCAATGGCAAGATGATAAGCAACCCTGTCTCTAAATGAAATACAAAAGAGGGCTGGGGATGTGGCTCAGTGGTTGTTCGAGTGCCCCTGAGTTCAATCCCTGGTACCAAAAAAAAAGAGAGAGAGAGAGATTTAAGATGAAGAAAAACAAACAAGAACTAGAATTTAAAAGAAAATCATTCAAGGCCTCAAAATCAAGAATACTAAGGGCCCCATAATGACTCCTTTATCCACAAATGGAACATGAGAAGCTGGACTTCTGGGTAGTATGCAGACTAGGAGCAAGAGCTGTCACTCCCCTGCTGCCTTTTTTTTTTTTTTTCTTTCCCCCCTTCCCCCCTTGCTCCCTCCTTTCCCCTCCCTTTCCTTTGACCATTATAGTGTTCCTCTAATCTTCCTATGTACCCCGACCCAACAATACTGTGAACCAGCCTCCTTATGTCAGAAGAAACATTTGGTATTTGGATTTTTTAGATTCACTGATTTCACTTAGCATTATATTCTCCAACTTCATCCATTTACCAGCAAATGCCATTATTTTATTCTCTTTTATTGCTGAGTAAAATTCCATTGTGTATATAAACCACATTTTCTTTATCCACTAAACAACCAAGGGACATCTAGGTTGGTTCCACAATCTAGCTATTGTGAATTGTGCTGCTATAAACATTGAAGTGGCTGTGTCACTATAATATGCTGTTTTTAAGTCCTTTGCCTTTCAACTGGGCCATCTACAGTAGGAGCGGCTCATGGCCTCTCTAGGCTTGCCTTTGAGTTTAACATTAGACATCCCTGGGTTCTTTTCCTCAGCAACCCAGAATCAATTGTAAAGTTAGAGACTCTTGGTATCCTTTTGTTTTTTTGGTATTGAACTGGTCTTTCTTTTGAGTTCTCTGAATCACAAGAAAGGAAAATCAATATTCAAGATAGGAAGTATGAAAATATTTTCAAGCAAATGCTATTTTAACCAAATATTAATAAATGGAACTAGAAAGATCTCTCTCTTAAATGATATTTCAAGTCATTTTATGTATCTATCATACCATATGATTTTTGGTTTGGGATTGTATTTTTAGGGGAGCAAGAATTTGTGGAATTAAATCAACAAATTTTATGGCATACTTGGTACCTGATCTTTAAAACTGCCTTTAAACTATCTCATTGATTTTGGGAAAGAATTTAAATTCAAAGTCATGGTATAATTCATTCTACACTTTGTCAATCCTGTTTCAACAATGTGCATTCAAATATTACATGGTTATATTTGCAATAAATTTCTAAAACTATAGACCTGAGAAATACAAATTAATCAAGCTGATGTACTTTCTTCCTAACAAAATTATACATTGCATAATTTTCTAAGAGATGAGATCTTCTGTCAGAAAAGCCAACATGAAAAATTACAGTTAATATGTGAATGCTAGAGTAATTATGCTTTCTCCTTTTTCCCAAACTTTTTTTAGTTTGATAAATAAATTTTTGATTCTCTAATTATAATTTTGTAAAAAAATTATCAAAACATGCCATGTTTATATATGTGTATATATGCAGTTAAGTTGCCATATTTATTCAGAAACAAAACCACTTTTTAATCCTTTATTGTGAGGTTTGTTTGCTAAATGAATCTTTTGAAAGAAAATAATCACAAATTTCAACAATAGCAATACTTGGATGTGGTGCATGCCCATATTCCCAGAAACTCAGGATGCTGACACAGGAGTATCAAGAGTTTAGATGCTGGGGCTGGGGTTGTGGCTCAGTGGCAGAGCGCTCGCCTCGCACGTGTGCGGCCCGGGTTCGATCCTCAGCACCACGTAAACATAAATGCATTGCATTGTGTACAACTAAAGTAAATAAATAAATATTATAAAAAAAAGTTTGGATGCTGAGGCAGGAGTATCAAGAGTTTGAGGCCAAACTGACAAGTTAGTGAAGACCATGTCTCAAAATAAAAATATTAAAAAATGGCTGGGAAAGTAGCTCAATGGTAGAGCACCTCTGGGTTCAACCCTTAGTGCCACACACATACACATGCTCTCACACACATGCATAGTGTGCCTTTTTGAGCCTTATATTGTACAAAAAGAAATTTTAAAATTACTTAAACAGTGACAAAAGAAGGACTGTTTAAAGGAGTAAACACTCAGAGTCTATTTTTTTAATTTTTACATTAACAATTAGATAAAGAGAATGTATTATCAACAGAAACTTAGAAAAATCGGGGTTACAATCCCACATCTGTCACCAGAAATACATCAAAACAACTTACAATTACTTTTTGAAAAGGAAAGCAACTTTTGTTTTCTTTCTAAAGCATAGAACATTTTCTAGAACAAAGTTGAAAATATTTCTACAAATAAATATAAAATAGGGTAATAAATAATTTTCTATAAATGACACTTTTCATAAATGTTATAAAATTAAAAAGTTTAGAAGGTCCTTTCAATTCCTTCATCCATGTCTGCACTACCTTCAGTAAAACATTAAAGGTTTGGAATGATTTACATTTTATATTCTCAGGTGTGAGTGAGGATAACAAGCTAAGCTGCCTAATGAGATATTGGGTTGCTTTTTCAGAATATTCTGGGGGGAAAACTGAAACATTGGTTTGCCAAAATTGGTTGTAAATTGTACACACTTGAAAGATATCACAAATGAAAATAAATTGACTGACATATTATATGACTTCTTTGTCATAGTGAGATTGTGTCTCTAATGGAATTTTTGGTAGACAGAGGGATGACAGTGGCCTCTCAGTTTGTATATACCAAACCCTTTTTTATGGAGTCTTCAGTCTTTAGATCCTAAAGACTGAAGTCCCTAAAATTTTGAGCTCTGCAGTAGAGCTCTGGGTGATCCTGGTAAGAAGATGTAGGGGAAAATTCCAATATTAAGAAGATCCACATGGCTATTCTCATTCCCTAGGTTACATACCAAAAACAACACAAGAACTTGAAAAAGAATTTTTATTCATCACAGTTACCAATAATAGCTTCATACACTGTCTCTATTGATGTTTGTTAGCCAAGCTCCTCAAAATCTACTGAATCCCCCTGTCAGGATTGTGTGTTTATTAAAAGGCAAAGGGTTATATAATGACTGTACTGCTTTACTAGCACTGACATGACAAATTACCACAAACTGGTTACCTTAAAACAACAGAAATTCATTGTTTCTCACTTCAGGAAGCTAGTAGTCTGATGTCATGATTCCTCTAAAACCTGTAGAGAAATCCTTTCCTGCCTCTTCCTAGTTTTTAGTGGCTTGTTGATAATCTCTGGAATTCTGATGAGAGCATTAATCACATTGGGTTAAAGGCCTGTCCTGTTCCTGTGTAACATTGTCTTAATTAATTTCAGTCTGAATTACTTACTAGGAGTTACGACTTCAATGTATCTTGTGTTTTGGATATGTGGCGTCCCTCAAAAGCTCATGTGTGAGACCAAGCAAGAATTTTCAGATGTGAAGTGCATTCGGTTTTAAGAGCCTTAACCTTACTAGTGGATTGATCCACTGATAGTTATTAACTGGGTGATAACTATAGGCATGTTAAGGTGTAGCTGGAGGAGGTAGGTAACTGGAGGTGTGTCTTTGGGGTATACGTTTTGTCCCTGGTGAGCAGAACTTTCTCTCTGCTTCCTTGTTGCCATGTCCAGATAAGCTTTCCTCCATCATGCCCTTCCACCATGATCTTCTGCCTTACCTCGGGCCCAGAACTATGGAGTCAACTGACCATGGACTGAATCTCTGAAAACATGGACCAAAATAAACTTTTCTTCCTCTGTGTTGTTTTTCAGGTCCTTTGGTCATGGCAATGAAAGAGCTGACTAAGACATATATTTTTGGAGGCACAGAATTTAACACATAACAGTAATAATATGATTTATTGTCTAAGTCAGGAATATTTCAGAGGATTCTTATGTGAATGGTTTTTCACAACACCTTACAGAGATAAATTTATGTCTCCAGTTCTTCACAAGAAACATCTATAATACAAACAGCCTTATCTATCTTGTCTCAGCATTCACTATTATGTAAAGGAAAGAGGAACTGGTACCCTCACCCATGTATTGCCTATGATTCTGCTTAATTTGTAACACTGACCTTATATGGTTGGTAATATTATCCCAATTTATATATAAGAAAAGTGAGAGGTTAAATAAGTTACGTAAGACACTAAAGCTAGAATGTATCAGGACTTGGACTTTCAAATTGCAAAGACGTATATTTAATTCTCTAACATTGTGTGGTTGGTTATATCATCTAGATTTACATAGAAGAGAAATGAGAGGTTAAATAAATTACTCAATATACCATAACTTGAATGCACCAGGGTATGGATCAAGACATCCAGGTCTGTCAAGTTGCAAAGGCTCCTTCCTCTTTCCATGGAACAATCTTGTTGAAATATTGAGAGGTGGTGATGAGGCTTGCCTAAGCCACATAATATAGGCTTGTCCTCCTGTTAATCTAGGATTTCTTCATCTAACTTGTTTAAACATGAATGTAACTAAAATGTTTCATAAAGTCATAGTGAGTTCATATGTAGTATTGGTATAGTAAAGGGGTTTGCAAAGTTCTTCTGTAAAAGTTCAGATAAAAAATATTTTATGCTCTGCAGGCTACAGTTTCTATTCAGCTCTGCCACTGTAACATGACAGGAGTCTTAGATAATATGTAATAAAATGAATAAGTTGTATTCCAATAAAATTTTATTTGTGAACACTGACATATGAATTTTATATAATGCTCATGTATTATTAATATTATCTTATGATTTTAAAAAAACTATTTATACATATAAAATCCATTTTTAGCTTATAGGTCATTCAGAAACAGGCAACACTGGATTGGCCCATGGATGACAGTTTTGCAGTCCCTAGCATAGTGGGAAGAACACTGGGTTGTAATGCAGGCCCTTAATCCCTGCAATTTAGTCTATACATCACCAAATGTATGCATTAAAGTCAGTCAAGTTAGAATAAATGAATATATGACTAAAAGATCAGACAATTGACTTACTGACTTTATATTTTGTTGTTACAACATATCTATATTATTTAGAAAAAAGTATTTAAACAACTTTTTTAGAAGTGGGAGATAGATATGAAACAAGTATTTAAATTGATTTATCTTTCTTTATTCAAAAATAAAAAAGGAAAGACATGTCACAGAAATTTTATTGGCTATCCAATGCAATTTATTTCAATCTATCAAAAATGTGTAACCATATTATATCTTCCCTTTGGTGAGTACAATAATCTCAGCATTGTCATAAAATATGCCATTACATATTATAAAACATTGAAACTGGTTGTAATTTTCCCTTATGTCATATTCTTTTTTTTTTTTTTTTTTTTTTTTAATATGTGTAAAGTCTAGGAAAGTTTCCAAAGTCGAAAAACACTGGAGAATATGAGGTAGACTTAAGTACTTCACATATTACCAGCATATTGGATGAAAGATCTTTTTCAAAATTAAATATTCCCTGAGTCACCACAATTGAATCATTGGCTAACTTAACCACTTTGATCAGTAAAATATGTTGCTTGTATGAGTAATGTTGAGACTGCAAAGGATAAATTAGTTGTAAAGCTGTGGATAGGGACAGTACAGTCTGCAAAGCTTGAATACATGCTATAATCAATGTGGTGATGATGATAATAATGGGCAGCTTAGAGGAAAGAGGGTCATTACCACCATTAGATATAAGATATTCAGAAAAAGAATTTAATAATTAGGGAGAGGGAGTGTAAACCACCGGAGACCATTTCTTTTGAGATGATTATAAGTTTTATCCATGCACAGGGGAGTTAAATTATTAACACATTCAAGCATGTTTGCAGTGTTTACTTTTAAACATAGGAGAAAAGGAATTATATCACATAATTCAATGATAAGTAATGTTACAGTTTAGATGTTCTTTCTGAATTTTCTTATTTATATACATGTTATGTGAAAATCACATTTTATGGTTAAAAAATAATAGTAAGCCTGCATACTGTAAGGGCCTGTAAAGCCCTTGCAGGTAAATACTACAAATAAGAGACTGAATCCTCTCTGTTGAAAATAGGGGATGGGACTTTCTCCCGCTCAGTCCCCCATCCTTTTCTAGAACATTTACTTTAGAATAAGTCATTGTATTTTCTTCTCTTTTTGAAATATATATATATATATATATATATATATATATATATATATATATATACATATATATATATATAAATTCTATTTAAAACTAAATAAAACTTTTGTCAGTTTTGTAACCCAGAAATGTCTTTCTGAAATACATGAGAGGCATCTTGTTAAAATGCAAACATCAAGAGAAATACTATATTTCTGTGGGAAGGTAGAAGCCTAAACTTGGTTAGCACCTAGCACCTGTCTTAAAGATGTGAGAAGTTTGTTTTTCCTGTGGATAAAGCCAAGAACTGAGACAAACTGTCAACTAATTACCAAGTAAGTTGATCTATTTGTGATAACTGGCACTATCAGATCTTCTTAGAAAACTAATTACTCTTGAAAGTAATGGATGTGTCAGATGGGTTATAATAAAGGATGGGATTCCTTTCTATCTTTGCTGTCTCTTTTGCAGGTGGCCTATGATGCATATCACATTCTAATTTAATGTTTATTCAATAATAAACGTGTCTTTTTTCCACTACTTTTGTGGAGAGATTTTTGTGGTGACTTTATCATTTTGATCAGATATTCTGTTTTAATTGCATATATGGGAGTCAATCCATTAATAATTATCATATATAGTGTCTATCTTTAAGACTTACATGAATTTTATTTCTTTACTTTTTATATTTCATGTAACTAGAATATTTACAACAAATATTTACAGCCCTAAGGAAAAAGAAGCAACATAAATACCCCAATAGACTTCTTTTTATAGACTAACTTTATTAATTTCTGATAGCTGAAAATGCATAACTTCATAACTTTTCAATTTTCTGATTGAAAAATATTCTTTAGGTCCTCAGGGCCTAAAATAAGAAAAGCCTACTTATTTTCTGTTCATTGTATATCAAGGTAAATATTATTGGATAGAGGCATGAAGGTCAAGAATGTGGCAGGTTGCTGAAAGGCAAGTAATCAAGGTTAGAGGTAATAGTGAAACCGGTCTTGAAAGTCAGGATTGGGTCCTGGTTCCCCTGGTTTTGAAGACTGAACACCCGAGAAACGCTGAGGCAAGAACAAAAAGCAAATTTTATTTAAAACATAGAAAAGAGAGAGGCAGGGAGGGAGTGAGGGAGAGAGACTCCTCCGGAGAGGAGGGGGTCCAGAGCTGGTGCCCCAGGAAGTGGAGGTTCCTGGCTCTTTTGTAGATTTCAGATTTCCTTTCTACTCTTGCCCCCTTCTCCCATCCTGCCTACTTGATCAAAAGAGCTAGCCATCAGGTAATTGCCTGTGTTGGAAAGCATGATCCACTACCCCACCCCCACCCCTGCAGGCTCTTAGCAACCCTGTTTGTCCAGGGAAATGCTAGCTGCCCATTTCCTTTTCTTTGATCATCAGCTACTTTAGCCCTGGCCTCAATAGATTATCATGCGGTGGTAATCTAATTTGAACAAAGGACTAATTAAAAGACTTCAAGCACACAAAATTCAAGAATCACTTTATATGGCTCAGGCTGCTAGAACACCAGGGCCACTGGAAACTCACTGATACTACTATCAAAAACACCAACTTTGCAACTACTGTGCAAAGTTCTGAGCCCGATTCCACCACATCCTAGCTGGGCTGGCTACTTCACCCTGGCAGGCTCACTTCAGTCATCCACAGAATACCACTAACAATACCCAACCAGGAAAATCTTTTCTGAATGATTTAAGCATGGTCACAAGAAGCACCTAGGACACTGCTGCCACATAATAAAAGCCTAGAAAATGTTGGCCCAGAGTGTATCTATAATTTTTTTTAGGGGGGTATCAGGGATTGAACCCAGGGGCACTTAACCACTGAGCCATATCCCCAGCCATTTTTATATTTTATTTTGGGACAGGATCTCACTAAGTTGCTTAGGGCCTCCCTAAATTGCTGAGACTGGCTTGGAACATGATCCTTCTGCCTCAGCCTCCCAAGCTACTGGGATTATAGGCCTTTGCCACTGTGCCAGGCTGTATCTATAATTTTTATTTACTGGCTCACTGGTGGTAGTTTTCTCTTCTGTAATTATGAAAAGGAAAAAAAAATCCAATTTATCTTCCTCGTCAACAGTTTTAAATAAGAAACCAATGGTCTTTAACCTCAGTAAAGCCTTTTTTCTGACATAGGTCAGGAAGTTCTCATGAATTGCAAATGTCGTTATATGGCTACTTTGTGCAAAAGCTCAGTATCTTGTGGAATATTTCAATTTACTACTGTTTCTGGCAAAAATTCATTGAACAAACTTTCTATTATGCCATTTGGCATAATGTCCATTGAAATAACAATACTTTGCTTAATATAATTTTACATGAATAAAATCCTATAAATTCCTATAAATTAAAATTCTTAAAGTGTTTTTTAAAGTATAGTTTAGCTGTATCTCATGTATCCTTCATTTTTTTTATTTTTTATTTATTTATTTATTTATTTATTTAGTTGTAAGTGGACACAATGCTTTTATTTTTATTTATTTATTTTTATGTGGTGCTGAGGATCAAACCCAGGGCCTCACCCCTTCTAGGCTTAGGTTGAACCACAACCCCAGCCCCATCCTTTACTCTTAGCATGACTATTTGGAAGTCAGGTATAGAATTTTTAATCAATGCATCCTTACAGTTTAACTTGTTGAACTGAACTAATTCTTTAGCTATTTTGAATCATGATTCAGCCTTCTATATAAGTTACTTCTTCAGATTTGCAATCATACTCATGTTTTCAATTTGTTTATTCAAGGTGTATATTTTGTAAAAGAAAAAGCCCTATAAGATACCACTTTCGATGTATCTGAGTCTGTTTATACCTGTATTCCTTAGTCATGTACATCACCTATTTCCATATTCTTAAATGTTTTGATGAAATCTAGAATCCCTATAACTAAATTATGTTTCTTCATTACTTATTATGTGAAAGGAACTTATACTCAAATCCATTACATATTTAAAATCCTTTAATTTTCATAATGAACATGCAAGGTAGAAATTATCGTCATTCTCAGTTTGCAGAGATTAGGCACAGAGAAGTTAGGCAACTTGCCCAAAGTAATATATGTAATAAATACATATAATTGGGGCTGGGATATCAGCGGTAGGGTGCTCGCCTAGCACGTGCGCGACCCAGGTTCGATCCTCAGCACCACATGAAAATACATGCATTGTGTACAACAAAAACAAATAAATAAATATTTTTTAAAAATACATATAATTACTGGAAGAACTGGAAATAAAATTTACACAATCTTATTTTAAAATTATCATTTGTATCCACCATGTAATACAGACTCTTTCACTAAATTATGCTACTCACATTAGTAACATCCCACTAACCCTTATTCTTTCTTCCTGGCCCCCCCAAAGTAGGCTAATTAATTATAAATTGTTATAATTAAAAAATAGGATATGAACTTGACTTCTAGACTTTGTGAGTATTCTTTATAAATGCTAATTAATTATTTAAACTAATTAGATTTTACTTGAAAACTACATAACGGTTTTTCTAATAAATTTATAACAAATTTACCAGATTGTGGTATATTAAAGAAAATGAATTTGAAAGTCAGATCTTCAGCTCCCTGACCCTGACCTTTCTCTTGCTTTCTACAACTCCTCAAAGATTTTTTTTTAAGTGACCTTGTCATTTAAATGTGTAAGTTATTTTAGGACCCTTGGTTCAAATTCATTTGAATTAGAGTAGAAGTCTCTCAAAGTTGTTATTGTTTCTCTCTAAACCTTTCCAACTATATTGAGCTTCAGTTTTCTCTTTAAAACCTTGGTACTTTTTCTATTCTTCCATGCTTATGTAAGAATATGTAAAATAAACTCTTACTTTTGCAGGTTATAACCTACCTAATATGGTCATGCTTATCATGGATATTATAAGGATATTTAACTTTCATTAAAATAAGATTTCCCAGGATATTAGCAATATTTCCTCTCCAAAATTTAGTAACCTATAGCCACCTTTTCATTTTAAAATATGTATATGTATATGTACATATACATTAATATCTCTTAATTTTCTTTATAATTTCATAAAGCCAAGAGTTATTTTAATATCATGAAAACAAGAAAGATACAGAATAAACAGATAAATAAATTTATCTTGTGAAAAACTTACTACCTTGTTTTAATTTTTCAATTTTCACCATGACTCCAACAAAGTTTATCAGAGAAAGGTCACTGAAGACAGCCTTTGGAGTTCCTAGACTATAAGTTTTAAGTCCTCATCTCATCCCAGGGATATCATGATCCTAGAACTATCAGTACAGTTGAGGGATTTAAAAGAAGGCAAGATCTGGGTAGGTTGATTAGGATTTAAAGCTGCCATGAATAGCTTTGCTGATAGTATCCTATCTCTTTGAAGTGTTGATTGGAGTTTTCAGGCCCTCGTTTAAAGAAAGATACTTTCCCCAGTAGTGCTAGGAACAAAAAATGTTTTGTCAAAAGATCCTGTGAAATGAAACACAGGAAGTTATTTCATTAACTTTTGCTGAGTGACAATAAGCAATATATGTTTTGGGTTTTTTGTTTGGGTTTTCATATGGTTTGAGAATAACATATTAATGGAAAAGAAAGCTGAGACTATAAGATTATTTGCACAAAATGCTATCTTTTCTTTAATCTTTCTGTTTTGCTTATTAAATTCAGTTAAAATTATGCCATTCAATATTAATTCTTAATTATTTCATTAAAACAATTTTATAAAGACTTTTAAATTCATCCTCTTCAAATTTACTCAACTTTAAAGTAATCATGACAGAGCATATTCTATTTCTGAAATTATACTAAGGAAACAAAAGTTACAGATAACTCAGATTTGCAGATTAAATGGTACCACACTTTATAGTCAACATTCATTCTGATCAGTGTATAAATTTGAAAAACTTAAAGGCAACTTCATTTAAAGAGTTACTGGAGATTTTTTGTTGTTGTTGTGGTTATATTGAAGTCATCCAAGTATATTGTTCTATTTTTCTTTTTATTCTTTTCTTCTTATTAAAAATAAAAGATAATATTGTAATGTCAGGCGTGGTGGTACACACCTGTAATCGGTGTGGCTCAGGAGGCTGAGGCAGGAGGATCACGAGTTCAAAGCCAGCCTCAGCAACTTAGCAAGGCTCTAAGCAATTCAGTGAGAACCTGTGTCTAAATAAAATATAAAAAAAGGGTTGGGGATGTCACTCAGTGATTAAACATCCCTGGATTCAATCCTCGTTACCAAAATAATAATAATAATAATGATAATGACGATGATGATGATGATGTAAATCCTAGCAGGATAATTTTTCAAGTAGAAACTAGCAAAATTATTCTGAAATTCATATGGAAATCTGATGGACATGGACTAGCCAAACAATCTTGAAAAAAGAATAAAATTGGGGGCTGGGGTTGTGGCTCAGCGGCAGAGCGCTCGCAAGGCCCGGGTTTGATCCTCAGCACCACGTAAACATAAATGCATTGCATTGTGTACAACTAAAGTAAATAAATAAATATTTTTTAAAAAGAATAATATTGAAGGAATTAACTAACCTGATTCAATTTTCATTATCTATTGACAAGGATGTAGAGCAATGTCATCTCTGAAACATTCTGGTGGGAGTGTAGAGTGAAAAAATGACTTGAGTCACAAATAAGTATATGTGCAGGTCTGGACCATGTGCTGTTGTGTTGGGTTATAAATGGAGATCTCACCAGAGACTAGTGCCTTTAGAAGGAGATAAAATAGGTGGAGAGACAAGAAAAGAGACCGACACAGAGTTTGTGAGGGAGAGTAAGAATGCACAACAGCCTGTGTATTAGAGTTTGTTTTTCCTAACTATGGAGGCCAATAGCATTAGTTATGGGCATACTTGGAGAATCAAACGCAAGAAGCACACTTACTTCCCAAGCCTTTTTGTTGCTGTTGCTGTTTCTCTATTACTCTTCACTTACAGGATTCAATACTATTTTGAGAAACTGCTGATTTCAGGGTTAAACACAAGGAAATTTAAAATTGAACCAAGAAATTCTTGTGTCAGTAAATAAGTACTCAAACAATAATGACACTATGTCAAAATAACACAAGAAATTGCTTGAATAAGCTTCAGCTTGACAAATCTTGGGATATTTGGCCATTTAAATAAATAATGATACTGATGGACTATAATTTAGTGAATAAAGTAGAAATCTATAAATATATACTAGTATAAATAACCAAAGAGAAGAAAAAGTGTTAGAAAACTTTCAAATGAATTTCAAAGAAATTTTAAAAAATCATCAGTAGACAACAACCATGGATGAAAGTTTGATAAACATCACTATAATTACATTATGTCAAAATACTTCCCTATAGATAACATTAATTACCAAATGAAAAACAGCAGTTTTACCATACATATAACTAGTGGACACTACCTGATCAAAGCAACCAAGATTAATATCAACATTGTGACAAATGAACATCATGTGCCTCCTGAAAAATTGCACTGGGAAGACCACAAAACTAGATATGTGATATTCCAGCCCCAAAATGGACAATCTCCATCTATTAATGAGAAAATGACAGACAAACCCAAACCAAAGGATGTTGCACAAAATAAATGGCCTGTATTCTTTATAACTATCAAGATCAAAAAAGAGGAAGACAGCTTGCACAATGTCCAAATACAAACATCTTAAGAGATAGAACAGACTGTTTTATAATCCTGGATTGGATCCTACACCTGACAGAAAAATAGCTATAAAGGACGTTATTTTAATATTTGATGAAATTTGTATATTAGCTAATAGTGTTATATCAATGTTCAATTTATTAATTTTTTCTTATAGTCTTTATGTAAGAGAGTATCCTTGTTAGGAAATGCACAGTGAATTATATAGGAATAAAGATGCATAATATCTTCACATTTACTCTCCAGTGATCCTCAAAAATAATGGTATGAATATAAATACATATGAATATGTAATTATATAAGTATACACATATAGAAAATGGGTAAAATGTATATAATTAGTAAATCTGGATTAAAGATATAAGAAATCCTATATAATATTTTTGTAGTATCTGTGTAACTTCTAAATTATATAAAAATTAAAAAGTTACTTAAAACTACTAGGAAACTTATAACCAATTTAGGTCTCACTTTCAGAAAACTATTTTCTCAAATACTATTACTATTCCTACCATCTGCTTCACTTATGTAAATTTTGTTTCATTCTCATTCTAATTTTCATTTTTCACACTACTTAATCAATTTTTTTTGCAATTTCTCTTCAAATTCAATTTTTCCATCTATGAATTTAATTAAAATAACACTATAGGTAGACTACAGAATACAAATGTAGGCTGAAAAATGCCAAATCAAAACAGAACACAATTTATCAATGATTTACTAAATAGGAAAAATTCAACATCATGCCTTTTCATTTACTTGACAAGTTTTTAGGCATTTATTATGCATCCTGACATATGTAAGACTTAAAGTATATTTTCACATATTCCAAACTGTTTAATACTTTTCACACTAAATATACAATACTTCTTTTGCAGTTACTTTACTCTATGTCATAAGTACATGGCATCTATAAATATGGCAACAAGAGAAGATAGCATGCTAGAATTAAAAGTTTTTCCTCTGTCAGATGAAAGGAAATCTGCTCTTTATTCCAGGATATTGGACATAACACCTACAGCTATTTGCTTATTCTTAAGCTTAGCTCAACCTCCAATATAGGACTGGAAACCATTTGAAAAGAGAGGCCATGTCTTAAGCATATGTCCCTTTATAGCACAGTTGCTCAGATATGGTATAAGTGTAGAATGTATTCTTAGAAAGAAAATGTGGTATATATGCACAATGGAATATTACTCAGCTATAACGAAGAATGAAATTATGGCATTTGCCTGTAAATGGATGGAACTGGAGAATATCATGCTAAGCAAAATAAGCCAGTCCCAAGGAACCAAAAGTCAAATGTTCTCTCTAATATATGAATGCTAACCCACAACAAGGGATGGTGGGGAGGAGAAGAATAGAGGTTCAATAGATTAGACAAAGGGGAATGAGGGACAGGAGTGAGGATGGAAGAAAGGAAAAATGTAGAATTAACTGGACATAATTCTTATGATCATATATGAATACACAACCAGTGTGACTCCATATCATATACAACCACAAGAATGGAATCCTAATTAGAATAAGTATGTATGAATAATATGTCAAAATTCATGTAGATCTAAAAAGAAAAAATAAATTATGCAGGAGGATGGTAAAAAAAATAAGAAAAACAATGATAAGTTTAACTATCAAATCTTAAAGTTTTGTAAAGTACTGTATCTAATTATCCAAGAAATTTTCTAGAAACTTATTCTTATAATTTTCATATTGGGAATTAAATTTTTCATATTGGGAAAATAATGTATAATTATAAGTTAACTTTTTAAATTTTAAGTGGAGTATATTTTTAAATTTTTGCTAAAATTTGTTGTGAAGTGTGAAATAGCATTTTTAAAGTCACTGAACAATGTAATAGTTAGTGAAGAAATTTTCAAAAATATATCTTAATTTTATAAACTTAATTTAAGTTTGTGGGGGGGTAGATTTTTCTTAAAATGTCTAATTACTTATATATTAACATCAAGTATGGATTATGTTGTGAACTCCTATTACTGGTAAATTTTTTCAAGTACAATTTACTTTATCAAACTAATATGATAAGTTTCATATTATGTAGTTTTTCTTATCAATCACTGACAAAGTCTTGTATTAAATAATGTGTTTAACTAAATACTTTATCTGAAAATAAGAGCTAAATTTTTCTTAGTTGTTTAAAAAATTACATTAGTGAATTTTTTAAAACTATGAATAATAAATCTTTTCTATTTGCAAAATTAATATCTTTTTCTAATAATAATTTATTTGTGGAACTCATGTTTGTTCTATAAAAAGTAAATATTTTAAAACAGGTAATATCATTACATATTAAGTTTACATATTGATTCTAATTTAATTATAGCAAACTTAACAGTAAAATAAATATAGACTGATTTTTTCAATTGTTTTAGACATATAAAATTACATGAGAGCCAAAATAAAATTTATTACATACATTTTTTTCACTTAAAATAGAACTGAAAAAGCCTAAAATTCAGACATTCAAATGATTTTGTTATCAAGATAGCATTTCTTTTCATATCTTAATTGAAATAGTTTTGCAAGAAAAGTAGTATACAAAGAAGTCTGCATTCTTGGCTTTCCTTCATGAAATACTTTATCTTGAATCCCAAATATGTTCTAATAAATAATCTTACATATCACACTTGAAATGACTTCATTCTGTTTTCTGGAAGTCAAAATTGTATCACTTACCTTAATAGTATTTCCCTTAACACATAGTCTTGTCAATGTTTAAGAAAATTAATTGGAGGTTTGAGCTCCTTTAATAGGGGTATAGTTGACCTTAGAATCAAAGGCAATGGCTTGAGTGTTCACCAAGGAGAGGTAGGGGTGCTTCTCTAGGTTTTTAGTGTTGTTCTGTGGTGAAAAAAAAAAGTGCAAATTTAATCCTAACTGCATTGGCAGCCACATGCTGGCTTACACACTTCAAGTTGCATCTGCTGAAAAAAGAACTTATGTAAAATTTTCAGCAGTTGTTTGGGAGCTGATAATGCTACTTCAAACCCAAAGTGACAGCTGATGGGTAGATGATTTCTGTACTTGTAATAAAAAAGTATAAAGAAGAAGTGAATTTCCTAAAGTAAAAAAGCAACATGTTATTCTCTGGTATAAAATACATTGCCTTCAAAAATAATATCAGAGTAATGGCATCTATGCTACTACTTGGTTGACAATTTGTAAGGTTTCACTGAACGATATTGCTTGTTTATTGTTAACTTAGGTTTTATGAAATATACTTTCATAGTGCTGCTGAAAAACTCTGAAGAATACATGTTCAGATATTATTTCAGTTTTCACATTTGGGAAAAATGTGTATGCTTCAGTTTATTAGAGCATAGTTATGGATAGTTCTGTTCCCAATAATTAGTTCCAGTGGGAAATATAGTACTTTGCATAGAATTAATCAAAGTTAATCACCATCCTCTAAAACATTAAGTATTTTAAATTTTAAGTATTTCAATTTTAGCTAATTTTACAAATCTAATTTGTAGCAGCAACATGAAAATAGTTTTTAAACAACACTTGAGTAAAGACAAAAAAATTTTTAGAGTGGTTATTTCCTCATGTGAAAGAAGATTCCTTAAGGTTTAATTCAAAACCAACATATGAAAGAAAATAACAGAATAAAGAGACGATCCATAGAATGGGAGAAAATATTTGTGAACTCTACATCTGCTAAGGGGTTAATATTCAAAACACATGAGGATGGTCAAACAACTCCAAAACAAGAAAACAAATAACCTAATTTTAAAATAGGCAAATGACCTGGAAAAGAAATATTTAAAATGCCAAATATCACGAGTTATCAGAGAAACAAGAAAAAAGAAAAACCACAACACAATGAGATATCACCTCATACCTGTCAGAATGACTATCGTAGAAAGATACATGGTAAGTCTTAGCAAGGATGTGGAGAAAAGGTTTATACGATTGGAAGGATTGCAAATTAATACATCCATTACAGACTCCAGTTTGAAAGTCAAGACACGGAATCAACCTAAGTGTTCATTGATGGATGAATAGATACCAAAAATGTATTATATGTGTATGTTATGTTTTAGATATAAGTTGCCCTGCAAGATCATGAATTTTCAGAGGTGCAATGATTAGAGTATGAGAGGTGTAACATGATTGGTGCATTATCCACAGACATTGATTAAGGGTGGTAATTGTAGGCAGAGATATGGAGTTGGCTGATGATGGAAAGAACCTCTGAAACCATGAACCAAAATAATCTTTTTCTGCTCTATGTTGTTCTTTTTGGATCTTATGGCTACAGCAATGAAAAAACTTACTAAAGCAGAAATTGATACTGAGAAGTGGGGTTGTTGCAATGACTAACCTGACTACATGGTTTAGAAACATTGGGAGCTGGTTTGAGCATGAGTTTTTGTTTGTTTGTTTGTTTGTTTTGTTTTGTTTTTGTTTGTTGTTTGTTTGTTTGTTTGTTTGTTTTTGGAAAACTTAGAGATGCAACCTGGAAAAGATTTAGAATGTTTTAAGCAGAGCTTAATGGGTTATTCTAGTGGGAGTTAGAAGACCAAACTGCCAATAGAACTGTGGACAGTAAAGACTGGGCTCATAATGTTGCAGAGAAAACTGTTTTGGAAATTGGTCTGGAGGCATCCATGTTATGTTCTGGCACAGAAGTTTTCTACATTTTTCTCATGTCTTGACACTGTTGTATGAGCTTGACATTAATTAATTTGAAGGAGAAAATTCCAAGGCAACACAACATTCAGAAGGTGCATACATACTGCTGGAAGCTTTTAGTTAAATTTACTGGGATAATCAGAAGCAGGAGTCAAAGCAAAAAGATTTGAATAATTCAGGAGTTTTTCCAGTAAATCTGGGGCTAAGGGAGCTGTGGTTGTTAAAAGCATTATAGCCACTGGAGAGATGCTAAGCATTTTGCACAAAGACAATAGGAAAGATGGCTGGGGGTATCTCAGGAATTGGCAAAACCACACCCATTTCAGGCTCAAGGATGTAACAATTAAAATTACCTTGAGAAGAGGCCATGGGGGCACTCTACTTGCTTAGGGAGGCTGAGGAAGTTTTTCACCATGCTCAGTCACCCTGGCATCCAGAAGCTGCTATAGGTGTAGTCCCAGGAGGCTTGGCTACTGTTTGAGATGGTTGCAGACCTTGGCATCAACCTCATGGTGCTGATTTTGCAGGAATGTAGGATTCTGAATTTAGGTGTTCTGGACACTTCTAACCAAGGATTTAAAGGAAGGGCTTGGAGATCAAGAAAAGTGTAGCAGGGTTGGAATTGCTTCAAGGAGCCCCTGAGAGGACAAAATGTGAAGATATGATAAGGAAGCTGAAGCTGCACTGGAGACCGCCTGAGAATGAGAGACACCAGTAACATAGGATGTCTGTCAAGGAGAACTGCAGGAATAAAACAGATAAAAAGCCAAGAGAGAGACCAAGTGGGCTTCAACAAGCAAAGCCACAGGGGTGGAGCTAAAACATAAGCCCTTTGGAGAAAACTTTGCAATTCCATGTGCCCCAGCTCCTGGTCATGGAGCTATAGGACATTTGCCCAGATGGATTTCAGTCTTGCTTTGGTTGCATTTTTCTTACTATGCACCTGTTTCTCCCTTTTGGAATGGAAATGTTATTCTGTGCCATTTTATATTGGATATGTATGACTTACTTTTGATGTTTACAGGGGAAAATATCCTTAAGTTTCAGATGAGATAGTAGACTTGCTCTTGTGGCAGTACTGAAACTGTTAAGGCTATGAGATTTTTGGAAATGAAGTAATGTATTTTTCATTGTGAAATGGGCATGACCTTTTAGTGGCTAGGGGATGGATGCTGTGTTTTAGATAGGAGATGTCCTCCAGAAGCTCATAGGTGGACAATGCAAGAATTTTCAATTTTCAGAGGTAGATGATTAGATTATGAGGTTTAACCCAATCTGTAGATTAATCTGCTTGAATGGATTAACTGGGTGGTAATTGTGGACAGGTAGGGTGTGACTAGAGGAAATAGTTCACTGGGGGTGTGCCTTTGGGATTTATATTGTGTCCGTGGTGAGTGGAGCTCTCTCTCTGCTTCCTGGTTGTCATGTCCTGAGCTAATTTCCTTCACCCTAGCCTTCCACCATCATATGCTGCATCATCTCAGGCCCAGAGCTAAACAGTGGGCCAACTGTGGACTGAACCTCTGAAGCCTTGAGCCCAAATGAACTGTTCCTCCTCTACGTTATTCATACCATGTCTTTTGGTTACAGAGATGAGAAAGATGACCAAAACAGTATGTAATTGAACACTCTTCAGCTTTCAAAAAGAAGGGATCCTGTCATTTATGACAATTCTGGAGAATTATAGTGAAGGAAATAAGCCAGATGCAGAAACAAGTACTGTGTGATCTCCCTTATATGTGGAATATGAAAACATCACTTATCAAAGCAGAAAGAAGAATAGTGGTTATCAGGGGCTGTCGGAAGGACTAATATTGGGGAGATATTGGTCAAAAGATTAGAAGATCAATTAGATAAGAGGAATAAATCCAGTTCTATTGTACAATGTGGTGACTACTATTAATAACAATGTATTATACACTTAAAAGTTGCTAAAAGTATTCATTATAAATATTCTCACCACAAAAACAACAAGAATGTAAGTGAATAAATATTTTAACTAATGATTTACTCATCCCATAGTATACACATATGTCAAAATACCATGTTATGCATCATAAATGTAAACATCTCTTATTTGTTGATTAAATATAAAATGATAAATAAAATCAAAAGTAATGCATGAATGATTTGTGTACTCACACACGCATAGAAGACTCTGAAAAGTCCATGGTGTTCTTTGTTATTTTACCTTTAAAATTAAAATATACTTTTTCAGAACTAAGTACTGACAGAGCAACTGTAAAAGTGACTCCAGTATTGTCTATCAATCTACCACTTAAGTGGTTACAAATTAATAAGAGGAGACTACCTGCAGGAGCCCTGTTTAGGGATTGGCTTGAATTGCAGTTGACTATGAGCCGTGGAGATTTGGGCATTGTCTCCTCCCGTAGTCTCACGAGACTTGTTGCGGGATCTCGAGTGACTTGGCCGAAATTGCGGATCAGGTCAGCGCCATTTTAGTGGTGTGTTTGGCGTGAGTTAGTCGTTGTTAGAACCAGAGAGAAAAGTTATCAGAATAAAAAGCTGTTTGTCTCCAGTTTGCTTCTGAAGTTTTTCCCGCGGCTCTGTTGCTCCAAGCGCTTCAGGCGGCAACAAACTACCAGTGGCCAAATAGTGTAGTATTGCCACATTAAGAGTTAGTAGTGTGGGAACTCATGGGAGAAGTGACTAATGCAGTCATGTGAATGAAAGTGAAATATCAGAGAAATCTTTGCAAGGGAAGTATATCTAATTTTACCAGTTAGCCAAGGTGGGATGGAGACACCAAGTAATGTGTTTCCATTTTCACAGAGCTTTAAAATAATTGCCCATATAACCTGTCTATGTGTCTTAACTGCTACTTCTAATCTTATCTTGTTAGACTTTCATCACTTCACTTAGCTCATCTCCCTCAGGTCTCCTGTAGTTTCTATTTGCATATGTCCAATGGACTTTTTTTCTCATTGCTCACTCACTGTTGACTGCTCCGCCCATCTTAAAACATTCCTGGACTATGGGTGTGACTGAGTGATAAAATGCTTGCCTAGCATAGATAAGGCCCCCAGTTTCATCCTAGCACCACAAAACAAAGAAAGGAAAGCATTCTTTTCTCTAGTCTTTTCTATGAGAATGCTTTTTTTTTTTTTTCTGCCTTCATGATGTGTTTCCCTCCTGATGCCCTTTGCAACACATGTCATCTACCTTGCTCAGAAGCATTGAAGAGTCTTAAGACTTGTAGTGATTTTATCTTTCTAGGCAATGATATTTTCCCAGAACATCTCAACAACCCCCATGACTCTTATTCACATATGATCCCACATTTTTATTTCTAGCTCAGATTTCTTATCTGAGTTTCAACCTCAACTGAGAACTTTATATCTATTCTTGAGTATTTCAAAGATAACTCAAACCCAACATGTCTGAAATTAAATTTATAATCTTCTTCCTAAATCTGGTACACTTCCAGTAAATGATACTACTATCCATCTTTCAGTGTGAGACGTAAACATAAAATTTATCCTTAAAACCTCCCTCTCCTTCAAGCACCGCATCCAATAATTCATTAATTTTTGCCCAGTTTACTTCTTAAATCTTTCTTCAATCCTTCAGCAGCACTGTATCTCCATCATCAAAACCACTTAGTTCAAACTATCATCTCTGGCCTGTACTACTAAAAATTCCATAATTTAAACTGATCTTTCTATATCCACGTTAGCCTCCTCAAATTCATTCTCTACCCAAAAGCACAGTCATTTCTTAGATCAGAAGTTGGAAAAGTTTCTCCATGAAGGGACAAATGGAAAATATTTTCACCATCTTTGCAGGACATGTAGTCTTTTTTCAAAATTGTCACCTATGCCTTTATGTCTTGAAAGCTGCCATAGAGAATATGCAAATGAATGGGCATGTCTGTGTGCCAATAAAATTTCATATAGAAAACAGGTAATGGATCCAAATTTGACCTATAGATAGAGTCTGCCAATCCTTGTTTTAGGCTAAAAACAGAAAATTTCTTCCCTAAAACAATTTCTGTATTACCAACACTTCTAAGATAAATATAAAAAACATGGTCCACAGAGGTCTGAAAGATCTGTCTCTACTTACCTCTCTTATCTCCTATGTCCATCTCTTTTGATTTTGCTTTTTCTTCTACCTGGAAACTATGAATTGTGATAAATTCTCCACGATAAAATGCACCATGTATCTCTCTTTCAAAGACCTGGCTACATATCTATTTTCAAACTTCTTTCTGGCACTGTTTTAATATTGTCTATCAATTTCAGTGGATTAAACTCTAAGAAGAAAGGCTGTATACCTGTTCATTGTTGCGGCCCTAGCTCTTGGCATATTATGTTTATAGGATGGCCACATACATGTTTACAGAATGGATGAGTGAATGAATGAATGAAAAGATGTGAGATGAGAAATTATGGTTTGTTAAAGGAAATTACATTCTGGTGGTACTGGAGAGAGTCAAGGGTTGTAAGCAGAGAAGTATTAAGACTGGCTTAAGAACAAAGGATGTAATGAATTTCAGGATGCTATTTATTGGTCATTTTCCTGTTTCCCTGAAAGTCTATGTAAAATCTCTTCTTGTCAGCATTTTTGTATGTTATTATACATATTTAAATTTTCTCATTTTTTCAACAAAAATCGTAACATTATTCTGTTATTGTGTGTGTGTTTATATGCGCACATGTGTGGATATATAGTTTGTATTGTTGGGGGAAAAGGGTTGAGGCTTCAGTATTCTGGTTTGAGTACCTAATGCCTTTTATAGTTCACAGGCACATAGAAGTCAAGCCTGCTGAAAGAATCCAATATAAAATTTCAGTTGATACATTACACATTATAGATTGGGGTACTCATTACCACTCTATCAAAGTTTCCAGCACAGCCATAATTATTTTGCATGGGAACTAGGTATTAAATTTAAACCTGGCAATTTATTTTACCTTTTGTTCTGCTGGAGAGGTTTTGGAACCTAACATTCAGACAGCAAAAGAAGGATTGATGAGTACCCTGTGTATAAGTCCCTGCCTTGTTAGAGTCTCTCCTGGATAAATGCCATAAAAAAATGCTTCTAGGTCATCGAACTAAATAGGAAAATATATGCTGGTCTTTTAAAAGAGAGATAATACTACTGACTCACTATTGAATTCTTTTTTATTCTATCAAAAATAGATAGATCAGTCCTTGTTCTGGCTGTGCTAGCATTTATCACAGTCTGTATCTAGGAACTAGATAAGTTTGACCTAGCAATTTCCAACCTTTGTTTCAGAACCTCTTGTATCTAGGATTTCAAGTTCCTAATTTTGAAAGAAGTGAAAGCGTACACTCTTATATACTTGTATACATAAGCATATGACCACTTTGGATGGGTGAGGCGGGGAGGATTGTCTGGCCAAAACTGACCTTTTGAAATCAGAAAAATGATACAGATGACTAGCCTATTTAAAAAAAAAAAAAAATCCTTGGTAATTGCAAGATACAAGGTACAAAAACATACTCATTATGGAAAGGCAAATCTCAGGGCACCAGGAAATGGGAGTTCTCAATCTTGCAACCTCAGTCACTGTTGGATTTAAATTTTAGTATGTTGTCATTTATTAAATACTTTAAATCTATGGTCATTCTGCAAGGATCTCAGTGATCATATCTAGGGAATTATCATAGATCATCTTGTCAAAACACAACCCATTTTTACATTTAGAAAAAGAAAAAATTAAGTAAAAGGTCATCTAGAAAATAATAAGAGTAGCATAATAATAAAACGATAAAACTTATTTTTAGAGTACTTAATACGTGCAAAAATGCATATGAAACTCAGCCTAACTCTATGTATTAGATATCATTATCTTGCTGGGCACAGTGGCACATACCTATAATCCCAGTACTTAGGAGACTGAGGCAGGGGGATCGCAAGTTCAAAGCCAGCCTCAGCAATGGCGAGGCACTTAGCAACTCAGTGAGACCCTGTATCTAATAAAATATAAAAAAGGGCTGGGGATGTGGCCCAGTGGCCCAGTGGATGTGGCCCTTGAGTTCAATCCCTGGTACCCAAAAAATAAAAAATAATAAAAAAAGATATAATTATACACAGTTCATAAATGGGCAATCATAAATAAGAAATTCAGTACTTTCCAAAAAACACATCACTGCATAGTGATTAATCTGAAATTAAAATCCCAGTCACCCTATTTTTCAAGCCCAGAATAAAATTCAACCAAATGTTCTTTTACAAAAATATTTATACTTTATTATTTTTATTTTACTGATAATTCTACTCTTTCAAAGATATCCTGTGTCCTATCTTAAAATCATTTGCGCTTCAAACACATAATGAACATGGCTATCATGGCCTGATGAATCTTTTATTTTCATTCCAAGCAAATTTGTAAGTGTTATTTTTCCACATCTATTTCCTTGAGTACTAGTGGTCAAGTCTCCCACACCATGTGGCTAAATAAACCATCACTTCTGTTGCAAAAGACCAAAGAGAATATCTGAACCAAGTCTTCACAAGGAACTATATTTAAAGGCTTAAAAAAAATGTGAGTATTTTTGTTAGAATTCTTCCAAAGTTAGACACTCCTAATTATTTCTTTTCATTATCTGTAAACTGTCTGTTACTTTGTCATTATAGGCTTTATGGTACTTGAATGATTTTTCTCTACCTCAAACTAAGCATTTTTTTAAATGTTTTATTTATTACTAATATGTAAATGTCTGTCAGAAATTATTTTCTTTTGGAACCAAGGATTGAACTCAGAGGCACTGAACCACTGGGCCACATCCCCAGCCCATTTTGTATTTTATTTAGAGACAGGGTCTCATTGAGTTGCTAAGTGCCTCGCCGTTACTGAGGCTGGCTTTGAACTTGCAATCCTCCTGCCTCAGCCTCCCAAGTGCTGGGATTACAGGTGTGCACCACTGGGCCCAGTTTATCAGAAATTCTAAATAGTAAGAGTTAGTATTAACAAAGCCAAAACAGAATTAACACTTTATTTAGCTCTTAGTGCCTTTGTGTAGGCAAATGTATATTTCTCCTTAAACATTAAGAAATATTCAAACTATTCCCCATCCACCCCACTACTGTGTTCTTAAAACATCTGAGACTTGGGTAACTGAGCTTGGGAATTTCTGATCTAAAGGCTCCTTTGGTATGCTCATGGTCTTGCCTTGACCCTAAAAAGTGTCAGACATTGGCAAGCCCCAGTAATATATATCCCTTATAATAATATGTTGCTACTTTTGGCTGGAAAAGTTTCTTTATTATAAAAAAAAATAGACTAGTTAATTTCTGCTGTTTTCTGTTATATGACACATAATCCAAGAAGTATTGAACTCTAAACTGGTAGATGTTTTTAAAATATGACAACTATAAGATTTTAGAATAGTATGATGTGAATTATAATGTATGATATAATGAAAAACCAGAAAGGCATTAAATTATTGAAAATATTGCAGAATATAAAACATGTATATGACATTTTGTTATTGTTACTTAAAGCCACAAATATGTTACTTTTGGGGGAGTACTGGGGATTGAACTCAGGGGCACTCGACCACTGAGCCACATTCCCAACCCTATTTTGTATTTTATTTAGAGACAGAGTCTCATTGAGTTGCTTAGTGCCATGCTTTTGCTGGGGCTATCTTTGAACTTACGATCCTCCTTCCTCAGCCTCCCTAGCCATTAAGATTACAGGCGTGCACCACCATAACTGACTCACAATATGTTATTTTTCACTAAGGAAAAGACAATTTGAGGAGAACATAAAGATACCATAAGTACCATTGGACAAAAGAATGAATTTAATTTGCCTAACTGCTGACCCTTATATTAATCCAAACTCATGTTTTCCACTTAGATGTCAGAGTCACAGGGTAAAGCAAAGGAGACTGAAGAGCTTTTCCGGATTAGATAAGAGAAAAATAGAAGAGGAAGAGGAAAGGAAGGATGAGATGAAAGAGAAGGGGAGTACAATGGAAGGTTCTGGAGTGGGGAAGTAAACCCAGGAGTCCCCCCATAAAGGTGATTAGGACACTAACCTCAGAAGGTAAACTTCATGGGCACAATGGTTTCTTGGTCAAATTTGTTCCTGCACCCAAGAAAATTATACATCTGGTTCAGTTGTCATAATTATTTTTTCAAAACTGACCTCCTATTTTTTATATCTACTCTGAACAAACCATTCCACCTGATCTTTGGTGTTGCACAACCCCACATTGCTTTCCTTCCTCTTCTATTCTGGGTTCCTTGTTAAAGGGCAAATATTCTGAGGAAGGAGGCCAAAGAAGAAAGCAGTGTCTGTAGTGTAAAGTGCCAATAACTGTTAAGAGAAAGAGAAAAAAAATGTGTGTAGTATCTTTGAAAACAGTTATCAATAGGCCCATCTCAGTTACAAAAATTGCACCAAGCCAGATGCTGCTGGGTAATGTTTGTCGATGCCACCAATCAAGATTGTTTTTTACCTGGTCTTTGTAAGATAATGGCACTCAGAATTAAGAAAGATTCTCCTTTTCAACCACCTACGAATTGCTAGTGAACAGAGCCTTCATTCACTTCATGGGATATCCCCTAGACGCTTCTTCTAGTAGTGTTTTCTCTTGGCTTCCATCTATTAGGCAGGTGACTCTCTCAATATCTCTTCTGTATCACTGCAGCATTACATACATACACTCTGGTTCCAAAGAACACATGGGGCTGACTGAATCACTTGACAAAGGAATAATGTTTTACAGTACTTAAAGACGGTCGGTTATCTCTATATGTGCACTCTGTTTTGGTACACATTTCAGCTAGTGCCAATTTATGCATACAAATTCTGTATGTTCTTAGGAATTTTGAAACTGTCTTTTGAAGTTTTAATATTGTACATGTTAAATTGTTCATCTATTAGTTAAAATGCTTATGGATTTTTAGTGAACAAATTTGCCTGCTTAACAATGGAATTTATTCCATTTAAAAACATATAATATTTATGCAAAAAAAATTAAGAACGATTATTTCAATCTTTTTGCAGGCTGCTTAGGAGCCTGAGTGCTTGGTTGGACAAATTAAGGAGAATATAGCAAAAGGTGCTTGAAGTATGATGAACCCTGTGTCCTAATTTCAGGATCTCAAATTCATATAGTAAAGCAAATTCTCAATGGCATTTTTATTAGTGTGCATGTGGGTGATAAGTTATTAAAAGAGCTCTTGAATGTTCTCAGCGAGATCTATGCCAGTCTTCCGAAGCTGGGTAATAACATTTCGTCCACATTAAAACTTCATTTCAGAACCATCCTTGTCCTGATTCAATTCCATGTGCCCTTTCTGAGATCTTTTCTTAGAGACAAAGGCCTATGCCAGTTCCTCTTTCTCTGTCTAACTGCTTTTCTCTGCCATTACTTTTATCTTTACAGTTGTTCTTATTTAACTCTGACCCTCAAAAGGTATCTTGAGCATGGTACTTTACTTTTAAATTCTCTAGGAATGCTATGTCTATGAATTTACCATGCCCATATTTTTAAAAATGTTATTGTTTTAATTGTTTGAGGTTTTTTGCCATCTTAAGAAAGGACAGTAATTTAGTGACTAGAAGGTTTATAAGGCAAATTATAATTTGAATATGTGTATTCCATGGAAACTCCCATTAAAATAAAGTCTGAGATTAAGATAAAGTCTGAGAATAAACATAAACCAGAAATTTAGGCAAGAATGTATCAATATCTGAGATAAGGTAGACTAAATAATAATTTGCACCAAGAAAAACTGTTACTTTTTTTCTGCAAGATTTATAACCAAATCAAATATTTAATTACTGGGAATAAGGAGGAAAGGAATTTGATATTGGGACAACCCATTCTCCATTTTGCCTGAGTCTACGGAGAGAGCAGAGGGTCAGCACAAGTTCCTCCCACACTCTGACCCAGTGTTGGGGGGACAGACAAGGAGAGCCAGGCATTCAAAAGGTTGCCTGAAACTTCTGGGCAGGAACCCTAATGGAATAAAAACAAATTAATTGTATTAGCCCATTGTTCTATCTTTTTCACCATCAAAAGAGAGGGGAAGAAAAGAAGTTTAGTAGATTAGTCAAAGGGGAACAAAAAGAAGGGAGGAGGGAAAGGAATACGAAAGACAGTGGAAAAAATCTAACATAATGTTCCTGTGCACACATACGAAAATACCCAACTGAATCCCACCATCATGCCCACCCATAGAATGGGTCCTAATTACCATGAGATATATCCCATGCTTGTATAATTTTATCAAAATGGATTCTACTCTTATGTATAACTAGGAAGAACCAATTTTTTTAAAAAAAGAGTTAATTTGATTGGGAACAAAAAGTGGGAGAAATAATAGATTGACTTTGGCCCTGTTTTTTCCAAGTTTTCTGGAGGCCCACATTTTCTGGCATAGTAGGATAAGTGCTCGGGTTAATAAAGTGTGCTTCAGTTCTGATTTGGCTATAAATCCTTGTTTGTATGTTCCACAGATCATTACCTCAGAGGGCTGGAGGATAAATAGCATCTAGAACCCCTCTTCCTACCCAAATGCCCTTCAAGTTTTGTGCTTCCAAGCTTTTGTTCATTCTGTGTTCTCTAACTGCAAGGTCTGTCTGTCCTATCCATCCATCCATCAGAGCTCAGTCACAAACTCTTCCCAACTCCTCCTCCAACAAAACTGCATAAACACTTAGTAGAATTCTGTTGGAGGCATTTCAATAACAATTTACTACATTTTTTTTGATAGACTTTATTTTTAGAACTGTTTTAAGTTCATAGAAAATTGAGAAGAAAGTACCCCCCCCTCCCACCACATGCACCTCTTTGGTGCATGATCACCAAAGTGGGACATTTGTTATGATCCATGAAACTTTACTGTCACATCATTATCATCTGAAATTCAAAATTATTAATTCATTGTGATTCACTCTTGGCGAAGTACATGCTATGGACATTGACAAACACATAATGACATGTGTCCAATATTATCCAGGTATAGCATTATGCAGAATTGATTCACCATCCTAAAAATACATATGTATTAATTGTCTGGTTCCTCTACTAGGATATAATATTCTTTTTTGTTATTGTTGTTTTAGATATACATGATAGTAGAATGTATTTATTTTTATTTATTTTATTTATTTTGTGGTGTTTATACATGCAATAGAGTATATTTTGATATATTATACATACATGGAGTATAACTTATTCCAATTAGGATCCCATTATTGTGATTGTACATGATGTGGAATTTCACTGGTTGTATATTCATATATGAACACAGGAAAGTTATGTCCAATCCACTCTACTATCTTTCCTATTCCCATTCCCCCTCCCTTCCCTTTATTCCCCTTTTGGAACTGGACACTACCATGCTAAGTGAAATAAACCAATCCCAAAAAGCCAAAGGCCAAATATTCTCTGATATATAACTATGTCAACATACAATAAGAGTGTGGGGAGAAAAGAATAAAAGTTCATTGGATAGGACATAATAGTCTTAAAAGTAGAGGCTTCATTTTACTGATCACAGTATTCTCTATAGTAAAATATACAGTGTCCTGTGTAAAGATAAGGATAAAAAAAATGTTAATCAAATTGGCATTTTAAGGTTGTTGAAGCTAGTTTATAAAAAAGATAAAATTACTGAAAAAAGTACCTTAGCTTTACTTTAACTATCTTCCCCCTATGCTGATCAGCTTTTTATTACTATAATGAAAAATCTGAGATAATTAACTTGTGAAGACAAGGGCTTATTTGGCTCACAGTTTTGGAGGTGCCAGTCTATGAGTAACTGACCCATGTGACTTGGGCCTGTGGATGAAGCAGCACAAGATGGGGGAAGCATGTGGTGGAGTGAAGTTACTCACTTCACATTCAGGAAGCAAGAAAGAGCAAGAAGGGGGCCCTCAGAGTGCTACAATACCCCTCAAGGACACACCTCAATGACCTAAGGACCTCCCACTAAGCCCTGCCTCCTAAAAGGTCCCATCACCTTTAGTAGTACCATGATAGGGATCAAGTCTTCAACACACAGGCCTTCAGGGGACATTCAACACCCAAGCTATAGCATTCTTTCCCTGATCTCCAGTGGTTTATATCTATCAATGCAAAATAGATTCAGTCCATTCCTAAGAGTCCCTCAAATCATTTGCCTTTGAATTCTTAATTTTATTTAACTAATACATAAAACATAAAATTGTAAATATTCATAGGGCACCATGTAATGTTTTGATACAGGTATACATTCTATAATGTTTAAATTAAGTTAATTATACATATCTCCTCGAGCATGTATAACTTCTTTATGATAAAAACATTTAGAAACGTTTTTGTCTAGCTTCTTGAAGTATGCAGTACATAATCATCATCTATACTCATTGTGCAATAATACATCATAACTTCTTCTATTTAACTATAATTTAATATCTATACATCACTCTTTCCTATACTCTCCAGCCTCTGGTGGCCATGACTCTACTTTCAAGTTCTATGAGATGAACTTAGATTCCACATTTGAGTGAGACCATCAGTACTTGTTTTTCTGTGCCTGGATTATTTCACTTAATATAATGTTCGTTAGTTCCATCCACATTGTTGCAAATAACAGGATTTCATTCTTTTTATGACTGTGTAGTATTCTACAATGTATATGTATCACTTTTTAAAATTCACTTATCCATTGATGGACACTTCACCTGTTTCCATTTCTCGGCTACTGTAAAGAGTGCAGGCTTGCAGTGGAGCACACCAGCAATCCCAGAGGCTCAGGAGGCAGAGGCAGGAGAATTGTGAGTTCAAAGCCAGCTTCAGCAAAAACAAGGCACTAAGCAACTCAGTGAGGCCCTGTCTCTAAATAGAATAAAGAAACCAGAGCTAGGGATGTGGCTCAATAGTCAGGTTCCCCTGAGTTCAATCTCTAGTACCGCCCCCCTGCAAAAAAAAAAAAAAAAAAAAAAAAAAACAAAGAATGCAGATGTCTCTTCATCATACTGATTTCACCTCTTTTTTGACATATACCCAATATTAGGTTACATCATTGTTCGAAAGATCAAGTCCAAACTCTTCTATTACAATCAAGGAAAATTCTTGCTATAAGCCACTGTAAAAGTCAAAAAGAAAATTTCATTCTTCCAAGATACAATGGTGGAACAGGCACAGGTTAAACAAAAAGTGATGAGGAGAGATAAACCCAAAGTAAGACTAAGCCCAGCAGGGAAAATATTATATCCGAAAATTCTATGTCCACCATTCACATACTGTGGCAAGATAAGGATGCTCCAAGCTTGGGAATTCCTTCTTCTGTGACCTTGATCTTGGGAATCCCCTTTACCATGACCTTGCTTATTGTAGCCAATATGGCCTCTCAGTTTGGCACATAGTGTCTGTGGGTAAGTGGCTTTGCAGATTTCCGAGATACTCTTAAGGCATCTTTACTACTGTCTCAATGCAAATGACTTGGCTTTTCTTTATCTGCACTAAAAACAGCACCCTCCTTAACTGAAATTTTACATATAGTCCTTTTCTGGCCAAGATGCTGATTTTTAAAATCTTTCCACTCTGCTCTTTACTCCTAGTTCCAAATATAAATTTAGCTTAAACTAGCCAGTAATACCTGTGCCACAGTCTTAATGGTTTGCTATCTTAAAATTATTTCCACTAAGTATAGTAGTCTGTTGCCTTAAAGTTCAGCCCCACAAAACTTCAGGGTATGGACAAAACCCATACAAATTCTTTGCCATAGTGTAACAACAGTAGCCACTAGTCCAATTCCCAATAGAGTCCTCATTTCCATCTGAAACTTCATTATCATAGCCTTTACTGTTCACATTTTTATTGTCATTCTGAACTTCTGAGCCTTCACTGGAATTGCTCCTTGAGATCCACTTACAGCAGTCTAGGCTTTCTCTAGCCTGCTCCTCCAAACTCTTCCAAACACCTTCCATAAACCAGTTCCAAAGGTTCTTCCATATCATCAGATAAATAGACTCAAACAGCACCATTCCTCAGTAACAATTTTCTGAATTAGTTAGATGTCCTTCACTGTAATGAAATACATGAATGAATTAATTTAAAGAGAAAATATTTGGGGCTCACAGCTGTAGAGGTTTCATCCATGATTGATTAGCCCAATAAAGTTGGGCTTTTGGCAAAGAAGTACATCATTGTGGGAGCACATGGAAGATTGATACTGCTCACCTTGTCACCAAGAAGTGAAGAGAATGAGATGCGGGACAGGGACTCACAAACCTGTTCAGGCACATACCCCAAGTGTATAATTCCCACTAGGCCCAACCTCCTAAAGTTTACACCCCCCCCCCCAATACTGCCACTTTGGGAAATTCAAGATTCAAATGATAGCATCCACTTCACATCTGCCATAAGTCTTGCTCTGACATTTTATGTTCCTTAAGATAAAAAAAGACAACATGTTATACATTCTACTCATGGCTTTAGCTCCATAAGGATCATATTCTAAATATGATATAAATTATAGTGGGTACGTGGAATATAACACAGGAATCTTCCTCTGTTTCACAAAGTTTGACATTTTTACCAGTTTTCTGTGTAGCTAAATTTATTAGAAATTTCAGACTATTCTCCCAAATCTGAGGAATAAAATGAATATAGACAAGAGCCTGCCTATTTTCAATGCAATGAATATGTGTTTAAAATTTGGATATTATACATGACAATTTAGTTAACAAAATCCTATAGTTACAGAAAATGTAAACAAACTAAGCTAATGGTGACATGTGTAAGGTCCTAGACAGAGGGCCAAAACTTAATGGGGTAAATATTATATTTTATTTAAAGTACCACTTAGCATTTTGAGACCTAAATATTACACTTGGCAAGACATTCAAACTGAGCAAGCATTTGTTATTCATCTTACAAAAACACTAATATATTCAAGGACCACTTTCATAGAGATATGATAATTATGATGAGCTAGCAGAATCTACTCCTGTTTATCAAATTCATGTTACTGATACACCTAGAATGGTGTGTTCCATTCTGGGAGTTCTTAGTAAGAAGAATATCAAATTGAGCAGAATATGGTGATTTGCTTACTCAAAAGAAAATAGATTTCCTTAGAAAAATATTATGTCAAAATTTACTTCTTTTCTAAACATTGTATGCTTCACAAGTGCAAGTTTCTGTGTTAGGCACAATAAAAGTTCTCCAAAGATTCCCACATTATAATTCCAAGAATGGGTGAATATGTTATCTTCCACAATAAAAGTGACTACTGATGTGATTACATTAAGGATTTTGAGATGGAAAGATTTTTCTGGGTTATTTGGGTCCAATATAATCACATTTCCTTAAAATTAGAGAATTTTTTGGCTGTGGTGAGTGAAAGGGATGTAAAAACAGAAGCAAGTTTAAAGCGATAATATGTTGCTGCTTTGGAAGGTGGAGAAAGGGGACCATGAACCAAGGAATGGAGGCAGTTTCTAGAAGCTGGAAAAGGCAAGAAAAATAAATTCTGTCATTGACCTTTCAAAATGGGAGGCAGTCCTGCCAACACCTTGATCTTAGTCACTGATACCCATATTACAATTCTAAATATAGGATAATAAATTTATATTGATTGCCTTAAGCCACTAAATTTGTGGTAATTTGTTACAGCTACAATAGAAAACCAAATATATCAGTTCATTTTCCAGTGGGGAGAGTTTATATGCAAGAATATAGAATACATAGAAGGTCAAAGGCAAAAGTACTAAAAAGGGAAAATGAGCAAACTCTGTACTTGGTCATATCAATTATGGTTGTTGAACTTGTGACTGGGAAGGATTAGACATTCCTGAATAATTACTTGGATAGTCACAAAGTCATGATCAGAGGTTACTGAAATACAAAGGTTATGCAGGAACCCAGAAGTAAGAATTCAGTCAAGAAGGCAGTAACACCATGAAGTCAGGATTAGAAGTCAATCATAGGAATTTCACTGGTAATTGAAGGATCAGAGGACTTAAGAACCAATCAAACTGAGTAACCAATCACTTTTAACCACCAAAGAAAAACCATAACAGAAAAGTCAATGGGCAGTTGCTGCCTGTGGTCAGCAGCTAAGGACCTGGTGCTATTGTTAGACAACGAAGTCAATATTCCGAAAGAAGATTTAGCCAGGAAGTGAAAAACAGAGAACCACCTGAATGTCACTGCCACCTTTGCATATCTGTCACCACAACTGACCACAACATTCAATAGCAGCTGCTGCTTCACTTCTGCCTCCATATGTTATGCAAATTCCTCTTTTGGTCAATTAGAACCAAGACCCTTACAGGAAAGGAGATACTGGGAAATAAAACTCCCGGTTTCACTATGTTACATACCTTAAGAGGAGAACAGACTAAGTTTTGTATTGGCATAAGAGGGCAGTTAGGATGGGATGGAGAAATTAAAATAGTGGAATATGAGAAGTTCTGACTCACGGTTTTGTGTGCACCCTTCCATACCTACATACTTCGCCATTAAGGTCAATTTTCCAATGCACAGGAAGACAATGCCCCCTTTCCTTTTTAAATCAAAGGGCATGTTGGTAGGTCTGTCTAATAGATAGAATGTTCAAACATGTTTTCAAATACAAATTGTAGGACAGAATGAGCTGAAAATATATTTTCTACGTCTTATGAATTTTTTCCCTCAATTTGTAATTTTTTATTTGTTGGAGTTTGAAAGACTATTTTTATTTATTTATTTTTTTGTATGGGGATTGAACTCAGGGGCACTCAACCACTGGGCCACATCCGCAGCCCTGAGTTGCTAAGTGCCTTGCCTTTGCTGAGGCTGGCTTTGGACTTACGATCCTCCTGCCTCAGCCTCCCAAGTGTTGGAATTACAGACATGTGCCACCACGCCCAGCAAGACTACTTTTAGAGTCATTTTAGGTTATCATAAAAATTGAGCAGAATACTGAGTTCCCATATGTCACCAACAGCTCTCCCTCTTATCCCCCAATAAAGAAATATATTTAATACAGCTGATGAACCTCTATTGACACATGATTATCCCAAAGTCCATAGTTTACATTGGGGCTCATTCTTGGTGTTGTGCCTTCTGATTTTGGACAAACATATTATGACAGATATACACCATTCTATTATCATACAAAGTATTTTTGCATTCCTAAAACTCCTCCATGCTCTTCCTATTGATCTTTCCAACACCTCTCCACAAAAAGTATCAATGACTTACCTTTTTTTTTTTTCTGTAGATTTGCCTTTTAAAAGAACTCACTTGTTGTTTCAAGAACTGGTTTTGAACTGAATAGATAATTTTACAACCAACTAGAAGAGATATGTTTAGAGATTTAAAAGATCTTATATTGGTAGAAAATTTCAAGAAGTATTTCAAAATGCAAAAGTCACCTAAAATTTTGTTACATGTATCTTTCACAATAGTAACTCACATTCTTCACAGTATTGGTTTGTTCTTTTAGGGGCATAAGTGGGAGGAAATATTGAACATATTTGTATTGACAGGAATATATTAATAATGAATGGTTTTAAGAAAAGAACAATTTAATGGAATTTTAATATAATTGATATTACTTTCCATTTTCCTAAAGATTTCCACTGTAGAGGATGAATTGAATTTTTTAAGTAGCCAAGGTATTATAAAACTTCACCAATTTCTTCCAAGAAGAGTAACTTTGATTTTAAGATTTTTATGTTGATATTATTTTTGGAAATCTTGATACATTCAACTTAGTGTCTAAAACCAGCTATTTGAAAACTAAGAAAACATGTTATTTTTGAAAAATTGAGAAATGTTAGTATTATAAAGGTTATGAAAATGAAGACAATCTCTTCAGTTCTGTTTTGTTGTATTTCAATTACTATGATGGTTATGATTACATGTATTTAAGTGTGGGTGCTATAGACTTGATCTGAAATGTTCTGCATAAGCCTATATACTAGAGGTTTAGTCTCCAGCTTGGTATAATTGAGTGGTGCTGCAAACTCTAAGAGCTGGATTCTAGTTGGAGGGTAGGTCACTGGAAGTATGTCTTTGAAGGAGGTATTGGGATCCTGGATGCTTTTCTTCCTCTGTCCTTTGCTTCCAGCAGATGAGGTGAGCAGTTGCTCCACTTCATGTCCTCACCGTGATGTGGTGATGTGTTGCCTTGCCATGATCCATCCAACCACGGACTGGAGACTTCAGAACTGTGGGCCCAAATAAACTTTTCCTCTTTTCCACTTAATTGTCTCATGCATTTTGTTATAAAAATGGAAAGATGACTAACACAATAGATAATATTTCATGGAAGCAAGGATAAAATGAGTCAATAGTTTGAGTATTAAACATGGAAAATGCCAGTTATGTTATAAATCTCCCTAATGATGTGTGAAATACGGTAAGGATATCCCAAGAGGTTTTACAGAAACATCATAGGTGAACTAATCATCACTGAACATAACCACCAAAAAGCTCTTAAGCAAAGAATTAAAAATATAATAAAAGGAGATACGAAGAAAAACACTTTTAACTAATGAAAATTACTTGCTAATCACAGATATTTGACATTCTTTACATCATTTAATTTATTCTGAAAAGATGAGAATAGCAATGTAAATTACTGAGAGAAAAATATATTTTGGTAACTAAGATCCTTAGATATATTTGAAGATGGTTATGCGTTACAAATGTTAGATTATGAATATCTCAAAAAGAAATTTCTTATACCTTGAAAGAATGATTTTATAAAAATATTTTTCTGATTGTTGATAGACCTTTATTTTATTTATTTATATGTGGTGCTGAGAATCAAACCCAGTTCCTCACACGTGCCAGACAATTACGCTACCGCTGAGCCAAAACCTCAGCCCCACAAGAATGATTTTTTCCCTGACTTTATACTTTAACACCAAACTATGTCTCTCATCCAAAAAAGAATCATATGGGCACATTTAAATCACCAGGATGTTGTTCATATATATATATGATATTAGTACAAGTAGGTAAAATGCCAAGAAAACATCAAATACTTAGGCTGGGTAGCAAACTATTCATAGAAAGCAATTTCAATTACTCAAAAGGAAGCATTTTTGTTACTTTAGAATTAACATGATTGGGCTTGAAAATCTAGAAAAATTCAAATTATACAAACAAAATTAAAATCATACTTAAAATTTGGCTATGTCTATTGTGTTGGATAGTTGAAGGTTCACAAAATATTAACACACTCGTTTTGTATTGTTCTTTTTTATCTATAAAGTTTTTGGTTCAGAAACTGAACATAAAAATAGCAAGCAAAGGATTTTTAAAGTCACATTATTAAATTTGGTCATCATAAAGGTGACAAAGTCTCCATGGGAAGACATGCAGTATTCACATAAATACCATGCTAATTAATTTTCTTTATTATCATTAATTGGGCTTGAATTCTTAATGAGAGAATACTTCTAGTGATTTTGATTTGCAAGTCTGGAATTTATTAACTTTTCAAATTGAAAATCTCTAGGGTGAGAAAATATCTCATCTTTATGTATATTCTGTCAACTCAGAGTGCTTTACCAAGTCCATCTACCAAGAATATGCAGCCAACCTTTAGATAAAAGTTTTGATCTATAGTGGTGATTAGAGCTGCATTTTATTTCCAATTAGAATTAGAATTCAACTTGGTGAGGGCCATTTAGACTGCTACCTTGTAAAGGCTGGTTTCAAGGCCAGCTTTCATTCTGCAGGAAACATTTTCAGCTTCCTCCCCCACAGGTAAAGCTGTTCTGTGGTCCTGGATTAGCTTTCCTGTTTTTATTTATTTATTTATTTATTTAGGTTCGTTTTTGATTCATGAATGAACACACTTTTTAGCGGTGTTTCTTTCTATGGCAATGCTTCAGTTTCATTATCACTAATAGTCAAAAAATATTATGCTGCATAATATTATTTTGAGAACTAAATTCAATAATTTACACAAACTGCCACTGAAGTGTTGTTCACAAAGGTTATCTCTAGCTTGGATAAGTGACTTGAAGCAATTTCTAAACTCTAATTTGTCATGTAACTTGGTGATTTCCCCTTGTCTGTTCTACACAAATAGAAACAAGTAAAGGGTCTTGATAAAATAGATATTCACCGGTTCTATTCTTTATGGCAGAGTCTGATAAACGTTATCTATACAGGAACATTAAATAGAAACAGGGTGACGTTGGCCTACTGGTCATAAGTGCCCACCATTGCCTAAGAACAAAGAAATTCCTTTCTAAGCAAATGATTTATTGCTAAATGACTTCTATTTCCTTCTAATTAAATGTTCACAGCAAATTGAAAGAAAATAATCTGAAAAATATAAAAATGTTTTTAAAAATACACAACTAATTACCCATAATTGCACAACTCATGAGTAATATTCTCAACAATTGATTTTCTTCATAAAATTTTTATCTACTCATATCTATCTACATAAATGTCTACACAAAATAGAAGTACATAATGAACATAGTTTTAATTTTCATCTTTCTAGTTAACATTTTATAATTCATGCTTCAAAAAATCTCCTATCATAAATCATTACATTTTGTTAATCATAGCTTTTTGATTAATACCTATTAATAACACTATTTACTACAATGTGCTCAGTTTAAGAGTAGAAAGGGTCTTACTCAATTTTGTCTGATGATTTATACTCTGACTGGTGCATGGTAGGTGTACACGATTGAATAAATTTTAAATTTTAAGAGTATAATTTCCCTCAATGTTACATCTTATAGTCCTTATCCTAGTTCAAAGAAAACATTTTTAGACCCATTATCTACTAACACCTAGCAACAGTTATGTAGAAAGTATATGATCATGATTTTTGATTGTTAGTTCATTTAAAAAGGTCATTACTCGAGAAAATAGTATATTTAGTCAATTCCCACAGTTGTTCTAATTTTTCTTTTATTGCCTGAGAAGTAGTTTAACTTAAAATAATTTCCTCAATATTGTCTCAAATCGAATGCTTCTGGATGACGTTTCTACCTGAAATTGCATATTTGGTACTAACAAGGATGATACATGATTTACAAAAGAAACATTTAACACCTTATCAGATAGATTTTCATACCAAAAGTTAGGTTTTTACGGAATCCAATCCCACAAAATAAACACCAAGAGCTAAGTATAACTTCTTCCAGCAAGGAAAGGTATGTCTATGTTTAAGTTGCATATATGAACAAAAGCTAGTTTGCATATTCTTGCTGACAAAAGAAAAAACACTTGCTAGTCCCCAAATAATCATAAGAGTACTTTAATTCATCACCTCAGTTAAAATGTTTGATTTGCTGGTCATTTTGAATTAATCTCAATATGTACTGATCCTTGATGATTTTTAAAATTTGTCCATCATTGCCTTTTCTTTTTTCTTTCTTTGCTTGTCTTATTCTATTTTTGCAGGAAAATACAGCAGCAGCAGTATCCCTGAACAAATTTATCAGATTGCAGAAGTTTTACTTGATACTTTCTTTTTCACTTATTGATAACTTTGGCAATATGTAATACACCAAGGGCTACCCCAGGTATCCATATGAAGCCCCATCCAAATACTTTTTTGCAAGAGAATGATAATCAATCTGGGCTTATATATTTTATTACTATTTCATGAGTTTTATGCCTTATCTCAGTAGAATGCACATTTTAGGCTCCATGACAAGAAATTGAAGAATACATTTTGGTAATGTCAGAATTTTGGATCAAATTCAAATTCTATTATTGTGGCAGCTGTCTATTCCTCCTATCAGGCCTATTAAGGGTCTGTTGGTAAGTCCAATTGTTGTTGACGTATCAAATCTTTTTTCTCCTTTGGCACAAGAAAGGAAATTTCAAAGACTCAGGTAGAATGCAACACTTTCTACACAAAGTGATCATTTATTTTCAAATTTTATATCCTCAGAGTTCTTTGAAGAAAAATGCATAGTGTGTTGATGAAGCATTACTGCGTGCTCTTTGCTTAAGCACCACAGATATTTGGTGGAGGCATCCTTGAGTTTGCATAACTTTATTTATTCCCTGGTGTGTGGGATTTCATTGCTTTGGTCCATGTGGGATAGTCCTTGGAGTGATGGATGACTCACTGTGAAACAGCTGTGACCTGACAGAGTTCTTGCTGGCAATGAATTTTCTGTGTAAATTTGATTTTTAAAAACATTCACTATGATGTCATTGCAGTCCTCTGCTTCAGCATCCCTGGGGATGGAGTAACACCCTCTTCTAAGTGGTGATGGAACAGATGGGCTGCTGTGGAGAGCATGAAGATGAGGGAGAAAGATGACAATATACACAAGCATTAGTGGAGTGAAACAGCACATGAGCTTTCCTAGTTATTATTAAAGCTATGATGGGCCCACTTTATGGTGTTTTGAAATTCTTAGAAGTGGACCACAGGGACAGGCAATCATCCCTGTGCTTCATCGGCCTCATACTCTCCCTCTTGTAGTGCTATTCTTTCACATCTCTTCCTTGAAGTAGGATTCTACCTACACCTTAAGATTGGGATTTTTTTCTTCTTCTTCATAAAAGAGATAAAAATAGTCCCTCTCTCAACATAGTTTAAGTATTAAGTAAGTAAATATGTTTTAGAACTGTAACTAGTTTATATATGTGTTGAGAATGTGTGATATTTATTACTTGAGCAAAACCAGTTAGAATTGTTTAATATATAGCTCAAGACCTTGGATTTACTTTCCTTGAACATAATTAAAGGATTTAAATATCTTTCTTTCTCATGCCCCTATCAAAAAGCATTGGTCTAATGTAGTTTTCACCAAAGAATTTTCTTTCCATTCCAGGTTTCTAAAACTCACATACTATCAGCTAATTGTTGGATTTGATATGTGCATGAGTTCTTAAAGAGAAGCACAATTTTTTAAAAAGTTTAGTTAAATGACAGTATTTGAAAATTCAGGTATTTCTTATAAGATTATAATTTCTGGCTTCCCTTGGGGGGGGGGATTAAAAATAAATAAATAAAAAATCCAGCAATCATGGTAGAAAGCCCCACGTACCTATCCTCCAATACTCTAGTCTCCACTACTCTTTATTTTCCATGATGCCCACTTTTTGTTCTGGGTCCTATGGATATGAGGCCCATATATCATAGTCATCTTGCATATGCATCTTTCATCATGTATCAGAACTCTCTAGGCAGAAAATAAGCATTGGTCTAGACATGAGGTGATGCCATGTCATGTTGGCAAAGGACAACATTTAATTCCTTTAGTCCTGCATACGGGCCAAGCCCTGCTCTTGGTGCTTCATACATATGATCTCACCTGACTTTCACTCTAGTCATGGTAAAGTCTTAGATTTTATTCTAAGCACAAGAGGAAGCCATTGAGGGATTTTTAAGTAGAGTAGGGTCTCAATTCACAAACATCAATCCAATTGCTGTACAGAGGTTGGAAGGGTGAAAGAGGAGAAATGCAAGCCAGTTTTGTAGTTATTGATGATATACAAAAACAGGATGATGTTGATTTTAACTAAGGAAAAGAAATGGTAAACATAAAATAATGTATTAGGGGTGAAACTTAATGCACTTGCAATAAAATGTTTCCTGTGTCACAGTCTGGCCCCAACAGTACCTGGCCATTTTCTCCTACTTGTTTGTTCTATTCTTGTTCCACTGATATTTTCCTTTTCTCTAAAATGACAAAATTTTCTCAATCTTTGAATCTTTGGGCTTGCTATGGTCTTCACTGTAGCTATCATTCTTGTTCTACTGTAGCTCATTACCAGCTCATCACAGACTCTCATTTCATCTCTGTTTTTCAAATATGACCATTTATTACCATTTAATATTTCTAGTATATTTGTGTTCCTTATTATTTGTGTTTGATTTTTTTTTCTGTTTCTCCAACCACTAAATGTATCATGACTTTTTAATATTATAGAATGATCTGGTTTAGTTTCTAACTATTTCTCCCTTACCCAGAATAATGTCTAGTGTATTCAATTGCTTCATAAATATTTGCCATAAGAACTATAAAAAATCACAGGTCCAAGTTAAAATATGGATGAAGAAAACTAGAGAAAACATTAAAGGTGATTCTTATTGTTTTTGGTAAGACTATTCAGATGCATAGTAAAAACATGGGAGATTGGGAAGACTGGGAATTCAACTGTTTTATCTGGCACATGAGACAGAATTAGAGCTCTGTTTTAGATATATAACAATAACAACAAAAAAACAAAACAAAATGAAAAGAACTTAAAAAATTATTTTGGCTCATGGCTTCAGAGGATTTAGTCCATGGTTGTCTGGCTTCTTTGCTCTGGGCCCATGTGAAGCAAAACATTATGGCAGAAGAATATGGTGAAGGAAAGTTGCTCAGCTCATGGCAGCAGGGAAGAAGAAAGAGAGAAAAAGGCATAAACTCTCCAAGGGCATTCCCCCTCCAGAGACCTACTTCCTCCAACTGGGTTCCTACTCCTGGACGTCCACTGAGCTATCAGTCCATTTGATGGATTAATCCACTGAGAAGTGGAGAGCCCACATAATCCAACTATTTCCTGAAAGCCTTACCTCTGAACATTGCTGCATTGGGAACCATGCTTTCAACACAAGACTTTGGAGGACATTCCAGATCCAAACAAAAACAGATGCTATGGAAGATTTCTAGGATTACTATGACAAAGTCATGGAGCTTAAGACAAGAGCAATTTATTCTCTCATTGCTCCTGAGGCTAGAAGTCTAAATTGAGTTGATGACAAGAGTTAAGTGGCAGAGGAGAAGAGAGGTATGTCATTTAGAGAGAGGACTATAGGGAAGGGAATCTGGCTCTGCACACCCCAAATTTCAGTGGCAACTAAGATCCAATATAAAGAATCAAAGGTAAGAGGCATAGATAACAGATAGTCATGGGACCAAATGTCTAAGCTGAGAATAACTGATGAAATGTACAAAGAAAAATGGGATGCAATGTGTGAACTAAGCACAAAAAGAGGACACAAAAGCTTTAATTTCATCATGACTTTCAAGAATCTGGTTATGTTGGTATTTCATAATAAAGTGAAGTCAATCCAGTATGGCCCATTAGGTTTAGCACCTAAGCTTTCCAAGATTCCCAAATAGTGGGGAACTGACATTTCTATAATCCTCTTAAAAAGATCTTACTGGTGTAGTAAACAGTGGATTCTGTATCCCCATATCACACATAAGAAAGGAACTTAGATGTTGAGAATATGTTTTTAGGGTAATAGGAAATTTCACAGTAGTATTTCAGCTCTGCTCCCGGCTTTCTCAGCAGGAAGACCTTATGTTCAACTAAATTAGGATGATTATACTGTTGCAGAGTGCTCACTATTGCCTTGAGACCAGGGAGGCAACAAAGTAAACAGATGAGAGCACCATCACAAAATAAAAATGCTAATGCTAATGTCTGAAAAGATTTGAGAATTTGGTGAAATAGATATTCCAATATGGTGCTGGAGATGCACTTTACATTCTGAGATCAGCCCATAAACATTGGTCCATGTCTAAGGGAGAAAGACAACTACAAATTAAGTCAGGGTACTCTGGTATTCTTTAACATCATCACAGCAAATAGCTGCAAAAATATATTTGGTATTAAGTAAGACTCGCTGGTGTCTATTCCTTTTTCTTTGAAGTGGTTCTGAATTAGGGTGTCCTCACTAGCCTGGATGAGTGAAGATTCTACCACATCTGAGGTACTCAGTTTTTCATTCATACATGTGTTTATGTGTTTATTTTTTTCATTGTTTATTTTTAGATTTTTGGTTAAAGGAGAATGCACTTCATTATTCAAGGATCAATTTTATTACTCTATCACCACATGAGGAAAATGTCCTTGCACCAAAATTGCCCATCTTTCATTTCTTATATTGCATTAGCAGGCTCACTAACAGGAGATTTAGACATGTCTTATTGTTAAGGTTTGTATGTGAGGTATCCCCCCAAAAATCACGTGTGAGACAATGCAAGAAGGTTCAGAGGAGAAATGATTGGGTTGTGAGAGTCTTAACCCAATCAGTGATTTAATCCCCTGATAGGTATTAAATGAGTGGTAACTGAAGTGGCTGGAGGAGGTGGGAATTGGGGCATGGCTTTGGGTATCTGGTGAGTGGAATATTTCTCTGCTTTCTGATCTCTGTGATGTGAGCTGCTTCTCTCCGCCACCCTTTCCTGCCATGATGTTCAGCCTTACCTTGAGCCCTAGGGAATGGAGCCAGCCTTCTATGGACTAAGACCTCTGAAACCACGAGCCCTCAAATAAACTCTTCCTCCTCTATAATTGTGCTGATCACGTCCTTTAGTCAGAGCAGTGAAAAAGCTAACTAAAACACTTATACCTTCAACTCACAAATTTTGAGACTTCACCCCTCATCTTATCATTATCACAAATTGCTTCTTATATCAAATTTGGATTTTCACATATTATCTAATGAACAGATTTTGGCACAATCTTTTGGTAGTATTTATCTGTAAACTATTCCATGATTAAGAGAAGACATCTCAGAGAATGATATTGGACAGAGTATTTAATTTTCAGGGCTCAGACTGAACAACTAAAACAAAAAAAAATGATAGTACCTCAGACTATAATAGTAACTGAATCAATTTACTAAAGAGCAATTAATTTGGCACTTCAAAAAATACTAAAATGGGTACCCTCAGCTACCTTGGTGTGTGCTTTTTTGGCAAAGAAAAATGTACAATTTGAATTTCATAAGAAATTTATCTTCTTATTTTCAACATTTTATTTTCTTTTGTCTTCTATTTTTCAAAAATGAAGGTAATAGAGAAAAAGTAGAACTCTGTTGTATCTGTCAGCAGAACTCACAGCACAATTAAAAAAGTATACCAGCTGGGCGCGGTGGTGCATGCCTGTAATCCCAGTGTCTCAGGAGGCTGAGGCAGGAGGATCACGAGTTCAAAGCCAGCCTCAGCAAAGCCAAGGCGCTTAGCAACTCAGTGAGACCCTGTGTCTAAATAAAATGCAAAATAGGGCTGTGGATTTGGCTCAGTGGTTGAGTGTCCCTGAGTTCAATCCCCGATACCAAAAACAACAACAACAAAAAATAACAATAAGTATACCAGATGTTAAATATTTAAATTTTTTTTTTCTAAAAGGTGCAAGGTATAATTAAAGGGTGGGAATCAAAATACATAGGTGATACATGAACCAACTGCAATGAGTATCCCTGGTAGCTAGATTGTATTCACCTAATACATTTTTTTTTCCTCGTAAAAAGGAGCCAGAGTTTCTTGGGGAGACAACAGATTCTATTGGAGGACAAGAAATGAGTAAACTGAGCTAGGGCATCTTAATATTCCAAAAATCTAAGAAGCTACCAACAATGAGGTTTCTGTCAAAGGATTCAGTAAACACTTTGAGGCTACCATCGGCCAGATGTGCATTACTTTGAGCACCAGTAAGAATGTGGATTGCAGGAAACTATTTTAGTGTAGTTCATCCATAAAATTAGAATGATACAAAAAAAAATAAAAAAGCAACTAAAAAGATAAAGTTCATTGATCAGCTTTGGAAGATAGTAGCTAAACAAGTGATTACACAACAAAAATAAAGCAAAAAAGAGTCAATGCTTATTTTTTCCTGTATGAACTGCATATTAGTACAAATAATTGATAAAAGTTTCTCTTTATAAAACTCTTTGTTAAGACATAAAAATAAACTGGGCACGGTGGAACACGCCTGTAATCCCAGCACTTGGGAGGCTGAGGCAGGAGGATTGCGAATTCAAAGCCAGCCTCAGCAATGGCAAGGCACTTAACGACTCAGTGAGACCCTGTCTCTAATAAAATACAAAAAAAAAAAAAAAAAAAAAAAAAAAAGTCTAGGGATGTGGCCCAATCATTGAGTGCCCTTGAGTTCAATACCTGGTTACCCCCCCCCCCCCCGAAAAAAAAGGACATAAAAGTGGAATTAAACCATTATAATTAACCTCCAGTGAATTAAATGAGCCAGGTAGTGGACACACACACACACACACACACACACACACACACACAACACAAACACACACAGTCTCCTGACAGAGAAATATAGAACCCCAAAATATCAGACTTGAGCTTGAACAGTTCTCTATCTTTAATTATCATTTTGTAGGCTATACGGAGAGCACTTACATTGCAGGGCTGTAAAAAGCAACATCCACACTATAAAAGAAAAACATCTACATAAAAATGAACTGTTTTCTTTAACAAATTTCAAAGAATAAAGGTAGGGGAGAGACTCTACAAATAAAAAAAGACTAAAAAGACCTTTTAAAAACTGTGCACTTGGTATGGATCTCAATTTGAACAAATTGCAATAAAATAAGAAACTACCAGGGAAATGTGAATGACATTAAGAAACTACTTAGTATTATGAGACATAAAAATGGTAATATAATGAAATAGAAATATAATTATATTGTTGAAAAATTCATTTTCCTTTAGAGATCTTCTGGAGATACATGCTGAAATATTTATAGATGAATAAATATTTGGAAGTGGCTAATGGGTGAGGTGTAAATGAAATAAGAGGTGATAATTTCTGAAGCTAAGTGGTGAGTTTTTGAAAATCCATTAAACTATTGCTTTCAGTTTTGGGTATGATTGACTTTTTCATAATAAAGAGGTGATAATTGATGACATACAATAATCCAAATGTGGATGAAAGTGCAGTTTCCTAGAGACTTTATAGGAATACTGGCTATACAGCACTTTTAGCAAAAGGAGCCCAAGCATTTCATTAAATCTTTATTGGAAAAGTTTTAGGAAAATTGGTAAGATAACATCATAACCTCCTGCCACTCAATCCTTTACAAAATTGCCATCAACCCTACTTCTCTACCACATATTTAAAGAGGATTTCTATCTGCTTCAGGTCACATTGAAAAGCTTAAAGAGATAGAATGTATGGTAAGATATTAAAGTATTTCAAAAAAATGAATGTTTATACTTAATGCTTACTTACTTAATTTTTACCATTATGTATTTCTTAATACTTAAGATTAAAAATTAAGCATTTACACAAGTAATTAGGCATAGGATTGTTCTCTATCTTGAAAAAGTATCGTATCTACATTATAACATGAAAATCTATTGTTTTATTTTCATGAATTTCAATTCTACATACCTTCAAGACCATATTGTAGCAAATGAAACTATCATACATGTATTAAAGGTCTAAATAAAGTTTGATCTTTGACTCAATTAATTGCTTTCCATGAAGTTGTTTGAAGAAACTGGAAAGTCAGATGAAGATTAATATATACTGTTTTATCACAATATTATTTAAATAATAAAATTTTGAAAATAATTGTTTTCAAATAGAGCTACATAATTAAATCATAGCTCTTTATGGGGGAGTATTTTATAGTGTTGAGGAAATCTAACTTAAAACAAAATTTTCAACCCAGAAATACTCTCAACAAAGGTAGTAGAAAAAATGGAACTTTTATTATTGAATAAACATTAGATTGTGATGCATATTGCTGACAGTCTAATAAGAGATTACAAAAAGAGAAAGAAATCTCAACCATTTTTGTAGCCAAGCAGACATAAACCATTACATACATGTTTTAAGATGCACAGCAATTAATGCTCAAGCAAAAGACCTTCACAGCACAATTTCTCACAACCATGGTTCATGCTAAATTTACCTGGAAGTTGGGTTGATCCTCTGCATTCTCTAATTGGCTTTACCCAGAAGGAAAGTTCCCAATTTCCCACAGAAAGGAGAAGATAGATGCTATTTTCCTTGATAACATTTCAGATAGCTCACAGTACTAGAAAAAGACATTCCTTGGTCATAAAACTACAAAAAGCCTATCTTGTTTTTTAAAGGATTTATACATAGTTTAAAGAGAGGAGAAAGTATTTACCATGACAAAGTTTTCTAGAGTAAATGCTTTACAAGAAAGGAGGAAAATCTCTTCCCAGCGATCCTGGAAGCATTATAATACTGAACCTCAAAGTATATTACAGAGTTACAGTATCAGAAACAGCATGATACTGGCAGGAAAATAGACATGAAGATCAATGGAATAAAATAGAGACAAACCCACAAAGATATAATCATTCGATAATCAAGAAAGTTTCCATATATTGTAGGAAAGGTAACAAATGGTTCTAAGAAAACTTAATATCCATGTGTAAAAGAATAAAAAATGATTCCTATCTCTCACCTTACATAAAAGTCAATTCAAAATGGATCAAAGACATAGGCACTAGAGAAGAAACTCTGCAACTGCTAGAAGAATATGTGAGCTCAACACTGCAGTATACTGGCACAGGCATCAACTTCCTTAACAAGATGCCCAAAGCTCAAGAAATAAAACCCAAGAATCAATAAGTGGAATGGCATCAATTTAAAAAGCTTCTGAACAGCAAAGGAAACCTTTAAGAGTGAGAAGAGAGAAACTACAGAATGGGAAAAGATCTTTGTCACCTGCTCCTCAGGGAATTAATATACAAAATACATAAAGAAATAAAAAAAAAAAACTTTACACCAAAATAGTTAGAATAAATAAAGACATACAACCCAATTAGTAAGAGAATAAAAGAACTAAAGAGACACTTCTCAAAAGAAAGATTACAAATGGTAAATAATTATATAAAAAAAGTGTTAAACATTTCTAGCAATCTGGGAAATGAAAATCAAAACTACACCAAGTTTTCATCTCACTCTAGTCAGAATGGCAATTATCAAGAACACAAACACAGATATTGTTGAGGATTTGGGCAAAAGGGTACACCATACATTGTTGATGAGACTGCATACTAGTACAACCACTCTGGAAGGCAGTATAGAAATTTATTGGAAAACTAAGAATTGAACCACCATGCGACCTATTTATCTCTCTTCTTGGTATATTTTCAAAAAATATAAAATCAGTATAGTGTAGGGATGATGCACCACATGAATGTTTATAGCATCACAATTCACAATAGCCAAGCTACAGAACCAGTTTAGCCCAACAACAGATGAAGGTATAAAGAAAATGTGGGATATATATGCATTTTTTAACAGTGATAATTAAGCCTCCTTTTTTTTTTTTTTTGCTTTTATTTGTCTTTATAGTAGTTACCATAAGTCTACACGCACGCACACACACACACACACACACACACAATGGAGTTTTACTCAGCCATAAAGAAGAATGAAATTGTGGCGTATGATCCTACATGGATGGGAATGGAGAACATCATTCTATGTAAAATAAGGGAGACCCAAAAAGTCAAGGATCCAATGTTTTCTCTCCTATGTGAAAACTAGACGAAAAAAAAAAGCAAAAAAGTTTTTAAAAAGAAAGAAAAAGCCGGAGGGGATCCCATGAAAATAGAAGAGACATCAGTGGATTAGAGGTGGGGGACTGACGGGGAGGGAGGAGGGACAGACAAAGGGAAGAATGAAGAAATGAATCTGACCAATTGTAAATAAACTGTAAATAAATACAAGAAAGATCAATAAAATAAAGGAAAGTGAATAGGGGGAGGAAGGAGGGAAGGGAAGAATGGAAGTACTGGGGATTGAATTGGAGCAAATTACATTTTGGGCTTATATAATTATATCAAAATGAATGCAATATTATGTTTATCTATAATGAACTAATAAATGTTTTTTTAAAAAATCCCTTCCCTCATTCTCTTATTTAACATTGATAATTAAGCCTCCTTTTTTTTTTTTTTTTTTTTTTTTTTGCTTTTATTTGTCTTTATAGTACTGATCAAAAGCATGGTATGCTAATGTATGATAATGGTATGGTAATGTGTTTAAATAGATGTTAACAAAAAACTAGGTTCAAAATTATGTATGTATTTTATACCAAAATTTTGAAACAAAATCTATCAATGTAAAGATGGTATTGACATATAATCTCTGTATTTTGGGAGTTGTTTTTCATTTCATTGTATGCTAATAGCTGTAAAGTAATATTAAATAATTTTATCAAATTGAAGATACAACATAAAGCATAAAATAAAAAGTAGTATCTTAGATAAATTTTCCTACTCTCTATCTTAGTAATTTCTTCATTACCTACAGGCATTAAATCTATAATCAGACATAAAAGTATATTTTCTTTTTACAGAAAAAGTAATTTTGATATCCCTGTCAAAAAGTTAAAGGAATACTGAATCAAAGATATAGTCAATAATACAGATCTTTTATACTCCTTGATTTACTAATTTCACCCAAGATGTTGATAACCCACTGTTGGTTTTTATTGAATATTTGTCTTGAAATAAAAACTATTCAGTAATTTTTTTTTTAAAAAAAATGTTTGGGGTAATAAAATTGCTCTGGAACTAGGAAGTGGTGATGACTATATCACATTAGAATGATACTAAATATCACTGAATTTTAAAATTGGTAAATTTGATGGTGTGTATGCATTGCCACAGTAAGAAAATAAAACTACAATAAAGAAAAGACATCTGTAACAAGACTGCCTATTTTTAGGTATTTTAAAAATCAAGCAATAAAAGAAGATAGAAAAGTATATATGCTTCACATATATACTTGCAATAAATTTATTACCTGCAACAAATTAACTATGGAAGTTAGTTTTAGACCTTCCATAAAATTTGATGCATGAAGAAAAGGAAGAATAAAATCATTAACATTTAGTCTACTTTTAGCATGAAAGTAAAACAAGACTTAGAATAATTAAGGGAAAATATAGCAACATTGATTTTGCAAGTTTAAGCTTTACTTTCTTTCTTTCCCTTTCTTTTTTTAGGCCACTTTTAAGCGAGGCAATCTCGGTTCTTTTTTCATCTGAGCATGGAATGACATTAATGACATTGCATTTCATGTGCTAGAATTATCTGAAACAGAACTCCCAGCCTCAGGGATGTAATTATGTAGCAATTGGCCCATCTCTACTCTGCTCAGCCTAACTATCCACAGGGCAGCAGCTCTCTATTACAGCATACTTTAGAATCTTCCCATACAAGAGTCTTGGAGGACTGAAAATCTCTACATATTAAGTTGCTAATATTTTTACCACAAAAAAAATGTAGCTGGCCTTTGTTGTCCTCCTGGACTCATATTTGGAAAAACAAACAATGTTTCTAAGAAAAGAGATAAAATTAGTTGTTGCTGGGTAGTTAAACTTCTTACTTAAGATGAGCTCACTTCCAGCTTACAATTTTTCCTTTTAATAGATGTTCCTCTCCTCTACAATATATTTCCTCTACAATATATTGCATAGTGCAATCTGTGCATATAACAGTGCACTGACAATGTAAAATTATTTGTTTTATTTGAATTATCTCATTTCCACCTATACAAATCAATTTGTTTGGATAATATCAATATCTACTTTCATTTTCATGTTGTAGTGCTATAATAAAACCAAAACTTTGTCTAGCACTAAACCATGTTAGGTTATCTCACTCGATTTTCCAAATACATTAATGTGTTAAGTAGATAAGACAGACATTATTGTCCTTACCTTATTTATTTTTTTCAGAAGAAGCAATCTCCGATCTTCTATTCATTACTTCCAAGGCTCAGTTCTAATTCCAAGACTCACTTCTTGTTTGTTTTTGTTTGATTCTATAAGAAACATTTTCACCTCCTAAAAAGTAATATGCACTTATCTCCGTAAATCTAGAAAACAGAGAACACCACCAAGAAAATGCAGTTGAACTTAAATCTCATCACTTAGATAGTAAGTTAATTTTTAGAAGAATGACCATTTTGGTCTTTGTAGATAATCCTAGAGAGTTCAAAATTTAAACCTATGTGATACGAAATAATATACATGCGGTAGTCAAAACTTTCTCATCCAATTCAGGATCAAAAATGTCTCAGATAAATATTCAGTCAGTTCAAAATTTAAGTCCCTCTTAAAATAGTTCCTTCCCTTAACCCTAAGTAGTTTGTTTTTGTTTGTGTGTGTATGTTTGTTTGTTTATTTGTTTTGGTACCAGGAATTGAACCCAGGGGCACTTAACTACTGAACCACATCCCCAGCCCTTATTTATATTTTATTTGGAGACAGGGTCTCACTAAGTTGCTTAGGTCCTTGCTAAGTTGCTGATGCTGGCTTTGAACTCACAATCCTCCTGCCTCAGCCTCCTGAGCTGCTGAGGCATGCACCTAAGGTAGTTTTTGAGCTCAGGAGCAAGTGTTACCTATTTTTTGTGTGCAGTAAATGAAATTGTGAATTTTTTTCCTTTTCCCAATGGCTTGCTCCAACTTCCAGTTGAAGCATAGCTCGTTTCTCCTGCCAGTACCTACTGCACAGGAGCTAACACAACTCCCAGACTGCCCTCCTGTCCACTTGCAGGACACACTTGAATTTCTCTACCCAGCTAGTTAATCAGTTTGGTGCTTGATGCACCTGCCAGCTCTAGTACCACCATATCCACCATCTGGGTTTTCCACTCCTGTTTTGAGCAACATGACAAGTATCACATTTTCCACTGGGTCACCTAACAAATTCTAGACCCCTTCCACTGGATGTCAGTATGCAATCATGCTGTCTCTTAACTGCTCCTTAAACTGCTATTGGCTGATGTTTTCTCTCAAAGACTTGGCTTTTTCCTTATATATGCCCTGAGAAATAAAGAGCAGCCTCTCTAGGCTCTGGAAATTTCCCAAACATTTCTGATGGTTTCAACACCAATCCTTGTATGGTGCAGAATACTCCTATAAAATAATACACTCTTAGTGGCTTCTCTTCCTCAATTCTACTTAGAAGAGCATCTCTCTACCCTTTTCTCTCTTACTGTCTTTATATCATATACAAACAGTCTTCACTTTGCATAGATGTATGGTACCATAAAACTTACTAGGCAAACCCAAATTACACAAAGCAATCTCAAGAATCAAAGGGAAAACTACTTTGCTCTTTGACCCTTTATTTTTAGGGAGGGATTTGAACCCAGACATACTTTACTACTGAGCTACATCTCCAGCCCTTTCTAAATTATTTTTTAAATTTTGAGGCAGGGTCTCAGTAGGATGCCCATCCAGACCTTGAACTTGAGATCCTCCTGCCTTCACCTCCAGAGTCACTGGAATATAGGTATGTACCACTGAGGCCAGTTTCTTCACCTATACAAAAGCATATAAAAAAAACTTTAACTGTTCTTGTTGTCAATTATAAATGCATAGGGAATGACAAGAAGAGTAAAACTGTTGTTTATTTAACATACCATATTTGAAAATGTTAGAAATATTGAGGATTATTTTATTTATTTGTTTAAAAAACTGAGTTGTTTGAACAGATTGTCTTCTTTTTCGTATATAACTTATGATTACTGAGTGAGCATCTTTACTATACTTTCAAAGTTGTATATTCCTTTCTAAGTTTGGAACAGTGTCAACATTTTCTCCTTTAGATCTTCAATGTCATGAAATATCCTCAATAGTCCTTTTCATGTAAAGGCTTTTGCTGATATCAATTTCTCTGGGACAGCTTTATCCTTTATGTGAAAACCACTTTCCTCTTTTGTGTTGGCAAAGTCACTTTAACTCTGTTCCTGTAGCTGGTACCTAGATTCTCTTGCAGTGTCAACATGGTAGCTGTGTCAATATCCCCACAGTCATGTTCTGCTTCTATAACTCCATTTACTTTCAAATAAGATATTTCATTTCCAGAAATTCTTTTTGTTTTTTTTTTAAAACTGTACTTTTATCTTTATTGGGAAGTTTCACCATTTTATTGTACATTTCTGTAAAATATTAGATGGATTTATCTCCAGGCAGAACATAAGCTGCATGCTTTGCTATCTGCATATGAGCTAGCAGTTGTTGCACAATGCTCAATCCCTGACAGCCTTTGGATACAGGGATGTGACTGGTGATGAATATGTTAGTCAACTTTTTGTCACTGTGACCAAAATACCTAACATGAAAAATTTAGAAAGAAGAAAAGTTTTGTTTGGGCTAATGGTTCCAGAGGTTAAGTGTTTGGTCAGCCAACTCCATCTCTTTGGGCCCAAGGTGAAGTAGAACATCTTGGCAGAGGGCATGGGGAGGAGCACACTGCTCACCTGATAGTGGCTGGAAAACAGAAAGAAGATGCTACAGGGAAGATGAACCTTCCAGGGCACAGCCCCAGAGATCAGCCTCCACTAACCACACCCCACCTGCCTGCAGGTGAATGTTAGTTCATTCAAACTAAGACGGATTTATTGTCTCACAGCTCCCATAATTCAATCAATTTCCCTCTGAACATTCTGGCATTAGCACAGGAGCTTTTGGGGGACACCTCATATGCAAACAATAACAATGCATAACTGTTATGTACAGATTTGTAGACTTAAGAACTAGTGATGAAGCTGATGTTTTATGTAATTATCCATACTATGGTGAATGAAATTTAAAACACGCTATTTGGGGACTAGTGTTATTTAACTAAACTAGAGTACCTGGAATAAATTTCTCCACATTTCTTTCCCAGTGACTTTCAGTCAGGGTGACCTACAGTCTCCTGTTTCCTGAAGCTGCAGGTATAGAGGGGCTGTAGAAAAGAAACTGAACTACTGAAAAGGGAAAAATTAGGAGGTAGTTTAAAAATATTGACTTTATTATTGAAATGTTATTTATACATGCTTATTCATGTATAATGCTCATAATTTTTATATAACCAACATTTAACAACCTGATTTTATGAGTGTATAATAATAATAGCTACATTTTACTGAGTGCTCCTATGTACTAGACACTGTTCCAATTATGTAATGTCCTCAATATTTTTAGGTAGGTATTATTATTACCCACACTTCAAAAATGAGAAAACTAAGGTACAGAGAGATTAAGTTAGGGAAGCTAGAGATTTCATAAGTCAGAATCTATGACTTGAATTCAAGCAATCTAATTCTAGGGCCTAATCCACTGTTCTACTAGGCGATATTTCAATATTTTTTAATATTGTTTATTCATTCTGCACCCTTTTTAGGGTATTTAGACTTTAGCATTTTTATGGCTTCTTTGTACAGATATCTTTGTATACATTCATGCTTTCTTTTAACAAAACAAAAATCCATAACTTGAATTATTGTATCAAATTTTTATGGGTTTTTAAAGTTTATTTTAATTAAGTTTTTATTTGTTTTAATTAGTTATACATGACAGTAGAATGCATTTATGTACTGTGATATATTATACATAGATGGGATATAATTTCTCATTTTTCTAAGTGTACATGTTGCAGAATCATATTGGTCATGTAGTCACATATACACGTACAGTAATCATGTTTGTTTTATTCCACTATCTTTCCCATCCCCACATCCCCTCCCTCCCCTCCCTTCACTTTCCTCTACCTAATCTAACACTATTCTTCCCTAGTGCCCCGCGCCTTATTGTGAATTAGCTTCCACATATTAGAGAAAATATTTGGCCTTTGGTTTTGTGGGATTGGCATATTTTGCTTAGCATGATATTCTCCAACTCCGACCATTTACCGGCAAATGCCATAATTTCACCCTTCTTTAAAGATGAATTTTGCAAATCCCCCTTGAAAATATTTATATCAATTTCTGTTTCCATAAACAATGTATTAGATTGCCTATTTTAAAATTCTCACCAAATAGCTCATTTGAACATATCTTTAATGGCTTTTGTATTTCTTTTGTCAATTACCATTATTATTCCCTGTCTGTTTTTATTGGCCCTTTGAAAAATTATTAGTATGCTTTTATACACTAATGATAATCAACTCATGTCACCTGTTGCATGTGTTCTAGACATTTTAAGAAAGACTTAAATTAACTCATGTAGTATTTATAGGAAAATTGTTGATTTTGCATATTCATTTAGTTACTGCTCTTTTTCCTGCATGAGGCAGAAACATTGTGAAAATAGCATAAGATGAGAGTTGTTATGAAAGGACAGCAATGCTAATGAGCTTAGACTTCATTATGGTATCATACAGGTTTGTTTTAAAATTTCACATATAAAGTAAAATTAGAATTATGCAGAGTAGTTTAAGAACTCAAAACTTCTGAGCAGAACTACAAAGAAATAAAATAGAGAATTTGTAATCACAACTAAGGAAGAAAATCGGAACAAAACTTGCAGCAGAGTTGTGATTTAATGTTGAATTATAAAAATGAGGGTCAGGGACAGAGGCAGATGTATTGACAGGCTGGAGGGTCTAATGATTATGCTGAATCCTCCCCAAATTAATCATATCACATCCAATCAATCAGAGAGGTGAGGAATAGCAATAATAGCATTTATATAGATTTTACATATTAGTAAACCAGATGAAGAGGTGGCACAATCAGGTGACTTGTTTTTATAATGCAAAGTAAGCCATTTAGGCTGAGAATCTTGAAGTTCACTATTTTTTATAATTTCGGTTCATCTAACTTCAGGTCAGAGTCTTCCTCGCATGATGAACCCTGGAAACAATATTAATACTTGCTATCTCGTTATGTAATAGTATAATACTTCCACTGCTTCCTCCTTTCAATTGCTGACTCTCTTTGCACATTAATCATTTCCAACCTCAGATTTTATTTATACTGTATGGATAATATTTTAATTGTGTGAGTGTCAGAAAATACAATAAATATCACAGAGAAATTGACAGAGAGAAGGACTCCAATTGGGAAGGCAATACATAATATACTTGGAAGCTTTTAGATTTCCATGAACAGATTATGATTTTTAAAATGATACATCATTGCTTTGATGGATACAGGATAAAGTTAATAACTGACCTAAATTAGTCACTTCCAAGCCAATTTATCTCAAAGTACATTTCTTTGTACTCTCATCATAAAAAAGATGTAATTGTAAAACTGAAATTAATTTTAGTATATTTAGTTGTCAACTTTTTCTTTCCTCTCTGTCATGATTCTTAAAAGCTTTCCTAAGCTCTCTGCACACTGGAAATAACTGTCCTGACCAAAATTCAAAAGCTGCTGCTAATTTCTTCCTTGCACTATGCTACAAAGTACTTAAAAATATCCAATAATGGGCTGGGGTTGAAGTCAGTGGAAGTACACTTGCCTAGCATGTGTGAGGCACTGGGTTCAATTCTCAGCACCACATCTGAATAAATAAATAAAGGTCCATCAACAAATAAAAATTAATTTTAAAAATATATATTTAATAATGTCTCAGTAAGTGATATTTTTGGTCAAACATTAAATGAAAACAATTTGGTTTTTATTTCTTGCCTATACAATACTCTGCAGAGTGGTCAAAAATTATTTCTTTTTTTTGCCTTGTTAAGTGCGGTATAACTTAGACTATGAAAGTGGTACTAATTTACATAGTTTATTCATGCAGAAATCACTAAATTACCAACAGCTGAAGAGTCATATTAAAGCAAGTAAATTGTTTTTAGATATTTTAATTTATTAGTTTCTTGCCTTACCAAAACATTTCTCAAAGTAGAAATTGCCATTAAATCAGCATGGTCTGACGTTTATAGAGTTTCAGAACCTTGTATTTACTATCAACACCATTAAATTATCTTCAAATTCTCACTTTATGAGGAAGAATGTATGTGGTCACTATTCATAGCTTAAAGATAATTAGCCTTCAATTTTCACCAGTTATATTTTCACCTGTGCCCCCTGCAAAGTTCAGGAATTTCAGACTTGTCCAATTACTCTGACCCTTCTTTCCAGGTGAATGAAAATGCAAAACATCTCTTTCCCATAAGAAATTAGCCCATGGCCTACTAACCTCTAAGGTCATATCCCAATAGCTCTTATGCTGTCATTTAAAATGATTTTTTTAATAATAAAGCCACAATAGCACAGTCAGTCATTGTAATATCCAAAAAAGAAAGAAAGAAAGAAAGAAATTGACACTTGATGTAGAGCATATTTGCATTGCTGAAGAAATCCAGAGCAAATTCCTTCTGAAATAACGCTATAAGCTACCTCCATTTATAACATGGGCAATTGCCAGCTCCATTCCTTCTGTAATTTATAGTTCTATTCCTGCTTTTATTTGTCGGAAAAGGACAAGACCTTAATAAGTAAAACTGGAGAAGAACTGAACTGTTGCTTTATTGTTTAAGCATCTGGACCATTTCTGCTTTAGTGGCAAAGATATATTTCCTGGGCCCTTCCCCTCTCTTCTCATCCTCACACCCACCAACTGTGGAATAAACATTTGTTTACAGTATCTTTTGGTTTTGAAAAGCTCTATTATGTTATAAAAGAAAGAAATGTTCCTGAGTATAACAGAAACAGCTAGTTCACTGATTGGAAGAGAATGTTCATCTATGTTTTGAGAAAATTCAAGTGGGAGAATGAGAATATATAGAAGCGGAACAATCAAAGATAAAGAAATAGTTGTCCAGGGAGCTACCCCAGAGAAAAACTAATGGATGTTTGTGAGCATAATTCACACTATACAAATCAGTAACTGAGAGCAGCTTTTGGTTATTTAGAGCTGAGAATAAATTGTTAGAAATCCTTCGCGTGGACTGACTAAAAATGACAAAACATCCCCATTAAAATGCATTACTTGGGACCCTAATACATTTTTGTTCCTTCTGGAAACCTGCTCTATGCAACTATTTCTTAATAAGTACCTTTTTCTGTGGAGTAATGTTAGTATGCCTATTCTAAATGCCATCTGGATTTTGTGAAACAAGTTGCTTATCATTTTCTCAACATTGTCTCCCAAATATTCCCTTTTACCTAACCCGATGACCTGCCCTATAGGTACATAATGTTTACCTAACTGAATGATGGAAATAATATGTACAATCATGTTTTTTTAGAGATAGCAACAATATGACCTCTTTTATCCTATCTTCACTGTGCTGACAAGGAACATAGCTAAACTGGTTTCTTCACCTGTCAACACACACATTTGTACCTGTTTTATTCCTTGCTAATAACTCATTGACATTCTCCTTGCACAAATCCTGTCTATTCTTCAAATCTCATTTTCTTAAGGGAGCTCCTTTAACTACCTCTTGCCTTCATCTGCAATCTCTCATTTCAGTGCCCACATCTGTAATGAACAATTTTCAACCTAAATGTGATATATAGGTGTAATACCTAGGCTTCTGCACAGTTGTCCTGGTACATTGGTTTATTTTACAAATAAAATATTCAAAAACTAAAGGATCACTTTCTTATCTTTAGCTTCTCATGTGAATATACATTATCTCATGAAGAGTTCAGACGTTTATTATCTACAATAAAATTTACAAATAGAAATATAGGAGCAAACTTATGGAATAAAGGATGCCTAGCAATAACATCATCTTTTAAAAATTCTATGCATTTTTCTATTAATGGAAGCACTCCATGCCATTTTCTTTTGGTAGGAGATTGATTACTTATTATATTTTTAAACATTTTTTAAATCACTCTTAATCAACAAATAAAAACGTAATCTATTATCATGCACAACATGATGTTTTGAAATAAATATTGGGAATACCTAACTCAAGCTCATTAACATTACTATCCTATTTTTGTGGTGAGTACACTTAAAATCTGTAATTAGTACTTTTGTTATAAAGCATAATCACAATATTGTACAATAGATCTCTTCAACTTATTCTATCTAACTGAAATTTTCTTTTCTTTGGCCAAAATCTTCCCAGAACTTCTTCAGATCCTGGTAACCAGTTCTCTACTCTCTCCTTCTAAGAGATCGACTATTTCAGATTCAATGTGTAGGATCTTGTTGTATTTGTCTTTCTGTGTCTAGCTAATTTCAGTTAGTGTTATCCAATTTGTCCATGTTGTCACAAATTAATACCACCTTACTGGTGAGGAGTTCTGCTTCCTCACATGTTGAAGTATAACATTAGAGAAGCACACTGAGGCAAGCATATAAAGCAGGGTTTATTTAAAAATGGGTAACATAGATTTCTCCTGGGAGGTAGAAAGGGGCCAGAGCTGGTATCCTAGTTGTAAGAGCCTTTAATGAGGAAGTAGCTAAGATGGCGGCTGGCTGAGAGCCATAAGGAGGCGTTTACTTGTTTACACCTGTCCTTAATGAATTTGACTAAGAATCTTTCTGTGCTGCACCTGTACACGTGTACACTTAATGGGTGAATTTATTTAACTAGGTATTTAACTAGGCTGGGGGGGAGGGGGCGTCAGAGAGAGAGAGAAAGCAGAGAAGAAGAAGCAAGAGTAAAGGAACCATTCATTCCCAGTCTGCCTCCGATTTCTTTCCCGCGGTATCATTGCCTTAGGCGGCAACACCTAGTATCCCAAGAAGTGAGAACATTCTGCTTTCTTTCTTTTCTTTTCTTTTTTTTTTTTTTTAATATCCTAGGCTTCTCTTGTTCTCCTGCTCTCTTTCCCCTTATCTCTCTCCTTCCTGCAAAGATGAGTAGGCCCAGGAGAAGCTCAGGTGGGATGGTCAAAAGATGAGAAGCAGACGGAAGGGGGAAGGGCCAAATGGAGTGATCTGGGCAGGAAACAGCCTAGAAAGCTTTAATTAACAACTTTTACAACTCCCTGTAGGGAGGAACAGTCCCTGAGACAGGTTACCTTAGCAACAGGTTGGAGCAGGGACAGGTTATCTTGATAAGGGTAGAGGAAGGGCTCTGAAGGCATTAATATTTCAATCCCTCTCCAACTTCGCAGACTGACCTGATTTTCCTATCTATATTGACTGCAGGTCTTTAATGCTTTTTGGCTTCAAAATGACCAAATATCCTCTTTTTTTTTTTTTTTTTTTTTTTTCTTTTTAGGATGAATAACATTCCAATGTGTACATAAACCACATTTTCTTTATGGATCTTTCTAGATGAACAGTTAACGTTAATCCTGCATCTTGGCTAATGTGAATATTGCTACAATCCATGACTAATTTCAACAATAAATGTAAAATGCCCCTTGTATACAAAACATAGTGAAGAGATGCAGTGAAATGATAGAGGGCTGCTCCCCAACCAACTGGGCACAAGTTGTAGTGGGGTGTTTTATGGTTTTACCCAGTACAGTGTGAGAATGCTAGAATTTTGGATCATGAATCACAGATCTTTTCAGAGTACCTCATAAAAATTTCAAAATATTGCTTTCTTGAAACAAATATCATGGTAGTCCAAAAGTAAAGAATATATACAGTGAGAAAGTTTTAGAGAAGTTAAAGCTGTAAATATTTTAAGAAAAGATGCAATGTGACTATTATAATTAAAAGATTTTATTGATTGTAGTGATTTAAAAAGCATGTATCAGCCGGGTGCAGTGGCACACGCCTGTAATCCCAGCACTTGGGAGGCTGAGGCAGGAGGATCCCGAGTTTAAACCCATTGCTGAGGCACTTAGCATCAGTGAAACCCTGTCTCTAATAAAATAAAATTAAAAAAAAAAAAAGGCTGGGGATTTGGCCCAGTGGTCGAGTGTCCCTGAGTTCAATCCCTAGTACCAAAATAAAATAAAATAAAATAAAATAAAATAAAAAACATGTATCAAGGGTTTTATGATAATTTACTTCTTGAGTATTGAAATTTTGCTTCACCCACTGTTATTGTTTGCTCATTTGTGTATTGTATATGTAGGGGGACTAATTTGTTTTGCTTGGTCGTTGTGTTTTCAAGATGTGAAAATTATACCTAAAGTAATTCCAGAACCTGTTTACTTTGAGTTGGCAAAGACATAAGAAGAATAGGAGCTTTGAAGTGATCTGAATTCTTGCAGATGATAAAATTCTAAATTTAATCTCAAGTGCCAATAATCATTTTTGCACAATAAAAGGATTTTTGATTACTTTTTTATTTAATTTAAAATTCACAGTAAAAAAAATAAATTTGGGTAAACAACTTTAAATTTTAATTTGAAAGGGAGGAGCCAGGCCTGGTGGCACATGTCTATAATCACTGTGGCTCCAGAGGCTGAGGCAGGAGGATCACAAGTTCGAGGACAAGCTCGGCAACGTAGTAAGGCCCAAAGCAACTCAATGTAATAAGGCCCAAAGCAACTTAGTAAGAGCCTGTCTCAAAATACAAAATAAATAAATAAATAAATAAAGGACTGGGGGTATAGCTCTGTGGTAAAGCACCTCTGGGGTCAATCCTCAATACCAAAAAAAAAAAAAAAAAAAAAAAAAAAGTAGGGAAGAAAACACTTAAGTTCATTTCTCTCATTCATTCAAAGTCATAAACATATTTTGTCTCTTTCATTTCTTCTGAAAATCAAAAGAACAAATAAAGACAACAATGTCAATCAACTATTTGATTGAAAAAGTGATAGATATAATGGTCTGGTGGCATAACCCAGAGGTAGAGCATGTGCTTACCATCTGGTTGGTCCTGGGTTCAATAACCAGCACCCCAACCCTCCAAAAAAATTAAAGAAAACTTTTCTTAGCCCAGGGTCAATATCAGAGTGCTCCCAGGAACTCTCAGAAAACTGAACAACTAATATACATAATCTCATTATATAATGAATGAATTATCAACACATGGCCCTGCCCAAGTATTAGAGATGCCAGGTATTTCCTATTCTGCTCTATCTCTCCCTTCTGACTACAAATAGCTCTGGCCATATTCTCTCCTTCCCATTTCTCCTTGCAACACAGAGTCACCACACAGTAGGGGCATATTCTTTCTGTATTACCATGAATCATAAAAACATTTACCATGTAAATCTTGTACACTGGCATTATGTAGCCTGATACACAATAGGTACTCAATAAATATTCAGTGAATGGATCTTGACTAGATGGAGGAAAACCAAAACTCCATCCATGTTCAGCTGGTGCATAGTCTCTGACCAGTACTTTGATCATTTTCCTAAAAAAATTTTTTTTGAAAAATTCTCTTTTTTTTGATTTAGCAATACCACTTCTAGGAATTTATCTTAAGGAAATAATTGGCAGGTGCTCACTAATAATAGGCACAAAGATAAACAATATCTAACATTACCAAAATGAAAGTCATCTACATGTTCAATGATAGTAGTATGAAAAATAACTTACAGTTCTTTCTAACATTTGGAATAGTCTATGGCCACTAATTTTTGTGTGTGTAAAGAAGTTAATTGATATGGAAATTGCAACCTAAAAAAGAAAACACTGTGGCATGCAAACAGAGAAACTATATCAAACTGTTACCTGCAACACAAAGAATCTAAGTTCAAATAAAATGTTTAAACAAAAATCTCAGGACTTAACATTTCAAGCCAAGTAACAAGTGACCATACAGATCCACGTGTCCCAAACACTACTGACTATTCCAGCAAGTCACCTAGTTTATACAGGTCACAAGTCCCTGTCCTGAACATGATTGCTAACTTATGCCATGTAACCATCCATAACTATCTTCCGTTCCTGGTTCCTGAAATTCCATAGGCACCCTTCCTGAGCTTTCCCATTTGAGATATAGTGAAGCTTTGTCAAAATGGTGTCCCTCGCTCAGTAAGTTTAATAAACCTAGTTTTGTATATTCAGCAGGTTTTCCTAATGGTTTTATAAAGAGAGTCAACAAAGAATTTTGTTATATGTTTTTGCTAGATTGGAAGAGTAATACGTGTAGTGTGATGATTTGTGTGGTTAGGTTCTGAGTCAATTCGTTCTTGTAAAAACTATTTGTAATTTATAATTTTTATCTAACAAAGATTTCATTCACAATACAAAGAGGAAAGAATAAACAAAATAGGATAAATTTTAAAAGAATTAAAATAGGTCTAATAACTACTGCCTGTAAAGGGAATATTAGCCCACTTCTTTTTTTTTTTTTTTTTTTTTTTACCCAATTCTCTCCATCCTACTTCTTATTTTCTCTTTCTAAATCTGTCACGTTTGTGGCCCAGATTCTAATTTTCAATTTATTACATAATTTATATTTCCTTCCAAAAATACTTCTGGCACATGTATATGACTAATATATATTTATTAACTCAACATTAGTAACTGTATTACTCAGATTCTCTGTCATTATTTCTTTTCAATATCCTTGATCTGTCAAGAGAAACAAAGATGTTTTTAAAATCTCCTACAGTGATTCTCTTTCTGTAAATTACTCCCATATTCCATGTATCTTTTGCTTCTGTATTTTGAGACTGTGATTCATGATTGTTATATCATCATGGGGGGTTATGACTTTTACCAAAGTAAAATTACATTCTGTGTCTCATTTAATGACTTTTCTGCTTCAAATTCTAATTTGCTAGAATTTTTATTATTTAATTTTTAATTTGACAGATAAAATTGTGTATATTAAGCTCTAATTCCCTTGAAATTAAAATTACCACCCCTACTCTTTTTTGCTTTTCAAAATAAAGTGAATTCTTTACATTTTAAATGCCATCGTTTTGTGGGGTTTGTTCGTTTGTTTTATCTTTATTTTACAAGTAGCTCTATTTGAATTTTTGTGTTTAAGATGAAAGGTTTTTATAACCCCACTAATATCTTTTATTTTTATTGTTATGGTAGGTGTGCATTCGGTCTTCTCTGATGAATGTCCATAAAAACTGTGTGTAATGCAGTAATTTTTAAAATCCCAGATGCAGATTAGAATCACATAAGTAACTTTTAAAAAATACAAAGACTGAAGTCTGACCCACAGGCTTCTGAATTTATTGATCTACTATAGGACTGGTATTTGTAATATTTTAAAAACCTTTCAGGGGATTATAGTATGCAGAGATAGTTAAGCACTGATTTAATCAGTACTAAAAAGTAAAATGTTTTCCACAGGCAAACAAAAGTTTCTGGTAAAAATTCAGGTAATCATGGCAATAACCACATCTGGGTCTATGGATTCCTCCTGGCCTTACCTGCCTGGGGACAAACTGTCCTGTCAAGGACTTTTATACATGGAGGTAGGCAAAGGGACAAGAGTAGGCGGGAACTAGTTTGCACACAAGATATTCTAGAGCTGCTGTGGGAGTTTGCAAAATAATAGGGTGGAAAGAATGGAATTTTATCAGATAGAAGACAACATTTACTGAGTGCTTACTATGAACCAATAATTTATTATCTCACTTGGATTATTGCATTTACTTCTGACAACAATCTTATGAAATGGGTGTCATTATTATTTACTGTTTTTAGGGAATAACCTGTTTATAGAGGTTAAGAAATATACCCAATGTAAGTAGATAAAAAGTGGAACTAAAACGTGAATTCAACAGACTCCAGAATATGCCTTCATGAATCCGTGCTTTCAAAAAATGACAAAATACTAACAGATTCTTCTCTTATGATTCAATGATTTCAAAAGCTTGAGACATCAAGGTCCTTCTGTTAGTCTCTTTTGCTCCCTCCCCTTAGAAGAACCACCATGTCTTCTCTACTGGCTCCATAACATTTATTGCAACGCTAATTCATAGGCAATTTGTGTTGGGGGCGAGGCATGTGTGTGGTGTGTATGTGTGCATGTGTGGCCTGCTTTCCTGCCTAGAGTGAAGCTTCTTGAGAACAGAGAGCAGAGTTCAGACATGTCTGTTACCTGCTGTATTCCCTTTGTCTACCATAGAGCTGGTAAACCAAAACAATGAAAAAAAAATTATAGAAAACAGGCAGACGATCACAAGGGAAAAATAAGGAATAAAAAAAGGTTGGGTCAAGGCTAGTTTGGAGGAATATCTATGCAGCTGGAGAAATTTGTTGTATTGACCCAAATCTGAAACTAGTCTAAAGTTCAAATATTGATAAAGAACCAAACATTTCTATTGTCTGTGCTTTGACAAGGAAGTATAGATGTCCTGTCACACTGAAGAGATCCTCAGAGAAAGGTCACTGAGTCAGAATGAAGTTCAAGATGGCTGAAGGAAAGAGAAAAGTGATCTTATCTGGTAGAATTAATCGTTTTAAAAATCCTTTGAGTGCAAAGACATGTAATATAAATGTTATGAATATCATTCTATTGTGTAACATAACTCCTATTTCTCAAACACAATCTGAATGATCTCTCATGTGTGAGGCCATGCAGGGTAGTTCATGGATCAACTTGAAAACCCTTATACATCCAGAGGGACAGAATTGAGTAAGTCTATTTTAAAACAGTTGCTTCCATTATTGGCACCTATACTTTACAGTATGTATTTGATGGTGTTGGAATCAATATAAAAATATAAACTAGAAAACTTTGCATAAATTTACAAACAAACATTTCTAATTAATGGACTTGTACATAAAGAGGATGAACAGAATTTTTTAAATTGATTACATGCACTGATTATTGCATCAGATAAATCATGAAAAGCCTATTAAAAATCAGGAAACACAAATCAACAATACTTAGAAAAAAGGAATGTAATTATATATAGTAATTTTAAGAATATTAAAATAAAATTAATAATATTATGCTGGTAAATATAAAATTTTGCATTTCAAATTAAATTTCAGAAAATAATATATTTCCTAGGAAAATATAGGAACCAACTGAACAAACTGGAGGAGGAAAAATTATGATTTGGTATGAATTATTAAATAAAATCAGTAATCACAAACATGTATGATTACTAGAGGCTAGGAAACAAAGGTATGCATAGAGGTTGGATAACAAAAATACAGTTAGAAGGAATAACTTTAATGTTCTACAACACATTGCAGTGATTATAATTTATAGAAGGCTAATATAGAAGAGAGAAGAGAGAAACCTAAAGTCTTCAAAAATCAAAAATGAAAAGATGAAAATGCTAATCACTCTGATTTAGTAGTTAAATATTTTAACTGTATTAAAACATCACTCTGTACCTCATAGATGTGTACAATTATTATGTTAATTAAAACCATAAAAATTAAATATCAAAAAAATCAGAACATAAAATGGGTAAAATTTTAAAAGCCTAACAGATCTAGACCATTATGCACTATAGTTTTTGCCCAACCTTCAAAGACAAGCAACTCCAAATTATGTAATTTCCCTTCTAACATATAAAATAAAAAAAGTTTATTAGATTTTGTATGTTTGCGTGAAACTAGCATCACCCTTATTGGGACAGCCAAACATTCATCACATAAATTGAGATCATTAGAGATATGTCAAATTAAGTTTTGTGTATGATTTGAGGGTTCATTTGCTGAGGTCCTGCAGATTTTATAAAGAATTGTTCGCAAGCAGTTTTTAATAATTTCAGTTTACTCCAATTCTCAAAAACTGAAGTGTTTTTGCACTCCTTTTGTAAAATATTGGAATAAAGATTTCCAAATGACTTTGAATAAAATACAATGAGCCTTTACAAGACAAATTTATATTAAAGTTGAATAATTTAAAAGACATCTAGTTTGACTTAGAAAATAGATATTAAAATAATTAAATACTTCTAAGATGCATTGGTAAAGTCACTAGTAAAAAGTAAAAATCATGTATCCATAGTCAAAAGTTTTGTTTTATTCAATATTAGCATTATAACATTTCGTGGTTCAATTACATTTAATCTAACAATTCTAATTGTGCTTCTTATGTGTTTCTTATTATTAAGGTATGATTCTATAGTCTCCCTATTTATATATCTAAATATGCAAAGCCCAAATCTTCTAGAAGAAAATAGAGAATGTATCTATGATTTTAGGTTACAAATAATTTATCAAACAAGAGAAAAACACAACTTATAATGAAAATTTTTGGCAAGAAAAAGCAGACTCAATAGAAATGCTCAGTGAGAAGACAGAACATGGAGAGCAGAAGGATATTTTCAAAATATGTTATGGATAAATTTGGAGCACAGATCATATAAAAACTCCTATATCCAACATGAAAAAACAAACACCCCAATTTATATATCCGAACATGTGGGTGTGTGTAGCTTGTTCATATATATGCATATATATGAATTACAGAGGAATAAACTTCATGCTAATTAAATATATGAAAAGATGTGAAAACTCATTATCAGGGAGGGAAATGCCTTTTTAAAAGTCTGACAACACAAAGAATTGTAAGGGTATGAGTAAATGTCTTATATGTTGCTGAAATAAAATGATTTAACTTCGAACATAATTTGAAAATACCTGTAACAGTTGAAAATGTATCTAATCAATAATCCAGAAGTTCTTCACTCAGCTATACCCTAGAGAGTCTTTTATACAAGTGCACAGAGACAAATACAAAGATGTCCATTATATCATTACTTGTACTAAGAAATAGCTGGAAACAAGCTAAATACCCTTCAATCAAAAATGGATAAATTGCATATTTATATGCCATCAAACTGCACAGCTGCAAGAGTTATTAAATTTGATTTATATATGTCAACACTAGACTATTACAAAACCAACGTTTATACTGCATAATATGTTTTTAAGATTCATTCACGTTAGTAGAGATAAATCAAGTTCTTACATTTTAACTGCCATAGGATTTCCATAATTCTGTAATTTGCATTTTCCATTCAATATTGTTTTAAAATGATAAGTAAATCATGATACATTCTGTAGCATTTTAAAGCACATAAATCAGTTTTCTACTTCACTAAATGATGAAAACATATTTGGTAACCATGGAAACACAACAGGCATGATCCATTTCAGGGTTGTGGTGGAAATTAGAGAGGAAGGTGAGCAAACGGGATGGAGGAGGGGTACAAAGTGACATGAAAGCTGTGTCTTTGAATGTTTTATTTCTTTTTTGTTTGTTTGCTTTGTTTGTTGTTGGTTCTGGTACTATTGATCAAACCCAGGGCCTTCTGAATAGTAAGCACTTGCTATGTCACAGAGCTATAGCCCCTGCTCCTAATTTATTTCATAAAAAATGAAATAAGGTGAAAGAGGAAGAAATATGAAGCAAATATGGCAAAATGTGTTCAATCTTAGTGTTAGGAATGGCAAAGATTCTCTGCTTGACCAAATTCAAGTCAGGCTTCTGAACCTTCTCTTAAGCCCATCTGTGTACTACCTTGTAAAATTCAGTTTTAGCAAAGACATCAGCCAAGTCAGTTTAGCAAGAACTCCCTATCCTTGATAACTGATCACCCATGATGGCTGACTGGGCTCCTCTTCCTCTATTAAACCCCAGGTGTTGCCCCATTTCCCTGGCCTGTCTTCAATAATAATCTTCTTATGTTGGTTTATCCAGAATCTTCTTTATCTTTGATGTTTACTCTTAATAATTGTCCATCTATTTATCCCCACCTTGTTCCTTGCCTATAAATTCCAACTTGTTCATGCTGTATTCTGTGTCATACCCAAGCTCTTTCTACCACTACAAAATCCCACTGTTGTGAGTCCTATGCCTAACACAATGTTCCCTGATAAAATCTTCCTTACCAAGCTTTACCAAGTATCATTGAATAAGTTTTCCTTTAAGAGTAAATGGATATTCTTCTGAAAGTTTGAAACATTTCATTTTCAAAAATTTTCACATGAAATTTTTTTTAGTTATCAAAGCAGAATAAAACTGTAATAGGGTGGTATTTGTTCCTCTTTTTTTTTTTTTTTAATGTCTTCCTTCTCACCATTTTTAACTTTAGTCTTCATTTTAAATCTTGACTTTTACATTGCAATTATTTTCATTAAATGATGCTTTTAGAGATTGAAGCTTCTTTTCAAAAATTATTTAGTTTTGCAACAGTTGCATAACTGCTTAAATGGTTTCAGTAAAAGCTGTTAAAATTTTTATACTAAAACCTTCTGATTAATTGGTTCTTAATTTTTATGTATTTCATATTTTATAAATAGTAAATTTTTTTCAAATTTTACTTTCATAAAGAACACATAGTTTGTATATTATCTAAGTATATACATTTATGAAAATATCCTTCCATTTTTTTCTTGCAAGAACAGCATCATGGCATTGATATGATTGGAATCTTAAGTATCCCCATAAAGGCTCAGGTGTTAAAGGTTTGGATCTCAGGCTGGGTGCTATTAGGAAGGGGTGCATCCTTTAAGAGGGTGCCACCTAGTAGAAGGAAGTAGGGTCATTGGAGGCATGCCCTTGAAAGAGATATTTTGACTTTGGACCTCTCTCTCTCCCTCTCTCTCTCTCTCTCTCCTCCCTCTCTCTCTCTCTCTCTCTCTCTCTCTCTCTTCCTAACCACGGTGAGGTAAACAGAGTCCCTAAGCTCTATGCTTCAGCCATGATGTACAGGCCCAAAACAAAGGGGACAAGTGACCAGGGACTGAACCCTCTGAAACTGTGAGCTGAAATAAATCTTTGCTCCTTACAAGATGATTATCTCATAGCAATGGAAAGCTGGTTAATATGATGCCTATACACAATTAATGGGTTAGGATGTTTTTTTCCCAAAAATGATTTAGTGTTGATCATTGTTATGTAATGCTTACAGTTGCAAAGACATATTAAGCAAATCTGATTTTTTTTTTTTTTTAGTTAAAAACTCCTAGTTTATCTTCTGCTATAAGACCATAGTTTGTTCTCTCATTTTCAAATTCAAAATTTTTTTCTAGGAGTTTAATTAAATTCTTTTATCATTACTTTTGCCTAGACTATGGAGAAGAGAACCTTTATGATAAGTATAATTTGGTCTGCTTCAATTCCAGGCTATTTCCTTCAATGATACTTTAAATATTTACATTTATTTTAATTATTTTGTCACCTTATTTAAGAATGTAAGTAATTAATTTTATGTTAGATTTCCATTCCACTGTCTGCCTATGAAGAATATTCTGTTTTAGCTCATTTTTTTTCTGATTTTCTGTTTAAATATTTCCATGTTTATGCTTCACATTAATTGATCTTTTTCTTCTAATCAGTATTATAATTTACTCCAGTACAATTCATCAAATGTATTAAGCAAACATCTAATATACTCTAATTACTCTTAGATAAAGTGGTAACTAGAGATTTTTCATATTTTTCCTTTTACAAGAAATGCTAAATAGAAGGAATGCAATTTTCATTCATGAATCATTTTATTCACAAATATTTGTTGCCTATCAAATGCTAAGTAATGTACTAGACACTTTGGTATATAGTAACCAGTGACATCATAGGAGGGGAATCAACTGGGGAGAAAGGAAAGACACAGATTGAGAGTGGTCAGAGTTACTAATGTGATATTATGTTGAAGATGCAAAAATCCTGATTTTAAAAAAAAAGACTCTGAATTGATAAGGATATCTTAATCACTATAGTTCAGGCAAGGTTTTCTTAAGTTTGACTCAAAACTTAAGAAAGTCTTTTGCATCTCCCATGCAGAAAATGTTGTTAATAAATTAAACTGTGATAAAGTTAAGATTGTCCACAAAGAGCATTAATGACAGCCAAAAGGCACACCACTGTACTAGATGAGATAGTTGCAGTACATTAAAGTCACAAAGGCTCTATCTAGAATACAAAAGGAATGCTGAATATTTTGTAAAAAATTACAATCTCCTCTTTCAAACAATGGTAAGTGATTTGAACATGTGCTTCATAACTAATACATGACACATACAAATTGCCAATAAGCAAATGAAAAGTTGCTCAACATTGTTAGTAATTGGGTAGAAAAAATTGCTCTTACATACAGAATGAGTAAACTTTACATCTAAAACATTGAGGGTGAGCAAGGGAGTAAACCAATTATAATTCTCCAGAATCAATGATAAAAGTATAAGTTGTTACAGCCACTTTGGAAAACTGACATATCTGCTAAAGTGAAACAAACCAAACCTTTCAGCCCAACAATTCTGCTTCGAGGTGTAGACATACACAAGAAAAAATTATATGCACAAAAGACTTGCACAGAATGTTTAAAGAAGAATTATTTGTTATAGATCAACTTAAAACAAGTCAAATGACTTTGAAAAAAAGCAAGAGTCAGGGGCGGTGGCGCACGCCTGTAATCCCAGCACTTGGGAGGCTAAGGCAGGAGGATCGCAAGTTCAGAGCCAGCCTCAGCAATGGCAAGGCACTTAGCACCTCATTGAGACCCTGTCTCTAATAAAAATACAAAAAAGGGCTGGGGATATGGCCCAGTGGTCGAGTGCCCCTGAGTTCAATACCCGGTACCAAAAAAAAAAAAAGCAAGACAAAATATTTTGGAGGGGGGAGTCTTCTGAGAATCTCATAATGTTCTATTTCTTTATAGGTTGGAGTATTTTGTATATTCATTTGGCTATAAATTTTGTTAACATTTTCTATGTGAATTAATGTTAAAAATACATTTATTTAAATTGAAGAAGGAATTGCAATAACTTCTTCTCTGAAGGATACCAGAGATTTGGATTAATTTGCTGTCAGTAGAGATGAAAAGATGGACTTAGAATGTATTTTGGAAATAAAGAAATAGATGTTACAAGAGGTTAGATGGATTATATGTGGGACACTTGGATAATAAATAAGGTTTTGTTTATGTTAGCTTCAATGGCATCAACAATAATATGGTTCACTGGTTACTATTTTCAGAGCAGACCAACCAAACGAAAACAATTTTACCATTATGTCAGTAGTTATTTTTCAATTTTAAGTCAAGTTAAGGTTTGGGAAAATTTCTGAAGAATTTTTTTGTAATTTCAATTCTTTTTTCAGTTTATTCAAGTACATTATTCTCCTTGGCATAGTAATATTAGATATAGTAATATTAGTAGAGAAGCTCTCCTCTCAGCAGTTCACACAAGAACTCACAGTGAATGCTCTAGATAGTGCACAGAAAATCAAGGAAATTTTTAAATAAGTCTTTATGTTCAAGACTACCAGGGAGTTTAGATAAACTCTGGGATGACCCCAAACTTCAATTTATGCAACTCCAACTACAAAAATAAAAGATAAATATGTTCATCTCATCTCTTAATGAAAGTGACTCAGATGAAAGTGACACAGTGGTTTTTGAAATCTGAAGCTTCGAGGTCTAAGGTTGGTTTGTGAGAGCAGATGAGAGGGCTGCTTCTCCATCCTTCAACATATTGCACTCAAATTTACTGGGGGACACTTAACTGATCATAGAAATGGGAATGTTCTTCCTTTCACTTTGCCAGGGAATTTAGCAACTCAAGGTTGTTTTTTGTTGTTGTTGCTGTTGTTGTTGTTGTTGTTTTGATGCTATGTACAATAGATTACCAGTCCTACTATAGTAGGAGCAAAGATGGAGGGACAAGGGGGACTTGAACTCCAGGTTGCATTCCAGATTGGTGTTCCAGGAGGTGTACATGAACCAGCATTGATTCTTATATAACATGCTGTGGCAATATTTAGGAAGGGATCATGCTCTTTATAATATCAACTGGAAGCACTGGGCATATTGGCTAGTAATTATGTGTCTGTAGCAATGCAAGGAGAAGGCAGGAATCAATTTCACAGTACAAATGGAGAACCTAGAAGGCATGCTGAGAACATGTTTTATTCTCTACAGTTTTTTAAAAAATGCTTAATGCCATCTGAATTTTTAACCTGAGAAGACAAACTGACACCCTCATAAATAAAATGCTGATACTGCTTATTATTTTGAAAATACCATTAAGTGGCTTGTCTTTAAACATGTTCAACAAAATAACTTTAATTCACAGGACAAATATTGACATTTGCTCTACAATCATTTTTAATTTTGATTGTGATAACTAACAAATTATAATATCCACAGTGAAAGTTATGGTAGCTGTGTTTTTTTTTTTTTTTCAACTGTACAAGGTTAATATTTCCATTCATCTTTTTTTTTTAATTTATGTGAAAAAAGTATTGAATTTTTATTGTTGGCAAGGTTAAGTTCATTTCTCTGTGAATTTCTAAAAACTGTTGTTTAATTGTCTGTTGTAAAACAGTATGGTTGTTTAATTTTTATTTTAAATAAGTCTGTGTCCAACAGATTTTAAATGGCACCTAAGAGAAATGAGAATGAGTATACTGGGGTACAACACAATATCTGTGTGTTGAGGGGGCACAGATATTGGGTGTTGATGAGGACCTGGATGCAAGATATGCTATATACTCACCAGGAGATTGCTCCTTAGTTGCTATAATGAATGAGCATATGTGCTCTCAGGGCCTGCCAGGAGATAATTTACATAATCCTCTATGGCACATGAGAACCACTGATTCTCAATTACAGACCAATACAATAAAAGAGAAAAATTAGATTAAGATAAACATAAACTTATCAAGAATTTTTATTTTAAAAATACATTGGTTATTATTTTAAAATTGTGATTGATATTTAAAAATGTGGTGAAAATTTAAAAATAAGTGATTAATCATCAATTGAAGAATAGGATATTGATCGAAGATGTTGTAAAGGTAAAACATATTCTATTTTTTAGTTCCATTATTATTTTAATTGACAAATAAAAATTGTATTTTTATGATTTATAATATGCTCTTTGAATATATGTGTTATGTTGTAGGATGACTTGAACTAATTCATTCTATATTGGTGTGTGAATGGTAAGAACAATTAACTTCTACTTTAGCAATTTTCAAAATATAATTATGCATTTCTAATATAGAAAATTACAGCAACTAAAAAAGTTAATGTTTACTTTTTACTTTGAATTTATTTAAAACATTGTTTTAAGCTCTCCCAATTCTCAATAATTATAGGTAAAATTCAGTTCCATTGTGATATTATTATAAATGTTTTGACTGAAATTCAATTTCCAGTCCTAATTTGGTCAATACCGTTAACCAGGCATATAAGAATTTACTATACAGAGTATTTTCCTTTGTTATAAAATAAAACTCAAAACAACACTAAGAAATATAAATATAATGCCTAATATTAACAATGATCAAACCATGAGGTTCTGCCTGGCTAAGTGATTTGACAGTGGTATCATGGCTATGAAAGGTTGGAGCAGGAATTAGAATGACGTGGTATTCTGATTCCCAATATACAATGATGTTCAATGATAACTAAAATCTATTTTGATAAAACTATTGATAAAGAATATTGATGAGCAACTTTCTTGACTCCTAATTTTCTTTCTTCAATACTTTCTTGGTGGTTGAAACTATCAGGAATAAACTTAAATAAACGAAATTAATAACAACATGAGCCAAATTGGTTATAAGGATCCCAAAATACTAAGTGCATTTTTCTTTTCTATGGTAATTTTTCAGATATTATATTACAAGTTGCTTAGAAATATTTTATTTCTATACTTGAGCAAAATATTATTAAGATTCCTAGAATAGGATTTTGTTTTTATAGTATGTTATATAATCTCAACATATGCCTGAATGGATATTCAATTTAATTCATTTCAACATGTATTTGTTGAGTGTAACAGAATGCCAAGGTATTGACTAGACATTTCATGATGTAAAAAGATAAGTAACATATTTCCTACACTGAAAATGTCTTCTTGGGGTATGCAGAGCTAGACATCATGAGGTCTAGCTACTGTGGAATAGAGACCTTACCAAAGATAGCAGAGGTCATGCAGCAGTCTGGGGGATACTGGAGCACCAGCCCAGCCAGAGTTAAGAGACACTGCTTTCCCATGTTCAGATGAAACTATCAAAGGCCATGATGCTTTAGAATAAGGACAACACATTATTAGATCTAGGACAAATGCAAAACAGATCCACTCCAATAAGCATAAAATGAAGTTTGGCTAAATAAATAACATATGCCAGTCAGTTAACTTGAAGTCAAAATGAAATCCAAAACAGTTAAAAGGAATAGAAAATAATCAAGACTCCTATAAAATAAAATTGTGTCTAGCATAAAATCCAAAGTTACCAAACACACAAAGAAGTAGGGTTTCAAAAGAGCAAAAATGTCAATAGAAAAATAGAGGTTAAAACTTACAGGCAAGGACTTTAAAACTGCTAATGCAGAAATTCTTAATAAGTTAATGAAAAGAGGGACATACTTATCGAGTAGATATGGAAGCTAAGCTCGGAAATTAAAAAGAAAAAAGATTCCAAAGGGAAATTCTTTAAGTAAAACTAGAAGAGTTGAAAATTAACAGGATGTGATTTTTAGCAAATGGGACCCTGTAAGAGTAAGATTTGGTGAACTTGAAATCAAATTATTATAAATTATTCGAACTGGTATAAAAACCGTTTTGCAGGAAAAACTCTGAAATAATCTTTAGATACTCCTAATAATGTTTACATCCTTATGAAAGCTTTATATCAGTCTACATGCCTCTTGCATAGCAGTCTATGTCAAGACTTCAGTGGCTCAAGGTGATAATTCTGGACACTTTGAAGAGCTCTCTGGCAATCTGAGCTACCTGACTTGACTACTGAGAAACAATGTCCTTTTAGACAGGTAAACTGGAACTGAATTTCCCTCAGCTATCTTTGGTCCCTCACAGAACAGATAGAAAGACACACACACACACACACACACACACACACACACACACACACACACAGTTCTTGCTCTCATTCTTTCCTCTTTGCACATGGATTACTCAGAACCCAGAGTGCACCCAAGGGATGTCTCTCTTTCCCTAAAGATTCAATTTCACTAGGCACAATTGTACTTTTGATAGAAAAACAAGTACTTGACTTGGCTTGCAATTTATCTGAATTTTTACTAAACAATATCTGTTTCTCACACAGCCTAAATATATCCAAGACTTAGAGTTTGATTTGAAGGCCCTTTTCATTGCATTAAAAAAAAATCACAAGCCAAATTACAAATGGAAAACATTTCAATTTTGTATAAGACAACTTCATTGAAATTTCTTAACAAGAAAGAAATAGAAGGGTGTATAACAAATATGGGGGGTGGGAATCACAATATATACTTATTCACTTCTTTCCACCCAATTCCTTCTGCTTCACAACTCAAAATTCTCCCTCTTGCTTTCTTCCTCTCACAATTGGATTCAGAAGTACTCTCTACTCCACCCACTCTTTGATGCCTGTCCTCCCCTCTCTCATTCTGTTCTCTTCTTTTCTTCAGAGATACCTTTTCACCTTTTCCAACAAAAAGCAATTCCCGTTGTAGCATTCTTTCAATTGATTTCTGTACATATATCCATCAAATCAGGAAAATTAGGGCCTAAGACTGAGGTGTGGAAGAGGAGGGTGAAAAAAAATAAAGAGTCCCCTTCTTATAAAGCAGAGCTAGAGGAAAGGATATGAATTCTTGTGCTTCCTTTAGCCTGGCCCAATTATCAATTTCCATAAACAATATCTTACTATATATGACACTTTATGTTCCTATGTACATGAATAATAAAAAGTTGAATTCTCTGTTGTATATTCTCTGATGCTCCTTCTCCACTTTCAGGCAGTGGGAGGGCAGGAGCTTAGCTGCAGTATAATTACATTGTTCACCCATCAGCAAATCTCCTCTGAGAAACTTGGAACAACCCCAAGGAATCGGGAAGCAATGAAGCAAACATGAATTGGACCTAAAGGTACAAACAAGACAGTACTTGTATTTATATGTCTATTTTGTATTTATTTATTTTTAGAGAACAGACTTATTTACATTCGACTGCACCATAAGAATTGTAAATTTCTTTAATAACTGTGAATCTTTAGATTGTAAGGTGTATTAAAAGGCCATACACTCTACCCCTTGCCTTAATGGTGATCCAAAGTAATATTATTAAAACAAAACTTTGGGGAAGAGATAAAATTTTTGTTTTACTGTTATAAGTTATAACCATATAAATTTGCCAGTATTAGTCATAGGCTATGGTTTTTAAGTTATATGTTAAAAGAAATTTATTGAATCTCAAAGAGTGACGAAGTTTAATGATTATGGTATACATATGTGTAGCAGAATAGAATAAGGCAAATTCATAAATATTCCAGAATATTCTGGAATATTCTTACAATGGTAAAATCCTTATCTTATTCAGTGAAAATCATCCTAATTTCCAGTCCTACCTTCTCATTGGGGCTCACTGCTGAATCCAGTTGCCTATCAAACATCACAGTGATTCCTTTGCCATCTTCTCCCTACCATCAGCTCTCTTTTATGGTTTCCCCTTTTCTTTTTTTCTTTTTTTTTTTTTTTTTTTTTTTTTTTTTTTGTGGTACTGGGGATTGAATTGAGGGGCACTCGACCACTGGGCCACATCCCCAGCCCTTTTTTGTATTTTATTAGAGACAGGGTCTCACTGAGTTGCTAAGTGCCTCGCTATTGCTGAGGCTGGCTTTGAACTCGCGATCCTCCTGCCTCAGCCTCCCAAGTGCTGGCATTACAAGTGTGTGCCACCACGCCCAGCTGGTTTCCCTTTTTCTATCAATTGTACTGTTATCTCAGTAAACCCATCAGTCATTGTGGTACTAATGACTCACTTGCTTTTGGACTCAAATAAGAATTAGGTCTTGCTAAAAACCAGCATGATACAAACAATCACAGAGGTAAGACCATCTCCCATATCTCAGTGAAAATATAAAAGGATCATTTTGTCAGCATGAATATATAAATATTTCATACTTTAATAACATGGTCAAAAGTTTACTTAACATACTTTTCAAAACTAAAAGTACATTAATAATAATTTTAACCTGAAAGTGAAATTTAGCTGTGAAGAATTTAACATTCATCTCTTTAATTTCCAATTTCTAATTTCACCAAATCAAGAAGTTAAAAATCTATAACCTAAATGTCACTTACTATAATAGAGTTGGTTTTAAAATATCCATCTTGAGGGCTGGGATTGTGGCTCAGCGGTGGGGCACTTGCCTGGCGCGCGCGCGTGGCCCGGGTTTGATCCTCAGCACCACGTACAAATAAATGCATTGTGTACATCTAAAGCAAATAAATAAATATTTTTTAAAAATCCATCTTTAGAATCTTGAAGGAAAACAAAAATCATATTGCATAAGCCTTTTTGAACATAAAAATGGTGATTTCTCAAGATCAAGAGCCCCTATTCAATTTGTTCCAGGTTTTATTTTTCCCTCTAAAACTTTTGTTTTACTTAACAATCATAGAGCAATGATCAGATAGCAAAGATTTGCTATTTGAGTTTAACTTGTCAGGGGCCGATTTCAAATAGAATCTGAGGACAACACTGTGTTTCTTCTATAGCAAAGATCAAACACTGCCCTACATGGCAGACAGTCCTCTCTCTTCAAGTCATCCAAAACACTTGATGGTTGTTCATTTAGCAATTGATCTTTAATTAGTTTGCTGTTTCTAGGACAGAATATTTTTGTATTAAGTATTTTAAGTGTTTACTTCACCAAAACATTGGGTTGAAATTGATATTGTTGCAATCCCAGACAACATATTGGATTAGGCTAAGAAGTGAGCTAAAAAATAAATTAAAAAATTACAAATCAACAATCAAAACAACCAAAGGAGAGAGGAAGAATATGCACTAGACTCATTCTTCAACATGCAAGGCAAATATACTTACCTGAAATAAATATTTCACACTCACATATAGAATGTTAGAGGTCTCAAGGAACCAAAAATAGTTGGCCACAAAAGTTTTAGTATTCCAAATTACTGGATTTTGACAAATACTTTAAAAATGAGAACAAAACTTTGTCAACAACAACAGAAAAGTCAATTATCTTGGTAAAGGGTTTTGAGACCTCTCACATTTGAATTGACTACTTTTATACTTACATGCTTGAAAATTTTGCTGCATAAGCATAGGTGTATTAAGCAGTGTTACTTTTGAGGAACAAAATATACCTGGATTGTTCCTAATAGGACTATGGTGTAGGAGCTAAAATGACAGTAGCCACAAAGCTCTTTTCTAAAATATTGGTATTGTCTTCTTATCAGTAGTCTTTTAATTCTGCTTCTTCAGAGATGGGGAATAACCTGGTTTTTTATAATCCATCTGAATTCTTCTGCAATATAAAAGTTCATTTTATAAAACAAAACTAGCAATTAGGAATTACATCTCACATTTTAATCAGAGCCCACTATTAATCAGAAGAATTTATGTAAAACTCCATTTTCTAAAGTGCGAATTGATTGCAAGTTTAACACAATGGCTCAACACAGAGAAATTAACTCCTCACATTTGGCTAATGCTAAACTAAACTGATGAGCCAAGAGACAATAACTTTATTTCTGTGGTGTTTCATTTTTTCCAATGATAAGATCCAATGGTTATTTTTCACAGTGATACAATTCAATGACCTTTTAGGGGATGCATTTCAGAAGTATTTATGTCTCAACTCACTAAACCTCTTTGTGCTGATCTTTTTGAAGACTGAGAGTAATTTTCTAAGGCATTGAACATGGCTCCCTCAGAGAAGATTGCAGCTGTAATATCTCAAAACACAAATTTCCTATGACCACTCAAATAATAATGATCAACATGACATGCCTAGTAGGAGCCAGAGGCATCATCTCATTTATACTCATAACAACTGTATGAGGTAGGTCATGTCATTTAAAAAAAAAAAATTACAAAGTAATAGAAATTCTGAGAGGTCGTCTTGCCTAATAATAAATTCCTGTTCTGCACATCGTAATTCTTCTTTTATGTGAAGAAATAAGGAAAAGAAATTACAGCAACCAAGCATAATATTTGTTCTGTTTGTTGAAATTCTTCTCTTTTCTACTGGAGTATAAACCAGATAATTTTATCCAGTAAAGCTTGTAACACATTGTCTTACATACAGAAAGGACTCAATTAATGCCTGAGGAGTAAATATGGAAAACTGATATTGATGCTGAAGTGAAAAAAAAATTTATATGTGATTTTGAATAAAATAATGTTCTTTTTTCCTATGATTGACAAAATGTCACAATTATGGACTTGCTTATTTATTATACAAGTAAATAAAATGCCACATACAAAATCCTTAATATCTTTCTTGTAATAACATATCTTTCAATATTAAAAGCTATTGGTTTGTTCAGAACATGCTAATGTTCATCACTGTATCAAAAATGACCTGAGAATTTTGAAATGTCAATTCCACCGTACTTTAGCTATTTCACAATAATTATTTGCAGAAAACCAAATATAGCATGTATGCTCAGGACTATGTTGCTCTGTCTACACATATTTTAAGTAACTGATATTTTCCCAAGTAAAGTAATTACTTGTCATATTAAGATACTTTGCTCTTTGAAGATCACTAAATAGTAAGGAATAATTTATTAAACTATGAATCCAAATATCCAGGCAAGTAGTAATAAAACATTAATATAAAGTATTACTAGATATTTATTTTTCTTATATGAAATACAAACTTAATAACAATTTTTTCTTTCTTCTTTTTTAAATATGATGTCTTGAATATTAGCATCAGAATCATCTGATTTTTTAAAAATATCTATTTGATTTATTTGTACACAATGCATTTATTTTCACGTGGTGCTGAGGATCACACAGGGCTGCGCACGTGGTAGGGGAGCACTCTACCGCTGAGCCATAACCCCAGCCTGGAATCATCTGATTTTTTAAAAATATATGTGTACTTCTAAATTTGCCACAGACTTAATAATTCAAAATAGCTGGGGGCTGAGAGATTGAATTCTCCAGTTTTTAACAAACTCCTTGGATAAAGCTTATAATATCTTTAAAGTTTGATACACTGAGAACTACTAGTTTTATTTGTAACTTGTGTATTATTTTGCATTTCCAGTATGCATATATCACCTTGAGAAAATGGTGACTTTGCCTATCTTTATTCTGTTCTGGAGACTGTGGAATTCAAATCTGTGCTGAAGTCTCACAAACTCATGTATAAATTTATCTCACTCCCTTGTAGGTTCAGAGGATGTCCATATATCTTGTTATTTATTATATTAAACTTTTAGTGAAAATATTACATCAGAGATCAAGTCATCAGGCTGATATCTTAAAAAATTGGTTTTGGGGGGTCTTTTCATATTTTTATATAGCAGGAACAAACTGATATGTGAACTTATTGCATCAAGTTTTTTTTCTTTTGTTTCAGGGATGAAAGCAGAATTAATCTGAAGGAGAATACTATTCTTTAGTTTTTGGAGGCACACACATATTTAATAGGTAGAAACAAAGAAATATTTCATTTATTTATTTTAATTTATGGTTCCAACACTTCTACTTTTAAGGAAGAAACCTTTTAATAGGCTTTTTAGCCATGGTAAAGTAAGGCAATTTTGAGTCAAAAAGGAAATGAACGATTCACAATAATGTAGAGGCTATGTTTATTACTGGGAATCTTGGCAAGTAATTGAGATGTCAACGGACTTCCCTATTTGCTCAGTGTTCCCGTTCTAGTAAGGTAAGCTATTTCCTGCAACAACAGAGTAAAGTAAGAAGAAGAGATAGAAAAAGGGTCAGAAGCCGGGCGTGGTGGCTCACGCTTGTAATCCCAGCACTTTGGGAGGCTGAGGCAGGAGGATCGCGAGTTCAAAGCCAGCCTCAGCAATGGCGAGGCACTTAGCAACTCAGTGAGACCCTGTCTCTAATAAAATACAAAAAAGGGCTGGGGATGTGGCCCAGTGGTTGAGAGCCCCTGAGTTTCAATTCCCGGTACCACAAAAAAAGAAAAAGGGTCAGAGCAAAGGAATTCAATTACAATTGTATGTATCAAACATTCCAGGTTAAAATTTCTTTTATTGCACTGTGTTTTCTTCCCATTCATAAAATTCCAATACAGGTTTCTTGACACCGTAACTTGCCAGAGGCAATTCTGCTTTGTGGCTTCCCACAAGCAAAGTACCATAATGAGAGACATAGACTTTGAGAGGTGATCCTCTGAGGCGGCATCATCACTAAGATGAGGAACAACAATCAATACTAATTGCTAGAGCATGTCAGGACTGTCTGGAAGTTTCTAGAAATATATTTCTTTAAGTGTTAGATGCCATAAATTTAAGGTGCACCATTATTTTATGTACACAAAGAAATAAAAAATACAATTAAATGATCATGCCATGTTTTCTTATAACTTAGATTTTTGTTTCACATTTAGGAAAGAAAAGTTTTACTTATTTAACAATAGATATTTGGAATATATATTACCCTTGCATATATTATCACCCCTTGGTAACTACAAGGGATTGGTTTTGTGATCCCCATAAATACAAAAATTCACGGAAGAGCAAGTTCCTTATAAAATGACTGGGTATTTGCATATAACCTATGCACGTCTTCCTGTATGCTTCAAATCATCTCTAGATTACTTACAATATCTTATACAACACAAATTCTATCAAAATAGCTACTGTGCTATATAGTTTAAGGACTAAGGGCAAGAAAATATCCATACATGTTCAGTGCAGATGGAATTTTCTTTAATATTTCTGGCCCACTTTTGGTCCAGTCCACAAATGCAGAACCTATGGACATGGGGCCTGACTCTCTCCAGTTTTCTCTATTCTTAACTTGGATTTTTCTTCCAAGCCACTGATAATAGTTTAAAAAGCTGGTATTTTTCTACTTTTGCCACAGAACTTATGAGATGGTTTTGATACAACAGAGCTCATATTTTCCTCAATTTCCCTTACATTCAAATGTCTGGAATGTTGAGATGATACATTAGACAGTTTTGGAACCAGAAATATCTACCAAAATCAGGTGTGATGAGAAAGGTAACTATTCTTCAACTGCTACCTAGCTTGCAGGAAATGCAGATTACATTACTGTGGAGCATATCCCACCTCAATGAGCTTAAAATGTCAACAACTTTGCACCATAGGTGATGGAGGACAGCCTAAGAGAGAGTTCTGGGCTTCTGGGAGTCACACAAGATGGTGACTTAGGGCTTTTAGCTGAGTACCAAGGGAGCAGAATCCCTCAGTTGAGGTTGAAGAATTGAAGGTTATACTAATTATGCTCATATTAATTTGTGATTCTTTAAATTTCACTTATTGATAAGAATTGAAGGTTATACTAATTATGCTCATATTAATTTGTGATTCTTTAAATTTCACTTATTGATATAAGTATTTCTCAAATGTGAATTGTCCTTCCCCCCAAAACAGTTTCATCATAATAAGTGAAATGCCAGCTTGTCACATTAAATTATGAATTATAAATTACTATCTCCCTAGTCCTCCGCATGTCCTTCACCTTCCTTATGACATTGTCCTTCAGAGATAAGGAGCAAGACTTTAATGAGAACATCAGCTAATGTAATAATTAGGGAAGGATGAGCTAATTAAAAAACATGCAAAGATTGATTAAAATTATACTTAAATTCATAAGTGGAAAATGGAGGAGGAAACTTGAGAAAAAAAATCTACCTAGTCATCTACCATTTAATTTCCAAATATAGAAATGTATGTAAAGATCATACCAAAAAATGTTTTCTCTCCATTTAGTATCAAAATTTAGAATTCATAAATCCAAACACCATCAGGATGTGCTTTGCCGTCCATCTATAACACTCTGAGTACATACACTTCTTTAACACGTGCCTTACATTGTTGTCCAAAATATTGAAATGTTACATTTATCCAGTTTATCATCTGGAATAGCTGCCAAGATCACTCATGTGAGGACAATGACAACCACTTCAAAGCTGTTGCCTGGCTGACCTGCTATAAATGATCTAATGAACAGTCTGGACAAAATTTCTTAAGGTAATTGAGAACCAAACAAGAAAATGTAACCTAAGCAGATCTGATTTCCAAGACACTAATTTAATTCTAAAATCTTTACTTACAGAGATCTACAGTAGCTGAAAAGATTTCCAGGTGGTAGAATTCATATCCTTCCACCTCCTATATGAGGATGGTAGTTGTTTCCATTTTCTTCATTTTTGGTTATGTTATCATCATATACTGATTATTTCCCCCCTTCCAATATCTCACAAAGCTCAAAGTGTTAATTAATGTGTGCCATAGAGTTCAGGCTATTAAATTATGTATACAGAAAACAAATTTAATATAAAGTAGTCATCAGGATTAGTTTGTCTTTGTGCAGGAAAAAAATTCTACTCCAAGGGGCTGGAGTTGTGGTTCAGTGGTAGAGCACTTGCCTAGCATGTGTGAGGTCCTGGATTCAATTTTCAGCACTACATATAAATAAATGAATAAAATAAAGGTCCATCAACATCTAAAATTTTTTTTTAAAAAATCTACTCTAATTCTTATAAATAATCAATTACCATGTGTTTGTAGCAATAAATTGACAGAATCAGAACTAGGGCCATCAAAATTTCTGCTCAGCATCTTCTAATGTAGATTTTTTTTCTAAAGTAGATTATAAGGGATACTTCTCATGCAAATTGTCATAAGTAAGTTGCGTGCAAAGTCTATGTAGTTACTATTACTATTAATATTATTATTGCTTTGCAAAATTAAATTATAATGAGTTTCAACATTAGCAAGTGGACACAACCATAAAAAAGCAATAGAATGAGAGAATGATGAAGGATATATGGGCACTGTTGCATAAATAACTTTTAATAGATTTGAAGAGATGGAAGTTTGAAGCAAAGGCAAACATGATTCCAGTCAGAAATATCAGAATGGTTATAGAAGTATGTCATTCCAAGGATCACTGAAAAGAACAATGGACAGGTGAGGATCATGAAGGTATAGATTTGAGAGGTCACTACATCTTTCTTACATTTTTTTGAGTGTGTTCTGTTGTAGTTTAAAATGGTCAGCTTCCTGTGCCTGGGGCCGTCTAGAAAGCTCTCAGACCTACTAAGGACATAAAATTACCTCAGGTGAATGATATCTTCAACAGATAACTTGGAATAGATCACTGAGAAAATAAATGTAGGATGGAGCATGGGACAAGCAGTCACTGGGTAGGCCAGAGTAAGGGCTAAACAACAACCTTTTCCATCAGGGTAGTGGATCTTTATGAGCACCAAACTCTAATTCCTATTCTGCTACTAATTTGCTCTGTGACCTTGTACCTGATTCTTAATATTCCACACCAATAAAATAAGAAATTTATTGCAAAAAAGTTATTTATGATTTTCCTTTGCTTCAATGTTTATATGTACCTTTATTACTTTTTTAGATAAGGTTGACCCAGAGGGTATATATCCATGGAATATAACATGTCTTAAATTTGCCCAGCACCAGCCCTGAATTCAGATAATGACCCTTATAGAATAGTACGTGAACACCAGTTTTGACAAAGATACTGAGTGCAACTTAAGAGCTGTCAAAAAAAAAAATGTAGTACAATTCAGAGGGAGAAACAAGAAGAAGTTGGGGATTTCCACTGATACACAGGACACCGCTAGTCTTAAATGTTATAGCAAATGGTACAGAAACTCAGATTGTAACTTTTAAAATTGTATCATCATCATCATTGTTATTACTATTATTTCATTTATGAATCTTGAAATCATTTACATAATGATACTTAAGTGAAAAGATCAGCAATGTTAATAAGCTTGTTTAATGATGATTATAAAATGTGACATTCTTATGAGGAATAATTTTGTTTTCCTTTCATTTGTTCTTTGGTGATGTCTGCATTGGACTTATGTAACTAAAATGAACAGTTTACCTGTATCTACTACTTTAAAACAACTCTGTATTTGTTCATTAATAGCCAACATTGGCAATTCTTTTTCTCCCAATGCTGTTGGTGAGCATAGTAGCTTGCTCTTGAATTGAGCTGATTCAGAATTTTTTAGTGGTGGGGCTCAAACAAAAGAGGAATTTTAAGTTTCTCTAAATTGCATAAGTTTCTCTAAATTGCACTGCCTTTTTCAAGCTGCTTTCATGAGCAAAAGCAACGTAAAAGAGCATGGAAAGAAACTTTCTTTCAGGTAGGCTGACTGTTTCATAACAAATGTCAAATCAATAGGATTGGACTAATATAAAGTGTATCAAAAAATAATAAGTGATTCGTTGTAAGTTCCAAAACTTCAGCTTATAATTCAAATTGTATTACTCTCAATGGCTGATATTATACATTTTTAAAAGGAAAACGGAAGCAATATCATCTTATTTTGCTGATTACTAATACATAAAAGTAAAATGATTGCAATTTATGTACAATTTCAGGAGAAACTGAAAGTTGAGTCAAAATTTTTTTTTTATAAATCTTAGAATTTTTGTCTCTACATTGTACCATGAAAAACTAAGTTTCTATAATTTGATATCCTTAAATTTAAAATTCTGAACACAGGGAGTTTAAAACTATAATAATTCTTCCTTTCGCTTTATCATTTCTAAACCCTGAGCATTATGCAAAGAAAAATGAGGATTAAAGTTGAAAAAAAAAAGGTCAATAGTTTTTACTGCATTCTTAAGTAACTTTTCAGTAATGTGGGTAGATAGTGACAAGTACAAATAATGTTATGTTGAAAATGTGTCTGTACAAAGATAATTACGTATGCAAAAAGAATGTGAACATGTGACTTGAATAAATGAGCCACACATAACTAAGAAAAAATAATGTTACATAGGAATATAAAACAATATATTTATATTGTTTCCCTGATAAAATAAATTTATACCTGTTTTAGTCCATTTTTAGGTCACATTTAATTAAAGTTAATTTTGTTTCTGCAAGGGTATGTGATATAGCCAAACACTTACTTCTAAATAATTTCTAAACACTTCTAAATAATTTCTAGCCACTGCCATAAAAGCTGTTGCAAAGACTGCAACTGTGAAATCCCTCTAATTTAAGTCTTAAATTTTGTTTGCTGAATGAGTAAAGATGATTCTATCCTTGCCTTAGTCATCTAAAAAAGTAGATATTTGAATATACCACTGGCAAGGGTTTTTAAGAGTCTGTTACTATAGCACTAAATACAGAATTGTGAAATTGCACACAAAAACGAAGACTAAGGAATGAGACTGCTTAAGGAGTTAAAATAATAACACATGAGTCTCAATTGCATAACTTCTCAAATATTTAAGACTAAAGAAAATACAGAAAGAAAAACAGAGGAAGAGGTTAATGCTCCATAGTCAGACAAGGCAAAAGTAATTTAAATTGAGGATTTCTTTCCTGCACTTAGAACCTTCCCTACGTGAAGTAAACCAGACCCAGAAAGTCAAGAGTTGAATTTTTTTCTCATATGTGGAAGCTATACAAAAAAAAGAAAAAAGAAAAAAAGGTTGGGGATCCCATGAAAATAGAAGAGAGATCAGTGGAGTAAAGGGAGGAGTTGTTTAAGAGGGAAGGAAGAAGGACAGGTAAATGAAGGAACAATAGAATGGATCTGATCTAACTTTCCTACATACATATAGGAAAATGTACAATCCTAGTGGATTTTACCTTTATATATGTCCATAATGCACTAATTTTAAAAAGTTATAAATAAATAGAAGAAAGAACAGTAAAGGAAAGGAACAGGGGGAGGGAGCAGTAGTGGAAATTTTTGGGAAATACTGGGTACTGAATTGGAACAAATTATATTTCATAATGCATAATTAAGTCCAAAGGAATCCCAATATTGTGTGTAACCATTATGCACTAAAAAAAGGGGGGGGCATGATACTGGCATAAACACAGATCTATAAAACAATGGAACAGAATCCAGAAAGAAATAAAAAAATTTATATGCAGTTGGTCATTGAAAAGAGTGTCAAAAACATAAAAAGAAGAGAGTATAGTCTTCTCAATAAATGATGTTGGGAACACACTATATTCACATGTAGTAGAATGTTATTGGATTTTTATCTCACACCATATTAAAAAATTAACTCAAAATTTATTAAAGACTTGACTATAAGACATGAAACTGTAAAAGCTACTAAAAGAAAATATAGGGGTAAATTTTTTTTTTGATGTTGATCTAGGTAAAGGCTTTTTAGATATAACTCCAAAAGCACAGGCAATGGAAACAGAAAAAAGATGGGGTTACATCAAATTAAACAGTATCGCCAGCTCATGCTAGGTTCACGAAATCTGACTACATCAATAACTTAAGAAAATGGCGATGAAAGCACACAAGCATACAAAAGTACCTTTTCAAAATCCCGGTCGGCTCTCAACCTTAGGGTTCCGTTGGAAAGAGAGAGCCCGAGCCACCTGAATTTTTTTATTTATATAGGGATCACACAAGGGGGGGTTCCATGGAACATTCTATCCAAACAAGGTAAGGGGTAGTATTACAAAGGAACAAGGCAGCAGCCCACTCTATTGAGTAACTCCTGAAGCTTTGCTCCTCTGCTGAGAGGTGAGCAGAGAAGAGGATCCACCTGCTTCCCAGTCAGGGAAGCCAGTTTCTACATTTCCATCGCTCAAAACTAGGCGGTTCTCAGCTCCTATGTGGCAGCTCCCACAAACAGTCTTTGCACAGCAAAGTAAATAAACAATAAATGTTGGGGTTTTTAGTCCCCGACTCCTCTCGACCTGCAAGAGAAGGGGGAGCACGCCCCAACAAGGACGGATCGGGAAAGGTAAGAGCCGACTGACCGCCCACACCCAGCCCTCCTTTCAGGGACAATCAGACATGTCAGGGAGACCAGTCAAGGCAGGAGCTCCTTTATTGAGGAAGTTGGACGACCTTTATAGAAGACATGGGCCAATCAGCAGAAAGATCAGCGGGACATGAACAGTTCATGTGCACAAGCATAGGGAGCATGAGCAGATCACATTTGCGGAACAGCCACCAGCCTATCCTTGTGGTGGTCTGATTTCTCGTCATATGTCAGGGCAACACCCCTTGGCTAGGCCAAGTCCACATATCGGGAAGTGGGAGACAGCCAGTTAGGTTTTCATTTCCTCGACTTCTATTCTTTCGGCTGACGTGTTCTTAATGTCCCCAACAAATAAACCTTGCTCCTTTTCCATCACTTCTGTCCTCTATTTTTATTTATGCATTGTTTCTGGTGAGCAGTGCCTCTCTCTGCTTCCTGTTTCCCATGTTCTGAGCTGCTATTCTCCTCCACACCATTCTGGCATAATATTCTGCCTTATCTCAGGCCCAGAGCAACAGGATTAGCCATCTACAGACTGATACCTCTAAACCCAAAAGTCCCAAATAAATTTTTTCCCTCAAAAATTGTTCTTGTTGTGTTTTTTTTTTAATCACAATAGCAAAAAAGCTGACTAAAACATCATTCTTATGTTCAAAGGTGCCTGTGTCCATTGAATAAAGTAAAAAATAAATGAACTGAATTTTTTTGTGCATAATTTCAGTGGGACAAATTTAAATGTAGGAAGTTTGGTTTACAAGCTCCTTTTAACCAGATAGCTAAAACAATGAAAGAGCAGACCGTTTTAAATTTTAAAGTTTAATTGGTAAGAAAAACAAAGAGCAGCAATGCTTTCCCTCACAATTTAGAGCAACTCTTTTCTCACCAAGGGTTAATGCTAAGCTTCTTTAGTATAGTCATGAATGTCTATCCCCTGAACACTCACTCTTTTCTCTTCAAAGTATTGTTTCCAAATCAATAAATCATAGGATCAGAAAGATTTCAAGTAGTCAATTAACTATTTGAAAAACATAACTAAAAGATTGTTTCTGTATCTTAGTAGTAAACTAGACCTCCACTTCATTAACTTTTTAATCTGCATAATTCCAGTAGGGATGGTGAACACATGACATCATTCTAGAAGTTCCCTAGGAATATATGTTTAGTAAGACTATTTTTCTTTGGGCATTTATTATTGCATGAGTCATTGAAATTAATACTGTCAGGTCATTAAGGCACAATTTAAGGAAACTGGAGAGTCTGTCTCTCCAAGAAAGTTTAATAGAGTTAATGGCTACTTATTTTCAAAGGAAAGAAAAAAGGAATGTTTAGAGTCCATGTTTTTTTTTTGTTTTACTTCAGTTATATCGTGTGTGTGTGTGTGTGTGTGTGTGTGTGTGTGTGTGTGTGTGTGTGTGTTTTGCATGGATTAGAGGTTGCAGTGATAAGCAAGGTGCAACATGAAAATGCAATTAGGAGCTTTCCAGATAACCATGTCAGAACTGAAATACTGAACAGAAAACTGACATTATGCCTGATCTGTTTTGGGAAAATGGATGTTTTGAACCGACACTGGGATGGTAAGTCGTAGCTGAATTTAATGAGACAGGAAACAGGAGCAGAAACAGAAGTAGCATACATCGTGTTGGTATCATTTTTCTATCCCTCCTAAATAATAATAATTGCACTATTTTGGAACCAGCATGAGTCCTCTATTTAAGTTGAAATTAGTTTTTTTCTTGTGAGCTCCTTTACAGTTCTAATAACTAGAAAAAAAGATGTTGAGAAAAGCTAAGTTTTGAAAATGAAGTAATCAAAGGAGAAAACTGCATGTGGCATTATTAGAGCAGTAGTTAAATACATTAGAATTATTTTTAAAGGATAAATGACTTTAAATTCAATTTATCTAAAAATAAGTTAAGATATTACGGTTTCCTATAAATTCATGAATGGCCAGAATATTATGGGAGAGAGTATGGATTGTTCAAAAGACACAGATGGATTTGTTCCACTTTATGCTTCAGGACTAAAATTTTTTAAAATGTTGGGACTTTAGGACATAATTATGGATATAATGATTTATTTCATGGATTATAGAAATAATATCAAAAAGGAAAAGCTATTTCCATGGAAGCAATGGGTAATTACAAAATTTTCCCATAATTCAATTAAAAGAAGTATTCCTCCGGAGCAAAGGGGGGAGGGGCATGTCCCTTTGCATGTCACCTGTTTTTTAGTGTAAACAGGATTGTATGAAACTTTTCTACTCGAAGTATAATCTACAGGTCAGCAATTTCAGCATCACCCAGGAATTTATTAGAAATGCAGAATCTCAAGCCCTACTCCAGACCTTCTGAATCAGAATTAATATTTAAACAAAATACCCAGGCTTATATTTAATCTTTGTGGTACATATTAATATCCAAAGGGATTATTATAGACCCTGTCACTGAAAATTAATGCTATCCAATGCCCTTTGTTATCCAATGTAGTAGCTACTAGACACAAGTAGCTTCAAAGGTGACTGGTACTGATGAGGAACTGAGCTTTTTATGTTGTGTAATTTCAGTTGTTTAAATTGAGATAGCCACACATGGACAGTGGCTACCATATTGTACAGTGAGGTATACATTTTTATTCAAATGTATTTATGATAATAACATAAGCCTTCTTAAACTGTAGGACATTCATTCTCCTCACATATTAGTCCTCCCTGATGGGCTTAAATAGTAAATAATACTTTTAAGTGTCACTTAGTTATTCATATATCATTTGCACCATTCTACTATGTACTTATATTCCACCAGAATAATTTTTTACGTGGTTGTTGCCCACTGTGTTCCCACCATCAACCTAATACCAGAGTCAAGCCTATCAAGAGAGACATGAAGTATCTTTATATTCCTGTACACCTAATACCAAGTTTGGAATGTATGAAGTACTCAATGCAGTTTTATAGTTAAATAAAACTAGAGACATTTAATAAAGCATACTAAAGTAACATTATCTTGGACAATATTCATCAGGGCTCATCCCATCCTGAAACAAACAAAAACAATAACAACCATAATAACAAAAATAAAATCTTGTGCAGCTATAATCTGTTTCCACCCTTTGAAGACAGACTGATGTTAGAATACTGACGCAGATCAGTAAACACAGTATACAACTTGGCTAGATTATTTATGAATAACATGCAAATCTACATTTTTTTTTAACTGTCATTGATGAATTGGCAAGGACACCTGAGTTGGACTTGGGACATAGAGGAGGAAATGCCTCCCAGAGGGACTGACTAGCTGAGACAAAGAGTGGACAGCTGAATTCTCTGAGTTCTAAGATGATATGAGCCAGAAAATCAGCTGCAGAAGACAAATGAGCTGGGGTCACTGGCAGCAGGTGGGTAGCCTGACCCTCTTGTCAGTGTGGGGAATATCTGAATACTTTTCTAACAAGCATTGTAAACCACCAGGTAAACAGCTTGGGGCCCAAGCAGGCACTTTGTAGTGCCTTTTTTTTTTTTTTTTTTTTTACCTCTAGTGTAGGGGCAGACTGCCTGTGGCAGTAATGGCTTCTATATTTGGACTCAACAGTCTTTCTCATCACAATTCCCAACTAGTGTGGCTTGTGAATAAACTATTACTTCACTTTTACTAACTCCATATTCTTTAGTCATTCCATTGCCTGTGAACCAAGGCAACTTTATTTGACCTGAATTACCTGCGCCTTCACAATATGTGAATTCATCAGACTTTAGGATTGCTATGTTATGATGTATTGACAATGTCTCATTAGGTTGATTTCATCCCCATAGTTCATTTCTAAACAATTCATCAATACTTGTTTTAAGAATTCTGATAGGACCTTTTTAAAAATATTCATATTAATCTTTTATTGTTAAAGTCTTTAAACATATTCGGAAAGGAAGATAATTATAAAAGATCTGGGCCCTTATTATTCAGCTTCAAAAATGATCAATATTCTTATTTCATCTCTTACTTCTCTTTGTTTTTTGAATGGAGTATTTTAAAACCAAATTCCACTATTCTATTATTTTGCCCATAAATATTTGCTGAAAATCTATGACAGATAAGGACTTTCAAAAATAAAATCACAATGACATTATCACAAACAAGCAAAGTAACAAGAATTTATTATCTATTATTTGGTCCTTTTTTATATTTTCCCATGGTTATGTCAAAATTACCTTCTTGTAGTCAACTGATTTGAATAAAAATCCAGGCAAGGTTCAAACTGCATTTGTCCAATGTGATTCTTAAAATATCCTCTTTAAAATATTGTGGTAAAAACAACTTATAATAAATTTGGTATATACAATACACTAATTTAACTGAAGGCACAATGCTGTTCATCTTCCATAACTGAAGCTTTATACCTTATTGAATGGCATGGTCCCACTTACCCTCCCTGCTCTTAGTTCCTGGCAAATAGCATTCTATTCTCTGCTTCTATGTGGTTGACTCTTTCAGAACCCTCATATTCTTTCTTTTAAGTTTGAATAAGATCCCATGGTATGTATATATGAAGCATGAGTCAGCTTTTCATCATGTTACCAAAACACCTGACAAGCACAATTTAGAGGAGGAAAGACTCATTTTGGCTCACAGGTCCAGAGGTCTCAGCCCATGGTCTGCCAGCTCCGTTGCAGAAACATCCTGGCACAAGTCATGGCACAGGAAAGCTGTCAGCTCCTGGCAGCTGGGGAGTGGGGAGGGGTGAGATAAACCTTTGCAGGGCACTGCACCACCCCAGGAACCCATTTCCTCCAACCTCTCAGTAGCCATTTGGAATTAATCCACTGATGAGGTCAGAGCCCTTATTAGCCAACCAATCATTTCCTTAAAGCCCCACCTCTGAACCCTGCTATATTTGGGAACCATGCTTTCAACACATTACCTTTTGAGGGACATTCCAGATTCAAACCATAACACTACATCTTCATTGACAACAATTCCCCTTCTTTTTTATTTTTTTTTATGACATATGTTATATTTATGTCAAAGAAACTGGGCCTTGGGCCTTTGTGCATTAAGATTTCCCACATTCTCAATTTAACTAACTATATTCTTATGGTATTATTTTCCGTGTATCTTTTTTATCTCCAATATTTCTTACAAATCTGTGGTCTGGTACAGAGATTTATTAGATTCAAGTTCAAAGTCCTTTAGCAAGAAGAGTTCCTCACTATGGTTCTCCGTCTTGTTATTGCATCACAGCTGAAGTCCTTTTTGACAAATTTTATGTACCTAAAAATGGAAGGTACTCGTGGAGGAAATCTTCTTTCAATGAATATTTGAAGACACTAGGGGGTCTAACAGAAAAATGGAGTTCTGTGAGACTTTTCCAAAATAATTTTACTGTAAGAGGAGATCTGTTTTAGAATTTTTAAAAATTCTCTGTAGTTCATGGAATTTTCATAATTTCAGAGAAAATTTAATTAAAACCGTAACAAAAATTAATTTTTAAATGCCCCAGATTAACTATCTGCTTCAAATAACAATTGTGGGAATGACTTTGGAGAAACACATCAGACAGACAGACCTCAAACCTGGTTGAGGATGCCTGAATATAGATAAGAAGCCAACACCCAGCCAAAATTTGGTTTGGATATAGAGACCAATGACACCCCAAGCACTTACATACCAGGGAGGTGGGAAGAGACTTATTATGCACATAGTGGGGATTCCTGAGGAGAGCTGGGCATCTTTGAAAAGCAGGCACAAAAATGGCTGTAAAGAATAGGGCTAGACACTAGGCTCTGCTTTTGTTGTATTTAGAGGGCAGGGAAGGACTGCATAGGGAGTCCTGCTGTGTGGTCTGAACTTGTGGCAGCCAAGCTTTCTCATTGACTTTCCAATGTGTGAGGCAAGAGGGGAAGAGACAGGAATGGGCTTAAAAACACTCACTATCAAATATAAGCAACAGAGCTGGACACTATTACAAATGCAATATATATATATATATATATATATATATATATATATATATATATATATATTTGATTAGAAATACAAAAAGTACAATAAATTGAAAGAATTAAGATATTTGGGTTTTTTTTTCCCTTCCAAGATATGCCCTAGCTAATATTTGGAACCCCTTTCTGTAAGCAGGACACTTCCTTATTTGCATTATCCACTCAATTTAATATCTGTAACTATCATGTGAGTTGAATATTATGAACTCCACTTTACACGTGATGAAACTGAAGGGCAAAGCCATTAAGATACTGGCTCAATATCATATGGCTAAAAATGATGGATTTAGGTTTAAAATCTGTGCAGTCTGGATCCAGAGAGGCATTCTAATCACAATCTGTATCCTAGAAGTTCAAAACCTTAGCACATTTGAGAATCACTCAGAGAACTTGTTACAACACAAATCACCAGGTAGTTCCTACTCCCAGAGTTTCTGTAGTCTGAGATAGGGCATGAGAAATTAACTTTCTAAAAGTTCCCAGAATGCTGCGATCTGAGACAGTGCCTTGAGAGTGACTGTTATACACACATTTATCTGAACGCTAAAGTTGTACGGAACATACCCAAAACGCCTACACTCTAAGACTGGAAGATGTCATACCAATTATTCAAAGCTTCATATTAGAAGAACATAGATTTCCTTTCTGATTCTCTTGCTGAGGCTGGGGTACAAAAGGACAGTCAGTGTAGGTAATGAATGATTGGGTAACAAAGATGGGGGCTGATTTAAGAGGAAATACAATGCTAATACCTCCAGAGCACTTCCCCTCCTCCAACCTGTTGTCAATGTTAACTGCCTCTAGCCCTGCAAGGGGTTGTTTTTGAATGCCCCTTGGGCTGCTCCCTGCATGCCTGTACCCCTGAGCAGCTTGGTTCCTGCCCTTGGATCACTCCACATTTTGAATAACCTTTTGGTCATTAGTCACATAGGCAGGATGGGAAGGAGAGGGCATGAGAACAAAGGTATTCTAAAATGTGTAAAAGGGGCAGGACACCCCCACTTCCGTGGACACCCAGTTCTGGGGTTCATTCTCTTTGGAGAAGTCTATCTCTGTTCTATCCCTTGAATAAAACTTGCTTTCTAATAAAACTTGCCTCAGTGTTTCTCACCTGAAAAATTCAATATTCAACATCAGGGAAATAGGACTTGGCCCTGATTCTCATCACTGGTATCATTACAAAATAGCTATGAATAATTGAAAATGTTGCTTAATTTTCTGACTCCATTGCCTCACCCATAGAAAAGGAAATAGTGTTAACACTGAACATAGCCCTTGCTGCTTATTTTTAAAGGAACTTTTTTTTTTCTTTTACTATTCTCCCTCTCACCTCCCTAACCTGGCAGCAAGGAAAAAGATTACCTTGACTTATCTGTTCCCCATTGGAAGGAGATGTCACCAGAAGAATTAACAAGTGAATTTCAACACACCATCAGAGTGCTTTGGGGATCCCCTGCCAGGGCACAACCAGAATGTAGCCTTTGAATAGCTTCTTTAAAAGCCCTCTGTTTTCACTGATGGGCAGAACCACAGTCTCTGGGACTGGAGTCCCCAGTGTTTCTCCTTTGCTAGCAAAACAATAAACCTTCTTTTTCCTTTTTCTCAAAACTGTGTACCTCATTATTTAATTGTCATGAATTGGCATCAGTGACAAGGACTGAGCTTTCGGTAACAATAGTAGTACTAAATCTTAGGAATCTTGTTAAAGATTAAATGAGAAAAAGTATGTAAACCACCTGGCAAGTATTTTAGTACTCTAGAATGGTGGTAAAAGGTGGTAAATGTCCTTACCTTAGCTGCCCAATTTGAGGTTTAAATATCTTAGCACTCATTAAATAGTTTTCCAACAGTACTGCAAAGGTTTTAGGAGTTTTGCAAGAACTATCACTGAACAAGTAAAATTTATATTTGCTTTTATAACTTGCTAGAAGTAGATTTGCCTTGTACTTTTGAAAAATATTTTTGAAGAGCTACATGCAAGAAAAAAAAAAATAGCTTCATAAAATCAAGTGTGTACCTTCCATTGTGTGGGAGAACGTAGAGGACTATTTCTTTTTTAAGAAACTCATATAATTTGAAGCAGTATTCCAGAGTTACAGAACCACTTTTGTCAGCTATAGCCTTAAACAAAAATCTACTGAAGCTGTGTCTAATCATAGGAGCAATTTAGTCATTAGTTTTTAAAATATGTCTATCAAGGAAATTGACTTGATTGACATGTGGTCAAATTGGATGATGGGTAATACTTTTCATCTTGCATCCAAGAGTTCTGGCAGATCCTAGGCATTTTGCTATATTGTCTTGTCATTAAAGTAAAATAAATTAATATAGGTGTTTTGTGTACTCTATGCCTTCTGAGTTTGTACTGCACTGCCCTCTGGAGGAAATAAAGCTTCATAACACATAAATTGTAAATTCAGAAAAATTCTTAGCACTTCTCCATAAAGACAAACTATGCTTCAAGAATGTGTGATCCATGTCAATAGCACTCAAAACCAGGAAAAATAAAATGCTAATCATAGTATCTAAATCAAAATTAATGAAAACGAATAAATAAACATTCATGTAAGTATTTTATCTTTAAATGATTATGTTTCTCTTTTGGTTGGCACTTAAAATTTGAGTCTAAATTTTTTCATCTCTATTAGTAATAGTTTCAACTTTGAATTCTTTAGTTTCCTCATATTCCATTTTGTTATTTTATTTTAAATATGTGTAATATTTCCCATGTAGAGATAGATTTTTTTAATTCACTTGCTATACAAGTAAATTACATTTTTTCATAGTGAAAGACTACTCTTTTATAATGTGTATATTATAATTAAAATACCACGTAAAAATAAAGGCATTGGGGGCTGGGATTGTGGCTTAGTGGTAGAGCGCTCGCCTAGCACGTGCGCGGCCCGGGTTCGATCCTCAGCACCATGTACAAATAAACGAATTGTGTACAACTAAAGCAAAAAGCAAATAAATAAATTAAAAAAAAATAAAATAAAGGCATTGTGTACAACTAAAATAAATAAATATTTTTAAAAACTATATAATCTACATGCGATTAGTGCTTTACAATGGACACATGAATTTTGATTAAATTATAAAATAAGCATTAAAATGTTTCTTTAGAAAACAAATCTAGTAAGCTTGACTGGTATATAAAATCAATGAAACCAGGAAGGAAAAATGAAAAAAAATATATTTAAAGCATATCTAACTGATCTTAAGATCTTTTTTGCACTTTAATAACTATTGTTTTATAAAAAGTAACTGTCACAGAAACACAGGATGAGCTTCATGAAACAAAATTTGCAAAAATTATATAGTGATAATGTCAACACCAAGATTGTCTTGTATTATTGTCTATGTTTTATTTGCTATTTTTGCACTTGATGTTTTTCTTTCATACTTGAGGCTATCACTCTAAGATTTCTTTCATTAAGAACTGTACCTGGATAAGTAGATTGTTACCAAGAATAATTAGGAATATTTCTATTTTCATTTCCTATTCTTTAGTTAATTTTTCAAACAAAAAATAAATGAAAAAGAAAGAAAAAAATATCTGCATGTTAACTTAAACTGCTAGCTAAAGTCCGACATAGGCAAATTATCATTTAACACTCAGATTGAGTGACCAAATATCAAGACTCTAAAATGGTAAATGTTGCTTATCTGTCATAACTGTTTTTTGATCCCTATGGTTTCAAGCCTACTTCACATCATCAGTGTCAAGATATAAAACAGAAAAGGTCACTTTCTATATGCTTTCCAGCATATAGATACAGTTCAAATGGCCATTTAACAGAAACAAATCAAACATGATAATTTCCAAATGATAATGCATGCAGGCATTAAGATTTCAGAAAAATTGGGAGTGAGGCAGAAAAATAAAGGTAGAAGTTCTCTGCTTCTAATAGTATTATTTTACTGAAATAGCAGATATATTTTTTTTAAAAAAAATACATGTTAATTTCTAAATCAACAACCTGAAACCTAAGACTTGGGATAGAAAAGACGTACTTATTTTAACTTACTCACCCTTTATTAAATGTCATCTATGTGCAAGTTATGGAGCTATTACCTTTGCTTATCTGAAGTGGAAATAAAATAGATAATGCTGTGCTTTAAGTATGTGACTTTAAATCTGTACTCATTACTCCCCCCCTTCACTTTAACTATGTCCACCTAAATTGTGTATTTCATCATTCTCAAAAAAGTCAACCTTACATAAGCCAAAAGCAGATGCAAGATTATTCTATAATTAGGGTGTGTTTTTCAATTAAGGCTTTTTTCCATATATTATAAAATTACTGTTTTTAACAAACCAATAGAGTATATTAATTTTTTTCTTCTGCTTATAAGACTTTTATATAAAGTGTTCCCTCTGCCTATCAGATTTCACTTAATTCACTTATCAAATTAGGGAGTTCTTGTGTCAGTCTTTCATTGTATTACATTGCCTTTCTAGTGTCTTTTAGCCTTCTCGTGATACAAATACTTCTGAACTCCACTTTGCTTCATCCCATTCTGACTATTGAAATATTTTAATAAGTTTGTGCAATAATTTTACAACTTAATATTCATATATATTGTCAGATAACCACCATAACCTGAATTAATCTAGCTACATATCTGACTTTTAAAAAATTATTTCATGATCCCAGAAGGATTAGTCTTGTCTTTGTGCATGTTGAGTTTACCTTTTGATTCAAATTTTAATTTATATCTGTTTTGGCTTTCTGCACTTAATTTTTAAAACAATATTTAAAAGAAAAGTTAAAGTGGTTTTTGGTTTCCATTATGGTTTAGATATGAGACATCCCCCAAAATCTCCAGTGAAAATGTGGAAATATTTGGAGGTAGAATGATTAGATTATGAAACCTTAGCCTCATTAGTCCATTCTGGTTTGAGTGGAGTAACCAGGTGGTAACTATAGGAAGGTGGGATGTGGCTGGAGGGAATAGATCACTGGAGGTGTGCCCTGAAAAGGTTTTCTTTCCTGTAGCACCTCCTCTGTTCTCTATTTCCCAGCTGGCATGAAATGAACAGCTTTCCTCCACCACACTCTTCTACCATGTTGTTTTCTTAGGCCTAGAGCAATGGAGTCAGCCAACCCTCCACTGAACTGCTAAAACTGTAAACCAAACCAAAAGTCCTCTGAGTTGTAACTCAGGGGCACTAGACCATTGAGTCACATCCCCAGCTCTATTTTGTATTTTGTTTAGAGACGGGGGTCTCACTGAGTTGCTTAGCACCTCACTTTTGCTGAGGCTGGTTTTGAATTGGCGATCCTCCGGCTGAGGCCTCCTGAGTCCCTGGGATTATAGGCATGTACCACCGAACCCAGCTCTATTCTTGTCAGGTATTTTGGTCACAAAAATGAAAAGCTGACTAAAATAGAAATTTACACCAGGATTGAGATCATTGCTGTAACTAAACTAACCTTGCTTTTAGAAGCTTTTTAAAATAGTCTGCAGGAAGTGTGTGGAGAATTTTAGATATTCAGGCTGAAGAAGTCTTAGAATGTTGTAAGAGCTTAATGTACAAGTCCAGTGGAAGCTCAGAAGACTAGAATGTCATTAGGAAGGCAGACAATAAAGACTGTGCTCATAAGGTTTTAGAAGGGAATTAAAATTCTATTGGAAATTAAACTAGAGACCTTTAATGTTATATATGGTAAAAGAAACTTATCCACATTTTCCCCATGTCTTAAAACTTTGTGTGAGGTCAAAATTAAATGCTATGGTCTAATTAATCAGGCAAAGGAGATTTTAAGGCAGCGCAGCATTCAGGCAGTGGTGTGGAGGTAATTAACTATTTTCCAGGTTTATTGTGAGAATAAAGAATAGAAAACAGAGAAGTATATCTAAAACATTCAGTTTTGCCAAGAAAGTGCATGTAAAACTGTTGCCAAGGAATATGCAGTTAATGAACAGATTATAGATATTAAAGAGATGCTACGTACTTTGCACAGACAATGGAAAAGATACCTTGAGAACATCTCAGGAATTATCAAGACCATATCCACTGCAGGCTTAAGGATGTGAAAGTAAAATATTCTTTGAGAATTGGGTACACCCTGGTCATACAGGAAGGCCTAGAAATTTGTTTTACTGTGTTTAGCTGCCAAGGCACTCAGAGGTCACTGCAGCTGTGGTCCCAGGGCCTCAGCTACTGTTTAAGCTAGAAACAGATTTGGGTGTCATCCATGTGGTTTTGGTTCTGCAGGAATGCAGGATGCAAGAGTTCGGGGGTATTAAGACTTCCACTGATATGTCAAAGGAAGGCCAGGCAAAGAGTAACAAAGTTGGAGTCCCTGTAGGTAGCCCCTGAGAGAGAGAGATATGAAGATGTGAAAGTGTACCTGAAATGAGTGGAGACCCCAAGGATTAAAAGATGCCAGTAATGTGGACTGTTTGCTGAGGAAACTGCTAACCATGAAAACAGCCAGGCTAAAAAGCCATTAGAAGTTCAATTAGCAAGGCCAAAGGGGCAGGACTGCCCAACCTCAGCAAGACATGGAGATCGTGTCTTGTTGCCATGTGCTCCAGATGCTGGATATAGAGCTACAGGACTTATTTGCCCAGTTGAGTTTGATCTTATTTTGGCCCCATCCATTCTTGCTTTTGATCATTACAGGAGTTCACAGCCAAGAGTTTGCCTTGAGTCTCAGAGGAGACTTTGGACATGTACTATTGGTTAATGCTGAAATTAAGACTATGGGGACACGTGAAGGTGGACTAAATGCATTTTGCATTGTGAAACGAAGAACATGAACTTTTGGAGCTAGTGGTGGAATATTATGGTTTGGATATGAGGTGTCCCCTGTAGCTCTGGTGTTAATGCAGAAATATCCAGAGGTGAACTGATTAAAATAAGAGACCCATAACCTAACCAGTACATTCTACTTTGAAAAGACTAACTGGGTGGTAACTGCAGACAGGTGGGGTTTGCTCAGAGGAAACAGGTCTCTAGGGGCATGCCCTGAAAGTGTTCTTCTTCCCTGAAACACCTTCCCCTGTCTCTCTGCTTCCAATGTGCCATGAGCTGAGTAGCTTTTCTCTTTCATATCCTTCTGCCATGATCTTCTGTCTTACTTTTAGCCCAGAGCAATAGAGTAAGTAAGCACTGAAATTGTGAGCCAAACTAAACTTTATTTTTTTTTAAATCTAAGTTGTTCTTGTCAGGTGTTTTGGCCATAGCAATGAAAGCACACAAACATAGTTGCTAGACCACTTTTTCGGCATATAGTAATGTTGATTTACAAATATATATATTTGATTTATAAATATATATATGTAATATCATATATACGATTTCTTACTTGCTGATGTCTTCACTACAATAGAATTGTAAATATATTAATCCCCACCCCTGAAATGCATGTGCATCTTCACCCATGAAGACATTGACCCACAAGTTTAAACTGTAATTGAATTGGTATAATTTTAAGTTTCTTTGATATGTATAGTTTATCTTAAACAGATGGGTTCACTTTGCCATTTATGACTACTGATCTTGTTATTTAATTGGAGAATTAGACTCATACATACATCTATCTCCCTGCTTTATAGACTTAGCACTCTTACTTTTTATTAATTATTCAAAGTATGATTACTATGAAAACATAAGCACAAATAGATTGTATCTGTATAGGAGCTTCTTGTGTATTTTAAAAGCTAGGCAGGTGAAATGAGATATATAATTTCAGGTCCTCCCCATTTTTTACTTTCTACTTAAATAAACCAGCACCAATACACAGAGTAAAAAGCAAAACACTTGTACCATTTATTTTCTAAATTATGGTGGAAACATATTTTAACAAACAGGAAAATAATTTTGCCTTTTAAGGACATAATTAGAAGAACAATCACAGACCTGTCTTTAGAGGAGTAAAATTTAGTAATAAATTTAGCTGAAGTTCCATACCCTAAATGAAACTGATATAAACATCTAACAAGTAAATTTATTTAATTAATCTTAATCAATCTATGCCTCTCCAATCTTCACATTTGGGTCAGCTTCAACTTTTGATCAATGGCTTTAAAAGTTTCTGATTGAGCTGACATGATCAGCGTAGAGTTTTTTGACATCTATCTATCACTCATGGGAATTATCTATCTCTTAAGTTAATGATCTTTAGCATCTTCATTAATGGCCCTTAAGAGGGAGGATAACCACTAATGCATTTTCGTAAATTATCTAAAGGTAGGAGTTTCCGTGTCACCAGTTAAAATAAGAAAACTATTCTAATTGACCTTGAAATGCTAAAAGAGTGGATTTAACAAGAAAGTTTAATGAAAAAATGTAAGCTAAAAATATAACCTTAAAATTATCCAAAGTATTCATGTAAGTTTTAAATTAACAATAATTTAAGAAAATAAGAAGAGAGCGGATATTACCTACAGATATTTTAGAAAAAAAATAGAAGTTCAGTGTGTAATTGACACTAATTTAAATGATATATAAGAGGAATTAAACTTAAACAACAATTAACACTAAATATTCTGATATAATCAAAAAGTTGGATCAGTTGAAAATTGGTCTGATTTAAATATTCTCAGATTGTTGTTTTTCATGATATTTTACTTCCTAAAAAGCAAATTCTGAGAAAGAGTAATCTTTTCAATAAACAGTGGAGAGAAATGGAATGTAATACACACAAGGATTAGGGTAGGCCTTACTTTGCACCATACAAAGAAGTTAACTCAAAAAGGATCAAAAGAAATGAATGTAAATTTGAAAACTACAAAATGATTACAATAAAACAGGTGGAAAACTTCGTGACATTGGATTTAGCAAAGATTTCTTAGATATCAAAACAGCAAACATAGAAAAAAAACAAGATAAATTGGACTTCATCAAAATTAAAAACTTTTGTGAATCACAGGACACTATCAGAGCAAAAAAAGCAACCCACAGAATGGGGAAAATATTTGTAAGTCATATTCCTGATAAGATTAATATTATCATGTATGTGTGTGTGTGTAAAGAACTCAATAACAAATAACCAAACAACCCAATTTTTTAAACCACCAAAGGATATGAATAGATGTTTCTCCAAAGAAGACAAAAAAATAGACAGTAATCACATCAAAGATGCCCAGTATTCTTAATCATTAGGAAAATGAAAAACAATACCACAATAACACTTCAGACTTATTAGAATGGCTATTACCAAAAACAGACAACTAACAAGTGTTGACAAGTATGTAAAGAAATTGGATCCCTTGGAACCCTTGTGTTCTATTGATGGGAATTTAAAATTGGTACAGTTGTTGTGGAAAATAGTATGGCAAGTCCTCAAAAAAGCTAAACATAGCATTGTCATATGATCCAGTATATCCTGTCCTGGATTTATATCTGAAATAACTGAAAGCAGAGAATCAAACAGATATTCGTGCCTATTTCATAGTAGTTGTATTCCCAATAGGCAAAAGGTAGACAACCAAATATCAACAGATGAATGGATAAACAAAATGCACTATATTCTTCCTGTGATGGTTGACTTTATGAATCAACTTGAAGGGTGTTTTCAGATGAGATTAATATTACATTGGTGAACTCTGAGATTGCCCTCAGTAAGGGAGGTGGGCCTCATCCAAAGACCAGAATAGAACAAGAAGACTAGCTTTCATGAGCAAGAGGGAATTCTCTAGCAGACTACTGGAAGACTTGATGTACACCATCAGCAATGTGTCTGAATCTCCAACCTTCTGGTCTTAGGACTGGAAATTTGTCATTATATTCTTGAGTTCTGAGCCTGTCAGGTCTTACTGCAGTTTAAGTTTTCCTCGTCTCCATAATCACGTAAGTCAATTCCTTGTGATAAATCTTATATGGAAATGGATTTTGTTTCTCTGGAGGACCCTAATTGATATGCCAACAATGCATTGTCACTAAACCTTGAAAAGGAATGAAGTACTTATACATGCTAAAACACAAGGGACCTTCTAGACATTATGCTAAATGAAATATGTCAGACACAAAAGGATAAATATTGTAAGATTCTACTTATATGATATATCAAGAATAGTCAAACTCATAGTGACACAAAGTAGAATAGTGATTACCAAGGACTAAAGATAAGGAGAGAATAGGTCACTACTATTTAATGGGTATAGAGTTTCAGTTTGGGATGTGTAAAAATTTCTGGAGATAGATATTGGGATTATTTGCACAATAACATGAATATTATTAATGCATCAAATTATACAATTAAAATAAAAAATGGTATGGTGAATTTTATGTCATATATTCTATTTTATCACAATTTAAAAATTGTGAACAAAAAGACAACCAACCTTATATTTCAATGAATTGTAGATATATCTTTGGCAATGGTAAAGGAATCATAGAATTTAGATCTGGAAGCTATTGGCAGCCAAATCACTCAATCTCTTATTTTATACACAAACCTCTGTAGTTCTTTCTCAAATAAAGTCTCTGCTGGAATAAGCAAAGATATGGAAGTTCTTCCCCTTGTTGGAGGAACCTGTTCCTTTGATGAAAGAACTTTGATCAACTAACATACTCAAATAGAAATAAAATCCGCTTTACAGTATGCATATTTCCACCCCGTACAAGTGCAGGACCAAGGTTCTATTCCAGTGTAGATCTTTCAGTGTAGGAATGAAAATAGCTATCAAATGCACAATGTCTTTTCTTCCCCAATGTATAAATAGGTTTAAATTGTTTATTATATGCCCAGGGGGTTACACATGCCCTACACCATGGGTTCCCACTCCCTCTAACCTTGTGTCTTTTTACCTAGCCCTTTACTCAGCTACATAGACCTCCTTCCTAGTCATTGTACACCCTGGGCATGCTCCTATTTCTGCTTTGTGCATACCCTCCAGATAGTCATATAGTTCATATTTTTTCCCTTTTCAATCTTTGCTCAAAATGTCCCTTTTCAATAAGCCTATCTTGACCACCCCTACCCACTTTGCACACCCTGACCCTTTTTATTCACCTTCCTCTCCATAGTTCTTATTGCTTTCTAAGATCTGTAGAATTATATAATATATAATTAATTTATTTTAATTAAACTCTCACTGTATTCCAACACCAAATATAATCTCACAAGAACAAGAATTTTTTTCTCTTTGCTCAAAAATGTGCCGTTAAGTATCTAAAAAATTGCTAGTCTTGATATTTTACTAGACATTGTAATTTTGCATCTTTAATAAATATATGCAGAAAATGGCTATTTTAGACTGATCCAGAGTATGAACTTGGGGTAAAATATCTGCATTCAAATCCTCTTCCCATTACTTTTGAGCTGGTGACAGTAAGGAAATTATTTGACCTTTGATCTTCAATTTGCACTTCTCTACAATTAATGCCCATCCCCTCCCCTTTTAGGAAAAATCATTGCTTCTTTTCACAATGCTGGGCATTTTCCTCTGTAATACTTCCTGGTGGTCTTTTTTCCAAGCTTCAGAACTTTGATCTATAAATATTCATAACATTCTACTCCACATTCCGGACAGATTCTCAAAGTGTATTCCATGGAACACTGGCTCTGGGAGCTATTAGTACTTGTGGTTGGCAGAGAAAGTGAAGTGGTCAAATAAATTTGATAAATATTGGGATGAACCAACTCATATGGCTTTTTAAAAAGCCCTCTAGAACTTCTCAAAGCTTTAAATATACTAATGGACAACAAAATAATCCTCAGAGAATATAGTATACACTGTTTTCTAAAAAAAAAAAAAAAAAAAAAAAAAAAAAAAAAATTATCTTAAAAATCTTTTTATTGGGGCTGGGGTTGTGGTTCAGCAGTAGAGTGCTCACCTAGCACGTGCGCAGCCCAGGTTCGATCCTCAGCACCAAGTAAAAATAAAGGCATTGTGTACAACTAAAAATCAAATAAGTATTTTTTAAAAATCTTTTTATTCATGGAGCATATCAGAGGATTCATGCTCTGACACATACTTTGGAACCCTCCAGCACCAACACCAAGGAGAATCATGGCAGGAGGGATATGGCAAGCTGTAACAGCACTATCAACTTTTCCAGTCATGTTTCCTTGTTTCCTGATTCTCATGTGATTCTATTGGTTTCTGTGCAATTGTCTCATTTTAGTTAGATGTAAGGATTCTCAGAAGCTCCCAATCGCCATTGCTAGTTTCCTGTAGTTTGCTCTCCAAGTTTCCTGATGCTAAATTTCTGTCTCCAGTGCTCTTACATCCCAGCATCCCATGCATTTTATAATACTGCAGTGCTCATGTCTATTGGTATGTTACTTCAGATATTCAGTCAGCTACTGCATTTACCTTTAGTGACTTACCATAGCCTCTCTGTCACTCCCTTCCCTGCCTACCTACATTCATTCCAACAATGATACCTTAATCATGAAGCAGCCCACCCATGTCTTCCTTATGACTCATTTGGCACCTATCAAGGTAGGTGTCTGAGGTCTCCTTAAGGAAGGGAAGGAGTGAAGTTCCAAGATGGACAAGCAAGCAGTCACAGAAGTTAGAGCTGCAGCTTAGTAGGGGCCAGAGAAAATAGAACTTTTACACAGTGATCCCAAAGGCCCTGTTCATGGGAACTTCAGAGGGCAAGAAGGTGCTAAAACCCAACCATTGCATCTTGCAGTTATCTAACTGGAACAGATTTATAGGCACAAGAAGCTGAAGAGTGTTTAGACACAGCCATGCTGATGTCAGAGGAACACTTCCTAATCTCCATAAGTTTCAGTACTTAAATATGTTAAATGTCAATGATTTTCAATTTTATAACTTCTGACCACAGTCAACAGTAAGATTCCTCTATCAATATGAATTGAACACTGGGAGACTGTCATTTTGCTACAGTATTACAATAATTAATGTGAACTTTAACTATCTTGCTCCTGAAGGCATTGTCATTGTGCTTTCTGCCCAGTGACCATCCAATTCCTTGTATCACATCCCTAGAGTTTCCAGAGTTTGCAAAAAAGCATACAAGATGAGCTGGGGCTATAGCTTAGTGGTAGAGTGCTTGCCTAGTATGTGTGAGGTACTGTGTTCGATTCTCAGCCCCACATAAAAATAAAATAAAGGTCTAATAACAACTAATAAAATATTTTTTAAAAAGCATACAAGATACACAGTAAAATTTGAATTTCAGATAAACAAAAAGTAACTTTCAGTATAGGGATGTCTCTTGAAACTAAAATGTTATTAATTGTCAGAAATTTAAACTTAAGGCTGCATACTGATTTTATCTGGACGGTTTTGTCTACTGATGTTATTCGGGACCTTCAAATAGCTAATTGCAGCCCCCAATGTGTACTTTCTCTCTGGATCCTCCAATTTTCTTGGAGTCCTCTCTTCCTTTCATCTGGGCCATAGGTACCTATTTCCTAGGATTTGACAACAAGAAAACTTTTGACAGTGTTTTGCAATTGGAACTTACTATAATACTTATATGGCCCGAGTCAAAGAAAAATGGGACTAGCACCTCCCTCATTGCAAACTCTGTTTCTGTTAATAGAACCTAAAGATAACATCAGGCTGTTGGTCAGTTCCATCACATTAATAACTGATGCTGACTTTTATCTAATTAATATGTCTTTTTCATGTGTCCAAGTGAATGATGTTTTACTCAGTTTTCCTCTCAAGCCTTACTTCAATGTTGATTTATTTTAAATGCCGAATGTAAAAATATCACCGACTTTTTCTTATCCTTATCCTAAAATCTTTCCTTATACTCTTCATTTCTGATTTCCTATGAGAGCTAGTTATGTAGCACCTGAGGCATTGCCAGGTAACCCTTCTTTCCTCCTAAGTAGGCTTGCATGAGCTTGTGTCATCCAAGTGCCATGTTATCTCTGAAGATTTTTTTCTCTAAAAATTCAAACCTGTAATTCTTCAAAGTATGTCTTTCTATGTCCAAGTATTAGGTGTTTTCCCTATATTATCTTTTAATGGGGGGGGGCAGTTATTGGGGATTGAACTCAGGAGCATTCAACCACTGAGCCACATCCCTCACCCTATTTTCATTTTATCAGAGACAGGGTCTCACTGAGTTGCTTTGCAACTCCCTAAATCGCTGAGACTGGCTTTCAACTTGTGATCCTCACGACTTAGCTTTCAGAGCCACTGGGATTATAACTGTGTGTCATTGAGCCTGGCCTATGTTATCTCTTTTAATTCTTACATAACCATGAGAAGTAAGTTCTGCTATTTCCAAATAGAGATTTGATGGAATCAAGTGACTTTCCAGGTAAACAATGGAAGTAAAAGTGTCAGAAATGGAAAACTCAAAAGACACACATATACTGAACCTAGATAACTAGATAAAATGTCACCTTCAGAAATAGGAGGGGAGTACCACCTCTGGAAAGAAAGAGCATCCTGGGCACCTTCCAAGGGCCACACAAATAAGGCTCTGATCTCACAGCAGCAGCTGCCAAACTATTCTCCAGAGTTCATTTTGAGACATAGTTTGAATATACTGTTGACACCAAAAGAAAAAATAGGAGCTGTTACAAGCCAAGTGGTTGCCAGATATCTAGAATATCTAAAAATTGCATATTTTTTATAAAACGGTATATAAAACTTAGATTTTAGAAGAAAATATAAATTTCATCATATCCCTACAGAAGTTTAATTCTATTCCTATGTTACCTCAAATGGTAGCCCTGCAAGACTATTTTAGAAATCAGTTAGTTCTAATTTTATAGGACATGCAAGTCTAGAGTGGTTACATGGCTTATCTAAAATCACACACATACATTCTAGAACCTGCATTCTCCAGTTCAACTTCTTTTAACTAGACTATATTGCCATCCTTGTTAGTTTAATTACATGACTAATATCTAATTCATGTTTATCTATCTACCTATCTATCCATCTAGCTAGCATTTGCTGTGATCATCTTTCTATTTAGCAATTTGCCTTCTCATGACTGCTTGTTTGACAGGTCTGCAACATTTGCTCTTTGCAAATAAGCAACATGCCATCTAGTGGTAGGAACCTGAATATTGCAGTCAGAAGTACCTCAGAAAGGCATAGTAAGAAATTGGTCACCAAGGCACTTGTACATAAGTCTTAAACACAAAGAATATCTCTCATTATAGAAAAAGAAAGAAAAAATTCTTTATGGCATTTACCTTTTACTTTTAGTTACATGTTTTTAAATCAACTCATTGTTCTAAACTGAAGAGTAAGAAGTAGGTTTTATTAGTCAATAGAGGAAGATTTTTAAAGAGCTACAAGACATCCAAATATATCATAGAGTCCTAAAGTAAATTTGCCCAGATACTGATATAAAAGTGATTAGTAACAGAAAGATAATGTCCAGACAGCTTCCTGAGACTTAATTCCCAGAGATAGGCTGCTTAAGTTGGGTTGCAATTTCTCTTCCAATAAATATAAATCTGAGTACTTAACATGATTGAAGGAGCTAATTATAAGGTGATTGCCTTCTGCCTTAAAACTGACTTCACTTGAAATTAACATAGCAACACAAGTGTTCAGTTATTTAGCATTTTCCAGTATGTCTTCTATCACCCCATTATATCAGCCTTTCAGAGTTTGATGTATAGATCTTTCATAAGACAAAGCAAGATGAAAAACAAATCCAATCTGTAGATACATATTCTATTAATCCAGGTACATTTTTGTAATTCTTCTTATATATGTGAGCTTATTTCTATCACTTTATTATTTAATTTTCTGCTCAAGTTTTCTAATTCCTTTTTATTCCTCTACTAGTTTAGAACAAACATTTTATTTTCATTATTTTTATCAGATGTCTTTTTGTTAACAAAAGATTAACCTTAAATAATATTTCTGTCCTCTTAAAAATACTGAATAATTTTTGACAAATTTCTCCCTTTTTAAAAATTTGTTTTCTAGTATTTCAGATATTTCTTACCTTTTAATTCCTCAAAACAAGGTGTGTGTGTGTGTGTTTTTACAACCTTATTAATTTTTAATAGTATATCTAAAACTTAAAAATTCTTTAGAGACAATTGCTTCCTGCATTCTACTTTTTTTTTTTTTTTTTCAGAATTCTCTTTGGCTTTTACTTAAATATATCATTTAATATTCCTTTCAGGAAAACTACAAATTAAAAAGTTCTCAGATTTTTTTTCTGAAAAATGCCATTATTTGATTTGCTTTCTTTACCAAACTTTAGCTGGGTATAAAAGTCCATTTGTTCACTACTTTCTCCTGAGTCTTTTAAAAGTATCTTTCCATAACATGGTGGCAGATCTTTAAACTAACAAACAGGTTGTTCTCATTCTGATTTCTTTCCTTGTACATAATCTGTTTTGTCTTCTTAAACCCTTTAATATTTTTCTTTTAATTGACTGGTTGTGGATTAACTATATTTCTTGCTATGAATGTGTGTTCCACTTTAATATAAAATCTCATGTTTTTCCTTCAATTTTGGCAAAATTTCAGGTAAGTTTTTGTGACTATTTCTTCACCTTATTTCTCCCTCTCTAGAACACCTTTCAAAAACACATGGGATTTTATCTTCCACATCACTCAATATTTAATTGTTGCAATAACTCATTTAATGTGTCAATTTGGCTATGCTAAGGTACTCTGTTGTGCTGTCAAAACGTAAGTCTACATGTTTATGTGAGTTTTTGTTATATATTATATACATTTAAATAAGTACACATTGAATAAAGCATATTACCCTTCATAACATGGATAGACCTCATCCCAATCACTTGCAGGCCTTTAAAGACTGAGAACCTCTAAGGAGGAAGGAATTCTGTCTCCAGAAAGCCTTCCAATTAGGACAACAACAATTTGCATATTTTAAGTTAGTTTAAATATTTATTTTTAGTATTTTACTTTGCTTATTATATTCAGGTTTGAGAGAAGGTGCTAAATCTCTTCTGTGTTTCCCCTTCTAACTCTTGATCAGGGGTTAATTTTCAGTTAAAGACTTGTTAACTCTTAAATTGTAAAAATGTACAAAAGTTGATTCTTTGGCAGCTTTAGAAATTTCTATTGTTCTCAGTTCAAAATGCCATCCTTGAGCCCTCCCTGACCTGAGGCTCCCTGTGTTGTTCTTTATCCTTACTCTAACCCTCATCTAAGTCATTGTTCACAAGATCAGCTGCCTTCATTACTGAATTTCATAAAGTACTTTTTATTAGATATCAGTTATCTGAGTTTGTAACTATATATATGTATATGTATTATATATATGTATATATGCATATATACATATATATGTGTATATATATATATATATATATATATATATATATATATATAATTTATTTTTTTGTGGTGCTGGGGATTGAACCCAGAGACTTGACTATTTGACAAAGATGTATTGTGCCCCACATTCAATAGACTCTTAGCTCCAGTAGCATAGGGAGTATATATTTCTTTAAGCTCACTATTTTATCCCTAGTACTTTGCTCAGTGTAAGTAATAGAGTAGTTATCCAATAAAATAAAATATCCATTTATTTACTAGGTGAATGAGCAAGTAAATACATCTTTGATCCTGATTATTCAAGAGAGTTCCCTGTAGAAGTATTGCAGTCATTTACATGAATAAAAAGATTTCACAAATGGATCAAATTTATTGAAACTATTATTGTTTTCTCCTATAACTGGTATTGTTGGTGCTGCCATGGCCAAAACTTTTAAATGACTGAAATATGTAAGTACAAATATATGACTAACTCTAGAATTTATAAATGAGTGTTTGAAATTTTGAATTTTTAGTCATATAAGAATACCAAAGCACTCTTTTTTACAAGTTTACAAAGCAAATTCTCCCCCCATACAGAGAAATGTTTGAACAGAGAGAATACCATGAAATGATCACAAACCAGAATGTGAATCCTAACTTATGGTCAATAATTTTCTCAAGTTGGAAGTCTGTAGTTCAGGACTGTGTCATTGCTCAGGTGAGATGTCTGGTGCCAGGGAATTTTTGAGTTTTAGAGAGTTAACATGACAAGGGGTTAGATTAAAGTAGATTGGTAACACTTTTTTTTTTAAGCTATAGAGCATTATGGACCTGCTAATTTTAGAGTTTAAGTAAAACTTCAGTTACCTCTCTCAAATATTCTCCAATGTCCCCATGTACACAATAGTCATTATGAGGGATAAGTTTAGCTAGTCAACTCTGAAGTCAAAGGAGAAGCTTTCTTGTCTGATTAGTAGTTATTGACATCTCCAACAGGTCCAGCTGCATGTTGATAGCATGTGTGTATGTAAATATGCATTAATGTGTGCTTCTGTGCTGGCCCAATAATTCAGGTCCAAGTAATATTTCATAGCAGTATCCTTTTTGATTATTTGGATTTCCCTTCTGAGTAATTGGTTTCATTGTCAAATCAGTGGTTAAATAAATCAGTTGTAAAATATTTTGACTTCTATGTCTATACATATACATGAGATTGATGGAAGGAAAAATGGATGAGAAAGCCACCTGTTGCAGGGTTACATGCAACAATCTATATAGTCCACACATAAGTGACTTTTGAGCAATGAAAGATTTTTTTAAATATTCAGACCTTGACATTAAAAATAGCCCAGTCTATAGACATCTGTTGTATAGTCTCACTTATAGGGAATTGGAATTAATTTTCATTTTATAACTGTCATGGTTCATGCCTTAAATATTTTTATTTATAATAAAGGCAAAACAAAAGTTTAAATAAGTGTAATCTAATTATTACAGATTTAACAGTTGGTCAATTACAAATGGTCAGTAATCTTTTTCCTTTTCTTTTTTTTTTCCCCTCTTTCTTTTTTTAGCCTCATAAATAGTCATCTGGCATTAAATATTTGTGATCTAGGCCAGTAACCTTTTTCAATCTCACAGGACCTTTTTTAATTAAACTATATCTTTGTCCCATGTCTGTAATCCTCTCACTGACATTTTATATACAAGACACCTTGCTGAAAAAGGTCAAGCAGTACAGTTATAAATGGAAAAGAGATTAAAAGAATTCTCAAGCCATGGTGTGATCTAAGAGCGAGTTAAATATGGAGCAGTTCTTAGTAGACATGCTCAGTAGATAAGGAGGAATCCTTGGGGTAGATTTTAATGGTTAGGGCAGCAAAGCAAATGAAAATTATCTTCATGGCAAAAATGAAAAATACACATCTTTTCTTAGGCCATAGTAATTATTGTGAAAGACTGGCAGGAGGCTTTAATAGCCATGAAATATGCAGGAAAACAATTGCAAATACATTCATGGTGTTTGTATAATTCTTGCCTACAAAGACACTTTTGTTGCTCCAGTAAATCTTGCAAATGTCAGTCTAGTGTTAAGGTTAATTAACTATAAGTAAAAGAAACATGTTGAAACTTATATGCATCAATGAAGAGTAAGAAAGAAATGCAAAAAAAAAAATGAGTAAGGAAGATGGAGTAAGCAAATGCCACATTACTGAAAATTCTATTTTAGTACCTATGCATTGATAGTAGTTATAGCGTTTGGAAGGTAAATACATTCACAGAAGTGACTTACGTTATTTTCACCAGAACATTAAGCAGAAATTGAAAACGGATTTTCCCCCCTTAATATTCTCCAGCTGGCATGTTATGACTAAAACTTGCTGAATCCATGCCACACTGTGATGCATTTAATGGTGTACACGGGTACAACTAAACAATACGTTACTTGTAATGTCTGAAATAACCTAGCAAAGCATGGTGCTCAAGTATTGAAATACCACTGTCAGTTTCACAGAGGTTGCTTAGTTATGCCCAAGAGGCCAGCCTTTCCTGAAAAGCCTTTACTGCTAATTTCTTTCTGTCACTTTTATATAGTCCAGTCATAAAAGAGTTCCCTTTCATTCCTGTTTCAAAATGGCGATATTTAGACGTTAATGAAGGAGGCAGAAGAGTTGACCTGGGAGTTTTCGTAGTAGAACTCCATTGGTGCTTTCAGAGTTGTCCATGTTTGGTTGTATTTATAAACAGTTTACTTGGTATAGGCAAATATCCCTTCACTTAAAAAAAAAAATGAAAAAAGAAGATAAAATAAAATAAAACCAGAGCTGTAACTTTGACTTGAACAAAACTTCTGGCATCTCCCAGGCTTTGGGTTTCTGGGCAGAACCTTTGTCAGTGCTAAATGGAAAGGTTACTGTTTTCATCCTTCAGCTGTTGTAAGCTTGCTGGCAGTGAGGGAGCTGTCAGGATCCAATGGGCCATTCCCTGTCCAAAGTAACCGGATGCTGTGTTTGAGAAATGTGATAGTTGACAGCTGACATTATGAGCTTGTGACTCAGCCTGTGTCCCAAGCTCAAATCAGCTATCAATCCACACCTTAAGAACCATTTCTATACAAAATATCCTAGGGGCTCTTTGTTTTGTACGTTTGCTTTGTGGAAAAAAAATATTTTTTAACTCAGTTTCATTTCAAAAAAAAAATCAGGGAATCATATTAACTAAAATTACCTTGTTATTTTCATCATGTTCTGTTGGAATTCAGCTTTTTTTTCTTCATTCAAAAAGTGATTTCTTCTAGATATGATTGTAGACTTAGACCAGAGGTAAAAATGGAAAAATTCAGTTAATTAGGTGGTTGATTTTTTCTGACTAAAATCAAATTTTCCAAACTGACAGAAATGATTATTTTGTCAGGCAAAATGTGTTAACGTTAATCAAAAATCAGACAAAATGAGCCATGTCAGCCAAAACCAATTGGACTTTTTTATTCTTTTTGTACCAAGATTGAACCCACAAAAGCTTAACCGCTGAGCCACATCCCCAGCCCTTTTTTATATTTTATTTAGATACTGGGTCTCACTAAGTTCTTAGGGCTTCACTAAGTTGCTGAGGCTGGCTTTGAACTCATGATCCTCTTGCTCCGCCTTCCAAACCATTGAGATTATAGGCAGGTGCCACCATGCCCAGCTCAATTGGGTAAAAATTTTAAAGTAAAAATTTTTAGTTTACTTTCTTAACAGATTAGCTTGCCAAATAGCCAGAAATAAATTAAATAGGAGATAGATTATGAAAAATAATCTATTGAGTTATGTACTGTACAAAGTACATTTTATCAATAACCATATTTTTGTAATTATTATTAATGGCATGCTGAAGCTCAGGACAGTAAGATTCAGGGAGGTATATAATTTGCCTACCATCATTAAAATATAAGTTGGTTTATCTCCAAAATCATGTTTTTCTATACAATTTTCCATTTAATAGACCATTTATACTGTCATCAGGAATGGTGATATAAAAATGAGAGTTGATTTATGAACTTCCCCATTTTATCATATTGTCTACATATAATAGACAAGTCTTTAATTTTATTTTGTATATAGACAAATGAAATAGACAACCAGGAATTTCAAATATTCACAGGTTAAGATTATATTCAAGGAGTCATGGTTTTAAAAAGTATGTGAACTTTATTCATTCAATAAAATTTTATTGTATTAAAATTTTATTCTGTTTATCATATGTGATTAATAGAATTTAAAAATATAAATATGGAATATATTTCTAATATTTTACCTTTGAGGGCTTTCCCCTTGTTTCATAAAAGCTGAGGTACTTTATGATGCTAAAGATATCCAACAAAATATATTTATTCACTACTAGAAAAAGAACAAAATGTTTGTGATGTGGTAAATACACTAGGAGTTTGCTAGATGGTGCTGCAACATATATTTGTAAAACTCCACTAAATGTGTCTGTTTCAGTAGAACATTTCTTGCAATTGGGAATATACAAATATAATTCAAGGTTTATTTAATATGATTGTTTAAAAAATAAAACTACACTGCCTCCTTAACCCCACTATGATTTCAATGTCTATTTTTATTGAATTTGTATTACATTTTAAAAAATTAGCTAGGCATAGTGGCACTGTCCTGTAATCTCAGCAACTCAGGTGGCTGAGGCAGGAAGATCACAAGTTCAAGACTACCCTCAAAAATATGGTGAGAACATTAAACAATTTAGGAAGACACTGTCTCAAAATTAAAAAAAAATAAGTTTAAACTTTTTTAAAAAAATCACCTTGAGTTCAATCCTCAGTACCACTAAGTAGATAAATAAATATTAGCTCTTTAACATCATAGAATATTTTAAAATGTAAGCCAGGATTAAGAGGCTACTGCATAATGGCAAATTTTAATTTATCATATAATGTTTCTTGAAATAAGGATAATTATTCACAAAAGCACAATTGGACAAGTGGGATTACATCCAACTAAAAAGCTTCTGCACAGTACAGAAAATAATTAACAGTATGAAGAAACAACCAACATAATGGGAAAAAATATTTGCAAACTATACGTTTGACAAAGGGTTAATATCCAAAACATATAAAGAATTTGAATAACACTATAGCAAACAAATACAATTAAAACTTGGGCAATAGACTTCAAAAGACTCTTTTCTAAAGAAGACATATAAGTGGCCAACAGGTTATGAACCATCATAGAAATGCAAATCAGAATATGATGAAATGTTATCTCACTCCAGTTAGAATGGCTTTTATCAAAAAGATGAAACATAAAATTTGCTGGTGTGTGTGTGAAGAAAAGGGGAATCCTTGTACGCTGTTGATGGGAAGATAAATTAGTATAGCCACTATGGAAAATAGTACAGAGTTTCTTCAGAAAAATTAAAAACAAAACTACCATATTATCTAGCAATCCCACTACTAAGGTATATATCCAAAGGAAACCAAATCAATATGTCATTGAGGCAACTACACTCCAACATATATTAAAAATATATTCAGAGTAGCCAAGAAATGGAAACAAAAAAAGTATTCATCGACTGATAAACAGAGAAAGAAAATGTGGTACATAATCACAATGAAATACTACCTATCCATGAAAAAGAATGATATCATGTGATTTGCAGCAACATAGATGGAACAAACCAGACACAGAAATATAACTACTACATGATCTCACTTCTATGTAAAACTAAAAAACAGTTGGTCTTATAGAATATGAGAGTAAAATAGAGGTTGTCAGAGACCAGTTAGAGTAGGGGATCAGGTGGGATGAGGAAAGGTCAATCAATGGGGAGGAAGTTACAGTAAGATGAGAATAAGAAGTTCTGGTGTGCTGTTGCACTGTTGGGTGACTGTAGATAAAATATGTACTATTCATTTCTTTTTTATTGGTTCTTCTTAGTTATACTGACAGAATCTATTTTGATATATTTATACAAACATGAAATATATCTTATTCTAATTAGGATCCCCTTCTTGTGGATGTATATGATGGTGAGATTCACTGTGGTATATTCATATATGTACATAGGAAAGTTAGATCAGATTCATTCCAATTTTCAAAAAAATCTATGAAATTATTTTGAATGTCTTACCATAAAGAAATGATAAATGTGTAAAGATAGAAAAATTTTTTTTGATAATTTTTCCAGTTCTATTAGTAGTAAATTTGTTTCTAAAAGAAATGATAAAAATTTAAGATAATGGATATACTAATTATTCTGAGTTGGCCATTACCCAGTGTATCATGAATCAAACCATCACATTGTACCTCAAAAATATGTAAGAGCATTATGTCAAATGGGAAATAAAATTAATTAAAACGTTATTTAATTTTAAATATAATGATTCACATTTAAAACATTTTAGGTGTTCAGAAATTTGAAATATAAAATTATTCTCCATTACTCTTTTTTCACACATATATACATTAGTTAAAAAAATTTAAAACAACAGAAAAATGTGTTTTATTGCTTCAATACTCAAGTTGTAAAAAATATTAATAATATCTGTAAAACTGCCTTCTAACCTTTTTATGCATTTTTGGTGTTCATCATACATTCTAGACAATGTCTTGCAAAATTAAGTCTAGTCATACAGAAATCATGTCCATATATAAAGGGGGAAATGATTGTTAATACATGTCACATTAGCTAACCTGAATTTACTGCAGACATAATTATAACACTTTTACAACTTCAAAGCATTTGGGATCTATCTACATGACCTAAAAATAAAGAGAGAGAAAAAACAATGAATTCCCTTCTGCTAAAACTACGGATCTTAGGGTCATCTCCCAGAAAAACTTCTCAACAGAAATCACCAGAAGACAACCAGATATGGCAGAAGAATAAACAAAATTTAGCTAAATGTCAATAAATGTGTACCTCAGAAAAATATGTAGTCTCCACTGTTCTACCCAATCGCATCTTATAAAACTAGTGCAATATTATTGAACAATATATTTTTGACTAATGAGCAAGGATACTGTTTTATAGTCAAACTAACTGGGGATGACATCACACAAGCAAGCACTGAAATCGTGTTCTACAATGCCAAAAATTTCAAACACAGCTGCATATGAGACAGAAATTTCCACACTTGAGGAAATTTAAATTGCTGTTCCAAAATTTTTGTATGGTAGACTAGTTGTTGTAACATTAACTCTTTTAATGAGAACAATTAGAAAAGCTAGATGATTTTGTGAGTCTGTTTGAAGTAATTAGAAAGTTCACAAGGCAGCAACAAGGGATTTGAGGGGCAGGTTTCAAGGGAAAAGTAAAAAGTGAGCCTAACATTTGGCTCTTCTGCCTTCAAGGCCATATGCCAGTTCCTTAAGAGCTGAGAAGCTGAGCAGAGCTTACAGAAGATTTCGCAGTTATGGGAAGGCTAACACTGAAATACGGGTACCAGGAAGAAGGAGAATCCCTGGTGGTTACTCCAGGATTTCAGTGGAGATCCCCTACAAGGTTATACTTATAGTAGAACCATCAAAAATTGCCTGAAAAAAATAAAGTGAAATAAATACACTGCTAGCCAGAAAGTTAAAGAGTTATCCCCTGCAAACCATTGCTAAAGGAAATACCAAAGGGAATTTTTTGGCAGAAGGTCTAAAATCACAAATAGAAGCAAGGAATCTAGTAAATAAAAGCAAGGGATAATGTAAGTATGTCGGTTAAATGAAAATGCATATTGAATATAAAAATAATATTAATATTTTTGTGGGATTTTAAAATTACACGTACAATTAAAAGAGAGGGAACTATACATCTGTCAAAACTCATAAAACCTTACAGCATTAGGGACAAACCTTTGATGAATGCAATTCAAAAAATCAATTATGATACCATGGGCTTCAGGATGGAATGTAGACTGTGGCAAAGTAAGTTTGTTATGAATATGATATAACTTCACAGAAGGAAGATGGGGGTACCTGAGCAACACTGGAAAATGGTTAGACTGTAGGACAAATGACTATTGGATCTGTACATCATACACTATTGGATCTATACATATCAGATCTATACATAAGAACTGTGGTAATTGATTAAAGTTTTTCCTATGGGGGTAGAGTTAAAGAAGTCTGATACTACTATCCATGTATACTGGGATTGAGCAAATAAACACATAGATGATGGATAGTGAGAGCCAAATTTCTTACTGTTGAAAAGGGATGTTAGACAAGTATGGGCCAAAGACTAGGAATGAACCATGTGGTACTGACAAGAGTCAGAGACATCAGTATAAATTCACATTTAGCTTAATATAGACACAAATGATGACCTAGGCAGTGTGAATAGTTACGATGTATGTGCACACCACAGGAGTCGCCTAGTTGTCTGTTGAGAAGGCCTGAAAGCAACAACACCCCAGTAGCAACAACCATGCCCAGCATGAAGATCTTGTTTCCTATTATCATATTCCAATAAAAGGAATAGAAGTCACTGAAGAAATAGCTGTGTCTAGGGATGGAGTGCAGAATATAAAAGTCTGAATTATTTTATAACATCAGAAACTAAGGAATTATTCAAAGATTAAAACAGTGGGGTATGTCAAGAGGGACATGGGAGCCAAATAAAAGAGCTCCTAATGACCATAGCTGAAACAACTTGAACAAGATAATGCAATGTTACATGATAATCCAAAGTGTAAAAGAAATGTCAAGGAGCTCATGCTAATATAATATATAATTAAATGTGAAATAATAGACCAATTTCCCATTCAGAAAATTAATTTACATATATGCTTTGTCTTTTAAAGAAGAAGCATGGCTCCCTACTCCTTAAATGTTCACTCTGCATGGTAACCTCCCTTTAAAGAAGGTATGGAAAGGCAAAGAAACATGGCAAACAGTACTTTAACAGGATGGTTAAGGTTAGCATTCTCAATCACCATCATCATCATCATCATTATGGTCAATACTACTAATAATACTAATCTTTTGACATTGATGAAAATGGCATTTTATATCTGTTATTCCTTCCCAAAACTACACACTCTGTTTAGTAATGAGAAAAATGTCAGGCAAATTCAAATTGAAGGGCACTAAAAGTGATATCTGACCTGTACTCCTCAAAATTTCTAAAGTCATCAAAAACAATGAATTCTGAGAAAACTTCTAAAGGAGTCTAAAGGGACAAGACAAGTAAATATGATGTGGCTCCTAGATAAGCTTTTGGAATACGAAAAAAAAAAATGCATTTGGGGAAAATCTGAAAAAGTAGACACTTAACAGTGTGTCATATTGATTCATAAGTGAAGACAAAATAGCATACTGTAAGACGGTATGGAAAAGAGGAAATAGACATTGCAGTGCATGGGAAGTTTGTGATATTCTTGTAATGTTTGTGTTGATCTAAACCTATTTTAAAACAAAAGTTTATAAAATATTCAACAATACATAAATTCCTGGGAAGCAATAGTATGAAACATGGTGATATATTGAGCAAATGGAGTCAAAATTCTCTAAGTCCTTGCATCTTCTGAGAAGTAGTAAAACTACTAATTTATATTAGACCTTTAGAAGTCGAAGGTAATCTCTAGGTTATCCACCAAAAGAAGACAGAAAGACTGTTTAAGTAAAGCTATAGAGATGGAGGTCAGTGGTAGAACATGCACCTAGCAAGCATAAGGCCTTGGGTTCCATCCTCAGCACAAAGGTAAAAAATACTACATTAGTAACACATTCTTATAGGAGAAAATCATTAAAAGTAAAATAGTTAAAACTGAAGGGATAAAATTTTATGTTTATATGTAGCATATAATACTTATAAAATAAGAAATGAATATAAAAGAAGAGCAATCAAATCTACAGTCAAGAACAATTTTAATATGTTCCTCAGTGATTGACAGAACATATAAATAAAAACACAATTAAACAACTTGACCATACTGAATATAGAGGGAACACTGAACACAACTGAAAAATATTTTTGAGTATACAAGAATCATTTAGTAAAATTTACTTTATTCTGAAACATAAAATTATTGAAAATCTCAATATTGAAATTATACAAAGAAATAAAGCTGGATTATCAATAACCAGGCAATTAGGTAAAATGCAAATGTTGTATATTAAGCAATTATTTCTGAATAATCACTGGATAAAAGAAATTACATTGAAAGTAATTAAGTATTTGAATGACAATGAAAACAATCTGTCAAAATGTGTGACATACATCTAAAGTGATAATTTGAGTGTGTTTATGCCAATAAATCTGAGACTTATCATAAATGAAGAATTCCTGATATAATAGAGTTTATGAAAATGGACACAGGAAGAAATAGGAAAATGAAAATTATATATCCAATTATAAAAGCACATATATAATTTAAAGCCTCTCTTGAAAGAAAATATTAGGCTATGTTGGCTTCTACAGTAGTATTTCCAACATTCCAACATAAAAAGTAACAGTGATTTTGCACAACTATCCCATAGCATAGAAAAAGAAAAAAAAATTCTCAACTTATAAATAACTTTGATATAAAAACCTTACAAAAGCGTTGCAAGAATACAAAATTATAAGTTAATCTATCTTAACCTAACTTATAAGAACAGACACAACGATTCTAAAAAGTTATTAGCGAAAGAATTCAGAGTTAATATAAAAAAGTCAATTGTATTCTTTTTATTCTAGTAATGAACAGGTGCAATTTGAAACTAAAAATGTAGTGTCATTTACATTATCAACTTAGAAAATGATGTAATTATAAAACTGTCCAAATATGTACAATTTATATGAGGAAAATTACACAACTCTAGTGAAGGAAATCAGAGAATTAAATAAATGGAATGATTCCATGATCATGCATAAGAGGATTCAATATTACTAAGTTGTCAATTCTTCCCAACCCAATCTATAGATTTAATAGGATTGAAATCAGTATTCCAGCAAATTATGTTGTAGATATTACAAAACTGACTCTGAAGTTTACAAGCAGAAGCAAAAGATTCAGAATACCCCACTCTATAGTGAAGCAGAACATACTTGGAGGACTGACACTACTTGATTTCAAGCCTTACTATAAAGCTGTACCCATCGAGACAATATGATGACATGGAAAGAACAGAGGGATAGATCAATGGAACAGAAAGAACTGTGAGGCCAGAAATAATCCTAAGTAACTACAGATCTTTGACAAAGAAGCAAAGGCAATACTATGAAGAAAAGATGTCTTTTCAAGTGGTGTTAGAACAACCGGACATCCATGTGTCCAAAGAAGTAAACAATGAAATAAGCAAGATTGCACAAAAGTACAAAACACTGTTGAAAGAAACTAAAGGAGCTACATTTTTCATGTGTTCAACTTTATACAGACACACATCAATAACAGGCATATAAATAAAATTTAATAACTTTCCTTATTGTTTTCTCTATTCCTTGTAACCTTGGAAGTCAGATTTATCTTAAACCTATGTAATCAAATTTAATGATGACCTTTGTGATTGACACTTGAATAAATTCCTTGGACTAATATTTTCACTCACTCAAGTTTTTTGAAAATCTTTATCCCCGGTTATTTTTTGACTACTGAACTATTTTACCTTTCAGATTCCTATACTACATGCAAAACAAATTAAAACTGTATTTTTCAAATACATTTTAACAAAAAGAAGTACTCAGAATTGGTTGGGGTGCAGTAAAGGGAAGATAACAGAAGAGCAGAAATGTTTAAAGACAAGTTTTTCATAATAATGCTATATAAACCCTGCTCTCACAATGTATTTATCACAATTCTCACATATAATAGTTAAAGCCACTTCCTACTTTTCAAATCCCCAGAAGACAAGGAGAAAAGTAAAGCCTATTTTGAAAGTTAAGTTTTCAGAGGGAAGAGAGAGAAGAGAGAGAGAGAGAGAGAGAGAGAGAGAGAGCGCGCCATAGAGAACCCGCTCTCTTTTACATAGGTTAAATCCCTTTGTATTCTCCTCCCCGACCCCATTTTTTCAATTCACAAATCAATGTCACTGTCCTCTTAATCATTGTGGATATTGGGGATAAAATGCTGTTGCCTAATCATTTTTGTTTTCTGAATTTCTTATGAATTTCACTCTTTGAGACCCATGTTTTGTTACAGGCTATAGATTTCATGGTCCCAAAACAGGAAATAATGTATTTTTTTAAATGCCATTCTTTGAGGGTTACAAAGTTAGATATTTAAAAACTATACCTTCTGATAATGTTCTTGAAATTTCACAGAGACTTTCATACCTGAATATAAGAAAATGAACTGTCTATGTCATCTAACCGCAACATGTCATCGATGAAGAAGCTGAGTTTTCCTTTCCTCCATGGACAACGTTACAAATGAAGAGTCTAGAATCTTGCCTCACTGACATAATTCTTCAAGTGTTATATTGTAGTGAATAAGAATCATTCATTTTCCCCTTGTCTTTGCCAAGTGAATGTTTCATTGTTCAGCTGAGCTGACAGAACAGATGAAGGCGAAAGAGGCAATACTCATGAGTACAGTTACTGATAAATAATTACAACAAGGACATTATAATTATTTAATTAAAATCTGCGCATGGGGAGAGATTATGAGTCTTTCAGCTTGCTACCTCATTTAGATGATACTAGTCATTAACCAATTTAGCTGGAGTCAGCGCCTAAATGTCCACATGCTCTACTTTATCTCTGAAACCTGTGCAGTCAGCAGCCATGGCTGCATGCTCCATGTCCCACTGTTGGTGAGTGCAGGCACGCTCCAACAGCTCAGGAGACATGTGGGTGTCTTAACTACCCACAGCCATCTCATAAGACTTCTCTGGATTCAGAAGGCTTTCTTTTGAAGCAGAGCCCAGATACAGATGTGTATCAAAACATTACATGGTACCCTATTAAGATATGTAATGTTAATACTTATTTTTATGTACCAGTAAAAAAATAAACTTAATTTAAAAAACACTGGAAACTCTGTCAAAGAATAGAAATCAACAGTCTGTCCGAAGCTCTCTGAAAGTATTTCTTTTCTGATGTGTTGTAAGGAACTGATTTTAAGGGAAAAGGTTCATCTCTATGTCAGTCCTTTATCACCAATCCCCAAAGCCAACTCCATAGTAAGACTCCCAGGTATTAAACTTTACATCCCATGTAGAAAGTAAAAATATCAAATTTTCAAATGTTTCCATTAAGGAAAGGAAAAAGAAATGGAACTATAATCTTACTACAGGAGAGAAAGTTGAGACAAGAGTTAAGGAGAAGAATGATCTTAGTTTGTTATTTGGTGGGTGTCTCTCTCACTGTCTCTTGGTTTCACTTTGATATGTCATTTGTTTTTTTCTTCTCTGGCCCAATTCTTCAGATTCACCTACTTTCTAAAAACGTAACAAATTACTCTGTTTCTAAAATCAGTTTGAAGTAGGACATACTAGCAAATCAATAGAGTCCCTTAGGCACAGAAAAATGAGACTAGAACTGTGGCGAAGTAGATACTTAATAAAGATTAAAATGTGATTCCTGAACTCTGAGCTACCTCCTTGAAAATGTAATATGAGGCAGCCACTCAAACTGGAAATTCAACTCTGGGAATTTGAGAATGAATAATAATTTTGAAATTTTGCATGTTATAATGAAATTATAATAATAGAACTCATGACTTTCAAGGCCTCCCCAAAATATAAATCCAGGAGCATGAAATGTACCAGACATGGTAGAATACACAGAAAACCAAATATACAAAAAACCTCTTGAAGTGCTTCCTTTGTCTAAACCCCTGACTTGATACAGGAAGCCATTCTATCCATTTAGGATAATCAGATCTGACTAAGTAAGATGTAGGAAGGATTAAGAAGTAGGAGTTAGACCTTAAGTATCCATTTTAATAATGAGTTATAGATATATAGAATCATGTCTTTCCCTATGAGTTACTTTGTATATAAAACTCTATTTCCTTGCTCTAGCTAAATGTTTACAACTACTGTCCCTCCTTCCAGGAACCAAACTAATTTCTGCATCAGGCTATAAGCTCATGGTATGTCCCTCGCCTGGAATATGTCCTTTTTAAATATGTTTGAATTCCTAGATCTTCAAATTGCTGGATCAATATATAGGTATATTGATATGTAGATCAATATAATTCAATGTGTTTTTTCTGGAATTGGCATTATTAAAAAAACTCATTAAGAAGATAGGGTCCTTTACCTTAGTGCCTTGTATTGTATTGCAAGATTATTAACTGATTTACAAGGAAATTTTTTTATACCACTAGTTCTGTGAAAGGCTTATTTTCTGGTTCACAGTATTATGATTTAATTATGAGTATATATATATTTATATATATATATTTTTAGTTGTAGGTGGACACAATACCTTTATTTTATTTATGTGGTGCTGAGGATCGAACCCAGGGCCTCACACATGGGAGACATGCACACTCTACCGCTGAGCCATAGCCCCAGCCCCTATGAGTATATTAATACTCTTCTCTGGCTTCCTTTTACTACTCCATGCTATCAATGGCTCAAACAGATGAAACTAAAACACAATTTTAGTTTATGTGTTATAAGTCAGAATTTTTAAAATCATAATGGTGAACACACATTGTTATTTTAAATGTTGTTTATATCAAAGTTGTTGCTGTCTTTATGAGAGAAGGGAGAGCAATTAAGCGAACAGGTGGGCAATTTATCAGTCATCTTGAGGGTTGCATATTATGATGTTTGCTATTTCACATTCCTAAGGCAGGTACAGGAGAACTACTTATGCATAAGAACAAAACAATTCTAGAGCAAAATTTAAGCAGTTCTTAAATCAGCTAGTATTTTGAATTTTTCCTACATGATATGTTATGGTGAAAGATATGGATAATTCTGTTTGCCTACATTTTTACTTTGATCACAGCACTTAGTTAAGACCAAAAAAATTACTAGAAAATAATAAAAGACATAAAATCTAGTAGGTAGCCAAGCATCACAATTTGATATTGTATACATTCCTGTATTATCTCATCTCCCAGACTTGAAGAGGGGAGCACCCTGAAAGAAGCAACTATTTTCTCATTCTTGTTTGTATTTCAAGAGTTCCTACCTAGAGCCTCAGCTCTAGTAAATATGCACTCAGGAATTGCTAAAAGGTATCATATTAAAACTCTCTATGTTTTGAATGATAAACTTCAAAATATTAAGGGTAAATAACCTAAATTGCCAAAGTAAAATCTCATTAAAGCCATGGAGGTTCTAATATATCAAGATATATATCAAACTCTGTTACAAAAACATTCAAGCGTATAGTGTTCAATCTAAATCAAATATAGCATAGAAAAAGGGTTTCTCCTCCAGATAACCCATTCAGAACATTAACCCATTTCTAAAATAGTCCCACTTTGGAAATTTATGAGGTTAGATTCAATAGCATACAAGAGATTAGGTGAACCAGAAAGAAAGAGTGCATGTCCTCTAAAACTCTTAAAAACAAATAAGCAAAAGGAACACTGCAAAAAAAAAAAAAATGTAGCTAATAGCACAGTGGATCTCTTACACGTGAACTGGCATTACAATTTCTGAAATACCACTACGAAGTTTTTTTGCTTCTCAACTTGGGGTTGACTTTTTACTAATGTAACCTCACGAGAGATGCTATTACATCACTTTCTGTATGTGATCTGCACACAGTTGTTAAAGACCTTTAAATCTAATGTGCACTGACCTCCTGAACATTTGCTCTCACTGGTGGTTTCCAATTTCTTCTATATCAAATGGTGACCTTAACATTCTGTCTCACGAATATAACTATGAGAAGTGAGTCGACATGATAAATGACTATACTCGCAACCCTTGGTCGTATTTTTTATTTTTCAGAGAATCAGTTGATAGTTTAGTCTTTTCAGTTTGCCTTTTACTTCCCTATATTAACTGTCATTTCATTGTTAATGTGCATATCCACCAAAAGAAAACAAAATGGTTTAATAATTTAATCAACAAATGTAACCTCTGTGTTTCATGTTATAACACTATTAATCTTCAGCTATCCTTCGTTGATTATCATCAATATCAGAACAGAATTTTCCAGCTTATGAAAATAAAAGTTGAGACTCACCCATCAGGTTGGCCCACACAAATTACCTGCCTGAAGAATCATTTTTTATCTTTATTTACCAAGATTTAAACAACTCTAATTAACATTTGGTATTTGGTGCTGCTACCCATCTATTGGCTTAGGTAAATTTGTAGCTATATGTCTACCTAGATAAACTTGACATGCAGCTACAAAATAGTAAAATAAGAGTTTTAATGTTAATGAGGATTTATTTAAGGGACATTAAATACTTTCCATTGAACACTAAAAGTCTAAACTAGCTATTTTCTAAATTATTAATGTTACCATTTTGGTATCATCCTGAGAACATTTTACAGTCTAAAAAAATTGAGATTGTTGTATAATCATTAAATTTTATCAAGTTAAAGCATTTTCTAAATGTCTAATATACATCCAATAAATAACTTATGTTACTTGACAAACACAGATCAACATAAATTTAAGCTATTTTGAAAATAATGGAAAAAAAAAAAACTATTAATAGATGTTTTCTCTTGTGGGGCACAGTGAATAGTAATTTAGGGCGGGTGAGAGCAAAGTAATTTAACATTTCCCCTGTTGGTTCCTTTGACCTACTAGTTTAGAGGTCTTTGTAACACCCTTTAGCTTTTTCCTCAGGCTGAAGTCATAGTTGCTATCACTGTCAAAACAGCTGTTTTGCTGTTAGGTTCTACCTCTGTCTTTCTCAGGTATTTTTTTTAATATATTATTCCCATATCCAAGAAAAGAAAAATAAGTAAATATATCCACACACATAGTTAGTTTTTTAAATTTCTTTAAACAGATTATCTCTTGGTTGAAGGTGTTATTGCTCAAAGGAATGATGGCCTCTAAGATGACCTGATGTAATGGCCTCTGCATCTGATGAATACCAGCATATGTTACATTTATTTCAAACTGTACAGTCATGGTTTTGTCTCTCCAGTGTGGGTCACCTACCACTATCATGGTCATCCCATTATCTATAGCCACTCCCTGTATTAAACAGAGCAAGGGAATATATTCATGTAAGTAAGTTTTTAAAGAAGTCAAATAAATATCTACTGTAAGTAATTATCAGGAAGTAAACAATTCAGTTTCATTTAAGGTTTCTCTGAGTCCTCTTATGCTCTGAGTTTGCAGTTGATTGCATATTTTTATGACTCACAGCTTAAACCAAATTGAAGCTTGATTCAATAAACAGTGCTTTGGGCTGGATTCAGCCAGCCTAGAGTACAGTTATGGCTCTACCATTTCCTAACTGCAAATTTGGATAATCCCTGACATTTCCTGAATTTCAGTTTCCTTAGCTATAATTGAAGTGGGTGGATTACATTATCTAAAACTTCTCCCTATCCTGAAAACTCTGTGACTGAGAAAATCTAAGCAGAATTGAAGAAAAAAGAAAAAAACATGGTTTGACTTCAGTAAATTTCCATTTCCAGCTCCACTTTTACTCTCTCCTAAGGTGCCAAGTACAGTCATGCTAGCTCCCCCCAACCCCACCCATGTGACCTATGAATTGCTGGCCTGATCCTAATTTAAACTGCAAACCTCTGGGCCTAGGCAATGTATGTATCATTTAGAAATAACCCCAACCTCCCAAAAGCACAATCTTCGCTGAGATTAAAGCTGTCATATATCTAATCTTCCTTATTGTCATTTCTTCCTTTTGGATCTCCTTCAATAGTTCAAGAGTGTTTTGAAATAATACTAATATCCAGTGGTAGCAGACACTGCCATTTTCAATTTTTTTCCCACTGGAAGTGGAAATTATTTTTCTTTCCTCTTCTTTTAATTTTTTTTTTTTTTTTACAAACAATAACACAATAGGTATCTTCTAACAGCAGAGATAAGAGCGCAATTATTAGGTCACTTCAACTTTCCTAGCTATTGCCAAAACACTTTCCAAAATGGTTGTAGCAATTATATTCTTAACAACAAATATGAGAGTGCTTCAGATTTTGGCAGATTTCTAGGAAAGATAGATATTTAATTTTTGCCAGTCTTCTGAATATGAAACTTTGTCATTTTATTATTTTTTTTAATATTTATTTATTTGCTTTAGTTGTACACGATGCGTTTATTTGTACGTGGTGCTGAGGATCTAGCACGGACCGCACACGTGCTAGGTGAGCACTCTACCGCTGAGCCACAACCCCAGCCCCCAAAACCTTGTCATTTTAAAAATTTGCATTTGGATTTCTTTGAATAATACTAACTGAATATATGTAAATTTTTATTGGCCATTCAAGTTTCCTCTTTTCTGAAATGACTTTCTGTCCCTTTGTATTTTCCAGTTGTGTTTTTTGCCTTTTTCCTTATGGGTCCTAGGAGTTCTTTATTTTTATTTATTATTTATTTATTTAAATTTGAGACAGGGTCTGGCTAAACTGCTGAGCAGCCCTCCCACTGACAATCCTCCTGTCTAAGCTTCCTGAGCCACTGGGATTACAGGCATGCACAACCACACCCAGCTAGGAACTCTTTATTCAGGATTAATATATATCTTCTCCTGCTTGTGTTTTCACCATCTTTATTCCCCATGGATAAACAGAAGTTCTTAATTTTCCTAAATATATTTTTTGTTGTAGGTGGACACAATACCTTTATTTTAGTTTCATGTGGTGCTGAGGATCGAACCCAGTGCCTCATGTGTTCTAGGTGAGCACTCTACCACTGAGCCACTACCCCAGCCCCAGTTCTTAATTTTAATGGGATCCAATTATCATTTTTTGGCTTGCACTTTTTGGGTCTTGTTTTAATAAAGATCCCTACTTTCAGCATGAAAAGGAGGCAATTCAGCACAGTAACTCTCAAGAGGCAGCCTACTTGAGTCAAATCATAGTCAGCTCTTCTTAGTTTGGGGTAAGGTGGATAGTTTTTGCTTCCATCTCCAGATCTATGAAAGGAGGATGATGTTAATGGCATATCTCTCAGGGTTGTTATGAAGATTAAATGAATTGGCATATGTAAAATGATTACCATGGTACCTGGCATGTAATGAGCAACAAATAAGTGTTTGATATTATTATTTGCATATTTATTCTACCTGGACTTGATTTTTACATGTAAAAAAAAATTTATAAAACATGATTTATTGAATAATCCATCCTTTCTGTATTGCTTTGCTAGTGTTTCACATGGGTGTATGATACAATTCTCTATTTCATTTCATTAAATTTATTTTCTACCCCTGTGTTTTAATAATTGTATTATAAACTTAATATTATAAATTTAGGTCTTGCTTGCTAGGAGGAAAAGTCCCTTTACCTTATTCATCTTCAAAATTAAAACTTGGTTCTGAATACAATTTGGAGATTATTTATCAAATTTAATAAACTCTTTCTGTGTATTTTGGTGGAAATGGATTGAATTTGTAGATTAATTTTGGCAAAATTGACATGGTTTTGATGTCTCTGCAACTACCATCATGAACATAAAGGAATACTCCCTAAAAATATGTTTTATCATAATTCAATTTCAGATAGGATTCTTTCTCACATTGGTTTACTTACAAGGCATATGATGTGTCTTAGCTACAACAGAACTTGGAAATATGTCTTTTGCCTCCTGCGTTTAGGAGGTCATAGAAAAGAATGACAGTTCCATATGACAAAGGTGAACTTTATATACTTATCCCAATATGTCATTTTTAAATAACTAAAGGAAAAAAAAAAACTTTTGTTTCTTCCTTCAAAATCTTATAAATTTAATTTCTTTCTCTACTTTAATTACTTTACTAGGAAGCTAGAAAAGTACTGAATAGAAACTGCAGTTATGTGTGACTTTAACTCATTCTAATTTTAAAGAGAATGATTTTTACATTTCAACATTAGATTTGTTTGTTATGTATTTTTCTAGATTATATTGCTGAGATTTCCTTTTATTTATTTATTTTTGGTTTATTGGTTTCTTTCTAAACCAAGAAAGGAGTATGAATTTGATCAAAATGTTTTACATCTATCGAAATGATGTATTTTTTTTCTCTTGGTGAAGTAATATATCAAATTTCATTATTAGACTTTCCAATAACAAATAATTATTTCTTTATGCAAACACAACTTAATATATGTTTAAATGTATCTACATATATACATATAAACATAAACATAGGTACATAAACACACAGATATACATATATGTATATAGAAGTACATAGAAATAAGTATAATACTTTATTGGACTCCATTTGCTGGTGTTTTATTAAATATATTTTCTAAATTAATTGGTAAATTTGCTTATGATCTTTCATGTGCTAAAAAAAAAAAAAAAAAAAAAAAACCACAAAGACCAGAACTTTAACACCCGTATTCCAGCAGCTCATGAGAATGAGGCAGGAGGATTGCGAATTGAAAGCCAGCCTTAGCAAGTTAGTGAGGCCCTAAGCAACTCAGTGATACCTTGTCTCAAATAAAACACAAAAACAGGGGATGTGGCTCAGTGGTTAAGTGCCCCTGAGTTCAATCCCTAGTACAAAAGAAAACATTTATTTAAACAAGATACTTAGAGGGAAAACTATTTAGAATTTTTTAGAGTAATTTAACCCTACTTAAAGTCAGATTGCCCTATATGTAACAACTATGTACACAATAATTATAAAATTGTCTTTGATTTTACAGTAATAAATTTAAAAACACTAAAGATTTCCAACCGAACATAGCATGCAAGTACTTTGTTTTTGTTTTTGTTGTTAAAGCAGAGAGCACAATACCTTACAGAATACAAAGATAAGACCTAAATGAGCATGCCACTATTGCAGAAATGAGATATTTTCACACAACCAGTATTTTTCCCCATTCCATCTCCCTCTGATATCAATCAAAATGTATCATCAGCCAATAGTTTTTTTCTTAATGCAATAAACTGGTGCAGAAACACCAGTTACTTTATGTACAATAAAGGAATGGGGAAGAGAAAAGTGGATGAATACAGAAAGGAATACTGTAGTAGTCAGGATGTGGTGAAACTAAATTGCAGTTTTCTAATTGAGAATGTATTCTTGGACTGTAAGAACAGACTTCTGGAGTCAAGTAGGAGTTTCCATTTTTTAACAGACACCTCTGTCTGCTGCTGAATTACATCAGTTATAGCTTCATCTTCAGTCCCAAACGATGCAGATGTGTCTTTCATTGATTGGCCGCCTGTCAAATTGGAATCTAATCTGCCTTATTGAAATACCCTGTCATTTCCACAACCTAGCTATTGTGAATTGTGCTGCTATAAACATTGAAGTGGCTGTGTCACTGTAATATGCTGTTTTAAATCTTTGGGAATAGACCCAGGAGTGGGATGGCTGGGTCATAGGGTGGTTCCATTCCATTTTCCCAAGCAATCTCCATACTGCTTTCCATAACGGTTGTACCATTTTTTAGTCCCACCAGCAATGTATGAGTGTGCCTTTTTCCCCACATCCTCTCCAACATTTATTGTTGTTTGTGTTCTTGATAGCTGCCATTCTGACTGGAGTGAAATGAAATCTTAGAGTAGTTTTGATTTGCATTTCTCTAATTGCCAGCAATGTTGAGCATTTTTTCGTGTATTTGTGTATCTTCTTCTGAGAAGTGTCTTTTCAATTCCTCGGTAGATGAGTGGATAAAGAAAATGTGTACACAATCGAATTTTACTCAGCAATAAAAGAGAATAAAATAATGGCATTCGCTGGTATGGGTGAAGTTGGAGAATATAATGCTGAGTGAAATCAGTCAATCTCAAAAATCCAAATACCGAATGTTTCCTCTGATATAAGGAGGCTGGTTCACAGTATTGTTGGGTCAGGGTACATAGGAGGATTAGAGGAACACTATAATGGTCAAAGGGAAGGGAGGGAAAGGGAAGGAGCAAGGGAGGAAGGGGGGAAAAAAGAAAAAGTGGTTGAATAAGATGGATATCATTATTCTAAATGCATGATTGAAGACTTGATTGCTACGAATATACTTTGTATACAAACTGTTTTGTGTAAAAAGATGCTCTATATGTGCAGTATGAATTGTAATACATACTACTACTATAAATAAAAATTAAAAAAAGAAATACCCTGTCATTTCCCATATGCTTTTATTAGTTTACTAAGTAGTATTTGCCTCTTATGCTTAAAGTGTACTACAGAACCATCCTGCACCACCATCTTTACATTAATATGATCGTTGTTTTCAGATTTTACAACTTCCTTGAGCTTTTCATTGGTGATAGCAAATACAGGAGTCCCATCACTAAACAGGTAACAGGTCCTTGTCAAACCAGTGTACAAATAGCACCAGGAGTGGCAGAAGGCGGCAATAGATGTGGTCTTGTGCTGATCTTGGTACCATAATTATTATAGTTTCAGAAACAACAAGGCCGTAATTAGCCCAATTTTATGCATCACCTCAGATTCCAACTTAGACAGCCTTAGAGTTTTCCCCTTGGCCAATGGTAATTCAGACACACCAATATGATACATCCCTGAAATTTGGGACTTCCCCCACCATTTCCAAACTTGAACAATAGTGTATGAGACCTTGCACCCTGGAGCTACAGCATATGGGGCTGCATCATGCAACCTAGAAATGCTGGAAGTTTACCCTATGGGACAAATTATGACCAATGGAGAACAAGTGATAAGCCGGAGCCAAGAAAAACTATTTGCTCTCTTTCATTCTTTTGTACCAACTGTTCCAAAATAAAAATGCTTTTTAATTAAAAATTTCAACTATATGCATTATTGGGGACCATGTAATATTACAGTATATATTAATTGTGTAAAATTTAAATAAGGTTAAACACAATATTCTCAAATGTATATCATTATTTTAAGGTGAACACATTTAAAATCATTTCTTTTTTAGATGGAAGGTACATTATTGTTCACAACAGTCACCCTACAGTGCAATATCACATCAGAAATTATTACCCAATCTAACTATAACTTAGTACCCACTGACCAACCTTCCCAGCCTCCTCCTACTTTCCCCAGACTCTGGCAACCACCATTCTACTACCAACTCTATGAATCAACTTTTTTGGATTCCACATGAATGAGGTCATGCAGCACTTTGCTCGTTTCACTTAACCTAATGATCTCCAGTTTATTTGCTGTTGCAAAATGACAGATTTCATTCTTGCTCATGCTGAATAGTATCCCCTTAGGTATATGTACCACATTTTCTTTTACCCATTCATCAGATGATGGACAAACTTCAGCTGTTTCAATTTCTTGTCTATTAAGAATAGTGGTGTCTGATAAACATGGGAGTGTAGATGTCCTTCAAGATATTGACTTTATTTCCTTCAGATAAATACTCAGTAGTGGTATTTCTGAATCAAAGGGCAGTTATATTTTTAAATTTTTCTGGAATTTAAACTTGCATACTATTTTTCACAATGCTATAATAATTTACATTCCCATCAACAGTGTACAAGGATTCCCTTTTCTCCACATCCTCAGTGGCACTTGGTAGCTTGTGTCCTTTTGATAAAAGCCATTCTTAGTGGAGCAAAGTGGCAATTCACTAAAATTCTGAATTGCATTTCCCTGATGATTAGTGATATTGAGCATTTTTATATACCTGTTGGCCATTTGTATTCCTTCTTTTGAGAACTCTCCATTTAGGTATATTAACCATTTTATAGTTGGATAAGTGTTTTTCTTTCTTTTTTGTTTTTATTTTTGCTGATTAGTTTTTGGAGTTTCTTATATATTGTAGATATTAACCACTTGTCAGATGTAAAGTTTGCAAACAATTTCTCCTATTCTATAGGCTGTCTCTTTACTTGGTTCTTCCTCTTCCTGTGCAGAAGCTTTGAGTTTAATGCAATCCCATTTGTCTATGTTTGCTTTTGTTTCCTGTGTTTGGGGGGTTATGTCCAAAAGAATCTTTGCCCATCCCAATGTCCTGAATCATTCCCTTTACAAGTACTTTGAGTAGTTTCATAGTTTCAGCCATTCCATTTAAGTCTTTTGAGTTAGTTTTTGTAATTTGTGACAGAAAGGGGTATAATTTAATTCTTCTACATGTGAATTCCCAATTTTCCCAGTCCACTTATTGAATAGAATGTCCATCCTCCAAAGCATGTTCTTAGTCTTTATCTCTAATAAAACTTTTTGCCTAGCAGTGGATCATTAGTAGCTCTCCACTGAAAATGACTGGCATAAAGTTTGTACTTTGTTTTTTTCACTGAGAATTTTAGATATATAATATAGGTTTTGAGAAAACTCACTCCAATGACTGCAAAATATTTCAATGTTCATATATACCAAGCTATTTGAAATTCCCCTGCTGTTAAACATATGTGTTAGTTCTACTTTTTGTTATATATAATGACACATTTTAGATTTATAGATGATATGGCTCAGAAGCTACTATGGTTTAATGTAGCCTCCAAAGTTCACGTTTTGGAAATAATCTACTCATTAATACGCTGACAGTATTTGGAAGTGACACCTTTAAGAGGTAATAAGCCTTAGATGAAGTCGTGAGGATGGGATCCCCATGTCAAGATTAGTGATTTTACAAGAAGAGGAAGAGAGATCTGAACTTGGGTATTCCTGCTCTGGTGCCATGTGACTCTTTCCGCTACATTGTGATGCAGCAGGAAGACCCTCACCAGAGGCCAGTACTTTGATATTGGACTTCCCACCCTTTAGAATTGTGAGAAATAAATTTCTTTTTCTTATAAGTTCCTCATCTTGTGGTATTATGTTACAGCAATAGAAAACAGACTAACACAGAGACAAAGAAAATTCTTCTATAAATAACAGTTCTAGACTTTTTGGTCCATATTTTTTCTGTTGAAACTATTCAATTCTACCATAGTAGCACAAAGTCAGTCATGGAAATTTGTAAACAAGTGAGTATGACTGTGTTCTAATTGAATGTTATTTACAAACATGGGCAATGAGTCATATTTGTCCAGGTGGTCATGATTTATGATGCCTGATACAGTTGTCTGTAAGTCATCTAGAAAAGATAGTGCAGGAAATATTTAATTCAAAATAAATCCACAACAGTTCAGTCTCTGATACTTTATTTTTCCCATGGTTATTGACTATTTAATTTTTTTATTCAATTTTATAAATAACATGGATCTTGTCTTATGAACCCCTCTAAAAATCTCTAATTGGTTCATTAAGATCATTGATGTTCAAAGTGAATACTGACACGCTTGGATAAAAATCTAGCATATTTGCTTCTGTTCTGTATTTGTTTTCCTATTCTTATTCCTGTTTTTGTCTCTGGTCTCTGTCTTTTGAGGTTTTAATAAACCATCTTTTATGATTTTATTTTCTCTTCTTTTCTTGGCATATTAATTATATTATACTCTCTTTTGTCAAAACAAAACAAAATTTTAGTGATTTACCTACAGTTTGTAATGTGCATTTATCACTTGCAAATAACAGTATGCCACTTTACTGGTGGTATAACTTTTAACAAAAATTAATCCTAATTCCTCTCTCCTGTCTCTTTGAATCATTGCTGTCACTCATTTCACTTACATATGAGTATACATAAATGTATACACACATAAGATATATAAATATATATTAGCATGCTTAGTCAAATATATTGTTGCTTTTATGCCACTACAGAAGATCACCAACTTATGACGGATGACTTGACTCATGATTCTTTTTTCAAGATGCCTGTCATATCTCTTAAGCTCCTTGGCTCTTCTGTTCTATTTTTGGCAGTCTATGCTCTCTTTGCTTTTTGGTTTTGAAGGTTCCTATTAATATATCCTCAAGTTACAAGATCTTTTTCCTCATCTCTGTCCATTCTATTAATAAGCCCAACAAAGGCATTCTTCATTTCTATTACATTTATTTGACTCTAGCATTTCTTCTTGGTTCATTCCTGGACTTTTCATCCCTCTGCTTACATAGCCCATATGTTCTTACATGTTGGCTCCTTTGTCCATTAGAGCACTTTGCACAGATATGTCAAATTCCCAGTGCTTTAATCAGCTTTTTTGCTGCTGTGACTAAAAGACTCAACCAGCACAACTGTGGAGGAGGAAAAGTTTATTTAGGAGTTCATGATTTCAGAAGTCTCAGTCCATAGACAGCTGGTTCCATTCTCCAGGGCTTAAGGCAAGGCAGATCATCATGGCGGAAGAGTACGGAGGAAGGAAGCAGCTCAAATAATGATCAGAAAGCAGAGAGAGAGAGAGACTACAACGCCAGATACAAAATATATGCCCCAGAGCCACGCCCCCAAGGCCCACCTCCTCCAGCTACACCCTTCTCGCTTTCAGTTACCACCCAGTTAATCTTATCAGGGGATTAATTCACTGAATGGGTTAAGACTCTTACAACCCAATTATTTCTCCTCTGAATTTTCTTGTATTGTCTCACACATGAACTTTTGGGGGACACCTCACATCCAAACCATAACACCCAGTGTGGTCATTCCAATGTCTCTGCCATGTCTTGCTCTGGTGCTCACTTTTTCTCTTCAAATTATACTTTTGGCTTTAGAGCATGTCTTACAATCTTTTCTTGATAGCTGAACATAGGTACCACATGAACAGATGAAAGAAACTGCTCATAATAGACCTTTGGCAATGTGCTGGTGAGGTGCACTGGGAGGGGGAAACTTTCTGTTTTCCTGTGCGGAGGTATCTTGGTGACCCTCGGCCTCTGTACTGTGCACATCACAAACATTTTTCAGTCTTTGACTCCCCTCGAAGAGGAACAGGATGACTATACTTCACTGATGCTGGGTATTTCCCTTGCCCTGGGTCACGTGGGATCTGGTTAACTAGTTTCCCTCAAGGTTAGGCCTTGTTTAGAAGAACAGAATGCTCTGGTATATTCCAAAGTATTATTTTTTGCCTTCCCCTAACTGAACCTCAAGGGGATCTTTCTCTTATGTTTTATTGTGAGAATACAGTTGAACTCTGAAAGGTAAAACTCACATCTGTGTGAGGGCATTCCCTTTTGGGTCCCCCAGAATTGTTTAGCTCTCAGACTTGTCTGCATTGAGCCTCCAGCAATTAATTCATCAATTACAGCCCAGATTTTCCTACCCAGCATCAGTTCCCATGGTGGTTTCTGCTCCGTGAGTCTCTGCCCCAATAAACGGTGGCTCCCAATATTCACCTCTTTGTCTCTCCAATTGTAGTGCATTAGTTTGTCCAGTGTCCTCAGTTTCCGTAAAGATCCAAGAAGGGCTGTAGTGTTTCAGTGTGTTCAGCTTATTTTACTTGTTCTGAGGACAGTGGCAACTTCCATGATTCTTACATGTAAGACTGGAATCAAAAGTCCTCTTCATTTAATTTTGATAATTTATAAAGCATATATTTTCTCAAAATCATCTTACATTTACATTTGCAAATTTATTAGCATAAGAATGTACATAGAATTATATTTTTAACCTTCATGTCTCCAAATTCTTCACTGTTAGTTTGTGTTCTTATGTTTTCTTGAATTCAAGAAGAAAATTAAGCTAGGTCACCCTGAAGGTCTACAATATTATGTTGAATTGATGTATATGATTTCATGTTTATAGCAGTATTACAAGTAAAGTTAAGATTACAGACCGTCAGATATTCCCAGATTGGGGTCTTGCCACTTCCCATCTATGTGACCAGGGACTAGTTACTAACTTTTCATGAGTGTCCCTTCCTCCTCTCAGATAGATGTGATAATGCTTACCCTGTAAGTAGTGTTGAAATTAGGCTGAAATAAGATAATAAATGCAAGTAATTGGCAGAGTCTCAAACTGTGAAGTTCAATAAATTCATGAAGAGAAATTCATAAAGTTTACCTTAGTGGTGGGATATTTATTTTCTTATATGTTCAATCCTCCTCTGTTCTTGCTTGACCAGAGTAGGTTTTTGCTATTTTGACACATTCCATGTCTTATACCCATCTCTTCTTGCTTTGCCTTATGACATTGTTACTGGCAGATCCATGCTTTAGCAGGTGACATCTATAAGAATTTTCAACATTAAAACACAAAACAATTTGGAAAATGCAGGCCTGATAATCAGTGATTAAAATGCTTAAACATTTTCAGTACACAAGAGGATATAGCTATATTAAAAAGACTTAAAAATTTTGATCCTAATATTTTGTTTTTCAATCTAGGTCTTACCCTAGTATCAAATCGACTAGAGACAGAAACTGTTAGTTTTTCGTTGCTGTGACTAGAAGACCTGAACAGAACAACTTAAAGGAGGGAAAGTTTATTTTAGCTCATATTTTCAGAGGTACAGTCCATAGTAGGCCACTGCCATTGTTCTGGGCCCAAGTGAGGCAGAACATCATGGTAGAAGGGTATGGTAGAGAAAAGTTGTTCAGTTCATGATAGGCAGGAAACAGATAGAGATTAAATGCAAGAGGCCAGGAAAATCTAATGGTTATTCCAGCCACTCATGCCTATGTTCGTTTACCACCCATTAATCCACTCAAATTATTAAACTATCAAATGGATGAATCCACTGCTAAGATCACAGCTCTTATAATCTAACTATTTTGCCTGGGAACATTCTTGCATTGTCTCACAAGAGAGTTTTTGGGGACACTTCAGATCAAAACCATAACAAAAGCTTATCAGAAACATGTCATGCCTGCCTAATCAATTGTTTGTAGTCTGAGGTTCTGGCAAAGCAGAAGTTAATCTTCTGCAAGAAAGTATTCTACTGGTCAGTGCTAAAACTTGCTTTTAAGTGAGGGTTTTACTACTTACTAAATCATATTCAGTATATGCATTTGTCCATTATTAAAAATTCTATTACTTCTTCTATATAAATGTAAAAATAAAAAAATACTTAGTCCGAAACATTAAGTAGCTATGTGTGTATCTTCATTGTATATCAACTTATAAATATATATTAAATGCCACTATATTCCAGAGGGTTTTGTTTCTTTGTTTTGTTTTGTTTTGAAGTGCTAGATATAGTGATAAAGAAAACAATATTTTTGTTTGTTTGTTTGTTTGTTTGTTTGTACCAGGGATTGAACTTAGGAGCACTCAACCACTGATTTTATATTACTGACATGCTAGAATGCTAGTAGGAGAAATAGATGATAAATAAAGTGTGATAGAAATGGGAAAACAAAGCATGCAAGGAGAAAGGGTAGTCAGGAGTGCAAACTGTAAATCTTTTGCTAACGTAAAGTATAAACATGGAAAAATGCACCAAATGTTAAGCGTGAAGAATTTTCACAATATGAATACTTATGAATTCTGCAGTATGAACACACTTATGTAACCTTCCTCAAGGGCAAGAAGCAGAACATTAGGGGACCAGTAGTAGACTCTCCTGTCCTATTCTAGGCACTTCCCACCATGCCCCTACTTGCCCCAATGTTATTCAATAGTAAATAAATATACATTGGGAATTACTTAAGATTTCATCTTTTTCACCTTTTACCTGGTATTGTACTTATAGGAGAAAGAACAGATAGTAACTCTAGTAATTCCCACTTGTCACTACAGTTCAAATGCAGAGTAACAGGTTGACGCTGAAAAAGATTTCTTCCACAGGATCCAACTCTTCTAGTATTCCTGATCCATTAATACACTATTCTTTGTGCTTTCAATTTATACAGTCTTTAAGCAAGGAGAAAAGCTTATTAAAATTAATTTTTCCCTTAGGACTTATTCTGGATTTTCACACACATTACACAAGCGAAATGGCTTTTTAAAACTCGTGCTTTTTGTCATCCTAATTGTTTTACACATCTTGGCAACTTTTCACACCCTGCATAAAACAGGGGTTCATTAGGAGTCATTAAAAGAAAATATTTTTCTTGGAAATGCATTAGAGCATTTGCACATTATTTTATGCCATTTTCAGAAAAGAGATGTAAATTGTGACTAACCATGAAGCAAAAAAGGGTCACTTAACAATAATGCCAGGAACAGTCTTTTAGTGACAGCATTTCAGAAATGAGAACTTGATGGGATTTGGAAATTGAACCATTATTCCTTTATAATAAATGTTCAACATTATATTTTATTTGATTGTTTTTAGCTATTAAGTGATTAAGAAGTATTTTCATTTGTTTTTAAGTGTTACAAGAAGAAAATAAGTACAAGAAAAATGTATAAATAACATCAAAATCAAAAGCAAAAATTGTACTCTCAGATTATTCATAGGAAATGGTTTCTTACAGAAAGAGTATAGATGTGAATGGAGTGGGAGTGAGGGAAGTCAAGGTAATTTAGCAGAAATATGCATTTAGATGGTGAGTGTTATCAAAGAAAAAAAGGACAGGAATGTATTTCAGTATTGTCTTTGTGCAAGTTTTATGACTGAGTACATCAGATTTTACAGTTACTTTATGGAAGATCCAGTACAGTACCATTAGATCCTTAACAGCAACATCAAAATAATTAAATCATTGACTTTCAAATGAAGCAGAAATATGAAGAGCAAATGAAAAGCATTGCCTAGCTTTGTTGTTCAGAGTAGCATGTTTTGGAGACATACAATAAAACTGGTGCTTAAATCTTAAATCAGTTGTGGGAATCATGTAGAGAAGTTTACACTTTGACCATGTCTATACCATTTCCACAGTAAGCTAGGCAATAAATCAGATCATCAAATTGATTGTCTGAACCCAACACATAAGGGAACCAGCACTCATTTTGATCATATGACTGGGAATGGATCATCTTAGCTGCTGTGATCAGATTACTGTAATATCAACTACTGTGTGTGATTCCAGTCACACAGGTCATTTTGAGACTTCACATACAGTCTCCTCCTTGCTTTGGGGGGGGGGAGAGATTGTAGAGGTATATTATTTGCTTACGTACCTATTCATTTATTTCAATGTTATTTTGAAAGAACTTTAGACTTACAGAAATGTTAAAAAGATGGGATCATACACCTTTCACCCAGCTTCCTCTATTATTGCCACTGTGCATAACCATGGTGTATTTATCAAAATAAGAAATTAACATTGGTATGAAATTATTAACTAGAGACTTTATTCAGATGTTGCCCATTTTTCCTTTTTATTTTATACTATTTACTCTAGATTACCACATTATCCCAGTCTTGATATTTTCTTAGTCTGTTCTGTGATAATTGCTCTTTCTTTATTTTTTTACGATCTTGTCAAGAGTAATGCTGCAGTGTTTTGTAGAATGTCCCTCGATTTGGGTTCACCTGATCTTTTCTGTGATTGGACTGAGCATGTAGGATTTGGGGATAGAATACCACAGAAATAATGAGCTCTTCTCATTGCACCATTTGGAATCAACACCTTCTGTTTCTATTCAACTTAATTTCATTTTCATGAAAGTGTATTTTTATGATGTAACTTTGGATATGTAAATCATAGTAAAAATGCTTGCCTTTTTTAGTCTAATAAAATAATTGAAAAAATTAGGAGTCAAGACAATTTTGTGGACTAATCAGGGCATAAGAAATTCTGAAAATGGGGCTTAAGAGTGCCAGAGTTAATTTTATAATATTTAAATTAGACACACACATTATGCTCAATTGACTTCCTATTTCTTTCTCAGCTTAAGAATAAATATCAGGGGCTGGGGCTGTAGCTTAATGGTAGAACACTTGCCTAGCACGTTGAGGCACTGGGTTCAATTCTCAGTACCACATAAAAATAAATAAATAAAATAAAGATATTATGCAACTAAAATACATAAAAAAGAATAAATATCATCAATGACAACTTTATGTTGTCTACTATTTATTTGTTACTCAAGTTCAATGAATATGCCCTCCAAGATAGTCTCTACAGGGAAAGAAAGACAATGATTAATTTAACATAGCCTGATATAAGAAGCAGATCATGTTCAAAGACTCACTTATACTCTACTGCATTAGCTGAAAATATGCTTTGTTAAAGTGTTTGTTTACAAATCAGCCTCATGTTTCACATAATTTGGTTATGAAAGTAGATTTGGGACTTGCAGACTTCTTGGGTTCTAATTCTCTTCTAGCTGTCAAGTCACTGTTTCTTGCTAGGTAGTTTCTTCCTCAAGCATTCTTTTTTATTCCACTTTTTTAATTGGTGCTTTATGGTAGTCAATCATGATGAGATTTGTTGTTTCATATTCATACATGCACTCAATATAACAATATAATTTGGCCAGTGTCATTTCCTTGTATTTCCCCTTTCCCTCTCTTCCTTTCCCCTGGTTCCTTTCCTGTATTCTTCTGACCTCCCTTAGATTTTCATGAGACCCACCACCACCACCACCAACCTTTCTTTTTTTTCCCTTTTCTAGGGTTCATAACATTGAGTTAATGTATACAAAATCTTGGAACAACACTGCCTGGCCATAGTGAATTCTCAGTAAATATTAGCTACTGTCATCATTATTCAAAGTTACAAGGCTTTATTAGTAAATAGTCATTGTATCATATTTTATCATGGACAAATAAAGCACAGAACTATTAAAGAGAAAGAAGCATTATATAAACAAAAGTACTCTTACATAGCCCGCCCAACTTGATTTTTAATACCATTCATTATAGGAATTTTTCTATAATTCAAATTAAATGCTTAGTTTACTATTTAAGACTGAATTTGTGTTTACTTTTAAAATACAATCTTCTTTCAGTTCTAATTTATTTCACTAACTTTCACATCATGTTTAGTTTTCAGATATTGGGTCCCTGGGTACCTAACATTTCCCCCATTAATATTGACTTAGATTCAAAAGTTGGTTTTGAAATTCTAAAGAATTTCATATTTATTTTTTTCCACCATAGCAGTCAAAACCACTTATTTAGTATACTTAAGTAGTTTATTTAGTAACCTACTCTGCTAATAAAAATGAGAAATGAAACCATTGTAAATAAGCTCATTATGAGTTGCAGGATGGAATATTAAGCACTGTTTGCATAAAGAGTGACTGTGGTATGATCTTTGTGTGGTCTGATTTGTGTTTTGTCTGTTTGTGTAGGATAAGCTTCTAGGTACAATCATTCCTTGCATCTCTGAATCAGGGACTCCTAAAAGATGCACAGATTAACACAGCAATAAATTTATATTCCCATAAAAATCCAGTTTTCCTATACCCCCATGGAGAAATAATATATATTCTATGATATTAACAGTCCTGATTAAACAGTGGGTTTTTTTCCAGGTGCAGTGAAGCATACCTGTAATCCCAGTAATCAGGAGGCAGGAGGATCACAAGTTCAACAATAGCCTCAGCAACTTAGCAGGACCTCAGCAACTTAGTGAGACCCTGTCTCAAAATTAAAAAAAAAATAAAATAAAATAAAAAGGGCTGGGTATGTAGTTCAGTGGCAAAGTGCCCTGGGTTAAATACCCAATACCAAAAAAATAAATAAATAAAAGAAAAAAGGAGTTTTTCTCACTCATATACCTTGTAAGTTCTGTGGATCCCATTGACAATGAGCAGAGGAATAAGGAAACACTGTTTTTGAAACTCTTAAGAGTGAGGAAGTGCTTTCTTAGACAGTGCTGGCAAATCCCTCATGAAGAATCCATTACTCCAACTGGGGCACATGCTCATTCCTTGCTAACTGGCCAAGGGGCTCATTGCTTGGAGGTAACAAATACTCTGATTAGTTGAAGGCAGAAAAAACAAACCCTGAATTATTCTGTTAGGAAGAAGGAAGAAAGACAAACGATGACTAGTCAATCAAAAATGCATATTGTGATAATAAATTTGGCATGTACTAATTAAACATATACTCATGTGACTATTATTTATGAGGCACTGGGTTTATACATGTCATAGGGATAGTCTCTGCTTTTGTGAATTTACATTCTATTTGGTAAATGTGATCTAATTATATAATATCAATGGTTAATATGTGCTCTGAAGAAATTTAAAAAACAGAGGATTTATGTTAAGTGCAATGAGTCAGACAAATGCTGCATGTCCTTAGTCATTTTTGGAAGCTTAAAAAGTTGATGACATAGAAGTAAAGAGTAGATTAGAGGTCACAAAGGTTAGGAGAGGGACAAGGGAAAGCCGAAAATAAAGGGTGGATATTGGGCAGCAAAACAGAGAGAAGGAAGTGGCTCTAATGTTACATGAGGTACTATAGGGCAACTATAGTCTACTGTGGTTTATTATGCATTTCAAAATATCTAGAGAAGAAGAGTTTAAGTGTTCCCAACACATAGAAATGTTAATATTTGAGGAGATGAAAATGCTAATCGATCTTACTTTATCATTACCTATTATATAGGTGTGTCAAATTACAACACTGTACTCCATACATAAGTGGAAACATTACATATGAATTCAAAAAGAAATTACAACAGTATATGAATTAGATTGTGTGTAGAATGCTCATTATAGAGAGGGTGTTTGAGGTGATGTCCTTGAGCTGACACTGGAATGTTGAGGTAGACTGGTGAAGATCTGAAGAAATGATGCTTCAGTCAAAGAGAATAACAATTGCCATGTCTTGGAGAAAAGCTTGGCCTTGTCAAGTAAGAAAAGAAGGCTGGCTCACCTAGATCATCCTAAGAGAGGAGAGGGGTAAGGTTGGAGAAGTCATCAGGAGCAGTTCTTGTAAAGATTCCCAAGCCGTAGAGAAGAGTTTGGATTTTATTGTAGTTAACCTGGGCACCTTCTGGGCATTATACGGATCTGTGTCAGATGGATACTTTCAAAACACACCCAAATGGGTGGATGTAGGATTGGATCTGAAGCCAGAAATTAAAGAGAAGGAAGGTGAACCCTCATTATTTCACCTCAAATATATTTCTCAAATCTGATCTCCAGAACCAAGGGTTAAAGGAAATTCACTGAAATATGAAAATGATTCAAAATATCTTCTGTGTAGTTTAGATCCTGACTATCCCTCAAAGTCCCATGTGATAAAGGTTTGACTCCCAAAGTGGCTCTACTAGAAGGTTGTGGAAACCTGAAGAGGTAGGCCTAGTGGAAAGTCTTCAGGTCACTGAAGGTGTGCCCTTGGAGAGAATTGTGGACCCTGGTCTCTCTTCTGGGAGGTGGTGTTTTTGTTTTCTTCCTCCTCTTTTTGGCTTCCTGACCATGAGGTAAGTGGTTTTGCTCTGCCAGTGTTATGGTTTCAAACCGGAGTGTCCCCCAAAATCTCATGGGAACCTTGGGGAAATGATTGGATCATGATGGATCTGTCCTCATGAGTGGATTAATTCACTGATGGCTGAATGTACTACTGGGACCTGGCTAGAGGAAGTGAGTTCCCAGAGGCACACCTTAGGAGAGTTTATTTTCTCCCTGGCTTCTGTGTCCACCCCAACCCCACCATTTTCCCTGAGCTGAGCTAGTTTCCTGTATCACACTCTTCCACCATGATGTTCTGCCTCACCTCAGGCCCAGAGCAATGGAGCCAGCCAACCATGGGCTGAAACCTCTGAAATCATGAGCCAAAATAAACCTTTCCTCTGTTAAGTTGTCTGTGTCAGGTACGCAGCCATGCATACCCTCTCAGATGTGCTTCCTTGCCATAGGCCAAAGAAACAGGGCCAACTTTTCATGGACTATAACTTCTAAAACAGAGCCAAAATAAACCTTTTCACTTTATAAGCTGATTATCTCAGGTATTTGCTACAGTAACAAAATATGGTTAATAATTTTCCTACACTGGATCATTCGTCTATTTTTCACACGCAGCTCTTATACAAAACAGGTTATTTTCTAATTTTAGAGGAACCACACCATTAACTTGAAAATATAATTTTACAACTGTACAATGTAGAAGTTGGGCTTTATTGCAGAAATACTGAGGTAGTGAAAACATCCAGATTGGCTGCGAAGCATTCTAAATGAGTAGCTTGGTCCTGGGTGTCCCACAAGTCAAAAGTAACTGCTATTCAGTCAATAGTCTCAACTGTCAACTCCATCTTCCTCCTGCATAAAAATAAACATTTTTCCACAATAAAGGCTTTTATGAAAGCAATAAAACAACTCAAGGAGGCATTTTTATCATGTGCTAATCATACCCTTGGGGAATTAGAGACACTTAGCTGCACCCAGTGGCTTATAGCACCTGAGGGCTGTGATTATCTCCTGATAACCTCCCAGTCTGTCAGGCCTTGTTGGCTAATTAGATAATATTCAACTTGGTTATACTGCATCTGAGGACCTTTTTGGAAGTTGCATGAGTGAGCAGAGTTTATAAAAACACATATTCATACCCACATATGTGATATCAGCATGAATTTCGTAATTAGTACTTTCTACAAATGAACTCACGTTTTAATAACTGAAAAAAAAAAAAAAATAGAGTCCGGGAACTAAACCTTGAGTCTGTCTTTCACAATAAGTAATTCTGATGAATTCAATCCAGGAGAACTTTAAGAGAAACTGACAAAAATTACACAAAGTAGTTTTATTTCCAATCAATAAATGGTTGTGACACTTCAATCTTCCTTATAGCATTCAATCTTTCACAGTTTAAAAAGAATTAGAGCAGAATAATAAACATTATTGTTAATAATAAACCCAGAGACAAACATAGATATTACACATTACTTTGGAAAACTTTGTTGTAATAAAGCTTGTATTAAGACAGAAAAACTTAGAAATGAACTTGAAAATTGATAGTTATTTGGTAGTTCAAAATTTTTAATTGGTTTAAATATTTAAATAAAGTACTTCCTTCTGTATTATGTTCTAAACACAGGGTACTGTGCAAGAAAAATTTACCCACCCATAGAATGAATATTAAGTCTATGAATAGACAAATAAAATATTATATTAAAAATGAGTTAATATCTTACAAAAGGCATCATGTAACTGAAAATATGTCATAACACTGTCACATTTCACAACTACCAAAAAATTTTAAAAAATGATTCATATGTGTTTTAATTACTTCCTTATCATAATTAAATATGAAAAAATAGGTAGACCTGAAGAATAATAATTCCGGATAGAGTTTAAATTTTGAAAGCTAACAAGGGATGGTGGGACTTGAAGGGAAGGATTTGTAATGTAGGATAAGTGACTAACTATGAATAAAAGGGAGAGAAATCGAAGTAATTTTCTGAGAGAGATACAGAGATTTTTCCTGTTGCATTTTCAAAATGCCAACAAAACAAGATTTATTGAGAGATCATTATATACATTCAAACACACACACACACACACACACACACACACACACACACATACACACAGAGAGAGAAATTCTTAGTTCCCAATAAATTCTAACTCAGCATATTTGAGGAGGGAATTTGTTTCCAGGTCTGTACTTGGAAAACATTTGTATATTGGTAGTAAAATATGAAAAGCAAAATTATCTCAACCTGAGAAAAGGTAGAAGAGAAAAATACAATTTTATTATTTAATAAGAATTAAATCAGAATACCATGTCCATTATAGTTAACCCCTAGGAGATGGTAAAGAAAGAAAACAATCTTACTCTCTCAAATAGCCAAACAGACGCAACCAATTGTATACATGTTCTCAAAGTAAGCAATAACTAATTCTCATGTAAGAGGATTCAACAGTGATTTTGTCACCCACAGTTTATTGTAAATTCACCTAGTAACTGGATTTATACAAAGGAAAAACAAACTCGTATTTTTTGTAACAGGAGGTAGTTCTAAACTCCATGTGAAGCACACCATGGTAGTCTCCTAGCTTTCCACAGACTCTGGGAAATTGGGGCACTATTACCCTTGATGTTTACCTTTCAAAGAAATGGCTCCCAGGCCCTTGAGAAAGATATTTCTGCGTTGTAAAACTGGCAAGAGGCTTTTAAAAAGATTTACATATGTCCCAAAGGGGAAGAGAAAGAATTTGCAATTACAAAGAGAAAATCCTTTAAAAAGTGGGAGAGGGAGTGTATCTTCCCTTATTTTCAACAGGGAAAATTAAGTCTTTTATTATTATCTTTTGTATTTGCCCTTAAAATGTACATACTATAATCCCATAATCTTAGATGGTCTGTGAAGAATATCACTTATGAGAGAAAATTGTCTAAATACTCAAAAAAATTCTGAAGTACCAGACTTTGTCATCATGAGACAGAGTACTTGAAGCAGGGAAAAAGGAAGGAACTGATAAATGAATCAATATCCCTTCCCATGAGGGGTATTCTATGAAAGATATGTTTTCTCACTGCCTTTCCATGGACTCTTGGAGGAAATTTTATCCCTGGACAAAAATAACTGTACTAGGTGTCCCCAGTGTCTCCTCACCAATGAGTTTCTCAGAGTATCTGATTCAAATTATGATCAAGGATTCATGGGTTTGAATAAAGAAGGCATGGTAGAACCACTCTTGGACTCTCCTCTAACATGCAATTTTCAGCACCAGAACAATGAAATTTTAGTGTTTGAAATGTGATCTTACTAGAAACTTGATGGATTCCATGCCACTGAATAAAGCACACTTTTCAAGTTCTGGCCAAGTTGGCCACAGTCATTAAGGGCCAGCTATTTAAGCAACAGAAATAACCATAAACAGAAAAGATAAATTAACTTGACATCTTTTGAAATACAATCATATCACACTTTGTAATTATTAAATTAACAAGATGCTCCAGAAACAGCTCATATTGCTCTTCCTTGGCTTTATGGGGTAACACTAAATAATATTATTAAACACTCGGCCGTACTTCAGAGGAGAAGTGGGATGTTTGGAACCCATTTTCAGGATGATAACATTTTCAAGCCCCTGTCAATTTTTGGAATATTCATGCCTAATCTGTCCCACTCAATGAAGTCGTTCAATAAATTACTTCCAAGTCTACTTTGGGAGTGATTCTGAATCCTTCTGAAGCAAATATTTTTCTTCTCTTCACACAAAACTGCAGTTTAGTTTTTAATGAATTAGCTATTTTTCTTATCTGCATTCAAAAATATATTGTTTTATGAGCAGATAAACCATAAAAATTTTTAAAAGGAAGCAGATCCAGATCTATTATTGAAATAGCGATACAAAAATATGACATCAGACCTTCTTCTACATTGTAATATTACTTTGTAAAGCAAGTTGTTGAATATATTTTTTGAGCTTGATTCCCTTTAGTATGGAGTAATGCATCTATTTTTTCAAAGGCGAATTGTAATTCACCAAACATTACAAATTAGCTCATAAACAAAAGGCACATTTCATTCTATCATTTAAAATGATTTGTGAAGTCTCAATATTTTATTTTTATTTATTTATTTTTGGTACCAGAATTTGAACCCAGAAGCACTTAACAACTGAGCCACATCTCCAGCCCTTTTTCTTTCCTATTTTGAAACAGGGTCTTGCTAAGTTGCTTAGGACCTCAATAAGTTGCAAATGCTGGTGATGAAACTTTCGATCCTCCTGCCTCAGCTTCCTGAATCACTGGGATTACAGGTGTGTGTCACCACACCCAGCTTAATGTTTTGTTTTCATGAGAAGATTTACCACTGAAACCATAGAAACGAAAGTGTGGGAAAGAGTTGGGGAGATGCTACTCTGCTATATTCAATGTGTTTTGATAATATGCATACACAGTGAAATGTTTAGTCAAGCAAATTAACTTGTCATCTCATCTAGTTACCTTTCTTGTATGTGGTAAGTATAAATAAAATCTACTCTCTTCTCACATTTCTGGTATACAATATAAATATTAACTGTAATTACATGCTGGCCTTGGATCTATACAAAACCACAACTATGTATCATTTGGTCTACATCTCCCTGTTCTCTACCCCTACTCTTGGTAACCACTCTTCTACTCTCTGTATGGATTTAACTTTTTAAAATTTCCACACACAATTGAAACCATGCAATATTTCTCTTCACTATCTGACTTATTTCACTTAGCAGAGTGTACTGAAAGTTTTATCCATGTAATTATAAATGATAGAGATAGAATTTCCTTCTTTTTAAAGGCTGAATAATACTCCTTTATATATATATATATATATATATACAGACACACATATACATCCATTATATTTCATATGTATATGAAATATATGGTGTGTGTGTATAAACACACACACACATATATAACATATATATATTATATATATACCATAGTTGCTTTATCCATTCATTCATTCATCAGCAGACACATTTCATTATATATTTTGGCTATCACAAAAAATGTGGGAGGGAATTTATCTCTACAAAGTGCTTATTTCATTTATTTTGGGTAAATATCTAGGAGGGGGACTCTGGTTCTTACGGTAGTTGTATTTTAAAATTTTTGAGAAACCTCCATGCTGTTTTCCATAATGGCTGAACCAAATTATATTCCCAGCAACTTCATAAAAGGATTTCCTTTTCTCCACATCCTCACTAACACTCGTCTCTTGTCTTTTTGATAACTTCCTACCATGTGTGAGGGAATATCTCATTGTGGTTTTGATTAGAGCTTCTCTTATGATTAGTTATGCTGAGCACCTTTTCATATACCTATTGTCTATTTTTACATTTTCTTTGGAGAAATGTCAGTTCTGGTCTTTTGTCAATTTTTTAATTAGCTTAACTTTAATTAACTCATTAATTTGATATGGAGTTTTATAAATTCTTTATACATTTTATATACATTAATTCCTTGAAAAATGTACAGTTTGAAAATATTTTCTTCCAATCTATTTGTTATCTTTTAATTTTACTGATTATTTCTTTGGCTGTGAAGATGATTTTTACTTTGATGTCATTCCACTTGTTTATTTGGGGATTTTTTGGGTGTGAACTTTTGACATAAGAAACAAAAAGCCATTGTCAAGGTCTTTTATTTTCTTCTGGGTGTTTTAGGGTTTTCAAGTCTTATGTGAGGTCTTTATTTTGAGTTGATTTTTGCGTGTGGTGTAAGTATCCAATTTCCTTCTTTTGCATGTGACTATTAATTTTTCCCAGACCATTTATTAAAGAGTCTCTCTTTGCCCTATAGGTACCCTTGTGGAAAATCAGTTGATGTATGTGCTTGCGTTATTTCTGAGTTCTCTGTTATGTTTCACTGGTCTGTTTTTATGCCAGTAGTATATTGTTTTGATTATGATAGCTTCATAATGCAGTTTAAAATCAAATCAGGAGGTTGGATGCTTCCAATTTTGGTTTTCTTTCTGGCAATGGCTTTAGGTACTTACTCAATGTCCTTTGTGGTCCCATAAAGGATTTAGGAATTATCTTCTTTCTCTGAAAAATACCATTGTAATTTTGAAAAGATTGCATTGGATTTGTAGATTACCTTAATAGCATGGCCATTTAAATATTTTTTTCCAATCCATAAACATAGGATGATTTTCATTTTATGTTTCTTCAATTTTTTTTCTTCAAACTTTTGGATTTCAATGTACAGATTTTTCACCTCCTCTGTTAAATTTATTCCTAAAAATAATATATTTTTCATACCATTGTAAATGAGATTTTCTTTTCAGCTGTTGTTCTTGGTGTAAAAGATGTGAATAATTTTAGTATGTTGATTCTGTATCATTCAAATTTGCTGAATTCATCTATTAATTCAAACAGGTTTGTGTGTGTGTGTGTGTGTGTGTGTGCACGCGCGCAATTCTTAGGATTGTCCACGTATATTATCTGTATATAGGGATAATTTAACTACTTTTTTTAAACTTTTACCATACCTCATTTCTCTTAATACTTTCAGTACTATTTAAACAGAAATGATGAGCATGAGCATTCTAGTCTTGTACCAGAAATTGGATGAAAAATTTAAATTTTTCTCCTTTGATTATGATAAATGGCATTTATTATGTGGAGCAAATTTCTGCCAATATGTAATTTGTTAAGAGTTTTTGTCATGAAAGGATGTTATACTTTGTCAAATGCATTTTATCTGTTAAGATGATCATGTGGTATTTATCCTTTATTTTTAAAATATGATCTACCACATCTATTGAATTGCTTATATTAAAACAAAGTTTCATCCCAAGGATAAATCCCAGTTATTTGTGATGTATAATCTTTTTTTAATGTGCTGTTGAATTTGGTTTGAAAACATTTCATTATAGAGTTTTGTTTTTATGTACAACAGAGATTGGTGTTTTATTGATATTTTTCTTTTCTTGTGGTGATCTGACTTTTGATACTTACCTCACAAAATGAATCTGAGTATTCCTTCTACTTCCATTTATTAGAAGATGTTAAGGAGAATTCCTATTAATTTTTGTTGGACAGTTTATCCTGGGATTTCCTTTTTTGAGAGGTATTAAATAACTACTTCACTCTCTTTGTTTGTTATTGGTCTGTTTAGCGTTTATATTTTCTCTTGATTCAATCTTGATAGGTTGTACATTTATAGGAATTTCTAAAAACATAAGCTGGATGAACTAAATAAAAATGAGAAAAACTTCAAATAATTAAAATCAGAAATGAAAATGGATACAGTTGAATGAATGCCTCAGAAATAAACAAACATCAGAGGGACTATTGTGAATAATTATATGCTAAAAAATTGGATAACCTAGAGGAAATGGAATGATTTTGTTGCTCATAAACTTGGCCAAACTACACTTTAAAGTGACTGAGGGAGGCCTTGAGTCTTAGACCCAGCTCCTAGTGAAGGGCTTTGTCCACAGAGGCTCAGCAAACACTTGAGGAGATCAAAGGTATGGAAGAACTTCAACAATGTAGACTTTGAGAAATTCTTGGAAGTCTGAGGAGTAACATATCTTCAAACACAACTCTATGCCTTTCACACTAGCTTCCTTGTTTTGCTCCTGCAATGATAGATACAGTTGAAAATACCAGAAGTCAATTACCAAGTCTTGTGAAGTGCTTGCATTTTCAGGCAAAGTTATATCTAAAAATAATCCAACTCTACTTTGTGGAACTTCTTCAAGAATAGGAAGAGAATTGCAATAATACTAAACTACTAAAACTAGTGCCTCATATCTTGCCATCTGGGTATTTGTTGACTTATTTTATGTGGTTATAATTTCTAAAGTACAAAGTCTTAACATATACAAGGAATAGTCCTTGAATCTGCGGTTGAAATGTCTTTCAAATGAAGACACTTAAATTAGTAGTTGCAGCTGTATAAAGTTTTATTTTGATCAATACAATGAATACAGAGTCAACTATTCTGCAATAATCAACATGATTATATTTACAGAGTTTTCAGATTCCATTCCCATTTTTACATCACCATCACAACCAGTCCTACTTCTTAAAGTCAGGATCTTCTAACTTTCTCTGCTGTTCTTTATAGAATCAATATGAATATTCCTAAATAATATATTTATACTAGGTTTGCTTTATTTGCCAATATTATGTTGAATCAATTTGCAGTGGTTCTGATGTGGTTTATTCCCCAAGGGTTCATGTGTTGGGCGATTGGTCTTCAGTGTGGTAACATGAAAGGTTAGGAATCCTTTAGGAGGTGGACCCCAGTGGAAGGTCTTTAGGTCACTGAGGACCCTGTCCCCAGAACAATTAAGATAGTTCTCGTGGGACACTGAGTTAATTTCCTCTGTGAGCAAGAATTAACTCTTGGCTTTCCTGTTGGCCATTGTGATCTCTTAGTCCAGCACATGCTTCGTCTGCCATGAGTCCTTCAGCAGAGCAGAACTGATGCGGGTACAATGTCCTTGTACCTCCGGAACTGTGAGCTAAACAAACCTCTTTCATTTATAAAGTAACCCAGCTTCAGGCATTTCATCATAGAAATGAAAATGAACTAATTCACAATTGAATTTCCTACTTTATGGCTAATTAACTAATTCTGCTATACCACTACATAAATACCTCTTCCCTCACTCCGTTTTTCTTGACATCAGTATATTTAGCTAATGTGTTTACATTAATAAGACTATGAAATGTTGACCTGAGCAAAATGATGGAGTATTATTTCTTTTTCACAAAGAACATCTATTTGCTCTTATGTTTATTTATCTAGGGAAACTACCCTTAATTTTAGTGATAAGTAACATACAAACTTTAGAAAATTTGCATTATTTCTCACTAGACCTTTTTATCCTAGGGTTTTCCTTCACCACTGTGTATTTGTGTGTGTGTGTGTGTGCAAGCACACACACATGTGTTGGGTCATGCATTCCTAAATCCTAGGTTTTTTCACTTTACTCTTACATTTTGCTGACATTTACCTTTGGTTTGATTCCAAAGAATAGATGCTTTGGGATTAAATATTTTTGTCCATGCATACTAGAAAGTATCTTCATTCCTCTCCCATATTTGATTGATATTCTGGCTACATTATAAATTGAAAACTATTTGTTTTCATTAAAATGACAATACTGCTCCATTATGTTCTAATATCCAACGTTATTCTTAAGATAATTCTAGCTGCATTCTGATTTCCAGTTATTGTTTGCAACCTGTCTTGTAGCCATGAAATTTTGAAACTTCTCTTTCTTCTACAGAACTTTATCTTGTTCCAAAACTTCCTACCATGCGTCTTGCTTTGGGTCTGTTTTCATGCCTTGCATTAGGCAGTAGTGTACGCAGTAAATATAAGGTGGCTCCTAGTGGAAGAATGAGAAGCCCCAAGATCTAATTACTGTGAATACCTCACCATTTATCATAGTTGGTGCATCCAATCACTGTATTTTTCAGGGTTCTTGAGGAAAATTGCCTTGCTTTTTGTTTGTTTTGTGTTTTTCTTTCTCTCCTCTTAGGTATGTACCTTATATTGGCTCAGTTCTGCTTTATATTAGTTACCAGTCCTCCTACCTAACTTTAGTTTTCCTTTTGGCTTAACACTGTACCATTCTCTTTACTGTCATGTTAATGGGATTTGAGGTACAGGAGAGAAACAAAAGAGCAAGTCTGTCATGTTTAAGAAGATGTCCTATAACTTTTATAAGAAATGGAGCAGATGAACTTAAACCTTCCTAATACTTTAAAATACATTAAAATTAAAATACTTTCTATCTAGTACACCCGAAGGAAGAGAGTAAAGGGCATTCACACAGAAAAAGTGTTAAAAAGTCTTTCTATAATATGTTCTGTCTTTTTTACCTACCTCTTTTATATTTACTGTCACATTTTTTTCCTTTATAGCAGCTGTTTTCATTTAAAAATTAAATTTTTATTGTTTTTATTTTAAACAGTTCCATGGCATTCCTTTTTTACTTTCTGACATAAATTTTTCCCTTCCCATAAACAGTTCCAGTAATTTCACTTTATATGGCAACTGTTATTGTATGGACCTAATTTGAGAATCCTAAAATATAGTAATTGCCTTTAGAAGGATTTGAACTATAGACAAAATAAGTAATATTTGTTAGCAAATTTATAAATGCTGTATGTGATCTCCTCATTTCTCTCTCCTTAGATGAGGCAAGATATCTCAGAATAAAGGGACCACATGTTTCCTCACTTGACCAAGTAATATAACAATGATAAGATTTTATATTTTAATATTTTACAAGCAAAACCTCTATAATCAGTCTCACCTATACCTAATCTTTCCTTTGCTTCCATCATAAAAAAGTATAAAGTTAAATAAGTAGAGTCAACATTTTGTACTGCTATAAAGCAGTATTAACGTTTATACTGTCATTAGTCAAATGTGATCTAGAGTTCTAAGTGCATCTTTACACAGAATTTTGTAGGATCTGATTCAATAGAACATTTTCCTCACAATGATATCTTATTTTATTTTAAGGACAATTGTGTTAAAAAATAATAAATGCTATGCAAATATGACTGAATCATATGGACTTTTTATTGTCTAACATCCAGTGTATAATAATATAACCTTGTATTTATAGAATGATTTTCTGTAACAAACTGAAAATACTTTCTAGAGGCAATTCTAATGTGCATATTTCACAACTACAATAGACATGGTGAAAAAAGAGAATGTATGGTATCAAAGAGTGATTTTATTTTTAGTGAACTCTGTAATAAGGGAATGGTGTTTTTGCAACAAAAAATGTAGGTCGTCTCTAAAAATGACTTGGAATGCTACCTAATGTGGCGTCCACATAACCAATTGTGCTTAAAGTAACCAGCTACTAGTTGGCTAATGATACACATTTAACTGGTTGTTTAACTTTATTCAATAATTTCTCTTTTTTGTTCAACCTCACAGTTCCTCTTTTCTTGAATTCTGAACTTGGAAAACAGCTGCTCAGTCATCAACTTAAAATGACACCATTTACTCCTGGTTTTATTGTCTAACTACACTGAATGTTATTAAGGGTGAAGAATGTTGGAGACCACAGTCAATTTTGATTATATATTGGGCAATGATTTTATGTATCACATACACTCATCTCTACCACAAAATCTGACTACCACAGTTCTCCCCTCAGTTTTGGAATTTTTGCTAAAATCAGGCCTTTGTTGCACTTTAAATGTAGCAACTGTTTTTCCCCATATCCTGTCAAAACTGCCATCCCCTCTATTTGGCCTGGCAAGGATGCAAGACATTTCTACTGATTGAATGATCGCAGGTGGAGGTACCTGGCTTGAACTACATTGTTGGGGCTCCAGAAAAAAAGAAGCCAAAGAGCAGACTTTGGTTCAGAGTTTTAATTTGCAGGTAGAGGACTCAGACACGACTGAGGTGGAGCCGATGTGGAGCATAGGCACTCACCCTACAAGTGGATCAACTTGGGTGACTTCTGCAATAGTGACTCATGATAACCCAAGAAATTAGCATCACCCAGCAGAGCATTCCATCCACAGGCCCAGGTAGGGCAAAAGATTTTTGCCCTGCTCCCTGACCTTTCTCCCGAACCCCAACCTTAAGAAGCTCATGTCAGAGGCAGGACAAAGAGTGAAGTAGTAAACCAACTTTTCTCCTCTTTCCTGACTCTCTATCTAGTTGGTAGGAAAAAAGGTTAAACTAAGAATGACTGAGATTTGAGTAACTTTAAATGATCAGGAAGCTTAGGAAATCTGCTCAAAAGTTCTTAGTTGGTCTGTGACTCAGATGGAAAAATAAGATTCAAAATATTCTTTGTGAGTGCAGGGACTGGTGGAAAAACATAAAATTATTTTGTGTGACATTTCACTGAGTTGACTATTTTCATAACCCAGTTATGCACATCTCTTCAGAGATATAGTGAGGCGAAGAGTTAGAGTGATTGGTTACTGCTTTCATTAGTATTTGATTTTTAAAACTCAGAGACAGGTGTTTACTCATTAAACAGCATGGGTTATGATAGGAAAGGATACTGCATCAAAGTCCTGTCTGAATATAAATCCCTAAGTGCTTATGGAAGTGCCTAACAAAGCAGTTTCCAACCTTTTGAGATCATTAAGTACATTATTAAAGGACTCCCCTAATTATTTTTCTATTTTTGCACCTAAATAATCTCTCTCTCCAATCTACCATGAGTTTATATTTTTCTAACTGAAATGTTATTAGTTATTTAGTTTTAAAATGCCTATCAAGTATTTCTGAAAATATTGCTCCTAAAATGCTATCCTCTTAAAGTTGACAATATTGTGTGTCTTGTTCACAGATATATCCATAATTCCTTGTTTATGGTAGGCATCCAATTTATTGATTGACAAAGTAACCTTTTCTCATGCATATTGTATACAATCCCTATTAAGTAAATGATATTTGATAAATTCTAATTACTTATTTCTCTCATGTTCACTACTATCAGTACACGAGATTTATGACATTTTGAACCAGATTAGAGAATCTTAATTAAACCTTGGCTTTATCATGTACATTGAAAATGTGCAGTTTTCCAAATTGGATATGGTTTCTCAAAAAAAAAAAAAAAAAGTAAAACTGTTGCCAAAAGAACATGTATGTTATATCAAATCTATACAGTAAATATATATAAGTGCCAAATGTTCAGATGATGATGTTAATAATTTTCCTCAATTTTTACTTTGGTAAATGAGCTGTAATCTCATTTACTATTTCTTTGTAGATTTTTGTGATTATCAGAATAGCATGAGTATCAACTAATGCATTGAAAAACCATTATGCTTACCAAAGACACAATATTACATATACTATATTTTATTCCTCTGTTATTTCCAACAAATTCTTGGAAACAGAATTCTTAACAAGCACCAGAACTGGATTTTTTCCATATTACTTTCTAGCTCTAAATTTGTCCTACTTAATTCCAAAATGTTAAGGGTTTTCTTGAAAATAAATATATCTTCTACATAAGTCTGAAGTTACTAATTGTCAACAATCAAAATGATTAGCCATGGGAATTAGTAACATTACTCAAATACTTATAGGTTGGCCCTTAGTCTAGCTTGGAAATGCTTCCTCAAGATATACACAACTCTAAATTAGCGAAGAAAAATAAAATATAAACTTGATCCTTTTTGAAAACAATAAATGTCCATAAAACTCATTTTAATTAAGTTGCACTAGATGAGTAATATTTCTTTTACAAAAATCAAGTAGGAAAATCTTGACTCAAAGCTCAAAGTTAAACCAATCACGATTCAAAGACTGTAATATTCCTAAATGATATTTAGTTGTTTGAGTATAAATTTGAAATATTTGTAACCTGGTAACAGTTGGATTATATAATTCAGAAAGCAATAAATATGACTTAGCATACTATGGAAAAAACAACAACAAAAAACGGAGCAAATAATCACAACTTTTGAATTCTGACCATTTGTCTTAACTCCCAATGGCCACTAGATGGCACCTAGCATTTGGCAACCATAACATTTTATTTCTAGAGCTTAAAATAACTACAGCACCAGGTCAATTCTGACAGAGCAAAAAATAATCCTGCCACAGATATGCAACTCTTCCCTGTAAGATATCTAAATTTAAAATTCATGTGGTTTTCTGGTCAATGAAAAAAATATAAAATACCATTTTATTTTTTCCTATTAGATTTTCTAATTTTTCCTAAAGGAGTTGTGAGTTTTAAGTTTTCTAGAGGGTATTTGATATACACCAGTCTAAAGCAGGAATTGGGAGCATTTGGCCCTAAATATGCTCCATTCTGGAAGCATGACTTTTATTCTTCTAAGGCCAAGTTAAGACAACATACAAAGTAAATGTTCGAAAATTAAACAAGTCAACTGTGACTGACACTTCCCTCAAAGGGTTTATAGCAATAGACCCTTGTTTTATTCTTTTATTAATTCTTCAACAAATATGTTTTGAACAGTGTATCTATGACAAAATGCTGTGCTATAGCATCTGAATGCACTACTGTTTCTCTTTCCATAACACTTCATTATGAAATGAGAAAGAAAAAGAAAAAGAAATTCTATTTAAAGACATGTCTAACATCTAATAAGTTATCTAAGGAGATGGAAATATTCAAACGATTATAGATTTTCCATCATTAATCAATTCAGAGTAATTATAATTGAATTAAAAGAAATATATTTTAGGATACAATAGGAAGACAATATTCTAAAGTTTTTACCACTTCCAGTTAAATGTTAATCTATTTTCCACATGGTTGTGTATTTTCATGAGAGACAGTTTAGTATGACTAAACTATGGAGGAGAAATGTCCACTTGCCTTCAAAATCACCATTTTCTCTTGCTTTTTCACATTCATTCGTCTATAATTCTTGTCTTTTCTTCCCTGTTTTGCTGCCTATTTCCTTTGCCACCCTCTTCTCGCCCTATCCATTCTCAGTCCACAACACTCTCATCTATTTCAATGGGTTTTACTAATAACATATATACACTACCAATATTTCTATGTGCTTCCTGTTAGCTTTCTCTTTGAGCTATAGAATGGATGATATATATGTTTACTGGGCCTGCCACCTATATATTTATTTAATAAGCAACTCAAAATCACCATGTCCCTTTCAACCTGCTCACCCTTTTGAATGGGCATCTGAGATTTACTTTTGTCACAAAGATCATTGCCAAGCAATGCATCTACCTCACTGCATTTTAAAGAAGAATAAATTAATAAAGTGATTAGGAAAATACCTGGTACTGTATACAGCAAACATTCATTGCAGGCATTAGTAATAGTAGTAGTACTGTTTCATCAAGAGTGCCTTCAGTAATCCAGGTTCTGAAAGAGGGGCTAGAAATATATTATGGGCATATAATATTTGTCTCAAGGCCCTTCTTATAGGTACTAAAATCCTTGAGATTAAGAACTGCATCCTACTTAACTTTGAATATCAAATTTTTTTTTGTAATATCAGTGATACAGACTAGGAGCCTAAGAGAATTAGGAAAGGATTGGTGGTTTGCCAAATTTCCTTAACTTGATTATTACATCACCATGCCAGGATGTTAATTTCAGGATTGGGTAGATTCTCTTATCTGAATATATGGAGGAAGTGGGAGATATGTTTTGCTGTGATATGAAATGTATGCTTTAAGATTAATATAGATCATTCCTTTATGACATATGTGCACTCTTCAGTTAGAGACTATAGTATAAAGAGTCTTGCTATCATGCTGTAATCTCAGGATCAATATTAAGGAAGGATCAAATCTCTGATATTTTTTCTGGTCCTGACAGTAATGAATTCATTGCATATAGTACAAGTTAAACCAATGTTGTAGGAAATTTCACTTTCCAGGGTACATGGAATGGGTGATATTCATATGTCTTCACACTATTTCCAATACTTACCTTACAAAGGTATTAAAAACTGGTGCATATTAAGAAGCCTGGATAGAAGACATTGGTATTGCTTTAAACCAAATTTGCTAAGATTTGAAAAAGGAATTACTATGTAGGCTAGTCTTATGGCCTTTCATTTTCAGAAATATTAGGTATGTTGCATGACTGCTTATTAATAGCTGTGAATTTTAGTTTTAATGTATCTTATTTATGTACTTAAAATTATCTGAGTGAACTTTTATTTTAACATATTGGTGACAATGAAAGACTACATAGCAAAATAATGAAGCAGAACTGCAAAAAAATGTTAAGAATTTAATATGGACAAAATGTTTGAATTAATTTCACAATGTGTACTTGGAGCAACACTTGTACATTGATGCTGTTATTTATATTGTTTTACTCTCCTCCTATCTTATATATCTCCTCCTATAATATTCAAAACATTTGAATATTATAGCATTATCTTGTTGACTTAAATATTATCCTACCAATCACTTTTCTGTGGAACATACTAAACTAAAACTATATGTTTGAAAAGTTAAAATTAAAATTATACATTTTATTCTTCCAGAAGAGATACAATAGGCCCAAGAAGACAAGAAAAATATTCCATCTTTTGACCTTGTACCCACAAAACTCCTGTTCTCTTATTTTGTCTAAACACCTTGCCTAGGGTACCAATGTTCTTCTCAGCCTAAGCAAAATTTTGAAAGAAAGTTCCTGCTCTGGCTTGCTTTCCTTCAAAAAGATTCCCTGAAATGACTCCAGCCATGTGAGTGGTAAAAATATCCATAATTATTCCCAGAATAAGGAGAACTTTTCATTTGACTTTCTCAGCTATTTGTTGAAACCAGAGTTTGTTGTTTAAATTATGCAGGATTTTATATACCTTTATTCAGTTAAGCATTATAAATAATGCTATAACTATTCTTGGTTCTTTTTTAAATTATAGTTTGTTAATACCAAAGCAGGAATTTAAAAATTTATAGATATGTGCAGTAATCTCATAAAAATGTGAGAAAAATAAAATAATGATTCAACCTGAGAAAACATTTATTTACACGAATAGTTTCATATTCCTATTACAAATCAGATCAGCCATTAACATCAACAATGAAAAGAGGAAAAGAAGAGGCAATAGAAATGAAAGAGCAAAATAATAAACTAAACCTGACTACACAAATAACAAGCTAAAATGAAAATATAATTTCCACCCCAATCAGACCCTACAATATGCTGCCAATAAGGAATGCACTTTAAATAGAAAGACACAAATATATAAAATGAGTGTGAAAATGTTATATTGCAATAATGTTAATTTTAAGAAAAGATAAAATAGCTCTGTTAGCATCAAAGTAGATTTCAGAACAAAAAAATGATAATGAGAATAAAGAAAATCATTTTATAATGATAAAAGGGCCATTCCTCAATAGAACCAAACAATCCTAAATATTTATGTATCTAATAACAGAGGTACAATCCACCCACACATATAAACACACACATAAAAATGCTACTAAAACTGCAAGAAGATTATAGACAAATTCACAACTAAGAACAGATTTAAATACCAATCTCAATAATTTATAGAACAGGTAGACCAAAAGCAGTATGAATGTAGAGGACTTGAACAAAACTTTAAACCAATGTGACATTTGTAGACATTCTACCCACAAAGGCAGAATACATGTCTTCAAGTACATATGCAACATGGATCAAGATGGACCATAATTTGGATCATAAAACAAATTTCAACAAATTTAAAAGAATTTAAGCCAGAGGATGTTTACTTATTGCAGTAGTCAGAGAATAGTCATTAGCAGAAAGATGTTAATATCTTCAGAGATGTGAAAACTAAACAGCATACTTCTAAATAACCCATTTTAACAAAGAAACAAGAAAAAAATTAGAAACTTTTTAACTTAAAAAAATGAAAACACATAATCTGTGAGATGCTATTAAAGCAGTATGTAATCATACCTAAGTGTTTATAAAATATTTAATACACAGATTAGAGAAGAGAGGTCTCAAATCAGTTGCTGCAATTTCCAGCTCAGGAAATTACACAAAGAAAATAAAATTTAAACCAAAGTAAACAAAATAAAATAAATAATAAAATCAGAGCAGAAATAAATGAATCATAAAACAAAAACAATTGAAGAAATCAATAGAAATAAAAGCTGGCCTTCTAAGAATACATATGAAAGTGACAAATTTGTACCAAAGCTGATCAGGAATAAAACAGAAAAAAATCACAAAATATAAACATCAGGAAATAGGAAGGTGACATCACTACAAAATTTATATTTGCTGAATTATAAAATGAAACTATTTAGAGTAACTTAATGCCAATAAATTAAACAACTTAGTAGAAATGAACCAATTTAAGACACATACTATCAAACCCTTTCAAAAGGCTATACAGTTTGAATGGCCCTATAAATATACATGAAAGATATGTAATTTTTAGTTAAAACTGTTACACATAATAAAACAAAACTACAGGTCAGATGGTTTTACAGATGAATTCTAACAAACATTTAAGGAAACAAAAAAAGTTTGCTGATTCCAAATAAACCCTTTCTCAAATTTGAAGAGTAGGTCACTGCCCCACTCATTCTAGGGTTCAGCATTTCCCAGGGTCTAAGACACAAGACTGCATAAGAAGGGGAAGATTTTAGTCATCATCCCTCATGGAAAATGATCCAGCAATCTTTAAGAATACACTACCATATCACATTCAGCAACATATAAAAAGGATAATATATTACCAAGTGAGATGTATCCCAGAAATGCATGTTTGAACAGTGCAAAAGCAAAAAGGTTCTCTTATCCTGCATAGCCCAGAAGAAAAAGTTGTTGTTTTCCCTTTCCTTTCTTTCTTGTTTTCTGACATAAAGAGATTTTCATACTATGGACTCAGAATTATTTTCCATTCTCTCCCTCCACTCTTTGTTATTACAGACCTATTATTCCAGACATGATGACATGAGCTTTAACTTACTACCCAATGATCATGTGCTAGGTACTCTACTAATATTATTTTATTTGACACTCATAGGAAGTCTAAAAAAATTGATGACCCTCATTTCACATTTCACAATAATCAGGTCTAAGAGATTAATTTCCTGGGATGTGGATAAAGAAGTGACAGAGCAAGTATTTTTAATCCTTTATGATTCCTAAATCCATGATCTTTCCATTATGCCCGAATGAGCCTTTTGTAACTACGAAAACATATACTGTGAATATTTCTTGGCAATACTGTTCTCTCTGCTTAGAAAGCATTTCCCCCTTCTTCTCTTAATGAAGTTTTATTAAACTTTCAAGACTCAGCATCTCAGAAGAAACTTACAAAAATGAAAATATTATCACTAATAATAAAAGCATAATAGATAGATTAAATTAACAATAAAATTCTTAGTAATCAAAAAAGAGACTATTGTTTCTTAGCCAGACAAAAGTTTATCTACCAAAAATCTACAAAAAAAAATTATATTGACAAGTTGACTAGTCTAGTGGGAAAAGGTAGTTTCATGATAAAAGTCACAAATACTTGAGATGTAATGGCATCATGAAGGTAGGAACAATAAAACTACTTACTTGAACTTTTATCTTAAGAAACAGAGTTAATAGAATTATCAAAAAGAGTCATTAAGCAAAAGTATGATTCTCAAAGAGAATTATTTTTTTTTAAAACGGAAATAAGAGAAGACTCTTATTATCTACAAAATTAGAAGAAAATATCTTTATATTTTAAACACATATTGCTTAACCACCAAAATATTTCCCTGAATTAAGGAGTTGCAGTATTTGTTCTATTTCTGTTTTTTTTTTTTTAACTCCTGTACTGCTTTTTTCATTTTTAATCAACTTCAGCTTTGCAAGTGGGAAAATGAAGAAGGGAAATCACAGGATGGCAGATGAGGTCATAGAAATGAAGCACAAATCCAACCATCGCAGCGTTTGCAACAACAAAATTAGGACCAAGAGTGAATAATTTGCTCAAAGTCATCACAAACTCTTTCAGGGAGTAAAGATTAAGAAAGGTGATTGAAGGGAGAAAAAAACATAGAAGGAATTGAGGACACTAATTTCTCTTGTTCTTCTCTCTTCCATCCCAGAGCAAATTTCCAAAATTAGAGGGGAACCATTTCTGTAATTCTTAAGAAATCTGTGATCTACTTGTGGGCAAAGAATGCAATTTCCAATTTAAAAAATCTTTCTGGTCTGTTAGGTGATGACCAATGTGATTTGTTGATTCTCAGCATTAAGCGCCTCTTCTGCTGCAATCAGTGATAAATTCCTTGTCGCTACTCAGAATTCCTCCCTGTTCTGCCACTGTTTATTCTTCAGGGTCTTATGACAATACCTTTGCAGAATGTATAATCTGTATAATCCGTACATAGAAAATCTGAGGCAGGAAGAAGTATCATTGGTGACCTCCTTAATCTTTCCTTTGACTTTTCCCCTTGACAGATGATAAGAAATGATATATTCATAATGGATCACACACAGCTGGCAATCACACACCAGGGAGAATCAGTTTATACTTGAAGGCATAGAGCCAGTGCATGGTCACGAGTGATTATGAGGTCAAAAGAAAGAAGCTAAAGCTATTTCCTAGCTTATGTCCAATTCTTTTGCTCTGTAAGATACAAGTACTGTTCTTTTCAAGTGTTTTGCACTTCCTAGCTTGCATAGAACTCACATCTGTAGGTAAAACTAAACAATAAAAGCTTGTTTTCATTTTGTATCAAAATTTGGGAGGTACTAAAATACTTATGATAGTTTTTTGACAACTTAAAAAGACACTTTCACAATAGTTTCAAATGTATCTAGGAATTTGGGTTTTATTAAACCTGGTCCATCTTTCTTTTAGCTGTTAGATAAAATTCTCAGTTTCTACCCTGGATGAATCTGGAATGAGACAATGAGCAATGGCAGAAGCAATTGTGGTAATGAAAGTCATTACTGGTCCTTATAGTCTATGCAAAACCTGGTAGGTCATATCACAGGCTTTTGAAACAGAAAACCTGGATCTTCCATTTCTATCTGTGTGCCCTTGACTAACCCATTTTAATTTTCTAAGCTCAAAATATCATAATTTGTTAGGCGGGCATAATGATGCTACTAGCTACTTAGAGTAGAAGATAATATATGTGTAGCATCCAGCATTGCTACATAGAAGCTTAATAAAGTTTAGCTATAGCACTAGCACCATCGTTACTATAATTGCCTTCTCCCCAGGGTGGTCCCTTAAAGTAACAGGATTTTGGAATTTGCAGATGCATTCTCTTTCAGTCATTCCAAAGACTCTACAGAAATGTGTGTCTCTCTGTCCACCCTGTACTATGAAGGACTCAGTTATTACTGCAGGTCAGTTGCTGATGACACTGGACCTTGTGACCCTGCCAGTTGCCAAAGTGAAGCTAGCCAATGTCACTCAAGTTACTGTCCAACAGATGCCAACACCACTCACATTTATTTTGTCAAGCCTCTTCTAAGTCTCCACCAGTATTAGTCATCTTGATTATCTGCTCACAGAGAAGTCTTTCTCTCTTGGTTTTTTAACAAGGGTATAGTCTTTTTTTGAGAGTCTCTTTCTTCCCCCACCCCCAATGTCCCTTCACAATGATACATGAGAAAATCTCTTTCTATACACATTGCTCAGAATCCTGAAAAGAAGATGGACATAATAACAACAGACTATAAAATAAGATGGCAGGTTTCATGTGCTGTAATCTTACTTGCGTCTCTTTCTTTGTTGCATGGTTTTATGTTTCTGTCTTTCTGATATCTTTGTCACAACGATAGGTCAGACAATAGGCTTAAATGTCAAATTGGTCCTCCTGTCTTTGGATTCTCCCTCTTTCTCATCCATTTCATCACTACAACAATTACTCTTTCCAATGGACTGCTTTAATCATATCAGCTACTTAGTTTTAAAAAAAATCTGAGTCTATCTTCTTTTTTTTCTCTAAAGGCACGTTCCTTCAGGATGTGGGAGAAGATTTCTTGAGACAGGGATCCAAAGAAGATTCAAAAGCATAAGCATCCCTACAGAGACGAAATGTGTGCCGAAGAGGAAGAGTAGCCCAACTCTGCATCTTAGGATGAGCTCCCTATCTGCTAGAAACACCCCTTGACATTTTAAAAGCATTTCTTACCTTATTTTTGAAATTTACAGAAGCAGTAAGGAGATGCTTATGTTCTTCCTTCTTTCTTCATTTGAATTCTCTTTTTTACATCAGAAATCTAGGGAATCTTCTCCAACCTTTCTTCTGTGACCCTATAAACTACATTTTCCCATTCCTTCCCCAGACTTTTTCTTTCTTTCCCGCCCTCCCTCCTTTTCTTTCTTTCTTTCTTTCTTTCTTTCTTTCTTTCTTTCTTTCTTTTTCTTTCTTTCTTTCTTCTTCTTCTTCTTCTCCCCCCCTCCTCCTCCTCTTCTTCTTCTCCCTCCTCCTCCTCCTCCTCCTCTCCTCCTCCTCCTCCTCCTCCTCCTCCTCCTCCTTCTCCTTGTTCTTCTTTGTCTCACTAAGTAGTTGCTTAGGGCCTCCCTAAGTTGCCACACCAGCTGACTCACAAGGACAGACTGCTCAGTGTCTGCTTGAAACTCAGGCTGGGAGGCAAACACCTCAGGTCACTTGTTTAAAACCGAAACCAGAAGTACTATCTTAGCAGTACATTTCCCCAAAAATAGAAACCAAGACCTTCCCATGTCCATTTGTTCTGCTTCTTAAGCTATTGTTTTGCCCCAAACCCACTCTTCCATACTTAGCTTTGTGATGATAGTGCTGAAACTCTGCAAAGCACATTCTTGCATTTCACTCCATAGTGATATTTCTGTTAGGCTCTGTCCAATAAGAAAACTGGAGGGATTCCACAGACTGGCACCCCTTGGGCTTCCTGTTTCCTTCTTTACTACTCCTCTGAGCAATGCCATAGCAATGGCTGTTTAAGAAGCAGTGATTCCTTCTTGTAAAAGCAGATGATCCTAGTTTGCAGATTTTCAAACACTGAAAAATTGGCTTCATCTTGACACATTCCCCCAACCCCACCTCACTACCATCATGAAAGGAACACACCAGCAGTCTGGAACCCACTTCTCAGATTTTGATCCTAGGTTTCTGGAGAACCTCCTTTGCAGTCCAGGTTTACACTGCATGGAACACCTCTGCTAAGTCTTAGTGGTTTCTACCATTTCCCTTTTCCCCTTTAGAAATTCATATTGCAGTTGCTAGCCCAGTGTCACCCTAATGTTCTTTTTTACCCAATAGTGTATACCAAGCTAATAATTGTTTATATTAAATTCCTCTGTTCAAATAGCTGGTGTGGTTTTATTGCTTGACTAGACCCTGACTGATCCACCATTATTAGAATATGGTTCTGGCCATCCTTTCTGCATTCTACTAACTTCTCCAACAGAATGTAGAACTGGATGTGTGTGAGGTAGGGGTGGGTGGCAGAGGGCTAGCCTAAGGAAACTCAGTGATTCCCTTTTGCCTTTCTGGTCTTCCAGTACTGTTTAACTAGCACCCTGTAGTAGAATTGCAATAAGTGAACTGTATTAAATGTTTTCTGTTTTCCCATCTGTATCCTGACTTATTCAATTATATTTTTGTTAGCAAATAATGCCTATGTGCTCTCCATAGTTCACTGAACAGAGAATAGACATCTATCCCAAAGAATTCAGGCCATAAAACCAGGGTTCCTGATTCCATATCCCAAGTCTAACTCTCCTTGACTGTGTAAAATTATTACATAATCTCTCTGTGCTTCTTTCCTTCATTTATAAAAAAGGATGATAGTATTATTTCATAAGGTTGTTTTGAGGATTAAATGAATTGATACAGATGAAATACAGGAATAATCATCAGTGTTATTCTATGATATTTATTAAAATACTTCTTTTTGAAGAATATGATTTTTTTAAATCACTTAAAAATATAGCAGAGTATGGAAGAAAGAGAATGAGAGAACTGCAAAAACAGAGGAGTTTAATAAATCATGGTTAGTGTTGGATGACCAGATTTCTCTTACTGCTGGAGTAACTATCTTGAATTCATTCATCCTGAATCAAAATAATATTTGGTTACATCCATACATATCTCCAACTTTCTGTCCTATCTTCAAAGAATTTACAGCTCTGTGGGTACAATGGCTCTTACCTATAATCCCAGAGGATTGAGAGACTGAGGCTTGGCAGGCTGAGGCATGAGGATCACAGGTTCAAAGCCAGCCACCCTGGGCAACTTAGTGAGGCCCTGTCTCAAAAAAAAAAAAAAAAAAAAAAAGAGAGAGAGAGAGAGAAAGAAAAGGGCTTTGAATGTGGGATTGTGGCTCAGTGTCAGTGATAAAACATCCCTTGGTTCATTTCCCAGTACCAAAGTGGTGGGGGGGGGGGGACACCTTACTCTGTTCATTATGATATATCTTGATAAATGCTAGAATGGAAAATGTAGAGTTTTATAGGGTCACAGAAAGGTTAGAGAAGATTACCTTGATTTCTGATGTAAAAAGAGAATCCAAGTGAAGAAAGAAGAAGAACATATGCAAAAGACCCTTCAAGAGAGAGCACAGGATCTCAAATACACATAAATAATTATGCTGCCCCATAAGATGCATGTGGGATATGGGAGAAAATGAATACAGAGGCCTGAATACCAGCAGTCCTGGTCACAGAGCCAAGGAAACAAGACACTAGGAGTCCTCATCAACTTAAAGAAAGAAGTAAAAGACTTCTACAGTGAAAACTACAGAACGCTAAAGAAAGAAATCAAAGAAGAACTTAGAAGATAGAAAGCTCTCCCCTGTTCTTGGATAGGCAGAATTAATATTGTCAAAATGACCATACTACCAAAAGCACTATACAGTTTTAATGCAATTCCAATCAAAATCCCAATGACATTCCTATAGAAATAGAAAAAGCAGTCATGAAATTCATCTGGAAAAGTAAGAGACCCAGAAGACCCAAAGCAATCTCAGTAGGAAGAGTAAAATAGGCGGCATCACTATACCGGAACTTAAACTATACTACAGAGCACTAGTAAGAAAAATGGCATGGTACTAGCATCAAAATAGACTTATAGACCAATGGTACAGAATAGGGGACACAGAGACAAACTCACATAAATATAGTTACCTCATACTAGACAAAGGCACCAAAAACATATATTGGAGAAAAGATAGCATCTTCAACAAATGGTGCTCGGAAACCTAGAAATCCATATGCAGCAAAATGAATTTAAATTCCTATCTCTCACCATGCACAAAACTCAACTCAAAGTGGATCAAGGACCTAAGAATTAAACCAAAGACACTGAGCCTTTTAGAAGAAAAAATAGGCCCAAATCTTCATCATGTTGGATTAGGCCCCAACTTCCTTAATAAGACACCTATAGCACAAGAAATAAAATCAAGAATCAATAAATGGGATGGATTCAAACTAAAAAGCTTCTTCTCAGCAAACTAAACAGCAAGGTGAATAGACAGCTTACAGAATGGTAGCGAATTTTAACCATATGCACATCAGATAGAGCACTAATCTCTAGGATATATAAAGAACTCAAAAAATCTTAACACCAAAAGACAAATAACCCAATCAGTAAATGGGCCAAGAAACAAACAGACACTTCTCAGAAGAGAATATAAAATCAATCAACAAATATATGAAAAAGTGTTCAATATCTCCAGTAATTAGAAAAATGCAAATCAAAACTACTCTAAGATTTCATCTCACTCCAGTCAGAATGGCAGCTATTGAGAACACAAAAAACAATTAGCGTTGGCGAGGATGTGGGGGAAAAGGCACATTCATAGTTGCTGGTGGGACTCCAAATTGGTGCAACCAATTTGGAAAGCAGTATGGATTCCTTAGAAAACATGGAATGGAACCACCATTTGACCCAGCTATCCCACTCCCTGGTTTATACTCAGAGGACTTAAAAACAGCATACTACAGTGACATAGCCACATCAATGTTTATAGCAACACAATTCACACTAGCTAAATTGTGGAACCAACTTAGATGCCCTTCAATAGACGAAGGGATAAAGAAAATGTGGTATATATACACAATGGAATATTACTCAGCATTAAAAAATAAATAAAATCGTGGCATTTGAGGTGAATGGATGGAACTGGAGAATATTATGCTAAGTGAAGTAAGCCAATCTCAAAAAACCAAATGCCGAATGTTTTCTCTGATATGTGGATGATGATCCATAATGGGGATGGAGGGTGGATTATTGAAGGAACAGAGGAAATTTTGATAGGGCAAAAGGGAGGGGGGGAAGGTAGGGGGCGACAGGGTAGGAAAGATGGTAAAATGAGATGGACATCATTACCTTAAGTACACGTATGAAGACATGAATGGTGTGACTCTACTTTGTGAATGACCAGAAACATGAAAAATTGTGCTGTATATGTGTATTATGAATTGAAATACATTCTGCTGTCATGTATAACAAATTAGAATAAATAAATAAAATTTTAAAAAAAGAATGTAGGAATCCTCAATTAGTCTCTTTCCAACTATCATGGTAATGCAGGGACAGTGCTCCATATTTACACACCATGCAATTTTCCTTCTATGTACACAGGAAAAACATGCTTCCTAGCTCTGTCCTTCAAAGTTTTATGTGACTAAATGATGGGGTTCAGGCCAAAAGAATGTAAGTGGAAGTAATATACAATATTTAAATACCCAATGGTTTGCTGTAGGGAAAAGGGCACAAAAATCTCTTAGCTGCCCGTTCCACACCACTAAGGAGAAGAGGATAGAAAACGTAAGTGCTCACCTACATTCTTCACTCATCCTAGAAAAAAATCATCTGTGGCTCATAGAGAAGCAGGAAGTAAATTCATACCCAGGAACCTGTGCTGGTAGAAAAGAGATGTCTGAGGTTACTGGGTAGAGTGGGAAACACATATGCTAACTGTCTTCCTGATAGAAGGAAGAGTTAGGATGAGGTACTTATGAAGAAAGCAAAGTCACTCATCCTCAAGAGCCTATGCTGTGTTGGAGGGAAAAGCTGTCTGCCATTGGAGGAGGAACTGGAACACTGAAAGGTCTGTATCCTCAGGCTCCAGTGTTCAGGCCTTGCATAACACCGAGGATGGAAGCCAAGTGAGACTCTTCTCTTCCCCTATGAGCTATATGCTTATTGCTTGAGTAACGATCTATATCTTTGGGAGGGTCAAAAGCAAGGAAGGACATGGTGTACAGCTATACTGAAGAGCTGAATGTAGAGCAGGAACACTGGGAAAAGCTGGCATCTCAGCCCCTACCCTAATCTCAAGGGAGTAGAAATCCACTTTTATGGTAAAGGGAAGTCTATGGAACTTAAATGTAACTATTGTAACAAAATCTAGGTAAACCACCAACTGCAATAAATCAGGCCCATGTTAACAACCTGATATGATTCTATTTCCAAACATAAATATAACTTGCCTTGATCTCTACTGTGTTGTCTGATAATAAAAAAGTATTCAAAAGAGCAAGAAAGCATAAATTATTTCCAAAAATGTAAGTCAATAGAACCAGACTCAGATGTTGGAACTATCAGATAAATACATGTGATAATATATCTAAAAAATCTGGTGTGAAGGATAGATAATAAGCATGAACAGAGAGATTTCAGTAGAGGAAACAACATAAGAGTCAAGTGAAAATACTACAAGTGAAATACATTGTGGGTGTGTGTGTGTGTGTGTGTGTGTGTGTGTGTGTGTAGAGAGAGAGAGAGAGAAACATATTTCACTAGGTTTTTTATAAGATTAAACACAGCAGAGGAAATAATCAGTGAATTTCAAAATACAGCAAGATAAATTAGACTAAAAAACAAAAAGAGAAGAAGGAGGAGAGAGAACACCTGAATCAGAGCACCCAAGAACTGTGGTAGAACATCAAATAATACAGTATGTAATCGGAGATGCTGACGGAAAACAGATGAAGAAGAAGAAATATTTGGATAGATAATGTAAAACCTTTTCAAAATTAATGAAAGACAACCAGCCATGGATCCTAGAAATTCTAAGCACTCCAGCTGGAGAAATATAAAGAAAAACACAACTAAGTGCATCATAATCAAACTGTTGAAAATGACAGTGAGAAAAGCTAAAAGACTGCCAGAGAACAAAGATATAAGTACATATAGAAGAAGGAAGATAAGAACCACCAGACTTTTCTTTTAAAAAGGAAAGTTGGAAGAAAATGGACAGATGTCTTCAAGCAAATAAAACAGAAACAAAAATATTCTCAATTTAGAATTCAATACTCTGAATACATCCTTCAAAAACAAAGATGAAATAAAAATTTTCAAAATATATGAAAGATGGTATGTACTACACAGAATGCTACAAATTTTTCAGCCAAAAGGAATATGCTGCTGGGTCAAATTTTAAATATTAACAAATGAATAAAAAGTAATGAACTCATACATTGCTGGTGGGAATGCAAAATTGGTACAACCAATATGGAAAACAGTATGGAGATTTCTTGGAAAACATGGAATGGAAACACCATTTGACCCAGCTATCCCACTCCCTGGTTTATACCCAATGGACTTAAAAACAGGATACTACAGTGATGCAGGCACATCAATGTTTATAGCAGCACAATTCACCATAACTAAATTGTGGAACCAACCTAGATGCCCTTCAGTAGATGAATGGATAAAGAAACTGTGGTATATAAACAATGGAATATCACTCAGCCTTAAAAGAGAATAAAATCATGGCATTTGCAGATAAATGGATGGAGTTGGAGAATATCATGCTAAGTGAAGTAAGCCAATTCAAAGAAACCAATGGTAGAATGTTTTCTCTGATAAGCGAATGCTGATCCATAATGGGAGTGGGTGGGGAGCATGGGAGGAAAGAAGGAACTTTAGATAGGGCAAAAGGGAGGGAGAGGAAGGAGGAGGCATGGGAGTAAGAAATATGGTGGAATGGGGTAAACGTCGTTACCCTAAGTACATGTATGAAGACACAAATGGTATGATTCTACTTCGTGAATGACCAGAGACATGAAAATTTGTGCTGTATGTACTATGAATTGAAATGCATTCTGCTGTCATGTAGAACAAATTGGAATAAATAAATAATTTTTTAAAAATTTTACACATATATGACAGGTTTAACTTTTACTATTACAAAATTTTTAAAAAGTAATAGAGATGCTAAGTATAACAGGTAAAAATTAATGGTATTTTATTTTGTGCATGATTGTCTAAATAAAACTGGTGAAATTGGTCTTTGGAGTTTATAAAATACAGAAAAGTCAAATGAATGTCAGCAGTAACAAATGGGTGGTAAAGAAGAAGTAAAACTATGAGCTTATAAATTCTCACATGTATCATGAAATGTGAAAAGAGGCATTTTGCAAGCATGCAGAAAGAACTGGGGGTAGGAGAGAAAGAGAAAGGGAGAGACTCTGAACTCTAATAAGCTCATACTGGAGATGAAGCGAAACATACAAAATAATCCATCCAAAAGAATACGCTACTATGAAACTCCTATTCTGTGTAATTAATATGCACCCATAACAAAGAAGACAGGATAGAAAGAAAGAAAAAAAAAAAAAAACAACAAAGAACAAGTTGAGACCAAAAAAAAAAAAAAATCAAAGAAAACTATAATATTAACCCCAAACATATAAATTATAACATTAAATATAAATAATTTAAATATTGACTAAAAGAGATTATCAGTTTGGATTTTAAAAGGAAGATCCTACTCATTTTACTAGAAAGACACAAATGGGTTAGATAAATTGATAAGCAGCTCAGAAACTAAACACTTTGTTTTTTGAAGGTAGAACTAGAGTTTACTTATTTATGTTTTTTTGTTGTTGTTGTTGATGTTACGATATTAGTTTTCTTCTGTATTTATCCTTAGGTGTTTCTGGCAGTGTCAGAGGCTTCCTATAAAGTCAATTCTTGCAGCATCATTTAATGGAAAAATACAAACCCTGTAAAAGGTGACACACCACACAGTATTATCCCAATATTTTAAAGCATGTAAAATATAGTCAAAAATGAATATCAAGAACAGCATTGAGCAATGAGCAAAGATTTCAAGTCACATACAGAGGTAAGTAGAAACTGACATACACTGGGAAAGAAAAGTCCTGTTTTGTGGAAGTTTAGAGTCCATCAATGTAAGCATCCTAGTCTCTGCAAACAAACAAGGAAAAAGGAAAAGAATTGGTAGGACCCTCCAAACATTTTCTTATATATCTTCTTCCTTTCTTATTCATGTCCTCGGCACAGGTAATGGTGAAAAGTTTAAAACAAAAGTTCCACACCTGCCCATTTAAACCCACTTTGTGAAGTTATTTCTCTATTACTCAGATAAAATGGAAAGGAAATTCCATGATTTTTTTCATCACTTACAGGTAATTTTTTTAAAAATCCTCTATTTACACCAAGTCACAAAGAGAAAGTCTCACTTCAGTAATTAAAATGTCCTGTCTGTGCAACATCAAACTTCATCTACATTTAAAGCCCGTTGGCCCCAACTGGGCTGCTGTAGGTTGTAACCTGTAGGGAGAAGGGAGCATTGTGGGTTCCTTCTCTATTTCCTCTATTTCTCTGCAAGTCCTACATAGGTGGTCTAACTTTAGAATGTGGAATAGTTGGCAAATATTGTCTTGGGGCTTTAGCCAAAACAGAGTCAGAAATAGTTCAGTTTTAACATCCTGTTGCATATCCTTGGTAGCAAAACTAAAACGCACAATTTTCATATAGCTTTCAACTCCAGATGTTGCAAGTTGAGATGGAGAATTCAAGGGCAGGCACTATAATAACAAAGTGGGCACGTTTAGGCTCTTTACAGGAAATACCTAACCACACATGTCACAATCAACTTCAGTGTTTCCTAAACTTTCCCACCAGCTTTCTCTGAATCACTGAGAAAGAAGACAGACCCCTGTAGGATATGAGATCTTAGTCCAAAAAGGCATTTTTATTTATGATGTTTCTTAACAGGCTTGTGTTTTACTAATTAAAACACACAAAGTTTGTATTCTAAACCATAATGCCTCTGTTTATATTAGCATAAAAATTATGAGTTTTCCCTAACATTTTTCTTCAAATTGTTTCCCCAGGGATATGTGCCACATTTAACTCCAGTTAAATGGCAGCAAAATGCCCCTGTTTGATCATCATAAACCTATAGAAATCATGGTCTTGGTGTAATTCCAAAGGATGCTTTTGGACTTGGTTTTTCTTAAGTCTTCCTTTTTAGTACATAATCATTTAAGCTGTTTTTACCAGAGGAGTTTAAATGCCTACTCAGAGGGTAGCAAACATTTGTTTTCAGAAAACTATTAACCAGATATCTGGAGCCTTTTGTCAGATACGGCTGTTGTCCTTCACCTCTTCTCTTACCATTCCCTCTTAGAGTTTTGATTGATCTCCAGTTTCAGGAAACACATAGCTTCAAGTGGAAATCAGTAATACCTTTGTAAAGGGAAAGAAAACTTTAGAAATACAACTTTTGTACTTATTCTAAAGGAAATTGGTTCTGTAAGAGAACCAAGCTAAAAAGTAGTGCTGAGTTGAGAGGACACTTAAATTCATTTCACACTAGCTGCTGTGCTATACCAGTTGTGGATCCATTTACCCATTAGTGTTTATCTATAATTCTTCTACCTCTAACTCCATCTATAATGGGAATAGGAGGACTTCTTGCACAACTCTATAAGCTCAGATCTGATACTCTGGGGAGACAGGTACTCAAAGTTAAGAGGAAGCTTATTCAGCTTTATTTCAGTTCGGAAAGCTAACTTTGGCCATTCCACGATAAACATCTCTGAAGAGTTATTGGTAAAGTTAATTTCATACTAGGAAGTGAATGGCTGTATGAGCTAGCAACAAAAGTAGGCAAAGTTAGGAGGAAAAATCAGAAATAAGCTAGTTAGCTGGTTCTAATTTTAACAGACAAAAATCTTCAAAGTCTGGTTGAAACCTGGAACTAAGAATATCAGGGATTTAGAACAGGGAAATGTGAACTCAAGTCTGATGATATTATCAGAGTTCAAATCCTATGATTTTAAACATCAGAATCATAGGAGAGGGTGTGGTTTGCCAAGCTTATTGAAAATGAGGAGTCAGACCTAACATTGACCTTGCTGAGTAAATATTTAGGAGTGAAAAACTGCAACCCAGGAGATACTTATTAATATCAAAGTGTGAGAACCATTGGATAAGGGTCTAATTGACTAATAATACAAGAAAGGTGTAATTATAAGTGTGAGAATAAAATAATCTATTAACTATAGTGCAAAAGATGAATGGGTTTTCTATCCCAGATTCACAATTGTGAAATCCATAAAGTTCTGAAAACAAAATTAAACAAAATTCACTTTTTATAATTTATTTACAGGAAATTCCCAGTCTAATTTACTTCTTTTTTGACCATACACATACAGAAAAAGTAACCTTTATTTATGTGGGATAATATTAACCTTTATCTTTGTTGTGGTTTGGATGTGAGGTATCCCCCAAAAAACTCACATGTGAGACAATACAAGAAGGCTCAGAGAAGAAATGATTGGGTTGTGAGATTCACCCAATCAATGAATTAATCCCCTGATAGGGATTAACTGAGGGGTAACTGAAGGCTGGTAGGGTGTGGCTAGAGGAAGTAGGACATTGAGGGTGTTGCTTTGGGTATATATTTGGTATCTGGTGAGTGGAGTCTCTCTCTCTCTGCTTCCTGATCATCATGTGAGCTGCTTCCCTTTGCCACACTCTTCCTCCATGATGTCCTGCCTCACCTTGAGCCCCAATATGGAGGCAGCCATTCATGGACTGAGACCTCTGCAACCGTGAGCTCCTAAATAAACCTTTCCTCCTCTACAGTTGTTCTGGTTGGGTCTTTCAGTTTCTGCAGGGAAAAAGCTGACTAAAACAATCCTTTATTTATGTTTGCTTTTGTGTTTCACAGTATAGCTCAAATGGGGTTCATGTATGACATATAATACAGGCACCATATTTTGAATTTAGAAGCACTTTTGACACAAAAGATTTCAGATTGGGCATGAGTAACTGCAGTTGTTTTAAGATTTTTCCTTTGCAAGAAAACAATGCATCTAAATTAGTCTAAACCTACAGCAAATACTGAGGGAACATCTGTGAAAGGTAAAGGGGACAAAGAAAGGGAAGACGTAGGGGAGACTTTGGGCTGCAACACAGATAAAACACCTGCCAAAGGAGAGCAGGGAGGAAGCAGGATTGAGCAGGCTAAGCTCCAGCTTGCAGAGCATATCTGAGAGGTCTCAGACAAGCCAGTATGAAATCCCTGAACAAAGAGTCCTGCATCAGGCAGAAATGGCCTGGCTCTGGCTCCTCTGCTTATTCTTTGGCTGGAGCAGCCTGTGGGTAGCATGGCCCCAACAATATCCTGACAGATCCAAAGGTGCAGAAGTTGGTTTCTAGTAGGTTTTCTTAAAGAATAAGAAAACCTGAATGGTGTACCTCTGGCAGCAGAAAGCAGATCAGCCAGCAATCAGAAGCTTCACTTTTGAGTATAATATTACAAGAAAATGTATTGCTTTATTCTGATAATTTCTGTTTTATTGTATCTCTTTGTTATAACAGCCTAATCTCATTCTGGCTGATACAGTTCTCATTTCTAGTTGCTTTCTCCCTCTCTCTCTCTCTCTCTCTCTCTCTCTCTCTCTCTCACACACACACACACACACACACACACACAGAGAGAGAGAGAGAGAGAGAGAGAGAGAGAGAGAGAGAGAGAGAGAGAGGAGACCATAATTTTGATTTAGGATTTGTAAAATATTATTACTAATAAGGAAAATAAGGAAAAATTTGGCTTACTGTGATCATTGAGCCCTGAGAGAAAAGACATGAAAGGAATTATTGATATCTAGTTCAAAAAAACCTTGAAACATCTGGCTCTCTTCTATCATGCATATTTTACCCAGCCTATTGATGCTAATGGAAGATACTTGGGTCAAAATTTTCTCGATTGACAAGAACCAAAGACAAATGACCCTAGTCTTTTGCTTCTCATTCATCCTGCCTGGATGTTGTGGTTTCTGTCTCTGAATATCTTCATATGGAAACTGACCTTAAAGAACATATTTGCCTGTTACAAGCCAAAATTAAAAAACAAAATTAGAGCTTATGAAGCTTCTTAAGAATCTTGCCAGTTTGGATACCTTAATATCCCTAAACCCATTAGGGATTTTCTTTTATATTCAGATAATGCAGAGTTTTATGGAAAACTTTTGTGAGGTACTAATAAAGGACATTGCTTGACAAGAACAGAGAGATAAATTGGGACTCTAATACTTCATCTATTAATACTTAAGGAAAATCTGATATGTTTCATCAAGCTTTCAGAAACATTTATTGGGCCACTTTTCCTTTGTTTTGTTTTTTGTAAACTGCTTGTTAAGTGTGTATAGATGTAGCACTTTTTTTTTTTTTTTTTTTTTTTTTTTGGTACCGGGGATTGAACTCAGGGGCACTCGACCACTGGGCCACATCCCCAGCCCTTTTTTGTATTTTATTAGAGACAGGGTCTCACTGAGTTGCTAAGTGCCTCACCATTGCTGAGGCTGGCTTTGAACTCGCGATCCTCCTGCCTCAGCCTCCCAAGTACTGGGATTACAGGCGTGCGCCACCGCGCCTGGCTAGATGTAGCACTTTTTGTTGTTGTTGTTTCTTTGCTTTTTCAAAACAGTGATCATCTTGAAAATGAAATTTTAAAAACTCACTTATGAGGTTTGATCATCTTGAAAATTAAATTTTAAAAACTCACTTTGATGTTTAACATTTCATCTTGTTCAAATTTTTGTGGGTGCCTTATGGGTTTCAGCATAAGAAAAGAAGGGGAAAATGTTCACTAGTCGGTGCCCTTGCCTCAGAGTTCAATTCCAGTTGTTCTCAGAGATTTTAGCATCACACTCATTACTTATTTATATTTTCCCTCTTTTTTTCCACTTTGCAGATAATTGCTACTTAATTGATACTGCTTCTGTGCAAACCTAGTCACAAGACACACTGCTAAATAGAGGAATCATTAATCTGTGTGTATGTTGTAAATTTCCTTAAAAGGGTGGCCGAATAAGCAAAGTCATTAGCAGTTTATTTGCAACAGTGCTCTTATGAAAAGCTCTATGGAGAACACATCAACAGTCAGTATATAACCGAGCAATTAACACAGGACTCCTGTACTTTGGGGTGTTAGCATGGGAGTAAACAGAAGCAGATGTGAAGTGTTTGTGCTGTTAGCATGCATGGGCTGTTATGACATATGCAAATACCACTCATGCTTACAGAACCTGCAACCCTTATTGTACCATGACCTTACTGATGAAGCCCTATGACAGAAGTGCTTCATTTGCACTGGGTACTATTAATTATTAACAAGCCAACACCACCTATTTTTGTTATTAGCTTTGCAGAAAGTCAGGTGAGAAAGCATACACAAACAAGTCGATAATACTCTAGTTCTCAGCTTGTTTTGACTACTGCTCTCCTGCCAGATTCCTTGAAAACAGAGAACAATTAAGGCCAGAGTCAGCAAAAAGAACCTCAAAAGTGTGACAGATGGGATCACCTTGCAATCCATTCATGAATTCAAATAGTTTTCTTCATGGGACTCAGGTAAACTCTGATGACTGAGTGGTTTCTCCATGAAGGAAGGAGAACGCTGGTCTTGGGATGGACTTATACATAAGAGCTCAATTTACAGTTTTGCTCTTCCTTGATATGGAGCTGGAAAATTATTGCTCACCAGATCAATTAAAATTCACTTATAAATGGCAAGTCTTTCTGTCAGTGTACCCTTAAAGGACATGTCATAGGCCTCAACTTTCATAGCTCTTTGTTCAGGAAAATAAAGCAAATTTTGTGGTGTGAAAATATAGTTTATTCTACCTCACCATCAGTAAATGCTAAAATTTATCACCATGAAAAATATTCTTTAAGTGATTCTAAAGTTACATGTTCGTGACAGAAATGTTAACACTTTTTAAAAAAAAAAAAATCTGAAACAATTATTCTAGAGCCTTTGTACTCTGTAAATAGGCAACCTATTTTTGGATAGTTTGACAAAAGGCAATTGATTGATATTATCTTGTTAATATTTTTAAAATTCTCTAAATTATAATAACCATTTACTTTCAGGACAATGACAGGAAAATTTCTCTCAGTTCTGTATTTTATGAAGAATATTTTTGACCAAGTATTGATAGAAGTGTATATATTCCAGACATCCCATGTCCTGAGCTAGACCCAGTTTAAAAGCACCCCAATGGAACGCATCTATTTGAACCATTAGAATCCAGAAGATAGGGATAGCCTCACATTTACTTGATATTTTCCACCACAACCCTGGTTTTCCATTTTTCTATTGTATAAATATCTTATGTAGAACTTGAATGAAGCTATTAAGGCAAGCGTCTAAAACACACATCACAGAGTTACTGGATTGAAATCGTATCTCCTCTGTAAAAACTTAATTAACTAAACAGAATATGAGAAAGATTGCTCATTCTTCAATCTCATTCTATAATGCAATTGTCAGATTAGAAGGAATGGCAAAAACTAAATCCTTTACAGAGTGTAAATCTTCATTTTCTCATAATCTTAACAACATTGTTGCCATGTTTATCTGACTATAGACCACAGTTTTCTAGGTTTTTAAATTGCTGTTCAGATAAAATGAAAATTTTCTCCAGTCAAATCCTAAATATACCCAGTAGATTAATTAATAAAATAAATTAAAGCCTATTTCATTTATTAATGCAGTACTCAAAATTTAGGGAATATAATCTATTAAGTAAGCAATGTTTTCCATGAAAGGATAAGAGAAGGAGTAAAAACAGAAAGTAAGAAACCTAGGAAAGGCAGAAAGACTTCAAGTTATACAAATTAGTTACTCTGAATGCCTGGATTTTTGAACTGGCATTTTTCCCAATATAACAGGAATTTTGAAAGGAAATGATCTAAGCACTATGTTAACCATGGTGCGATGAAATAGACATAAACATCCTAAATCACTGAATCAAACACCTGGATCCTGAGCTGTGGTGGAATATGTGAAGAGGAAAGTGAGAAGAGAAAACCACCATGGTCTTCACATTCCTGTATGTCTTGTGTACGAAGTTTTCTGCTCCAGATTATCTTTCTGAGGATGTTGAAATGGCAAACAGCCTTGGAAGACAGAGAAGTCGTCTCCCTCTGGAGAAAGAGGCAGATTTGCTTACTATCTGGTAAAACAAGGATAATGCTTCCCTCTAAGGTATAATCAGACATTCTTACTGCCAATTATAAAAAAAAAAAAAAAAAAAAAAAAAATGGGTTCCCAACCCCAGGCTTCATTCCCTGGAGCAAAATCCACAGTATGTGAGGCTATTCATTTTTCCCTATGAAAACTAGGACTCAGAGACCCAGAACAACATATGCTGATTCTCATGCCATGAGAAATGAAGTTCTTTGTTTCTGACAAAGGAGTCGTGTATCTACTGAAATCATCCAAAAATTGACGTCAGGCTAACTTGTTAGCTCCCAAGAATAGTAAAATCTAAGGCATTTCATAGTTTATTAAATTTGGGTGATGAACATGGGATACTAGCAAAGACACACTTTCCAGAAGAGGAAAGATTAAGCCTCATGGGGCAATTAACAGCATTTGAGGGAAGTCCATGGTAATCAGTAGGAAGCTTATCCACCACATTGTATAGCCAATTGGCAGTAAATGGTCTTCCATTTACTTTCGTATATGGTAGAATGAAATTGGACCCCTATCTCTAACCTTGCACAAAACTCAACTAAAAGTGGATCAAAGACCTAAAAATTAGACCAGAAGCCCTGAACATAGTAGAAGAAAATGTAGGCCAAATACTCCAACATATTGGCTCAGTAACTGATGTTCTTAACAAAATTCCTAAAGCACAAGAAGTAAAATGAAGAATCAATAAATGGGATGGCATCAAACTAAAAACTTCTTCATAGAAAAGGAAACAATCAAGAATATGAAGAGATAGTCTACAGAATGTGAGAAAATCTTTGCCTCCTACACATCAGATAGGGCATTAATTTCCAAGATATATAAAAACTCACAAAACTTAACACCCCCCCCCCCAAAAAAAAAAAACAATCAATAAATGAGCAAAGAAACTGAACAGACACTTCACGGAAGAAATATTAATGGTCAACAAATATATGAAAAAATGTTCAACATCTCTAGCAATTAGAGAAATGCAAATTAAAACTACAGTGAAGCCAGGTGTAGTGGTATAGCCTGTAATCCCAGCAGCTCAGGAGACTGAGGCAGAAAGATCATGAGTTCAAAGCCAGTTTCAACAACAGTGAGGCACTAAGCAACTCAGTGGGACCCAGTCTCTAAATAAAATACAAAATAGGGCTGGGATGTGGCTCAGTGGTTGCATGTTCCTGAGTTCATTCCCTGGTACCAAAAAAAGAAAAAAAAAAAATACACTGAGATTTCATCTCACTCCACTAAGAATGACCATTATCAAGATTTCATCTCACTCCACTAAGAATGACCATTATCAAGTAACAATTAATATGGTAAGGATGTGGGGGAAAATGTATATTCATATATTGCTGGTGAGACTGCAAATTGGTGCAGCCACTTTGGAAAGCAATATGGAGATGCCTCAAAAAACTAGGAACAGAATCACCATATGACCCAGCTATTCTACTCCTTGGTGTATAACCAAAGGATTTATAAGCATATTTAAGTGATACAGCCCACATCTGTTTTATAGCAGTTCAATTCACAATAGCTAAAATATAGAACCAACATAGGTACCCTTCAACAGATGAGTGGATAAAGAAAACGTGATATATATATATATATATAAAATTTTATATATATATAAAAAATGGAGTATTACTCAGCCATAAAGAAGAACGAATTTATGACATTTGCCAGTAGATGGATGGATCTGGAGACTATCATGCTCAGTGAAATAAGCCAGTCCCAAAAAGCCAAAGGATATGTGGAAGCTAACCCACAATAAGGAAGGAGAGAAGAAGAGTATTCAGTAGATTAGACAAAAGGAAATAAAGGGAAGGGAGGAGAGATAGGAAAAGGAAAGACAGTGGAATGAATCTGAAATAATTTCCCTATGTACGTATATGAACCCACCATAGTGAATCCCACCATCATGTACATCCACAAGAATGGGGCCCTAGTCAGAATAAGATATATTCCATGCTTGCATAATTATATCAAAATGAATTGTACTGTTATGTATAACCAAAAAGAACCAATAAAATGTCTTTTATTTGTCCTTTTTGTATGAAGAGTCTGAATATGAATGTGGAGAATTGAAAAAAGAAAAGGTAAAGTTTTAGTGGTGCACCAATTTTGTGGTGGTGGGAGAAAGACAACATCCTTACCCTCTGGGAAAGAAATATTTCAGACATCAGAAGGTATAGGGGAAAGAGGGAATTAATAATGTCCGTATTGCTAAATCATCCTGTAGCTGTCCTCATGAAGAAAAGTGCCCTGGTATGGGGATCTCAGGCTGTTGCAAGTACTTTAAGTGTAACCACCTGCCATTTCTGCCATGGTCTGCTAGAAAGCCCTGACAACAATTTGATTGTTCTTATTTGTATTCATACTAATAAATCTTGCAGACAGAGCAGAAGAAGGCTCTTCTGTGTTCCACACAAATGTCAAACTTGTGTACCTTGCTCTTCCCCTTCTTGTAGTTGTCAGCCATCCTATGGGACAGAGGAGTGTCATCTAGCTGGTGTTCTGAGTAAATGCAACAGAGCAGAGGGATTGCCTGGGAACTACTTCCTGCAGAGGTAGGAATCCAAACAACTACTAGTTAGTGGGAAGCCATATTTCATATTTGATTACTATACAACTGTGCTCCCAATTGATGTAGGTGCCACTGGGGGATGTACCAATTGTCAATAACATATTCTTTGCACAAAGACTCTGTACCCCTTAGACTATATCCTTATATTGAAGCTAAGCTTTACTTATCTCCTTCTCCATAATAAAGTGACTTTCATCTAGAGAGGATGTCCTAAGTGAGCCTCAAGAAATTCCACCAGAAAATCATTTCGATATCAGATAACTGGACATCCCTCCAAAATGAGGCCACCCTGGGTTACCCAGGGGAAACTTCTCAAGAGATAACTGCTTAATCATTTGTATATGCCCTACAGGCAGTTATTCCTTTGATGAAAATCATCTAATTACAACAGATGCCATGAAAATTATTCCTGATATCACTGTAATGATTAATGACTCCACTGACCAGGACTATTATGGATGACAGAATGTATCCTAGATTCCCTTCAGTGTACTAAGATATCTAGATTAATGCCTCTTAGTAGAAATGTCAAAACCAAGACTTAAGGAGAAAGCCACATGGCTTATGTGATTTGTTCAGCTGCTTAGGTGCAGGACTCTGAGGATAGTTGAGGTCAGCATTGCAGGGTGACCTCATTCGGCTATTCGGAGTCCTATTGATATTAGCCTTGATTAAATTTTATGAGATAAACTGAAAGGGTTTTGTTTCCAACCTCAGTTGGTTAGGTCAATCAGAATGGCTGATGGAGTTGTGTACTCACAGGAAAAATAACCAGACGCCACAGTAGTTTAGAAACATGGAAGCAAAGAGTGGACTTGCTAACATTCATGGAATATAATAGGGTCTTCCTCCAAAGTAAAGGGTGCACACATTTGCTGTCCAATATAGCAAAGATAATTTCCTCCATGACAAAGAGTATGCATGTTTTATATCCATTTCAAAATATTTAGATTGAAAACCATCAGGATTACTCTTCTCTAATGCAGCCATTTGCATTCATGGGTATTATCTGTCCTTATTTTCATCTATCCCATGGACTTGAGGTTCAGAATATACTTGAGATAATCACATAGTGTACAGATGTATAGAGATTTATGCACAGGGATGTCCTTTGTAGCATTGTTTACAATGATAAAATTTAGAACTATGTATCAGTAGTAAAGTACTAAAACACATTGTGGTTCCTATATACAATGCAAACTAGGTAGCCATTAATAACATCTGTTTAAATACTTAAGCATTTTATGTGAAATGATGTCTAGCACAGTTAAGCGAAGCAATGAGTAGCAAGAGAGAAAATTGTAGAGCTGAACAAGGGTCAGATCCAAAATGAAATTATAAAGATATATCAGAAAATGTTATTAAAGGGAACAGGATAATCATATTTTCTTTTTAAAATTAAAAAAATATGAAAGAATATACAGATTGGATTGTAATAACATAGACCATTTAGTATGGACTTACAATATCCTAGAAAAGAGGTGGTAAGACATTGTAATAGAACCTAGTAATGTGAATGGCAAGAGTGGAATAAATTTGAGAGGCATATCAGAGAGAAATTAGCAGGATTTGATGAATTATTGAATGTCACTATGTGAGGCAGGGATGAAAGGAAATCGTGAAAGAGAGGAAGGTGTTAAAAATGACACCTGGGTCAATTGTGAGATCTTAATTGAGAAATGGAATCTGGGAGAATGAGCTGGTCTGGATTAGATTACCAGAAGTGATGATCTTTAAGAATGTGTTGAACAAACAGGTGGGTATGTTCTATAGTGCTAAAGCTCAAGGGTGAGTTTTGGGCTGGAGATGAAGATTTTGGAGCTATTTGTTAGAAGAAAAAGATTTAGTTATTGAAGAATGGGATTCCATACAGACAGCATATAAAATATGACAAAAGTGCCCAAAATATAAATGTACAAAGACATTTTTTGTGGTCAGCAAAAGAAATTTAGGTAATGAAAACAAGAATATCAAAACCAATATGTGACTCTAATAAAAATGTACTTTACTCTGAAGAAGGAATATATTCCTTAAAGAAATACATTTTGTTGGGTGTAATGGAGCACACCTGCAATCTCAATAGCTTGGGAGGCTGAGGCAGGAGGATCCCAGGTTCAAAGCCAGCCTTAGCAATTTAGTGAGGCTGTGAACAACCTAATGAGACCCTGTCTCAAAATAAAAAGCCTGGTGATGTGATTCAGTGGTTAAGCACCCATGGGTTCAATCTCTAGTAACAACAATAACAAAAAAAGAAATGCAACATTTTAATTTTTATTGGCACATATTAGTTAATTATATTAAATGGTTATTTCCAATGGAGTTTTTTGCAAACTCAGTAAGACTCAGAAAGAGTATGTTAGTCAGCTTCCTGTTGCTATTAATACCTGAGATAAACAATTTGAAAGAAAGAAGAGCTTATCTTGACTCATAGTTTCGGAGATTTGCGTTCCCAGTCACTTGGCCCAGTTGCTTTTAGGCCTATGGCAAGACACTACTTCATGACAGAAGGGCATGGTAGAAAGAAGCTGTTAGGGGCTGGGATTGTGGCTCAGCGGCAGAGCGCTCACCTCACACGTGCGCGGCCCAGGTTCGATCCTCAGCACCACGTAAACATAAATGCATTGCATTGTGTACAGCTAAAGTAAATAAATAAATATTTAAAAAAAAATAAGAAAGAAGCTGTTAACCACATGTTGGCTAGACAGCAAGGAGGAAGGAGAGGGCACTGGGGGGGAAAAATGTATCCTTCCAATGCACACTCTCAGTGATCTACTTCCTCTAATTAGGCTTACATTTTAAAGTTTGCAACACCTCCCAATAGCACCACTGACTGGCAACCATGGGGGTATATTTTTAGATCCAAACCATAACAAAGAGTTAGAGTGGGAAAAAAAATGCCAGTCAAGAATGTAGATTTCTATGCTAGGGTTGTGGCTCAGTGGTAGAGTTCTTGTCTAGCATGTGTGAGGCACTAGGTTTGATTCTCAGCACTGCATATAAATAAATTAATAAAATAGAAGTCCATCAACATCTAAAAAAATATTTAAAAAGAATATAGATTTCTTCTTGAATTCTGAAAAAACAGGGCACATTTTTTATATAATAAAAAATATGGGGCTGGGGCTGGGGCTGGGGCTCAGTGGTAGCGTACTTGCCTGGCATGTGTGAGGCAGTGGATTCAATTTTCAGCACCGCATCTAAATAAATAAAATAAAAGTCTATCAACAACTAAAAAATATATTTAAAAAAAAAAAAACAGAAAAAAAAAGCTCTACATTTTATTCCTGCTACAAGTAATGAGAAGACAATGGTTTCCAAGAGAAGGGAGTAAAGTAATATGTGAATGTTTAAAAAAGAAGTCTTAGATTCCTAACTGTCCTGAAACCTGTCTGACAGGAAGGGAGACCCATAGACCAGGCTCATCAAACCCTGGTGATTGCTTTTCCTCAGTCACTGAGGCTCTCCTGCCAGATGGGAAAAGGGCTGAGAATGCAGATATGTATAACCCATTGCCCTCTCAGGGGTCTTGGAATCTACTGTAATTTCTCTTTACTAATAACAGGCTGTTCTGGGGGGGTGGGGGAAGTCATAATGCCAGTGTTAAAGAACATTATTGTGAAAGTTACATTTGCCAATTGTTTCTCTGCTAAGAAAAGAAAAATACTGGAAGAGAGTATTATGTCACAGGATAATCTGATATAGGATTTCAAAGACTTCTTTGATTCAACTGTTTCAAAATGCTATGGAAAGGAAACTTGTTAATACAGAAGACACACATAAGAATTAATTGCAGTATATTCTCTTTCACACCCTCCACTTTCCCATCCTCAATCCCCTTTCACCACCACTAGCAACTTATAGAGTTGAAAACTAGCACAATGGGGAGGAGAGCAAACAGATCATAGGGCCTGACACATTTGTGAAGAATGACAGGTGCAATGGTTGTCTGTGTTATTTGGAGGAAATTTCATTACAGGACAGTAATTAAAAAATTTTCCCTCACAGACAGAAGTGGGGCATACTATTTTTCTGAATTGTTTCATTGTCTACTAAGACTTTTATGCCCTCCTCTGCCCTCCTGACAATTTGTGCAATGTTGCCAGATTCTCTCCTCATCAATTTTCTTCTTGGTTTTTGAAAGACAGAAATCCAAGTCACTTCCAGACCTGGTTCTTTGTGCTTACTTTCTCAGATCACCTTAAAAGGTAGGTGCCATGAGAGGCTGGATTAAAGACAAGAGAGGCTCTCCATGGAGTCTATCCATCACATAAAGGATTTATAAAATAAAAACCTATTTATAGATTATGATCTAAACTTTCATGTCTGCTTTCTTACCAGAACTCCCACTTACACCTCTCTCCTTTTCCCTTTCCTTACTAATTGAACCTTCCTTTTTTTTTTTTATTTATTAATGTTTCTTTCCATTGTCTTGTCTTTTCTTTCTTCGAAGAGAAAGTTAGGTTTTTATTCTCATTTTTTCCTTGTTCATCTTGTTTCCTTTTGAATAAACGGTTTGTTGTTTTATATCTCACTGCTAAATTTGGAAATTCTCCACATCATTTATTTAATGAAGTAATTACAATTCTTCCCACTTTAATTCGGTCAATTACAATTTGTGTTTGGTTACCTCGAGTTCCTAGACTGACACAAATTGTGTCACTTCTAGCAGCTACAAATGCCATTGAAAATAAAAAATTTGGTGTCGTTCCAATCAGTCAGCTCTCCCTTCTCCTTTTTAATTATTTATTTTATTTTTAAGCCTCAAACTTCTGTCATTACGAAGAGGGTTGATCATTATTCCAAAAACTGCTAAGAACAGGATTGCTACCCAAGCAGAAGAGAATCTGTTTTAAGTGGAGAGACATTTGGGTTGATTGTGGAAGAAAAAGGTGCCTCATACCTTCCTTTCACTTGTAGAAATGCTTTATTTGAGAATTCTCAGACCTGGTCCTTATTCACTTTACTCCCAAAATAGAATATACTGACATTTATAAAAGGAGAAATGAGTTCTACTTTGTTTTTTTATAACCCAGATGTTTTAAAATTTAAACACCTCATGAAAAAAGATTAAAAGAGTGTATCTATTAACACTAATATACTTAATTGAGTGGATCCCAGGTCTGTAGGATGTTAAAACAATACGATTAAGTGTTGAAAGAGTCATTCTAAATATTTATTTAGCCCCATCTACCTGTATCACTGTAATTGGTGTTTCTCTGAGATACAAAGAAAGCAGAATTCAATTCAATTCAACAAATATTTATTAAATTACTATTAGAGCCAAGACGCTGTGCTAAGTATTGCATGGAATACAAATACAGAAAATGTGGTCCAGTAAAAGCCTGAGTTTGATTCTATTTATTTCAGATAAGATTTATTGAGCAGCTAGGTACTATGCTAAGTTTTGAAAAATACAACATATTTTCTGTACACAGAGCAACCTATAGTCCAATGGGTGACACATGCATGTGTGTGTGTGTGTGTGTGTGTGTGTGTGTGTGTGCATGCGTTCATGCACATTCCTACTTTTTTCCTAGAAGAGCATTATCTTCAGGATTCTCAAAATGTTCAGTAACTTCAATAGGTTAAAATTCTTGTGTTCAAACAGGAAAGACTCTCAGAGCTAGAAGGAAATTTTAAATAATGGACTCTGTTTCAAGTCCTTCAATTTGCCACATGATGCTTGGGACTGTGCTATGTGCTGAGAGGACCATTAACATTGGGTTTATAAAACAAAGGAACACAGTCCTCAGAATCAGAAGGCAATTTTAAAACTTAGTGCTAAACAGTAGGATATTGCACGTTATAGGAGAGTCAAGAATGGCAGGTAAATCCTGCAATAAGGAAACAAACAGGTTTTTGGCTGCCTAAAGGAAGACAACTCAGAGGACATGTAGGACTTGCATATTTGAAATCAGAACACAGTACATCAGTGTAGCATAGGGAGACTTCTAAACAGAGCTACAGGAGGAAGAGTACAGGAAATGAATAGGAACAGCAGCTACTTTGGATGCTTCTTGAGATAAGGGGTTTCTGCACCCAGATTCTTTGCAACCTAATTGTCCTTCAACCCACCTTTCAAAGCTGGCACACTTGTTAGGCCAGGAAGCAGAGACTTCATGCTTATATATTTACATACATAAACACACATGTACACACACACACACACACAATCACCTCACTATATATGCATGTGTATGTGTATGCTAGCATTTCTCACATAGCTCTTTGATCCCAGATCATTAATTAATGTTATGTGCAAAGACCCTACATTTTGCTAAGTATTGTGTAAAAGGTAAAAATGAGAAATAGTTCCTATCATCAAAGAGCAAATGTCCATCAGCTGAATAGGGAGAAGGGAATCATTGCAAAGAGAACGGCATAAATTATAGCAGAGAGATGAATAATCTGTGGTCCATCCTGAAAATATTGATTATCTCACATAACTGTTGTTGAAAGAGAAGTCCAGAGAGAAATGCATAAGGTGATGTGGGGTTCAGGGAAATCCATGTGCATTGTGTTCAAATGCTTCAGTTTTAGCTAACAGAGCAACTGTAAAAGGCTTTGAACAGAGGACCAATGTCATTAGATTTAGAATTTGAATTATCTGTTAGCAGCAATAGGGCAGGAGTACCGAGCAGGTCAGCCTAAAAATCAAGACAAAGGTGCAATGTTACAACAGAGAATGTGGTTGAAGATGCCATGCAGAAAAGGAAATGTCAAGAGGTAAACTTAGGATTGGTCATTTATTAGAAGAGGGAAATGAAGGAAAGCAGGAATCTGGGATAAGCCCCAGAGCTAATGTTGGGGTGGATGGTGGTTCTATTGAGCTAGGTAAGGACAAGAGAGGAGAAGAAGGTGAAGGCCAAGTCATGATGAAATTACTTATGGCAGGTGGAATATGAGACATCTGAGGCAGTAGGGATGCTGGGTAGTCTGTTTTAGGAAATAAAACCTGGAAGGACCAGTAGATAAGGGGTCCGCCCATCATCTGTTTTTGTGTGATCTGTGAACTAAGAACAATTTTGCCATATTTAAATGCTTGGAAAAAGTCAAAAGAATAATAAAATATTTTATTAGTTTTCTAGGATTGCCATAACCACTAACTAGGTGGATTTAAAAAAAGAAAAGAAAAGAAAAGAAAAAAAAAAAAACATTCTCACTGTTCTGGAGGCAGAACAGTGTCACTAGGGCTGGTTTCTTCGGAGGCTCTGTCCTTAGCTTGGGGATAGTTATCTTGTTCTTTTATCTTCGTATGGTATTCCTTCCACACCAATGTATTTCCCAGTTTCCCTACTTATTTAAAAACAAAAACAAAAACAAAACAGTCTTACTGGAGTGGGGTTTATCCTAATAAGCTCATTTTAATTTCATTATCTTTTAAAACATTCTGTTTCTAAATACTGTCACATTCTCAGGTTCTAGGAATTAGGATTTGGGGGAGAACTTGGGGGAAGCATAATTCAACTTATAGGGTAGACGTTTTATTGGAAGGTAGCCACATACATTCATGTACTTATTGTCTTTTGTTGTACAACTACAGCAAAGAAGGTTTGTAATAGTGACAATATGGGCTTCAAAGCATGGCTTGTGTACCATGTGGCCCTCTACAAAAAAAAAAAAAAAAAAAAAAAAAAAAAAAAAAAGTTTTGGTCTTCTCTAGATAGCAGATGAACTGGTAGTTGCCAGACTAGAGCTGGTAATAGGAGGGATGAGAACACACACATACAAAAGAGCTGTGTGAAAGGAAAGAGGATTAAGATGCAAAAGAGTCAGGAAAGAAGCTCCCAAGGAACAGAGAAAAGATGAGCAAAGCCATCAAAGAAAAAAAAAAAGGAGTACAACTGTGTATGCTATGCCTCACAGAAAAGAAGAGAGGATAGATGGGAAAAATGACCAGGAAAACAGGCAGGTTCTGATGTCATGGAAGCCAGAATTTCACAAAGACTGTAGAGAGGTAATTATTAGCATTTAAAAATGACATCTAGATTTATTACTAACTTGCTTGCTTTGTGGGTGGATTATATATATACATCTTGATATTCATATACACACAAGTATATATGTGTCTGAGTGTGTACGTGTATATAGTTTTGGGGGAGTGGGGAGGCCTTTCAATATAACTTGCAAATTGTTCCCTAAAGGAAAAAAATCAGGTATATCTATTGTAAGTGTTTATAGTCTGAAAGCCATTCTTGTGAAATTGTCTCCAGAATAATATTTTGTCCAGTGAATAAAGTGAGATAAAAAGAACAATTTCAAATACATTCTAAAGCTAGTTATTGGGTACACGGTTTAAGGAGTGAGATTTGCAAGTATTTCTGCCTCTATAAATCAAATTTATGGGGAAAATACCAAATTTTCATTTGATGTTTTGCTGAGAAACCCATTGCACTTCTCTATTTATTCTTTTCATGTTACTATCAAATCCTTAACTATTCTTCCTTAAAGCAAACCACTTTCCTATATATTATCATACTAAATTTCTACATTTTATTTTGCACTGCTTCATATTTTGTGTCTTGAATGAATTTATTCAAAAGAAATAGCATTGAGAACTTTATCCCTAATAATAACAAAAAGCATTTGAATGAAAAAGTGACCAATAATCATGTGCCAGTGGTAACAAAACCATTAGATTAAAGCAGATTCACCTTTCTATGCATTAATTATGAGCACAGAAGATCTACCTATGCCTACTGTCATTGCTTGTTATCAACAAGAAATTAACTCAAACATCTGAGGATAAGAGCACAGACATATTGGCAAAGAGGAAAAAGCCACTAAAGATTAATGTAGTAAAGACAAATACAGAGTGAAAACAGGATAAGTGTGGTTTTTCAGTTAATGCTAGCATTTGCTTCTTAGCCAAGAAAAAATATATAAAGGAAAAAATAGAAATGATTTCTGAGAACATATCAATTTGAAGTAAGTGCTTACCTTGATGCACATTCCAATATTTATATTGGGCTAGACATGTAATTACTTTATCATTTCAGGAGCAATAGAACAGAGTGGTCTGCACAGAGAAAAATATTTCCATTTGAAAGACCCAACACTCTATTTAGAAATGGCGACTGCATATCAGAGTACTGGAAATTGATTTTTTAATTAGGTGATTTTAATAAATGAATGCAAATGATAATGTATTTAGTGTTCATAGCTAATGTAAGAGCATAATTATGATAGCCAGGATGAATAGTTCTTCAGCCACATTCTTCTTGTACTTAATGATTATCTTCTTTGTAGAAAAACACTTGATTTCCAAGGAAAAATTCTGGATTTCTTGAATGCTTACTTTCATATCAAGACAAAATTTCCTATTTGATGTCTTGATACTAACTCTACCTTGAAGAACAGCTCTAGTATTAGTCCTTTAAAATGTGTTCTCAAAAAAGACTATTTTCTAGAAAATGAAATCATTATATCTTGATCTAACACAATTTTGTTAAATGGATTCTGTATTGATATACATTTTAGTTGTATTTTACTTTCAGGATAAACTGTTCTTGGATGGTAGAAAGACAAAAAACAAAAACAGAAAGAAAATGACCAAGTGAATAAAATATTCTTAATATTATCCCCACTCATTTAATCATTTGGATGTTTTATTAACAAAATTCTACACTCTATGCTGTGTTGGCTTTTTAGAATATGGATATGAATTTTTAATCCAACATATGCTAAGATCCCCAAAAGGTGAGCAAACATTGTATGAGAACATAGTAATTCTTCAGATGACCAAAGTTGATGTGCTGGGTGCTCAACTCACAAGGCTGAGCTCAGACTTCACTGTAGGGCCTGGGAGTTGTTAACCTCTTAAATTCCTAATTCCGTAGGTAGAAGAAGGAATTTAAGCCTACATTTTGTCCAAAGAGTAAATGGAGGAACAACTGACCAGTCTTCACCATATTTTCCAATTAATCAAGGGATACTGGAGAGTGAATAAGTACTATTACTTTTTATCAGTATTGTTATTATTTGCTAGTTTTACAGAAGTAAAATATGTCACTTCTTTACATGCATTGCTTCTTTTTTTTTTTTTTTTTCCAAATTTTATTTTGGTATCAACCACAAGCAATGCAAAATTTGGCCTAAAGTTGTGAGTTTCATATTTCTGGCTTGTTTGTTTGTAGGCTTGTTCTCCACTCGGACCCTATCCCTCAACACTCTGCACACACATACTCCACTTAGACTGCTAGGTAGTCAAGTACAAAAAAAAAAAATTCCAGTCTAAGAAGCTTGTTTCCTAAGTTAGGCAATATTTTCAGCTTTCCTAAAGATGTTTTCTTTCATCACTTTTTGATGAAAAAACCATATGTCCCCATGGTTCACATAATTGAAAATGTAATCATATACATCTGGGCAGAACGAAGAATGCCAAGGCTGACCCCAGAGCCAAATTATGTTACCTTAATCTTCCACACTTAGTTCAGGAAAAAAATGTTAAAACTTAAAATAATAGGGTTGAGAAGCAGTAAAATGGCTCTATTTCATAGAATTTAGAATGGTAATTTTAAAACCTTTCACAATTTTTTAAAAAGCTACCAATTAAGCCACTAAAGTCTGGAGGGTTTTTGCTTCAATATAAGACCTCCTCCTCCTGTGACTCCATTTTCATCTGAGTAGTCAAGAATAATATACACAGGACCTTGTAAATTACGAACATTACCAGTTTTATTTTTCTTCTTACCAGTCATAGCCTACACCATTTTCATCTTCTCCAAAACTGTCCTTTGGCCTATTCCCTAAATCCTTTTTTTGCTCTTGATTTTTTTTCAATTTAATGTAATTACACATTTATAAGATCTAAAAACCTAAATGCATTGTCAAAAAACATAAATACTAAAAACAAAAAGGGGTTGCTAGACTGTAAAAAAAAAAAAAAATAATATAAAAAGCTGTGTCTCGATTTCTCTCCCTAAGTAAACTCTGCTTACCACATTCATATATTAAAGTTTCTGTCCATATAGGTTGTTGGGTCACAGGAAAATAGTTGACTGTACTGGAAAGCTATGCTTGGAATGGTACACACAAAACTCATTTTGCAGTATCATGGCTGATGTTTCGGACAAAAGTCATTTAGAAGAGGGGGCAGCTGTCCCCAGGTGGCAGATGAAAGCACATCTTTGGGGATGCTATGGAAGAGAAAACGAAGGGAGTTTCAACATGAGCCCCATTGGGCAGGGATTGACTTGCCTCTGGGCTGCTTCGTTGCTTCTCTTGTGGCCATTCCCATAGGCAAGTGGTTGAAGGACAACTATGTTTAGTGACAGCTTTTGATTCTTCTATGCAATTCTGAAATGTCTAACTGGTATGTTACAATGTGATATTATAACTTTAATTTCTTAAAAAATTATATTCTGTTGGTTTCCAAAAGGATATAAATCAAAAGCTTTATATGTTTTCATAATTCAACCAAAAAATTTCTCATGAAGAACAGTGCATATTTCAGGAGCAGAAGCTGAGATGTTCAGAGACCAAACCATTGAATACACTTTGTTAATTGTTGTTGTTTTGTTTTGTTTCTGTCAGCTACCAAATGTCAAGTATATATTCTGTATCATGAATTGAAAAAAAAGATTCTGATCTGGTCCTTGACCTCAGGTAGTGACAGGCTCATGTGAGAGGACTTTATTTGCCTCTTATGATGCCTGACATAATCAAGGTTTAGACAGCATACTCTGTCAACATGGAGCAAAGCTGACCACCCTCACCTGGGTGTACAGAAAGACTTCAGCAAAGTATCTGCCCCCATACATAAAATCCTGGGATTTTAATTTTAGAAATGTGGCTGGGATATAGCTCCATGGTAGAGCTCTTGCCTAGAATGTGTGAGGCCCTGTGTTCATAAACATACATATCCACACACAAAGGAAATGCTTTATAAGCAATCACTTATGCCATTAGATATTTGAAAAACTTGTGATTATATAAAATTAAATATATTACTATATAAGCTTTTAAATTCATTTGTTAGACTAAAGCATACATCAAAAATATTTGTACAGAAACTGTATGAGTTAAGTCATCTTTACCATTTTATCTTTCTTCTTGTCCCTTCCCATCTTCTCTCTTTTTCAGCCTACTCCAACAGTGTCCAAGGCCCTACCACCCTCACATCCTTTGTCATTAGTCTTGATACAATTGTATTCGGGAGTAGAGAGGCTACCTGGAAAGGTGCCTTTGGAGCAAAGCATGAGACCCTTTCTTTTGCCATATATGGGGCTATGAACCTTACCCTGTAGATGTTTCACTGAAGAGTTTTCAGTAACACATGGACAAGATCAGCTCTGTACTTCAAAAATGTGAGTGCAGCAGCATAGAAGGCAGGTGAAACAATAACTTCAATAATGCAGAATAGAAGTAATGAGAGTGACAGGCTGTTACAAGAAGATCTCATTATAACCTTTTAGCGTTAAAGACTACATTCGTTTGGTAGGGATGCTATAACAAAGTAGGATAAACTTGGTGGCTTAAACAACAGAAGGTTACTGTCTCAAATTTCTGGAGCTAGAGATCCTAGATTAAGTGTTTGCAAGTTTAACTTGTTCTGAGGGTGTGGAAAAGGTCTGATCCAGACCTCTCTCCTTTTCTTGTACTTTACTATATTTATTATGTTTACACATTGTTTTTCCTTTACACACATCTGTCTCAAAATTTTCCCTTCTTATACAATAACAGCAGTTACTGGACTAGCGCCCACCTTAATGACCTCATTTTAACTCGATTATTGCTATAAAGAACCTATTTCCAAATAAAGTCACCTTCTGTGGTACTGGAGCTTGGGGCTTTAACATAAATTTGGGAGGGGCGCCAATCAGCCCGTATCTGAGGCCAATGGCCAAAGTTTTAAATAACTTGCTTGAAATCACAGTTATTCAGGATTATAATCTAGGTCTCTCAATTCCTAGCCCAGGACTCTGTCTACTGCCCTAGAGAGAGTGCTGCTAGAGAGTGCCCTCTGACAGCCTGAATGTGGTTTCAGAGAGGGAGCTTCTCAAGTGCTAATACTGCCCACAAGGAATCAGTTATTAGGAAAGGGCCAAAGGATGTCTTGAGAAAATTTTAAATTAGAGTACCATTTTTAGAAACTAAATTGATTTTTAATAGAATTTAGAAAGCAGAGTTACTCCCCATAAAGCAAACATCTTGAGGTAATTCAAAGAGCTGTGCCCAAGCCCTCACTCAAGCAGCTTTCCCCAACAAAATGCAGTGGATGCTTTCAGACAAATCCCAGGAGCATCATTTGCAAAGAGGTTAAATAGAACAGTTTGTCTTCGTTGGTTAGAATTCCATTTTTTCTTTATGTGCAGTCAGAAGATAGACACATTTTTGTTTGTTTTCATAATAAATCACAATGATGACATCATAGTATCATAGTATCCAACACAAACCAAGACATAGACTAAGTGGAAATAGTACAGAGCCTAAATTCAAGAATAAATCTCAAATTTACCTTGCCTTATGCCATATGTTGGCTCATATGTTAATTTATGTAGGATTTATATGGGTAGTTCTCAGATGCTATAAGCCATTCAATAGATCATAACAACCACATGTAATTCAAATTATCCATTATATTAAATCATTGTATATCAAATGAAAATTTGTCTAGCTCTACTAAAAAGACTTCCAATACTTGAAGAGGTAGAATAGTTTTATTGTCAGAATTGTTACACCAATATCTCTTTTTATTTACAAAATATATTTATCATTTACTTATTTTTTCAGTGGATAAAAAAAAAAAAAATATAATCACATTTCTTGATAAATATGAGGCTACAAAGAAATGTCCCTGAGTTCAATCCCTGGTAACCTCCGCCCCAAAAGAAGAATTTTGACCTGAGGAATATGAGCTTGTCTATGGAGAAATAAATTATAAAAACAACATATAATGGATTAGAGAAAAGATGTACAGTTACTAGAAAGAGACAGGCTGGCTCATAGGCCATACAGTTGTTCTTACCTCTGTTCTAAATGCAGGTGTGCGCGCACACACACACACACAAAAACCTTCAAAAAGACTGTGTCCATCAGAAAGACACACCTGCACAGAAATAGTAAGCCACAGAGGCAGCTATTAGCCACACAAATTCAAACACCCTGTAGGATAGAAAAAGACTTCACCTATAACCATTAGGTGCTTCTGTTCAATGTCGCAAGGTTATTCTTCCAGTGGGGGTGCATGGAAGTAACAATGATGGCTCTTATTTATTTTCACTTCCATGGCCAAGCATGGGTGAGTGGTCAGGGTGAGTTAGATTGAAGCCATTGCATATTTAATATTTATCTCATTTAATATTTAATATTTAACTCATTTAATGCTTTTTTTTCTCCGGGTTCTGCTCTCAAATAGCATCTTCCTGATTATAATCTAGTTCCCCACATAGTTTGACTATGGAGAAGGAATATGCTAACCAAGCCAATAAAGTATTTAAGTTCATATGATTGCCCTACTTCTAATTGCAAATTAATATATTGACATTCTGGCATCTGCCCCTCAGACTTTTATGCATACCAGTTACCATAAGGAATTTTATTTAGACTATTTAAGGGTAACATAACATGACAAGGGCCTTCAAAGGGAATGGACAACTTAATCTGGTCTTTATCTGTCTCTGTCCGCTTCAGGAGGCCCTTGCCTTAGAAGACACAGATCACCTTCTTCTCTTTTACTATTTATTTCTATGTTGAGTAGTACAAAAATGTTCTCTACAGTTTGTTTCTATGGAATTTTTTCCCTTTTCTATTCTTAAGGAAGAAAAAAGACATGTAAATGGCTTAAAGTCAACCAAATGCATTTTATGAGGCAAAAATCATTCTCTTCAACATATACATATGCAGATATGCACAAGCTGTTACTTTTAAGAGCTTAAAGATTTTACTCAGTTAACATGGATTCAGTTTCACTGTAGAATGAATATTATAACCTACAAGAAACATAATTCACATTCCATTATTAGTTCATATTCTTAAAAATGTTTCAAATAGAAGTGTTAAGTATTTTAGTCTCCTGAAGGCCTGCTATTTATTCATCATTAATGCTTCATCAAGAAATGACTTTTTTGTATAACCTAGTTTTAGAATTCCATCAGGAAGTACAAAGCTTCACAATCGGTCCTTGAACTTCTGTGCTTAATAATAAGTAACATTTATCTCTTTGTTTTATACACATTATATGGAATTAGAGCCCCCTGTTGAGACATTAGATTAGGAATTATAAAACCAATGTGGCATGCAGTCATCATCCTGATATTTTCAAACCATCAACAAAGAAGGGAAAAAAGGGGCAGCTGGGCCCTGACCTACCATGTGGGACTATATTATGCAGCAGGGTATCTCTATGAGAGTCACTAACTAGACTGCCTGTGTGAAGTTAGATAAGGGGTAAGCCCAATGTCAAGAAAATCTATAAATAATTATGCAGTTCACCAAGCAAGGTAACACTGCACCCTACGGAGTCTAAACCAGATGACTCAGTATGAGAAGAAAAATATTTGTATTTAACTGGAATTTAATTTAGTTTCACATCCTTACTATAGGTTAATCTTCCCTAGAAGTAGGTCACCAAATTGGTAGTGTTTTAAAGTGTTAATTTCTCTTGCCATGTCTGTCATGCCTGTGGACCAACTTTTGTAGTTTATAATGTAAATCACATTGATCCAAACTAATTTGAGGGGTTAATTCCATGGTGACCAATGAAATGGCTAAAATGAAGTCCACTGTTTAACTATTGAGAAGAGGATTTTTAAGTGAAAGTTCTTCCAAACATAATTTAATAAGAAGGGATTCACTTATAATTAGTGCCATCATTTAAAATTATGTACTAATAACTGCCTCTAAACAAATAAGACTAAATACACGTGTCTCAATTCTCAATTTATTTAATCAAAGAGCTGCTTTTTTTTTTCCTTTGTATGTATTGTCTCCAAATAAACTCAGGTACAATTTTCATAACTCAGAGAATGACTTTAGAGCAGACAGTGGCTGATGGGAATCTGTATGGGGTCTCCTTACAAGCAGACATCATGATGAAAGATCAGCTGGAGTTTCCTGAGGCCAGGAAAGAAACACCATTTTTTTTTCATCTTTCAGAAAAGCAATTTTCACTGTTGTTTTTAGTGTTATCTTATTAATTTCCCATTTTCCCCAGCAGTGTCTAAGTATAGAGTCAGGTAATGATATGAATTCTGCTGGTTAGTAGAGATGTTTCTAATCCATCTGGCAAATGTATTCAGAAACACTTGAGCCCTTAAATTAACTTGATAACTCATGCTTCATAAGAGCCAATAAATATCCTGGTTCATTTTGGCAATTCAAGGAGGTTTTATTTATTTAATTATTTTTTATAAACTGTTAAAAGGTTAAGAGATGCAGCTCAGGTTCCTGGGGCAGTATTTGACATACACTGACCTTACTAAGGAAAAGCTGTTCTTCCTTAGAATCTCAAGGCAAGGACAAGATTTGTCCTGTATCATTAGGCTGTGCATCCATTGCAGAGAAAGGGGTGCAGGGCCAAGGGGTAGTGGTATTCTGTGCTATTGGAAAGGGGGTGGATCTAATATTTATTGAACAGCTCTTATGCAGCCAGTAAGTGATAGCTTTACACAAGTACTCAAAAAGATTTTTTTTAAGGTAGACAGAGTCAATATACCAACTTGATTCAACAAATAAAGCAACCAAAACTTAAAGAAAAATCAGCTTGGCCCTAGTGAGAACAGAGAAACGTGAGAGCTATACTCTTTACTATGTGCCTCTAACATGGTGGGTTTTAAACAATCACAGTTGGAATCCTTCAAAACCTTCTGTTCTCAGGAGTTTACATGCCTTTTGGTTATGTATGTCTTTCGGTAGTTTTACAGGATTAGTTGAGATAACAGATATAGCTTCATATGTCTTTTAAGGTAAATTTTCTAGTAGGTTCTGTTTGAATCACAGCAGGTTAGTATATAGTTGTGTATCACTATTTTGTACTCTCTTCATCATAAACAGTGTGGTTATAGGTATGCCTAATGCTAAGTATAAAGTGTATGTGTCAATCTATGAACTCTAAAAATCACTTTGTGTTATTAATGAATACACCAAAGTCCACCCAAGCAGAGTACTTTCATAACCATAGATCTAGTAATCAATTGAATTAGAGCCAAATGAAAGCCAAGTCAGTAGCCACAGGATTAGCACCACTGAGTTACCTCACTTACCCATCTAAGAATAGTCTAATTTACACATCGAGTTAGAATGAGTTTCCATTTCCATTCTTTAAAAAAAAAAAAAAAAGAATGGAAATGAAATATCAAATGCTCCTCCTCTTTTAATATTTTGGTATGAAGGTACATGTTAAATTGATGGCACCTCTGAAGTGAAAAGATTTATCCATGGAGAAGTAATGTGAACCATGGATATTGCTCATAACTGTTACTCAGTTGTCAACTGCTCGGATGAACCCAAGACTCACAGCTCTCTGGAAATACTCTTTGCTAAAGTTCTCAGGTAAAAGTGGTTCTAGCTCCTTTTCAAGAGAAGAACTTCAGTCTCTCTATAGAGTAATATGGGAATTCTCTGTGAGATTAAATGTTTCTCCTTAAATGCCGGCTTTCTGAAGTTTGCTGTTTCCATTCTGTCTTACTTTCTGTTACAGCTCTTTTTACTTTCATATTATTGTACCAATGTAGTTATTTACTCAACAAAATCCTACTAGTAAAAAATTTGTTCTATAACCTAAAAGAAGTAAAAATATTTCTAACAATGATACATATTCATGAAGCAAAAAGTTAGCTACATTAAAAGAAATTATTTGGTATGTCAACAAATATATAAATATGCTACCACATAAAAAAGTAAAAAGACAAATGTCATACGAGGACAAAAACATTTGTAACTTACATTATAAGCAAAGGATTAACATTTTTCATATACAAAGACCTTCTAAAAATAGAGAAGAAACTAATCAATAATGGGAAACTAATCAATAACAATAGAATAATGGGCAAAAGACATGAATAGTGAATTCACAGAAAAAGAAATAAATGTCTGTGGCTCTCTAATACATGAAAAGATGTTCAGAGTCATCCATGATCAGGTAAATTGAAATTTCTATGAAATAAATTTTTCTATCTAATAGATTGGCAAGATTTTAAATATTATTAAAATCATTAGTGATACAAAATTGAGAATCTAAAAGACAATTAAACCATTTGCATAAACAAATTGATTTTCAGGATTAAAATAGAAAGTGAAAGATTAAAGGGAAATCTTTAGAATAAAAATATTTAAGAAGTTCTTGAATCACTTGCAAATCTTATTTGTACCTTGATTTGGAAAACATCAATAACATTTATGATTCAATGAAGAAAATTCAGACATTGACTAGATGAATATGTTTTAAAATTTATAAGTGACAGTGGTGTTGTGTTTTTGTCTTTATATTTTAAAGAGAGATACTGATATAGTTGCAGATAAAATATTATGCTATTGGGAAGCTACATCCCCAGCCATGGCATTTACTCTAAATAATCAAAGGCAGACAAGGAACAGGTGATGAGGTATTACACGTGAAACAAAGTAGACTGTGGATTTACAGGTACCCACGTTAGATTATAACTCTATTATATTAAGCTCTACATTTGTATATTATAAAAATGTTTCCATTATAAAGAGTTTTTAAGAGTGTCAAAGCAATATATGTTACAAATAAATGTAAGTATACATTTTGTAATTATATCAAAATACTGTTAATTGCAGTAGAAAGAAAAAAATGTTGATGTCTGAACCAAACTCTGAAAGTCTGAGGACAAAGTTTTTCAGACATGCATAATAAATAACCTGTAGTTCAAGGTCAGAGACCTCTTTTTTCTCTCACACTGCCTCATTTTCTATCACAGACCCTCTCTCTAGATCTTATTTTCTTGTCCTTCTCTTCCTTTCTCTGTTTACTTCATTACACCAACCTGTTTTGCAACAGCCATGTTAGGAAACTAATTTTGTTTTCAACAAAACATGCTATTATTAAAATTTCTCTTTGTCTCTCTAAGCGAGGGACTGCCCTGAGAACCATCTTTCCACACACAAAATGAATTTGAAATTGTTCATTTGTTAAAAATCTCTCTCAAAACAAATTTAAATAAAACTCTTGTATTACATGCTCATTGTTTTATCTATACATTTCAAATACGTTAGGCTTTTGTGTTCATTGATGTATGCCATTCGCATCTCAAAGAATCAAACAACAAATAATAAAATGTATTGTTTGTATTTAATTTTTTACATTATAAAAACTTGGTTTGCTAAGAAAAATATATACAATAAGGTATGCATAAAAATATGTATAAGAAAATATAAAAATCCTGTCATCAAGGAAATAATTATTTTAAGTACTTCTGAATTAAAGAATAATCACATACCAAGACAGCATATAATAAAATTCTTGTCTCATATTTTAATTCTGATAAAGTTGCTTTAAATTGTTTTAAAGTTTTATTTCCCTTAATCTGTCCCCAAATCGCTATTGAGACCTTACAATAGTACACATCCCAATCTGCTAGAAAACTTTCATATGACTTTGTAGATAATTTTATTATCTGTAGCAATTATGAATAATCATTCATAATTATTTATATTATATCATTATTATATTTATGTTTTTATATTTATAATCATTCATAATTAAATGCTGCATTAAAGTCATTCCTTATAAATTTGACAAACATATTTTGATTTCTAGAAAATGTATTAGTTGTTGATAATACTGAGATTTCACTTCTTTCCCCTGTACCCCTAAGAATCTCCTGGCAGATCCGGACACGGCCTGAGAATGCAATTCCGCTTCATGCCACTTGGGTAGATGAGATCAAGAAGATGCTGTTGATTCTTCCCTATGTTTCTATAGTGCATGAAATCATAAAATTTTTTGGAATTTGCATATCTCGGAGAAGAGTACCATTGTCTTATGGGGAAATATTCATTTAAGCTTAGACATGAGTTTTGATGCTGCTTCTGGAAAAAGAGTAAAGTATATTCATCAAAAGATTTCCAAAACCCAGTGCAAACTTATGCACTAAATTATTGCTTAGTTTAAGTGCTACAGCATGATATCCTTGGAAAGGCTAAATATAGATGAGACTGTCATTTTTAGATGCAGCTAGCAACAACTTCATAACTTTTGAAATGGTCAACAACGAGTTTGCTTCATTGATGTCATATGTTCGATATAATACACTGTCACTCGATGAGTCTTGGAACTCATTTTTGCCACAGGGCAATGAAGTTTCTTTCCACTATATGCACTTTAGTTGGTTAGCTACTAAATTCTCTATTGTAATTGAATGTGAAATGGGAAAATAAACCTAATTCCTTTTTCCTAGAAGGAAGTTCTTTTTGAGAACTAACACACCTTTTAGTTAGTGGTTTTGGAAAAGGACTCGGTAACTTTTATTTGAGCCCTCCCAAGTACAATAGCAACATTATTCCCCATGATTTGGGTTCTTTCCTAATTCCTCTTATTCTGAATTTCTGACCTAATGAATGCAAAAGTCCATGTCACACATTTTCGTCCTGAGAGAAATTATTGGGGCCTTTTTTTTTAACTTTCTTTGGGATGTTCATTTTTCTCTGCTTCCCTTTCCCTGGATTTTTGGATATTTCTAACCAGCTTTATTCCTCTAAATCCTCACTCTGGCAGGAGCATGCCAGCTGAGGATGCATCTAATCTTGGCCCCTGTCTGTCATTTGGCCTTTAAGAAATGGTCCCAGTTAAAAGTGTTGTGTAATAAAAATAAATAGGCTTGCCTCCCCAAGTGTTATGACTCACCCTCATTAAAGTTGCCTCTGCTTAAAGGACACCGATTTACCTTTCTCTCAGGGTAGAAGAATTAACACATGTGCACTTTCCCATGGAGTCAGGGACAGAAGATTCCTGTATTTTGCTTAATCCACATTTATGGATCATATACTCTATGCATGGATCAGGAAAGTGTGACCAAATTGCGTAGAGAGGGGAAAATATCCACCAACTATTTCATCCTGTCCTGTTTGAGTTTATATCAACAATCTGAAATCCACAAATCTTTCAAGAGTTGGCATCTCAGGAATTCATTCAGCTGTGCATTCTTGGTTTTTAAAATCCTGAACAGAGTATATATTTATAGTTGCTTTTACTTTCCTGTGGTCAGGTTCTGCTGCCCCACCTGCATTCCCCTTGCAGCTGCTGCTACTTACTTGACAAAAAGCCCTACGTGCTGGATACACTTTTGCGTGTTTTTTTTCCCATACATCCATACTCTGTAAATATGTGTGTTATACTTTAGTTTATACGTAATATATTATTAAGCACAAGCTTGCAAATATTAAATAACTATTATTTTGTTCAGAATTTTATCTGAGTAATTTGTTTTGTAAAGAAAAGACATGCATCTGAGTGGGAAAGGTCTATGAGAATGATTTTGCTCATTGTTCTAGGTATTCTTATGATATTTTATACAGTTCATCCTAATAAACTTTTAAATACATTATTTTTGTATAGTATACATATGTGTGAGAAATGCTTAATATTGATCAAAGTTAATATTATTTAAGACACAAATGACACTTTGATTTGAAAAGACCACTTTTATTTTTAACTCACTATAAGCAAAAAAATCAACATAGCAGTAGACTGTTTTTCTATTATTCAAGTGAACGTCCCTACCTTAAACCCATGGGTCCCTTAGTAAATGTTATGTGGGTTGATCACTTGTTTAAGCAACATGCAGTAATCCCAGGTTGTCATTTGCCAGTTGTTACATGTCAAGGCCATTTGATATAGACAATCCTTTCTAAAAGCAGAGCAGGGAGGCTGACTGACAATTTGCATCTCTGGCCAAGTTGACACAGTGAGAGGTCAAAATTATAGCATTTTAAATATGTATGCCATACAGTAGATGAAATAAGTAAATAAACGTAATTCTAAATTATAGCTTTATACTTTAAAGGACAGTGTTCTTTAACACAAAGTTCTTATGGGTCTGTGATTCTCCCTGGCCATTTATTTGGCTATTAGAAGCACTGTTCTTTTAAAATAGAAAGTTAAAATTCTATATTTTGTGTAACAGGCATCTCTCCAGTAGTTAGTAAAGATTCTAGCAGAGTTTCTCGAAGTGGTTTTCCAGGGTCCTTAGAAATTTTAAGAAGACAGGGAACACATTTCCAGGGTCAAAAGGTCCACAATCATGTTTCAAATTTGTATTTTCATTTCTGTGATAATATTAAAAATACCAACTATGAAAGCTTTCTTTTGTAATATGCACCTTAATAAAATAAATTCCCCAGATTTGGAGGTCTACAAAATGTTTATTTCCTTCCCCTCTTTTTTAAAAAAAAAGAGGTCTATACAAATAAATTCAATGAAGAGGATTGAGGGGGAGGGGCAGTCCATTTATAAACATACCACAGTGAATTCCACTTACACGTACAATTATAATGCATAATTAAAATACTAATAGTAGTAGAGAAATCAGTAGAGTAGAACAAGCAGATCAGAGGGAGGGAGGAGGTGAGGGAATAGGAAGGTACTAGGGAATGAGATTAATCCAATTATGTTTTATGCATGTATGGATATGGCATAATGAATTGCATATAATAATCAGAATGCACCAATAAACAAGAGGTTATAAATGATACAAGTTTAATACATGTCTTAGTAAAAGAAATAAACAAAATAATTCCTACTGCATTTCAGAGCAACAGAAACAGACACATGATGAGAACTGGAAGTTTCTAAGAAAAACAACCAAACATTGTTAAGCAGGCAAGGAAGACTAATATAATTGTAGTAGAGGTCAGGACTATTGCAAGAAAGGAGAGAGGCTGAACTCAATTCAGGTAAAAAAAAAAAAAAAAAAAAAAAAAAAAGGCTGGGGAGTTTTTTAGCTGAGGGGTGAGCTAGTAGAAGAATTCTTGAGGATTCCTCAGTGTGTCTGCTAATTAATTAGAATCCTATCTTCCCAGAGAGACTGGAGGATAGGGAAGTTGTCCTTCTTTGTGACTAACCATCCATCCAAAGATGCTTTCTGGGTTGTATAACTGGCAAGAGACTAAGAAAAGACTAACATCTCAAAGAGGCAAAGAAAGCATTTGTAAGTGCAGGTTTCTAAATGTTTTAAGAAAAGGGAGGTCAGGGGCTTCTAGTGAGGAAGAAACTTGTCTAAAGTTTGTTTATGCTAATGAGACAAAGATTGGTTTGGTACTCTCTTGCAACATCTCAAGGGAAAAAGATAAGGATCAGCTAAAAACAGTAAATGCCCCGACATTCATAAACAACCTATTTTAATATTTACTAAGCAGGCACTTAAAAGAATATTTGAATGAAGGAAGAAAAATCTGAGCATATGAACAAATAAAACTGTCCCTAGAAGAAGATTAAACCATTTTTGAGGATGTTTCTCTGGAAGGTTCTCTGTCTTTATCTTTCCTTTTCATAAACTGTGAGTAAAACAAGATAATACTCATTATTAAATGAAAAAAAAAAAAAAAAAGAACACCAAGAATTACATTTTGTTCTTTAGTTCACTGAATTTCTGTAAGTCTTGTTTTAATAATGTCTGAGAGTGTGTGTAATGACTTAATAGGGAAATATAAATTCTGAAAAATGCAAAGTAATGCTTCATTCCAAGGAAATATGATAACCTGCTACATATACAATGCAACCCCTTGTGATGACGAATTAGTTACAGGACGATAACAATGTTTTCCTCTTGAAAATTATGGACTAATAAAAGATTTAAATCCTGAAAATCTAGCCCAGAAACTTGCCCAGTGAAGAATATCCTATGCATCTTCTCCTGACATATAGTAACTGAGCTACTCTGGTCCCACTGTATCCAAAGTATGAGATAGTTAAGTGCAGTTTCTGTTCTGTAGCAGTTGAATGTAGTGTGGAAAATATGGACAAATAAGTAGAGATTGTCATTAATGCAGCAGAAGGCAGAGAAGCACACAAATGCACCTGATTATAATACCTGCAGAAAGTGTAGCTGAGTGGGGTAAATACCATTCACACATTCATTCATTCAAAATATATTTATTGAACCCATACTACGTGTTGGACACTCTTCTATATGCTGGGAATTTAGCAATAATCAAAACAGGCAAAATTTCATTGGGAATAGAGTGGGCAATAAACAACTACATATATGATGTTCTATCAGGAAAAGTGAAGGACAAGGAGGTGTGAACTCTTGAGAACGAAAATGAGAGTAGCAGTCCTATTTTTGAGAGGGTGGTTATGGAAAACTTTTCAAGGAGGCACTTATTGAGTGGATGGCAGGATGAAGCTGGGAAGGAAGCCATGCCAGGGCATGAGGAAGAGCACACCAAGCAAGATGGTGGCGTTGTCTAGGCAGGATCAAATCTGTCACACATCAAAGCAACCAGAAAGTCAGTGTGACTGGGCAGAGGGAGGAACAAGAAGAACGGATGGAACGAAATAGGAGAGTTAACTAATGGCCAGATTATATGAAAATATTGTGAGAAACCATGGTAGGACTCTGGATTTTATAGTGAGCTTAATGGGATGCTAATGGAGGGCTTTGAGCAAGGAAGCAGTATGAGAGGTTTTCTGGGGTTTACTCAGGTCTAGAGCAGAACTGATGGGACACATAGGGGAAGACTTCTGGAGACAGAGGAAACTGTGCTTCAGCCAGTTGAGTAAGTTCAGGGGAGCCTGGGACTAGGGGATGGGGTAGAATGACATAGTAGGTAGAAGGAGCAGAAATGGGATGTTTGGAGAAAAGATGATTACAGTGCTCTGGCAGGGCTGTTTTACCAGTGGACAGAGAGCCAAGAGCCATGAGATTTCAAAGGCTGGCAATAAAAGTGTCTGAAACCTGGTATTAGTAGCAGTAGTACTGGTAATATATGTTCGGAAATATAAGAAGGAAGTTTTAAAAGCAAATCAACCAATAATTAATTATATTAAAATATAACTAAAAAAGAGAGAGTAGACTCCACAAAAGTTAAGAACTTCCCTGGTTTGTTCACTGAGATATTTCACTACTTAAAACAGCACCTATCCTGTAGAAGCCACATGATACATATTTACTGAGTGTATTAAATTATTTCAATTATATGGATTTCTATAAAAAGTGGTCTTACGTAACTCTGCTCAAGTCTTTTGTGCTTATGTGCAGATTCTTTTTAACCTGGAATGTGGGTTTATTATAATATGTATGATAAGAGATAGCTCTCCAAAAGGAATTGTTCCTAGGGCTTATGAGGTGTTTAAAAGGCTCCGTGTCCTGGCAACCCACAGTAGATGGAGGGTGTGGTGTGGGTGGGTAAATTAGCAAGGCATGAATCTAGAGGGGTTAGCAGAAACCAGGCTGTGAAGGGCTTTGTGATGCCCTAACAGAAAACACAGGCTTTATCCTGGAGACAATGTGGAGATTAAAAACACGAGGAATGGAAGTCAGAAGTCAGATTACATGTAAGAAAGGGGCAATCTGATTTTCACTTTGACAGTGGATTTGGCTGGGGCAAGACTGTGCTAACTGACCAAAGACAAGGAAAGGCAGTTGGAACAATCTGATGATAAAATGAAGATGTACTGATCTATAAGGTCATGTCTGTAGGGATAATGAGAATCCTAATGACTTAAGTCTATTAAGGTGATAATATTAGGAATTAGAAGCTAATTGGTTGTGGACATAGAGAAGGAAGCATTATGAATGACTCTTAGGTTTGTAGCTGAATAGTTGGATAGTAGGAAAGAGGAAGAATTATAGAGAAAATGATTATCAAAGTAATTCATCAATTGATTAATGAATGACATTTCTAGCCCATTTCTAAATTTTTTTTCAGTGGGGCATACTAGGGATTCAAGCCAGGTGCATTTAACCACTGAGCTACATCCTCAGCCCTTTATATATATATATATATATATATATATATATATATATATATATATATATATTGTTTAGTATTTAGAGCAGGGTACCACTAACTTGCTTAGGGCCTTGCTAAATTGCTGAAGCTAGCTTTGAACTGTTATGCCCCGCGGCGAGGGACCCCCAAGAAGACTGCCAGAGTCCTTGGTCAATGTAAATAACAAAGAGTCATTTATTAGCAAGCTCGAGCTTGGTCCTCCGCGCACTCGGTAACCGGTGACGCTAAGAGGCCCCGAGCCCAGATTTAGCAGAGTTTTTATAATGAAATACATACAAGTTAAGGGGGGCTTCACAGCGCTCTTTTGATTGGTTAACATATAAAGTCACGTACAAAGCATTATTTTTGAGTTTTGGGTTAGCCTGACCGCTAGGGGAAGGGTAATCAGCCACCCGGTTTTGCAAGCTAGACAAAATAGAGAACAAGAATAAGTTTTGGGTCAGTCTGACCACTAGGGGAAGGGTAGTTTTTTCAAAAAACTGAGGACAGTTTTGGGAAAGACTTATGTTTACACAAGTGTTTGCATTTTTCACCTTTCAGAACTAGTGATCCTCCTGCCTCAACCTCCTGATCTGCTGGGGTTATAGCCATCCTCCCTGGCCCATTTCCAAAATTCACCAACAGGTCTTGTACAAAATACTTAAATTTGGTAGGGCTCTTTGGTGCATTACTCTAACCCCAGTGATTCGGAAGCTGAGGCAGGAAAATAGTAAGTTTGTGGCCATACTGGGCAACTTAGACTCTGTCTCAAAATTTGAAAAATAAAAAGGGTTGGAGATTTAGCTCAGTGGTAAAATCCCCTGGGACCTATCCCCATGACCAAAGAGAAAAACAAAAAAAAAGAAAAAGAAAAAAATACTTAAATACTATTTCCCTCCTATACAAAACAAGGGCAATTCTATCTGCTCACCCTAACTCAGGAGGCTAGTTGAAAGAACAAATGTATTTGGTCTTGTGAAATTATTTTATATTTAATACAAATAAAATATTACATAAATTATGCAGCATGATTTAGAATGTGAACTTTGAACTAACCACAAATATAAAAAAGGACAGTATAAACACTGTCAGCATGCTTATCTCCACCCATAATCCACTATCATTAACTTTATGTTTGACATACTTTTACCTTAAACATAGTTTTATGTAAACACACATATATCCCTAAGCAAGATAAAACATTTTTTCTTATTTCTGAGCTTTATTAAAGTAATTTCATCTACTTGTATGGATTTTGAGTTTATTTTTTCAATATAATGTTTTTAATTTGTTATTTTGTATAAACTTTACACTTAAAACATAAATTTTTTTAAAAACTGAAGCTCAGAACAACCCAAATCTACTCACAGTAGAATAAAACTAAATTGTGGTATATTCTTCCAGAGGAATACTATATACCAAGAAAAATTATGGATGAATATAGCAATGAAGAACATCAGTTAACTGCTTTGAAAAATTTTAAGGTAAGATCAAAGTCATGAGGATATGAGAAATAAGGGTAAAGATGACAGTAACACTTTCTGAATTCGTTTTAGTGAAAAGTAAACAAAAGTTTTCTAAGGAAACTCTTACTAAAATAGAACATTTCTAAGTTAAAGGTTTAACAACTCTAAAACAGGAAGGTGATTCTTTCTTCAAGACAGGGAAGCTTTTGTTTTAACCTTTATGCTCCCCGCAGAGGTGCTGGTCACCACTCCAAGCTGCCAGCAGAAGCTTGTTTTCTTCTCTAGGCCCTAAACATGTGGGTTAGATCTCATTTTGTATACATGTACTGAAATGTCACACAGCAACCCATACATATATTTAAGTATTATGCACCCATTAAAAATAAAAATATAACCCCCCCCCAAAAAAAAAAAGAACTGCTTCTGCATGCAGCCCATGCAGCCCGTTCAGAAGGTAGCTAACCTGTTTATTTTGTCCCGTTCAAGGACAAAGGCCAAACCCATTAAAAAAACACATTGCCCAACTCAATCATGGAAAATGTATTCCTCTATTTCAATAGGGGAGGGTGAAGCATTTTGCTGAAGATATTTTAAAACATTAAACAATTTTATATATCCTAAATTTGAGCTGTCGAAATTTTAAAATATGCAAATAGATCCTACTGCTGTAGTTGTAGATAATTAATTCTATGGAGTTACGTTTAAAAAAAAAATGCCTACAGCTAAGAATATTCTATTTGATTTAAATCTTTCCTTTCCAATGTCTCCAGTGTTCTAGGAATATAATATTAATTACTAAGATAAGCCAGTCTAAGTTAACACAACTTTGCTTCAACCAGATCCATTACTAAAAGGTAAAGTTTAAATTTTTGTTGAAAAGACAGAGAAGGGATGCTTGTTTATGCTTCTGTCTCTATGTAAGCAGTATATTGTTCATTTAAGATATAATCTTCCATTTCCTAGAATCTTGTCATCACTACATTTTTCCAGCTATCCACCTATCCATCTAAAGTACAATACACAAAAGTGATCACATATCACTTTGTAATTGCAATGTTCATGGTTCATTTAGATAAATATTTTATTTCTGTTAGTAACAGTTACCACTTCTGTAACTCACACTCTGTTATACTGTGCTCCCTGCAGTTAAACCTTGCAACCCAGAAGGTAATTACTCTTATTTATCCACATTTTGCCGATGAGAAAACTGAGGCCCAGGAAGGCTAAGTGACAATGCAATCATGGTAACACTGTTTGTAAGTATTAGATTTATAATTCAAACCAAAGGAGTCTGGCTCCAGGGTCCATGCTCTTAAATTTTCATCTATGCAGCCTTTACAAAAGTGCAATATATAATGAAGTAACCTACATTACCAGTAGATAGTTAAGCTAGCAGCCCAACCCAAAGAAGATATTTTCAGTTTGCTAAATTACTTTGAAAGTTAAGCTTTAAAGTCTTTCCACCTTTATTAAAGAGATAATTTATTTTTCATTATCAGTGCCTGTGAGACTGTGACTTCTTCTAGCAAAAGAAACATTTCTTAACTATTTCTGTTCTCATGAACTTAAGGTACTAGCTGTCACACACTCAAAAAAATCCCTGAGAAGATAAATTAAGGACTGGCTAATGGAACAAACTTGCCAATTAAAGGAAATGCAGAGGTAACAAGATGCTTTAAATCAAAATCTGTTCTTGAGAAACAGTAAATTATTTTAGCCTAAGTTAATCAGATGGAGAGCTTGTATATATCTATTTCATTGAATTAAAAATGATTGTTAATTTAATTATCTTCATCTCACCTATGTCCTTGAGTCATAAATTATCAGATTGTGACTGTGATTATTTTAATAGGATGCAAATATTAAACTTGAAAACTTGAGTAAATAGCATTATGATAACAACATAATGTTGTCTAACAAAGTCAAATGAGTATTTTCATTAAATAATATAGCACATTAAAATACCACAATATAGTTCAAAATCAACTAAGTGCCTCCCACTGAAAACAAGTTTAAAAAGTATAAATTTTCAAATGGAGAAATATTTTAAACATCTGTTACTGTGTACAAAAAAATACAATTGGCAAAAAAAAAAAATCAATCTTTAAACTACTTTAATGGAGAAAAATAAGAAGTAAGTATTTGTGGGTTTCCAATCTTTATAGCCTGCCACTTACATATACATATAAGAGAGGAAACTCAGATTCCTGCCCTACTAATCTCAGTATAAAAAGAATGGGTCCATTATAGTAATAGTTCTATTCTTTTGGTTAATGCTTATTGAATACTTATGACACACAGGCACAGCTCTAAGGGCTCTATAACACACTGTGTGTGGGTGGTACTTTAACTTGCTTCTAGTGTTCACAAGCATTGTTTTGTTTTGAGTCATAAGATAGGCAACATTGGTGTTCTTCTGAACATATCAAATGTAGAAACTGAGGCTCAACATGTTAATTATACTTCTTCAAGTCACAGAAGTGGTAACAAAACCAGAGCTGCAAAAGCAATGATAATAAAAATAAAAACTAGAGAGGGAACAGGCCAGTGTGATCCTCACAGAAATAGCCCATCAAAAGGTTCTGCTTCATAAAAGTCTTCATTTTAAAGCAATGTTAAATGGCTTGGTCATACATGGAATACATGCCAAACTTGCTTTGTCATTAAGAGTTAAGTTTCTTTTGATTAATACAGGCCAACTTCCTATAATAATGCTGTTTTAAAATATGGTTGGTGTATTTCTTTATCATGCTTTTCTCTCTTCTTGCTTAAACTTAATTGAAAAAACAAGCTTCACAAAAGGCACCCTAGGAATAAATAGGGTATGTAATGAGCAACCATTATACACGATTTCTTCACTCATGTGGAACCTCTATAACCCACTAATGAGTTCACCACTTGTGAGGTACTAACGCCTTTTGTTTCAACTAGGTTAATCATATTTTATGACCAACCATTATGTCTCTTCTATTCATGTGTACTACTCTTTCATCGCTAGGTAACGTATTCATACTTTATGGTCCAATATATTATTTGGCTGCATCTGAAAATCCAGCCTATATGAATATTTTGTTTGATATGCAAAATACACCAAAGTTCCTGTTACCTTTACAAAGAGACAATAAATTACATAGAAAGGCAAACTTTAGGAAAAGAAAAAATTGAATATAGGGCGTTCTTAAGCGTTCTCATCTTGAGTGTGGATGCACTAAGTGCGTGAAAATCCACTTGGTCCAATATTGATTATAATAATGGATATTACTTAATAAGCACCCTCTCTGTGCCTTACTTGTCATGTAGACATTTATATATTCATTATTCCACCTGATCAAATCTTTAAAATTGGCCAGTTAAATAGTTAACTCCGTTCACAGCTGAGGAAACTGAGGTTCAGAAAGAATAAGAAACTTTTCCGCGTCATGCAATGGCTTCAGGCTGCGCATGCTCTCCATGACATCCCATTCTTTCCTGCCCTCATTCCCTCTGTTTTATCAGACCAGCAGGCAGAGCTTCTGTCTGAATTCCTACTCCATCATCCCTCCAGCTCATTTCTTCTGTTGTTCATTCAAAATGTCGTCATCCAAGGCCCACTACAAGCCAGGCACTGTTTTAGAAACAGAGGACACAAAATAAACAAGACAAAGTCCCTGCTCTCAAACATTTATAGTCTCAGAACAAAGTCAGGCAACAAGATATAAACAAACAAGATAATTTCAGAAAGTGATAAGTGCTGGGAAGAGTTACAGGGTGGAGTGCTAGAGAATACTGGGTGTGTGTAGGGGGTGGGGGGTGAGGGTGCTGGTTGGAAAGGGGGAGTGTCTATTTTAAATCGGAAGACCTTTATGAGGAGGTGACATCTGAGCTGGACTGTGAATGATCTCAGGAAGACACCAGGTAATCTGGAGCTGGGCGTTCCCAGCAGAGGGAACATAAAGTGCAAGGCCTACTGCAGGGACAGCTTAGCATGTTCAAAGAATAGCTGGAATGCCACCGTGGCTGAAGTTTAGTGAGCTGAGAGCAAAGTGGTAGTAGGAGATAGAGTTGGAGAAATAAGAAAACACCAGGTCTGATAAAGCCCTGATAAAGGGTTTTGTTTTATTTTACTTTTATCTTCTTAAATTTATTTCTAACTGATATATAGAAATGCAAAAATGTACCCATTCATGGAATAAAATGTAGTGTTTTGATATAAATATACATTGCATAATCAGATTAAACATATCTGTCTCCTCAAACACTTAATGCATATTAATGGAGAAAACATTCAAAATCTTTTCCTTTAGCTTTTTATATATACAGTACACCATCACTATCTATAGTCACCATACTGTGCAGTAACACACCAGAAATTCTTACTGCTAGGTACCTATAACTTAGTACCTACCCATTGACCAAATCTTCCTCATCTCTACCTTACCCCTTTTTCCCCAACCTCTTGTAACCACTATTAACACTCTCAATTTCTATAAGATCATCTTCTTTAGATTTCATACATGAGTAAGATCATGCAGTCTTTGTCTTTCTGTGCCCAGCTCATTTTACTTAAATAATGATCTCCAACTCCATTCATGCTGTTGCAAATGACAGTATTTCATTTTTTATGGCTGAATAGTAAGTATCCCATTGTGAATATGTATCTCATTTCCTTTATCCATTCATCAGTTGATAGATGCTTAGGTTGTTTATATTTCTTAGCTACACTGAGTAGTGATGCAATAAACATGGGCATGCATATATCTCTTTGACATCCTGACTTGGTTCCTTTGCATACATATCCAGTAATGGATCCCTGGATCAAAGGGTAGTCCTACTTTTAATTTTTTGAGGAACCTTTATACTGTTTTCCAAAGTGGCTCTAGTAAGTCCCTCCAACACTTTACAAGGATGCCCTTTACAACTTCATCTTCTTGGGCACTTGGTAGCTTTTTTTTTTTTTTTTTTTTTTTTTTTTTTTTGATGACAGCCATTCTTAGTATAATGGGATGATCTCATTGTAGTTTTTATTTGCATTTTCCTGATGATTAGTGATACTGAGCACTTTTTCCATATACCTGTTGGTCATTTCAATGTCTTCTTTTGAGAAATGTCTATTTAAGTCTATTGCCCATTTATATACATATATAATGTATATGATGTATTACATATGTTATATATGTGTATATATATATATATTTAGCTGTAGTTGGACACTATACATTTATTTTTTTCAAAAAAATCTTTAATGTTTATTTTTTAGTTGTAGTTGGACACAATACCTTTATTTTATTTTATTTATTTTTACGTGGTGCTGAGGATCAAACCCAGTGCCTCGCAAGTGCTAGGCAAGCACTCTACCACTAAACCACAACCCCAGCCCCTATTGACTGTTTTTTTTTTTATTGGATAATTATTCTTTTGCTATTGATTTTTGAAAGTTCATTATATATTTTGGATATTAAACCCTTATCTGATGCATAGTTCATAAATATTTTTCTCCCATTATGTAGGTTGTCTCTTTACTCTGATGATTGTTCTCTTTGTGACACAGAAGCTTTTTAGTTTAAGATAATCACATTTGTCTATATTTCTTTTGTTTCCTGTGCTTTTGTGGTTTTGTGCAAAAATCCTAATTCTTTTCAATGTCCTGAAGAATTTCCTTTGTGTTTTCTTCTAGTTGTTACATTTTTTCCAGAATTTACATTTAGTCTTTAACCCATTCTGAGTTGAGATTTTTTTAACTGGTGAGGGTCAGAGTTCTAGTTTCATTATTATGCATGTGAATACTCAATTTTTCTAGCACTGTTTGTTGAAAAGGCAGTCATGTCTCCAAGGTGTGTTCTTAGCATCTTTGTCAAAAATCAGTTGCTACAGATTTGCGGGTTTACTTCTAAGCTTGCTATTCCAGTTCATTGATCTGTATGTCTGTTTTTATGTCAATACCATGCTGTTTTTATTACTACCACTTTATAGAATATTTATGGCCTCTTGAAATGCCTGTTGTCCAGTAGAATCCTTTCAATTCTCCCAAACACTTTTATTTAGGTCCTCTCTTCCCACCACTTATAGGCAGTATGTGAATGCAATTCATGACATGAAGGAAAAATATGGGATGCATGTGGTGTTATTTGTCTTTTCGGTTCCAAGAATCATCACAATTCCTAGACTATAGCAGCACCTCAATGCATGAGGTTGAATGAGTAAGCAGTAAATCAATGAATGAAGTATTTTAACTGTTACTGTTAATTTTACAAAAAGAGCTCTGCTGTAATTTTTAACCATGGATGTTACACAAACTTGTGTACATATAATCTTGTGTGTGTGTGTGTGTGAACTTCCTTCAAAAAAGTTTTAATAGGAAAGAGAAAGGAGGAGGAGGAGGAGGAGGGAGGGAGGGAGGGTAGAAGGAAGGAAGGAAGGAAGGAAGGAAAGAGGTACTAGATTCATCCAGCTTAGTTTACCCTACAGTAAATATTTTTATCTTCTGTGCCCAAGCAGTCTTGCCAACCAGATGTTAGAGATGATAGGTCCTACTAATTCACTAGACTCCTGAACTCAAAATTATGTCCTCCTTCAAATAAGGGGGACACAATTCACTTATTTGGGGATTTTTTTTATACTAAATTTAACACTACTTTTGCTTTCTTCTTTCTTTTTCTCTTTCCTCTTCTACCTCTTCCCACCTTTCCACTCTAGGGTAAACAAAACTGGGTGTGATCCCAACTCAGACATGTCATCTTGGGCAAGTTAGTTGATCCTTATGATTCTCAGATTATTTATCTATTGAGTGGAAATAACCCTATTAAATCCAGAGTTTTATTGTGGAGATTAGAGGAATTGTTAAAAATAAATAGCACAGAATTATGTTTAACATATTATAAGTGCTTAGAAAATAGAAGCTAGTTTTTTGTCATCTCTAAAATTTTGGTATGTTACACAATCTAACTGATGAATTATGGCTTTGTTATACTTTATCAGTAAATTAATACCCTAGGCTGAACATTTAAAATTATGATGCAGCCAACTCTTCTTAAAATCCAAAGATTTCATCTTTTTAAACTATAAAAAATTTGTGTTTATGATCATAGGATTTTGTTTTCAACTGATTATTTTCCAAGTCAGATAAATTTTCAAGTTAGTTGTGTATAAGAAAAGGGAATTGGACATTTTATACATATGAAGCTTCTTTGGTTTTGACAAGTTGAGAGGTATATTGTGCTTAGTTCTCAGGATCATTTTCTTACTTTCCAGACAAAAGGTTTTCTGCTACTAATCTGTCAGTCTTAAATCTCATGGGATATGCTCTCTTCAACCTTCCTCTCTCTTGTTTTTTGAGTAAATAATTATATGATGTTTTCTTCCTAATGCATACATTGCTCTAAATCAAAGCTCTCTAAAAGAAAAATTTACATGGAAATGAATCACATAGTAAGTATTAATGGTGTTTTGAAATAATAAACAGCAGCTATAATGGCTTTTGGCCAAGTCCAACGAAAAAAGTAAAACAGAATAAAGCAGAGGTTACCAAGTTCCTGCTGATGTTATTTTTCACATTGTTTCTCTTAGAGTTAGAAAAATCCAAGAGGAATAACAATAAGATCCTCCAAACTTGAGGCAACAAAAGAATTAGAAGAATAAGTCCAAGATATCACACTTCCAACTTTAAGGTCAAGGAGAAACCTAAACATATAGATAAATTCAGAGTCTTCATTTGTCCAATATTACATGTGAATTTCTATGGTGTTGATATCTACGGTCCTTTCATGAACTGCTGAAGGAGTTTTTGCATTGCATTGAGTCTAAACAAGCCAACAATCACTAGTCATTCCTTTGAGTTTGAAGAAATTTCTTTTTATGTGTTTTGAAAAATGTTGTATAAAATTGGAAATTTGCAGAGTGTTGTTTATGTTCAAGGACAGATTTAAACAATGAGGAGGCGCCAGGCTTGGATGAGTCTCTGAAAACAAAGACAGCCAATATCTTGTAAGAGGAAAAGATATTATTTGGAAAAGGCTGTGAGTGGATGAATCACAGAACACACATTCACCAGTGTAACAATTACTGGAAGTCCCCCTCCCTAGGCTCTAGTGCTGCATGGCTGGGTGTCCAACAGTGCTCAAGAGCTGTACTTTGCACTGTGGATTTCAGGGGGCACCTAACAAGGCACCCATATTTTGGAAGCAGTGAGCAGGAGGATTAATGAGTTGCTTAGGCCCTCTCCTTTGAATGAGTATTTATTGATTCTGACAGAGGCCCAGGGAAGTGAATGATAGAGAATAGAGTTGCTTGCATACCTCATCTGACTCTCTGTCTTAATTTGTTTGTGAAAATGCATTAAGCCTGATGGCAAATAAGACTGTGCACGAAAGACAGGACCCAGAAAAGTATAATGGACACTTAAGGAGAGGGCATCAACTAAAATATCCAGTTTTTAGCAGGATGCTATTTTTATAATCTAGGATTTTAGGCACACATAAGCTATTTTAATATCATGCATATGAATATATTCACAAAGTTATCTGCAATTTACAGCCTTAAAAACAAGGTTTTCCTAACTTGGAGCACTGTAGGCTCAATTTCATGTACCTGGGTCTGAAAATAAAAATCAGATTGTGTTCTTAGTCTCATATATCATCGCCAATAAAAGAGATTTCTGGTATTGGACCACAGATGGCACCCTTTTTAAAGATGCATGAAGTCAATGGAATGGGCCTCATATCTGTACTGCTCTTTAGGCTCTGGAGTTCTGGTAGTCATAAGCATTTATCTGTCATTTGAATAATATGTACATAACTCAAAAAAGAATAAAAAAGGGTAGGGGTGTTTGCTTCTTCACTGTTTTGTTTTGTTTTTGTTAAGGCAATCCTGTTGGTCCAACCAAAACTAAGGCTAAGAATGAAATGCTACTGGTATCATCTCATTCGATGTGGTTTTTATCTTCTCTTGTTTTGATGGGGTAAAACTGTTGACAGAAGGCTACAGTCACTAGGTCACTGTGTAGCTATATTCTTGTATTAATTTCCTAGGGCTGCTGTAATGAATGCCACAAAGTGGATGGTTGAAAACCACCACGATATGTATTGACTCAGAGTTCTGGAGGCTGTAAGCCTGAAGTCAAGGCATGTGAGAGCATCCTCACTTTGAAACCTGCAGAAGAGGATCCTTCCTTACCTCTTCTAGCTGTTAGTGTTTGCCAAAAGTCTTTTGGATTCCTTGGCTTATAGAAAAGCCACTCCAACTTCTGTTTCTATAGTCACGTGTATGTCATTTTTCCAAGTGTGTGTCTGTGTTTTTTTCTTCTTATAGATGCATTGTACTGTATTTAGGGCCCATTCCACTCCAATATGACTTCATCTTAATGAATTCATTGTCAAAAACTCTGTTTCCAAATAGGGTCACATTCTGAGTACCAGGGGTTAGGACTTCACCCTACCTTTTGGAAGGAAGCAATTCAGCCTACAGAAATTCTCAATTGATTTTCCTCAACATAATTTGTTTGGATGACATATTTACATGTAAGAGCGTGAGAAGCACATCCTCTCAAGAAACAAAAATCCAAGAGGACTTAATCCTCTGTTTGAATTTCACTGGCTCTATCACCTTCTCAAGCTCATTGCAGTATTCTCACTGCTGTATCTTTTCAATTATAGAATGAAGAGCAGTTTCCTAGTTTATTATTTGCTTGACACAATTTCTAAAAATAAACAGAAACTACTTATCCCAGTTTACTAACCACCTGCTAATGAATCAGTTTTCTCTATTTGTAATTCTACTGGTAATGGTTGTAGTCATTTTTTTTTTTTTTTTTCATCACTGTGACCAAAAGACTTGACAAGAACAATGCAGAGGAAGAAAGGTTTATTGGGAGCTCACTGTTTTAGAGGTCTCAGTCCATAGGTGGTAAACTCCATTGCTCTGAGCCTGAGGTGATGCAGAACGTTACAGCGGAAAAGCAGGGTGGAGGAAACAGGTTAGGACTGACAAAAGTGAAGCAGAGAGAGATTAAACTCAACTCATCAGGGATAGAATATATAGCTCAAAGGCACACCCCCCAGAGACCTACTCCTCCAGCCACACCTTACCTGCCTCCAGTTATCACCCAGTTAGTCCATTCAAGTGAGTTAATGCACTAATTAGGTTAAGGCTCTTATCATTTCACCTCTAAACTTTCTTGCATGGTCTCTCACATGAGCTTTTGGGGATACCTCATATCCAAACCATAAAAATGATTCATATTATCTTCAGTTAGTCCTGAAACTTGTTTTATAAACCAGAGGCCTACTATGGGCCAGGCTGTGGGCAATATAATTTTCAGCTAATGTTCTTTAAAAACCTGTTACATTAGGCATTATTCTATCCATTTTACACATACTTGAACAAAATAATTGTAGTTACAAGAGGCCAACAACTTCTTATAAAGTGTTAAATGCAGACCCCCTAGTCCCCTATTTTTGAATGCTCCTTTAAGCCAAATAAGTGGCTTCACTAAAATTTCCTTGATGACCTTACTGGTTCTTTTGGTATAATATACAGATTAACTCATGACTATTATACATGTAGTTTGTGCTTATTTTAGAGGGAAAAAATTCTCCTTAATTTACCTTTTATAAGATTTTCCACTGTTTCTTACAAAGGTTGATAGAAGAAAATCTACCTATTTTTAATTAAAATTAATACATTTTAATTTTTCTCAGTTGTTGAACACACTCAGGGTTTGAAGCCATTATCACATGATGATGTCTTTCTTTATATGGTTACCAACATTTAATTCAATTCAATCTACACAAACGTTTTTATATTGGGAATTTGATATTTTTAAAACAATTGTCATAGACCTGCTTTATTTATAGGAACCTGAGAACATAACTGACTTTGTTCTAATAGCAAGACTTAGCTTTTCTCCAGTGTACTATCTTCCTCTCTTATCACTCCCTGGCAGCAGGAGAAGTCCATTTGTTTTTACCTGACACCCATTACAGGCCAATGAGATCTGAACACTCTCTCATGCCTCCTGGTCTGAGCTCTGCCAACCACTCTGCAGCTCACACTAGCCTGCTCAGCAGGAGCAGGTCTTTTCCCTCTCTCAAACTTCACTCCAGCTGCTCCCTCAGCTCTTTCCTAGCTAATTCCTTATAATTACTCAGGCTTCAGTTCGAATTTAGAAAAATTTGTGGGTGGTGATATGGACTAATTGTTCATGTCCCTCAAGTTCATATGTTCAAATCCTATCCCCAATGTGATGGTATTGGAAATAGTCTTGGAAGGTAGAGGAGGCCAACAAGGGTGGAGCCCTCCTTTTAGGAAGAGATTAGAGAACTTGTGTACATATTCTCTCCCTCCCTCCCCTGCTCCATTCCTCCAGCTTGTAAAGATACAGCAAAAATGTAGTCTTCTGCAAATCAGAAAGAGGGTCTACACCAAGAACATGACCATGACCTGCAGTCACCTTGATCATGGACTTCCAGCCTCCAGAACTCTGAGAAATAAATGTGTGTGGTCTGTATTATCCAATCTGTGATATTTGTTACAGTAGCTGAAGCTAACTAAATAGATGCATTCCCTGTTCACCCTTTTAAAGTATATTCTGCCCCCTCACACTGTGATACTAACTTCCTGCTGTTTGTTTCCTTAAGAGTACTTATTTAATACCCTTAATTACTGTTTGAAGTTTCCCCTCTAGACTATGCGCTCTGTGAATGCATAGAATATATCTGTTTTGTTGACAATAATACAACCAGTATCTATCTCATTGCCTGTTATGTTGTGAATATGTATTTACTACTTAGCTTTAATGTGAAGGCCTAGTACATTTTAAATATCATTTTAGTCTTTGATGGTCCACTTAATACTACTAAATGACATAAAGCAAAGAAATACCAATAGATTAATATTGGATGTTCTGCATTTGTTTTATTTTTATTCACTGTTATGTTGTTATTATCATGACATTAAGACTTTAGGAGTCATATAGTTAATTGACAGGTCTTTTTTAATATTTTAATTTATTTGCTTTAGTTGTACACAATACATTTTATTCAATGCGTTTTATATTCAATGCGTTTTATTTGTACGTGGTGCTGAGGATCGAACCTGGGTCGCCCACGTGCTAGGCGAGTGCTCTACCACTGAGCCACAATCCCAGCCCAGTTGACAGGTCTTTCAAAGACAACATTTAACTCTAATTCTTTCATCATTATACTGTAAGAATGAAAGAAGTCACCATTTTCTTTTGTTTATCTCACATTTTATATGGACTAATTGGGAACATAAATGATAAGGAAAAACTTAGTAATGGACTCCAATGCATAAATGATAACTCTCCTTCGCTTCTAAAAAAATTTAAAAATCAGGAAGAAATGCATAACTAAAAAATTATTCAGACTTCTCATAGGTTGCTAGAGAATTTTAAGGTTGATATAAGTACAGCTAATAATGACTTATTCAGTGTATGTGTGTGTGTGTGTGTGCGCGCGCATGTGTATAAGAATGAAATGATTGAATGGTAGCTACTGTCTTTATTACCATCAGTCAGAGTACCAAAACTGCATTTGTTTAAATCTTTAATATGATCCATTTTTCTTTTAAAACAAATTTCCATGAGAATTGCTGGCTATTTTTCAAAATTGTTCAAGACACAACCAATAATGGTATACAAAGTAAGAAGTCCATAATTATCAAATAATTCAGTAGCCATTAAATATATGCTATCGAGAACTGAAGTATGTGCATCCATGCTTTGACCTTTCCTAAACATGACCTTCACTCTGTAGTACAATGATCAGGACAAGGGACTTTGGACAAATCTCACAACTCAACATTTATATTGCCACTTAACCATCTTTTTTTATGAATGCAGATATTAATATTTATCTCATTGGAAGTTCTCGAGATTCATGTGAAATACTTAGTCTTCAGGCCAGCTAATAGACCAGATGGCCATTTGTAGTCTTTTATAATTCCTTAATCAAATAACTCCCAACAGCTTTTCAAAAGGCCTTACCTGGACACTGTTCTCTAAAAACTATGGTTAATATGCAAAATTTAAATGTGTTCAACAATAGCTAATAAAATCCCAAAACATATGCTTACTTACTCTGAAGATCACAAGATCTCCTATAATAATTAGTAAATAATTATAACAAACCTCATTGGGAGTTACTGAAAAATGTTAATGCTTTGGCATTATCTAACTGCATTCTAATATGTGGTGGTATCTTTTGTCCCACTGCAGTGTCCTCTCTTCTTTAATTTTACCTGTAGGGGTCACTGGTGTCACAGGGCAATATTCTTCTGTTTAGGTTTTGATGGGTAATTACCTGCTGGCAGGTAATGTATTATGGGAATAAGGTAATATATTCTTACAATTTACTATTCAGTAAGGGATTCATTAACATAAAGATTATGACCTAGAATATACCCTTGGGAAATGCTCATGTTGATATGCTTTTATTTGGAGAGTGAGTCACTATGTTTGTCAGGGCAAAATAGTTGACAGTAACTTTATTTTTAACTTCTTATTGGATATAACTGTGGGGTTCAGTCAAATGACAATGAACCAAGAAAAACAGTAATTTATCTAAAATTTCTAAAACAGATATATCCTTGAATGTCATAAGGGATATGACTGTCATAAGAAAAATGAATTATGTAAACCTACTTAATGAAACTAACTTTACACATTTTTAAGATTTGCTAGCAAATTAGCCTTCATTCCTTTCAGGTTGTTCATAGAATGCACAAGAGACCCTTTCTCTGAAATAGGTAATTTGGTAAAAATAAATCAGTACTTACAATCTAAGAAAAAACTAATTTTTCTGTTCATAAACTAATTACTACATGTATAGTATTTACCCAAGCATCAAATGTTGATTTTTAAATGTTTTCTAAATGGCAAAAATGGCCCAATTAGACTTATCATTGACCCTGGTTATTCTCTTTGAACAAATGTTAAGATAAAGAGATAAGACAAAAATTGAACTAAATCTAATCCACTACCTTTTCTAGGGGGGGAAAAAAACTGGTAATAGGCAAAAAGGCAATTTCTTATAAAAAGCTTGCATACAACCCTTTACTCAGGAGAGTGTGTCATCTGCAAGCAATATACCTCATCTGTGCTGGTCAGAGAAGAGTATGGGAAATTCATTGCTGCTGTGTTTGTTTTTCATGGGGAAAGAAAATAAATGTGACCAAAAGAAGAAAGAACATTTGATAATTTTCCAATAAAGTCTAAATTTGCAATACAATCAACTCACAGGGTTTATTTTCTAAGAATTGATTTTTTTTTCCTTAAAAGCCTGACTTGACAATGAGACAAATCCCAAATCCATAAGAAAATTGTATAACTCTATGATTGTCAGGACTGAACTCATTAAGTTTTTGCAAAATTAAGAGAGGATTTTCAGAGTTAATTTTTTAATTCCTTGGAAATTTCTCCATAACCTTTCTCTATTTCACAATGAAAAGCAAACACTATCTTGAAGTTTAAATGCAAGTGAATTCATTCTGAAAAAAAATAAATGTATTTGAACTAGAACTGCAAATGTTTGACAGAAATTTGAAAGTGGCTTTTAAAGACACTCTCAGCAGGAAAACCATAATTAGTTTTAAGATTAACTTCTAGTGGCTTCTTGGACCAACAGGTCTTTGTTTGCTGTAACATCTTAAAATATCTAGAGGACATTCAGGCTTCAAATATTAAGAAATATATTTTACTAAGTTCCAAAGAGCAATGTGAAAATATGATGTTGCAGTCACAACAAAGGTTTCCAAATAAAAGTCAAATAGCTTAAGATGAGCTGTCTTTCTTTGGAAAATATAATATATTGAGATGTTTCATAACTTTAAAAAAGTTTTATTATAACTATCTTGTACTTTATGGATTACAATATCTATTTTGAGGAAAGAAAAACACCCTCTTCCACGTTTTTGGTGGCATGTGTTTCTGATTTGGGAGATAAGATATAAAAATGCACAATAAAAATTTATTTTTTTGGTTTACCAAATTGGGTAGTAAGACAAATTGTGATTTTAATTTTACATGTCAAATTTGTTCTAAAAATGGAATCTGGTAATTTTTGCAACCTACTAGACAAGGACCATTATCAAAGCATGAACTTCACATTATGATTAATCAATTAAATAAATATTATTTGAAACTATGCTATATACTATTCTCTATTTAGAAATTAAGGCATAAAATGTGGTCTTTATGAGAATAAATGCAAATAAGGTAATCAATAATTTATTATTATGTGCCAACTGAATGGAGATATTAAAAGTAAGAATTTGTGAAAAGAGGGAAGAGTCTCATATCTGTTAATGACCATCATGAGCAAAAACTAGGTATTTAAGTATTAGTAAATACCTTCACAAAGTGAAGCACAGAGGGTTCATGACTTCCATAAGCTAAGAATCATATATTTATCAGTTTGGCTCCTTTATTTTGAAAGGAGGAAACAAACAAAGATGAAAATAGTAAGTGATGTATCCTGTGACCAAAAAGAAATTAATCATCTAGTGTGCTGTCAGGATTATGAAGGTGGAACTAAATTATGGCCACAAATTTTTTTTTGGTTTTCATGCTTATAGTAATGACTCTACCCTCCATTCCTCCAGTCTAGGTCTTGTTACCCAAATTATTTGCCAAAAATGCCTTTGATCTGTCACTGAATTGCTTAAAGACCTCTTCAAGGCTCCACAAGATCTGAACTGAGGGCTGCTTTCCTGCTTCTTTCTCCTCTTACTACCCTCTCAGCCCACTGTGTAAACTAAACACAAGCAAAGCCATTCTCCCAACATAATGCTGAATGTTTCTAGAACAACATGCTTTGGTGTACTGTCTTTGTCCCCTTAGTGCCCTCTCCCTAACTCTTGAACTACAAGCTTCTCTGTCCTGTATTCTGCTCAACATCCTCCTCTGGGTCTTTCCCAAACTCTTCTCTCCTAGTTGGAATTAATCTCTCTCATGGTCATTCCATTACACATCAGGGGAATTACACATCAGGGGAATGTATCTATTTCTTCCAAGAGGTTGAAAGTATATTGAGGCATGAGATCTTCTACTTATCATATTTGTGTCATATGTAGTACATTGAAAAAATTGTACATAGCCCCAGAAAAGTAGCTATCATTGAGTAGTGTATTATTGATCATTGAAATAGTTAATATTTATTAGGCACTACCCAGTGTCAGGCACTGAACTAGGTACTGTAAATGAAATCAGGATTTGAAGTCAAGGAGCTCCAGGATCCTTGTTTTCAGCAGTGTGGGCTCTGGAGTTGGCTACTTTAGACTGAATCTTGATTCTAACATTTAATTGCTGGGTGAAACTCTGTGCCTCAGAGTTTCAACTATAAAATAAATAATAGTATATAACTTGTAGGTTTTTGATAGATTTAGGTAATTTGTGTTAATTACTTTCAGTATGCCTAGTCCATAACAGAAAAAACTAGGAGCTAATTCTTATTTATTATAGTTTATTCTAAGTATTTGTTGAATTAATTCTACCCTCTTGGGTAAAATGCTTCCTACTTTCCCATCTCTTCTCAGAGTCCTAGTCTAGCTTTAAGGAACTACCTATGTAAAATCATTTCCAGCCCAGCGTGGTAGCACATGCCTGTAATTCCAGCAATTTAGGAGGCTGAGATAACAGTACTGCAGGTTCAAGTACAACCTCGGCAACTTAGTGAGGCCCTAATCAACTTAGCGAGACCCTGTCTCAAAAAAAAAAAAAAAAAAAAAAAAAAACCCCGATATTAAAAAGAAAAGAAAGAATAAAGAAATCATTTCCAATGAATGTCTATGAAATTATTCTATGACAGCATTGTGCACTTCTAACCTTCCATAGCAGCTAAATATACATTAGCCATGGGAAATATCATGGGCATCTATAGTTAGCTATAATGTAAGAAGTAGTTAATTGGTTATAAATTTTTACTCATAATAAATTTTAAAAAATTGTGTTAGTCAGCTTTCATTGCTATGACCAAAATCCCTGACATAAACAATTTAGAAGAGGAAAAATTTATTTTGACTCCTAGTCTCAGTGGTTTCAGTACACAGACTTGATGTAAGGCAGAACATCATGGCAGAAGGGCATGGAGGAAGAAAGATGCTCACTTCATGCAACTGAAAGCAGAGAGAGAGATGGGAGTGGCCAGGGACAAGAAAAGCCAGGGCATATCCCCAGTTACCTGCTTCCTCTAACTACGACCCACCTCCTATAGTTTCTACCATCTCCCAACAGTCCATTAAAAGTATTCCAGTAAATACACTAACTTACTGATGAGGTTAGAGCCCTCATGATCTAATCATTTACCCCCAACCACATCTCTGAACATTGCTGCACTAGGGACCAAGCTTTCAACACTTGAATTTTAGGAAGGATGCTGCATATCTGAACCATAACATTCTGATAGAGGCCCCCAAAGTCTCATGCCCATCATCCCAATGCAAGACACATTCACTCCATCTCCAAGTGTGTCCAAAGCTTCAAAAGTTTCATCATTGCTCCAAAGTCTGAGTCCAAAATCTCTTCTGAGACTTAAAGCAAACTTTTACTTATAATGCCTTATAAAAATTAAAAAAAAAAAATGCTTCTAACACACAATGGCACAGGGTAAACATTCCCATTCCAAAAGAAAGAAAAAGGGGAATAGAAAGAAAGTTTGGGGCCAAAGTAAGCAAAACCCAGGAGAACAAACATTGTTTTTTTTTTTTTTGTTTGTTTTTTTTTTTTTGTTTGTTTGTTTTTTTTTTGTACCAGGGATTGAACTCAGGCAACACCTGACCACTGAGCCCCAGTCTGAGCCCAAATTTGCATATTTTATAGAGACAGGGTCTTACTGAGTTGCTTAGCATCTCACCATTACTGAGGCTGGCTTTGAACTTGCCTCAAGATCCTTCTGCCTCAGCCTCCCACGCTGCTGGGATCACAGGCATGCACCACTGTGCCTGGATATCATTAAGTCTTATAGCTCAACATTCTGCATCAGGGTTACATGGTGTCAGGATGTGAGTTATCAAGGGCTTGGTCAGCCCTGCACCTACAGCCTTGCCATTTGCAGCCCACATGATTCCTCTGCTCCCCATCCCCACCATGCTCTTTGCTTTCTAGCTGCCATGAGCTGAGAAGCTTTCCTTCACCACACCCTTCTACCATGGTGTTATGCCTCACCTCAGGCCAAAAACAATGGAGCCAGCTTCTGAAACCATAGCCAAAATAAATGATTCCTCCTCTAAGTTATTCATTTCAGGTATTTTGGTGACAGTGATGAAAATCTGACTAACATAGGATCATCTAACCTTTTATATATTAGATCCAATTTTACCAGTAACTTACCTAAACATGTAAAAAACATTCTTGTAGTAGACAGGAGACTTTGAAAGACCTGTATGAGAATATACAAAAGAATAACTTTATACTTGATCACACCTGCAGCAGAATTCTAATTTATAAATTGGAAGAGAAAAAAAATCTTTCAAGTTCCCCAGGTAATGTTAGCATATCAAAGATGAAGTGTTTACTCAACATACTAGTAAAATCCCAATTTAATTCAATCTTTCCCTATGCAGGAATTGTTTTGGTGTCTCATGAACCATACTCAATTTTCTAGGTCATTTTATTAAGAGGTAATCTATAAAGATGTATTTTCCTATAATGAAAAGCAAATATATACCAGACATTTTCCCTGAATAAGATCAAAAGGATTTTACAACAACTGTCAGAACTTGATAGTTTGTTAGGTCAGCCATACTCCACAATGTGGCTCAGGACAGTGACATAAATAATCAGAGGAGAGATGTCAATATGGTATTTTGATGTTGCTGTATTTTGATCTTGGCTTGTGAAACTAAAACATAACAGTAGTTTAAGTTAACCATTGGCTAATGTGACTTTTAAGACTGAAATTTTTTTTATCCCTTTACTCTAGTAGAAATAAACTTTATAACACTAGATATTGTTTTATTTTTTTAATGATTTCATAATTTAGTGGGGTAAGAGGAAGCACAAATCTGCTTTAACCTAGTCCTAAAATTTTGTGAGATTCTTTCTTGTTTAAGTGTGTGAGATCACCTCAAGGTAACAATAAAATATTCATAGTGGAAAAGATGAAGAATTAAAGAGGGTATGATGGGATATAAAATGAAAACAGAAAATAAAAAGCTTACAGTCCAGAAATTGAGATCTTTTTCAGGCTTCTCAATGGAATTGCATGTCCCTGTACAGGCCACCATTAGTTTCCTTGCTACAGTGCGTGGTATATGAAAAAACAAACAAAAAAACCCCAATATCAACTTCTCCAATACACATATCTGGATTATATAGGAAGTATGGTTTCATTTTACCAGTTATTTGGACATATACCATTCAAGCCCTGGAGAACCCTTGGATTACAATGAAATAAGAATTTTATCAAATGTCTAGGAACTTTGTATAATGGATCATTTCCTTTAATGTGAACATAATAAATTTTCAGAATGTGTTGTAAATATTTTGAATTCCACAAAAGAATATGTGGTAGTGTAATTTATGGATAAATCATAAATTTTTGAGAAATTAATTTCACACAATATCTCTTCTAAATTCTTATTAATTTTAAGATACTCTTTAGTGTCCATCAAAAAGAATAAACAGTTATATACTCAATCAATATCACTTTCTTTTGCTAAAATTTACATTGATTAACTAGGCCTTCTAAACAAAGTCTTTCTCTGGAGTAAGCTAGAATGACATAATCTGAAATAAATCATGTTGAAACAGAGAAAACTAGGGTAACTAATATCTCTCCTCTCCCTGTAACGGCCATTTTACCTAATATGGCAGGGCTATTTCTATTCCTTCCAGCTCTCCACTCCTGCCATTTCTGCAACATGATATACAATAGCAGGATAACTTAAAACATTCAATAATGCAACTCAAGACCTGTTCACAATTTGAAGCTAAAGATTAGATACTCTTAATATTGGCAGAAATGTGTAATCAACCCAACTACACCATGTCACAGTCCCTTTTTAACAAAAAAAATACTGACTGAAACCTAGAACGCAAATTTAAAAAAGTTTCAGGCCTAGGGAAAATGTAAAAATAGCTTCCCTAAACAGCACAAACCCAACCAGCTGACCTCACAATTGACAAACATTTCTATTATCCCTATGATACCCAAGCCCCAAAACTATGACATTATCGTTTTATATGTGTTTTAGTCAGCTTTTTCACTACTGTGATTAAAAGATCTGACCAGAACAATTTTAGGAGTAGAAGTTTATTTGGTGGCTCACAGTTTCAGAGGTCTCAATCCACAGACATCCCTTGGGGCTCAAGGTGAGGCTGAACATCATGGCAGAAGAGTGTGGCAGAGGGAAGCAGCTCACAGGATGATCAGAAAGCAGAGAGAAAGACTCCACTCTACAGAAACAAAATATATACTCATAGCCATGCCCACAACAAACTACTTACTCCAGCCACACCCCAAGTGCCTCAAACTACCACTCAGTTAATCCCATCAGGGATCAATTAAGGCTATAACCCAATCATTTCTCCTCCAAACCTTTTTGCATTGTCTCACATGTGAACTTTAGGGGGATGCCATATTTAAACAACAATATGTGTGCTCTAGATGCCAGGCAAATGGCACCACAAAACAGTTGAGGCAAGGAAAACTCTGAGAGAGAGAGAATGAACTTATATATACATAAAACAACATTCTAAAACACATGATGATGAAATCAAATAGCCATGAAATACAAGTAACCAAATCAAGAATTAGAACATGAAGTCAATTCACATTAAATTAATTTATGGAAAATTCCAGTAAAATCATTAAATATCTAATTCAAGGTGCTCAAATTAATAAGTGAAAGAATAATTTTTTTAATGGCAAGGAGTTTTTTTTTTTTTTTTAAGAATCAAAATGTCTAGGTACAAAAGGAACAAAGTTATCCTTAAACAAAAATCATCGTCATTGAAATTTGAAAAGTACATCTACATAACACACAATAAAAGAGAGAATTAATAGACTGGAAAGATAATTCAAGGAATTCATTAATAAGACAATAAAGAGAAAGATATAAAACAATAATTAAGAGGTTTGGAATAAAAATTGAAATACCTCAATATGTACCTAATAAGAGTTCCAGAATAAAGAGAGTGTTAGAGAATTAATATTTTTAAATTTATATATGAAAATTCTCTAGAATCTGTGGGAAAATATAAGTTCTTAAATCAAATATGCACTTTTGCCCCCAAGAAGATAAGTGCACAAGTGTATGTTCTTCTTCTGAAAGTGTTTATAGATCTTGTCTCCAGAGTTTGGAATTTTATGAGGATGTATTGTTTTGTGCATCAGTTTTATTCTTTTACTGGGATTATCAGTGGACTTTTTAAAAATGAAAAATCATGTTCTTCAGTCACAGAACAAATTCTCCACTATTTATTAGATATATTTTGTCACCTCGATTTCATTTGCTTGTGCCTTTGTGGAACTTCTTGGGTGTAAGGCCTTCTGATTTGCTGCTGAGCCTCTGATTCATCTTTCCCTACTTTTTCTTTTTTCCCTTCTTTTGTCATTTCATTCTAATTTCTCAGAAATTTCCTCAATTTTGTTTTTCATCCCTTTCTAATTTTTTATTCCTCCTATTATTTTTATTGTTGTTGTTCACTGTCTAGTCTTTCAGATATCCTCTGGTTCTTTTTGAGCATTTGTGATAGTTTCTTCTCTGTGAGGACAGTCACAGTTGTTTTGAAATTTATTTCTGCTTCTGGCCTTTTCTTTTTTATTTTAGTTCATCTGGGCCATATTTTTCTTTTTGTTTCTCCTTTTATGATAAAGACTTTCTTCAAATAGCTGTTGAGTACTGGCTTACCAAGAATATTTAGAGGTGTAGTAAAATAACAAAAGAGCTAACTGGAGGCTATGCCTATTGGGAGAGCAGGAAGATTCATTGACTGATGGCTGTCAGGTAGGGAGGTGTAATGGAGTTACTTCATTGATGGATCTCCAAATAAGGAACCTCCAAATGTTTCTCTCCCTGAAGGTTATTTCCTCCCTTTGTTGTTAGAATGATCAATTTACTAAAAAATAAAATCCCAGTCCTACCAGGACTGGGGAAGCACAACTGACGAGCTGTGTAAGAAGACAAGGGAATCTAGGGGTCCAAATACATTTCACAGATTCTTTTAACCATTTATTATTTTCAGGTCTAACAGCATTTCCATTTTCTGACACACATAGTGTTGGATTCTGAGCAGGGAGGCTGCACCTCTCAGGTAGGCCACACCTCCGCAGGTACTTTGTGAAAAGACTACATCTCCCAGATGCCTCAGGCTGGCCACCACTGATGGCCAGCCCTCAGGTGCCCTCACTGCCCCCTCTTGACCTTCAGCAGCCTATGGGGACACGGACTCACTCCAGGGGTCCCTCTGACCACCAGTTCGCTATTTAAGCCTGCCCTGGACTGAAACCTCCCTTGTTCTTCCTTGTTCCATGCCCTTGTTCTTCCCTTTTCCCTTGCCCCTTACCTTCCCTGTCCTCCACGATATTTTTGTCCCTTACCACGCCACACAGCACCCCAATAAACCTCCCTTTTTCAACATGGTGTTCCTGGGTAGTTTATGTTCCATCATTGTTATGTGGTACAGTTGGATTGATTGTGAGTTTCTGTCAATGGTAGGATAAATTTCAACCTTATTTTGGCTTGTAAGTAAATTATCACTCATCAATACATGTTAGAACTTTCAAAATTGTGTTGCTACAGTCTTTCCCCATTGTCTTTTTTGTTGTAACTTTTTATATTATTTTGTCCTTTTAATTTCATTTCATGGAATTTTAAGGAGAAAAATCAATGATTATTTTGACTCTACCATGTTTATCCAATTAAAGAGAAAAATTTTAAGAGTTATCCAGGGTGAAGCACAGACTACCTTCTCAGATTCGAGAAAATGATGGAATGTCTTCAAAGTGCTAAGGAAAAAGAACTACCTATATCAAACGCCAAGCTCAGAAAAAATCACCAAAGAGACATTTTCATATTTACAAAGACTAAAGAAATTTTTTACCAAAAGATCCTCAGTATAAAGATGATACTTGGATGCACTTCCATTGGAAAAGCAGGAAACCCAGAGAGATGGCATGAGATCTCAGAAACAAAAGCAAACACCAAGCTGGATGAACTAACTATAAACTTAGTGATTGATTTAACCACAACTATAATTGTGTCAAGATGATTTTTAAAACCTTTAGAAAACAATAGTGACATGAGGTAATTGAAACATTCTGTGGTTCCAGGGTTTTGTTGTTGGTGGTGGTGTTTTGACAGATAAAAATGACTTTGCTTTTAAAAATTTGAGTGTGTATTTTAATAATTAAGGTTGAATATCAGCAAAAGCTAAAGTGTGGATAGATAGATAGATAGATATAGATAGATAGATAGATAGATAGATAGATAGATAGATATAGGTAGATAGATATGGATATATTACTTCTAAAAGCAACAGAGAAAAAAAGGATTCATAACTCCCAAAAGCACTAAGAAAAATAATACAAATATTTCAAACAGAAAACTCAAAATAACAAGATAAAAATAAATCTTAATTTGATTAGTACCAGCTAATCAAATTATATATTAGTAATATGTTATTAGTACCAGCTAATCAGAAAAGTGTAAATTACTCAAATTCACCTTTTGGAAGACAGATTATTGATTGAATTTGAACCAACTGAATGGATCTAAAATGGTATCTGTATTTTATTGTATTATATGAAATTTTTTAAATAGAGTAGATTGAATGCAAATGAGTTATACATGCCCCTCACGAAGCTGAGGAAAAGAAAATAATAAGTAGATTAAAAATAAAACAAACTACATAAGGTAATGAGAGAATTTGGAAAGCTGCATAAAAGAAGATATAAAAAACAAATAATGGCCAGTGGCAGTGGCTACCACCTCTTATTTCAGTAGCTTGGGAGGCTGAGGCAGGAGGATCTCAAGTTCAAAGCCAGCTTCAGCAATTTAGTGCATTCCTAAGCAACTTAGTGAGATTCTGTCTCAAAAACTAAAAATGGGATGGGATGTGTCTCAGTAGCTAAGCACCCCTGTGTTCAAACCCTAGTAACAAAAAAAAATATAAATAATAAAAATAATAATGTTCTTGAGCATTATTAGCAATAAATTACTAAATATATAATTAATAACAGAACAAATAAAATAATCCAACAAAGTAGCTGAATAAGTGACACAAAAAAATCAGAAATGCTGTATCAATATTTTTCCAAAAGAAAATATAATAGGAGAGAACATTCATAATAGCAACAAAATCCATATGGTGCCTAAGAATACATCTAGCAGTAAATGTGCAATGTATTCATGGCAAAATTTTCAAGTCATGATTGAAGGAACAAAAACAACAACAACAAAAAAAAGAATAAATCAAGAAATATACTATTTTCATGGTTGGAAAGACCATATTTTTAGAATTTTAAAATCAAGGTATACATTCACGAAAATTCCCATAAAAATCAGGTTTTTAGTGAAATTTGGTAAGCTGATTCAACATTTCATATGGAGGAGAAAAGGGCCAAAGTTGCAGAATTTTAAAAAACAAAGAGGTTCTTGCCTATATGATATCAAGATTTGATATAATTGTGTAGAAATTAAGACTCTGAAGATCTACAAAAGGAGCAAAGAGGAAGAAGTACTCCCATAAAAATAAATTGCATATTAATAGACAAGATTTACAAATCTACCATTCCATCAGCGCTTTGAGAACCTGAGCCGCTCCCTTTGTGGAGAATTCTCTTACTGGGAAGAAATAGCAAAAGCTCCTCCTCATGCTCCTCCTCTTTCAGTTTCCAGGAAACAATGGGTTGCCTTCTGAATCTAATCCACAGCAAGCCAATCTCTGTCTTTGAGTTTAGAATTAACACCCAGAAAAATCTAAAAATCTACAAACCAGTTAGCTTTTGGGTGTGTATAATCAGGATGTAAGTCCACTGTGGGATAATTCTATTTTAGGGATCACATGTCTCAAAGAGTAAGTGGAAGGAGAAAACTCACTGACAAAAACAGAAAGGATAAGTGGATGCGGAAAGTAGAAGAAAATAAAAATAAAAGATGTGAGAACATGAAAACCAGAGGCTCCATTTCTGACAGCTTCTCATTTCCTGACTCCTATTCCTAGTGATGCCTATTTTCACTTCTAGCCTTGGAGTTCTTTATTTCTTATTGTTATGTTCCATATGTGGCTTAAACTACTTTCAGAAATTTTGTTTCTTTCCAACCAAAGAGTCTTGAATGATAGATACAGTTTGACTATTACCAAATTACCTTTGGCCTTAGTATTAAAAATTGATGGTGCTCAACTTTATAAAATACCATAGGCTCTTACACCTTCCAAGAATGAACAGCTTTATAGATACATAAAATTGATACCAGTGGTATTTTTGGAATATACAAAGAGAAGATTTAGAAAGAGCAGTTTTCACAAATCATTCCTCTTTGTTGGTGGGGAAAAAGGTTAGCTGAAACCAGTAAAGGTGTGGCTTAGGCTTTTACAATTATGCTGGCCCTTTGCCAGCATATAGGCATGAACATATTCTGCAGTCTCAGTAATTGAAGTAATTCTTTGGATAAGCTTCCAACACACCTATCCCTTAAGCAGATGTGAAGGAAAAGAACCGTTGTCATTCACAAATTCCCACAGGATACCTACAGGAAGTAAAGCCAAAAGTTAAGGTTATTGCAAAAGCCAAAACTGGATGGAGTGACAATGGTTCTGCTTCAGATATCTTTGACTCTTAGTGGATATCTTGATCATTTGTTTACATCTTCATTTATTTTGCTATTCTAATAGTGATGTCTTAGTTCATTATTGTTAAATCTCAACAACAAAATCTAGTTATTTATTCCCCAAAGTTCCTCTTCCTGGTGATGAGCAAAATGTATAGACATAACACAACTTTCAGCAACAGACACCATTGTAATTTGGTTAACACACAGTGGCCTCCACAACTTCTGCAAAAGTTTTCTCCATCTTATTTCATTTTGACTACCCTCAATGATGGAATTATCAAGTCCTGAGTCCTCTGAATAGGCTAGATTATCTGGTTAGACCATATTAATTATCTGATGTTATTATGTATATGACTTTCTTCTAATACATTTTGACTAGCATATTCTTCAAAAAATATTCCTGCTTTTTAAACACTGCTCTCTACATTATTGTTTCTGCAAAATATTGCTCTACTTTACCTGGGCTGACCAGGAGTCAGTGGTTTCAATTATATTCTATAACCCTAAAGAAAATAATTCTGTCTGTAGGTTATAAATGGCATTTGAATTGGAAAACATTTTACTTTTTCATATGACACATAGCTCTTTAAATCTACTAGCTAGGTTATTTTCTTGGATTTTTAGGGTGACCTTACAATTTGTCATTCAAACAATGTTACTTTTGAATGTTAAAGGCATGCTATTAATAATGACACCTGTCATAAATAAACACTATGACAATAACATCAACATGTAGCCTCATCCTAGTTATTATATATGTAAAAGTTAGTTATAACTTATGAAGGCATTTGTTGTAATTTCCTTGATTCCTAAACTTCTAGTGATAAAAATAAAAGATGGATCATCTCTGAAAAATATCAAGGAAAGTGCTGCTAGAACTGGAAGACATCATTCTAATCAAAATAAGTCATGAAAAGACAAGTACAACATGTTTTCTCTCATATGTGAAAAATAAATAAATAATATCCAAGGAAAAAAAAAGAAAAATAGTAAAAATAGAAAAGAAAAAAAGTAAAAAAGTAGTAAAGTGCTTTCAAGACCAAACTGTCCTTCCTTTAGGCCATTTAAGTTCATAAATGTTACCTCTGTTACTGAACTGGTTACAAGATGTTGCAATTATTGGTTTACATTTCCATCTCATTTTCCATATTAAGCTAGGTAAGATGTTGTGGCCTTGAAGAAATCTACCATGTTTTTTTCAATTGAAATACTTTGAATAAAAATGAATTGACATGAATAGAATATTTTATAAAACTTCCATTTTTAGGAACATTGATAATGATAACATTGATAATGAGGATTATCATCTGTACATCGTGAGTCACCTGTGATGTACCTATAGCACCACTTGCATGTTGATGTAGAATAACGCAATTCATAAGAAAGCTCAGTGCACATGGATTGAAGGAGCAACATGATGGAATGATCAAGAAAATCAGAAGAAAGGCTTCTGGGGTCAGAATCTAGATTTTGCCAAGTACTTGTAGCTCCTTGACCTTGGAAAATTAATCTCTTTTTTCATATGTTTCATCTATAAAATGAAAAACAATAATACTTCTCTCATGAAGTTCTTTTTAATTTTTTTTAATTTGTTCTAATTAATTATACATGACAGTAGAATTCAATTTAGACACATTGTATACAAATGGAGCACAACTTCTCATTCCTCTGGCTGTACAAAGTGCAGAGTCTTTAAAATAAGTGTTATTTTATATAATAAGATTAAATAGGACACAGTTTAAATACTCAAGAACCAATGATTGAGAGCTGGGGTTGTGGCTTAGTGGTAGAGTTTTTTGTCTGGCACATTGAGGCACTGGGTTCAATCACCACATAAAAATAGATAAATAAAATAAAGGAATTGTGTCCATCTACAACTAAAAAATAATTTTTTAAAAGACCTGAAATGTTGTGAGGAGATTAACTATTAAGAAATAAAAGAGCCAATGCTTGTTTTAATGCACTGTTACTATTATTATCATTATCATCAGTCATCATTAATAATATTAAAGATTGAACCTCACATGCACAGATCAGTGAAGCTATATATGTAGTTGCTACAATCAGAGATTCAAAGTCTCATGACACCTTGCTTATTCATTTAATAACAAATAACTGTTACACTTTAATTAAACAATAAATAAGGAATGGCAACAGGACCAGGTAGCCCAAAGAATTCTCTTGGGAATTGGTTTAAATTGTAATCTAAAGACCTGATCCGATATATTAAAAATTATAAAGTAAACATGAGGAAATTTATATTTTATCTTTACTTCCCACTTTCCAAATTTCAAAGAGTGGAAATGCATTTAAAATATTTCCACTTATATCTGAAGGCAGAAAACAATTTTTTCTTGAATCTTGGTTCCTTTCTGTAGGAAGGACTCAGGATAATTTCACTTTGAAAGAGAAAAAAATGTATATGCATCATGAAAAAAGACAATTGGATCTCCCAGAGATGGAATTATTAATTGGGAATTCACTTAATATGTAGAAACAAAAGAGGTTTTAAGAGTGTATAAAAATAATTTAATGGTTTGATATTTTCACAAATGTTCCTTGCTAAAAAAAATTTATAAACTCTAACATAAAAGCCTCCTACATAAAAATTACTAAAAGTAGATTATGGGTTATTTAAGTGTTTACAGAGAATTTGTAGCCTCTTATAATGATACTTAAGCACTATCTCTCTGCTGCTTGATATTATGTTTTATAGAGTGTGTCTTTAGGAAATTTTAAATTGTTTCCATTCAGAATCAAGTCAACCAACGCATGAAGTTAATGAATTCTACAATATAGCAGACACATATCTGGCTTTTGTTTAAGTCTTAAGAGACTAATTGTTGATGATCTTAAATTGTTATAAGACACGCTTCTACATTCACAGGCCATGTGCTGCTTTTCTTTAGACTCAAAGAGGCAGGTCTTTGTCTTATTTTATTTCTCTATCTGAAGGGGGAAAAAATCCCATGAAGGAAAGGATAAACCTCCACATGCTCATATATGTGTAGTGACATATATCACTACACACAGTATTTGTATGTTATTACATGACTGTAATTTATTGGAAATTATAATATTGTGTTTGTATTTTCTCACATGTTAATCAGGCAAATGCTTTCTTTTTTAAAAATCCACTGATTTTTTTTCACTAGTTCTATTTGTTTATCCTAAAGGTTGACATGCAGAACAGGTGTGAAATTGAGAGATCAGCCATTTGCAAAGGGCATGGGAGCATTTGAGAAGATTGAATTTCTTACACTTTATACCTTGTGATGTTTGTTGGTTTTTAAGCTACTGAGCTACTTTATCTGAAAACATGCCTTGTTCTATTCATTTTCACCTTAGCCACTGAATTAAGATATGTGTTATTTTCCTTTCAATAGATAATAGGTATATTATTTTCCAAAAAAAAAAAATTCAAAAATATGGAAAATCAATTTAATTATTAAGAGAAGTAAAGAGGATTGTTTCTCTCCTTCCTACATCCCCAAACTAGTGCACCTCTTTGTCTTCCTTCTCCACATTCTCTTTGCCTTTTCAGCCTTGTTTTCAGAAGTTTACTAAGCATCCTAGCTTTGATTTGGTTAAGTTCATTCAGTTTTAAGTGAGACCTCAGAGTACCCCGTCCACATTGCAGCAACAGGAAAGAGGGGAGCTATCGCTAATAATTCAGGTCTAAGAGAAAGGAGGTATCACTACACATCAGTTGTACATACAAGTATTCACTGAGGATTCCTACAAACTTGTCCTCAGAGAGTGGTCAAAAGAAATAGAAGAACTGTATTCCTGTCCGGAATAAGCGGATGGTCCAATCAGGATGATTACTTTAAATGCTCAGGGCATGCAAGAAGAAGATTAACATCATAAGCCACATGAAAACAGAACACACAAACTGAAATAGGAGGATACTTCAAAAGAATGGAGACTTGAACTGTACATAGAAAAATGTGCAGAAAATGATAGGAAGAGTGAAATAGAGACAACTGGGCAGAAGATGTACATATTTAAAGTCACAAAGAAATAGACAGGTATAGCATATTTTGTGGAACAATGTACTTTTCTGGGCTGACAGAGGACTTGAGGCAGGGGACAGTGGGAAATAAGGTTGGATGGTTTGGGTTGAGTGATAAGAAGAAAGATTCACCAATTTCAGACAAGGCCAGTAATTTAACCAGGCATTATAACTTAATACAAAATCAGATCTTGAAGGTATCACCCAAATAATGATATATCTGTAACCAACTATTGACTTGTCTCCCCCCCACCCTCCGCCACCTTATCTTCTTGAATATAAAGAATGGGATATAACAGGAAAAGACTTGGGGAATTTTTTATTAAATTTCAAACAAAGTATTGCTTCATCTTTGAAAAATGAACATAATATGCATGCATTTAACAAATAGGGAAATGATACAAAGTAAAAATCCTGTACTTTTTAAAGAGTTGTTTGTTTAATAAGGTTTTAGCACACTACAATTAAAGACATTTCTTAGAAAACATGCACAAAGCCAAGTTGAAAACCTAGTGAAAATTTAATTTGCAGTTTAAAGTGGTTTGGATAAAGTGATTGAAACACTGGATTAATGATCAAATCTATTTTTAAGAATGAAAATAAAATTATAGTGCCAAGATTTTTTATTGCAATTCTTCCTGAAAACATAAGTATAAATCAAATGAACTTAATAAAATAATAAAAGGAACAGTTTTAGCTGTTCTCTTCGGGAAGGTGCACAACTGTGGAAGTATCTGGAAAACATGAGCTGTCATAGTTCTTTTGTACCTTGTTGCAGAATCAAAGTCTATTCTATTCATCAGTTTCATAGGAACCAGTTAAGATCGGATTCAACAAATAAAAGATCCTTATTGCATGCTTCAGTTTACATATTCACTCAGTGAAAAATTTGAAAGCAAAGTCAGATATTGTAACAAATCAGTAAAAGGTACTGCTTACATCTTTACTAGTTTTGCTATTTCATTTTATAATTTTGTTTGCTTTTTAATTTGTCACTATGCAAAAGGTAACCTAATAGAGAAGGAATAAGCCTGGAGATACAACATAATATTTATGGCTGGGAAAATATTATGAACAAAATACTATGAATGCTATTTGGGGGGAAAATAAAATATTTATTTCCCCAAATTTGGTCTGGATACTTTTAAGTTTACCATGTAAACCAGAAACAAAAATGTCCTGTTTCTTTTGTAAAACAGTGATAAATATATAGATACACATATTCCTTGAAATTATTCACTATGAAATTATTGGAGCTCATCAGGAAGGAAGGGCTAGATTAACCCAATGTTCTTTAATATTTTAGGGTGAATGTCATCTTGTTGATTCATTTTCTCTTAGTTGAGAAATACATTGTGTTATTGATGGCTTATACAATGTGCTTCATTTTAAATAAGTGTTTTCTTGCTTGACATATCAATTAATTTTTAGAATTTTGTTTCTAAAAAGTCTGAAGCCCATCAGGATGAAAGGTGACAATTATTCCATCACATTTCTTATTTAATATGTAAAGGAGACATACAAGGTACCTCTGGGCTGACACTTATGCCACACCCTCAATTGGCTCTTAGTCATTACTTGATGAGAAATTGTGCCAGCAGCTATGCTGACCCTTCTCATGATGATTCACAGCCAAATATTTATTAGCCAGGGACTGCCAGTTATTCCTGATACCCACCTTTCTTGTTTAACATAGTGCAATGACCAAAACAGCTTGCAATTTTTTTCCTCTCCATCTAGCAATCAATAGATTCATAAGTTCTTATGACTATATTTTAAGTTCTTTGTTAGTAATGTTTGGAAAGTCAGTTCAATCATCAATTATTTCTCCATGGCATGCAAAGAATTACACAACTATTTTTAATCCTTTGAAACTTTTTTATTGTTTGATTACAAACATATGAGAAGATTTGGTAAGTAATGTTATGAAAAGTCAAATAAGAGACATAAAAGAGGTTATGTTTTTCTTTTAAGGGACTATTTCCAACTCAGGCACCTGTGTTCATAAAGTAATATAGTGTTCTTTGCATTAAGGAGATGGCATATTGACTAAAACTCTTTAAAAAGTAGAATTCAAAAACCAAGCAATTAAGAACTGAAGAAATGCTAAACTTAACTCCATTGTAATTTGGACCTGTCAATACAATATCAGGACAGCAGTTTGGGAGATAATATCCAGGTACATTTACAGTATTCCACTTGTAAATGAAAATATGCTTTATCAAACAATCAAATATTTGCCCTAAGTTCTACTTCAGGATGTTTATATTTGCTCAACTTTGAAGTCAAGCATTTATTTTCAATGGGACTTGAGAGTCGCATGCAATTAGGAGATTGAGAAATAGTTGTGTACCTAATAAAAATTAAGGAAATGATTTACTACCAGCTAAAAGCCAGTTTTAAGTGTTTCATTCTTATCTTCTCAAAAATGCATATTTGTTAGATGTGTGGGCTGAAATATGCAGATTTTACTTACTGAATTTACCATTACAGGTGAATAGACTATCTCTTTTCCTCTGAAGATTGATATTACATGCTGTACCAAGCACATTCCTATAAAAAAGGAATCACCCTCATAGGCTCCTTTTGTGTGACTTGCTTTCATCCCTGCAGCCAAGTTAAAAAGGATCATACAACATAATTAAAACTAGGACTAGCTGTGGAGAGTATCGAAGGAAAAGCTCCACCATAGAAGAGAACACAGGGTTTTGCAGATTATACTCTTTCAACAAATAGTTATTGAAATAGATTGTATATAAATCCTTGCATTATCCTTAACTAAAATGACTAGTTCTCCTATTTCCTTCTTTTGCCATAGGTAACTACAGCAGACAAAGTCACTGCTATACTTGATATTCATTTCTTCTTCAGTAAGTTTCTACATTTGACTATTTACCTACTTAAAATTTTGAATTATCTTCTTAAAACCTCCTAATCACATAATGTATATCACCAGAGACTGTTTGTCTCTAAATGCACCTTGGGGAATAATTCATTGCCTTACCATGAGAAAAGACAAAAGATTTTAAAAAAAATGTTTGAGGGCAAAAGTAGTAACACATAGAACACATAGTTCATTTGGATATCTTTTTTATTATTATCATTTAATGCCTTATGTTTTATAGGTACAAAGTCATTCTGAAACAATGCTTGTGGAACTTTTAATTTAAATTTTCCACTCCGAATAATAGTTGACATTGAAATTGTTCAGCTATGTTACAGTCTCTCTTTATAAGAGAAAAACATCACTTAAAGATAAGCCATCCACAGAATTTTGTAGAATTGAGAAATAATTTTCCAATTGTTTCAGTCTTTGTCAAATTTGGCTTATGAACACCCTGATTTTGTAGGCATAAAAAAGGTATAAGGTGTGTGTGTATAAAGTCTAATTCAAGTGAATATAATGTGTGTGCTTTTTCAATTTAAGTTTACATATTTCAATATGCATGGTTTTTTCCTTACAATTATGAAATGAAAGTTGAAACATTTGATCTATCAATATGTACTGATAAATGATACAGCAGTAAATGCAAATTTCATGGTCAATTCTAAAAGACCAAAAGAAAAAAAAATCTTCTTTCATTGTTCATGTTTTATCTATTTTTAAAAGCCGTAGGGGGAAAAGTGCTCTCAGGGAAAAAAAAAAAAAAAAAAAAAAAATGAAGCTTTACTGCAAAAGAAATGAATGCAAGAAATAGCACTTTAAGTAGTGAAGAGACGTGAAGCATTGCGACTTCATAGCCTGCTAAGGAGCAACAGCTGTACCTAATTTCAACTTGACGTGCTTCAGATCTCATATTCATATAGGTATTTAATGATCCAAACATAATGGTCCTATATAGAATAATTACTGATATGAAGGAGCAAACTTCATACGCATTCCTTTTTAAATGATCCTTCAAGAGAAAAACTGCACTGGCTCTTTGAACAATGAATAGTCTCTTTCACCAATCCAAATGTTTGGGGCTAAATAGCTTATCTTTTAAGAGAGAATAATAATAAGTGCCAAGGTTACTTCTTTTTGACAGATTCTTTTTGTCTCCCCTCTTCCCAGTATAGCCAATACAATGATAAAAGGTAGAAAGCCAAGCCTATCATTAAGTCATACTGATAGATGGTCACAAGAAATATCAGAAACAAAAGGAAATAAGATATTTTAGAGCTGGTGTATTTTGAGAGTAGAGATTCATTGCTTTGAGCTTGACTTTCCTGGACAGGGAGACTAGCAGAAGCAGAGCTATCAGATTCTTTGTCACCAGAAGAGCATCGTGACTTTCCAAAGTTTATTAATCCTTCATTTTCATGCCTTTCCTCTTCTGTGTTTTCCAAAGGCTCACTGATCAAAATCATTGGCCCCAGAGATTTTCCCATTCTGCATTCTCCTGGTTGAAAACTCTGGCCTATACATTTTTCTTTTCCACCATCTGATATCATTATTTCTGAACCTTTGGAAACTTCTTTGGGTTTAGGCACAGGGTGAGCTTGTGTTTCACTGGTTGGATTACAATTATACTCTGATTGGGTGGGAATAGAATGGGGAGTCGTGGTCACAGTTGTACTCTCTACAGCAATTGCCTGTTCACAAGATGGCACTGACGCTTTAGTCTGGTGGCTGGAAACATTCTGAGAAGCTCTGCTAGTGTCTGAGTTAAAAGCAGAATAAACCACAGCATCTAAGTTTGTTTTCTTTAATAATCCTTGGACCTGTCCAAGATCTCTATTTTCTGGGAATTTTTTTTTGTCAGTTGACAACATTCCGAACTGTAAATCCAGTTTTGACATTGCTTTTTGATTGCCTGTAATGACCTGTGAAGATTCTCCTACCGATGTGGTATTTCCAGTGCCCCGTTTCTCCCTGTCGAGTGCCTTCCCAGGATTGTACATAGACATGGTTTCCTCCTTCACCATTTCATCTACATGTACATTACAAATATCTAAACGTGACTCCTTTTCAAAGTCGTTGTCATCGATTACACCTGCTGTATCTCGTTGACAAAGGGTATAATGTGAATCATCATTTCTCCCTTCATGTGGATCAAACGCTGTTTCTTTTACCTCGATGGGCCTGTCACTTCGTGCTGTCTCTTGAGGTAGCTTAGCAATTATTGCTTTCTCTCTAGCAGACATGCTTTCTGGAGTACTTTCTGATGTTGTCTTAATTATATAAGCTGTTCCTGCTTCTGCTTTCTCAGTAATACCATGATCAGCTAGAGAAGACAGTTCGTAACGCTCTGTTTCTTGGCAGGTAAACAATTCTTCCCTAGGAGTAGCTTTCAAACTCCTCATGTTATCTCTTTTACCGCACATGTCTTCACAATCTGCTTGTTCTTTGATCTGCTCAGCTATATTTGTCTTACTCCCTCTTGCCTTTTCCTGACTTTCCAGAACATTCCAATATTGTTTAGGCTGTTTATTCTTATTCTGATCTTCAGGATTAATCCAACCTGATTTTTCTTCTTCAACTTGGAAAAGATAATCATCCCTTAAAACATTTCCATTTTTTGGTGAGCAAGCTTGACTGGTTATCCCTTCTAAAGGGGTGCCTTCATCTCTTGCTGGACTTGTGAACACAGCTTCTTCCCAATTTGGATTTGTTCTTGATGAGGGGAAAGAATCTGCTGTGATTGTCTGGGCCAGAACTGTAGTATCTTTGCCTAGCACAGCAATTAGGTCTCTGTTCCTAGCTTCCAACCCTTCCACACTTATTTCAGGGTGGCCCATCTTTCCTTCTTGGTCATGTAAAATTGATTGAAATTTTTTGCTTTGTTTTTCATGAACACCTAAGTGTATTTCTTTCTTCTCATCCATACTGTTGCCATAACCTTTCTTGGAAGATCCATTTTCTGTTAATTCTTCCATATATGTGGTTGCATCTGAATGGAAATCTCTTCTTGAACATTCCCAATCTGTTACTTCAGTTTTCTTAGCTCCTCCTTCATGATTCTTATTAAGGCTTTCTGCCATTAGTGGATCTGAGGAGAGACAGAATATTTGTACTCTGCCACTCACATGGGCTGGATTGGCATTATCATCTAGAACTTCTTTGTTGCCAGTGTGTAATTGCACTAACTCATCACTACTGGTTTCTCCCAGTGATGACTTGATTTCTCCCAAATCTGAAGCAATTTCCTCTGAAGCTGGATTCCTATCCTCATTTCCCAAGGAATATTTTTTATTGTGGTAAAAATCTCCCTTTAAGGACCTTTCTGCTGATGAACTTGGAGACAAAGGCCTTTTGAACAAGTCAGTGGATATTTCATCATGAATCTGCTTCTTCTCTAACCCTTCAGCTTTATTTGGGAAGTCAACTGGATCTGTTGAAAATGTATTCTTTTCATCTCTTGAAGTGGCACTTCCGGTTCTTATTAAGCGTTGATTTATCTTATGGAATAAAAACAACAAAAATAATGACCATCTGATTAAATAGATTTCATTAATTTGATTAGTAATTATCTGATAGACTTCCTCAATGCACTTCATTTGCAAAATTTATACGAACTCTGGAAGCCTGATGTTTTGGGGAGATCCTTGTAGGCTATGACTTGGGAATGAGATTAGTAAGAAAAGGGGACCAAATTAATCACTCTCCTTCCCAGCCTCCAAATATCACATTGTATTATTCAACTATTCTTGCTTGTCATTGCATTTTCTCCTCACTTAGGATATACACATTGATAGCTCCATGCTAATCAATTAGAGAGCAGCTTCCTGGGTGCCCCGTGCTGCATTTATACTTGCTGTAGGTGCCCCCATTACAGTTTCTCTTATTAATATGTTTTCTGCAAAGCCTCTGCAAACTATTAATAGCAAAACGTCACTCAAAGAAAAGTGAGGGAGTTAATGTCTCTGCAAATTCTGTTTTAATGACCCTCTGCCAACTGGTACTCAAATGTATTTGAGCTCTTCAGTGATGCCAACTGTCAGGATTTAACAGTGAGATGCCTGTTTTTTTTTTTTTTTTTTTCCTCCTCATAACTGACATTTGCATGATCTCAATAATTATATGCAAATCTTACGTTTTCCCCTTCTTCTCACATAAGGCTCATGTTACTTGTCAACTGCACAGCTGTCTTGTAAGCCAATGCCTGTGGGTTCCACAGATTTGGTTGTATTTCCATCTATTATAGAGCTTCATTGTTTTATGCATTAACGTCAGCATGGAGCAAATTAGCATCTAAATTACAGCTCCCTGTTCATTTATTGGACGTACAATCTCAGTTACTTCTAAACAAACTTTTATATTTGAGCCTGCTCATTGTAATGAGGTGTATTGGTGAAGTATGTGATTTTTCAGGGTCCTTTCATTATATTCTGTAGTTTGAAAAAAAATGGTGATGTTAACTTTCAGCTGGTGAGAATTCTCAGAATGGGTGACAACTTTGTAGTTTCTTAAAGTTGGAGCAAAGTAAATTGCATACTTTAGTGATGCAGTTGCCATATCACTATAGAAAAGGTGGAATATGTGGGGGAAAAGATAAGCTCTATTTCGTTTCTGTTTCGGCACTGACACTCGAAGAGGCAAATGTCATTTTAATCTTAGATGATTATGAATCCATGTATCCCAATGATATGAGCTCCAACCAAATACAATAAAGGATAAATTACATTATGTGACTCATTTACTTCTATTTCTTCCTTTATGATAAAAGTGCTATCTAAACCATCCCCCAAAAAAATCCCAAATAGATTGAATGCTCACCAAGTGTGAAATTTATAACAAATTTAATACAAAATTGTACAGCACGGAATTTGTTTCCTATTTAAAAATTATGGCACAGGCTATTTTCTTCTCACTTGGTAATTTAATATGTTACAATGATATAGAACTTTGAGATTCTCACAAGGATGGAACTAAGTAAAATGTGAAATGAAATGCTGTTAAATGCAATGATTATAGACTTGTAGAGTTGGACAGGACATTAACAATCATCTAGTCCAGCCTTCTCATTTTACAGACGAGTTTGTGCTAAGTGTACACATGTCACAAAGATTAGAAATGCACATGAGGATAGTGCTACCTCTCCTACAATTCCTGTAAACTATTATTCAGAGCCTCTGGTACAGAGATAAGAAATGAATGTCATTAATTTACCATTGCAGAGACCAGAAACAACATACTGAAATCAAAGTGCCTTGTTGATCAAGCTAGAGATGCAAGGAAAGAATAGACAGTGCTTTCACGTTTGCAAATTATATTAGTTGAAGCTATTGAAAAGCAGGCATTGCAGCATCTTTGAAGCATAAATGGATTCATCTTCTCTAATACCGTGGCAACCAGAACACTTACCATCAACTCTAATTCTTTTTCATTATGTTCATCATGTTCCCTGTTTACGTCTTTTACATTCTGATTGCTGGCTTCCAAGTCTTCCTTGTCCTCATGAGAACAAACGATTCTTGGGATATAAGTATCTGTAAAGTTAATACAATGGCACCTTCGTAAGATTGTTTCAATTGTAGGCTTTCACAAAGGAGAAAAATTCTGTTTAAAAATTAAATAAAAAATATTACCCGTAATCTTTGAATTATCAGAGTTATTCTCTTCTGATGTTACTGATGATTCTTCTTTACTGTTAAAATTAAAACAAAATGTTATACATTTGTCCTGGGACTATTATCTTCTGAATATTTTTATACAGGGGGGAAATTCAAATTAAAAGCAAGCCAAACAAACATTACAAAACATATTCAAGTTTTCTTGTAGTACTTTGTATATTTTTAAATAAAATTGATTTTTTTAGAATAATGCAATAGCAATACTGACTTTGTAAAAATGTTTAATAATTCCCATAATGCCATATTTCTAATCAAGATTACATTGTTCACATTAAAATTTATATAACAAAAGTGAAAATGCATATAAATGTAAATTATTTTATCATTCATGAATTTAATAAGCACAAGTGAGAATATTTCTCTCTTGGTTTAAATAATGAAGTCTTATGCACTGGTAGTCCAGTTGTGATCATGAAATTACTTTCTAACATTTCAACTATTGATTTTGTATTTTATATTATCTAAAATTTTTTGAATTGAATAGATATAACATTTACTCTCACTCCAGAAAACAAGGAAAAAATAAAAAAGATAACTAAAAACTGAAAGGCAGCTAAATTTATACTTCATTAAAAGTTTTCATATGTGTATTGCCACTGGCCATTTTATAACCAAGACTTGCAGATCGCTCAAATGCAAACATATATATTCTTTCCTTAAAATGATTCAGGTTACATTCCCTTTTTCTAGTATATTCTGTATACTGATTTAAAAGATTAGTACTTGTTTTTTTCAGATGTTAATTTGTTTGTTTTTGTGAGGTCATTAGGACTTTGTTTTTCTATAACACTCAGTAGGAAAAACATTGTTAGTGAAAATGCCCACTTGCACAGTAAAGTCCTAATTCAATGTATCAGAACTATTTGACCAAGTGTCCCTATTTTCTGGTATTATCTTAGCTGAATTTTCTTCTAGTGACTTTTCCCAATGACTTTTCTGCAACAAAAGAAATCTGTAAAGTTAGTGATGACTGATAAATTTGCCTAATAGAGTCTAGTCTTCATTGCACGGATAATTTTAATCCAAATCCCAGGAAGCCTAATTTTTTTTCAACAAAACATGAGAAAATTGCAAATTCTTCCATTCTATTACTAAGAAGGTAATTCAAATATGTATATATTTATAATGTTTAATTTTAACTTTACTAAAAAAATTAATATCTTAAGTGGCAATGTAAATGAAAATGTTTATGTAAAAATAATTCCATAAGAAAAAATATAGTTTTCACAATTGATACTGAATTAAACTACAAATTTATATTGCTTAATGAGGCATATAACTATGAAGAGATTTATTTTTATGGAATCCAACTACAAACTGACCTACCTTTCCTTCTCCAAGTATATAATGTATATGTGTTCAAAAAATTTAGAGACCATGAAATGGCATTTAATTGTTCCTGCCTCCTCTTTATTCCCATAACAATACTGAAAATCTCATTTGTAAGAGGGAAAGTCATATCCACTAAATGATTTTGCTTTTGTCTAGTCAAAATAGTATCACTCATTTTTCTAATTCATTATTTTATATATATACACACACATATATATACATATATATGCATATGTACACACACACACACACACACACACACACACACATATATATAACAGATAATGGCCCAATTTTTAAAAAAATATTTTCTTTTTTTTAGTTGTTGATAGACCTTTATTTTATTTATTTAAATGCAATGCTAAGAATCAAACCCAGTGCCTCACACATGCTAGGCAAGTGTGCTACCGCCAAGCCCCAGCCCCAGCCCCTAATTCATTCTTTAAAATAATTTTTCTTTTAAAGTGATTGAGTAAAAGGAAAGGAGTCTACCTTTTAGACCCATTTTGGAGACAAATGATTAGGGATCCAAGTGTATCTTATTATGGTAGTGTATTTAAAAAGCATGCAAATACAGATATTTAGGGGAAAGTATGCATTCAGGGGTAAATACAAGGAAGAAAAGTAAAACCATGAAATTTATATATTATTTGAAATACATGTAGACAAAAACCAATAGAAAGTGTGCAAAATTCTTAAGGGGAAAAGAATAAAATTATACTAAGAAATATTAAAGTACATCTGGAAAAATTAAGTAACATACCATGTTCATAGATATGAAAGACATATTATGAAGATGTTAGTTCTCTCCCAAATTGATCTAAGAATTCAATCTTAATCATAATTTAAAAACTTCTTAACATAACTTGGAAGTATATTTCCAAAGGAAAAAAAAAGTACTAATGATAGCTGGAATATTTCTAAAAGACAGAAAAATAGGAGGAGGAACTTGCATTAGCTGATTTCAAGAGTTCCTATGAAGATTTAGCTACTCAGACAGTATTATACTGGGTAAGGGGATGACAGACTGACCAACAAAACAGGACTAAGAGCTCAGTAACATAACAGCACATAACTAAAACTTTGGTACACGGCAAATGTAGCATGTCAGACGATAGGAAAATAAAGGACTTTTCAGTTCAGGGAGACAGGAGAAATGGCTTCCCTTATGGAAAAAAATGAAACTGGTACAATGCATGTTGAAAATTCAACTCCACATGAATTAACACCATAAGTGTCAAAAATCTTAAAATTCTTAGAAATATATGTGAATATCTTTTAGGCCTCAGAGTAGGAAATATTTTCATACATAAGAAAAAAGAAAAAGCAGGCCACAAAAATCAGTTAGTGTAACTCTATGAAAATTTAAATTTTTGTGTATTAAAAGACTTTGTAAAGTAAAAACAAATTCCAAACTAGAAGAAGATGTTTGCATTACACAAAGTCAACACAAATAAGAATCAAGAGTATACACAGAGAGAACTCCAAATCAATAAGAAAGCACAAACAATTTGTATGGAAGTGAGGGGGCAGACATTTCACAAAAGGGAAAGGACATGGTCAATAAACACATAAAGAGATGATCAGCATTACTAGAGAACAGAGAAATGAAAATCAAGATAAAAAGGCAATAGCCTTTTATACTCATTTAATTGGCAAAATTTTAAAAGCTACCAAAAGTGGATGATGATTTGAAGACATAGGCTTTCTTACACACTGCTGGTGGTAGAATAAATAGTGAAACTCACTTTGGAAAACATTTTGACAGGTGCCTTTCTCTAAAATTCAACATTTATTATAATCCATAACTACTGCATCCACTCCTAGGCAACATGTGTGTCAAAATATTTTCCAAACTGGCTTTCTAGACTAAATTAGATGATGCCTATAAATAAAATTCTACTCTGAAATTCAAAGTGTCAGTCATATGATCTAGCATATCAGAGTTTAATTCAACACCTTAAGTAAATTTGGTTAAGATGACAAACTTGATGGTTGATGATAACAGGGACCCAGAACTATATATGATTGTGATAAAAATGAAATGCATTTTTTAAAAAAATATTTATTTATTTGTTTTTTTAGTTGTACACAATGTTTTTATTTTTACATAGTGCTGAGGATGGAACCCAGGCCACACACGTGCTAGGCAAGTGCTCTACCGCTGAGTCACAACCCCAGCCTGAAATGCATTTTTTAATATTTCCCATCCTCCCTTTATGTTCCTTGAGTCCTTTTTGAACAGGTGACTTCTTTACTTTTCTGTATTCTCAGTGGTTAACACAGTGCCTGGCACACAATAGTGGCACTATAAGTGCTGTTGAATAAATAGGCATATCACATCCTTTCTATCCTTCCCTTTTCCTTTCTACCTCTCAACAACATTATCATGACATTGTTCTTCTCTCTCCCTTAAAATCAAATGTCAGAAAAGGATCTAGTATTTTAAAGCACATTTGTTTTTATATGTCTTCCAATTCTTAAAATATCACGCCTTCCAAAGTTCAGAACAATTATTTTAATTCTGGATTCAAATGATTGCCCACAATCTTTAAATTATTTATAAATTTAGAAATTAAAAATTATGAAAAGATATGTTATTTTGTGGATCAAAATATTTATGGTTTAGTGTACCATAAATCATGGCACATATAGTTATTATATTATTTCATCATATGAGGGTCATTCAGTTTTCTAAAAGATATTTTGAATCCTGCTGTGCACCATGGATTGTAACAAGCCCTGGTAAATCAAAGATGAATACTTTATAGCCTCTTACCTCAGTGAAGCTAAAATGTAATGATGGAAATAGATCCATCAACAGACAATTTTAATCACTGTAATAAGTGATATTTAAAATAACAAAAAAGAAGTTATGACAACGATTTTCTTAGATTTAAGAGTGGCCAGAAATGAAGACACTGTCAGAAGAATCAAGAAATTTTTCACAAAGAAGTAACATTCTTAGTTAGCTTTTAGGAATCAGTGAGAGGCTCCCAATTAGAGAAGAATGATAAGGTGATTTTAGGCAAAGGAAAGAACAAGTGGTTAAAGATGAGAGTAAGAAAGCACAACAGTAAAAGCCATCCAGAAGCAAGATGTTCAGAGGGTTTGATCTGTGGAGGAATAATCCATGGGACTGGGACTCCACTGGAGTTAGTTTGAGCCAGATAGTAAAGGGCTTAGCAAGACAGACAAAATGGGGCTGAATTCTTTAGGTATTTTTTAACCTGTGAAGTGGAAGTGAAGAAGTTAAACTACACACACACACACACACACACACACACACACAGAGGATATATACAGGATACATACACACACACACACACACACACACACACACACACACACATATAGAGAGAGAGAGAGAGAAAGGAAGAAATAGGTAAGGCACCTATCCCTGGAGATACTGTAAAGGAGAGCCTAGAGGAGATGGGTCACAGTGAAGTAGGAAGACTAGTCATGAGGCTCCTGCAACAATGTAGGCAGGGATAGTGATAGTTAAGGATGAGGGAAATGAGGAGGAATGAGAAGAATTAAATTTGAGTTATAACTTGTAATGCAGCATCAGTATGACTTGTTAATCAATTTCCTATATATAATTTTTTAAAATGTCTCTTTGTGCCTAACTTTGGTTATATTTATGAGAATTAGAAATCTGCAGTGTTACTTCTGCCAAGACCTAAGACATGGAAAGTTAAGTCTGGTGGTTAACTGAGGACTCCTGTATTACAAGACAGTAAAGTATTTAGTTAGTCAACAGGCTGCCTTCTGATGTCACAGGGGCTAAGTGCCCTACTCATAGGCACTGATGTAGACACCACATTCAGGCTTTTATCCTCATCTCTGGTACACAGTCCTTACAGTAGATCAGCAAGTTATGCCTAGGTTTTCAGTTTTATTCTAATCCTTCACAGGGGGAAATAAAATGCTTCCCTGTCCACAATCTATTCACCCAAGTCCATAAAATTCTAAGTAGTCCTTGAAATTTTTGTTACTAGATTTGGGCATTCTACAATAATGGGTTTTCAAGAAACAAAATCAAGATCATATAGAAACTTCAAGCCTGTCAATTGTTCAGGAGCCCTGCTACCTTGTCCCTGCCTTCTCCTCACACAAATGCTATTGCTCTCAAATGTTACAATAGCTCCCAGAAGCCAGGCGCGGTGGCGCACACCTGTAATCCCAGCACTTGGGAGGCTGAGGCAGGAGGATCGTGAGTTCAAAGCCAGCCTCAGCAATGGTGAGGCACTTAGCAACTAAGTGAGACCCTGTCTCTAATAAAATACAAAAAAGGATGTGGCCCAGTGGTCAAGTGCCCCTGAGTCCAATCCCCAGTACCAACAAAACAATAGCTCCCAGAATTGCTTTCATATCAGAATCCCTAACCCAATCTCTATAAATTCTAAAATAATGTACCTGTTCATGAGGTGAAGGGATGGAATAGAGTATGATGATGGGGAAAATCTCCTAAAACGATGTGAGGCCAGATTTGCAAGCTCCTGACATAAGCAACAACACAGGTCAGAGCACCAAGTCCATTGAATTTAGTGATGCCTACTTTCCCTCCCTCATTTTGGAAATTATTTCCTTATTTAGATGGAATTTCTAGCCCAAACCCATTTCCGTACTTATTATTACTTTTATGTGTGTCTACAGCATATTTGCCACTATTTAGGATGAGAGTGAAAAGATGAGCAGAGGTTTCTACTTTGAGAATTTAAAAGGATGCAGCCACCATAACTTGAAATGGGGAGTTTAGGAAGACAAGCGCAAGTAAAGGAAAGAGGAGAAGTATTATTGCAGAAAGTATGTTCACCTTGAAAGTTCTTTGACCACGTTAGAAATGAATACTAGTGCTTGTTGAAAGAACAATGACCAATTTTGTCATTTTTCCTTTATGATTCACAATATCAGGTTTGTACCTGTTTATAATTGGAGGTAAATTTAATCCTATTTTTTAAAGTGGGACATAATAATGAAATTTTATGTAATGACCTGCAATAGACATTATATGTGTGCTATTTATAGGAAGAAGTAAACTATTTCCAGCCAATAGTTAGGCTTTTGAAGTATCATAGTAATTTTAAATTTATAGTAATCCGTTTTTATGTGTTCACTCAATTATCATTAAACAAATATTTTATTGAATACCTACTGATTTCCCAATGTTGCATAAGACCACAATAAATAAGATGGAGTCCCTTCCCACAAAGGCTTACCCAATAATGGGGAGAGTAAACAATTAAAGCAATAACACACAAGTATAAGTATGTACTCAGTGAGCAATAATGAGGGGTAAAAATAGCTTCCAGTAGTATGTAACCTCTAAGTTGAACCGTAAACAAGAAGTAGCATTAGCAGCAATTTAAAGTTTAAGGCATCATATGCATATACCTTATCAGGAAAAAAATAATTATTCCAAACACATCAATTCAAGATACAATGTAGGGGGAAAAAATGAAAGATTAAAAACTAGGGCATCAATTGGTAGTCATCTCACTCAAAAGGCATAAACTTAAATCCAAATAGTGCCTCCAAAAATATGATTCATAGGCTTCCTACTTGAAAATGATCTGGTCCTCGTTACAAAGCTTCAGGAGTCTGAAACCAGATCTACTGAATTAGTGTCTTCGAAGTGAGAACCTCTATCTCCAGCTAGAATCACTAGGTCTGGTGAGGTGCATTCCTGTTTGGAAACATTGGGCCAAGTGCATGCAGGTCCAAGGGCTGCAGTCAGACCTTCTGAGACCTCATGAAGGAGCTGCAGAAAGTACCTCCCTATGCCTCAGGCTTCCAGCAAAACACACTCAATTATGATAATGATAGACAATGAATGTAGCTCTATGAATGAAAGAAAATAATTGTATACATGACAACACATACCCAGAAAAGAGGCACACTGAAGAATAGACCAATCTTAGGTACCCCACAGAATAAAATGATAAAGCATTGAGGGGGGAGGTATTGAAACATGTTTTCAATCTACCTAACACAGGAATAAGCAAACAATAACTTGTGTTTCTGAGTCAGCTGTTAATCATTCAAAAATGTATAATAGATGCTTTATCTCTGAGTTCCATGTTATTTTTCAAAAAGTTCAGCCAATTCTCCTAATTTATACAGGATCTCAGATTTGTAAAGGACCTCATATTTGAATAGTCCCATCCCATCATTTTACAAAAAAAAAAAAAAAAAAGAAGTTAAAGCCTGGTTAAATAATGTGGCAGAATTTATACAAGTTATCTAGTGGCAAACAAGGGTCCTGGTCCTCAGGCCAGTATTCTTTTCATAGAGAGTCAGTGCATTGAAAAAGAGCAGAAAAACCAGCATGCAAATGTTTCTTTCCTGATAGTTAATACTTTCTAAATCAATTACTGACCATGTGACCTTGAACCACATATTTTACCTGTTAATGTTTTATTTTTCTCCAAAATATTGCTTACTTTCTGATACAGAATAGTTATTAAGTATAGTTTTCAATAAGTGGAAGTATTTAATGAGTTTACTATTATTATCACTTATTATTAGCCAACTATAGTAAATACCATACTTACCATTAGCTTATCTTGGAATAGAATCCAATACCCATACTTCTCCTTTTAGTTTGAATTTTCTGTATTTTTAATGTTTACCATGTTTTCTCATATCTTTAATTCACAAGGTACTTTTAAGAGTAAAATTTGTAGCCCACGGTAGCATACTTGCTTAGACTTTAAATATAAGCTTAGAATCATAAGTCAGCACTCTAAAAATAAATGAGTAGATCTCCAGTAAAAATAACTTTTATTTGAAAGTATCCTCTCCAAATACAGTGAGCACTGGAATGCTAATTCACACCTCTTTTATAATTCAATTGATTTATTCAGTGTCAGGATTTGGGCACCATGTTAATATTACTGCAGTTTCTGGGTATGTTGTATTTCTGCATTCAGAGTTATGGTTAGTTTTAACACTGTCAAAATGTAGCAGTCTTTAGTCCAATTAATAACATGTTTTTTCCTAAAGTCCTATAAAACCATAGTGCTAAAACCCCACATGTGTCTTAAAGTATGAGCGAAACCTCTTAGAGACCTGTTCCACAAAATCTAAGTCTGATGTGATAGAATTACCCAACCAGTTAGAGCTAAGGGCAAGATTAGGTTGTGAGCAGCGAAATGTAATTCTGCTCCACAGTGAATCAAAGAGTTGGCATAAAAAGGAATCACTTCCCAAGTGAGTAATGGATGGTGCATTTGTGTCTCCTTAACACTGCCTGAAAATGTGCAGAACTGTTTAAAGAGGACCACACTTGGAATTCCTGGGCATCACCTCTCACTCCATGATAAACAGCTAGAAAGTAAATGTTAAACTACTCAAGAAATTCAGACCAGTGCTTTTCGTTCAAAGTTATGGTCTCATTTGATTTCCTGTGCCCTCTTCTCCCTCAAGAAAGAAAGGAAAATAAATGATCTTTTAAGTCAGAAATTATGAACCTCATTTAGGTCTTTTTAAAAGTCATTGAAGAACAGTATGTCAGCATTTGGTCCTAAGTGCATACATACAAATACACTGAACAGCTTTCCTAGGGTATAAGAATTGCTTATTGTATACTGTGTCTTTTCATACTTTTATGTTGATTTTTCCCTAAAAGCAGGCTTTTTAGCATTCTGACATTTCCTAACTGCTTATGTATTGGAGGAAGAAGGAAAGCAGAGACATAATTAATGAGAGGTAAAGTTCATAATACATTTGCCAGCTACTCCAGCTACCACAGGCTTTTCCTTTGGTGCCATACTAGCAGTCTTCTCTTGATCAGGAATAAAACAGAACAGAAGAGAAATATCTGATCAAAAGAGAGATAATTGAGATAACTGTCTAATTGTGAACAGAAGTGTCTAAGGGGAAAAAAAAATTAAAGGCATTATGCAGAAGGAATTTAGGATGAAAAGATGCATTAAGTTCAGTTCCTTGATGATAATGCCAGAAAGGAAAACAAAATGAATATAGTTCTGCATTATTAACAGCCATTGAAAGAAGCAGGAAAAAATCTCTAGGGGGAAGCATCAGAATTTTTAAATGGATTTATTATTCCCTTTATATGCTGATTCTGTGGACTAATATCTGACATGGTAAGGGACATTGGTTTTTGTGGGCTTCACATTCCTTATCTTTAAAGTGAAAGCTCGGGATTAGATTAGGGATCACAAATACAACTCTGCTCATGCTGACCTCCCTCTCCAGCACCCATGGCAAACACTGATAACAGATAAAGGGGCTTCCTTGCTAAGCCCAGATTGAGCCCATGACTCTTTAACACAGCTAGGCAACCATTACCCATCACCCTGTATTGTTCAAAATGGAATCAATTTTTCTTTTCAGTTTTGACATGAAATAACACACTTTTATGCTTGAGAGCTCTGTTTCTATAACTAATAGCAATATAATTTAGAATATGTTAATTTAAAAATACCTTAATTTGAAGACATAATTTCTGGCAGAATCAATGTAAATAACTGCTAATTTAAAACTGCAATATAGCCAAAGATAAATTCTCAATTAAATCTTAGTGTTATCAATTCAAATTTAATACCACAGAAATCTGACCTGTACAACTTGTGATGTAGTCTTATTATTTCTGCTATATGTTATCGAATTATGTATTTCCACATCATTTTATTTATAACCAAGTAAAACTTTTCAAATATTAGAGAATTATCAATCCCTACAATCAGTTAAATTTAAAAAATGTGTTGGATAACACCTTAAAGTTAATTTATTACTTTAAAATGTAATCACAAACATAAGAAACCACAAATTCTTTGTGTAGACCATACTGAACTGCTCAAGCACTAAAGTAACTAAGAATATACCACTACTTAAGTGTCTACATGGTTTTGAGTTATCTTCCTGTTTTGCATAATGCTGAATTATTACAGTTCTAAAACTCATCTCTTTAAATTTATAAATTAGAACACGATATTGCCTTGGTGCTTACACTTGAAAATGATGATACTTTGCTTTCTTGATGCAGGAAATTTCAATAGCAGAGAAAGAAACTGAAGGACATCACCTTGTTGGAAAAAAATCTTTGGTAATTCTCCTTTCCAATGTCTCTTCGTTTTCTAACTTTTCATTTTCTACCAAGAATTACAGGGCTAAATCCTCTATGTCATGTCAAAGTGGAAAGTGCTATTTTTTTGTAATTCACCCCAAAGAATCAGGGAGAAAGATACTTCTGGTACTTTATTCTGTCATTGAGTGGAGCATCATTGTACAGTTCTGTAAGATGTGTGCTTTCTAATGAGGCACTAGATTGTGAGGAGCCAGTGCATGGTTATATAGAATCATGGAGGTGAAAGTGTGAATCCCCCCCCACAAAAAATTTCAGGTTGCTTTGGACTGAAATGTAATTAATAGCAGAATTCATGGATTTTAAGTGGAGAAAAACCTACAAAAAATCTGGCATGAAGGACTCCTCAGCCACAACCTGCCAATTATATGCTATGGACAGAAAGGTAAATGTTTTTAAGTGATGAATAATACTAGAACAACTAAAGAATATACATAAGAGAGATATGATTTTAAAAAATCCTTAAACTTACTGGCCTAATGTCCTTATTTTACCTGAGTTCTTAAAGAAAGTAATAGTCAGTCACCTGTTGAATGACAAGAAAATAGTAATTGTCCAGCTGATGGTCTTGTTACCTTGGAAGTATGACTTTCCAAATCTCCACAATTCCCCCACAAAGCAATTGGTAAGAGTTTTATACTGCCACCATTTTCCAAATTTTTTCAGAATATTGTTATGTGGATTTTCTCCTGAGATTAATATATTTCAAGCATTATTTTCTTCATGATGATATTAATTTGCTTGTGGTTGTATAAAAAGTCATTTTCAGGTCAAAACTACTGAATTAAAGAAAATGTGATACATATACACAATGGAATTTTACTCAGCAATAAAAGAAAATAAAATAATGGCATTCGCAGGTAAATGGATGAAGTTGGAGAATATAATGCTAAGTGAAGTTAGTCAATCTCAAAAATCCAAATACTGAATGTTTTCTCTGATATAAGGAGGCTGATCCACAGTGGTGTTGGGTCACGGTACATAGGAGAATTAGAGGAATGCTAGAAAGGTCAAAGGGGAGAGAGGGGAAGGAAGGGAGCAAGGGGGGAGGGAGGGGAAAAAAGAAAAGGTGGTTGAATGAAATGGATATCATTATCCTAAATGCATGATTGAAGATTTGAATGGTATGAATATACATTGTATACAAACAGTGTTTTGTAAAAAGATGCTCTATATGTTTATTATGAATTATAATGCATACTACTATTATAAATACAACTTTGAATAAAAAAAATAATAATAAAAAAGAAAAAGAAAAAAAAAAAAAACCTGTATAAATAGGATTTCTCTGTGCAACCCACAGAGAAATCTGAACTATCTGATTTGTTAAATATGAACTCGAACACCCAAGCTCTACAGCCTTTGTATTATTTTGAAAATGTTTTTAAGAAATGATTACTTAATATGTTAACTGATAGCCCAAGTGTATGGTTGTAAAGAATAAAAGGGAGTGAGTACAAAGGGACACAAGACCTCCAAACTCTGACATTAAATTATTTAGAAGTGACACCTCCCAGAAGAGGGACCTTTAGCTAAACCCAGGGTAGGAGATGCAAGCCCACAGATCACACTGCAGCCACTTACCTGCCTCTGCCCTCTGTTCTTCCTCTAAATGAGGCTATCATGTGGCTGTTTGCTGTTATCTCTTTTGGGCAATAAAGTACCAAATTTCTTCAACTTTCCTCCCAGCTTCTGTCCTAATCCCGGCTCTTGACAAGTATTTCAAATATGTATCAATGTGCCTCCCTTTTATATGAAGAGTAAATTAGGTGAAACAGCATATTATTTAATAAAAATACTAGAAGAACAATTCTTCAGTATTGCTTTTATGGTAGATCACAGATTTTGTGTTTGAATAAAAAAAAATCACATCTCTTCAATATAATGATTGGGACTTTTTAACAAAAGTTAAAATAAACCGAAGCAAGTTATAAATGTTAAGATACTTGGTGCCTTGTTGTGGTTATTTTGATTTAAATGTTAAATTTAAAAGTTATGAAATAATTTCTTAGATCATGGGACATTTCTGGGTTGCTATGCAATCAAATAAATGTATAGTATTTCCTGTAATACTTTTGATTTTTTATACAATTAGTTACTGCTTTTTAGTTTTAATAAGTGTTTAGTGGCCTCTATGATATCAAGTCTGCTGGTATTCATTTCCATTTTCAGTTAATTCCATTTCACAAACATTTTCAAACTAGCTCTACTTATGCTAATCATATTATAAATTAATATATCAAGGAAAACAGAAATAGGGTAAATTGGGCTAGATGGTTTGCATTAAGATCCAAATAAGAGACCCATTATCACACTAGATTTGTTTTTAACAGCATTTGAAAAGTTTTTTAGGCAGTCTAAGTAAGTCTTAAAGCATTATTTCTAAATTTAATGCTTTTGTGAACTTACGTCACAGATAAAATTATCCTAATGCACCTTTTTGTCAATTCTTCACAATAGTATTACAAAAGGAAGGGAGAAGAGGATACATTTAAAAAGCAAATGAAAAAGAGCTCAATGGAAGCCTATTAGGCTACCTGTTGATGAGCATGTAAGAGAGTCATTAATATGCGGATCATTGACATGATAGGCCATAATGACTCCTCCAGGGACATATCAGTCTATTGTGTCAGAGACTAGTTAGGGATTCATTAATGTGAAGACTTGTGACTTCTTAATATGCAAATTATTAATGCAAAGCACTGAGGCATACCTCACAAATGTCCACATTTTGTGTTAACACATTTTCTTTGCCAACCCCTCACCCACACCTTTTGTGAACTATTGTCTTTCTTCCATCTTCTGTCATAGATGCTTCACAAAAGATTCCACACTTGCGTGTAGAATCCTACCACTGCACCTTCAAAGTCCTCCTCCCCTTCAGCCTGTTTCTTTGATTTAAGGCAGGTTTGTACACACAAACCACTTGAAGCATTTTGACTAAATCAGTCAAAATTTAGTGCAAAATATGATTTTACATATTTCTTCAGTGTCAAATTGACTTTTGGCTCATGACAGAACAAAATGAAGAAAGCACTTTTTAAAAAAATGGAATTCTGAAACATGAGTAATATAACCAGCAGCTGAATAACTTGGACTGAGGTAGGAGAAGAAAGAGCAATGGAATAGAAAAAAGAATGAGATAGCAGAGAGAGGCTTAAGAGAAGATATAAGGGGAAAAAAAGGGCAATTAGGTCAGGAAAAAGTAAATATCTATACCCATGTCATGCATTAAATGAGAAAATGGACTTAGATAATTTCATGCCCAAAACACAACAAACTCTTATTATTGTTTTGGGATTTTGCATTTATGCAAAAATAATGAAATTAATGTTCATAGATGCTATTGAAACAATATGAAAAATAATATCACTGAAAGATGTTCAATCTTAGAAAAAATATTCTATGAAAAAGAGGATCAAACTTTTATTCCTGCAAAAATGACCTACAGAATCTATGGAAAGGTATTAAAGTATCTTTTGAAGCTTATCCACATACCATATTATGGAAAATATGTTACAGTATAACTTTCCACCTGAGACTTTATATACTGCCTATATTCACTTTCTTGCCACTTTATTACTTGAGCCTAATCTAAAATACAATAATTTTTTATTGCTATTTCTCTACTAAATTTCAGAACAAACAGACCCTTCATTCTTAACTTGTAAACTCCATATGGCCTAAACTCTTGCAATGAGTTTACAGAAGTTCATATTTATTTAATATTAATTCCCCATACAAAATCATTAATATGTCTTTTAAATTAACTTTAAGTCCTCACTACCTTGAAGAGATACTACCTAGTGTTTATTCAAAATTCTTTTAATAGGAGGCAATATTATTTTTAACAGAAACAACATTTGATATACTTATCACAAGCAACTAATTATATTTCATATTCTGGCTAATGTTAATTTCATAACTAAAGGCCAGAAAACACCCAACAGTTATTTGTCCTACCCAGGTTCAGAGATGATATAAATGAATATGTAGATTGAAGTAAATAAGTCCAACTGATTTAGGAAGGTCACAGTACCATCTTGTTTTCTTTAGATCCTACCATTGGATATGATGGAGGAGATGAGAACGAGTTCATAAATGCCAAGATGGCTCACCAAGAGGGCGTTTGGGTCCTTGATTAAAGAGAGCAAAGTTCATACCAAAAAATCCTAAGACAATGAAGTGGGAAAGGCTTAGATGGACTGTGGTTGAAAATTAGCACCAGAAAAATATGCTGTTTAAGGAAAGACAAGCTGGGAACTACATACGAATGGGAAGAATAAGGATCAGATTACTGAGGAAGTTGGGCCACATACTGAGACTGCTAAATGTGTTGAGGACAGGAGCCAAGTTCTGCTGAGATGCAGTTATATTAACAAAGATGAAGATCTGGACCATACTTTCAGCAAGAGAGCAGGACTTTATAATCAACACTGTGCAGAACACTGCTCTCAAGTGCATTTAAAAGATTCTATACACCTACTGAACACCATGCTAATTCAGAATAATGTTGGAAACAATTCAACACGAATTCACTCAACAAATATTTAAGATGTGTTAGATATTAGGCTAGAAGTTAAACCACTAGCTCAGGTTAAAGTTGAATGAATTGTGCCTTTATGAAGTTTATCATTTAATAAAAGATAAATACAAGCCAGTATTTGAAAATCACAACTGCATATCTCATAACTGGATATATTTCCTTCCAGAGGAAAATAATAAGAGCACTAACCCAAATTCAGAGAAGGGAGGTGACCATGAAATATATCCAGGAGGAGAGAATATTTCATCTGAGACATAAAACCTTAATATGATTACTTAGAAGAAGATGCAGGATCAGGAGAATATCCCAGGCAGATGGAGTACCATGAGGCATGTGGTGGGAGAGATTCTGTCTACCTCCTTCTATGCTGATTTAAAAACTTAAGCAGATACTAATATAGTTTCTATCAGCTCAAGGGCACACCCTTAGGATGATCCTAGTCTGCCTGAGAAAGATCAAGACTGCCAAAGAATCTACTCTTTGTTCTAGCCAATATTCTGTTCACTATTTATTACAGCATTTACTACAAAGAGCTCACAAATTTGCATCCTTCCTTCTACCTTTTGAGATGTATGTGTATCCCCTCTAATTGAGGAGTGCATTTCTCAAGGACCTGAAAGTCATTCCTTTACAATGTAATCATCCAGAAAGATAGGGCCTCTCCCAGTTTCTGTGAAAGGACAGAATCCTAACTCACACAATTGCCAACAAACAGATACAGCTAACCTAATAGGCATTTATACAGACCAACCCTGTTAAGCTCCTGTTTGCCTCTCTTTCCGCTCATTCATTTTCTCTTTAAAATGTCCAATCAACTCTGCACAAATTTGAGTTCATAATTTCAGTTCATAATTTCTTCCCTATTGCAATAGTCTATTAGTGATTAAAATCCATCCTTACCACTTTGTCTCCAAAAAGAAAAATAAATACTCCTTAGAAGTTTGCTTCATTTTAAATGGAAACTAACCTTACCATGCTATATAATGCTGTTTACCTCAAAGAAATGTGTTCTTTACTCCAATTCACCACAGAGGTGAATTTAATAAATATTTTATAAAGCATATTTATGGTATCTCAATATCTCACTGCTCTTAACATTGCTATTCATGTCTCTGATCTTTCTTGCCACTTTATCAAGTGTATGATTCCATTCAAATTTACTACATTCTCTTGACATAAATAGCATTATTCTTTTGGTGGATATTGCAACTAATTAATGGATTATCAGTATTTTAAAATTATGCCTCAGAACACCATTAATGTTGTTTACTCCATCCATTCCCAGCCTGGTGCTCCTCAGAATCATTCAGAGAGCTTTTAAAACATACCTGTGCCAGGAATTTTCCCCAAACCTAGTAAATTAGAATCTTTGTGGTGGGGCCTAAGGATGGGTGGTTTATTATTTTTCCCTTTTCTCTACATAGCTGAGTTTGAAAAGCACTGGTTTATATTACTATGCCACACTGGTTTTCAGTACATGAAGGTATGGTAATGATGAAATTAAGTTCCTTGCTAAAAATATTCTGGGGGTAGGGTTAGGGAACAGATGGGTATACATAATCAAAAGCACCAGCATTCATGTCAATTGTACTTGGATTGTATTTCTGCTACTGTTGGGGCTATAAAACAATTTTCATTCATTATGTGACTTACATATCCACTGTTAATTTAAATTTGCTTTTAAAAAAAAACTATAAAGAAACCTAGATGCTTTGTGGGCAGAGGGTAAAAGATATTCATCATTTCCATGTTAACAATTACTACTTATTATAATATTGGCCAAGTTTATGAAGATTTGGATTTGGGCTAGCAAAATGTTTTCCAGTTCATATACTAAGTGGCAAATTGCCCAAACAATTACCATAAACTCAAACACCCTAAAATGTATTGCCATGTACACAAATAGGTTCGATCTCATAAAATAAACAATCAGTCTTGGGTGAAAATAATAGAGATGAGATGATAGTTGCTAAAAAAGGCAGAACAAGAAATATAACAGTTTAAATTCAAGTCCACATATATACTGAGAGTTTTAATATGCTTGGATTTGATCATGTGCAAGATAATATTTCATACAAAAATGCCATAACCACACATATTCTGGTCTTTTCATGACATGGTACATAAGTGAAACCACTTGCAAGATTACATTTGTTGTCCTCCAGAATCACTTTCAGTGGTTAGCTTGATTTTTATGTACAAATAGTGCTGATTTTAAGGAAAATAATTTCTTCTCACAAGTACCAATTTACATAAACTTATCCAGTCTGTCCAGTACTTATAGTCTATATTCAAGAAAATGAGAATATTTGAAAACAAAGCAATAATAACTACAATGATTTAGTGCTTTTTAAAGGTAACTTACGTGTGGGATTTCTTCTTTGAGTATATTAACTGTAACAACTCCACCTACACTCAAACAATTATTAACCAGATTCTTCACTCAAAAAGATGGACCTACATGACAGGTTTTGGGAAGCTGGACTCCCAGAAGGCCAGAGGAAAGAAGAAAAGGAGCTCAGAAGAGTTTGGTATCTAAGACAAACCACCCCTGATTTTATGTGTTCATCTGTGCTTTTCCTGTATTCTTTCTACCCTCAGAGACCCTTTGGGTAGAAGTCACCCTTGTGGAAAATAACCCTTGTAGAGTTCACAGGAGACCCATAGAAAATTACAAGGGAAAGGTCCATCACTTGAACATGGTTGCACCAAACATGGACACCTCCCCCATTCTAAAATACAATCCCCAACTCCACACACCGGCCCCAGTGTATGATTCACTGATGAGTAAACAGAGCAGGTTGTAATACAACCCTTATGCATTGTATGATTCCTATACAGCAGCCAGCATCAGACTTTTTAAAATAAAAGCTATCCTGTCACTGGTAAGCTTGAAATTATTCAGTGACCCCCTTCATTTACATTCAGAGTAACAGTTAAACAGTGAGCAACAACGCAATCCACCATTGGCTCCATATAGACTCCCTGACTTCATCTCCTACTCTGCTCACCTTCACTCACTCTGCTTCAGTCACACCGCCCCCCTGGCTATTTTGGAAACACTCACTTTCTCCTCAGAAAATTTGCACCAGCCAGTTCCTTAAGCATGAAATCTCTTCTCCCCTGTATCTTCACGGCTGACTCAAAGTTTCTGATCAATCATCACCTTTTCAATGAAGCACATCCTTCAGTTAAGGAAGAAGATATTCCATATCCTACTTATTCTTCTCTGCATTTTATTTTCTCAACCGCACTTATCTTCTTCTAACATAACTTACTTCTTATTTGGTCTATTATTAGTTTTCCTTTCTAGAATATAAGCTACATGAGGATAGAGGATGTCAGTTTTTTTTTTTTTTCATGGATATATTCACAGAATTTAGGATCATATGTGGAACATAATACACATTTGATACATATTTGTTGAATGAATGATTTTTTTGCTACCATTTTGCAAGCTGAAGAGCATAGAGCTCTACTGATATTTTGATAATTCTTTTCTTTCATGTTAATCAAGATCCATCACTTCTCAACCTTGAGGTCACTGTTATTAAAGAAGAAACTATATTTGAGTAATTTCCATGTATCTATCCAAGAGGATAAATACCAAACGTCTTGGACTGATCTTTTATATTAAGGTCAAATATTAACCTTAGATTTTAAAGAAAGAATTTGTATCAAAATCAATTACAACAGGAAATAGCTTTTACTACAGGACTGTTGTAGCAAGATGAAATGTCTAAAACTCAGGTAGGTGTGGTGATGCATGTCTATAATCTCAGCAACTCAGAGAGGCTGAGGAAGGAGGATCACAAATTCTGTAAGTGTGAGGCCAGTCTTGGCAATTTAGCGAGACACTTATCAATATAGCAAGACCCAACCAATAGCAAATTCTTCTCAGAAAATCTTTAATCCAATCTTAGAAATAATATTTTCAATGGAAACCTATTCATATTTATATATTAAAAGTTTATGGGAAAACTATAAAATGTCTATAATTTAATTTTTAGCTAATCTAATTGAAACAGTTATTCCAAAAATTTAAAAAAATATTTACCAAGGTCATGCATCACCTGCCTCAATAATACATTTATACTTTGGATAGAGACTTCAGGTTTTATACACAGAGTTATTTAAGGTATTGGGGATTACAGTGATATTCATAATGAACTCTGAAAAGTTATGGGTGGTGATATAAGAATTAATATATCATTAAAGATGAAGCATGTTATTATTTTGGCGATAAATTTTTACAATTATTCAGACTTTATGCTAATATCCTAAAATACATGTTTGCTGCTTATTATTATTATCATAAGAGCAAAACACAATTTTAAAAGTTTTTAAAGCATTATGTCTAATGATTGTAGTACCAACAGTATTCCCCTTGAGATATATGCAAATGAGTGTAGTCCTGGAGAATGAACCCAGGGGCACTCTGATACTGAATTACACTTCCAGTCAAGTTCTCTTTTCTTTTTGTTTTTAATTTTATTTTGAGACAGAGTCTTGCTAAGTTGTTGAAGCTGGACTGGAACTTGTAATTCTCCTGCCTCAGCTTTCCATGTAGCTGGGATTACAGGTATATGCCACCATGTTCAGAAAGTTCATAATATTTTTCAGAATATTTTAAACATATTTTATATTCAGCAAAACCAGCAATTGGCTACAAACTAGAAAGTAACCACTGCTTAAAAAGTAAAAACTTTTTGCCTATAAGAATCAATGCAACCAAATACCTCTACTATATAGTTTTAAAACATTCATATGCACAAATGTGGGAATTATTTATATTCTTGAATTTTTCTATAAATCTAAATTATACCAAAATAAAAATTCTATAGTATTCATTAGAGTGTGGCAGACACATATCACTACCTCATTGTAGGACTTAAGTTAAAAAAGTTATACACATTACATTACATTTCTGACCTCAAGACCCTGGCATTTAGTTGGGAAGAAGAGGACAAGTATAAGTTTGGGTTTGTTTTTTTTTAAGTGCAGAAAATGGCAATATTTGACTAAGTACCAGATGAATGATGGAGGCATTAAATGAGAGTCTTAAGGAAGGGAAGAATCTGAATAAATTGGAGACACCAAGAAAGCTTCAGGAGGAAAAATAAAAAATTGAATTGGTTCTTGATGGAAAGTAGGAATGGGATAGTCAAGAAAGAAAAGAAAAGTCAGCTTCCAAGTAGGCTAGTGCCATGGATTGAAGCAGTAAAAACAAGTGGAAGACCTGGGCATGGTGGTGCACACCTGTGATCCCAGCACTTGGGAGGCTGAGGCAGGAGGATCGCAATTTCAAAGCAAGCTTCAGCAATGGTGAGGCACTTAGCAACTCAGTGAGACCCTGTCTCTAATAAAATACAAAAAAAGGGCTGGGGATGTGGCCCAGTGGTCGAGTGTCCCTGAGTTCAATCCTCCAGTACCAAAAAAAAAAAAAAAAAAAAGTGGAAGAGCTAGAGTTTGCATATTGAAAACTTTAAAAATACAAATTTGGCTCTGTCCATGTTTACATATTATTTTTTATAATTTAACCAAGTAAATCCAAATGCTTCTTCTCAACACCTTGCCTATGTTATGGCCATCAAAATATAGCCTCATAATTCTATTTTTTTCCCCATGATTTAAGTATAGTAATATATGACCTTGTTTGAAAATAGCCTAAGTATTTACTGAAGTGCTTTAGAGTAAAATAATTTTAGGATTTTTTTCACAAAAATTTTTGTCTTTTTAAAACTACATATTAAAATACAAAACTCGGAAGAGATTTTATAAAAATAAAATGTGAAGATCTGGAAAAAAAAAAAATAGTCCTGTATGGGGAGTACCTTGAAATGCCACCATTGTAAACATTCTGACTAAACTGATACAGAGGGCAGTACATCAAAGGCCCTCTTCCTTCCAGACACACAATTATAATACTAAACAGTAAATCTCTTGCTAAATATTATTTTCTTTATCTATAAATAATAGATTTATAATAATAGATTTATAATAGCAAACAGCAACCTATTCATTTAAGGACAGCTGTTTTATTTTGTATTCTATAAGCTGTCACTCTATAGGAAAATCTTGCCAGAAATATTGGTAATTTAAAAGAAGCATAACAAAATGAAGCATGCACCATAATGTGAATAGATCAACAATAGGACTTGGGCTCCTGTTGAACTAAATAAATTTTATGAGATTTGTAAACAAATCTCTCAAATGTTTGCATAACTGCCATTATCAAACAATGTGACTCGATTTACCAAAGATAGCATTGAATGAGATGTTACTAATATAGAAAATGTGCACTATTTGAAGAATGTTTTATATGCACTATACACACATGTGCATACACACACAATATTGAATGAGAAGCTTACATGTACATATGTGTGTATGAGTGCATTTTCCCACAGAAAAAGCACTGTGTTATGGTTGAACTGAATGCAGATGCACAAGGACACTGTTCTCTAGGTGGAATTTTCTAGAGTGGCTGCTCTAGTCCTCTACATATATTCACTGATTAGAACAAAGTGCTATTACTTAAAATCGTACAAACACACAGAGACACATCACACACATGCACACATGTAATCAGAAAATTTACATATATTCAACTTATTTGTGCTTGTAAATTAAATATTAACCCTTTTCATATTTATTTTTTAGTAATACCTTTATTTTATTTATTTATTTTTATGTGGTGCTGAGAATCGAACCTAGGGCCTCAGACATGCTAGGTGAGCACTCTACTGCTGAACCACAACCCCAGCCCAAAATAATTTTTTCTACAAAAGAATAGAATTAAGCTAATTTAAATTTCACTTGTTTTGCATTACATTTGATTTTTTAAAATTTATTCAAAAAAAATTTATTCAGATTCTTTTTAAATATCTTAAGTCCTTTTTTAAAATTTTTTATTATTCTAATTTGTTATACATGTTTGCAGAATACATTTCATTTCATATTACATATAAAGAGCACAATTTTTCGAGTTGCTGGTTTAATATAAAGTATTTTTACAACAATTGTGTCTTCATACATGTATTTAGGGTAATCATGCATAACTCAGTCTGCCATTATTCCCATCCCCTTGCCCCCTCCCCTACCTCCCCCCTCTTTGTTCTATTTAAAGCTCTTTCATTCCTCTCATTCCCTCTCTTTTGCCTTTCTAAGTTAGTATCTTCATATCAGAGATCATTCAACCTTTGGTTTTTGGGGATTGGCTAGCTTCACTTAGCATTATTTTCTCCAACTCCATCCATTTACCTGCAAATGCCATGATTTTATTCTCTTTTAGTGCTGAGTAGTGTTCCATTGTGTATATATAACAATGTTTCCCTATCCATTCATCTGCTGATGGGCATTGGGCTTGGTTCCACAATCTAGCTATTGTGAATTGTGCTGCTATAAACATTGATGTGGCTGTGTCCCTGTAGTAAGCTGTTTTTAAGTCCTTTGGAAATAGGCTAAGGAGTAGGATAGCTGGGTCAAATGGTGGTTCCATTCCCAGTTTTCCTAGGAATCTCCATACTACTTTCCAGATTGGCTTCACCAATTTGCAGTTCCACCAGCAATGTAAGAGTGTGCCTTTTTCCCCACATCCTCGTCAGCATTTACTGTTGTTTGTTTTTTTGATAGCTGCCAATCTGACTGGAGTAAAATGAAATCTTAGAGTTGTTTGGATTTGCATTTCTCTAATCGCTAGAGATGTTGAACATTTTTCATATATTTGTTGATAGTTTGTATATCATCTTCTGAGAAGTGTCTATTTAGTTCCTTGGCCCATTTATTGATTGGGTTATTTGTTTTTTTTTGGTGTTAAAGCTTTTAAGAGCTTTATAAATCGTTGAGGTTAGTGTTCTATCTGATGTGCTTGTGGTAAAGATTTGCTCCCATTCTGTAGGTCCTCTATTCACCTCACTGATTGTTTCTTTGGGCAACTGTGACCTACCTTAAGTTCTTGAATGGAATTTTATTTAAAAACTAGATGTCTAGAAATTAGTGTGACTAAATTCTAAATTATTCTCTATTTGTCTAAGAGGTTTTCAGGAATTCTAATATGGCTGTATTTCTAGGTAGCACTGAAGAATAAACAATAACATTCTGAAGTATTTTTAACTTTCTAATTTTATAAAATGGTCTCCTTCCCTTCTCTGGCTTCAAAAGAAATAGCATAATAATAACATCTTCAATACTCATAACTCAAAGCTAAGTGTGCTGGGTTAGGAAAGCTCCTTAGCCAGCTGTTAACCCATGGGTTGCCTCTGACCCAGCAGGGCCAACATCATAAGGCCTCTGCAATAGTATCATCCCTAGAAGAATTCAGCTAGAGATGGGTTTTTACTTTTCTGACTTTTGCATTAAAATGTTACAAACTAGTTTACTAGTTGATTAGCTTAAGCCTCTAGGGAAAAATCTTAAGTTATTGAGGTTATTTGACATGGAAAGTAGAAATCAATGACAAAAACCATGTAATTCTGCTTAACTTTGAAGTATAAAGTATAGGAATTCCAACATTTAATTCAACTGAAAGAGTAAATGAATGACTGAAGACACAATAATATGAAAGGCTATATTAGAGACACGGAACCTCCTTATAGACTACATTACTAAAGAACACAATTGTCCAGGAGATAATTAAGAAGAGATACACAATCATTTGACTCCAGAAGTTTTCAGAATAATTCTGCCTGAAAGCAAAGGACAGAATTAGATAGTTTCTTCTACGATATGATTTAAGGAAAATTCTTTAGAAATCAAGTACAATGGGCTGGAGATGTAGCTCAGTGGTAGAATGCTTGCCTAGCATGCTCAAGGACCTGAGTTTGATCCTAAGTACTGCCAAAAAAAGAAAAGAAATTGAGTGCTGTATTAAGATCAGAAACATTGATTATTATTTTTTATGCACCTCCTTAAGATTATATAGGGGAAGGCAATCTTATTTCTGTTACATCTGAAAAAGATTTTTTCCTACTGTTAAGTATTTAAACAACTTAAATTGTATCAATATGTTATAAAATAAGAAATGTTAATCTCCAAAAGGAGTTGTTGGTGAAATAAATTTTTCCAGCTTCATTCCTTACAGTTTATGAAGATGAAATTTACCTGAGCAAAAATTCTGTGGTTTGCAGTAGGATTAAGGCATCTACAGTAATTATTTTAACAATGAAAATTAGCTTGAGGTTTTTCTTTTAGAATTAGAGTCAATAGGTTAGGGTTGTACCTTGGCTTAATTTTGTAAAGCTAACCAGAATACCACTGGTAGTTAGTATTACTACCATGGGCTGGGAAGTGTTTTCACAGGCTTAGGAAAAGCACTGTCACTATCCAGCATGATTAACAAGTATGTCTTTGGAGGAGAGGAAGTAGTTTGACCATTTGCTATTTCAGACTTCAAAAGGGGTAAAATTTAAGTGTACAGCTGCACATAGGAGAGCCACTGTCTTACAATATTACAATTTCATTTATTATTGTGACTTGAATAGCTCTAATGGACAACACAGATCATTTTCAGAGTAACTAGGGGTGTGGGGGGGTATTAAAATTTCCTAAGACAGGTTTGTTTAATGTACAACTGGTCTACATCATCAAACAATACAGTGAAACAGTCAAGTTCCGTAACTTATTTCTATTCTTCTAAACAGCAGGGTGGCATCATATTAAGCCTTCAAAATCAATTGTTATTTATCTAATGGATAATGGTACCACCATGCTGTAAAGTTATCAGAGCAACAGAACAGAAATCTGAAAATATTTAAGAGATGTGTCCTGAGGAGGTTTTCCTGTTCATATAGTGGTAGGATACAAAGAATGCTTTAAAATAGAGGAATTCCCAAAATGCAATGATAGAGCATATATTTTCTCAGAAGAAAAGAACTATATAAACTTCAACTTCATCTTCTAGTCATAGGTATAATGTTATGATAGGTTAAAATTGTATGTAGCCAATGTTTTGGTCCAAAAGATTCATCTTTAAAAGAACCATCTTAAGAAAAACCATGTGGTAGTTCCTTTAAAAACAGACCTACTCTCTAACTTATGAACAGGTAATTTTCCAAAGTTTTTTGTAACCTAGAAATTGCTGGAATTTAAAAATCATTTGTCCCCACAGAAGCATAAACATTAGTTTCCCTGGTTAGTGCCCAAGAGCTTATTGAACATGACTAATTTTGAAACTATTTATATTAGCCTGGGTCCTGGCAGCTGGAATGATAATGAGGGAATAAAGTATTTCTCCATTAATCTTAGACATAGGACCAGCTGCATACAAGAGTTTATCACATTGTCACTGATATAAACATTTGGGATAGATGCACCATATATGGTAGCTAATGTAGCCCTCATTGTAGCACTGCCAAGTAGAAATTATCATCCCTGTTTTGCACCTTAATAAAATGGATACAAAATATAATATCCAAGTTCGAATAGTTGGCAATTAGAGTTAAAGTCCAAATATGCCTTACTATAAAGTCTCTGCTGTTCCCATTATGCTTCATTAGTTTTGAAATCCACAAGACCAATACACAGACATACTCCAGACCCCCAGAGCCCTTGGATCCCTTGCCACAATTATATATTCAAACCTGCCTTGTACCCTATGGTACTCTCTGTTCTAAAATTATCCATTTCATTGTCTCAGCGTGCACTCAGAACCCTTCTGTGAAACCAACTTCAAGGGGTGTAAGATAGAGATAGGCTCTGCCATTCTAGAGATGTCTGCACTTAAGGGAGGGGTGAGGTGTGTGTGCACGTCCAGACACAAAGACACATACACGCACACACACACACACACACACACACACACACATATGTAAATTTAGGCAGGGTTACAAAGAGAGGTATCAGAGTATACACTGTCTTTTAAATCTGACAGGTCACTGGGCAATCAGGCCCACTAGGAGTCTACCCTGAGGTCACTTCCCATACATTATTTCTGTAGGGGTTTGGGGCAAGAACTTGGAACAGGTACAAGAATCACAACTAACAGAATTATAGGAAACTGAAAAACTGCACCGGCTTCCTTCACAATGGTGCCATCATTTCTTTGCCTAGAGCATTTTTGGCTCAGAGTTCTTGGGCCCTGTTCCATTTTTGCAGGCTGCAGATGGGCTTCTGGTGAGTAAGTTAGGCTCACAGGAAGGAGGAGCATCCACTCCAACTGTGGCATCCATAGTGGTTCCTTTCAGAGAGAGGTTGAGAGAATTCCTGAATGATGAGAATCCCTCATTCCTCTTCTCTCCAAAACGTTTCATACTAATCTCACAATAGTCTAGGCTTATGGGGGTACAGATTTCCACAAAACCAGGAAGCTGCAAAACCCTGGTAGATCTCCAAGGAAATTCTAGGCTAGTTGGCTTCTTGCTGTCAACCAGCTGGCAGCTTCCAACACCCTCTTGATGGGCCTGTGCAGCTGTGTTTTATGTTTCCATAAGTCCTTGCCAAAGGTCCCTCCCCTTAAACAGACCCAGCTTCCACAATTAGCAGGGACTCAAAATGAGTTAGTTATGGAATACATTAGGTCCCAGAGGCCTCGTGGAGATATTCACACCTCTTTGGACTATTTCCAGGACCCCAGATTATGCTGTACTGGTAAATGAAGGAAATCTCACAATCCAATGGCTCTATCTGGAACTTGCAACATGGCCATATCTTGAGCCTCGTTTTCCAGTGCTTTTCTTGGCCTCATTTTAACAATTTTACCATCCTGGAAGATAAACTCTCCATATTCTTAAAATATGCTTTAGAAAGGATTTTTGTCTTTCCCTTTCCTAAATGTGTCTGGTTCTATTCTTCTAGTATTAAAAAAAAAAAAGAAAGAAAGAAAGAAAGAAATATTGAGAACTAATCAATTTTTTTCCTTGGCATTAAAGTCATCTAGGGTTATATTTGCATTAACTGGGCCAAGTTATAAAAACCATCCAACACCTATATCATGCTGTTTCCTTACTTAAAATAATAAATTGGTTTCACTTAATAAAATACAAAACCAGATGAGGTCAACCTGTGTACCCAACAGTTGGGAACATACATTAAACTGGTGGAGGAGAAAAAAACAAGGTGCTGAGGAGGCCACTCTCCTAGCCAGCACCCAAGGTCAGTTATAGATCACACATTCTAGAAAAGCTAAAATATAAGTAGTTCTTATTATATTTTGAGATCTGTGGCTTTCATTATATACCCAGAAATCCTGAGCTTGGGTTTGGTGTTTTCCTCTCCCATTCTCCTCTCTGCTTGTGAGACCCTCTGTCTTGGGGACTTTCCTTATCCTCATAGACCCATGTCTCCAGGCACACTTCTCAATTGGACACTGCTGCCTAAACATAGGACCTGGCACACAGGTCCTTGAGAAACATGTGTTGAATTTGTTTTGGAACTTGAACAAGGAAACCTACAGTGTCTGGAGAAATAGTGCAAGTCCAAGAATCAGGAAATTAGTTAGCTGAACAAGGTTTGGTAATGATAATGACCATTGTGATAGTTAGCTTTTGATGATTATATGCACCCAACACTCTATTAGAAACTAAAGATATAATCTCGTTTTACCTTAATTGTCACAACACAGACTTTAGAACCCCTTATTTGACTAGTAAATTAACTGAAGCTTTAAGAAATAAATAGGTCCAGAGCCACATAGTTATTAAGTATATGTTTTGCTGGTATTAATATGCACGTCCTTTTCATGCCAAAAGCAATACCCTTTTTACACTTTCTAGTCTGTTACTTCATTTTCATGTGTAAAATGTTAATGGTCTCTTCCAGTTTTTAGATGCTCCAGATATAAGGTCACACATATCTCAAGAAAATTTACAGTTCAGTTTGCTTGTTGATTCCCAATCTACAAGAGGGTTGGGGGTGTAGGTCAGTGATAGAGTGCTCGCTTCACATGCACAAGGCCTTGGGTTCAATTTCCCAGTGTTGGGGGGAAAAAATCTTGCAAAAGACAAAGGAATGACTTTTCAAACCTGAAAATTAAGGAAACCTGAAAAGATATTGGAAAAGGACTTAGAGCGAGCTTAAGCCTTAACAGGATTTTTCAAATATTCCTAAAGCTTGAGTTAGCATTACCTTTTTACAGCAGCTAATATTCATTGATAACTTCCTATGTTTGAGACACTACATCAAAAGTTTATATGTATTACCTCATGGAAATCTCAACCCCTATGGGGCACAGCCACTTTTATTCCCAAGTAACAGACAAGGAAACAAAACTTAAGTTGCCCAAGTTCACATACAGTAAAGCTGGGAATCAAACACAGAAATATTTATGAAGTCTATAATTTTTCATTTTGAGGGCATAGCATTTCTGCATGCTATTTTTTTGCTTATTTATGTACATTTAATGTGATTTATATCAATGTCTTTCTTTTCATACATTTTTAAATAAAGCCCATGGAATGTAGATCCATTTAGTAGCTTAGTTTGTTTGCTAGCACATAGCCCAGTGATAGATATGTTGTGATACTTAACAAGTATCTCATGATGCATGCCTTTCAGTGCAATTAAATACCTTTGGGTCATTCTCAGTCACATGCCTCTCAGTTACAGACTCTGCTTTCCTCTCCTCTATATATTTATTTCTGCCCAAAGTGGATAAATTAACAAGCATCAAAAGAAAATAGAAAGTCCACACCAATATGAAGATTTGCCAAACCTGACCTGAGAAAAATCTCCATAGAGAAAACACAATGCTCGGGAGGATGATTGACATACCAGAAATCCTACCTCATAGTGTTCCCACAGTTCATCCCATACTTATTACAAGGGATTATTGACACTTTCAGAAGATACAATCTCAGGGATCCTGATAGCAAATTAACTTTGGTATTAAGAGTAATTGAAGTTAGATGTTGCTCTGTGCACTAGGACAGACAATTTTCATTTTAACTCAGATTTATGTTGCACGATATTATTAATCTACTTACATGCATGAAGAAGAATTCACATACATTTCTCTTCTGTTTTTATACTTTGAAAGAAATGACCTCCAATTACATAAGAAATGTGCAAATGTTCAATAAGAGACATTTTTGATACTATAACAATGTGGAAGGAGGACGATATTGTAGAAGCTATAATTTTTATCAAATGTGTTAGTTCACTTTAATTTTAGCCAAGTACACATTTTGTGAAATAACACTAATAAGGTGTGCTCTTTTTCTCTATTCTCAAATTCTTCACAATGAAATCCAACTGCTATATTCATTTAGAAATTTGATAATGCTCTCTTGTGTGAGTTTTAGGAATATTTGAAACCCCATTGCATATAAATTATATCATGGAAAAGCTGTATAAATATTCTATTATGGCACATGCTGTTCTAAGGATCTGTCAGGATTTCCTTTATACACTCCATTTTGAGTGGTATATAAATCAGATGTAAAAATTCACGTTGGACAGAAATTCAGCACAAAAAGCCTCCTCCAGAGGCAAATGCTTTTTTCAAAGTGTGGTTTGAATTATGTTGGTCATTTTTAAGTTATAGAAGTGCAGAAAATGTATTTGTGGTTTTGAAGGAGAGAGATTTTTTCCATTTTTATAACTCATTAGGAAACTTTACAGGCCTTTAGACCATTTTGTGGTTTAGTTCTTCTCAGGGTTTTCCCCAAAGCAATATTAAAACTTGAATGGTGTCCGCTATGAATCCATTGATGACTGTTCTGAATACAAATGTATGTGCAGGTATAGATAGTTGTACATATCTTCAACCAGGAGAAGTTCCAATAATGTCATGACTGAGGTAGAAGATTAGGTTTCTCTATTGCCCATTCTTTGCTCCTGGTATCCAAATTTAATCTATCAAAGGAATCCCCTACCTAAACCATTGTTCAGTGTGGACTGTTTTTCATTATAAAGCTGCATCTTTAAATTGCAAGAAAATCCACTGAGTTAAATGCTGCTTCTTTTATGAACCCTTTGACAATAAGGCTGTACCTTTCTTATATTCTGTTTGCTCTAACTTACAGGGCAAGCTACAGCATGTTTAACAGATATTCACTGATGATTATCTCATTCATAAAGTATATGCATGTGTATGTATAGAAATTAGTGTGCTAAATACTATTATTTTGTTTCTACAGCTAGTATGTTGCTGAATAATTTTATAAACACTTAAACTATTATTTTCACATATAAACAATTATGATTATATTGACTCTTTTAACAGTATCAGTTAAAATCTGAGAAAGCTGGATTTATGTCAACTAAAACAGTTGACATAACTTACAAAGTTGATTAAGCTACTCTTTCAAATGACTAAAAGAAAATGAAAGTAGGGGCTGAAGCTGTGGCTCAGTGGTAAGAGCACTTGCTTAGCCTGTGTGAGGCCCTAGGTTCAATTATCAGCACCACATATAAATAAATGAATAAAATAAAGGTCCATCAACATTTAAAGAAATATTTTTAAAAAGAAAATAAAAGTAAAAATATTTTATATGTTGGAATCGCTTCAACTATACTACATTTAGTTCATTAATGCATTAGAACAACACATTTAGTAGTTATTATTTATTGCCTTATACATTAAAACATAAAGAGGTTAAAAAGTCCCAATGTCATAGCTTATAGGTCTTTTTCACTAAATTCTGTGCACAGAACTAAAATCTGGGAGTTTTGATTCCTACTACAGTTCGCTTTTCATCATATTACCTTATTTCTGATGCAGTTACTAAACTCTTTATGTTTAGGGACAGTTAGGATAGATCACTCAGAGGATAATCAAATATTTGCCTGTAGCGAGAGGAGCAGTATGGACTTGTCCTTTGGGACACTGTGCAGAGCAGAAGGAGACTAACTCCACCCGAATACTTTATCTACTAACCCAGTGCCATGGAACTCAGCCAACACTGCACTATAGAGAGAGCTGAATGCCAGGGATTTTTTTTCCACGTTGATAGAAGATCAGGGTTACTAATGAGGAGTCACATCCCAAATCTCTAATCTATATAGCTGAATATCCTTATTTTTATTTGGGTCATATTTTATTCTGTTCCATTTACTTTTAGTAAATTGTACTAATTTGTGTCCCACAATGTTACATTTGGTTATAATTATAAATTGTGTGTAATTTATATATCATTCACATACTTACATCATTCTGCTAATTTATAATTTAAGTATTATCTCTTATGATTTAACTTAACATGTATCACTCCAAAATTCCCTATATGCCTCAATCAGTCATTAAAATGTTTGTTTTCACTTTTGGGGAAGGTCTACAAATTTCTGAGAACTATGTACATACTGAATATATAGTTTTATGTTAATCAGAAATGTTTCAAAGTAGAGCACAGACACTTTAAAAGTACCAAAAATAAATATACTTTAAATGTCAAAATAAATAGCTTATGTAATGAAGAGTCTGAATTTCATGGTTTAAAATTAATTTATAACTCATTAAGCAAGAAATACACATATTACAGTTCTCCCACCATCTATTATATTATACCCATATTTTTCTTCACATTTATAGAAGAAATAACATAGAACTATTTGACTAGCATTGACCTTTTTAAGCCTGACACCACTGTTTTTTACATAGCAGGCAGTATATCTATTTAAGAGTGGCTATTTTCTATAGCATGTGATATAAAGGACAGCATTGAAATCTTTCAAGATGATGAATAACAAATAATATAAGATGTATCCTCACCTTGATTTTACCTTTAAGCAGCCTTTTATTTGTCTATTAGAAACTTCTTCCCGAGGCTTCACAGGCTCTGGCTCTTGCTCTTTCTTTTGACAAACCAATGCATAATTTGTGCCATTATTATTTGACCAAAATGTACCAACAGAAGTTTCATAACGTATACAAAACTCAACTTTACTGCCATCTTTTTGATAAGGAGGAACTAATGAAATCTTAAAGGAGAACTGATCAGTTTCACCATCACATGAATTTGGAACATATTCTGCTAAAATGTCATAATGTGTCTGCCAGTCATCTAAGGACATTCTCACGTATACTAACTTCTCAAAAGAAATATTCAAAACTCGAATAATGCCTTTCATACTTGTAGACCCAGGAAAATACTCAGTTGACTCTAACATCGCTTTCTGTACTTGAAGTTGTTGCATGAGATCTTCTTTTGAAGAAGGCAAATCAAAGAGTGGAGATAGAACATACTCTTCAGCATGGAAAAAATCCTTCTTTAAGTCAAAATTGGTTGAAACACTCGGTAATTCCCAGCAATCAAATTCTTTAACGGACACAAGATTGAATCCAAAGTTGTCAGCAAATGAAACTCTTCTGGTACCTGACGTTGGTGTGTCCAGGTACATGTCTTCAGAAGACTCAGAACCTCGTCTACTCGGTTGAGGAGAGAAGCCAGGTTTGAAGGTAGCTCCAACGTCTTCATCTTCACAAACAGAATCTGATAAATTAGGAACTTCTAAAAAATTATCTTTGCTAATCTGTCTAGGTACTTCAGAAGGCTCCATTGGGCTCTCTGATATCAAATAAGAGAGAACTATACAACTAGTAGGAGCTGATATTTGAGATACTGGAGCTTAAAATAAGTGTAATGTTACAGTTGACATCGCAAAAAGGAGTCAGATCTATAAATAGGCCCAGTGGCTTGTAAACTATGCTAGCCTGCCTCCAAAGGCCTTTAATATGATAGCATCCACGCTTGCTCTCGCCAGTGTGTCAGATTTAACTCTCAGTATTTAAAGTTGCATTTGTTTATGAACTGAATTCCAAAGAGGACATTTTTCACTGTTAGAAATTCTGAAAATTTAGGATGAAAATATTTTAGTCAGTTGATCTTAAAAATAAAAACTGAGAATATTTGAAAAGGAAATAAAACTGGTAAAATAATACTGAACATGTAGTTTAACTTAAATCAATCCATGGAGCACAGAAGGGCAGACAGGGTGTATAAGAACATTTATAGATTTGAGGAGAATTGAAGTCTGTTAATGATGATTGCTATAGTTATCGAAGACAATGTAAAATGTTTACTGGAAAAGGGTCAAATGGAAGTGTTGAAAGATCTGAGGGAGGAAACATTATTTGGAGATAACATTTGAAACAAACCATAAATAATAGGTGGAATTTAGATATGCAAGACTGAAGTGGATTTTTCCACGTAGAAGAAATAGCCTGAGCAGAAGCCAAAAGAAAGAATTAATCAAATCTGTTATTTTAAACATTAGTTTCTTGGAAAAATACACACAAGTCATGTTATTGACTTGAAACTATAAGCGGACAAAGGTTAGCCTAGCTCAAAAATAAAACATTAATATAAAATAAAATATTCATCTTTAGCAAATTGCCATTTTATGCCCACAACATAGAAGTTGATACCATGTCTTCCTGGAGTTCACTGTAAATTTTAAAGTGTGAACAGCCTATTTGGACCCTCATGTTATTTGTGCCAATGTAAAAACCCACTTTAAGGATAGCAATTTGAGAAAAACATGTAAAAAGTATGAATGTATATGTGCTTTAACCCAGAAATGTTCTAACTAGAAATCTTTCCTATCAGTATGGGAAAGTATGCAAAGATAAATGTAGATATATATTCGTAGCATGTTTATTTTAAATTTCTGGAAACTATCTAAATATAAATTAATGGGAACTGAATAAATAATGTTATTCCATTTCAATAGTATGTTTACAGTCATTAGAAGGCTGAAGTATTGCTTTTTGTACTGATATGAAAAGGTAACCAAGATAATTAGCTACATGGAAAAAGAAAATGTATGCAGATACATGCATAGAAAATTCCTGGAAAGACACAAAAGAAAATGTTAGCCATGCTTACCTCTAACCACAGAGGTTGAAGGTTGCAAGGTAAATGGGGCTCTTATTATTGCTCTCCATAGTAATCTGTATATTTGAAATGTTAGTCATGAGCATAGTTTTCTTTCAAGTATTTACAAATTGAATTAAATTAAATTGAAAAATATGAAATGTGAGAGGTAATGACTTTTTTCAATAAAAGAGCCCAACAGCATAATTTCCTTCAAAAGACAACTTCATAAATGTTATAACTAATTGAATAATTTGCATTGGATATAGTAGTTGATGAAGAAATTATTTTTTTCAAAGTGAAAAATGGATGATACCTAGGAGAAGGAAGTGAAATTATTTAGCTTTTACCTTATCCTCATAGCTAGAATGATGATGAACATATGGATTGTTTAAGAATGGCAAGTGGCTACTCTTGCCTACAGATATGATGACCAGAAAAAGACCTATTCTAAGATACATAAAACATATTACATGTAGTCAAGTTAATTAGCTACCAAATACTTCATAGAATTAGTAAAAGAGAAAATATAGGCACATAAAAAATAGAATGATGAAAATTCACTATGTAATAATATACTAAAGTAATTTAACTATCCTGTGATTCAATGAGATGAAAACCCTAGGTTTCATATCGTAAGATCTGCTGCTTACTGGTTGGACAACCTATAGAACAGTGCTCAATTTTTCTAACCCTCAGTTTTCTTGATATCTCCAAGGCAATGTTAACAATAAAATAAGATGCTTCTTAAATGTCTAGCACAAAATCTACAGTAATCATTACAGGTAGGAATCATTATTCTTATTCCTATGTTTGTGAAAGGCTAATTTATATCAGTAGACTTTGACAGGCAGATATGAAGGCAGGTGGAAAGATAGATGTGCTATAGAGAATCTACATATATAATATTAAGAAATTATTTATAACTTGTTTCATTTTGGTCTTTTTCAAAGATTACAAAATGCAATACTTAGCTTTACAAATCATAAAGCATCTCTGCATTAGGAGATAGTCCTGTTACTCGATCTAAACTTTTCCCTTTTTAATCTGTCTCTACACAGAGCACTGCTCCTTTGGCCTGTCATAATCGCTGCCTCTCTTTTGGAGTTTAAATCCTTCACATGATTATAGACAGTTGTCTTGTCCGCCTTCCTCACCACTTAGCTCAAGCACAGTGATATCGTCTTTTTCATCTCTTGTCACGTGTCAGCACTCCAGTGCTTTTTATCATTTTGCTACTCCCCTAGGAATGCCTTCCAGCTTTCCTTTATTTTTCTATTAATGAGCTGCCTCCAGATGAATGTAATGTCACAGATCAAGTGTCTCTGGAGCATGCAAAGAAACACTACTAGCCTTGGCCTTATGACTTGATGTTTGTATTTAGTTAAAATTCAAAACTCCTTGTTCATTTCCATATCAGATCAGATAGACATCTCATTTTCTTATATCGATGACCACCTCAATTTCAGCATAACTTGTACCACACTATTCCTCAGATGCTTAGGTATAGTGTTTTTAGCAGAGCAAGAGACTTTTTACAAAGTTTGGAGTTTTTATCCATCCCAATCCAATTTTGTTAAAAAAGAAAAAGAAAAAAAAAAAAGGCAGGGAGGGTTCTCAAATGTACTTTAACAAAACAGATCAGTCAGGATCCCAGTGAATACAACATAGATGGCCTAGATAATTACAGGAAGGTTTATTTGCAAGGGTGTAAAGACAGAAAAGCCACAAGGGCTAGTGTGACAAACTGAAGCCAGTTGTACCACAGCTATTGCCATCCCTCAATGGATAAGGAATTCAAAATTCAAAATTCAGAATTCGAAAGCAAAATGTGCCATAAAGCATTTATCGGTAAGAGAACATGTTAAGGGACAAAGTCACTGAAGATGACCTTGCCAAAAGTGATCCAAAAGCAAAATACATTAAATTTACTCTTCTTTCCTATGATGTCCTACCAAGGATACCCATGGACCAGAGAGCACAGGGACTTTTATAGGTCATTCAGGTCAGTCTCCTAGGGCAGATGCTCTCTAAAAAGGGTGAAAAGGATAGTGAGTAAATTTTGAGAGGATATCTGAGATGAGATTTACATATAATGATAAAAAATTATACATTATATATGTAAATGTTTAGAACTTAAAATATGTATTTTCCTCTTTATACATATTCTATCACAGTGCCAACTGAGTTTATATTACCTGTTGTTTTAATTATCCACATTTATGCAAAAAAAGTGAAAATTTTTAAGATCTATAAGCTCTGATCCAGTGAAAGTCACAAGAAAAACTGAATTGATCTGCAAAGGACTCTGAAAAAAATGGTCTTTTGATATTAATTATAACTTTATATTTGTTTCCCTTATTAGCATAGGTTTTCTCTGCAACATCAACTCAAAAAATGTTTCAAGAGAGAATGTGGAATAATAGTTCTTAACCAGAAATGCATAGCAAAATCACTAGCAGAGATGCTCAAACTACACAGGCTCAGATACACTATTGGATCTACAGAGTAACATTTCCCAGAATGATGATGTTCTCACTAGTAATTCTGATGCAAAGACATGGTTAAAGTGCAGATGGACTTGCCTGCTGACCTAGAACTCAGGGACTTCCATTCACCACATAAAGACAATTTTAGCTATCAAGTATTATGTCTTCTTTTTATATGTAAGCTATAAAATACTTTTGCCAAAAATTGGCATAAAAATATACTACAATTTTATATTAGTAGAACTTTATGGGCAATAAGCTAATCTTTTTACATAAGAAAGCTGAAATCCAGAACAATAAAGGAACCTATCTAAGTGACAGAACTGAGACTTGAACTCAACTCTCTCATGAAAATATTCAGGATTCACAAAATAACATATATATGCCAAACTCTTGTTTTGAAATTCATAATGAACAAATTAATCATTTTTTGAAAATAGTCATTAAAATTCACTTATTCTAGATTTATTTTTTTTTAATAATTAACTTCTGTGAACTTTCTTCTTCCATTTGATGGAAGATCTCCAGGGATGTCCAGATAATTTTTCTTTGTGACAGGGTCTCTCAACATTTTTTAACCTATACCTCTTTTGATGATTGTAATATCTCAAACTATTCTCCATCTCCCTCAGGGACTTTGTTATATCTCTGTTTGGGAATGACTTATCTAAGTTATAAAAATGACTTATGTAATCTCTTTAGAACTAAAAATGACATTTAATACTTTAAAAGTTTATTACAAAAGGATACCACTCCAAACACAGTTTGGAACACAGACTTGTTAATCATCGAAAAACTCTTTGAATATATTCATATACACCACTAAAACATGCATAGGCAAGTCAGCAGGTAATGAAAATGTTACCAGAAAAAGGTAAATTTTTAAATATGTCTGTCATTTATTCTTCAGAGACTTGAATGATTCAGTATAAGTAACTGAGTATGTTATAGAGAGTTTTGCCACCAAGAATAGCATTCCAATTCTTTAACTTAATTTATAAGAAAAAAAAACTAGTATAATACTCAGTACCACATGTTTATTTCATATGGAATTTATAATGGGTTTTGAACTCTTTTGACCAAAATTAAGAGATGTAAATGTAGAGTTACAAAAATGTAGAACTCTAAGGATACTTAGCAAGCAGGCATCAGATCTAACCCTTTCATTTTACACTTGAGGAAACTAAAATTAAATGGCCAACAGGATTCTAACCTTGTGTGGTGGGTGATTCCAAAATTAGCACTGAAAGGAAAATATAAACTTCTTAGAGATGGGTATTGGTAATTGACAAAATGTGTGCTCATAGTATCTGCATTTTTATATTGAAAAGTATAGTGAATCACAGTATATTAGGAGTAAATAAGCCTGAATTCTAGAGTGATGTGTATTGTTAATGAATGATCTGATTTTGGAAATCACTTAAGTGTTTCATACCGAACATTTATTATTTTAAAAGCCTCAAAACTGGGAAATCTACAAACATATGAGCCTTTTACTATGAAATTTGTCATTTATTTGTGAAGCAAATGTATATTTATTTATTACTTGACATCAGGCACCTAAGTTTATGAAGTTGAATATAAAATACAGATTCTGTTCTTAATAACCGAACACATGGTGGAGAGAGGGGCAATAATGGGAACTCTCCATCATAGTATATCTCACTTCTTTGCCCTAATAGCCTTAGTCATTGATTGGGAAGTCTTGGGAATAATCTTTGCAAGCTTGGATTTAGGGCTTCTACCCACATTCTCTTCTTCATCATGTTAGAATGAGACTCTTGTTTCAGGCAGATATTTTAAATCTTTTATTGGCAGCCAGTGACCATCCTTCTATCAAAGAAGTCTGAGCTACTTTCTCTGCAAAATATTGACTCTTGTGGCTACCATCTACTTTGTTAGTTTTATTAAATATCCAGCTACTGGTACTCTAGTGTTGGCACACTAACCAAAGATGCCTGCTGATTCCCTCCCCCTACACACACTTTTATTCTAGATGAGAGCACCAGATGAGAAACACTTAGGCACCCATCCCAGAATGCAACCTCCTTTGATATGGTGTAGAGAGTACAGAGTCATCGGTTTGCACAATTAAGGAAAATATAAAATTCAAAATTATTTTCTATTTATATTAGTGTAAATTATCAAAAGTTTATTTTAAATATTAACCTAATACTTGAAATTATATTTTCAGTAGTTAAATTTTACATAATCCTTACTTGGGTTCATATTTTTGGATACATTTGTTACATTTTGGACACAAATACTTAATTTAATAAGTGTATTTTACTGGAAGAATAAAGTGGTCAAGAATGTGGGCTTTAGGATAAAACAGACCTGGTTCAAATGCCTACACTTTTTTTCTGAGTGGTTTGATCTTGGCCAGGGTATCTAACTATTCCATAGCTCACTTTTCATTCTAGGAAGGAATGCTTAATTCTTTGATTATTGTGAGATTTGAACTAGAACATGTCCATAAACAGTTATCAGTACCGACCAGTCAATTATGAGCAGTAAAAATTATGTTTATTAATTTTTTGTGGATATCATTGGATTATTGCTAATTGAATTAGCATGCTTCCATTACTAATAAAAAATATAGCTGTGGGATTTGAAAATACAGTGCTTGAATGTACTGCCTAAGCTCAGATTCTTTAATTTATTAAGTAAATGAAATTAGGTAATTATGTATTCTGTGCTTTTATTTCTCCATCTATACAACAGAAATGTTAATAGTTTCTTTCTTAAAGATTTGTTACCAATATAAAATGAATTAATACATGGGAATTTTTTGAAATAATAAACATTAAAATATCAGTTAGAATTATGGTAGTTAAAAATCAACAAGGATTTGGCTCTGTGTCTTCCATTCTGTACTATTGGTCTACATGTCTGTTTTGGTGCCAATACCATGCCATTTTTGTTACTATAGCTATGTACTATAATTTAAAATCTGGCATTGTGATGCCTCCTGCTTCACTTTTCTTGCTAAGGATTGTTTTTGCTATTCCAGCTCTATTATTTTTCCAAATGAAACTTCTTTTTCTATTTATATGAAGAATGTCATTGGGATTGTAATAGGAATTGTGTTGAATGTATATAGCACTTTGGGTAGTATGACCATTTTGACAATGTTAATTCTGCCTATCCAACATCAAGGGAGATCTTTCAATTTTCTAAGGTCTTCTTCAATTTCTTTCTTTAATGTTCTGTAGTTTTCATTGTAGAGGTCTTTCACTTTTATTAGATTGATTTACAAATATATATTTTTGAGGCTATTGCGAATGGGTGAGTTTTCCTAATTTCTCTTTCATTAGATTCATCACTGATGTATAGGAATAATTGCTTTATGGGTGTTAACTTTATATCCTTCTACTTTGCTGAATTCATTTATGAGTTCCAGAGTTTTCTGGTGGAATTTTTTTGGTCTTTTAAATATAGAATCATATTATCAGCAAATAGGAATACTGTGCGTTCTTCTATTTGTATCCCTTTAATTTCTTTCTTCTGTCTAATTGCTGTGGCTAGAGTTTCAAGGATGATTGTGAACAGAAGTGGTGAAAGAGGGCATCCATGTCTTGTTCCAGTTTTTAGAGAGAATGCTTTCAAATATTCTCCATTTAGAATGATATTGGCCTTGAGCTTAGCATATATTGCTTTTACAATGTTGAGGTATGTTCCTACTATCCTTAGTTTTTCTAGTGTTTTAAACATGAAGGAGTGCTGAGACAAACCCACATAACTAGAGTTATCTCATATTAGGCAAAGGTGCCAAAAACATACATTGAAGAAAAGATAGCTTCTTCAACAAATGGTGCTGGGAAAACTGGAAATCCATATGTAGCAAAATAAAATTAAGTCCTTATCTCTCACCCTGCACAATACTCAACTCAAGTGGATCAAGGACTTAAGCATTAGAACAGAGACTCTATCTCTACTAGAAGAAAAAGTAGGCCCAAATCTACATCATGTCAACTTAGGAACTGACTTCCTTAACAAGATTCCTAAAGCACAAGAAGTAAAATCAAGAATCAACAAATGCGATGGGATCAAACTAAAAAGTTTCTTCACTGAAAAGTAAACAATCAAGAATGTGAAGAGAGAGCCTACAGAATGAGAGAAAATCTTTGCCACCAGGACCTCAGATAGAGCACTAATCTCCAAGATATATAAATAACTAAAAAACTTAACACCAAAGAAAACCAAATAACCCAATTAATAAATGGGCAAAGGAACTGAACAGGCACTTCACAGAAAATGAAATACTATCAGTCAACAAATATATGAAAAAATGTTCAACATCTCTAGCAGTTAGAGAAATACAAATTAAAACTACACTGAAATTTCATCTTACTCCAGTCAGAGTGGCAATTATCAAAAATACAAATAACAATAAATGCTGGTGAGGATGTGGGGAAAAGGTATACTCATACTTTGCTGGTGACACTGCAAATTGGTGCAACCACTCTGGAAAGCAGTATGGAGATTCCTCAGAAAACTTGGAATGGAACCAGCATTTGGCTTAGTTATCCCACTCCTGGGTTTATGCCCAAAGAACTTGAAATTAGCATGCTACAGAGATGCAGACACATCAATAGCATCTCAATTTACAATAGCCAAACTTGGAACCAATCTAAATGCCCTTCAACAAATGAATGGATAAAGAAAATGTGGTACATATACACAATGGAATATTACTCAGCCTTTAAGAAGAATGAAATTCTGGCATTTGCAAGTGAATGGATGGAGATGGAGAATGTCATGCTAAATGAAATAAGCCTATCACAAAAGATCAGAGGCCAAATGTTTTATCAGATATGCAGATGCTAATTCACAATAATAAGGGGGGTGGGGCTAGGGAAAAATAGAGGTACTTTGGATTAGGCAGGGGGGAGTGAAGGGAAGGGAGGGGGTATGGGGATAGGAAGGAGAGTAGGATTAATGAGACGTTATTACCCTATGTACATATATGATTACATGACTGGTGTATATTTACATCATGTACAACCAGAATAATGAGAAGTTATACTCCATTTATGCATAAAATGTTAAAATACATTCTACTATCATAAATAACTAATAAGGACAAATATATAAAAAGTCTATAAGGATAAAGATCATTTAAAATCCCATCACCTGGTATAGTCATTGTGTATTTTGTTACATTTTTCCTTGTGAGAGTCCCACGACTCTCTCTCATATATTTTTGTGCACCATTGTATCTCCATGCATCCCATAGTATGTAAATGGATGGAGGGATGAATAGATCGATGGATGAACAAATTGATTAATGAATGGATGGGTGGTAGGCAGAATGAATGAATTTAATATAAGCTCTCATCTTCCTAGTGTCCTATTAATATTTTATATTGCTATTTCTGTTCTTCTACAACTAGTAAAAGTTGATGCTCATAATATGAAATCTTAAAGTAGCTTCTAAATCATTATAAAATGATTATTCATGTGTGGTAATGTAGAAATTTTCCATCTTCCAATATACTTTGTTAAACAAAAAACTCTACTCTGTTCGGACCAGATTTTTCCACAGTAATGAGTAAATATTAATGCATGCTTTTGGTGACCTGTTATGTTTACACCTAAATAACATCAGGGGAAGAACTATAGTCAATATTTCAGGCTCCTTTCACATTGCTGCATTCTAGGGGCAAATATTTCTTTGGGATATCACCATTAGTTCAGATCACTAGAAGATTTTTTTGCCTTCTTCACTTCATTCTGCTCCTTCCTTGTTGTCATTAAGTTCAATACATGGTTTAAGATCAGATGAAACAACATACAAGTATGGAAATAAATAAAATTTTATTTTGGAAACTTAAGAGTTCCTAGGATTTCACTGTCAGATCCTACACAGATCAGTATGCCAAAAAAATAAAAAAAAATAACATTTTGCCCTATCTGTTGTAGGTTAGTAAGATATGTGAATCACTTTTTTAAGGATCTTCTGTCATTTGGGTTACTTAATATAGGCTAAAATTCAGCAATAAATATGGATTTTTCCAAAAATTTCAAAGATTATGCACGTAGTAGTTGGCACAGTGTTGGGTGATAATGAATACTTGATGTCTTTGCTACAATTTAATGAATTGACTGATTAACCATGCAGGGTAGGATGCTTAATGATATTTAATATTGTAACAAATCCAGCAACATTTATCAGTGTTACTTAGTTGTCTCAGCTGTGTGCTATATTAGTTTACCAGGCTAGGTGTTCTTAATTTGCAACTGCAGTTTGTAGTCTGCAGGGTTTATGGATAAAAAACAAAGGGTCTGAAAATCCTCTGAAATTGTATATTAAATTTATGTGTATCCACATTTTACTGTAGAGTAGGTAAAGTTTCATGTTAGGTCATGAGCCAAAAAGTTAAAAACCTGAAAACTGATTATTGTTATTGATATCTGCAAATAATTATTTGATAATCAAAATTAGTTGGTTCTTTGCATTAAAAGAAAAATATGCCATCTATTTTCATGCCCTTAAAGTTAATAACTATGCATTATAAAATATTCCTTTGCTATGTGATATGAAAAATAAATGTGTGTATGAATGTAATGAATACATATACACATTATGCATCTCTAGTTTGAATATTTAGGTGAGAAATAAATAGAACTTACTTAATTTTTCATAAAGCACTTCCTGGTACACTAAATATATACATCTAACATCATTCTAACTTTTCTCTTGGCATATCATCTTTTACCAATACAGCCATCAATTTAGGATTATTTTGGATTTTCATTAAGAACAACATATCTTTTTATATAGTCATCTCTTAGTCCTATGGCTCAGTCATCTTTATTTTTTTAATTATAGAACAAAAAATATTGTCAAAAATAGAGGCAAGAAAGAAATATGTGTTCCTTCAAGTGGAATCAGATTCAAGGTTAAAATGATTTACTCACTGATAAATGGACAATTGAACAGTGTTTGTCAAATCATGGAAATTTTTCTTTAAGAGATAGATCTCCTGGGCTGGGGTTGTGTCTCAGCAGTAGAGCACTCGCCTAGCACGTGTGCGGCCTGGGTTTGATCCTCAGCACCACATAAAAATAAAGGTATTGTGTAGAACTAAAACAAATAAATAAATATTTTAAAAAGAGAGAGAGAGAGAGAGCGCTATCCCTATATTGGGATGTCACCTTTGTAATAAAACATGTGACCATGTATGGGAGGAACTGCTTTTGTACTTTCTGAATAATTTGCACTAGTATCATATTTTTTGTTCTAATATCATATTTTTGTTAGTGTAGCTTTATAATAAATCTTCAAACCCTATAAAGTAAGCACAAAATTCATTCTTCAAAATTTGCCTGATCCTTTGCAATTCCATTGAACTTTTAGAATCAGCCTATTAATTTCTACAAAAAGCACTATGATTTATTCATAGTATATTGAGTATATAGAATATTTGCAGAGAGTTTGAAAAGAATTGATCCCTGTACAAAATAGACATTTTTGCTTCTTGTGCTTTTCAATCCATAAACGTTGCATGGCCCTCCATGTTCTAGCTTTCTTAGCTTCTTTCAATAGTATTTTGTAGTTTGCAAGGAAAGACTCTTGTACGTCTAGTAGTAGATTTATTTCTTCTTTTTAATGTTTATTTTTTTTTAGTTGTAGTGGGACACAATACCTTTATTTTATTTATTTATTTTTACGTGGTGCTGAGGATCGAACCCAGGGCCACACATATGCTAGGCAAGCGCTCTACTGCTGAGCTACAAACCTAGCTCCCTAGTAAACTTTTTTCTTAACATTCACATTATTATTATAGTGTAGATGACATCAGCTTAAACATATAATTTTCTATTTCTCCCTTTGTTGCTTATAGAAATACAAATAATTTTGGTATATTAACCTTGGAACTATATGTTTTAAACAGAAACTATGTGTTAGATATGTAGGCACAAATTTTCACAAGCTTCAATAAACAGAGATTGCTTAGATATGACACCAAAACCACAAACAAAAGAAAAAGATAAATTTACTTTCACCAAAGTTTAACACTCTCATGCTATAAAACCATAAAAAAAAAAAAAAAGAATCATAATGTGAGAAAAAAATTTAAATTATACAAAAGATTCATACCTATACTCTGTACAGAGCCCTTCTAACTCATAATTCGAAAGACAAACAAACCAAATCAAAAATCAGTACAAGATTTAGATAGATATTTCTTCATGGTAGTTTTATGAATGATGAATAAACACATGAAGACATGCTTAACTTCATCCACAATTAAGGAAATGAGAATCAAAACCACAATGAAATGCCACTTCACTCCTACTAAATTGCTGTAACAACAGACAGTAGCAAGTGTTGGTGAGAACAAAACTCTCATGTATTCTGGGTTGAAATTATAAAAAATGGTATGGTGCTTTGGGAAATAGTTTGAGAATTCCTTATATAGTTAAACATGAGTTATATGAGCCAACATTTTCATGCCTAAGTGTATGCCTAAGAAACATAATATATTCACACAATACAGGATGTTTATAGCAGCATATTCACGATAATTAGAAGATGGAAATAAGCCAACTGTTTATCATCTGCTGAGTGCATAAACAAAATGAAATATTATCTACACGATGAAATGCAATTCATCCATAGTAAGCAGTGACGTACTGATACATGCTTCAACATGATTGAGTCTTAAAAACATTATGCTTATGTTTATCAGAAGGTAGCAGACAGAAGAGTCCACATCTTATATTATTCCATTTATATAAAGTTCCAAAAATGGACAAACCTACTGAGAAATAAACTCTTAGTGGGTGTCCAGGGCAAAAGGAAGGGGAGAAAGGGAAGTGACTGCTAATAGTCACTAGGATTCATTTTGGAGTGATAGAAATGTAAAGGAATTAGTGATGATACTGCACATATCTGTGAATACTCAAAATCCACTGAATTGTACATTTTAAATAGGTGATTCTCAGGGTGTGTGAATTGTGTATCAATTTTTTAAGACTCCAATTTTTCTGGTAAGTCTGCATCTTGCACTATTTTCTTGAACTTGCTGATCACAGTGATCCTAAAGTCCATGTTTGAGATCCATTTTTCTATTTTTTCTAATTGTTCTTTGCAGGCATATTAATCTGCCACAAGCTATGGCCTATAAAGAATGGGGAAATTAATTTCTCTATTTTTTGAAGTGTGCCATTTCTCCATCAATTTTTATTTATGTAATTAATTTTATGAACATAAATGTAAGATATTATTATTCTTGTTATGTTCTTTTATATGCTACAGCACCTAGATTTCATGTTAGTCATAGCACAGAGTACTGTTGCAATAAGTGTAAATGAACAGGATATATTTTTAAATCTAAACTATTTATTGACCCTTAGGTACAATATTTTCAAATTTCCTCACAGTTTGTGCTTGTGTAAACTGTCCTGAATGTATGAAATGATAACCTATGAGATTGAGCACCAAGAACAATTGCTTTAGAGGAAAATACTGATTATAAAGACACATTCCAATACAAAGAAAATAATTAAAGTCTATTATCTTTTAGATGTTTGCAAAGTAAGAAAAACTTTCGAAAATAAAACATATTTCTAGGCCAAAAGAAACTTCAAGCTAAAAACTCCTTTTTTTAAAAAAACATATGTACATATTAAAAGGCAGAGAGATAAAATACCTTGACCCTGTCACAGCTAGTTAGTAAAAGGATAGCATTAGTCCCAGAGCTAGTACCCTTCATCTACTCACCCCTGTACAATAAATTCAATTCAACTAAAATTCACCAGGGAGAGAGAGCCTATTATGAAAAGAGCATTCAAGTCAAGAAAATTCTATTCAAGCTGTAGTTCATACATTACCAGCCTTGTGACCTAGAGCAAGTATTTGACTTTTCTAAAGGATACTCATTTTCTTTACATATATATATAAAACAAAGGTGATAACAGTACTATTATGAATAATAAATTACATATTTTAAAAGGCCAAGCACAGTGCCTAATGCATAGCACATGTGTTAGTAATAGCATACACCAAAATTAACAATGATTTATTTAATGCCTTAAATTTGTGCAAAATATTACATTTCTCAAAGTACAATATCCATTCAATATTATGCATTTATAGAAAATGTTTTTTTCAATTTCTGTTTGTGTAACTTTTTTTAAAGACATGGCTTATAATATTCAATTTGTACTAGAACAAATGAAGAAATTTTTAACAATTATTATAATTATTGTGTCTTATTCCAGTGAAAATCACAAATTTCCACCATCAAATTGCATCAGCTCAACCTGAAAAGCATTCAACTACACTCTCAAACTGTGCAAAAATGACCTCATGAAGCACAAGGTGTTCCTAAAGGTCTAAAGGGTAAAAGAGATGGGGATGTAAAGATTTGGCAATATCCTTACTTATTTTAACAATTCCCCCAGAAAAGTTAAACATAAATTCTGTCTTATCTCCCACTTAACACAGAATGAGGATATGATTTTTCAGTTATGTTCTCTCATCATAACAAAATTTCATTATTATAAAACAGAAGATCTCTAAGGTGCTTTTTAACCTTATAATTATGACCATATACCCCACAAAGTTTATTACACCATTGACTGACCTTGTACATTGAATTTTGCCTATTTGTTCACTGTGTACACACATAGGCACACAGACACTATTGTTTCTTCCCCAAAACTCCTATTTCAAGAGATTTAGATTAGTAAACTTATTGATATTCCTAACTTGTGTCAGATCCTGTGCATGAAAAAATGACTATAAAGCTTCCCTACCCAAAGGGGAACTACAATCTGTCACAGAAAATATAAATTATTTCATGTCTACAGCAATGATAGCTCCATTTTACCTTCTTAAAAGTTCACCCCATCTGTGACTTCCTTTTAATTTTTTTTAGTCAATAGATTTCAGCTCACAATTTAAACCATTTGCCTACATCAAAGATGGATCAGATTAAACTACAAGGAATTTCCCTGGTGCTATGATTTGGATCTTAAATGTCCCCCAAAGGCTCATGTGTTGAAGGCTTGGGCCCCAAGGCAGCAATGTTCAGAGTTGGGGCCTTTTGGAAGGTGATTGGATCATAAGGGCACTGACTTTGTGAAAGGAATTAATGCACTTATGGATAGAGCCACTGGGAGGTGGTAGAATCTTTGGATAATGGCCTTTTTGGAGGAAGTCAATCGTTGAGGATGTGCCCTTAAAGGATGCACTTTTCCCCTGAGCCTCTTCTGCTCACTGTTTCTCTCTTGGTTTCCCAGATGCCATGAGGTCAGCATTTGCTCTGAAACATAGTTCCTCCATGATAATCTCCCTTGCCACAGGCCACAAGGCAACAGGATAAAGTAACCCTGGACTGAAATCTCTAAAACCGGGAGACAAAATAAGTATCTCCTCCTTTTAAGTTGCTTTTCTCAAGTATTTTGTCACAGCAATAGAAATCTGACATAACACACACAAAAGAGAGCAAGGTCATTGTTGTGACATACCTGATGGTGAGGTACAGAAGTTTCTGGAATTGGTTTGTGGGAGGAGTTTGGAAAGGTTTGGGGATGCAGCATAGAGAAACTCTAGAATGCTGTAACTGAAGCTTAGCAGACAATTTAGTAAGGACTCAGAAGACCAGAATGCTGATAAGAATGCAGAGTAAAACATTGTGCTGATGAGACTTCTTTGGGAAAAAAGACTCTACTGAACTAGAGGTAATTAGTGTATGCTGGCAAAGAGTTCGTTTTCATTTTGCCCATACCCTGAAACTTTGTGTGAGATTGAGATTTTTTTTTTTTACCAGGGATTGAACTCAGGGGCACTCAGCCACTGGGCCACATCCCCAGCCCTTTTTTTGTATTTTATTAGAGACAGGGTCTCACTGAGTTCCTAAGTGCCTCACCATTGCTGAGGCTGGCTTTGATCTCGTGATCCTCCTGCCTGGGCCTCCCAAGTGCTGGAATTACAGGCGTGCACCACTGTGCCCTTTAGTTTAAAGGTGATAGACTAATTAATCTGGTGGAGGAAACTTCAAAGCAGCACAGCATTCAGGCTGTGGCATAGATATTGCTGGCTTCTTTTCAACAGATTTACAGTGAGAATTAGAAGCAAAAGGCAGAGCAGGAAGAACTGGAAAAGGAAGTTTCACTCTTATTGTGCATTCACCATACTCAAGAAACAGGCAATGAAAGTGGTATCATAGGTATCATCAGGTTCAGGATCAGAGAGCATTATGGGTCCTCCAATTGTTTTCATAATATTGTGGAATTGGCTTATAAAATTCCAGGTTAATTTTGTGTATTATCAGATAAGATGAATAGAGACTTGGTTATCAACAGGCTGGATAAATTATATGATAACTATCTCACTCAGCCTTATCAGCCAATGTTGTCAACTAGAATACATTTAAAGTGGAGAGACAGTAAAGAGCAGTTATATCCTCTATAACACCTTATCCTAAAAAGAAGGGCTTAAGGAAGAAGAGAGGTTTCTTCTTCTCTTATTAGTAGACCAGTGGCTCACAACCCAATGTTCTTCTCCCTTGAATTCTTTAAGTAGGTAGGTGTTGAATAACTAAGAGAACACCTTAAAATGTGTCCCTGTGCCTCTCCTGAAGGTGTCCTCTTAAACGTTAGCAGCTAACCCTTCTTTTCTACACATTTTTTTGCACCCACTTAAAACTTGGAAGCCCATGAATCCAACAAGCAAGTCCCCTGACAGGAAATGGCATCTTCCTCATAATCCCAGAAAACCACACAGGGACCAATAATAAATTCCATAACAATGAGAATGTCCAAAAATTATTCCTCAGTTGATATGGGATTCCTGCCACACTGGTTACTCATCTTACTTCTGCTCATCTCCACTTGAAGGTGATTTCTCTTCTGCATACTCTAAAGTCTAAAAGAACTATTCTCTTTCTTCAATCTTTTCAACAAAGCCCTTTACAACTAAACAGGTTTTAACATACTAAGAAGCCCCCATGCAAGGTCTCATATAGATGAAGCTTATGTATCCATTTAGCCCTATGGGATAAGTTTGTATTATGTTTTATATAGACTTTTCCAAATAAAGAAAACAGTTATGTCCAATGAACCAGTAGATTAACATTACATAATTGTTCAACATAGTTTCATGTAAAATGTGAGGATATGAAAGAAAGGACACATTAAAAACTGATAGCAGAGAAGTATAACTATCAATTAGAAAAATCATGATAAATAAATACTGTATTTTACTTCCATTTGCTTATAAGGATTTTAAATTTAGAAATGGACTCTTTCTTTCCCCCAGGAGGCTAACAGAATTTAAATCAGGAATATGGGGAAGTTGCCTCTCCAGTTTGCTGTTCCAAAACTTCCCCAGATATGGAGGAAGAGTCTAAAAATTATGTCCTCGCTTAGCTGGAATAGGATATTTCCTTCTACCTTTTAAAAAATCAACATTATAATCACTGCATTAAAGAACGAGGACTAACCATTTTATATTACAAAATTGTGCTCTAAGAATTCTGAGCATATGAAATGAAAGTAGAATATGAAGTTCATTTGTCCCATCTAAAATTCAGAAATAGAATTATCAATCTTTTTCCAGATCCAAACTATTAGAATCACTATAGCATCTATGGTCTGATATCCATCACTGAAAATTCCAGAAGCGAAGGCAGAATACACAGTCACGTTTTAAAATTATTTTTTTGTTTTGCTTCATTTATCTAGGTGTCACTCATTCACCCTCTACTGAAACTTGAGGAGTTTGGAGGCCAGGTAGGTGAATTTACTTTACACAGAGTCCCTATGAGCTTTTGTCTAAATTATCTGGCAACACAAAAGATCAGCTTGAAACTTATTGCTCACCTCTTATCTATTCAATGGTTTGATGGAACAGCAAGGAATATCGTTAAAGACAATGAGGCATCAACTCCTTTAATTATTCTCTTAAGAATCTGCCATTTCAGACCATCTATTTCAGATTTGGAATCCTGACATTTTAACCTCTTCTTGATTAAAGGTTTCTATCTCCATCTCAAAGAATGCTTACTTACATGTGGTTTCTCACAAATGCCTTAACCTTTCTGCATCTCAGTTTCATCCCTTATAAAATAGAGATAATTATAGTGGGTTCTATTTGCCCAGCATGTGGCAGACATGCTCCATGCGTGGATTCCCTGTAAAGTCTTGCATGGAGTTCTAAATGTGTCCTAAGAACAAAGACAAAACTGAAAATAGAATGGAGGCTAAAAGCAAGGCAGGGCTTAAGGTAGAGCAAAATTGAGTTTTGGCAGTATGGAGTCTTTGATATCATCCTGCTTTTTACACATTTAATTCATGTACCAAAAAAAAAAAAAAGAAAGAAAGAAAGAAAGAAAAGAAAAGAATCATAAGCAAGACACAGATAAAACTTTATAACTAGTATGAGTTGAAACTCCTAAGTTTCATCACACATATAATGCAATATTTTTCTTTTTTAAATTTTTTCTAGTTATAGAAACATGAAGTTGAGGACTAATGTGAGTTTAGTGTTTTAAATTATTTTCCTGTGGATGAGGGACACTGATGCTATAAGAAGTGAATTATTATCTTAAACCAGGCTATCCTGGCAAAAAGTTTTATATTAATTTTTCAGTAATTTTTAAACTTGAATGTCATTTATGCTTCAGTTTTTTAAAATTATACAATTTTCATTTTGTTTGTAAAAGAACTTTTGTTTAATTTTCTTCATCAGTCATTAGTGGTTAAAGATATCAGTCCATATGATAAAATATTTTGGAAATGTTTCTCACATAGTATAGATTATAAATAGTCAGTAAATTCCAATAACCTTGAACACATCCTTGAAGCAATATTTTTTCCAGGATAGAACTATGCAAAGCTGTAACTAGGAACCTGCTACTGAAATGTATTCCATAATCAGATATTAAGCCATTACTATTGATAAACACTTAGAAACAATTTTATGACTTCAGATTTTTTTGATGATAATATTCATTACTTAGCAAATGTTAGAAAATTTAGGGCTTCCCTTTCATAACTTACATTGAGTTCAATAGGAAGGCTTATAAGTTTAAAAACATGCATAAACAAATCAAAATATCTTCACATGGGCTAGGGTTGTGGCTCAGCAGTAGAGCGCTTGCCTAGCACGTGTGCGGCCCGAGTTCGATCCGATCCTCAGCACCATGTAAAAAGCATTGTGTTCAACTAAAAGCAAATAAATAAATATTATATATATATATATATATATATATATATATATATATATATATATCTTCACATGATAATGTCTCCTTGCTTTAGATAAAACATCAGAGCCAAGGTATGGCAGGAAAACTGATTATATGTCCACAGAGTGTAACTTTGTTTTGCTTCCATAAATGAATGATTTCTTTCCTCTTCAACTTCCTTCACATAAAATAAATGAGAATATTTCATTGATTAAATAATTATTTATTTGTCTATCATTTTTATTACATTTATAAAATCAGATTCTTATAAGATTTTTGACAGGAAGAAACTATTTGCACTAAATACATCTTAGAATGAGAAGTAATATTATTTTAAAGTTCAAGTAATAAGACAGAATTCTAATATCTTAAATTTCCTTCTAAATTAGTCATTTGTGATATTAGATATTTAAATTATTATGTGGTTATGTATTTTTACTGTATCTTCTAAGACAATGGATAAAACCATCTATATTAAATGTTATGATTTGGTCTAGAATATCCCTCAAAGGCTCATGTGTGGAAGTCCTGATGCACAATGCAGCAGTGTTCTGAAGTTTGGGTTTTGGGAAATGACTGGATTCTGAGGGCTCTGACCTCATTGATGTATTAATCCATTGAGGTATTCACAGCTGATGGCATTATTGGGAGGTGGTACAAACTGTAGGCAGTGGAAAGTAGTTGTAGGAAGTGGGTTCTGTATCTTGTCCCTAGTCCCTCCCTCCCGCCTTCCTGGCTGCCATGAGCTGAGCAGCTTTCTTCTGCAGTGCTTTTCTGCCAAGATGTTTTTCCTCATGCAGGTGCCAAAAGGATGGAGCCAGATGACCGTGCACTGAAACCTCAGAAACTGTGAACCAAAATAAACCTTTCCCTTTTAAAGTTGTTCTTCTTATGTATTTTATCACTGCAACAAAAAGCTGACTAAAACAAGTAGTCTAGGTTGAAGAAAAAGCACTATTTTCATATTTTATTATGAGCATGTATTTATTCTGGTTTCATTATTCTTTCTTGACTTGTCAACCTTTATCCTCATTTCTTTCCTACATTAATACTAATAGCAAATAAAGCAATATCATTGGGATCCACACATATAAAGGCATCACATAATGATAAAAGTCACTGATCATCCCTATATATTCCTTCACCAAAGTATAAAGGGATATCAGAATCCCTAGTTGACCCTCACACTAGGATAACCAATTGAATGGGAGCAATGAGTCTGTTGCATACATTAGGACATCCCCCTAATATATCCTTGGGTGTGGCCAATGTGTTCATGGCCAAGCACACTAGTCACAGCATTTTTCCTGAGGTGGAGATAAGGGAAACAGATTTCCATGCACATACAATTAAATAGCAAAACTAATATCGTCCAACTTTAAAAATAAATTATTTAGTTGAAGCTAAGGTTTATAACTACTTTTGAAAATATTAGCATCAAATAATTTTAGAATTATTTAAGCTAAATGAAGAATAATATAGCAGTTAATGATCTAACGTCTCCAATAGGAATGGTGGGCCAACGTCTTGGAATTATTTTACAACATATAGAATAAAAAACATCAAAAATAAGGCTACCCTTATATTTATCAAAACAATTGATTTAACATAATGTAACTCAAAACACTTAGCAATATTTATATTTGCACATTTACTTATTTACAATGATTTATGAAAGGAATTGGCTGTTTCCCACATTAAAATAGTGATTCTGGCCTGTGATCAATACAATTTTCCCTCAGTATCCTAGGGAGTCAGTTTCAGGATCCTTGCGGACACCAAAATTCATGGATGCTTAAGACTCTTAAGTAAAATGGTATAATAGTTTAATGTAACATATGCCTATCCTTTTTTATACTGTAAATCATCTCTAAATTACTCATAATATCTAATACTATGTAATTTTCATATAAATAATTGTTAAATTAAATGTTTAAGGGAAAACAGGAAGTAAAAAGTTTGTACATTAAATATGGGCCCATTTTTTCCAAGTATTTTTGGTCTGTGGTTGATTGAATCTGAGAATGCAGAACTCATGAATAAGAAGGTCCAACTATACATGAGCTGTATTGGGTACAAATGGTAGCTTTGGCCTGATTTGAAAATGCCTCATGTCATTTGGCCTTAATATCAAGAACTTAGATGAATGATTAAAATTCAAGGTTGAATCTCTGGCTGGAAATGTAAGACCCAGAATGGCAAAGAGGTTCATTCTTATACCAAGTAAAACTGACAGGTAGAGGGTCCCTGGAGCACTGTTGAGAAAAATTATAAGTTGGAGTCCATCTCAGTAGGAAAAAATGTTATAATGGAATCCTGCATAAGAGCAAGAGGCAAGGAGTGAGATCTACATAGATGATTTAACTTGTATTCATCTAGCACCCACTCTACGCACTTAGTGCACAAACCAGCAAGAGATACACAGGTAAGACAACTCATGACTCCAAGGAAGGCAGCAGGGCAAGGAAGAGAGCAGAAGCAAAATAAATCATATGCACTACATGATAAAAGTGACATATGAAGCATACAGCAAAGTGCTAATTGGAGGTTAGAGAAAAAGATTATCTTTGTTCAAAGGATTTTTTTAATTCATCAAGGAGAGGTTTTACAAATACTGTTTTGAGCTAAAGAGTAAATCCTATACCACTGCCTGAAGAACGTGAAAGTTTACCAAACTAATTCAAACTTTTTAGCCTAAATTTCGACAGTGAATATAGCTCACTGTGATTAAAGCTTGCTCTAATTTCTGTTTTTCTATTCAATAACATTCTAGATTTGATTGTTCCTTTTTTGCTTTCTTTTTGTTTTAATTCTGCAATCAGAATGAAGCACATTCTCTCTTATACCCCCTTCAAACTGCTAAACTTTCAGCAGAAGACCAAGAGTTAAAATGTAATTGATATTTTGAATTTATCATGCAACTACTCACTCAAAATCTTGGGCCTCTTAGTCCTATTTCGAGAGTAACTTGCCCCATATAAGCCATAATAGAGTTTGTAAATTGTCCAACTTCACTGTTCAACTTCCTTAGGCCAAAGCAAAAAATATGTAAGTGGGTCAGTTCTAAAATTAATTTAGCCTAACTTTGCCTGAAATCACTAAAAATATTACTATCACGAGGGTCAAAATATTGCCCCCAAGCACAGTAACAATCCCTTGAGAAGAGCTGCCCAAGATGCTCTGATCCTGCTTATCAGATAAGAAAGGTGTTGGCTTTGGCTGATGTGCAAATGAAAGTAGACTCCTAAAATCAAGGACAGTTAAATAACAATCACAAGTAACTTGAGCACTAATAATTTACCAGATATTCATTTAATCTTTTAATAATTCAAAAAGCAAAGCATTGTTATAAAATTTGTTTTGGATAAAACATACAGCAGAAACTTCAACCAAAGTCTCAAAGTCTGTCCCATTCATTATCATATTATGTTCTTCAAATATTACTTTATTTAGCATCTATTTATCATTTATTAAACACCTGCTATGTGTCAGTCACCATACTAGAGAATAATGGATGTAATAATGACAGTCCTGTCTTCATATAACTAATATAATAATGGAGACTATTATTGATTAAATTGTATCCTCTCCAAAATTATTGTGTTAAAGGCCAATCCTTCAGTGATACTGTTTGGAGATAGAATGTTTAAGGAAGGCAAACGGAGTTAAATGAGGTTATAAAAGTGAGGACTCTCCAAAAGGACTCATGTCCTTATTAAAAAAAGGATAAGACACAGGAGTATGTATGCCCACAGAGAAAGAGCTATGTGAGGACACAATGAAAAGGAACCATCCACAAGACAAGAAGAGAGCCTTCACCATAAACTACCCTTGACAGCACCTTGATCTTAGACTTCCAGACTCCAGAACTCTGAGAAAATTAATTTATGTTATTTAAGTCACCCAGGTTATGGAATTCTGTCATGACAGCCTAGAAGACTAATACAGAGACAGAGATACACAACCCTTTCAAAAAAACAATATGAAAAAACTAATAGATAAACCAATTAAATATTTGGGAATAACAAATATCAAATTACTTCAATAAAAATGTGATGAAGTGTTACAAATTTAATTCCTAGGAGATGTCCAGTTTCATTATTTTCATCTATAGTCAATCTGGTCTTCTTCAAAAGATTCAACCTATGGTTTATGGGGAGAAGTATTAACTAATTGTCCAATATGGTTTAAAACTTATTCCAATATGACAATAGAAATAGTATATTTGGGTAACATTCAGTAACTCCAAGAAACTTTTCAGTCTCTCAGATATCTCACTCTTTTGTGTCACCCCCGACTCCTCTCCAATATAGCATCTGTGTATAGGATAAGGGTAGCTGTAAGAGGTTTCTTTATTGGGGTCAGATGGATCCTCCAGTCTGCTGGTGATGTTTCTTGATTGCCTGGCTTCTGGAAACTATGTGGTCCTCTGGCACCGAAATCTGAGCAAGAAAACCGTGAACCATTTTTTTGGTTTCTACAATGTGCCAGTGTTGCTCCCCTAGCAGGTTCAGCTTCACTTTTGCTCATATTGTTGCTATAAAACACTAAGCTGAGTACCAGCCTAGGTGGTCCACCACAGAAGCACACCATACTGCCTAGGGTTGGCCAGTCTCCAATCAGACTCTAGGCTACCCAGGGGCCTATAATATATAGGAAAGGGTAAGAATGAATTGGAAAAATAAAATGTCAGCCTATGCCTTCCAAATTACTCTGTCTGTTATGGCCAAGTCTTTGCCAGAATGGTACAAGGAAAAGCATGAAAAAGCCCCTACCCTAAGTCCCAAATGGAAATAGAACACAGGGTAAAGCCTTGCCCTCCATCCAGTGATTTTTACTCATGGAAAGGATATGTCTGTTTATTGCCTTCTCCCACCTCTTTTTTCTTGCCACGCATTTCTCAAGGACAAGAAAGAGGCAGGCTTTTCCTCCATACTCTTCCTGTCTGAACTGTTAAGTAAAACTCTGTGCATTCTGCTTCCAAGACTATACTAATGATGGACAAAGTGGGATTTGCAAAGTCTGACTCACAATCATTGAAAACCAGACTATTACCTTGTTCAAACTCTGTTCTTGAATACTAATTATTACTTCAGTCTTTTTTCTTTTCATTAATTTTGGAAGAAGTCCTAATCTACATTGAAGCAGAAGGATCTCTTTAATAGGATAAATTTCAGAAAGGCAAATGAGAAAGCCACATTCATAATGTTCAAAACATATAAATTCTTTAGTTTGCTGAATAGGTATATGTCACTGATTAACTCTGATTTTAAAATGATTATTAGAAAAGGTAATATTTGAGATGACTCTAGAAAAAAAAAGAAATATTTACTAAAATAGTTTTAGGAGTTGTTCAGTTTTGAAATGTACAACCAGGGCTTCCTTTCTAAGCTGGGCACATTTTTATATCCCTAGAATATAAATATACACAACAAGGAAATTTGAGAATTATTAATACCAAATAAGTATAAGAATATCAAAATGCTTTCCTTATTTCACGCATGTTACTTAAAAACCACAAATTACATATCAGGAACTGTCAGCTATTACAAAAAATGAAATTAAGGAAAGTAGGAAATTAATTCATATGACAATTGTATTATGAATAAATACAAATATTGTCTTTGATTATCTGGTCAACAAAATGCTAAATTTACCATCTATAGATATTACCTTTTGCCATGAAAACTGTATTTTTAAATTTTTATTGATTTTTATTGGTACATTGTAATTATACATAATAGTGGATTCATTATGCCATCTTTATATATACACATGACATAATTTGATAAATCTCATTTCCCAGTATTTACTTTTCCATCCACTCCATTCCCCCATCTACTTTATCTACACTACTGATCTTCTTTTATTATTATTAGTGAATTACAATCATATTTATGTGTTATTCATTGTGGCATATTCATATGTAGACATAGTATATAATATGGTAGATTTCATTCCACTGTACTTCTCCATGTCCTCCCCTCCTCCATCCCTCTCAATTCCCATCCTCTACTTTACTGGTCTTGTTCTATTTTCATGATATCCCCCCATGCCATTTTTAATTATTCTCTCTCCTCCCTCTCCCCCTCTCTCTCCCTCTCTTTTCCTCATATAAGATCATGTAAGAGAAAATATTCAACCCTTAACTTTCTAAATTTGGCTTATTTAACTTAGTATGATGTTCTTCAATTCCATCCATTTACCCATAAATGACATAATTTCATTCTATTTATGGCTGAGTAAAACTGTATTGTGTATATATATCATATTTGCATAACTTAGCTTTTGTAAATTGGTATGCTATAAATATTGGTATGCATGTATCACTCTAGTATGCTGATTGTAGATCTTTTTGATAAATATCAAAGAATGGGGTAGCTGGGTTATATGGCTCTTCCATTCATAGTTTTCTGAGGAATCTCCATACTGCTTTCCAAAGTGATTGTACTAATTTGCTTTCCCACCAACAGTGTATAAGTGCACCTTTTCACCCATATTCTTGCCAGCAACCACTATTTGTATTCTTGATGATTTCTATACTAATTAGAGTGAGATGAAATCTTAGTGCAATTTTGATTTGCCATTCCCTGATTGCGAAGGATGTTGAACATTTTTTCCAAACATTTGTTGGCCGCTTGTATTTCTTCTTTACAGAAATGTCTATATAGAACTGTTGCCCATTTACAGATTAGCTTATTGGGTATTCTTGTTTTGTTTTGTTTTATTCTTTTGGTGTTGAATTTTTGAGATCTTCACACTCCAGATATGAATCCCTTCTCAGAAGAGTATCTGGCAAAGATTTTCTCCCATTCTGTAGGCTGTCTCTTCATTCTCTTGTTTCTTTTGCTATGCAGAACCTTTTTAATTTTGATGCCACCCCAATTATTGATTCATGGGTTTATTTCTTGCATTTTAAGAATCTTATTAAAGAATTCAGTGCATACACCAATACATTGGAGTGCTGACCCTAAGTTTTCTTTTAGCAGTTCCAGTTTCTGGTCTAATTCCTGGGTCTTTAAACCACTTTGAGTTGATTTTTGTGCAGGGTAATAGTTCATGGTAACAGAAAGCAGAGAGAATGCCTCTCACCAAGGGACAAAATAGAAATCTCAAAGGCACACCCCAAGGGACCTACTTTCTCCAGCTACATTTTACCAGCCTATATTTATCACCCATTCATCTATTCAAGTGGATTAATCTCCTGATTAGATTATAGCTCTTGTAATATAAGCATTTCACCTCTGAACATTTCTGCATTGTCTTACACATGAGTTTTGGAAGGGACCTCAATCATAACACACCCACTCACAGAAAAAGTGAGCAATGTGGAAAAATTCTCAATGAAAATTAATGGGATTGTGTTTCTCCTCTGAGGTGGTCAAAGCTCTTGACAAGTATGGATGTTCAAGTATGTACACTATCCTTATTTATGTTTTTTCTTGGGCCATGTCCTCCTTGGAACAAGGTTTGGAGATTTTTTAAACCCATCTTCTTTGTGTTACTCACCATTCTGCCAGCTGGAGTGGCCTGAAACCAAAACTGGCTATAATAGCTCTCTGCTTCCCTTCTTACCAGTATAAGGTAGGACAGATTGGAAAGTAATAACAACTGGAGTTTTGTCCAAACAGATGAGATCAGTACATTCTCAGGGTGGCACTGATGCATAATTTTAAATGAAAAGTTCTAGCAACTTACATCTGGCATTTGGCTCTGATCCAAACTTCAGTAGTTTGTTAAGTGGTATCTGCTCCAGACAGATTAGATAAACACACCCCAGGGCTGGGCAAATGCCAGTCTCTGATGGGTGTCTGAACCTCAGGGACTTCCCTTGAACTCTACTCATAGGGTGTGGTAAATAACCCTTCACAGGTCTCACATACTCCACCACCTACAAACATGGTCTTCTCTGGATCAGATCCTGAGTGTAATTTCACCCAACTGTCCAGGTTCTGGAGTCTCCCAATTGGTCACAGGAGCCACCAGACCCAAAGAAAAAGCAAGTCATAATCCTTCCATATCACCAAACTCAGTGCCCCTAGGCACAGTCATTTCTGTGCCAGTCTATGTTTTATCCTACCAAGCCCATGACAGATACTTGCAAGGCATTTGGCAGAGCTTTCTATGATCTTGATACTCCTACTGCAGAAAGCTACAATAAGTCCACTTCAGGGTGGCTCCCTTCCATAACTCTTTACTTGACATCCAAGAGAAATGGAACACTTCAAACACTAGCTCACTGCTGTCTCTGGTTCATTAAGATGAGATTACCTCTCTGTTCCAATAGTTCTCTGATGACAATTTGTTCACTGTGTTTCTCTCTCTCTCTCTTCCTGCCTGTCCCACTGTTATGGTTTAGATGTGAGATGCACCCCCCCACCCCCCCACCCCCACCCCCCCCCCCCCCCCGCCGCCAAAGCTCATGCGTGAGACAATGCAAGGTTCAGGAGAGAAAAGATTGGGTTGTGAGAGCTTTAACCCAATCAGTGAATCAATTCCCTGATAGGGATTAACTGGGTGGTAACTGAAGACAGGTGGAGAGTGGCTGGAGGAGGTGGGGCATTGGGAAATGTGGCTTTGCAGTACATATTTGTATCTGGCAAGTGGAGACCTCTCCCTCTGCTTTCTGATCATCATGTGAGCCAGTTCCCTCTGCCACAAGTTTCTGCCATTATGTACAGCCTCACCTTGAGCCCCGAGGAATGGAGCCTGCTTTCTACGGATTGAGGCCTCTGAAACCATGAGCCCCCAAATAAACTTTTCCTCCTCTACAGTTGTTCTGGTCAGGCACTTTAGTCACAGCAGTGAAAAAGCTGACTAAAAAATCCACCCACCTTGGGCTGGGGATGTAGCTCAGTTAGTAGTGTGCTTGCCTTGCATGCACAAGGCCCTGAGTTCTATTCCCCAGCACCACAAAAAAAAAAAAAAAAAAAAAAAAAAAAAAAAATCCACCCACCCACCATCTGAAATAAGCTGGCACCACTGGTGTGACCAGCCTGTCTCCAAAGTATTCTTTTCTCATACTATGTTCAAAGCACCCGAATTTCTGTGTCCCTATGATTCTCTGTCTGATATTGAATTTAAGCGAATTCCCTGTCACCCACCTCACTGAGAAGCCATACTCCCATTGTTTGAATCCAGAGCCACAGAGGAGCTAGACAATAAACTCTTCCTCTCTTCCACCATCTTTCCTTCTCCCCATCTGTATATATTTCAAAAGTGAAAATATGGGCTGGGGTTGTGGCTCAGTTGTAGAGTGCTTACCTAGTATGTGTGAGACAGTGGGTTCAATCCTCAGCACCACGTAAATAAAGTTTTAAAAAAAAAAGTGAAGATATACATTTCTCTTAAAAAGAATCCATGAGGTTAGATTTCAAAAACGTTTGCTTTGTACCTCACACATGCTAAGTGAGCGCTCTACCACTGAGCCACGGCCTCAGCCCCATAAATCAATTTTTTAACCTTACTGTTTTTAGGGAAACTCACTTCTTTGTAGAACACATTTGTGTTACCAATAAGCCAAGTACTTAGATAAATATTTTCCCAATTAAAGAAAAAGAATATGGTGCTGTCTGTGTTTTATGAAGAAGTCCTTAGCTTCTATGGGTGAGTTCATATGGCTGCAAATAAAAGTATACATGTGGATTTTTCTTTAAATAAAGGGACATAGAGGAAATAAGATATTATGAATTGATAGTTGCTAAAACTAGATGATGGGTACATTAAAATTCATTATACTATTGCCTTTACTTTTATATATAGATAAAAGTTTCCAAAATAAAATGTAACCCCCCCAAAAAAAAAATATGCTTTGTTTCTGTTTGGTTCTTCTAATTTTATAAAGAATTTACTTATTGTCTTCAAGACTTATTATTTATACTACCCATGTATATATGATACTGCCAATAAAAGTACATTCTCTCGAATTTGTATCCAGCAAAGTCTTAAACATATTAATGAAAATGCAATCCAGAAATGTACATATTAGACATATGGTGGCTTTAAAATTCCATGAATATGAGGCTTAAGGGGAGAAGTCTGTTGAATATAGGAGATATATGTTGAATCTACATTTGCAGAGCAAGAATACTACTTTCATTTATATTTTATATTATAGTCAATAAAAATAAAAATATTTAGTAAAATGTCATTCAACCTTTACATGGTTATGAGAAAATATAAATCTTTCACATAAAATGTTATTATTGTTTTTACTGAGAATAGAGTTTTAAATATTATTGGGAATTAACATATGTTCTCCTTCCTCCAAGCCATCCTGTGCTACCACTATGTGCTACAACATTATGTGTGGTGAGCTGCCATATATTTCTTCCTTACCCTATTTCCTAGTTATACATATACTTTAATTCTGAAAGGCATTTTAAGCTAACTATATCCAAAATTATATTCATAATTTGCTATACTCTCCCAAAATATTTTTCCCTTCTAAGTTTGTTAATTTAGTTAATGGCATTACCAGTCCTCCAGCCATCAATGGACTGGGTTCTTTCTTAACGCTTTTCTTGGCCTCAACAATTAATTCATTTCATGACCTATGTGGAGGCATCAGCATCCACTCAACCATTCAGGCCAGAAATGTGGGGCCAACTCATGTCCAACATCTCACACATCTATCTGGAGAAAAATAAATGGCAGCAATGGAGATAGTGTTTTCTCACTGTTGATACAATCATTCAGCAAGCCCTGTGAATGTTACAACCTAAAGATTCTCTGGGGCTTACTGTCTCGGGTGGTAGGGAAGTAATTCTGACTGAGCTTTTTGAAAATCTGAATGTGCAGAAGATTCATGAAATGGGGAAGTAATTAGAATTTTAGGAATGGGGGTATTTACAGAACAGCACAGAAATGGCAGAGCTGGATGCTGCCCATGGGACCAAAGTGACAATACAGAGGAACAAGAAGGTCCCAGAAGTAAATCAAAAGGCAAGAGCACAATCGTGACAGTATAAGACTTTAATGAGTCAAGAACAGATGATAGTAATATTAAACCTCTGTGCTATAAGACCAGGATCTTTTTCTCTGAGAAATCAGAATAATCAAACAAGCATCTATACATACATACATAAACAAGGAAGCATAGCAACACCATATAGCAATATAAATAGCAGAAGCTATCATGTAATAGTCTTCTTCAGTGTGCAAGCTGTGAAGCCCAACTTCTTAGGTTCTAATTTAGAAGAGATTACTTCTAATTAAAGATTATATTACATGATGTTTTAATATGGAATAATAGTCATAATAAAATCTTGTCTTCTTTGAGTGCTTATATGGTACCATATAGTGTATGACCTTGGGAAAGTAACCCAATCTGAGTCTCATCTAAAATACAAGGATAATACCATCTACACAATAGGATTTGGGGCAAGAACCAAATTTGAGTACATAATAAGCACTCAAAACAGAAAAGATTTTATTTTTACCTGTTATTACCATTAGTCCATATTATAACATCATGTAAGAAAGTCTTTAACTAGAACTAATCTCTTCTAATATAACATTCTATTCTTTTTTCTCTCATTTCTCTATAGATGACACCAATATCAGCACTTCAAGTGAAAAAAACTTGACTGTGCCTTAATTACCATTTTTAAAATCTATTTGAATAGCTCCACTTTAATGGCATTTTATAGATTTGACAAATTTGAAACTTAACACATGATATTTTCTTAGTTACTTTATGTAACAATATTATTAGCAAATAATCAAAAGCCTTGGGTAAAGAGTTGGAAGGCAATGTTCCTCTCATTCTAGTAAATATATCCTCTTCTTAACTATATTATAAGCTCCTCAAGATCTTAAAACATTTTTTTTGTTTTGTCTATTGTGAAGCTGAGTATCTCATCAGATTTGAATTCATGTATTAGGGTAGGAAAGGGGGAAAATGGCTCTCTTATTTTCTCAACCAAGAGTGTTGCCAAGGAAACACTTTTGCATCCTTGAACAAGTCCTCCCACCTAGAGGAGGTGAGATGATGCTGAGACTAGAACAGGCAATTAAAATAGACAAAAATCCCTGTCCTCATGAATCTTAAATTCTAATGAGAGAGAAAGACAAAAAATAATGATGAATAAGCAAAATGCACAGGATGTAAAATATTGATATGTGCTAAGAGAAAATTCAAAGAGAAAAGGAGACAAGAAGTGTGTGTGTTGTTCTTGGCAACACTCTTGGTTGAGAAAGTAAGAACCTCACCATGGAGGGTCTGAGGGTAGCCTTCCTTAGAAAAGCAACCTATTATCTAAGGGAAATTTTTTAAGAGTTTTAAAAGGAAAAATTACCATCCTCCAAGCGGTGTATACCTGGATAGGCATCAGACATAACCCAGAGTTCTTAAGATTAGCAAGCAGACTGGAAATGGTAACAAGTATGAGAATAAAGAGTTCCGTTCTCCTGGAAGGAAACAGGATTGTTATCATTTAACAGAGTTAAGCAGAGATCTGGGACAGCTGTGATAGTAGTGCACCAGAACTATGTTTTCTCAGCCTGAAGAGGGTCAAGAGCCAGGTGGCAAAACCAGTGTCTTGAGCAGGCCCCTCTGCCAACACGCAGCAGCTGCTATGGTGGTACATGGAAGGAGTGACGGGCCATCATGGGAAGATGTAAGTGACTGCTGACAAAGACACTTCCATCATCCAGACTGTATGTGAAGACCTGATTCAAGGCAAAGGTAATGGGAATGATCACAGGTTGGTAGTTACAGACAGTCTACCCAAAAAGTAGCGGGCCCAGAAATGAAAGGTTTTGGAGAGAGCAGTAGGGTTTGAAGGTGACAGAGTAATCTCTTTCCAGAGACAGGGAACTGGGAGTCAAAGGATGAATGAAGGGAGATGAGGGTAGGGGCTGAGAGGAGATGAAATTTTCAGAAGACTGCTTTTGACAGGACTAATATCAGGGCCTGAAAAGCAGAGTGAACGGTGAGATATGCAAGTGCTGCTACTGGTGTGCTTGTGTCAAGAGGTAGCTTAGAGTAAGACAGGCATTACACAAAATTAGTACAGAAGTCATTTCAGAGTTTCACCCATTTTGAAATTTCCTTTATCCTCGTGAGATTATTCAATACCTTTTTAAAATTAAATTTGCTTTTATTTGTGTTCTAGTTTTTTTTTCAATTTTTTATTGGTTTTAATTAGTTATACATGACAGTAGAATGCATTTATGCACTATGATATATCATACATAGATGGGATATAATTTCTCATTTTTCAAAGTGTACATGTTGCAGAATCATATTGGTCATGTAGTCACATATATACATATAATAATAATGTCTGTTTCATTCCACTATCTTTCCCATCCCCACATGCCCTCCCTCCCCTCCCTTCACTTCCCTCTAACTAATCTAACGCTTATTTTTCCCTAGTGCCCCCCCCCCGCCTTATTGTGAATTAGCATTCACATATTAGAGAAAACATTCAGCCTTCGGTTTTGTGGGATTGGCTTATTTTGCTTAGCATGATATTCTCCAACTCCAACCATTTACTGGCAAATGCCATAATTTCATCCTTCTTTAAAGCTGAGTAATATTATTATATATATATATATACATATATATATATATATATATATATATACATATATATACCATATTTTCTTTATCCATTCACCTATTGAGGGACACCTAGGTTGGTTACAGAGTCTAGCTATTGTGAATTGAGTTGCGATAAACATTGTTGTGGCTGTGTCACTATAGTATGCTGATTTTAAGTCCTTTGGGTATAAACCAAGGAGTGGGATAGCTGGGTCAAATGGTGGTTCCATTCCCAGTTTTCTGAGTAATCTCCATACTGCTTTCCATAGTGGTTGCACCAATTTGCAGTGCCACCAGCAATGTGTGAGTGTACCTTTTTCCCCACATCCTCGCCAATATTTATTGTTGCCTGTATTTTTAATGATTGCCATTCTGACAGGAGTGAGATGAAATCGTAGAGTAGTTTTGATTTGCATTTCTCTAATTGCTAGAGTTGTTGAACACTTTTTCATATATTTGTTGATCAATTGTATTTCTTCTTTGTGAAGAGTCTGTTCAGTTCTTTAGCCCATTTATTGATTGGGTTATTTATATTTTTGGTGTTAAGTTTTTTGAGTTCTTTATATATCCTAGAGATTAATGCTTTATCAGAAGTGCATGTGGTAAAGATTGTCTCTCAATCCATAGGCTCTCTCCTCATATTATTGTTTCCTTTGCTGAAAAGAAGCTTTTTAATTTGAATCCATCCCATTTATTGATTCTTCATTTTACTTCTTGCGCTTTAGGAGTCTTGTTAAGGAAGTCAGATCCTAGGCTGATGTGGTACAGATTTGGGCCTATTTTTTCTTCTATTAGGCACAGGGTCTCTGTTCTAGTGCCTAAGTCTTTGATCTACTTTGAGTTGATTTTTGTGCAGGATGAGAGATAGAGGTTTAATTTCATTTTGCTACTAATAAATGAATTCAGCAAAGTAGCAGGATATAAAATCAACACCCATAAATCAATCACATTCCTATACATCAGTGATAAATCCACTGAAAGAGAAATTAGGAAAACTATTACATTCACAATAGCCCCCCCCAAAAAAAAATAATAAAATACCTAGGAATCAATCTAACAAAAAAGAGGTAAAAGACGTCTACAATGAAAACTACAGAACACTAAAGAAAGAAATTGAAGAAAACCTCAGAAGATAGAAAGATGTCCCATGCTCCTGGATAGGCAGAATTAATATTGTCAAAATGGCCATATGACCAAAAGCACTATACAGATTTAATGCAATTCCTATAAAAATCCCAATGACATTTTTCATACAAATAGAAAAAGCAACCATGAAATTTATTTAGAAAAACAAGAGACCCAGAATAGCTAATGCAATCCTTAGCAAGAAAAGTGAAGCAGGAGGCATCACAATACCTGACCTTATATTATACTACATAACAAAAACGGCACGGTATTGGCAGCAAAATAGACTTGTAGACCAATGGCACAGAATAGAGGACACAGAGACAAAACCACATAAATACAGTTATCTCATACTAGACAAGGGTGCCAAAATCATTCACTGGAGAAAAGATAGCCTATTCAACAAATGGTGCTGGCAAAACTGGAAATCCATATTCAATACCTTTGGTTGTTTCCTCTGCTTAAAGGATCATTCCCAGGAGGCTGACTCAGTTCCTGAATTCCTTTAACCTCTACCATAACATAGCCCTCCACTCTAGAAAACACACACATTTTTTATCTCCTGCCCTGTATGAATTTTCTTCTTAGCACATATCAATATTTTAGATATTGTGCATTTTCTTATTTCATCATTGTCTATTGTCTCTCCCATTAGAATTTAAGCTCCATGAGGACAGGGATTTTTTTTCCATTTTAATTACCATAGTTCCACCATCCATCAAGTACAATACTAGTGCATTATGTGGACTTAATTAATATTTGCTAATTGAATAATTCATTTACTAATGTGCCTTTTGTCATCTCAAATGGTTAGCCTCATTCAATAGATTTTCATGCTCATAAACCACTACCAGGGAATTTTATCCAGTAACTCTGAAATGCTTCCTAGTTCACATCCCACTTTATTAAAAATCATTTTTCCTGTGTTCCATTCCCTCACAGATTTTTGGGTTTTTTTTATTTTTATTTTTTGTTTTTTTTAACTAGGAATTGAACTGGGGGTGTGTGGGGGGGTTAATTTACCACTGAGCTACATCCCCAGCCCTTTTTTATGTTTTATTTTGAGACAGGATCCCACTAAGTTTCTTAGGGCCTCACTAAGTTTCTGAGGCTAGCATTGAACTTGCCATCTTCATGCCTCAGTGTGTGCCACCATGCCTGGCTTGTTTTGTTTTTTAGAATACTGGAAATATTCTGAAAAAAAAAAAGTCTGCATGAATGTAGATAGTTAAATTTAATTTACATTGTGATCCACATTCTGTTTTCAATTGTGAGGGCCCTCAGTGACTCATCTCAAAGAATGAATAATGTGAAAATTTCACGAAATGTGACAGTACTTTGGAGAAAAATTTGAGGGCAAGAAAGTGCTAAGCATGCAGTGTAAAAATATTACTTTGCCTTCTATATCTGTATTCAATCCTGAGTCTTAGAATATAATCACCTCAGCTTAAAGCTGACTTGTAAAAAATGAAGATTAGTAAATTCAATAGCCATTTACTAAAATTGGCAATTCATTTAGGAAATACTTTCTAGCACAGATGTGGGCTTTTTTTTTTTAGCCAAGATATTTTTACTCAACTACAAACCAATTTTCTTTTGTTTAGCCCACAAGAAAGAGAGAGTAGCTAGTTCTTGTTATCCATCTTTCTCACAGTAATATCGTGAAGGTTTAATAAAGGACAATGCAAAACTTTTGCAAACATAAATTGCAAACGAAATAATGATGGCTTTATTCTTAAGTGCTTCCTTGTCACCTTGATACCTCTTGCTTGTCACTCACTAATTAAATGTCAGTTCCCAATAACTACATGGCTAAAAGTGTTATTCGACACAATCTAAAATAGAATCTAAGTACAACCAATTGAGCTTGGGTACTGATATTATTTGTCCTCCCATCTCTCACCTTCAGCCCAGCCTTTAGTCTTTCCCTCCCCTCCACCACACACCAGACAGTTCTCACCTCATTTCTCACTATCCCAGAGGTAAGTGAAGCTCACTATGCTCCATCTGTGCTTATTTCATATCACCAGTAGTGCCCATTGTCCACTGCTATACCCTGTCATCTATAGATTTCATGCTAGGTTTATTTTTTTCCATTTAAAAAAATTTAATGTTGGGAATATTGTCATGGAAAATAGGTTATAACAAGGAAACAGTGTTAAATGAACTTATTGTGAGCAAGAGGTATGGTGAGGAAACAGAGGTAAATGTCAGTAATAAGAGTCAGATATAAACACACAATGTACTAGTGGTAGTGAAAGCAACAAGTTGGTGATTTTGTCAATGTAAAAACAATAATTTGCAGAATAAAATTGTTCTTCATAATGGGTATTTTATGGCATTTGCTTTATTTTTTCAATTCACCTTATATAGTACTAAAACCACAAGCAATATTTTGAGAAAAATAATTGTCTCTTGAAAATGATTCCATAAAATACAAGGCAGAAAATACATCATAATAATTGACACTTCAATATTATTCTCTACAACACTGGTATATGGCAGGAACCTAAGTTATAGAGACTTCAGGTGATCTGCCTCTGTTTGCAAAAATACTCAATAACACTCAGAACTCAAATGCAAGTCTTTGTAATTGATACTCAATGATCCTTCTACTCTGTTATATCTATACAGAAATCTGTATTTTTTATGAACTATGTGCCAGAAAGAAAAAATATTTATTTTGTTGTTAGAAAGTTGAAATTAATACCCCTCATTTGGATGAATATTTACTTGACATATTAATGTAGTATAAAAGACATAGTATAAATCATCATTCAGATAAATTCCTATTGCAATAAATATCTCCTAACCAAGCTATTTCCTTGATACACAAAACTGGCACTTTGATATGATCATATTCAATTTTGCACAATATATGAGGGCTTTCTATGGTACAACTTCCTGCCACAGAGAACAACCATCAATGCACACTGAAAATATCAAATATAGAAAGAAAAATAAAAACATGAACTACAGTTCAGTTCTTTATTCTTATGTCCTGAAAATCACACGTCAATTTATCTTTGTCTTTTTCTCAGTAGTTCCCCTTCAGATCTGTCAAACAGCTCAAGGAAACCCATCTAAATATCCAACTTTTAATCAAAATAATTCCACAAAGAATTCTGAAAACTGTATTAATAAAAAGTAGAGAACTAATTGTTATGCCCCTTTTCCTGTGTTGTTTTCAAAATATTTTTACATTCCAAGGAGTGGTATGCCAGGTGTATTTGTCTTCTGAGTACTACACAAGGCGTATTCTATTTAACAATTCCAAGGGACTGGAATTTCATTTAAAGTTCTGAACACCAGGGCTGGGGTTGTGGCTCAGTGGTAGAGTGCTTGCCTAGCATGCTTGAGGCACTGGGTTCAATCCCTGGCACCACATAAAAATAAACAAATAAAATAAAGGTATAAAATAAATAAATAAAGTTCTGAACACTAGGCTGGGGATATAGCTCAGTTGGTAGAGTGCTTGCCTCACATGCACAAGACCCTGGGTTCAGTCCTCAGCACCACAAAAAAAAAAAAAAAGTTCTGAACACCAAAGCATTTGGTGTACACAAAGAGCAAGCACATATACTTTTAACAAACATGAGACTAAAAACGGTGGTAAATGTTTGAGGGTTCTTCTTTTTATTTTTAAGACATCTTACCCATTTGTTCCAAAGGTTGTTTTTTTTTAATCTCCTATTAGGGTATTTTAGGGATGTTGCTCTACACCCATTATCCACAAGCCAACCCTAACAGCATTGCTATTATTAACTTTAAGCATTACGTCTTCCACATTGTCTACATGATCTTGTTGGTCCATGAAATCCTGGGGTCTACCTCTCACTAAGAAGCCTAAGGACTAAATACTTCTTTTCATAGCCCCCACATAATAAGAAGGAAGGAATGACCTAAATTTGGCCAAACCAAAAACTTATAATTTTAGGCAAAGAAAGGAGTAATTGGAATTCCATTCCTCCTGAAGTAATTCCAACCTGTCTGTTCTTTTTCTTATTTTTTTTTTTTTTAATTAAGGTGAAGTTTATAAGGTTAACATAAAATTAACCATTAACCATTTCAAACTACACAACTTGTTGGCATTTAGGACATTAGCACTGTTGTACAGCCATCACCTGGATCTAGCTCCAAGACACTTTCATTTTATCAAATGGAAACCCCATGCCTATTAGCAGTTACTGTTCATTCCCCTCCCTCCCCAGCCCCTGGCAACCACTAGTCTGCTTTCTGTCTCTATGGATTTATATTCTGTGGATTTTTCACATAAACAGAATCATATAATATGCAGCATTTTGTATCTGGCTTCTTCCACTTAGCATAATGTTTTTGATGTTCATTCCTCTTGAAGCATTTATCAATACTAACCAGTCTATTCTTGTCTCCAGAGCTCTTCTGCCTGCCCTTCTTTTGTCCTTTGGCCGTGCCCTGGCTTCTGTGCCCCAAAAGACTAGTTCTGCAATCACTAGTTCTGCCCTCCTTCTTGTAATATTGTCTTTCTCTTTCTTGTAGTTGGAGTCATTGGTTTTTCTTTCTTAAAATTGATAATTAATCGACTCACTTCCTTACTGGTCACATTTACTATCAGTTTCTAACTGGACACAAAAAGTCAGAAGTTTTTGTTTTGTTTTTTTTTAATTTTTATCCGTTTTTCTGAGTGTCAAACAAAAATATGAAAATGATAAGCATCTGTTCAACTTCATTTTATTTCTGTACCAAAGTTGTTGGCACTTGTTTTCATTCAGAGGCACTTCAAGCATAAGGAGAAACAGATTTCAGTATCCTCCTGACTTTCCTCTATCCTTTTGCCAACTTAGCCAGAAGTCAATTCAATAGATCTTAGCTCAAGAAAAGAATAGATGATTGTCAGAAGCTAAGATCCAGAGGCTCTTCTTTCTTAGAAGGCCAGTGCCTCTAGCAGGGAAATTTTGCTTGATTGGTTGTTCCCTTCCTCTGGTGCCCTTTCAGCTGTTGCACTGTTCATAGTACACACAACCATACTCTGCACTATATAAAACTCCCTCTACCAGGACATAAGAGGTCGGGGTATGATGAATACTCTGCTACTTCTCTGCCTGCATGTTCTTCTAATAAAATATATTTCACACTTGTACCATCTTGCTGCTAGGGTTATATGTGAAATTTGCATAACAAAGCCAATGTAATGAACAGTGTTACAGATTTTTTAAAAAATTAACAAGACAAAGTCCTTAGTCTAAAAGAGCTCAAGGCTAAGACAGAAAACACCAGAGACAAACTACTGTAAGATAAATAATGATGTTCAAATCACGCGTCCACAATCAGAAAAGCATCCAGATTTTGCTTAAACACGTCCTTTGAATAAATAATTTACTTTAACTTGATGTAGATATTGACATTGTTGAACCCCTTTCTTCTCTATAATGTATCCATGTTTATCCCTAGTCTTCCTTTTAAAACTAGGGAGTAAAGATGTTCTTCCAGTTAGACTATCTTTCAAATATTTGAAGCTAGTTGTCATACTGACATCTACTCTTGTACAATCTAAATACCCTCAGTAACTTCAGCCATTTTACAGCTACAAAATGCTATGGAACCAGAAGAAGAGATCACTTTTAGTAAGTAAATGAGCTCTGTTTATGGAATAAGCATTCATCTTCAAGTTGAAAACCATTTCTAGAAATGAAGGTAAAAAGAGGGTTATACCAGGTGGAGGGAGCAAAGAAAACAGAGTATATATAGGGAAAAATGAAGATTAAATCCTAAAGATATAGATGTTCAGCATAGGTATTTGAGAAAGGATAGTAAGACCAGGTAGGTTAAAAGCATAAACTAAATTTTGTACTGTAGATAATTAGAAACCTCGAAACACTTTTGAGCAGAAGAGTGACATGATAAAAGATATGCGTTAGGAATGTTACCTATGTGTAAAATGGAACCTAGAGACAGAGGAGAATAATTAAGGGGTTATTATGGAAATCTAAATGGAATGTAATAAATTTCTGAAATAGAAAAATAGTGGGAGGTATGATAAGAATAGACCAAATGGAAGATTTGGTGCAGAAATAGAAACACCATTCATATTTCTTCCATATCTATTTATTTTCTTTATTCTAATATTAAGAAATAACTGCATAAAATGGGTAGATTTTACACTTCTACAAAGATAGGATGGTAAGAGAGAAAGCAGCTTTAGAGTTAAATAGAGTTAAAATCTTATATCTACTGCTTCTTAACTGTGTGCTAAACACAAGTTATTTTACCTGAGAATTTCATCTGTCTAGTTTCTAACATAGTAGTAATAAAGAAAGCATGGTGGTATCTGATAAAGTGATTTTTAGCAGGATCTTAGTTCTCATCCTCTTTATTTCACTTGTATAATCTTTTATGGAACTGCTTTTATGCACTAGGAAATATCATTGGTGGTTGCTATGATTACTACAGTTTGGATTTTAAATGTGTCCCCAAAAGTTTGGAGGTTTGGTCCTCTGGGAAGCACTACTGAGAAATGGTAGAACCATTAGGAGGTGAACCTACTGGATGGTTTTTAGGTCACTGGGTGCAAAGTGTTTAGAAGGTGATTGTAAGACACTGGTTCCTTCCTCTGTCTTTCTTTTGCTTCATGGTCATGAGGTGAGAGGACCTGCTTCACTGAATGTTCCCGCCATGATGTGATGCCACCATGATATGCTGCCACTATGATGGCTTTTGTTATATATGGAAAACAAACATCTATTGTTTTTCTAAGTGTAGAATGCAAAAGGGGAAACAATGGTTTTCAATGGAATTGCATGTCAGTAAAGTATCTAATCCTTCCATGAGGTTGTCTTGTTCTAATCCTTTTGGTGTTTCATGAGATTTTAATGGAGAATTCCAAAGTATTTTTTCCAAGTTTATAAAAAAACATGGAAGATAAATGTGTTGGACTATTCACCTTGATACTTTCTATATAGTACTGTTTTTAGTTTTCTTTCAATATCAGCAGTTCTATTCTAATTATTTAGTACACTGACTTAATATCAGCATGAAAAAGGGATAATATACTAATAATATAGATCCCTAGTGTTCAGTGTTGTTTAAGTTCCAATCAATAAATTTATAGAAAAAAATTTGTCTTGTGCTTTTCAAACCCAGTATAAACAAGTAATTGATGTCTCTTATGACTGAAGATATACATCTAAATATTCAAAAGGATGCCTATTGAAACTATTGTTCATGAAAAAGAAGAGTTTCAATTGGTTCCTAGAGCCTCCTGTATTAGTGCTACTTCTGAATTTTTTGCAAAGCAACATTTTTTGAATGGTATAATGACAAAATCTCCTTAGAACAACCATCTTTAAATTCAAAACTATTATTCTTATGTCACTTAGTAGTAAGATAGACTCACTTTTTATTTGAACACATTGAGGACAATTTTCCCATCTACCAAATCCAGGACAAAAGATAAATAGTATAAAAGAGAACATCTGTATTTTGATTTGCTTCTGAAATGTCCCTCAAAATCTCATGTGTTGAAGACTTGGTCCTCAATGCAATAATGTTCAGAGGTGTGTCTGGGGAAATGACTAGATCGTGAGGGCTCAGTGAATTAATCCATTGATAGCCAAATAGACTACTGGGAAGTGGTGGAAACTATAGGCAGGTGGGGAATAAGTGGAGGAAGTAAATCACTGTGAGAATGCCCATGGGGTCTTTATCTTGTCCCTAGTATTCTCTCTCTCTCTCTCTCTCTCTCTCTCTCTCTCTCTCTCTCTCTCTCTCTATATATATATATATATATATATATATATATATATATATATTCCATCTGCCATGAATGGAATAGCTTTTCTCTATCACATTCTTTCACTATGATGTTCTTTCTGGTCTTCAAGCCAAAAGCAATGGAGCACACTGACATGAACTGAAACCTCTGAAACCCTGAAGCACAATAAATCTTTCCTCCTTTATGCTGTTCTTGCTAGGTATTTTGGTCACAGCAACAAAAAACTAACAAAACCTACTTAATCAGTGCTTCCTCTGCATAGGAAGAAGTGAAGATAGAAAAAGGAATAATTGGAGTATGCATCCATCCAACATCCATGATTTCCATTATGGGAATTTTAGACAACAGAGAAAATCTATTGACTTACTCCTCAAATGATTCATTTTATTTCCTAGGTAAATTTAACTCTCTCTGTATTCTAAGATTTACTTTACCAAGTAAATCCCTATTCCTGGAATTTATGTGGAAAATAATTAATTTTAGCAATGCATTAAGAATAGAAGACATAGAGACAAACCCACACAGGTACAGTCTTCTCATTCTTGACTAGCACACTAAAAATATACACTGGAGAAAAGACATCCTCTTTAACAAACTGTGCTGGGAAAACTGGATATCCTGCCTAGATGTCCATCAACAGATGACTAGAAACTAGATTCCTGTCTCTCATCATGTAAAAAGACAACCCAAAATGGATCAAAGACCTATGTGTCTGACAAGAAACTTTGCAATTGCTAGAAGAACACAAAGGGGAAACACTTCAACATGTACGCACAGGCAACAACTTCTTGAATAGGACTCTTATAGCTCAGAAAATAATATCTATAATCTATAAATGAGATGGCATCAAATTAAAAAGCTTCTGCACAGCAATGGAAACAACTAAAAGCACAAAGAGATAGCCTACAAAACAAGTGAAAATCTTTGGCAGCTAAGCTTCTGATGGAGGATTAATATCCAGAATATATGAAGAACTAAAAAAATTCAATACCAAAAAAATCAAATAACCAATTCAATAATTCAGCAAATGAACTGAACAGACACTTCTCAAAAAAAGCACAAAATGGACAACAATTATATGCAAGAAATATTCAACATTTTTAGCCATTGGGGAAATGTAAATCAAAACTGGAGATTCCATCTAACTCTAGTCAGAATGGCAATCATCAAGAATATAAATAACAATAATTTTGTTGAGCATGTGGGGAGAAAGAAACTCTTACTGTTGGTGGAAATGTAAATTAGTATAGCCACTATGGACATCAGTATGGAGGTTCCTCCAAAAACTAATAGGACTGCCATATGACCCAGCAATATCACTCCTTAGTATTTACCCAAAAGAATTAAAATCAGCATACTTTAGAGACACATACATACTCACATTTATTATAGCACAATTCACAATTGGCAAGTTATGGAATCAGCCTAGGTGTCCATCAATAGATAACTGTATAAAAAAATGTGATGCACATATACACAATGAAGTTTTATTCAGTTATAAAGAAAAAGGAAATTATGTTATTTTTTATGAAAATGTATGGAACTAAAGAGCATCATGTTAAGCAAAATAATTCAAACTCAGAAAGCGAAAGGTTGTATGTTTTCTCTGAAGTGCGGAAGCTGGAGATGAAAAGAAGAGGATAAAAGAGATCTCTTCAAAACCAGGCGCAGTGGCACACACCTGTAATCCCAGCACTTTGGGATGCTGAGGCAGGAGGATCACAAATTCAAAGCCAGCCTCAGCAATGGCGAGGCACATAGCAACTCAGTGAGACCCTGTCTCTAAATAAAAATACAAAGAAAAAGGCTGGGGATGTGACCCAGTGGTCGAGTGCCCTTGAGTTCAATCCCCAGTACCACAAAAAAAAAGAAAAGAAAGAAAGAAAATAGAAGATCAAGAGACCAACAGGGTAGAGGAACAGGAGGAGGGAAAAGGAGAAATTAAGGGAGGTATTGGGGGGAGAGATCCAAGATGGTGGATTAGAGGAAGCTGCACTTCAGGGCAGCTCTGTGGAAAGAATCCAACAAAGCAGATAAATTGCCTTTCATCATATATATATAGGCCGAAAATACCGATCTCCTGGATGGTTTGATTACCACTACCAGGGAGAGAAGGAGACAAGCTGTCTGCAGCGGCTAGAGCCGCGAGGCTTCTGCAAAATCGCCTGGATGGTGCACAGGCCATGCGAAACAAAGTCAGTGTGGGGAGACCGCGCTGCGACTGCAACCCCAGCCACACTCAGGGCACACCAGCGTGAAGCCAGCGATAACAGCCGGCGGAATTGGTGCTGGGGGACCACGGGAGACCGCAGGTCGACAACACCAGATCAAACCCTCAGCAGTAGGGCCCCAGAGAGTGGCGCAGAGACCAGCGAACAGCAGGCAGGGGCAGAATCGGAGCGGTCCACAGTTACAGTTGCGGCTTCCCGATACCACCTCGGCAAGGAGACATCCACCCAACGGCTTTGAAATCGATGGGCGAGGACCCAGGAGTCTGCGGAGCTGCTATTGACTGGGAGGAGAACACCGCCATCTTTGAAAGGTGCAGTGGCTGACCCAGACAAAGGGGAGGAGATGGAGAGTGACGGCTGCAGCCATCCAGGGACCCTCCAGCTCTCTGAAGACAACGCCCATCTGGGCGAGGCTCGGGTAGCCAGCAGGGGAGGGTATGTCCGAGGCCAGCGCAGCGGCCACAAGAAGCTGCAACTGTGGGTGGGCGTGGGGAGGGGGTGCCTTCTGGAGGGTCCTCTTCCCGGTGCCATTCATCTGCTGACACACAAACCCCCTGGGCCACTCCTCCACTGAGCCATTCAGCCACTGGCCTAAGGTGCAGCCTTGATTCCACTAACAGGATCGCAGACTGTCTAGACATGATCCGATAACAATTGGCTTGAACTGGAAAGGAAAAAAGAGGGGGGCTTCCCAGGGCCCATTTTGTTTGAGACTTGGGGTTGGACTTTTTCTGTTGTTGTTGTTGGTTTGCTTGTTTTGTTGGATTTCGTGGAGGTTTTTTTGTTTGTTTGTTTGTTTATTTTTCTTTTTCTTTTTTTGGCTTTGTTTTGTTTTGCTTTTTTTTTTCCTTCCACATTGATTGTCAGTGTGTTTGTTTGCTTCCACTCCTTTTTTCTTTCCTTCTTTTCTTCCTTCTCACTCTTGCATCTTTTCTTCCTCCTTCATCTTTCATGTTTACACCCTGCCAGTGCATACTAAACAGAGGCAAAAACAAGTTATACACAGAACTTGGGATTTCTAGAACCGGCACAATTGAACTGGGTAGCAAAGCGGTGTTATATATAGTTTACTCTCTATTTTCTTGATTCTCTCTCTCCTCTCACTTACACCAATTCCTACACTTTTATCATTTTTTTTTCTTTTCCAACTTACTTTATATATAAATTGGTCTTTCCACCTAATTGTCTAATCCATTCTCTTTCTTCCCTCGTCTACTGATACTAAACCACTTCCACTAAACCACTTCAATAGAAATCTCTTTCATACTTTCCAAGAAAAAACAATTCAAGACACTTCCTTCTTCCTAAATATAACACCTCTGTATCCAATACTTGAAGCTATAAAACCCCATCAGAAGCGCACAGAGTAAATTGGAAATAATATCTGGGTTAACCAAATCTGTACATTGTGATCAAACATGGATTTTCTGAATAGAAAGTGTTAGGTTTTAAAGTGTAAAGGAATTATAAGGCGATCTGATAGAATTGTACTACAGGACCAACATAAGGCTTTAAGGTAAAATCAAAATAGTCAAGGTCCCACAGTGCAGGAAGAATAGACACACAAGCAACATGAAAAAACAAGGGAAGAAAATGACACAAACAAATCAAGATACCTCATCAGTAGATGTCATGGCAAGCACAGTTGGTCAAATGCCAGAGATGGAATTTAGAAATTACATATGCCAAATGTTTATGGAACTTAAGAATGAACTCAAAAATGAGATGAGGGAGCAAGTACAGGAGGCAAAAGATCATTTTGACAAAGAACTCCAAAAACAAATACAGGAAGTAAAAGATTACTTCAATAGGGAAATACAGGGTCTAAAGAGAAACCAAACAGAAATTCCAGAAATGAAAGAAGCAATAAACCAAAATAAAAGTTCAATTGAAAGCATCTCCAACAAAATAGACCATTTGGAAGAAAGAACCTCAGACAATGAAGACAAAATATATACCCTAGAGAAGAATTTAGACTATACAGCAAAACTTGTTAGAAATCAAGAACATAACATCCAAGAATTATGGGACAACATAAAAAGACCAAACTTAAGAGTGATTGTCATAGAGGAAGGGGCAGAGTTTCAAGCCAAAGGAATGAGTAATTTATTTAACGAAATAATTACAGAAAATTTTCCAAACTTGAGGAATGAATGGGAAAACCAAGTTCAAGAGGCATACCGAACACCAAACAAACAAAATCTCAACAGATCCACACCAAGACACATTATAATGAAAATGCCTAATACACTGAGCAAGGAGAGAATACTAAAAGCCACAAGAGAAAGGAAGCAGATTACATATAGGGGGAAACCAATCAGACTATGTTCAGATTTTTCAACCCAGACCTTAAAAGCAAGAAGATCCTGGAATAGCATATTTCAAGCTCTGAAAGAAAAGGGATGTCAACCAAGAATCTTATATCCAGCAAAATTGAGCTTTAGATTCGAAGATGAAATAAAAACCTTCCACGACAAGCAAAAGTTAAAAGATTTCACAACTCGAAAGCCAGCACTTCTGAACATCCTGGGCAACATTTTTCATGAAGAAGAAGAGAAAGATGATAATGAAAATCAACAAATGGAGATATTAAACTAAGGGAAATACCAACCAGAAGAGAAACCAAATCAAGCTAAACACCATAATACAAATAAAAATGGATGGGAATAAAAATCACATCTCAATAGTAACCCTGAATGTTAATGGCCTAAACTCGCCAATCAAAAGACACAGATTATCAGAATGGATTAAAAGAAATGACCCAACAATTTGCTGTCTCCAAGAAACACACCTCATAGAAAAAGACATGAACAGACTGAAAGTGAAAGGCTGGGAAAAGTCTTATCACTTACATGGCATTCGGAAGCAAGCAGGGGGTTTCCATTCTCATATCAAATAAGGTAGACTTCAAACCAAAACTAATCAAGATGGACAAAGATGGATATTTCTTACTACTTAAGGGAACCATTCATCAACAGGATATAACAATCATAAATCTATATGCCCCAAATAATGGAGCACCTACATTCATCAAACAAACTCTTCTCAATTTCAAGAGTAAAATAGACCACAACACAGTTATTCTAGGGGACTTCAACATACCTCTCTCACCAATAGATAGATCATACAAACAAAAGCTAAACAAAGAAACTTTAAACCTCCTTAAAACAATTAACAATTTAGACCTAACGGACATATATAGAATATTTCATCCCTCAGTAAATGAATACACATTTTTCTCAGCAGCACATGCCTCCTTCTCCAAAATAGACCATATATTAGGTCATAAGGAAACTCTCAGCAAATATAAAAAAAATAGAGATACTACCCTGCATTCCATCAGACCATAAAGGGATGAAATTGGAAATCAACCACAAAACAAGGATTAAGAAAAACTACTCCAACAACTGGAAGCTAAACAACATGCTACTGAATGAACAAAGGGTTGAAGAAGACATCAAAGAGGAGATTAAAAAATTCCTAGAGGTAAATGAGAACACAGATACAACATACAGAAATCTCTGGGACACTATGAAGGCAGTAGTAAGAGGAAAATTCATTGCACTGAGTTCATTCCTTAAGAGGAAAAAAAAAAACAACAAATAAATGACTTAACATCACACTCAAAGCATTAGAAAAAGAAGAACAGACCAACAGCAAGAGCAGTAGAAGACAGGAAATAATTAAAATCAGAGCAGAAATTAATGAAATTGAGACTAAGGAAACCATTCAAAGAATTGACAAAACTAAAAGTTTGTTCTTTGAAAAAATAAACAAAATTGACAGGCCCTTAGCAATGCTAACAAAAAGAAGAAGAGAAAAAACTCAAATTACTAACATTCATGATGAAAAAGGGAATATCACAACAAACACCTTAGATATACAGAAGATAATTAGAAATTACTTCGAAAACTTGTATTCCAATAAAACAGAAAATATCGAAAACATTGACAGATTTCTAGAGTCCTATGATTTGCCTAAACTGGAACAGGAGGCTATACACAACTTAAACAGACCGATTACAAGCGAAGAAATAGAAGATGTCATCAAAAAGTTACCAACAAGGAAAAGTCCAGGACCTGATGGGTTTACAGCCAAGTTCTATAAGACTTTCAAAGAAGAACTAATACCAATGCTCTTCAAACTATTTCAAGAAATAGCAAAAGAGGGAGCTCTTCCAGACTCTTTCTATAAGGCCAATATCACACTAATTCCAAAGCCAGGCAAAGACACATCCAAAAAAGAAAACTTCAGGCCCATATCTTTAATGAACATAGATGCAAAAATCCTCAACAAAATCCTGGCAAATCGGATATAAAAAGATATCAAAAAGATAGTGCACCTCGATCAACTGGGGTTTATCCAGGGATGCAAGGCTGGTTCAACATTCGGAAATCAATAACATAATACATCACATCAATAGACTTAAAGACAAAAATCATATGATCATCTCAATTGACGCAGAAAAAGTATTTGACAAAATACAACACCCCTTTATGTTCAAAACACTGGAAAAACTAGGAATATCAGGAACATATCTTAACATTATAAAAGCTATTTATGCAAGGCCCTGAGCTAACATTATCTTAAATGGAGAAAAATTGAAAGCATTCCCTCTAAAAACTGGAACAAGACAGGGATGCCCCCTTTCACCACTGCTATTTAACATAGTACTGGAAACTCTGGCCAGAGCAATTAGACAGACGAAAGAAATTAAAGGGATCCAGATAGGAAAAGAAGAGCTCAAATTAGCACTATTTGCTGATGACATGATAATATACCTAGAAGACCCAAAAAAACTCTACCAGAAAAATTTACAACTAGTAAATGAATTTGGCAAAGTTGCAGGATACAAAATCAATACACATAAGTCAAAGGCATTTGTGTACATCAGCGACAAAGACTCTGAAAGGGAAATGATGAAAAATACCCCGTTTACAATAGCATCAAAAAAAATAAAATACCTGGGAATCAACCTAACGAAAGAGGTGAAAGACCTCTATAACAAAAATTATAGAACACTAAAGAAAGAAATTATAGATGAACTCAGAAGATGGAAAGACCTACCTTGCTCTTGGATAGGTAGAATTAATATTGTCAAAATGTCCATACTACCAAAAGCATTATACAGATTTAATGCAATTCCAATCAAAATCCCAATGTCATTCTTCAAAGAAATAGAAATAGCAGTCATGAAATTCATCTGGAAAAATAAGAGACCCAGAATAGTCAAAGCAATCCTGATCAAGAAAAGTGAAGCAGGGGGCATCACCATACCGGACTTTAAGTTATACTATAGAGCCATAGTAACAAAAAACAGCATGGTATTGGCACCAAAACAGACTGGTGGACCAATGGTACAGAATTGAGGACACAGAGACTAATACATATAATTTCAGCTATCTTATATTAGACAAAGGCGCCAAAAATGTACAGTGGAGAAAGGATAGCCTCTTCAACAAATGGTGCTGGGAAAACTGGAAATCCATATGCAACAAATTGAAATTAAACCCTTATCTCTCACCATGCACAAAACTCAATTAAAAGTGGATCAAGGACCTAGGAATTAGACCAGAGACAATATGCCTAATAGAAGAAAAAGTAAGCTCCAATTTCCAACATGTCGGATTAGGCCCCAAGTTCCTTAATAAGAATCCTGTAGCACAAGAATTACTACCAAGAATTAATGAATGGGATAGATTTAAACTAAAAAGCTTCTTTTCAGCAAAAGAAACAATCAGTGAGGTGAATAGAGAGCCAACTAATTGGGAACAAATATTTAATACATGCACATCAGATAGAGCACTAATCTCTAGAATATATAAAGAACTCAAAAAACTTTACACTAAAAAAAAAAAAAAATAACCCAATCAATAAATGGGCTAAGGAATTGAGAAGACACCTCTCAGAAGAAGATACACGATTAATTAACAAATACATGAAAAAATGTTCAACATCGCTGGCAATTAGAGAAATGCAAATCAAAACTACTCTAAGATTTCACTTCACTCCAGTCAGAATGGCAGCTATCAAGAACACAAGCAACAATAAATGTTGGAGAGGATGTGGGGAAAAAGGCACACTCATACATTGCTGGTGGGACTGCAAAATGGTGCAACCATTATGGAAAGCAGTATGGAGATTTCTTGGAAAACTGGGAATGGAACCACCCTATGACCCAGCCATCCCACTCCTGGGTCTATTCCCAAAGGACTTAAAAACAGCGTATTACAGTGACACAGCTATCTCAATGTTTGTAGCTGCGCAATTCATAATAGCTAGGTTGTGGAACCAACCTAGATGTCCCTCAATAAATGAGTGGATTAAGAAAATGTAGTATATATGCACAATGGAATTTTACTCAGCAATAAAAGAAAATAAATTAATGGCATTTGCAGGTAAATGGATGAAGTTGGAAGACATAATGCTGAGTGAAGTTAGTCATTCTCAAAAATCCAAGTACCAAATGTTTTCTCTGATATAAGGAGGCTATTTCAAAGTATTGTTGGATGGGGGTACATAGGAGGATTAGAGGAACACTAGAATGGTCAAGGGAAGGGAGGGTAAGGGAGGGAGCAAGAGGGGAGGGAGGCGGAGAAAAGAAAAAAAAAAAAAAAGGTGGTTGAATGAGACGGATATCATTTTTCCTTAATGCATGATTGAAGACCTGAATTGTACGAATATACTTTGTATACAAACAGTTGTATGTAAAAAGATACTAAATATATCCACTATGAGTTGTACATATTAAAAATTATAAAAATAAAATTTAAAAAAAGGGAGGTATTGGGGAGTGAAATTGATCAAATTATGTTATATGTATTGACAAATAGACCTCAATACTTGATATTTGTAAAAACATCATGCACCAATAAAAAAGAATATAGTATTTAAAAACACTTATTTCAAATATAATAACTATATTTGTTCTAGAGCAAACTTATCATCATTTACACTGAGCTCTGGAGTCTAACAAAAATGCTTTAAGTTGCTGTGAAAATTTTCTACATATACAACCCAACACCTACTTTTTTGTACCATTATTAACATGGTATCTAATCATTTCATTTCCTTGAACACTTAAATCTCTATTAAAAAGTATCATTCATAATTTTATGTTGTAAAATATTTTATGTGAATTAATATATGAAAATATTTATCTTCTTTTGATAGTCTGTAACACTAGTTAATCTGAATTGTAGTATATTATATTTAATATCTTTACATTTTTTAAAGCAAATTCATTGACATAAGTTGATGGGAGACATAAATATTTCCTTTGCTCACTTTTGTGAAACTACTAACAATTTTTAAATGAATTAGTTTATTCCATTAACTATACTCAATAAATTGTAAAATTAAGACAAGTATAATTTTGAATATCTTATTTTTTCTGTTTTTCACTTACCAACTTATATGAATATATATTTATATATACATATAATATAAATACTATATATGTCTTTGGTCATTTGTTACAAATGAGCTAGAAAAAACTGTTACTGTTGAGTATAATACATTTAAATAAACTTAATTAAGATGAGTTCTTTTAAATGTATAAAATTAATAACCATATTCCTATGTTCATATTAAGTATATTTTATTTGTCAAGTAACACAAAATAATACATAAAGCTAATTTTCTTGACACTATATTTATTCCTTAATAACTTTCATTGTTTTTCTACATTATTATTTAGGGAATTAATAAGGATCAGTCTAATGCATGCCTTAGAAGGATCAGTGCAATTTTTTTTTAATATGTTTAGTAGTAGATGGACACTTTATTTTATTATTTATTTTTATGTGGTGCTGAGGATCAAACCCAGTGCCTCACACATGCTAGGCAAGTGCTGTACCACTGAGCTACAGCCCCAGTCCCTAAATTTTAAATATTAATATGTTCAAACAAACACATCAATAGATCATCCTGTAGAGCATATGCTGTTATTCAAAAAAATGATTTTTAAAAACCGTTTATTAAATGAAACATGATAAATTTAGGGTATGTATGCCATTAGCTTGGTTAGGTAAAATCTTTAAACCACCATATTTTTTCTTAGACTAAGTTGTTGATGTCAGTAAATATTTTTTTAAGATATGTTAATAGACTTCCATGGAATTAAGTTTCTAGGGGTATTTGTTCCACCTTTGAAAGAGAATATCATTAAAATCTAATAAAAAATACACACTTAAACTTGTGACAACCATAACTTTACTTGAGTGAGTTGGCAACTGTCCTGAGGCCTGTAAGAGGATGATGAAACCAAGCAGAGTAAAGAGGAAAAAACATTTGGTTTTGCCACACCTGCAAATTGGGCCAGGCATCTTCTCAGAGCCTCACTCAGATAAAATAAATACCTGTGACTAAGGCAAGGACCTGTGGCTGAGGTCTGGTGTGTTCTAATGAACTAATGTTACAAACTGCCTTTTTCACTTCTTTAGCCATGTAAATGTCAACACTAAGTACATACAACAAAAATAACAATGTACACTTTAAAATAAACTACATTTCTACAGATTTTATAAGACATATTCCCTTCAAAAAATAATAGTGTATAGGGTCTTGTAGAATTCAATACCAATAAAATACTAATATAGAGTCTTTTTTAAAATATTTATTTAGGTATTGATATTTATTCCAATCCATTTTAGTTCAGCCCAATTGCAACAAATTAATATGTTACATACATCTTATATAATGTCCAGATTATACTCTCATTTGTAGATTTTTAAACATTTTTGTTTTCCATTAACAACAATATGATCTAGATTTTCATTTATTTTAATGATATCTTACTTATTTCTGCCAAAATTTTCACCTAGTCTATACTTCCTGCTCTTTCACATTAGTGTATACTCTCTCTAGAAAACATTCCCGATGGATTAAAAATATGATAGTGTTTATAATGGCATCTGAAGTTAAGTGTGATTTTTATCAGAACTTTTTATTTATATTTGTATTTATGCATAGTAGTTGGGTTCATCCTGACAAATAAAGAGAAACATCCATATATGCATGTAATTCAATTTCAGTTCATGTTCCCCCCCAGGTTTCCCTCCCCTTTTCCTTCCTGACCTCTCTTGGCTCCCCTGTTCTTTTTCCTCTACTCTGCAAAACTTCCTTTTCCTTATCTGTGTTTTTATATTTGATTAGTTGGTTTTACTTGTACATAAAGGTGAAATTCTCTGTGCTATATTTATATATGTACAACGTGATTTTTAAATAATACATTCCACGTTGCCTCCCCTTTCCCATCCCTCCACTCTACCTCTCAATATCCTACACTATTGAACTTTCCTGTATCTTTATGATACCCTGTACTTTCCTCCTTCTTTCCTTTATTTTACTTTATTTAGTATCCACATATGAGAGAAAACATTTGACCTTTGTGTTTCCAAGCCTGGCTAATTTCACTTAGCATGATCTGCATTTTCACCTATTTACCAGCATATGCCATAATTTCATTCTTCTTTATGGTTGAGTAGAACTCCATTGTGCATATATACCACAATTTCTTAATCTGTTCATCTGTTGACAGGCACCTGGGTTGATTCCATAATTTGGCTATTGTGAATTGTGGTGCTGTAAATATCAAGATGGCTGTATTGCTATAGTATATTGATACTACAGTATCTTTTGGGGAAATAACAAGGAGTCGAATACCTGCATCATATGGAAGTTCCATCCCTAGTTTTCTGCCAGCATCTATTATTGTTCATATTTTTGATCATTTCTATTCTGACTGGAATGAGATAAAATCTTAGTTTGATTTGAGATTTCCTGATTGCTAGAAATTTTCTGCTTAGTTATTTCACTCATTTATTCCTCGGGTTGTTTTTTTTTTTTTTTTTTTTTTTGGTACCAGGGATTGAACTCAGGGGCACTCAACCACTAAGCCACATTCCCAGACCTATTTTGTATTTTATTTAGACATAGGGTCTCACTGAGTTGCTTAGCACCTCACTTTTGCTGAGGCTGGCTTTGAATTCACAATCCTCCTGTCTCAATCTTCTGAGCTGCTGGGATTACAGGCATGCTCCACTGCATCCGGCTCAAGTTTTGCATCCTTTACATATTGAGTAGCTGACAAAGATTTTCTCCTATTCTATAGGTTCTCTCTTCATGCTTTTATCATTTCTGCTGCTATTCAGAAGCTGTTTAATGTAATGGCATCTCATACATTGATTCTTGGTTTTATTTTCTTGATCATTGAGGGTCTTGTTAAGGAAGTTGGTGCCAGCACCAGTATGTGGAGTGTTGACTCTGTTTTCTTCTAACAGTTGCAAGGTTTCTGGTCTAATTCCTAAGTCTTTGATCCATTCTGATTTGAGTTTTGTACAGGGTGAGAGGTAGGGATCTAGTTTAATTTAGCTATCCAGCTTCCCTAGCACTATTTGTAAAAAAAAAAAAAAAAAAAAAATGGTTGTCTCTTCTCCAAAGTCTATTTTTGGTACTTTTCTCAAGTATCACATGGCTGTAAGTACATGGATTTGTGTCTGTGTCTTCAATTCTGTTCCATTGGTCTTCATGTCTATTTTGATGCCAGTACTGTGTTGTTTTTGTTATGGCAGCTCTGTAGGATAATTTCAGATTAGATATTATAATGTATCCTGCATCACTTTTCTTGTTCAGTATTACTTTTGACTATTCTGGGTCTCTTATCCTTCCAAAAGAATTTAAGGATTATTTTTTTTTAATACTGTGAAGACTGTCATTGGTATTTTTGTGGGTATTGCATAGAATCTATATAATGTTCTTGGTAGTATGGCCATGTTGACAATATTAATTCTGCACGTAAGGAGGTGTTTCCCTCTTCTCAGGTCTTCTTCAATTTCTTTCTGCAGTGTTCTATAAATTACCATGAACCTGCATGACTGTTGTATCATTCCCCAGACAGGGTGATGAGTTGGACTAGAAATATAAAAAATAAGGGAAATAAAGACATATAAGAGAAATAGATGAAGCAAGGCCCAGCAAGTAAGCCAGCCCTGATGGGGTCTGATCTCTAACAACAAGTGAGGCTCTGCATATTTATTTTATTTACAGGTTATAAATATCAAAGGGATAGGACTAAGTTTATGAGCAAAACAGCTTAGTTGGGGCTTATCAGTTCAGGCCCATCTCTTCTACCTCCAGGCAGCTGGATTTTAATTCAAGACTTTTGAACTACTAAATTCCATGATAAGCACAGAATTCTCCCTATCAACAGGAGTCACTTCCAAATAGGCATTTCCCTCAGCACTTTCCCAAGAAAAGATTCCCAGAAGCAGCTCCTCACTGTCCAGGGTTATATAGCTCAAAGCAACGATTTATTCATTGATCTGAGAAATAAACTACATTGTAAAGAACTTTTACCTCCTTGGTTACATTAAGTCCCAAGGCTTTTTGTTTTTGTTTTTGTTTTGTTTTGTTTTTTGTTTGCTGTGATCTGGATGGTTTTCTTGATTTCTTTCTCACTCAGCTGAATCACTGTTGGAGTATAGAAATGTTACTGATTCAGGGTGTTGATCTTGTATCCTGCTATGCTGCTGAACTCATTTATAAGTTCTAGAAGTCTACTAGTGGAGTTTTGGGGTCTTTTACATACATGATCATGTCATCAGCAAACAAAAATAGTTTGACTCCTTCTTTTCCTATTTGTATCCCTTTGATTTCCTTCTCTTGCCTGATTGCTCTGGCTAATGTTTTGAGGATATATTGAATAGTAATGGTGAAAGCAGAGTCTTGTCTTGTTCTGATTTTAGAGGAAGTGCTTTTAGTTTTTCTCCATTCAGTATGATGTTGGCTTTGGGTATATCAAAAATGCCCTTTAAGATATTGAGACAAGTTCCTTCCATCCCTAGCTTCTACCCAGCATTTTTAACATGAACACTGATGAATTTTATCAAAGGACTTTCTGCATCAATTGAGATGATCCTGTGATTCTTATCCTTAATTCTGGTTAAGTGATGAATTACATTTATTGATTTGAATACATTGAACCAACCTTGCATCCATGGAATGAAACGACTTGATCATGGTATATTTTCTTCTTAATAATGTTTTTTAATACAGTTGGCTAATATTTTATTAAGGATTTTCACATATTTATTCTTCGAGGATATTGGTCTATAATTTTCTTTCTTTGATGCATCTTTGTCTTATTTTTGTATCAGGATTGTACTGGCTTCATAGAATGTATTTGGCAGTGTTCCCTTCCTTTCAATTTCATGGAATAATTTGAGAATGATTGGTGTTAGTTCTTCTTTAAAAGTCTGGTAGAACTCAGCTGAGAATTCATCTGGTCCTGGGCTTTTCTTTTTCAGAAGGCTTTTAATTGCTGCTTCAAATTCATTACTTGAAATTGAACTGCTCAGGTTTTCTATATATTCCTGGTTCAATTTGAGCAGGTCATATGCATCTAGAAGTTTTCCAATGTATTCTAGATTTCCCAAATTATTGGAGTACAAATTTTTAAATTACTTTCTGATCATTCTCTGGATTTCAGAAGGTCTATAGTGATATTTCCTTTTTCATATCTAATTTTATTAATTTGAGTCTTCTCTCTCTTTTCATTAGTTTGGCTAAGGGTTTATCAATCTTATCTTTTAGAAGAACCAACTCTTTGTGGCATTGATCCTGTTTATCATTTTTTATTTTCAATTTCATTAATTTCAGCCCTGATCTTAATTATTTCCTGTCTTCTGTTGACTTTGGAACTAGTTTTTCCTTCTTTTTAAGACCTTAAGGTGGCGCATAAGCTTATTTATTTGGGCTGTCTCTTATTTTTAATGTAGACACTCAGTGCTACCCATTTTTTCTCTTAGAACTTCTTTTCTATTGTTTCAGAGATTTTCATATGTTGTATCTCTGTTCTCATTTGTTTGAGAATTTATGGATTTCTACTTTTTTCTACCTTGATCCATTCTTCTTTTAAGAGTATTGTTCAATTTCCATATGTTTATGTGGTTTCTAGTATTTTCTTGCTGTTGATGTCTAGTTTCATTTCATTATGATCTGATAGGGTGCATAAGATTATATAGGTTTTTTTGTTTTTTTTGTATTTGCTAAGATCTACTTTGTTACATATAATATGGTCTTTTTTTAAATAACTTCTTTGAGCTGTTGAGAGAAGGTAAATCCAGCTGTTTTGGGGTGAAATATTCTATAGATGCCTATTAGATCTACTTGATTTGTAATTTTGTTTAGGTTAGAAACATCTTTATTGTGTTGAAATCACCCAGTATTATTGTGTTGGAGACCATCTAAGATTTAATGTAATGAAATATTTTTTATGTAATTGGGTGTGCTGACATTTCTGGCATAAATTTTTATTATCATCATATCTTCTTGTTGGAGTGTTCCCATTACCAGGATATAGTGGCCTTCTTTGTGTTTTCTGATTCATTTTTGCTTGAAATCTGCTTTGACAGATATGAGAATAGTTACTCTTGCTTATTTTGGGATTGCATTTGTGTGGAATATATTTTCCATCCTTTTACCTTCTTCTGCCTGTGTGTATCTTTGCTTATGAGTCTCCTGTAAACAACATACAGTTGAGTCTCCTATAAACAACATACAGTTGAATCTTATATTTTTATTTGTTCTGCTAATATACATTTTTTAATTAGGGAGTTGAGATCATTAACATTTAGTGTTTGCAAGGGTATGACATTTTGATTGTTTGCTATATTTAATACTGTCTTGATTCTTTAGTAGATTACTCTTCTATTGATCTTCTTCTATTTGGGAGCATTTGGATTGGTTTTTGAGTTCTTCTATGTGTAGTTTATCTTTGAGTATTCTTTGTAGTGCTGGCTTGGTGGTCATAAATTGTTTTAGTTTATTCTTGTCATGGAATGTTTTCCCCCCTTCATTTTGAAACTAACCTTCATTAGCAGTTGTTTTCTTTTACAGCTTGAAATATCTTATTTCAGGCCCTACTTGATTTTAGGGTCTGAATTGAAGAATCAGACATGAGTATTATTGGTTTTCTGCTCAATGTGATCTGATGTTTCTCTCTTGCAGCTTTTTACATTCTTTCATTATTTTCTGTTAAGCACTTTGATTATGATGTGTCTTAAAGAACTTCTCATTTGATTTGGTCTATGTGGGGTCCTGTAAGCCTCCTATACAGGATGTGTATCTCATTTCTGAAATGGGAAAAGTTTTCTGTAACCATCTCATTGAAAATATTCTTTATGCCTTCAGTTTAAATCTCCAGTTCTCTTCTATCCCCTCGATTCTCAGGTTTGGTCTCTTGATAATGTCCCCGAGTTGTGATCATGTTCTATCATTTTTTCACTTTACTTCATCCTGCATACTCAATTTTATATACCTTGTCTTCAAGGCCTAAAGTTCTGTCTTCAAGGACTGAATTTCTATTTTCTGTGCAATTTAGTCTGTTATTGGTGATTTCAAGTGACTTTTTAATTTGATTGAGTAGGTCTTTCATTTCTGGGAGTTCTGATTTTTTTCTCAATGTTTCTATTTCTTTATTGAAGTGGTCTTTAATCTCCTGTATCTGCTTTCTTAATTTATTTCTTAATTTTTCTTAGTTCATTGAATGTTTTAATAATCAGTTTTTTATAATATTTCTCTGGGATTTTATTTACTTCACTATCAGTGGAAACCTTTGTTGGATTTGTGAATTTGGGGGGAAGATTTGTTTACCTGTTTCCTCTAGTTTTCATAGGTCTTGGACTTATGTGTCAGTAGAGATGGATGCCCCTTTCTCTTTTTTGTGTGTGTATTATTTTGTAATTATCTTATTTGTTCTCATACATCTCTGTTTTTGATATATGAGTAGATGTCAAGGAGTAGGACGTAAGGTCCCTCTCTGATTGTTCCTTCTTTAGTCCTCATTGTTGGTTTGAGCTTTCTGTCTCCTCATCTCTTGAGTTGAAGTGATAGTAAGGCTCAGGTGGGGCTATATTGTATTGGGGGTGAGATTCACTACTGCTTGATTGAGATTCAATTCTCAGCAGCAGGGTCTCTACTCTGTCATCTTAAAGTGTCTCACTCTCTTTTCAGCCCATCTGAGAGGGAAGGCGGAGCCAGGAATGGCACTAATGTCAATAACAGATGTACAGCCTTAAAATAAATGTCTGGTGTCTACTTTGACACCTGTAACACTGACTTCCACCTATACAGGAATGGTGGGATTAGCATGTAACAACAGTACCAAGAATAAAAAATAGAGAACTAGATCAGGCATTCAACAGTTGGTGTTTATTATGTTGTCCACTATATTAATAATCACAACAATTTGAATAGAGTAGAAATAACATAATCTATATTATTTCTATTTTAGTGGGATAATAGGTGGATTATAGTTTCTTCAGTGAAAATAGGGTAGGAAGGCAAAAGAAAGTTTGAAGTGTTTGAAAAAAGTGATCAGAAGAGAGGCAGGAGATAGAGAATGGATGTGAGGTGTAAAGAAGAAGGAATAAAAAGTTAATTTAAATAAGAAAAAAAAGATAAATTGGAGGAGAAAACAGAAAATTAAGGCTGTTACTGTGGGAAAAGAGTAAAGAAAGGCCCAAAACATAGGTATGAATGAACCAGCAAATATAAGATTAAAACAATTCAAACCCTTGTATAATTGTACTCCAGCTAATTCTAATCTAGGATAAATATTGAACATGTGCAGGAGAGAGTTATTAATAAGTAAAGTTATATATATTTTCAGAGCTATCTGAACAGTAAAAGCATGCACAACCACACATATGCACTCTCACAAACAAAACAATGCATAATTAAAAAAAGTGAAGACTAATACAATATGATGATGTTCGAAAAAAAATTGGAAAAAAATCTAAAATTTTTAAAAGGGCAAAAAAATAGGAGGGAAAAATAGGAAAATATTAAAATATAGAGGGTTATTTCCACTATGGTGGTCAAATCTTTTGGCATGGATGGACTTTCAGTTTTTATTTTTGGCTCTGTATTTTTGGCTACTGCCCTTGCGTTCCTTCTAACCTAGTGGTCAGCCAGGTGTAGTAGCTCTCAGCTTCCAATATCCCAAAATTAAGAAATTGGAAAAAATTCCCAGAGTCTGTGGCCACTGATAATTCCTTTACGAATTCCCATCCCCCCAGCCCTATCTCTGTTCACTGTGACCAAGGGACACAGGACAGCTTTCAGCAGCTGGGAATGTCTTCCTCACCTGCCATCGTGTTCCAAGTGCCCAGAGGACTTTCGGCACAGGGGTGGCTGAAGGCTTTCCACCCCTCCAGAATGCCTTTGCCCAGCATATTACTTTGGATTTGTTTACAGTGAGATACATACTCTACCAACTCTGTGTCCATGAAAATCAACTTTCCCCTGTAAACCACAGGTTTCCCCAGGTCATTTTTTCTGTATTTTTTAATTACTTTACCTGTCCACAGGGCTTCTCTCATCTGCCCACTCAGTTCTGCAGGGCTGGAGCTAGTGCATCTCTGAGTTATTATTTCTTATGCTCAAGTTAACAACTTTCTGTAGCTCTATGAATTTTTTTTTTTTTTTAACAGTTCAATATCATGCATCTGCGAGGTTCCTTTTTTACTCACTTTGCTCAGAAGTAGTCTTTCCATTTTGTAAGTCTGACGCTGAGGAACTGCTGGGCCGTGCTTCCCCTCTCTGCTCCACCATCTTGCCTGCTCCCTCACTCCCTCCCTGTCCACCCTGTGATTTTGACAATAGATGATAATGGCTAAGGAGCAAAATCAAAGGGAGCTTCCTGAAGGCTGTAAGACAAGCAAGGAAGTTTTGTGTGAGGGATAGTTTTGGAGCCAAAGCAGCATTTTAATAATAGAAACTTGACTAAGAAGCTGCAATATGATTCTCAGGCTTGCCTCTAACACTAAGTTGCTAAACCAGCTTGTCATCTATTAAACTTTATGAACCTTTTATAATAATTTCCAATTCCATTCTTTTGAGTCAATAGACTGAGTGTAATGTAGGAGGATGGGTATTTTCTTCTGAGTTGGAAATTTGGAAATCAATCAACCCTAAAGAGAATTCTGAATATTAAATTATGTTTTTACTAAATAAGCATTTTTTCCCCTAAATTGTCCTCTTAGGCATGATCTGAATTGCTACTTTCACTTTCTTTAGATTAAAAGTATGTTCAAATAAGATATGGTATAAATCTGAACTCACCTTTACAGTTTTTGAATAGAAATTTTTTTAATACAACAGATTTTTTTTTAATAAAGGTTTTCTGATCCAGTGTGGGGACTAGTTTCTATATTAAGAAATTATTCCCCTCAGTAATACTCAGAAAATATTTCAGTGGTTATCAACAGTGGTGCTGATCCTATTCAGAAAAACTGAAAATACATATTAATGGCACATTCATTTATTGTTGTGCAGAAATACCTTAAGAAAACTTCCTCAAATATATATTTTAATCTTAAATTTCAACATTGTTTCACTAACTCATTTATTTCCTTGTTTCTTTAAAGACATAATAATACTCAGATTGATCTCAAAAGAACTTGATTAATTAACCTTCAAATTCTCAATTCAGTGGTAACCCAATATGTAAAGAAGAAGAACCAACAAAGTTAACCAGGATACTCCTATGATGAAGATTTCCAAAGATGATATATTTGAAGAATTTAAAGCAGAATATAAAAATTGAAATAAATAACTCAAAATTAAAAATCAATAAAATACAAATGATACAGATTATTAATTAAGTCTTATACTTGGCAGTCTTTGTAATTAAAAAAAAAAAATCTGAATCAGACCTAATAAAATGACCAATAAAGTAGAGATACTTCACTGGATAAAATTTTAGGACATTGCAAGAAAAAAAATACTGGCAATGGAATATAAACCACATAAGATCCAGAAATTAAAGACATACTTGAAGATTTTTTTTTCCAAATATTAGCCACAGTTTCGGTGCTAAGACAGAACTCTGCACAAAGAAATCTCTCAGATAGAGTCTCATGCTCCGTAAGCAAAGTTTATTGACGGGGAAGGCCAGCCAGGGTGCCCAGTCAAATGGCACAGCAACCAGAGTCACTTGAGTAGAGGTTTATATATCTTTAACAAGGAACAAGAACAAGCTGGAAATGCAGGTAGCTGGGTAACAACAGATGTTTGTATTTAGGGACCTTGCTGGGGTGGGTAAGGGAACAGGGTGTCTTAAGTTTCTTATTTTTGCAGTTTATAAGTTTCCATTTTGGGTTAAGATGTAGTTCCACAATTAAAATGGAGTTACTAATGTCTAGGATACCCCATTATACAGAATTTCACAAAGCAAAGGAGAATGTAAAACAGTGTAATGTACTCTCTAGTTTTAACCTGTTGGAAAACTAAATAATAGAAAAAAACACAATAAAAAATTCAGAGGAGTGACTTTAGCAAGAAGGTGCAAGAGGTGGTCTCCTGCTTATATCCCTTCACAGAGCAATAGGAGTCATCCACAGACAAAAGTACCTTTGTAGGAGTTTTATGCAGAGCTCAGGACCAAGAAGGGACATTTTGAAAGTATAGGCCCATGGCAAGGTGGCAGACTTGCCAACTGCAGTCCTGGCCACGAACCTGGAATTAACCACATTTCCATGTAAACTCACATACAACTTTGTTTGGCCTTGGTCCTGCTACTAGCATCATCTACAAAAAGGACCTGGGCGGAATCTCGCCCACCTGGACCTTAGGTGATAGGCCCATTGACTTCAATCCTAAATGTGGACATTGAAGTGGCTCATGATCTGAATCCAGTCCCTACCATGGTCTGGAATTGTTGCCGCCTGAAGCGATGGCCGCTTGGAGCAACAAAGCCACGGGAATAAGTTCAGAGGCAGACTGGAAACAAACAGGCTCCTTATTCTGCCAGCTTCTCTCTCTGGCTCCAACAACACCCCGACACACCGTCCACACTCCTCCAACAACCACAAAATGGCCCCCACAATGACTCACAATCTCCCGGGCCAAGTCTCACGAAATCATGTAAATGACTCCGACCCGATCCGCAATGTCCCGGGCCAAGTCTCACGAGACCATGGAAGGTGGTAATGCTTATGGCTCACAGCTAACCGCAATCTTAGCTATCTGCATGGGATCAGCTCTGCCTCTCCTAGGAGCCACCACAAGATACATATGTTCGTAGCCCCAGAGAAGCCTTAAAGACTTTTATCCCACAAAAGATCCTAAAATGATCCTTTACCTTGGCTTCAGTCCCTCTCAGCTTTTGAACTGTTCTCTGTATCCAGGAATTTGCAAGAAGACATGCCCATCCATGCCCATACAGGCAGTCCTGCCAACCTCAGTCTCACTAAGAATCTTGATGTAGTTGTGTAACCCATCTCTAACCCCTCTCAGCAGCAATCCAGAAGTAGTTCCCAATAGGAACTATAGCAGTCAATGCAAGTGGACAAAGTCTCATTGTCTATAGACAAAACTGAACACTGAAGCAGATCCATGCCCCAGAGTCAGCCCTACTGACCAAAGTCCTAGAGGCAATACAATCCACCCAAGGACAAAACAGGATTGACACACATATAAGTCCCTGGTAATGAGTCCACAAATCACAGGCCCCACTGCTGACCCAGCAACCACATGATATGCTTCCTACTTCACTCAACTGAGATCCAGGAGGAAATCCCATCAGACTGGTAACCCAACAGGTTGTCTTTACCTACCAAAATCAGTCTATAAAGACTAGAAGAGGTGCTTGGTTTTTAAATATACACTGCTATAATTTTAGTATATTCTCCTAAAATACATATGTTGAAATATAACTCCTAAACTGATGGTATTAAAAGATGGTGCTGGGTCTTTGGGAGGCGGTTAAATTATGAAGACAAAGCTTTCATGAATGGAATTGTTGCCCTTATAAGAGTCCCCAGAGAGCTAATTTTCCCATCTACTGTGTTAAAACATGGTGAGAGAGCACTATGAGAGATAATGGATGGGCCCGTACCAGAAACCAAAGTTGCTGGTGCCTTGATACTGGACTTTCTAGCCTCCCAAACTGTGGGAAATACATTTCTGTTGTTTATAAGCAACATATTAGTATTTTGTTATAGCAGCCAAAATAGACTGAGACCAATACCTATACATACTTATATAGATCATGAAGAATCAGGAAAATGTGACACCAGTAAAAGAGATTAATAAAACTCCAGTAACTGACCCTAAAGAAATGAAGATCTATAAATAAACTGACAAATAATTCAAAATAATTGTCTTAAGGAAACTTAATGAGATGTAAGAGAAAATGAAAACAAGTAAATGAGATCAATCAACAATGCATGAACAAAATCAGATGTTTGATAAAGAAAGGGAAATTATAAAAAGAAATCAAACAGAAACCCTGGGGATGAAGAATAAAATGACAGAAATTTTTAAAAATTCAATAAAGAGCTTTAACAGTAGAGTCAATCGTGCAGAAGAAAGAGTCAGTGAACTCAAAGACAGGTAATTCAAATTGGTCGATTAAACAGAATGAAAAAGAGTGAAGAATATATATAGGACATATGGGACACAATCAAGCAAATTAATATATAAATTATGGGAATTCCAGAAAATAGGAGAAAGAGTAAGAGGTAGAAAGTTTATTTAAGGAAATAATGGCTAAAAACTTTCCAATCTAAGGAATGAGATGAATTTCCACATTAATGAAGGTCAAAGATCCCCAAGCAAGATAAACCCACAGAAGATAATCCCCCAAATGAATTTTAATTGACAAAATCAAAGACCAAGGTAAAACACTAAATGCAGCATGAGAAAAGAAATTTGTTACATACAAGGGAGCTTCCACCTGGCTTTAAGTGGACTTAGCAGCAGAAACTTCACAAGCAAGGAAAGCATTGAATGATATATTCAAAGGGTGAAAGAATAAAGAAAAAACTGCTAACCAAGAACTATATCCAGAAATTATGTTCCCAAAAATAAAGGAGAGTTAGAGATAATCCCAGAAAAATAAATGTTGAGGAGTTTATCAGCACAAAATGTACCTTACAAGAAACAATAAAGGGAATTTTTCAAGTTGACACAAGAGAATGCTATGTAATGTAATGAATACATATAAAGTATAAAACTCATTGGTGAAGATAGCTATATAATAAAAAATTAGGCTATTTTAATTCTGCAGTGGTGGTATATAAATAACTTTTACTTCTAGTATCAAAGTTAAACAACAAAGATTAAAATAACTATAGCTACAATAATTTCACAATAAATACAAAATATAAAAAGATGAAATTTGTGACATAGAAAATATTAACAGATCTAAAACAAGCTAAGATTGAATCAGTAATCAATAACCTCAAAAGAAAGAAACCCCTATGACTAGATGGCTTCACAGGTGAATTCTATCAAATATTTGTACAACTAATGCCAAATTCTGCTCAAATTGTTCCCAAAAAAAATTGAAGAGGAGAAAACACTTCCAAACTAATTTTACTAAGCCAGAATTACCCTGATAAGAAATCCAGACAATTGATAATAAAAGAAAATTACCGGCCAATATTCCTGGCTAATATATATATGCAAAAAAATCCTCAACAAAATACACTTGACCTTGATATCTACAGATTATGTTTCCACAGATTCAACTGAGAACATAAAATAGTCAGGAAAAAAAATTGCATTTGTACTAAATCTGTACAGACTATTTTTCTTGCCATTATGCCCCCTCCAAAAAAATACAGTATAACAACTACTTACATTTCATTTACACTGTATTAGGTATTATAAATAATCCAGTGATAATTGAAATCTAGGCATATATGGTCAAATAACATTCACCCAGTTTGCCAAGAATACACAATGTGAAAAGAGGAAATGTAATCAGTTCAGGCGAATCAATCAAAGGGCTGGGAAAATAGGATATTCATATGCAAAAGAACAAAGTTGGACTTTATTTTACAACATATGTGAAAATGAACTGGAAGTGAATTACAAACCTAAATGTTTGACCTGAAACCCTAAAACTCCTAGAAGAATACAGGAAAAAGACCCTTGACATTGGTCTTGACAATGATATTTTTTAATATGAACACAAAATAGATAAATGGGACTACCTCAAAATTAAAAGCTTCTGCACAGCCAAAGGAACATTTGACAAAATGAAAAGAAACTACAGAAGAGCAGAGTGGTTGAATGTATTTGCAAACCTATAACTGAGTTGGATCAATATCCAAAACATACAATTAACTCATTCAACTCAACAGCAAAGAAATAAAAATAAAATAAATCAAATTTTAAAACAGGCAAAGGACCTGAATAGACATTTATCCAAAGAAACATGCAAGTGGCCAATAGGTATATGAAAAGATACTCCACAAAATTAATCATCAAGGAAATGAAAATCAAAGTCATGATATAATGCCACCTCCCACCCATTAGGATGAGTATTTTCAAAAAGCAAAAGATAAAAATTCATGAGGATGCAGAGAGGAAGGGTCCCTTGTACCCTTTTGGTGGGAATGTAGGAAAATGGTATGTAGGTTCCTCAAAACTTAAAAACAGAATTAGTACAAGATCCAGCTATCCAAAATCTGGATATCAAAAAAAAAGAAAGAAATCAATATGTCAAGAAGATACCTGCACACCCATGTAGACTGCAGTATTATTCATGGTAGCCAAGACATGAAAAACACTTAGTATCCACCAACAGATTGATGAATGAAGAAAATTTAGTGTGTGTGTGTGTGTGTGTGTGTGTGTGTGTCGGTAGTGTGTGTTTATGTGGTGGAATATCTGACCATAAAAATTGAGGGAAACTTTGCCATTTGTGACAACGTGGATAAACTAAGAGGATGTTATACTCAATGAAATAAGCTAACACAGAAAGACAAAAACTATATAACCTCATTACATTTTTAATGTACAAAAGGCAAACTAGTAGAGCAGTGGCTGCCAGAATCTGGGTATTGGGGGTAAAGGATCAGGTGGCACAAACTTTCAGTTACAAAATGGATAAGTTTGGGAATCGGATGTATCATGGTGACAATAGTAAAAATTCTGTGTCATATGCTTGAAATTTGCTGAGAAGATCTCAGTATTCTCATCACAAAATAATGGTAACAGTGTGAGTTGATGGCTATGTTAATTAACTTGATTATGGCAATCATTTCACAATGTGTACATGTATCAAATTATCATATTGTACACTTCACATGTACATAACTTTGTCAGTTAAAACTCAATAAAGCCAGAAAAATAGAGATCAATAAATAGATAAATAAAAAAAGAACCAACAATGTTTTTGTACTAGTGTTAAACTATTTGCTGCCTGCTTTGATTTACTTCATCAGAACATTTCTTAAAGTGAGAAGCGTTAAGGTCATTATTACATTCTGTGAGTAACTCAGAGGACTTTTCTACAATTAAAAGCCCTCATTCTCATTAATCACAGGTAATTACATGTGCCAAAAGGTCAAATTGTCTCAGAATGTGACTTAAAAGTAGAGTAATAAACAAAGGAATCTGGTGTTATTATTAATATAAATGTTAAAAAGTATATGCTTCTTTAAATAAAAAATGCATAAGGTGTCCTAATTTCAAGGTTAAATATAAAAACAAATTCCATAGCATCTATCAAGAATCATATTCAACTAGGACTGAAGTTACTACTTCACTGGTTTTACATGCTTTAAACTTATATGAATTCACATGGGGAAAGAAAAACTAACAAAATCCTTTATTGGTTGAGGAGCAACCTCATATACCCAAATGTAGTTAGAAATGTCAGAAATGCTCTGTCTGGTAATTAGAGTGAATCTAAATCAAATAATAGTGTTTTAATCATTAGAATAATCATAGTAATTTGAAAGGTGAATATAGCAAGAATGATGTTAACATAAAATTGTTGATATCAAAAACTGAAATTAATACTGGATCATTTCCATCATTAATCAGGAAACAAATCTATCTTGCAAGAGGATTTTCTGAGAGCAGCTAATAACTGCTATCACACTTTCCTGAATCCATAAACCAAATATAGATAGAAGAGTGACTGATATTAGGAGACTGAAAGTGACAGTTCCCTCATGAATACCACCAGACCATGTGACCTCTATGGTATTAAGACTTGAAGGAAAATTATCTTATCATGAAATAATTCAACAGTCAGCCTGATGAGCATGCAGCAGTGTAAATGCACGGGTATCTGTGTCAAGCTGATTTTCTGCTATTATCTGCATGTTTAGGGAGTTACTTGAAAATAGAAAAAAATGGATTTCATAATAAGTTTTTTATAAATATAGACAATCACAGAATATATAATAACCATAGGTTCAATAAGTGGGAATAGGGCTAAAATATGGCTTCTAAATCTTAATTTTCATTTGATATTTGCATGCCCCAGATCATTTAGATCTTTATGAGCATCTATCAAGTGCCTCTGAATTTCAGTGACACAATTGGGTGCTTTTTTATGTTTCAAATCACTAAACAAAAATTATTCCATTCATATGATATTTTAATCAATAAGTTCCAAGAAAAGCAGACTTAAATATTTTCTCCATCTTATGCAGTTTTCTGACAAATATCATAGTGTCAGTGATGGCTTGTATTCTAAGACATTGTAACTATGTTTAGGTTCAATGAAAGGCATTTTAGTCAAAAAACTGAAATTTCAAAGATACACATATTTATAGACCCAACAGATTCACCTCTGGGTATTGATTTAACATATAACTATACTTACATTAGAGTTCAAAGATACACACACATATCTACACAACTGTAATACATGTATAAAAGATGTTCATTGTATCAATATTAAAATAATAACAAAAAAATGAAAACAACCTAAATATTTTTGAACTGTTTCATATGTTCATAAAATGGAATACTAGGCAACCCAGTAAAATAGAAAAGGTAATTTCCCATATTTAGTGACACAAAATGCACACATACATATGCAGTGATTTTTTGTGTGTAGGTATGTAGAATATGTAACATGATTCTGATTATGCCTTTTTAATTTTTTAATGGATATAACCCTTCATGTATAGAAAAGTAGAAAAAATCATATTTCAAAAGCTAATTAGAGTTGGGATTTATTTATTCTAGGCCCTATTATGATAAACTTGAGTCAAAGAAGGGGCTTAAACTGTATTTTATAACAAAGAAGCCAGAATCTGTTCTTTCCCTAAAATTCCCTAAAACTACAATTGAGGCTCTGAGACCAGAAAACCCAAGGGGTAAAAGTGAGCTTTCCGGAGGGAGCTAGCAGGACCCAGACACCAACCTAGAGACAATTTGGAAGTCAGTGCTTCTGGCAGGAAACAGCCAGTAAGTTTTAACCACACAGCAATAACTGATAAGATTGCCCAGGTGAAAAAAAAATCAGTATGGAGAAAGAGATTGGAGTGACACCCAAAAGAGTATTCTCAGTAATACTATATAGGGACTGAACTTCCCTAACTCCTGGAATGGGAGTGATGAAACTTGAAGTTATTGAAGTTCCATACATGGCATTTATTCAAATCTAAGAAGCTCGTTTTTTTTTTTTTCCCTGAAATATGTTTGCAATGTAATGTGCACATTTGCTCTGCTAATGCCTCTTTTATTAATATGTTCTTACTAAAATATTATTTGAATGGTGCATCACAATTGGTATCCTCAGAACCTAAAAATTATGCTTCATATACATGAAGACATATAAAACATATAGGAACAAACATCACTGCTAAGGAGCAGAGTAGGGGAGGATCAGATGGATAGGGGAGTTTAACATTTTTATTTAATACAGAACTAAATTGATTAGATCAGTAATTGATCACATGATTGAATAAAGGTTAATTGGATCAGTTAGACTAGGTATGAATTGACTAATTATAAGTGCTTAATTAACTTCTATTTGATCAGATTTTTTTCTCTTCTTTTACGACACATATTTTTACCCTGATATACACAAACCATGCTGTTTTCTCCAACCATCGTTTTGCAGGAATGAGTTCAGAACACATCCTGAGCTCCATGAAGGCAGGACTTGCCTTTTGTGTAATGATGTCACCTAGAAAAGGACCTGCCATAGAGTATGTGCTTAAAAGTACACAGTCGAGTAAATGAATGGCCTGTGTTGCCTTTAAATATGAACCTTTACTCTTGCCCTATACTTGTGTGGATGTTCAGGCATCATGCACTTCTCAGGTTCCAAAGAAAAAACTTTTTTTTTTTTTTTTTAGCCAGTGGAAATAACTTTCAGATCCAGAATGTCCCTCCATGCATCATAGACTATGTCTCTTATTTTAGTTGTCAGCGTATGTGACTACTGGCGCCACTCCAGGCATCATGCACCAATACCTAGGAGTAACTACTTTCTATGTAGTTTACTCAGATTCCCAACCTTAAACTCTTTTTCCTTCTCTCTGCCCTATATCCCACTATAACAATGTAGGCTTGCCAAGTGTTTACTGTAATTCACACTGGATTTAGTAATCCCACTTCTAGGAATACACGGAAGGCAACTGAAAATATGTATTCCCACAGAAGCTTGTATGTGAAGAATAATCATAGCAGCAGTATTCATCTTAACAGACAAGTGGAAGGAAACCAGATGTAAGTTAACACATGCACAGATAAATAAAATGTGGTATAAATATCAGAGGGAGTATTGGCATTAAAGGTGTAAAGCTGGATATAGCCTTCAATGATGGTGAACCTTATAAACATTACTGAGGATATGTGAAAGAAAGTCAGTCACACACACAAAAAAAAAATACCATAACATTCTGTTTATACGAAATGTCTATAATAAGTTAAACGATAAACTAGATTAGTGGTCGCTTATGGACTGGACTATAATAATAGACATGGGTTTTGCGGAGGGAGGGTGATAAGAAGGTTCTCAAATTGATGTGAGGAATGGTTCCATGAATTTGTGAGTACACAAAAATCCACTTATACATCTAAAATGGATGAACTATATGGTATGTGAACTACATGTCCATAAATATATCATTAAAAATATTAAAAACAAAAATTTGATTTAGTCACATAGTCTTGAACATACCAAGGCATATAATGTATTTTGATATGCTCTAAAATCCATTTACATATATATGAAGTATATAATGAAGTATACAATGAAATGTATAATTCTATGTAATATGCTCATAATGAAATATATACATATGTATAAAATATATATGTATATGTGAGGGGCTTTTCTATATTAAACAGTTCTCTAACATTGAGCTGCAACTGGGGTCCACAATTTTTCTAACCAATCCATTTCAATTCTGATTGATTGGGAATTGTCTATCTCTGCAAATTCCTTGACGTTTTAATTAGTCTTGACTTATATATTTTTCTTATTAGCTATTTGGATGTTGTATATACTACTAATATTTTTTTCCTCTCTTATCTCTGAAAACAGGGTGAAGTAATGACACTTTTGAGTATGTGCATCTATACATCAACTTGCTTTTTTTGGTATTTCCAAAGGTGTTGCATATTGGGAAATCCAGCGCATGGTATGGCAACAAAAGTTTCAAAACTACTTTAAAACGTGGGGGAAAAATATAAATCTGTTAAGCAAAAGAGGGTATGAAAGTCAACGTATTTCTTTTTCCGTTATTTTAATGATTGGGCTTGCCAGTTCCCACAGTGCACATATCTAGGCCTTACAGATGAATTTATTTTTTTCAGAATGACTTCCTCTTTGCCATATGTCAAAAGACTTCCTGACTTATATACTCCCAATTCCCAGATTATTTCCAACACAACTTCAGTGAATAACACTTTGTCCCATAAACTGCCATTTTAAAATCACAATCATATTGATACATTCATAGCCAAACTGCTATTCCCAGTCCCTCATATACTAAAAAAAATTAAAAAGTCTTTGGCTAGTCAAGTCAAAGGGATTAGCAAAATAGAGGTGGTGTGGGAAAAAGGGAGCATAGAGTTTAGTTATTTTTTTTTTCTTTTTGACAAGTATGAATGTCCATCTAACAATTATATATTTCATTCTGTAGCCTTATCACAACATAAAGTTATGTGGGAATTTTGTAGATTTCCATCAATTATGAAATACAAGAGTACTAGTCAGTTGGCTGCATGAAACAATTATTGACCTAATAAATCCAAAAAAAAATTATTCTTACATAGCAAGAAGACTTACCTACAATAATATATATCACATTCAAAAACAGAGGTGTCTGAGACCATTCCATCACTTTACATTATTTGATTCCAAAGATATTAGAACAAATTAATTTACAATTACTAGTTCATCTTTTAAAATAATTTGTTGCAGCAAATTGAGTATCCCACTAAACATTCCAAATGTCCCACCTCCCCTACATAATTCAGTCATCTTAATGTACACATATTATAATGAATATTTAAAGGTTAACAGTAAGCATAACTCTAGTATTAGTGTTATTGAAAAGATAAGTTAATTACTAAATCATTCAAATAAATACATAAAACATTTATTTGGAATTCGCATATAAAACTGATCCCAAGTTATAACTCAGAAACTCATAACTATTATTTCTGATTTCATAACTATATGAAACAACTCATGGTGCCACAATTTCCATGCTATCTTAACAACTTCCTGAATTTTGCCACTTTCATGAAACTCTTCAGTAACTATGTGACACGGATCTGGTCAAATTATCAAGTGAAATTAAACTTTTAAAACACAGCTGATGTGTGATAGATTTTGTTTTTCAAATCAGTCATAATACCTCCTGTTATGGTTTGAATGTAGCCTCCAAAACTCATGTTGAAATATAATTGCCACTCAGATAGTACTGGGACCCTAAAGAGACAATTGCATCTTGACAACTCCATTCTCATGAATGGACTAATGCAATTATCACAGGAGTAGGTTATTTACCAGGAAAGTGCTTCATAATAAAAGTGATCTCCTGGGGGCTGGGGCTGTAGCTCAATGGTTTAGTGCTTGCCTCTGATGCTTGAGGCACTGGGTTTGATCCTCAGCACCACATAAAATAAATAAATGGATGAAGTTGGAGAATATAATGCTAAGTGAAATTAGTCAATCTCAAAAATTCAAATACCGAATGTTTTCTCTGATATAAGGAGGCTAGTTCACAGTGTTGTTGGATGGGGGTACATAGGAGGATTAGAGGAACACTAGAATGGTCAAAGGGAAGGGAGGGAGCAAGGGGGGAGGGAGCAAGGGGGAGGGAGGGGGAAAAAAAGAAAAAAAAAAGGTGGTTGAATGAGATGGATATCATTATCCTAAATGCATGATTGAAAACCTGAATGGTACAAATATACTTTGTATACAAACAGTTGTATGTAAAAAGATGCTATATATGTGCATTATGAATTGCAATACATACTACTATTATAAATTAAAAAATAAAACAAAGATATTGTATCCATCTACAACTAAAAAAAAAAAAAAAGTTTTAAAAAAAGTGAGCTCACCTCTCTCTCACCTTCTCTTTCTCATGTGCTGCTGCACCATATGATGCCCTCTGCTGTGTTATGACGCAGAAAGAAGGACCTCCAAAAGATAGGGCTCTTTGATCTTGGACTTCCCAACTTTCTGAACTGTGAATGTTTTTTCTTTATAAATCACCCAGCCTGTGGAATTATGCTATAGTGGCGGAAAACAGACAAAGATACCTCCTTTCCCATTTGCTGATTTGCAGTGTAACCTTATCACTCCTTCATCCATGGACAGACATTATTTCATCTGTTATTGAAAGTGGTGGACACTGTCACTGCTTTGGCCAACAAAATGAGGCAAAAGTGACATTCTGGGTACATCAAGCCCAGATTTAAAAGTACTGGCAGTTTTCTATTTACTGACTCTTGGAACGCTCGTTCTTAAGGCACTGTCTCAGAATTCAACCACCATGCTGGGAGGAGACCGAGTCACAGGAGAGGTCATGTGTCAGCATTTATGTCAACATTTCCAGTTGAGTTCCAAGCTAACAAGCAGCAGTATCTGCCAGCCTGCGAATGAACTATCCACCCCTGTCGAGTTTCAGAGACTTCAGCCCCAGTTTTCCAGCCAAATGAAACCCAGGAGATACTAAATGAGAACCACTCAGACAAGCTCAGACAACCTACATGATTGTGAGCCAATAATAAACTGCTTTTAAGCCATTAAATTTTAGAGTGGTTTGTTACACAGTAACACCTAACCAGAAGATAACGTAACGCTACATTTCTCATAACATACCCTTCTCTACTGTACCCACCAGGTGGAAGGACAGGTGAAATCACTGAGGAGATAACAGCATGGCCTGGGTATTGGAGAACAGGATATTTCATTTTTATTGTTGTTCTTTAAACTGGATCTTATGATATGAGGTACTTCTTCGAGAGTATTATCATAAAATATAGATAGGTGAGCTATTGGTTAAGTAAATGGAAGAATTGTGTTAAATGTGTAAATTAAGCTACCCCCAAATTTACTTTGCTTTCTCCAAACTTATCCACTTCCTTTGGGAAGCTGAAGGTTGGCTCATGACTCGAGGTCTTTTTTATTATTTCAACTAACCTTCCAAGTGTCTCTGAATCTCAAGATAAACTGCCATGGGAGAAGGCCGGAGGTCTCTGTTCTTCCCTCTTTGCTAAGTGCCTTCCACTATAATGGAAAGGAGAAAAATAAATCTCAGAACCCTCACGTTCTCCCAGCCTTGAATGTACAGCAGCAGCCACAGGTGACGCCACGTCCAGAGGATTTTTGAAACCTCATGGCAGCAGCCCTCCTCTTCTGCTCATGGTGATTTCATTTGACAGCAATTCACAGCCGCAGCCACTCTGACTGCCACAAAAGCCAATTTTTTTTTGGGGGGGGGAGGGTATGGGGATTGAACCCAGGGGCGCTTAAAGACTGAGTCACATCTCCAGTCCTTTTTATTTTTCTACTATTTGAAGATAGGATCTTACTAATTTGCCGAGGCTGGCTTTGAACTTGTCATTCTCCTGCTTCGTTGCTGAGATTACAGGTATCCATCACCAATTCTGTTGTTGTTGTTGTTGTTGTTGTTGTTTATCTGAAATTTATTTTTTAATTTATTTATTTTTTATTCTAAGTTGTTAGAAATAACAGCAGAATGCATTAAATTTCATATTATACTTATAGAACATATTTTTACATATCTCTGATTGTATACAAAGTATATTCACATCATTCGTGACTTCATACATGCACTTAGGGTAATGATATTCATCTCATTCTACCATCTTTTTTTTTTCCTTCTTCACCCTTTTGCCCCCTCCCTTCTCCTCTCTCCCCTTTGGACATCCTAGTGTTCCTCTAATCCTCCCATGCTCCCCGTCCCAACCTCACTGTGAATCCGCCTTCTTATATCAGAGAGAACATTCGGCATTTGGCTTTTTGGGATTGGCTAACTTCACTTAGCATTATATTCTCCAACTTCATCCATTTACTTGCAAATGCCATAATTTTATTCTCTCTTATTGCTGAGTAATACTCCATTGTGTGTATATACCACATTTTCTTTATCCATTCATCTACTGAAGGGCATCTAGGTTGGTTCCACAGTTTAGCTATTGTGAATTGTGCTGCTATAAACATTAATGTGGCTGTGTCCCTGTAGTATGCTGTTTTTAAGTCATTTGGTTATAGACTGAGGAGTGGGATAGCTGGGTGGTTCCATAAGGTGGTTCCATTCCCAGTTTTCCAAGGAATCTCCATACTGCTTTCCAGATTGGCTGCACCATCTTGCAGTCCCACCAGCAATGTATGAGTGTGTCTTTTTCGCCACATCCTTGCCAACATTTGTTGTTGTTTGTGTTCTTAATAGCTGCCATTCTGACAGGTGTGAGATGAAATCTTAGAGTGGTTTTGATTTGCATTTCTCTAATTGCCAGAGACGTTGAACATTTTTTCATGTTTTCGTTGATTGATTGTGAATCTTCTCCTGAGAAGTATCTGTTCAGTTCCTTGGCCCATTTATTGATTGGGTTATTTGTGTTCTTGGTGTCAAAATTTTTGAGTTCTTTATATATTCTAGAGACCAATGCTCTATCTGAAGTGCGTGTGGTAAAAATTTGTTCCCAATTAGTAGGTTCTCTATTCACCTCACTGATTGTTTCTTTTGCTTAGAAGAAGCTTTTTATTTGAAATTTTCCCATTTATTGATTCTTGATATTAATTCTTGCACTATAGGAGTCTTATTAAGGAACTTGGGGCCTAACACGACATGTTGGAGATTAGAGCTTACTTTTTTGTCTAATAGGCATAGTGTCTCTGGTCTAATTTCTAGATCCTTGATCTACGTTGATTTGAGTTTTGTGCATGGTTAGAGATAGAGCTTTAATTTCATTTTGTTGCATATGGATTTCCAGTTTTCCCAGCACCATTTGTTGAAGAGGCTATCTTTTCTCCAATGTATATTTTTGGTGCCTTTGTCTAATATAAGATAACTGAAATTATTTGCATTAGTCTCTGTGTCCTTTATTCTGTACCACTGGCCTACCCATCTATTTTGGTGCCAATACCATGCTGTTATTGTTACTATTGCTCTGTAGTATAATTTAAGATCTGGTATAGTGATGCCACCTGCTTCAGTCTTCTTGCTAAGGATTGCTTTAGCTATTCTGGGTCTCTTATTTTTCCAGATGAATTTCATGACGGCCTTTTCTATTTCTATGAGGAATGTCATTGAGATTTTGATAGGAATTGTGTTAAATCTGTATAGCGCTTTTGGCAGTATGGTCATTTTGACAATATTAGTTCTGCCTATCCAAGAGCAAGGTAGATCTTTTCATCTTCTAAAGTCTTCCAAAATTTCTTTCTTTAGTGTTCTGTAGTTTTCATTATAGAGGTCTTTCATGACTGGTTAAATTGATTCCCAAGTTTTTTTTTTTTTTTTTTTTTTTTTTTTTTTGATGCTATTGTAAATGGGATAGCTTTCCTCATTTCCCTTTCAGAGGATTTGTCACTGATATATATAGAAATGCCTTAGATTTATGGCTGTTGATTTTGTATCCTGCTACTTTGCTGAATTCATTTATGAATTCTAGAAGTTTTCTGGTGGAATTTTTTTGGGTCTTCTAGGTATAAAAATCATATCATCAGCCAATAATGATAATTTGAGTTCTACTTTACCTATCTGTATCCCTTTAATTTCTTTCGTCTGTCTTATTGCTCTGGCCAGCATTTCAATTACTATGTTGAATAGAAGTGGTGAAAGAGGGCATCCCTGTCTTGTTCCAGTTTTTAGAGGGAATGCTTTCAATTTTTCTCCATTTAGAATAATGTTGGCCTGGGGCTTAGCATAGATAGTTTTTATGATGTTGAGATATGTTCCTGTTATCCCTAGTTTCTGTAGTGTTTTGAACATGAAGGGGTGCTACATTTTGTCGAATGCTTTTTCTGCATCTATTGAGATAATAATATGGTTCCTATCTTTAAGTCTATTGATGTGATGAATTACATTTATTGATTTCTGTATGTTGAACATCCTTGCATCCCTGGAATGAACCCCACTTGAACGTGGTGTACTATATTTTTGATATGTCTTTGTATCCGTTTTGCCAGAATTTTATTGAGAATTTTTACATCTATGTTCATGAGAGATATTGTTATGAAGTTTTCTTTTTTTTTTTGGATGAGTCTTTGCCTAGTTTGGGGATCAGGGTGATATTGGTCTCATAGAATGAGTTTGGAAGTGCTCCCTCTTTTTCTATTTCCTGAAATAAATTGAAGAGTATTGGTATCAGTTCTTCTTTCAAGGTCTTGTAGAACTCTGCTGTGTATCCAGCTGGTCCTGGGCTTTTCTTTGTTGGTAGGCTTCTGATGGCATCTTCTATTTCGTCACTTGAAATTGGTCTGTTCAAATTATGTATATCATCCTGCTTTAATTGGGCAGATCATACGACTCTAGAGATTTGTCGTTGCCTTCAGTGTTTTGTATTTTTATTGGAGTACAAGTTTTCAAAATAATTTCAAATTATTTCCTGTATTTCTGTAGTGTCTGTTGTGATATTTCCTTTTTCATTGCATATGTTAGTAATTTGAGTTTTCTCTCTCCTTCTCTTTGTTAGCCTGGCTAAGGTTCTGTCAATTTTATTTATTTTTTCAAAGAACCAACTTTTTGTTTTGTCAATTTTTTTTCAATTGTTTCTTTTGTTTCAATTTCATTGATTTCAGCTCTGATTTTAATTATTACCTGTCTTCTACTGTTGTGGCATTTTCTATAAAGCCCTCTCCTTTTTCATGAAAGATATCATGGTGTTGAAAGAATTAACTTTGACTTCTACTTGCTGTTCAGTTCTTTATTCGCATATATGGCCACCAGGTATTGCTATTTCAATTATTTAGATCCAGACTAACTCTGTACATTTATCTTTTCTTAAAAAGAGTAACACAAACCTTTTTCTATAAGTACTTAATTTCTAGTTAATAAGCTTTAAGAGTCTTTTTGTGATTAAAAATAAATTTCTCTTACTTTTAAAGTAGATATAAATCCCTTAGAGCAAAAAGTCTTCCATGAACTAACATTCAGCCTTGCCCTGCTTCTAGGTTTTATAAACAACTGCTATAAAAGAAAAACAATAGTGCTTTGGAATCCCAGATAGAGAGAGTTGACTTTTATCAAACAAGTTCAAACAGTATACAGAAAGAATGACTAAGTTAGAGATATGAGGTAAAAATTATAACATATACAGATAGTTACGTACAGTTCTTGTAACTCACCATCTGTATGAAACATGTATGTCTGATATGTAATCAGTAAATGATTCAACCTCTTTCCTAAGTTTTATGATGTAAAAGAATGTGTAATGCCAAGAAATGTTGCTTATATACTTGTACAAACTGAAAATAAACCAGCAGAAGATTCCACAGCCTGACTCTTGTGTCTGGTGTGTTATTTTTTCCCCATCGCTGCTTCTCTGCCTCCGTACTTCGCTGAGCGCTCGCGTTGTACCCCCTGACTGGGGCTGGCCCCCAGCATTCTACCAATTTTGGTGTTGTATTGTCCTTCTTTTTCTAGAGCTTTGAGATGTAAATGTTAAGTCATTTATTTGTTGACTTTTTCTTCTTTTTAGGAATGAACTCAATGCAATGAACTTTCTTCTTAGAACTGCCTTCATAGTATCACAGACATTTCAATATGTTGTGTCTGTGTTCTCATTCACCTCTAAGAATTTTTTAATTTCCTCTTTGATGTCATCTGCAACCCATTGTTCATTCAATAGCATATTATTTAGTCTCCAGGTGTTGGAGTAGATTTTATTTCTTATTTTACCATTGATTTCTAATTTCATTCCATTATGGCCTGATAAAATGCAGGGTAGTATCTCTATTTTTTTATATTTGCTAAGAGTTGTTTTGTCCTTTTGTAATAGACCCAGGAGTGGGATGGCTGGGTCAAAGGGTGGTTCCATTCCCAATTTTCCAAGGAATCTCCATACTGCTTTCCATAACAGTTGCACCATTTTGCAGTCCCACCAGCAATGTATGAGTGTGCCTTTTTTAAAAAAACAGCATATTACAATGACACAGCCACTTCAATGTTTATAGCAGCACAATTCACAATAGCTAGGTTGTGGAACCAACCTAGATGTCCCTCAGTAGATGAGTGAATAAAGAAAATGCGGTATATATACAAAATGGAATTTTACTCAGCAATAAAAGAGAATAAAATAATGGTATTTGCAGGTAAATGGATGAAGTTGGAGAATATAATGCTAAGTGAAATTAGTCAATCTCAAAAATCCAAATACTGAATGTTTTCTCTGATATAAGGAGGTTAGTTCACAGTGTTGTTGGATGGGGGTACATAGGAGGATTAGAGAAACACTAGAATGGTCAAAAGGAAGGGAGGGGAAGGGAGGGAGCACCGGGGGAGGGAGGGGAAAAAAAGAAAAGGTGGTTGAATGAGATGGATATCGTTATCCTAAATGCATGATTGAAGACCTGAATGGTACGAATATACTTTGTATACAAACAGTTGTATGTAAAAAGATGCTATATATGTGCACTATGAATTGTAATACATACTACTATAAAAAAAAGAAATATATTTTCACAAAAAAAACAAAAAGAGTTGTTTTGTGGCATAATATATGGTCTATTTTAGAGAAGGATCCATGTGCTGCTGAGAAAAAAAGTGTATTCACTTGTTGATTCTATATAAGTCAGTTATGTCTAAGTTGTTTAGTGTATATTTGAGTTCTATAGTTTCTTTGTTCAGCTTTTGTTTGGAAGATCTATCCAGAGGTGAAAGGGGTGTGTTAAAATCTCCTAGGATTATTGTGTTGTGGTCAATTTGACTCTTGAACTTGAAAAGAGTTTGTTTGATGAACATGGATGCTCCATTGTTTGGGGCATATATATTTATAATTGTTAAGTCTTGTTGGTGTATGGTTCCCTTGAGCAATATGTAGTGTCCTTCTTTATCCCTTTTGATTGACTTTAGCTTGAAGTCTACTTTATTTGATATGATGATGGAAACCCCTGATTGTTTCCTCAGTCCATGTGAGTGGTAGGATTTCTCCCAACTTTTCACCCTCAGCCTGTGGATGTCTTTTCCTGTGAGATGAGTCTCTTGGAGGCAGCATATTGTTGGGTCTGTTTTTTTGATCCAATATTCTAGTCTATGTCTTTTGATTGGTGAGTTTAGGCCATTAACATTTAGAGTTATTATTAAGACATGTTTTGTATTCCCAGCCATTTTTGTTTATGTTTGGTATTTAACTTGACATGGTTTCTCCTCTGATTGGTTTTTCCTTTAGTGTAATACCTCCCTCTGTTGATTTTCATCATTGTTTTTCTTTTCCTCTTCATGGAATATTTTGCCAAGGATGTTCTGTAGTGCTGGCTTTCTACTTGTAAATTCTTTTAACTTTTGTTTATCATGGAAGGTTTTTATTTTGTCCTCAAATCTAAAGCTTAATTTTGCTGGGTATAAGATTCTTGGTTGGCTTCCCTTTTCTTTCAGAGCTTGATATATGTAGTTCCATGATCTCCTAGCTTTGAGTGTCTGAGTTAAAAAAATCTGCCGTTGTATGAATTGGTCTCCCCTTATATGTGATCTGATTCCTCTCTCTTGCAGCCTTTAAAATTCTATCCTTGTTCTGTATGCTGGGCATTTTCATTATAATGTGACTTGGTGTAGATCTGTTGTAATTTTGAACATTTGGTGTCCTATAAGCCTCTTGTATTTTATTTTTCAATTCATTCTTCATGCTTGGGAAATTTTCTGATATTATCTCATTGAAGAGATTGTGCATTCCTTTGGTTTGAAACTCTGTGCCTTCCTCTATCCCAATTACTCTTAGATTTGGACTTTTGCTACTGTCCCATAATTCTTGGATGTTCTGTTCATGTGATCACTTTATTTTCAAGATTATATATTTCATATACTTCATATACTTCATTATATGTCTTCATTGTCTGGTGTTCTTTCTTCCAGTTGATCTAGTCTGTTGGTGATGCCTTCTATTATGTTTTTTATTTGGTTAATAGTTTCCTTCATTTCAAGCATTTCTGACTGTTTTTTTTTTTTTTTTTCAGAGTTTCTCTCTCTTTTTTGAAATAATCTTTTGCTACCTGTATTTGCTCTCTTGTATCTTTGTTGTAGTGGTCAATTTTTGCCTGTATTTGCTCATTTAGGTCATTCTTTAATTCACAGATCATTTTAATTATGTACCTTCTGAACCCCTTCTCTGACAATTTATCAACTTCGCTGAGCATGGGTTCTGTTATTGTAGTATCCTGTTTGTTTGGGTTACTTTCCTCCCTTGTTTTTTTTATGTTGTCTATTTCCCTTTCTTTCTTGCAGTATAGATCTGAGATATTACAGTTTCTACCCTATATTCTTGTAATATCCATGCAGGTTGTCTGTGCCTCCCCTTAATGTTGGGCTTTCAGAACCTGCAGTGTCTCTCAAAGCATGCAACCTGGGGCTGGGTCCCATACTGGTTGGTGTGGGTCACTGGTTGAACCTGAGCTCCTGGGGTGGTCTGCTGGTTGGAAGAGGCGGTCCTCTGAACAGAGGTCAGTGAAGCTGTCCTAGGCCTCCCTGACCTCTGTGCATGTGGGCTGGGCTGACCCGGGCCCACCTGTGCTCAGGCAGGGGTTAGCGGAACTGCCCTGAGTCTAGCCACACTCAAGTGGATGTCAATGGGACTGTCCTTGGCCTGCCTGCACTCAAGCAGAGTTGGGCAGGTCTGTCCTTGAGTCTCCTGCTTTGGGGCAGAGGTTGGCAGGACTGACTGGAGCTTGGTCACACACCAGGGGAGGTCAGCGGGACTGACTTGAACCTGGCTGCACTAGGGTGAAGGTCAGCAGGACTGACCTAGGGCTGGCCGCCCTCCAGAGTAGGTCTCTGGGACTGTCCTTGGCCCGCCTGTGCTGAAGCAGAGTTGGGCGGGTCTGTTGAAATTTATTTTTTGTTCTAATTTGTTATATATGACAGCTAAATGCATTACAATTCATATTACACATATATGACACAATTTTTCATATCTCTGGTTGTATACAAAGTACATTCACTCCATTCATGTGTTCATACGTGTACTTTGGATGATGATGTCCATCTCATTCCACCATAATTTCTAACCCCCTTCCCTCACCCTTCCCCTTCCTCCCCTTTGCCCTGCCTTGAGTTGTCTATTCCTCCTTTGCTCTCCCTCCCTACCCAACTATGAATCAGCTTCCTTATATCAAAGAAGACAGTCAGCATTTGGTTTTTGAATATTGGCTAACTTCACTTAGTATTATATTCTCCAACTTCATCCATCACCAATTCTTGATACTGAAGCTTCAAATAGCTCTTCTTATGGGCAGTTCTAATGTGTGTAACCTCAGAACAATGGCTTTTAATTGTGGTCATATTAGAAACATCTGGGGATCTTTCAAAACTCCAAATTCCAAGGGTTTCTCTTTGGCCAATTACATATGACTCTCTAGAGGTGGAACCCAGACATCGATATTTTTTAACCTCCCAAGGCAATTCCAATGTGTAGCCCAGGCTGTGCTAGAACAATCCTAGTTCTATAAATAGCCGAGCTACTCAGTGTTACCGTTTCAGTAACATCATTAGAAGGAATCTACTCAGAGATTTCTTTGGGGCCAATGAGTAGCAACTACGGGCTGGCACACCTTTTTCCAGGATCTGATGAAACTCTCTATGGAGTTAAGTCCAACTTCTATCCAGCACTGATGCAACATAGGAATGTAAAAGCTAATGAGATCTGACTTCTGATCTCAAGGACATTAAAATCCAGTTGCAGAGAAGTAGGAAGACAGGAATGGAAAAATCATGAAAACCAGTCAGTTCAATACAATTTGTCCCATACATTAACACAGTGGGACTACAGGTGCACTAAACAGAGTCACTTAAGTTTGTGGAGGCTCAAGAAGACAGAGGGAAATATATAGCAAAAACCCTAAGGAATTCAGGAATAGTGCAGGATGGGTAAGGTCGACTCTGTCTTAATAAGATTAATGGACTTGAGTTTGGGGGAGTGACAGATAATTGATATTATATTTGCATTTTTCCTTTATTGTTATCTTTATTAAGAAAGGATATCAGCTAATGGTATATTAAAAAATAAACAAAAGCAAAAACCCAATAGACAATAAATAAATGAAAAGAAGCTCAGCTAAGAAACGTGCAAATTTTCATATTTCGTATCTATTTTATACAGGTAAACAATATGACGATAAGAAGTCAGGAAGGATAAACCCTTCTATACTATCAGTGACTGTGTAAATAGGTACATAAACTTTGAAAAGAAATTTGACAGTATGCAGTAAAATTCAGAAGCATACATACCATAATCTACAGATTCTTTTTCTAATCATGTATGTTATAGTTTAGGTATGAGGTGTCCCCCAAAAGCTAATGTAAGAGACAAGACAAGAACATTTAGAGGTGAAGTGATTGGGTTCTGAGACCTTTAGCCAAATCAGTACATTAATCCACTTGAATGGATTAACTAGGTGGTAACCGTAGGCAGGTAGGGTGTGGCTGTCTCTGGGAGTGTCCATTTGGGATTTATAGTTTGTCCCTAGTGAGCAGGGCTTAGTCTCTCTGCTTCTGATTGCCACATCCTGGGTTGATTTCCTCAGTTGCACCTGTCATGGTGATATTCTGCCTCACCTCAGACCCAGAGCAATGGAGTCAGCTGTCTATGCACTGAGACATCTGAAACTATGAGTACCAAATAAACTTTCCCCCTCTACATTGTTCTTGTGGGGTCTTTTGGTGATAACAGAAAAATAAAAAATAAAAAATAAATCTGACTAAAGCAATGTACTAAAAGAAATTCTTACAAACGAACATAAAGAAAAATGTAGGATAATGTTTCTAATAGTAGTATTTAGGAGAAATAAGTTCTGATGGCCTGTGAATAATAGGTTGGCCATTGACAATGAAATGTATATTTAAAAAAAAAAAAAAAGCTAAAAAGAAAGGATTTTGAAAGTCCTTGCCACAAAGTAATGACAAGTGTTTGAGATCATAGATATGTTTATCCTGATGTGAACATTACACAATGTATAGTACTTTAGGTAGTATGGCCATTTTGATAATATTGATTCTGCCTAACCAGGAACATGGGAGATCTTTTCATTTTCTGAAGTCTTCTTCAATTTCTTTATTTAGCGTTCAGTGGTTTTCATTATAGAGGTCTTTTACCTGTTGTGTTAGGTTGATTCCCAAATATTTTAATTTTTTTGAGGCTATCGTAAAGGAGATAATCTTTCCTGAGTTCTCTGCTGATATATCCTTGGTGTATAGAAATGCAATTGATTTATTGGTATTCATTTTAAAACCTGTTACAATGCTGAATTCATGTATGAGTTCTAGGAGCTTTTCTAGTAGAGATATTTGGGTCTTCTAAATACAGAATCATGTCATCAGCAAATAGGGATAGTTTGAGGTCTACTTTTCTATTCCTATCCCTTTAATTTCTTTCTTTTTTCTGATTGCTCTGGCTAGGGTTTCAATGACTATGTTGAACAGAAGTAGAGAAAGAGGGCATCCATGTCTTGTTTCAATTCTTAGAGGGAATACTTTGAGTTTTTCTCCATTTAGAATGATGTTGGCCTTGGGTTTAGCATATATAGTTTTTACAATGTTGAGGTATGTTCCTACTATCCCTAATTTTTCTAGTGTTTGGAGTATGAATATATGCTGAATTTTGTCAAATGTTTTTTCTGCATCTTTTGAGATAATCATGTGATTCTTTAAGTCAGTTGGTGTAGTGAATTATGTTTATTGATTTTTGTATGTTGAACCAAACTTGCATCTCAGGGATGAACCCCACTTAATCATGTTGCATTATCTTTTTAATATGTTTTTGTATGCAATTTTCCAGTGTTTTATTGAGAACTTTTGCATCAATGTTCATCAGAGATATTGGTCTGAAGTTTTCTTTATCTGGTTCTGGTATTAGGGTGATACTAGCTTCATAGAATGAGTTTAGAAGGGTTCCTTCCTTTTCTATTTCATGGAATAATTTAAGGAGTATTGGTGTAAGTTCTTTTTTGAAGGTCATATATAGCTGAGAATCCATCTGTTCCTGGGCTTTTCTCTATTTTATTGGAGTATAGATTTCAAAGTGGCTTCTGATTATCATCTGTATTTCAGTAGTATCCATGATGATAATTCCTTTTTCATCACAAATTTTAGAAATCTTGGTTTTCCCTTTCTTTTTCTTTGTTAGTTTGGCTAAGGGTTTATCAATTTTGTTTATTTTTTCAAATAACCAACTTTTTGTTTTGCTGATTTTTTAAATTGTTTTTGTTTGTTTGTTTCAATTTCATTAACATCCACTCTGATATTTATTATTTCCTGTCTCCTGCTTTTGGTGTTGGGTTGTTATTCTTAAAAGAGCCATGCATATTTAATGTAATTCCTATTAAAATCCCAATGACATTCTTCACAGAAATAGAAAAAGCAATCATGAAATTCATTCGGAAAAATAAAAGGCCCAGATTATCCAAAGCAATCCTGAGCACCAAAAGTGATGCAGGAAGCGTCATAATACCAGACTTAGATGATACTACAGAGCTATAGTAACAAAAAACAATGGCATTGGACCCCAAACAGATATGAAGACCAATAGAGCAGAAAGAAGACACAGAGTCACATCCACATAAATACACTTATCTCATCCTAGACAAAGGTGCCTTAAACACACATTGGAGAAAAGTTAGCCTCTTCGACAAATGGTACTGAGAAAACTGGAAATCTATATGCAATAGAATCAAATTGAACCCCTATATCTCATCCTGCATAAAACTTAACTCAAAGTGGATCAAGGACTTAGGTATTAAAACAGAGGCCTACTGGAAGAAAAAGTAGGCCCAATCCTCCAACATGTAGGCTTGGGAACCTAATTCCTCAACAAGATTCCTAAAGCACAAGAAGTAAAATCAAGAATCAATAAATGAGATGGAGTCAAAGTGAAAAAGCTTCTTCACAGCAAAGGAAACAATCAAGAAATGTGTACAGAGATCCTACAGATTGGGAGAAAATCTTTACCACTGGTACCTCAGGTAAATCATTTATTTCCAGGATATACAAATAACTCAAAAAACTTTACACCAGAAAAAATAAATAACCCAATCAGTAAGTGGGCAAAGGAACTGAACAAACACTTCACAAAAGAAGAAATATGAATGGTCAAAAAATACATGAAAAAATGTTGAACATCTCTAGCAATTGGAGAAATGCAAATTAAAAGTACACTGAGATTCCATCTCACTCCAATCAGAATGGCAGAACACAAGTAACAATAAATGTTGGCGAGGATGTACAGAGAAAGGTAATCTCATACATTGTTTTTTAGGACTGCAAACTGGTACAATCAACCACTATGTAAAGGAGTATGGAGATTCCTTAGGAAACTTGGAATAGAACCACCATTTGACCCAGTTATCCCACTCCTAGGTCTATACCCAAAGGACTTAAAAACAGTATACTACAAGGACGCAGCCACGTCCATGTTTATAGCAGCTCAACTTACAATAATCAAGCTATTGTGTGTCCTTCAATGGATGAATGGATAAAGAAAGTGTGGTATATATACACAATGAAATTTTACTCAGCCATGAAGAAGAATGAAATTATGACATTTGTTGGCAAATGGATGAAACTGAAAAATATCATGCTAAGTTAAATAAGCCAATCCCCAAAAACCAAAGGCTGAATCTCTGATTAGTGAATGCTAGCCCAAACAAGGGAGGTTGGGGAGAGAATAATAGAAGTCCATTGGAATAGAGAATGGAATATGAAAGGAAGGGAGGGGGAGGAGAATAGGAAAGATGGTAGAATTAATTCAACATAACTTTTCTAGCCTTGTATTTGTATATACAACCAGGGTAACTCCACATCATGTTCAACCACAAGAGTAGGAACCTGAATAGAATAAGTTATACCTTACATATGTATAATATGTCAAAATACATTCTGTCATGTGTAATTAAAAATAAAAATATTTTAAAAATTAAACAATATACATATGAATCAAAATATCATAGTATGTACATTTATTATATTGCAGTTAAAATATTTTAATTAAAAAAACTGGAATCAACTTAAAAATCTATCAAAAGAAAACAGATGAATAAATTACAGTGTTCTAATTATCATATGAAAGTGAACTAGACCATAGTAATAACAACCAGCAAGAATGAATCTAACAAACAAAATATTGAGGGAAAAGGCAAATTTCACAAAAATATATATTTCAGTACTAGTTATCAACAAAGCAAAGTAATATTATATTCTGTTTGGAGGAACCATACATTCTAGTTGTGTTATAAATAAAGACATGGAAGTAGATATCAAAAAGTATCTTGGTTATAGGAGATATCGGGAATTGGAAGCCCAGGAGGAACAGGCTATGATCAGAGAATATTACAAAAGGAACCTAAGACTATCTTTGTGATGTTTTATTTCTTAACTTAATAGAGGGTATACATGCATTTTTATTTTCTGCTTCCTACCTTTCTGTACATACAAATTCCTTCACATTTCATATTTTTAAATGAAGAAAAGGGAATAGGTTAAACAGAATAAGGTACATTAAAAAAAATCTCACTGATCAATGTGTAGGGCTTAAGTGATTGAAGCCAGAAGCTGGGAAGAAGCACCCAGCAAGTCAAATGCTACCCAGAGTGACACTCAGCAGTGACAGTGACAGGAGAACAGAGAATGAGGACAGGGATATTGCCTGCATCAAAGGTTTTATTCTTTCTTAGTGAAGAGGAATAACAAATAAAATGAAGACCAGACTGTATTATTATATGTAAATAATATGTACAATGTGTGATGCATAAATTAGTGTGTTCTTAACAAGAACATGGATAAGCAATTGTTAAATGATCATGCAGAAGCACACCACCTAGAGATCATCCTCAATGCATTTCTGTTTGTGGTTACCATCCTAGATTTTTCTTTCTGCAAATACATTATTAAAATACACAGTTTTCCAGGGAGGGTGGGGGGGAGCAGGAGGAGTCATTCTGTACATAGCCTTTCATAACATAGTTTTTAACTAAAAATATCACATGAACATTCACCTGTGCCTATGAATATAACATATTTAGATGCTATAATTATATCATGGAGGCAGCATAAAGGATGGCTTTAAGAAATCAAGATGAGAAACTATTTAAAAGGCTAATAAAATAGGGCAGACAATAAAGCCGGGCGTGGTGGCGCACGCCTGTAATCCCAGCACTTTGGGAGGCTGAGGCAGGAGGATCGTGAGTTCAAAGCCAGCCTCAGCAATGGCGAGGCACTTAGCAACTCAGTGAGACCCTGTCTCTAATAAAGTACAAAAAAAGGGCTGGGGATGTGGCCCAGTGGTCGAGTGCCGCTGAGTTCAATCCCCAGTACCAAAAAAAAAAAAAAAAAAAAAAAAAAAATAGGGCAGACAATATACTATGAGGGCTCAAAATATATGTAATACCTGTCTGATTAAAAATAGAAAAACTTTTCTTAAAAAGATTAAAGGGAATTTAATGGAGAACTTTATCATGTTAATTAACAGGAAGATATTAGCTCCTTCTACCCCCAAATTGATCTCTGCAGCCTATGCAATTACAATAAAATTTCCAACAAGGTGTGTTATAAAACTTAAAATGATAACTCCAAAGCAAATATCAAAAGCCACAAGAATATGCAAGGCATTTCTTAAGAAAAAGAGGAATACACCCAACATGATAATTATTATAAAGATATGGTGATTTGAAAATACCAATACAAATGATTTAGTCAATAGAACAGAAGTTAAAAAAAAAAAAATTCTCACACATAAGGAGATTTGGTGCCATTGCTAATCATTGGTCCAAAATTATTAAACAAGTGTTGCAGGGACAATTAATTATTATGTGATTAAATTGTGTCCTTAACTTACACTATAGAGAAAAATTAATTCCTAATACACGAACAATGTGATCAGCAAAATTTTATAACATTTTATAAAAAAATATAAGGAAATGTCTTTATAAACTTAAAGTAGTGAAGGACCTCCTAATTAAAACACAAAAGTACTAACCGCAAAATAGGAAAATAAGCTAAGTGGTAAGAGAAATAGAAACGACCCAATGGGAAAATGGCAGAGGAAGTAATATTATACAAAATGAAAGTGAGTGTCCATTACCTGAAATGATGGACAAGATAATTAAAAATTATAAAACATACATAGTAATTTCAATGATACAGCATTTAGAAGATTGACAAAAATTATTAAGCCAAATAATACCATGCTTGGCAAATACATGGTGGTAAGTGGGCATGACCTTTTTGGAAAATAATTTGCACTGTCATTTAAATATTTAAAAACCCTATGTCCAAGCTGTATGACTTAGAGATTCTCTTGCATGAGTGAATAAATTTTCAATAAAATTTTAATAATTCAAAAGAATGTTTAAGAATGTTCAAAGAATATTTGTGAAATAGAAAAACCATGGAAACAAACTGAATATTCTCAGACAAGAATATAGTAATGTACTTTCCAATAATCTATGAAGGAATATTATACAGCAGTGAAAACAACAAAACCAGTGAAAACAACAGAACCACAAAATGAATAAATCACAAAAACATAATTTTGAGTGGAAAAATAAGTACTAGAGTTATGCATACATAAATGAATAAGCCATAAAATTCAAAATAAGCCAAACTAAAGAGCACATTATTTATGGATAAATGTGTATGTGTAATTTTTAAACTTAAAAATTGTAATCGATGAACATACAAAATTCAAGGGAGTAGCCACTCTCCTTGGAAATAAAAGGCATGTGGAGGGGACCAAGGGAAAGAACACAAGTGAATTGAAAAGTTTTGAGAGTAGTCTAAGTCTCATGGACACAGGTTTATGCATGTTGTTTTATTGTTATGATTCATTCTTATACATTGAATATTATGTAAATTTAAAATAAAATTTTAGGGTCTTATCCAAGGAATTATAACAGGGAGGCATGAATGAGCATAAGATATAGACTTGAGGATATATCAGCGTGACATTTTCTAGACTTGGCTTTCTATCCAATGTGAGCTGCGAAAGAAGAGAAATACAGAATTAGAATGTGGGGTCTGGATAGTCAACGTCACTGTTAGTAATACAGCACATGAAGGGGTTCTGAATTTTGACTGGTTAGTTGACTGAAATTTGGTGGGAAATGGGTGCTAATTGTGGGTTTGCAATCATCTGCAGTTTTAACTAAAAAGTGGAGAAAGCCAAAAGTCACAGAGAGGGAGGGGGCGCAAGCGGCAAGGGAGTTGGGAGGGAGTGAACATATCCATTTATAACTATTATAATTGAGCTGCCTGCATAACATTTACTTAGGTATGCCTGATAGCACAGACAGGAGTCTGAAACTAAAACAACCAATGATTCAGTGATGGAAACATGAATACAAGCCCCACCAACACCTGGAAGTATTCAAACCATGAGAATCTCCTATAAGAAAGCATGGAGGAGGAGGAAAACTGAAGATCAGAATTTTAAAACAGAGCAACAACAACAACCAGAGCACAGGGAGACAAAGGAGAGAGAAGGACTGGAGAGACTGCCACCATGGCGGGGCAGTTTCAGGGTGACAACCTGGAATGCACTGGGCAGCAAGGCAGTCCTACCTGGCCCACCAGCAAACTCTGCCTTCCCAGAACAAAGGTAGCCGCATACGCGATCCTCCCCATTCTTTCTTTCTTTCTTTTTTTTTTTTTTTTAATATTTTATTTATTTGCTTTAGTTGTACACAATGCATTTATTTGTATGTGGTGCTAAGGATCGAACCCGGGGTGAGCGCATGCAAGGCGAGCACACTCTACGGCTGAGCCCCAGCCCCAGCCCGATCCTCCCCATTCTTAATCAGAAGATCGAAGCATCATCTTCTCCTTTTCCAAGTGTTCACATTCAGGCAGCCACGTAATCAGCACAGAACATTCTAAGTTCTAAAGGGAAATAGGAAGAGCCTGGAGATGGCTTCAACGCAGGTAGTGCTCATCATTCTCTCCTACTGCACCCCGTCATCTCAGTAGGAATGGTTAGGACATTTAACAGCTGATGCTGAGCCCTGTCGCAGTGATCAGTGACTCCACCTGACTGCCTTCTCCTCAGCGTTCCAGCCATGAATGTGATGTGTAACAGGCTGCCCCAGTCAGGTCCACCATTTAGGTCTCTGGCTTCAACTCCCTGACACTGTCAATTCCCACTCTTCTACCTTCTCTCTCTTTCTGCCCCTGTCCCATCAGATCCAGCGTGTAGGAGAGGGACAACCAGTCCTGACAGGTTAGGATTCACAATATTCTTTTCCAACTATTTACCAGTGATTGATTGAGGCCCTTAGAAAACAGACACAAGATCGCAGGAAATAAAATTTGAAATGTTCATATCCTTAAATGCTAGCCAAAAGATAGTTACCATGTGTGACCAACTTGAACTCAAAACACCTAAAACTGAAAGTAGAGAAGAAAAACGAGTAGAAGACGAGCAAAATTGTGCTCTTTATATGTAATATGAAATGAAATGTACTCTGCAAACGTGTATAACAAATTAGAATAATAAAAAAATAATTAAAAAAAAAAAGAAGACCAGCAAGACAGGAAGGTGCTTAATGGACAATGCTTTGGCGCAGCATACTTTGCAAACAGTGTACCTATCATGCATTACACAGCATAGTGTATTTTACTTGTGTATCCTCACAAGAGTTTCATTGTCTATATTTCTAGATATATTTTAAACTTAAGTCCTTAAAGTTAAGTAAAAATAATACATTTTTGCAACTCTGTATCTCTAACATTTAGTATAATTTGTGACATATAAAAGGCCCAAAGTAAGTCAATGAATGTTTCACTTAGCAGGACACACTTAAAATAAATCAATGAATGTAAGAATAAGAGCAAACTCTGTACATTGCCACTATGTGCTGGCATTATGCCAAACACATAGCATAAATTAACTCACATTAATTATTTACATCAAATGAAGAACTAAATAATTTTTCTACAAATTAATGAAAATTAGGGGTTAATTTTACTTTGATCTTTCACATCATCTAAATGTTTTCTGGGTATTCATAGAAACAAAGGCAACATGATGAAAATATTTTGAATTTAAGATTCAGAAATTGCTATATTTCTCTATAACTTTATGGGGGTGTTTCCCCAGCTCATAATGCCATATTATTTTTCTTGGAATTTGCTACCACTTCACAAAGGTGAACCCTGAGTGTCATATTGTATAGTGATCCTAACCTCCTGACTAAGGATGATTGGCTCAGAAGTGTCATCTGATCCAAATTAGACATATCAGATGGTCCTCATGATAATTTGGAGCCAGAATTGAGACCCAGGGAGCATTCCTGTGTAAGATTGGAACAGATAAATTCAGGAGACTGTATGTGAATGACACGTACATGTAATCCTTCCCAGTGGCTGAGGAAGCTGAGGCAGGAGAATCATGAGTTCAAAGCCAGCCTCAGCAACTTAGAAGGTCCTAAGCAATTTAGTGAGACCCTGTCTCAAAATAAAAAAAATATAAAAAGGGCTGGGGATGTACCTCAGTGGTTAAGCAGCCCTGGATTCAATCCCCCATGCCAAAATAAAAATAAAAATTAAACATTAAAAAATCACTTGCTTATATAATCTATTCAAAATATATCTTACTACATATATGCTGACATTTTAGATATTTAATGCTTTATGACTTATAGAAGCATTATAATTATATCAAGTAATTATTAAGTACTTTAAAATATAAAGTTAAAATCAGCAGTCATATTTACATTTATAAATAGTCACTGGAATTGTCTCATCCCTCAAGTCTAACTCCTTTTCACCTTATATAAATTTATTTCACTATTACACAAAGTCCATTTTTAAAATAAAAAAATTAAAGCATATCTTATATAAAATTATTTCACTATTACATAAAGTCCATTTTAAAAATAATAAAATTAAAACTTATATCTTAACCTAATTTCAAATTTTCAAAACACAATATCTTATTTTAAAACTTATAAAATCTATGGAGTTGGTACCATCAAAAGTTGTCAGTTGCTAACCATGCAAAGTATGTTTACCTGATTACGATTATGCACTGGAATCTCTTTTGCCTTTTCATTATTTTCTAATGAACCTATTATGGGTTCTTGATGGAAAAATAATTTTGAAAGAGTAAATATGAAAGTGTAAGTTTTGGCTGAATATGACATAATCAATTATATAATTCATTCCCAGAAGAAGATGAAATTATAAATATCCTGAACTCTTGAAGTGTTATTGTAAAAGAGAGAGAGAGAAAAAGGAATGGGTTAAATGAAATACAGAATGCTGGCAAATAAAAATATATTATTTAAAAATTGGATCATATGAATTATAATGAGAATGAATATGCTGTCTACTGAATTATAAGTTTGGAAATGATTGTGGTATGAGATCATCCCACTTGAAATGTGTCCCTTTGAAACACATACGCAAAAAATATTTTTGAGAAAAGTTTCTAAATTTTGGATGCAAAGTGGAAGAATTCTACAATTCCCAAAACTTGTGGGTATAGATGTGTGTGTGTGTGTGTGTGTGTGTGTGTGTGTGTGTGTGTAAAGAAAATGCAAGAGTAGAAAAATTGTGTGGAGGTGTTTCAGTTGCAAAAATCTGAGCTAGTGATGTAATTAATATGTTTTTTTTAATCCTACTGACATACAAATTGAGAGGGTAATTGTGAGAGGAAAAAGTGGAAAGTCCTTAATCGATGCACTTTTCCATACTTCATCTTTACCCTGGGACATGACTCATTTCACTGCTAAATTTGACTTCTATTGCCTATATGAAGAACAGAGTGCTAAATTGTCACATTTTTGTCTTTTTAAGTTTAATAAACACCATCCAAGGAGACTTTTCAGTAGCAAACATCATACTCTCTATGCTCTAAGTACCAATACCACACATCTGCTCTGGGAAGGAAAGATGATTTATTCTTGTCCTCTGTCCCCTCACTCAGGTGAAATTACAAGGTTGGAGATGAGGTGAGATAATAAAATTCCACCCAAGATTATTAATCAGAAAGAAAGAAAAGAAAAGAAGGAAGTCTTCTTCCCTGATCACTTCCAGGAGCCCTGGTGAAAAGTAATCTTTCTCAGCATTCTCTCAACCTTTGGGACACAGGATACAAGCTGGGCATTATGTAGAAGCAGCGACTCTGAGGTTGCTCGTCTGTGCATCTGTGATACCAAGCACCAAGTGTGGCATAGAGCAAGCTACCAAGAAGCAATTCTTAAACTACATTATAAAAACAGAAATGATACAAGTGATTGGAGCAAAGTGAAAACTCAAATCTAGACATAGGTAAAAATTATGATGTAATACTTGGAGAAAAGAATAGAAAAGTAGCATAATTTAAAAGCCCATAAAAAGATAAAAAAAAAAAAAAAAAAAAAGACTACTACACTCTCCTACAAAGGTGAAAACATGTGTCCCTGAGTCTCCATTGCCAGGCACCAGGTTTGCCACGTTATTAGTATTTAATACGTGTTTGATGAATGCAAAAAAGAATGGAAGAACAAGCAAGTGAATTAATTAGCAAATGAATGAGCAAAATTCAAAAGAACCCCCCACCTGGCTCCTGGGGGAAGGTGACAGCTCCTTCCTCATCTAGAGGAATATCTGAGTTTTACTTTCTGGACTTTTACTTTATAGAGACAGAATACTGGGACAGCTGAGTGTGGGGCTGCTTTACCATACCAAAGAATATGGTAACATGAAGATTTTAGTGCTGTTTACAGAGAGATTCAGGTCAAATATGAAGGTTAGAAATAGAAGTATCTCAGACTGCTCAATAGCTTCTGGAAACTAGAACGCATGGAGCCAGGGGGATATTATCTCCAATACAGTATTATGTAAAAAGCCAAACTATTGATCAGATGCAAGAAAAAATAAAAATTATGTAAGATCTCAAAATTTCTGCCTTGTAAACCCTTCTCTTGAAGGAAGTAATTCAGGAAGGAGACCTGTGATCCAATGCCAGACAGGGTAAAGGGAGCTCTGAGTGAAAACCTAGTCCAGAGGAGAGCAGGAAGCTGAGGAATGCCATGCAGAGAAGGGAAACACCCTCCTTGTTGTGGGTGATCAGATTGACAAGAGATGTATAGCTCCAGGTGACTTAAGAACAAGTTAGCAGTGAAGCCATGGGGAAGTAAACAAACAATGAAGCAGGAGAGATATAACTCATAAAAAATGCAGTCAATCATGAACAAGATGTGTATAGCCTTATTAGTAAAAGCATCAACTACTGATTCTAACCAAAAATTGTCATTATGATATTTGACAATTTAGGTGGTGTGAAAAGATGTGTTGATGAAGGTGGGGAATGTATTAGGTAGTTTCATAAGAGCAAGTCAATAATGTCTGAATTTAAAATATCTTAAATAGCTATCTAGAAATCTGGGGGGGAAAAAGCAGATGGCATAGCTCAGTGGTTTCAAAGTGGCTCTGAAATGTGGAATTAATTGGTGGAAGCTTGCAGTGAGTTGAGGGCTTCTGTTGATGGTGACAAACCTTATCATATAATTTGATCTGGAAAACTATGCTTATGAATTAATATTAAAAAATAAAAGTTAAAAAAAACCTCACTGAAAGGAAAAAAATGAATAAATAGAAAGAGAGCAGGTTCCTACATGGGAGAAACAAGTAAAGAAATCTCAGATTAAAAAATAATAATAAAATTAAGGTCTCAAGAGCAATGAAAGATAGCCTATGAGAAGAGTTTATTCTAAGAATTTAATGGTGACTAAGACTGTATGTCATTATCTTCACCTATAAAATTAGCAAAGATTTGAAAACGACGAACTCAGCGTCAGGCAGAGTGGCCTGTTCTCCAGGCCTTTCAGCATCTGAGAACCTGCTGGGCAAAACCACCACAGGTATAGACAGACTGACATGCTCAGGTGTCTGTGGAAGAATTATTTTATTAGGGAAAAGTAGAAAAAGCTGAACTATACAAGAACATAATTAAGTGAGCTAAAGACTGTCTCCATGATGAAACTTTGTAATCACTAAATGACTTGTTCAAGTTTTTGGAAATTTGTTCCAAGTTTTTAACATTTTAGGGAAAATGGTGATAATATAACAATAAAATAATCTTGAGGTAAACTTTGTATGTGCAGTTATATTCCAGCTAAATATAACACACACACACACACACACACACACACAAATGTAGAAGAAACATGGCAAAACGTTAACAGATAATAGCTTTAAAATTGTGGGATTATAGGTTATTTGGGGGTTTCTTCTTCATACTTTTCAGCATTTTCTAGGATTTCTATAATTGATATATATATGACCTCTAAAATTATGTCTAAATAGGAGTAGGGTTTTTTTTTTTTCATTTTAAAAATGTTGACATTTTGTTTTTAACAAGGATAGCTTCCATATGGCAATCTACAGATGGGTAAAGATGAAAGCCGTATGAAAAGAGAACCAAAAGGAATGCAGTCAGTGTAAGAGCCTATAAGAGACTGCCCAGCCTGACAAAAGATATGGGCATTGCTTTCTTAACACAGATTAAAAATCTGTCACAGAGAAAAAAAATATAACATTAATGGGGCACTTCCACTATAAAGACATCTGCTAGAAATCTCATTATACTAAAAAACTGAGCATCAGACAAATTCTTGACTTGTCTTGCTGACAATTTCATCTCTCAGAAGGTAGGAGAAGCAAAAAGTGGAACTGCTACTTAATTCTGACCTGAAAGAAATAAGCGGGTTATATTGCATAGTAAGAGGAAATGTAGACAGTAACACGAATGGTATAGCAACACAAATCCATGCTGCCTGCACAACATTCCAAAAACTTTTGCTTGGTGTATATGTGGATTTTGAAGTGAATAATAGCTGGAAGTTCAACAAAAATAGATGATCACAGGTTAATTATGTACTCAAACCCACATAACTGCCCAGAGGGGAAAGGAGTGCTTCTTTTGAGCCATTCAGACATTTAAAGCATTAATTTCACTTTAGAAATATCTGTGGAAAATATTTCTCAGAAATTATAGAAATACAAAAATGTTTATGAAAGCCTTGTCATTGCAGCAAAATATAAAAACACTGCAAGTGTCCAACAAAAGGACAACGTATTCACACAATAGAGTGTTATGCAATCCTGATGACCATACAAAGAATTAGAATAACTTAACAATGCTAATGCACTATCAATAACTTCATAGGAGCTGTAAAGTCCAGGATGCAAAAATTTACACATTCCATTATTTACTCAAAAACATAAATAAATAGAGATGAATATTTTATTCATTCATTCAACAATTTTCAATTAAGTGCTTACTAATAAAATAAGTCATGGAGCAAACATTGAAAAAAATAAATCAAAATCCTTTCTTTTCTTTCTGGTAAGAAAAGAAAAAATATCTAGAGAAGTTCTCTTTTGTTAGAGGAACTACAGGTGATACATATGGGTGATTTTTTTTTTGCTCCTTGGTCTGTACTTATCAAATGTCCTACAGTGATAGAAATATAAAATATTGTTTTAAAATTAGCTGAAATGCATGCATATTTAATAAAAGTATTATGTCTTGATTTAATAAATGTATAATGTCCTAATCAAGAAAGGTAATAAACTATGTTATGTGCTTTTCAGATTACACCTGAATATTATACACATTTCTAGATACCTCGTTTTAATTAGAAAATTAACAGGGATGCATTCAAATAATGACCCCAATGATAGGAAGAATGCAAGTCATATTTAAAATGACAGAGCTGAAGGAACTGGAGCAATACAACTAAAAAGGACCAAAACGAAAGATGCAGAGGGAAGAATAAGAAATGGAAGATCTATCTGAATTCAATTCTTGCTCCACCATACCCAACAAGTCTCTGAAAATCACCATAAGAAATCATTTTATTCCTGTGGGCTCTAGGTGAGTGGGGAGGTGTAGGGTATTGGGGGTCTGTGTGCATAGGCATAAGAAATGAAGATAACACCCCCCTAACTATCTTTTAAAATTCTTATGAGGATCAAGGTTGGGGGGAATATCTGTGAAGGCACATGCTTCTTAGAGGGCAAAAAACTATTCAATAAAGAATCTTTTGTAAAAAAAGAAATGCTTTTATTATACCAATGCACACTTAACCACTGTTGAATTTTATATAAAATCTCTACAGATGGCATCTCTATACTCACATATCTGAGTATGTTTGCATATCTTTTAACCAAAACAAGATCATAATTTATAAAACACTTGGTAATCTAGCTTTAAAACTTGAATGGTTACCATTAAAACTTGAATGACTACATAATATGTGTTTTTTTAACAAAGTGTATTTTAGAATAATGGTTCTGATATTTAAGTCAGTTTGAGATGTACTCAGTGAAATAGAATCTACCCCCCCACAAGTGTATACACACACACACACACACACACACACACACACACACACACACGAGCTCCCAGTCTCTAAGCAGTCTCTAGGCATCTACTAAATAACCATCTGATGTGGACATTTTGAAAGGAGTTCCCTAGGGAACTTAGACTAACTAGCTCTCAACCCCTTCCCACTGTAAGACTCTGTGATTTTATTTTGATTCCATAAATTGTCCATCAAGACCTAGATATGATGAAAGCTAGAAAATGAACATTTATTGAGACTCCCATGCCCTGTGCTTTACACTGACACATTATCTCATCTGATGCTAACAAGCCCATGAAGTAATTGTATTTCATAGCTGAGGAATGAATATAAGGCTCAGAAAGACTAAGCAATCTGTCCAAAGACAAATAGCCAGTGAGCTGCAAAATCAGGGCTTAAACCCTGTTTTTATAAAGTGCATACTACTAACCTACGACAGTGACTGTCTAATGCCCCAGGTCCTAAGGAAATGCCTAAGGGACTGCTACACGGATAAGCACAGATCGAAACAGCTCTCATTTCTCTCTCATCTTGTAGAGTTCATTTGAAACATTAATCCTACTGGATGATAAAATAAAGTTTATAAACCAGTGGTCCTCCACCATAAGTATTTCCTGTGCTTCTCTGTGAAGACAAGGAGCAGACTATACAAGTCTAGGATGTTACCAAATTGAAGCCAGTGGTTTGACCAGTAAAGACTTAAAAGTTCTACAGAGCCAAAGAAGCACAACCTCAGCTAACATTTGTGTAAGGAACAGAAGCAGCAAGAGGGTACCTGGGAATCCATAAAGTCAAGTTCCAGGAAGCCATTGAGTTCAGCAACAGAGAGAGACAACTATTAAGTACAGAGAAAGCCCAAATGCAAGGTTTGTGAGCTGTGTGACTTCTCCCTGTACAGTTTTCTCCAATAAGTGAGCTGTTCCTAGTTCACCCACTGCTTTCTCATTCTAAACATTGTTGAGTGAAATCACCCTTCCGTGTAGTTTTTAACTACCACCTATATGCTTAAGATCTCCAAATGTGTATCTGAGGCATTGACATCTACTTGGAACTTAAATCTTCACATCAACTTGCTTGCTTTTTGCAACTAAATAAATGTCCTAAAGCCATCTAAAATGTCATTCATTCTATCTGCCTTACTATCATTCTTTTAAATCTCCCTCATCCTTATGCAATTCCTGTAAATACAAGAGCATCTCCTATCCAATCATTGAAGCCAGAATCATGAGACAACTTGAGAGTTTCCCTTTCCCACCATATTCAACCAATCGTGCATGCCCATCAATTGTGCCTTCTGAATTTTCCTCAGAGCCATCTCCTTTACTCTTCTTGCCAGTCCCTTGAGCCCTCATCATTCATCATCTGCATATGCCTGAGTGCGGTCCTCACACTCATCAAGTGACATAACATTCTCACCCCTTGACTTGTGTGGTTGCCTATTCTGATCTTTACTGGAACAATTTGAAAACTCAGCTTTGTTCACCATCTCCTCATGGAATGTACCAAAATATCTCAGATTGGCCCAGTGCCCTGAGTTCAGCCTACGCTATATCACTCCAGCCTGGTATATATGAAGTCAAATATCGTGCATTTTTGTTCGTGCTTACTTTGAGAACAGAAACTCTGTATTTCATCTTTGTGTGGCTAGGTAATGCCTATATTCTCAATAAAATGATGTAAACTTGAACTGAACTGCCATATAAAATCAAGCAAAGGTGGAGGGTAAGTGCTGGAAGCCCTGGGCAGCATCCCAGAACTGCTGGTACTTTCTATTTACCTTGGGCACAGGGAGGGGAGCTCTTCTGGAGATCCTTGTACTGGATTTCATCTAGCAGGCTTTCGTTGGCCACTGTCTTATAACAAAACATGGTAGACTAGGTGATTTGTAAATAAAAGAAATTTATTTCACTCAGTTCTGGAGACTGACATGGCCCAGATGAAGGCACAGCAGTTTTGATGTCAGTTGAAGGCTCACTCTGCCTCATGGACAGTGGCTTGTTGCTGAGTCCTCACATGACAGAAGGGACAAGGCATCTCCCTTCAACCTCCATAATCCCATTCATGAGGTCTGAGCCCTCCTGACTTAATCATCTCCCAAAGCCCTTACCTCTTGAAAGAAATTTACGTCTATTCTGTTTAGATATTTCAAGTAGTGTTTCTCATGTCCAAAAACATTTTTATGTCAGAGAAGCCAGTAAGTATTATGTGGACTGAAAACCATATAACCATTATTTTAAAATATTGGTTGTGATGTATCCTCCTACACAGTGATTTTTAAGTAAATTTAATGAAAATAAGCATTTTTTGTCCTGTATAAAAAGATCTCCAAATGAATTATACTTAACCAAAAGAGGTTTATATAATAAGATTGATTTAAACATTCAGTGATCTTAACAGCTTCGCTCAGCTGGAGTGTTGTTTCCAAGGTGGTTGCAAATCAGAAGAATCTGGGGCACTTCACTTAAAAAGTTTCCTCTAGGACCAAGTCTGGAGAAGCAGTGCATCTATATTTGTTTTAATAAGCACTTGAGATATGCTGAAGCAGTCAGTTTTTGGAGATACCCCTAAAATAGAGAAAAATAGTTACCTTAATATGTTAGTAAAATTAATGTAAATAATGGTAGCAGTGAAATATTTTCTATTTTAGAATTTTATAGTGGCATCTCAGTCCAAGCACTGAGAATTCAAAACCTATTGTTCTGTGTGACAACTTCATTTCTAGTTCCTAAGCCCCAACCTGCTTCTATCTTGAAGGTGACCTCAGTTCTTCCTGGAATTGCCCCAGGGTGGTGTCGCAGTTCCAGGGGGCTTGCACAGGATCAAGGATTGGGGAAAGTGTCCATTTGGCTTTGATCATCGGTACAAATCATTTTGCCTGACCACATACTCCTGCACATCCGAATGCCCTATGCAAGAAGAACAATTTCCATGGCTGTGCATGGTCCTCACTGCTTGGACAGAACATATGGCCACTTCCCCTGCAATCTATCCATCCCACCCTATCCTCATCCCAGCAATGCTTTCCAGGGCACGATGTAATTCTGCCTCTCTATTCCTATAACTCTCTCTCCTTTACTTCCCAATATGTATGTTTTTCTAGATGTGAGAAAGTCTCCCTTCATGTTTCTCCAAGACATGGGTTTGTGCCATATAATCCTGATCCTACACCCCCATACAAACACAGCCAGACCTGGGCTGTTGGAAACGCAGGCCAGGAGCAGCAGTGTGCCTCACACACTCTGCACTCAGAACTCCTCTATGAACAAATGAGAGTGGTACGTACTTTCTGCATGGGTAGAGGGAAAGAGAATGCAGGAGAAAATTCAAAGTCATTTGAAGCCAATAACAGAACAAGAAAAAAGTAAAACGCAACAAGCTTGGGCACAGGAAGTCAGGAACTGGAAGCTAAGAACTAAAGGGTACAGCTTTCCTTCACGTTAAACACTTAGCATTGTGCATCTGATTTAGCCTTTCAATGGCTTATCCCAAATGATCAGAGGAATAAGACTATTTCAATGCCTTCCCAGCACCCACTCAGGCCTAATCAACTATACCCAGAGATGGCCATTTTCTTTGTCCATCTGTTCCTTCTGAAAGCTGAGGGGAACAGATTTTCTTTAACAACAAAATAAAACAAAACATGCTTGGTCAGTAAGTTGTGATGACATGGCCCACTATATTTGCAATGCTCATTATTACCGAATTCTGAAAAAGTATCTGGCTCTTCATGCTATAATGTATGTGTTATTTCCATTCTGAGTACAGAATGACATTATTATGTCATGTACTGTATTGATACTTTCATAACTAATAATAATTATGAGATCTTATATCATCTCTAAGACATGGGTTTAACTTTATATCAGTCTTAGTTTATGCCTTTGACTTTAGAAGCCAACCAATTAACAAAAATGTAAAAATAGAATAGAGTAAAAACTTGTCAATCTCAAATCAACTTTCCTAGCCATAAAGCACTCTGTATCAGTCACATGGAATGTCACTTTGGTGTTGAGTACAAGAGACAATCTCTGTGAATGTCTAGGATTACAAAGTGAATTTTTTGTCTTTTACCTATTTTAGGTGATTATTCAGTCATCTATGAATTATATTTCATTATGAATTTTCTAAAAGCAGAGGTAATATAAACTGATTTTAAAAAACCTTTACCACTAGGTGGCACCAAATAGCCACAATTCATACATTGTCTTCTAAAACCAAACATGTTCCACATTAAGGATTATCTTTCTCTTCTCATGAAGAGAATATTTATCAAAATTAAAAACAAATGACTTGTTCTTTTGTAATAGAAATAATTTTTTTCTAAATAGATAAAATATATAATTTTTTGGGGGGGGGGATAGTCAATAAGTTCATGGTAACATTCTTCATTGAATTTGACAATATGTCATTCTTCTCTCCCATTACATGACTACAGCATAATAATACTTTTTTGTTTTACTTAGAAATATTTATGATGACCGTTTATTGAGGGTTTACCTTTGTTTTTTTAAGATCTAGGTTTACTGAGTATAGTCCTTGTCATTACAGAAAGTGCCTTCATTTTAATAGTGATGTTCTCAGTCTAAGGATGCATTGGGATTATGATATAGGTGCTATGGCAAGAGATGTTTCTCCTTACCTGTACTTGTAAATTCCTCTATAAAATACAGGGCTCACAACATGACTTTAGGTTTTTGTCACCTCAAGGTTTGACTACTGCCATGTCCTCTACCTTGGTTGACAGAGGAAGAGTCCTAGAATATTCAGCTAGTACAGAATGTGACAGCTTGTCTGTTTAGCAATGCCAACCACACAGAGCACATTATACAGATGCTCCATGCATAACTCTGGCTTCCAACAGTCATTCTAGGTGTTCATTTTAATTTATAAAGCTCTCCATGGCCCAGGACTTATAAGTAAGTTATATGACACACTCATTCCCTATCCTGGCAGTTAAGGCATTTTACCAGATAGTTCTGCAATGCAATAATGAATTCAAAAGTTAGAGTCCTTGAATTTGCCACTCAATCTCATTTTCTGGTTTAAAAATAATTCATTTTGTGTAATACATAATTTCCTTGAAAATGTTGGTCCTTAATTTAGATTCTGTGAATAGTATTTTTTATTTGTATGGAAAGAGACAGGGTCTAGCAGAACAAAGGGTTAATTCTGTTTTCTCAACCAAAGAAAATAACAGTTTAGTAATAGGTTTCTATTACAAAATTATAAAAAAAAAATTAACATAACCGCAAAAACTTCATCATACTACAGTTCACAATCATTATCATTTAACAAACATGTATGAATGGTCTCATAGTTAGATTATATTTCACTACCATAGTTTGCCTGCAGTGTATAGAACTATCTAATGTATGAAATGTTGAGTAAAATTAAGATATTGCGTTATAAACTGTAAGACACTGCAGCAAATTCTACAAAATTATAATGTTATTAAGTGGATAGTTGTAACAAATATAAAACAAAATACTGAAGTACTGGTTTTTCATTGACATTATATAACATCTTTCCAAATAAATTGTTGCTTTGACAGAATAAAAAATTTAGAAAGATGTAAAGACCTCAAGATTACAGATTTTCCAGGATTTCAAGCAACTGAACTCTGGAAACTAAATTCAATATGAATTAACAAAAATAAATTAGCTTAAATATTTGTAACATATAACAAATATATATTATATGTCTGTGTGTAGAAATTTTCTTAATCAGAAAGCACTGATTAAAAGAAAATAAGGGCTTAGCAAATATTCCATGTGCATTTGAAATTTCTTCTATTTCCTGAAAAAAGAAAAGCAAATAAATTAAAGATTATTTCCCCCTTACCAAACTAGAGTGAGGAGGAGGGAATAGTGATTTCCTACTTCCAAACCCGAGTTAATTACAAGATCCTAGTTTTGTCAATTTTAAAGTTTTGAAATGAGGAGACTGAAGGAGAGGAAATAAAATCTTAACATACACACATTTCTTAATTTTAATAATGCAGAAAATTGTTTTCTTTAATCAGAAATAGTGACAGTAAACAGATTTTTAAACTGCCAATAAGATGACTTTGGCAGAGGCTATAACCTAAAAATGGAATACACATATATTTACATAGATTCTGCACAAATAAAAACAATGTATATTTTAGTGAATTTCAGTTATTGAAAGTCTTTTAAATTATTGTGCAACAAGAATTCTAAGTCTGCTCTGAAACCACTACCATCTTTTCCTTTATTAGCTATTGTTATTTGTGGTTGTATCTTTTCTGAATCAAAAAATAATTTATAGGTTTTGATAATCTTCTGCCAGAATGGCCTTTCAACAGACACCTTTCCTGCAGGAGTGGTGGAAATGTTGCATTGCAAAGTACATTCTTGAACATGGCTCTTAATATTTATTAGGATAGCAGGTGATGTAGCTCATGTTTCAGTTTGGGGGTCCCCTATCTTCCATGTAAGGTTGACATGGTAAGAGACACAAATGATGAACATTGATTTCAATGGACAAACAGTGCTTTGTCTCTAGATATGCATTATTAGAGATGCTAATATTATAATCTTGAATGCTTATAAAAAATGCATGGAAGTAACTGACTAAATTTGTTCTGTTGCCAAGTCAATAGTCTCATAGTTAGACTATATTTCACTACCATAGTTTGCCTGCAGTGTATAGAACTATCTAATGCCAAAATACCAGAGTTTGTATATATTTGGAGGAAAATATATAAATTTCACAAAGCCAGTATCTGTGCATCATTCTTAACTCATTACAAAAACAACGTGAATTTCTGATTAAAAGTGTACCATTAAAATATATCTGAATACATGCATGCATGGAAATATGACAGTAAGACATTTATAAGACATTTATACAGTTAATATGATTGATTATAATTTTTAAAATGTATTTAAAAATGAAATAAAATAACTCCTGAAAAAAATAGAAGCTGGTTGAGAAAAATCTTTTTGATTAAATTTTCTAACTTTAATCTCCATTGAATAACAATAATAGCTAATATGTTTAGAGAATTTACTCAAAGTATAAAGAATATATGAAACATTCTAGGTCCACTATTTACTATTATGTGTAAGATGCTGTAAGTAAAGATTTACTACATATACATATCCTAGAGTTACAGAGCTGTCTTAGATTTGATCCCAGACAATCTGACAAAAAACCCTGTGTTTTAAAATCAGGCTCTAAGTTTAACAATTCTTTAAAAAAAAAAAAAAACCTACATTGATAGTTTATTTATCACAATAGGGCTCTGCATTTAATAGCATGGTTTTCCCATTAGTTTAATTAATTTTTCTAGCTAATAGATAATGATCTATTTTTAAAAATAATTTTAGTTGTTGATAGACCTTTATTTCATTTATTTGGTTTTTTTTAGTTGTCCATGGACACAATATCTTTGTTTTATTTATTTTTTTATGTGGTGCTGAGGATCAAACCCAGTGCCTCACACATGTGAGGCAAGCTCTCAACCACTGAGCTACAACCCCAGCCCTCGTTTATTTGTTTTTATATGTGGTGCTGAGAATCAAACCCAGTGCCTCACACGTGCTAAGCAAGCGCTCTACTACTGAGCCACAACCCCAGTGGGTGATGTATTTTTCAAGTTAATATTTATTAAAATTATTAAAACCTTCATGAGACTTGAATTGGCTACCTCTGAACTAATTATTTCAAACAATTAAGATATGTGGCTCTAGAAAACAAAAACCCAATCACTCAGATATGCTCATGTTTTGATTTACCAGGAACGCATAATATTTGAGTATTTCTATTATTGTTATGGAAATGTTTTCAGTAGTAGAGAGACTATTATAATGAAATACATGTATATGTCATTTAGCTTCAATAATTATCCAACTTTGGCTGTTTTTCAGTCATTTCCATTTTCTTTTTCACTGTTGATTTTATAAGATGCACATGTACAAACAAGAGATTTTTTTTAAATATTTATTTATTTGCTTTAGTTGTACACAATGCATTTATTTGTACGTGGTGCTGAGGATCGAACCCGGGCCGCACACGTGCTAGGCGAGCGCTCTGCCGCTGAGCCACAATCCCAGCCCACAAACAAGAGATTTTTACAGGTCAGTGTTCCTACTGTTGTGCTTTGCAGTTCCTACAAGATACTTTAGAATTTAAAAAAAGCATTCACTAAATCTTTTTAAAAACTCTTTACTGTAAAGATTTTTACTTAAATATCATTTTGACCAAATCAAATTGGTCTCCAAAGATTTTTATAAGACTTATATGGCAGCATATTATTTTAAAAGAGTACAAATAATAACAGATGTCTTTGGGTTATATACTATATTTTTGGCACTATACCAAAGAACATACAATTTTATTATAATACAACAAAATAGATATTAGGCATTAGATTATAGAGGAAAATACCAGTCAGAAACATTAAGATTCCATAAAGCAATAAGTTTGTATTTTTACTAACAGGCCCATATCTAATCATAAATACACTGATTTAATAAATGTAACAAATTAATAAATATAATTAATTTTGATCTAGTAAAACCTAGGCAAACATTAATGTAGTCAAATAGTGTGTGGTCATTGCAGGTATAAAGAAAATAGGACACAAGAGGACTGCCTGTTTAAGAAAAAGAAGGAGGAGGAGGAGGAAAAGGAAGAAGAAGAGGGGAAAAGATGATCAAATAGGATCAAAGATTTCATAATAGAATATCTAAAATATCTGAAAATGCAACAAAAATTACTTACCATGCCAAGAACCAGGAAAGTTACAACATAAATAAGCAGAGACTACCAACAGACACCAACATCAAAATGAATTATATGTTGTTGGAATTATCTGATGAGAATTATAAAGGAGCTTCAACAAATAATCACAATCTTAAATCAAAGATACAAAAGAAAATCACAACACTGTAATAAAAGCAATAGAAAAAAAAAGGAAATGGAGATGATAGGTCTGAAAAATACAATAACTTAAGTTTCTAAAGACACACAGTGTGTGTTTAACAGTAAAGTGGAGATGACATAGGATAAAACCAAATAACTTGGAAAGAGATCAGTAGAATGTACTCAATATGAACAGTATAGAGAAATAGACTGGGAAAATAGAACAAGGTATCACAGATGCCTGTGATACAATAATAACAATAAAGATAACATTTCTCTTGGTTTATCATTGGTGTCCAATATATAGAGAATAGTTAGCACGGAACTATAAAAGCATCTGAAGAAATAATGACTGAAAATATCTCCAAATCTGGTGAAAGGCATAAATCTTAAGATTCAAGAAGCTGGGTGAACCACAAAACAGAATAAACCCAAGGAAATCCAGGCAAAGATACAACATAATTAATGTTCTGACACCTAACCACAAACTCTTGAGAGCCTCCAGAGGGAAGGTGTGCATTACCTACAGAGGAATGCAAATTTAACACAGTGCATTGCTCATTTGAAACCATAGAGGTTGTAAGAAAGCAACACAACACTTTCAAATGCTGAAAGAACAATTTTCAACTGTGATTACTTCATCTAGCAAAAGCATCCTTCAGAAAAGGAAGGGATATAAAGAAGTTCTCAGACAAAAGAAATCTAAGAGAATATTTGGTAGCTAACTTACCTTAAAGAATAGCTTGGGGGTTGGGATTGTGGCTCAGCGGTAGAGCGCTCCCTAACAAGAGCGTGGCCCGGGTTTGATCCTCAGCACCACGTACAAATAAACCCATTGTGTACAACTAAAGCAAATAAATAAATATTAAAAAAAAAAAAAAAAAAGAATAGCTTGGGCTGGGGGTGTGGCTCAGTGGTAGAGAGCTCGCCTGGCACGTGTGTGGCCCGGGTTCCATCCTCAGCACCACATAAACATAAATGCATTGCATTGTGTACAACTAAAGCAAATAAATAAATATTTTTAAAAAATAATAGCTAAAGGTAATTTTCTAAACAGAGGAAATAATAACAGAATTAGAACTACAGATAGAATAAAACAAGTGTCAGGATGTATAATAACTGGGATAAATGTGATAGAATAGCCTACTTCATATGAGTTCCTTGAACCATTTTTCATGTTCAAGTGAAAATTGTACACCTTCTAATTTAGTGCCCAGGGCAGGTAGAAGGCAAGCTGAAACACATTTACTTAAAATTTGGGTGTGGCTCTAACCTATTACAGAATGTTATTGTAGATATAGGAACTCCACATTATTTCTTAAGTAAATTATATCAGCCTGGACTAACCAGGAGAGAGAATAGAAAATCAAAAGGGGGCTTTGAACCTTCTAATTTCTATGAGTAGCAGGCAGGCTGAGAACTGAGAATATTGCCCAGACAAAAGATCCAAAAGCCCAGAGAACAAATAGAAATGACGCAAAGTCATTCCCAAGAAGTAGGTTTAGGCTCTAATCAAGGAACTGGCAATATATGCAAGGCTGGATTTCAGAAATTGGTAAGATCTATGTGCTCCCTCTTTTCCCCTATTTGAACAGGAGCATCTATTGCCACCATCCTGTCTTGCCACCATATGTTGAGTATGTGTGCCTCAGCTGGGAGGGTCAGATAACTATCATTTTAGTTCAAGGGTTTTCAGATTGAGAGGAATCCTACTGGAAGAGATATATCTGAAGAACCTCACCAGAAAAATCTTGTGCCCATGTCCATTTGTGCTTCCACATGAAATAAATGTATGGGGATGATGAAGGTTGAATAGGTTAGCTTGGGTGCCTATGCAGTATATACAAGGCCCTTTGGAGTTCAGAATGGAGCTGAAGTAGGAAGAGAAGGTGTGAGGCCCATTCATTAGATGATGTCTTATCCTCAGCATGATGTTCCAGTGCTAAACTCTGAGGAGTCTGAAAATTCTAAATGCAGACATGGTATGCTTACCATGATGGGAATCTGGACCAGGTTTTATTTAAAATTTTATTATCTTGATCTGTAACTTTTGATTTGTATTCTTGGTCTCTATCCCTCACAAATGTTATAGTTGGACCTGAAAGTAGTGGAAAACTAGGTGTGAGGACCTGTTCTCATACAGCCCAATTTTAGGAGAACCCTTGATTCATTTCATTATATATTTCATTATATATATATAATATATATGTATATATATTCTTTTTATATATAATGGATATCTACATATTTATATAGATATCAAAGTGTGTATATATATGCATATATTTATATCTCATAGATAGTTTTAGTCAGCTTTTTGTCACTGTGATGAAAAGACCCAAAAACAGCAACTTAGAAGATGGAGAGCTTTATTTGGCTCATGATTTCAGTCCATGCTTGGCTGACTCCATTGTACTGGGTCCAAGGTGAAGCAAAACATCATGGCAGAAGAGAGTGGCAGAGGAAACCAGCTCAGAATATGGCAACCAGAAAGCAGAAAGAGTATGAGTTCAAAGAGTCAGGGATAACATAATCTCCAAGGGCCCCAGTGACCTACTTACTTCCTCTAGCCATGCCCTATCTTCTTACAGCTACCACTCATTAATCCATCCTAATTATTAATCTATAAAATAGATTGATCCCCTGACTAGGTTATAGTTCTCACAATCTAATCATTTCCCTTCTGAATATTCCTATACTTTCTTACAAGCTTTGGTGGGGAGGAGGGGTTACCTCATATTCAAACCAGATTAGATTCTCCCACACCCTCCTAACTTTAGGAAACTACCAAACTACTTCTTGACTCTATAGATTTGCCTATTCTGAATATTATTCATAAAAGGATTTTATGTGGCTGGCTTTTTTTCACTTGGCATGCTTTCAAGGTTCATCCATATTTTAGCATGTATCAGCACTTCAGATATTTGTATTGCTGAGCAGTATTCCCTTGTATGGACATACCACCTTGTATTTATCTATTCATCAGTTGATGGACATTTTGGTGACATATATTTTGGTTATTGAATAGTGCTGCTGATGCTAAGTATATTTCTGTGCAAGTTTTGCACATATGATGTTTGGAGACGTGTTTTTATTTTTCTGGAATGTATATCTAGGAATGGAGTACTGGTTGAGATGGTAAGCATATGCTTAAACATTTGAGAAACTCCCAGACCGTTTTGTAAAGTGGCTACACTATTCTGTATTTCCATCAGTATTGCATGAGAGTTCCAATTTCTCACCATCCCCAACAACACTTGTTATTACCTTTTTTTTTTTTTTTTTATTTTAGTAGAACCATTCTAGTCATGTGAAGTAGTGCCTCCTTATGGTTTTAATTTTTACTTTTCTTGATAGCTAAGGATGTTCAATATATTTTTATGCATTTATATATAGATTTGTGCATGTTCTTTGGAGAAATGTCTATTCATATCTTTTATCCAGTTTTCACTTGAGTCATTTATTATTAATGCATTGTAAGAGTTTTTGACTATCTCTTCTGGATTCTAGTCCCTTGTCAGATAATTTGCAAATATTTTCTCCATTCTGTGGGTTACTTTTTTATTTTATTTATTGTATTATCTGATACCTAAGTTGTTTGAAAATTTTGATGATGTCTAGACTCTTTTGCTTTGTTTTTCTTTTGCTGCTCTTTGAGTCATGTCTCAGAAATTTGCCAAATACAAGTACAAAATAATTTGCACCTGTTTTCTTCTAAAAGTTTTATAGTTTTGACTCATATTTACATGATAGAGTTCAACTTCATTTCCACATGGGTATCAATTGTCTTAACATTGTTTGTGGAAAACACATTATTTTTTTCCACCAAATATTCTTGGCATTCTTGTTAAAAATCAATTTATTATAAATAAAGGTTTACTTCCAGACTCTCAACTAATCCCATTGACCTCCATGTCTGTCTCTGTTTGTCTTCATATCGTCTTTTTCACTACACATTATAATAAATTTTGAAATGAAAAAGTTTGAGATCTCCAAATAGTTCCTTTTTGCAATGCTGTTTTTGAAACAATGTGTTTTACCTGTTCAGCTTAGAAGTAAGTTTAATATTTTTATGCACAGTTTTTATTGTCACCTTAGGTAGTTTATTTTACTGTTTTGTCTTTTTGCCAAATTAATCTATAATAGTAACAAGAAACAGTAGTTGGAATTCATGTTAAACAAAGAACCAAATTAAATAGAATTTTTTCTTTAAACATCAATTTTGATAGCTTTTAAAATTTAAATTTCATTACCTACTTTCTCCTTTAACCAAAACAGTGTATCACCAAACCCTCTTCATTTACAAAATGGAAATGGGAATCATGCTATTGTCAGATGATTTTAAATTATGTTTTCTTTTTCCTCAATAATTTAGAACTACTCTTTTGGGGGCTTTGGATGATAAAAATTATTTTACTGTATGACTAAAGAAAAATTGATAGAAGATTTCATTTTAATGTGTAACAGAAGAGTAATGCTAGATATAAGTGAGGACAGTCAAAATAGACATTTTACTGTCAACATGATATGTTAAGCCCAACATCCATTTTTTTTTAATGTTTTTAAAATATTTTTTTAGCTGTGGGAGAATACAACACCTTTATTTTTATTTATTTATTTTTTTAGGTGGTGCTGAGGATCAAACCCAGTGCCTCACCCATGCTAAGCAAGTGCTCTACCACTGAGCCATAACCCCAGCCCCAAGCCTGATATCCATTTTAAAAAACAGATACTAAAATAATTATTTTATCAGACAGTTTAAATACTCACAGGCTATTAGACACTAAGTTATCTTGGTAAATAATACCTTGAGCTGGGCTGGGGTTATAGCTCAATGGCAGAGCACTTGCTTGGCTATGTGCAAGACCCTGAGTTCAATCCACAGCAGTGCAAAAAGTAATACTAATAATAATGATAATAATAATACTTTCAATGATTCTCATTAAGTTATTAAGACCTATACAATCTTTTAAAAATTGAAAACTCCATTTTACAAATGACATCTAGTTACAAGTGTGCTTACCTGTAGCTTGTCAGGGGAACAAGAATTTGTAAACCCAGTTGGCAGGCAGGGAACATTCCCTCAATGGCAGAGAAGCTCTGGCTGTGGAAGGAGTAACTCTATCTATGGGTGGAGATTAGTGTCTTTGCCCAGAGAGTAGCCCTTTGTACCCTAACCAAAAGGAAGTGCTCATCAATGGATTCAAGAACAGATGGATTTATTTCTTTGCATTAATCCTTTTCTTTATTATATAGGCATATATCTGTATCTATCTATATCTATCAATCTATATCTAAATACATAGTACACATTTTTACCATAAGAAAACAAATCCCAACTTTTAGGAAATTACGTTATTGTACAAGGTTGCTGAGTTGGAAATTATGTCTACAGTTATCATTGTTTCTGTCTCAAATAATCACTCAAGGTGTTTTAAATACACTATCATTCATTCGCTGAACTTCTCTGTGCCAGAAACTATACTAAGTGCTGGTTATAAAATACTAAATAAAACAGAGTGGATCTCTTCCATGATGTGACTTACATTCAGATAACAAGGTGACAGAGTAAACAAACACATATTGTTGAATTAATTAAATTAGGCAATTAATAAATACTTAAGATAATGATAAAAAGCTATGAAACAGCACACACATATATATAATATTTATATATCCCCACATCAATACATAATGATTAAATCAAGTTAATTAACATATTCATCATTTAAAATGCTTATTATTTTTTAAATTTTTTTAGTTGTTGATGGACTTTTATTTTATTAATTTATTTATATGCAATGCTGAGAATTGAACCTAGTGAGGCAAATGCTCTACTACTGAGCCACAACCCCAGCCCAAATGCTTATTATTTTCTGATAAGAGCATTTGAAAATTTATCTCAGCAATTTTGAACCACAGATACTATGTTGTGAAAAAAAATATTAAAAAAAAAATGTGTTCCTCCTGTCTAACAAACTTTGTACTCTTTCTCCCCCACTCTCTTCATCCTTAACCTCTGGTGACTGCCATTCTATTCTCTGCTGCTATGAGTTTGCTTGCATTAGATCCAGTACAGTAGTGAAATTAAGTGGTATTTGTCCTTCTGTGGCTGGCTAATTTAATATAGCATAATATCCCCCATCTATATTTTCTAAATGATAGAATTCCCTTCTATGTTATGGCCAAATAATATTTCATTCCACATTTTCTTTCTCCATTCCTCTGTTGATGAAGATTGCTCTTTTATTTCTTTTTATTTATTAGGCAATTGAGGTTAACAAAGTTAAGGAACATGGCTAGATTCACACACAGCAAATGACATAGCTGGAATTTGGCATTGGACCTTTTCCAAAGTTAGTTCGTTCATCTACATGTTTCTATCTCTTGGTTTTGGCTTAAGGTAAAATATAACATTTTTACATCTAGAACTACCCAGCTTGTAAAGCAGTGCACTTTCCATCACAGGAACTAAAGAGGTACAGGAGGTGAGACTCATGTAGAAAGAAACCTCTATAATCTTCAAATCTAAAGCCTGCAGTTCTCAGTATGTTAGGAAGCCCTGGTCTGTAGCACCTATCCAGCTGATTGAAACTACACACATCAGTGCAGTTTACTTCACAGGATTAACAAATCATCACCTATTAGAGATCTAGACCCTGTAGGATTTGGAAGCTTGTTCCCTAAGTGGAAACATTGAAATAGAATGAGAGTACTGTATTAGACACCAGGGGAAAGTGAGCTAGCCTTAAAGAAAAATTTCACCTAGTTCACAGTTTGACTAGGACCAGATTGCAAAACACCTTTCCAATTCTGGTATGGTTTTCATTTTCCAAAATTGCAATTACCCAGTGAAATCAAGTCTAAATAGTTTAAGCCCAACATGAATGGTAATAGTAATAACAGACTAGTAATAACAGACTCATTAAGTAACTACAATTAAAAAGGCTTGTTTTGTAAACATCTACTCAAAGAAGATATTTCATATTTCATGTTGCTTTTATTTATAAGTCATTGAATGGTGTTTCCACTTCAGGTAAAATTATTAAAAAGACATACATCTTCAGTTTAATAAGTGGCTCTTTTCAATCCACAAATATATTCCTTTTTAAAATTATTATTATTATTATTTAGTTGTAGGTGAACACAATACATATATTTTGTTTATTTATTTATTTATTTATTTAAGGTTTTTAGTTGTCGACAGACATTTATTTTATTTATTTACACGCAGTGCTGAAAATCGAACCTAGTGCCTCACACATGGCCAGGCAAGTGTACTACTGCTGAGCCACTCCAGCCTCACAAATATATTTCTTTTAAATCTTCATTTTATTTTCTCCAATTCCATCCATTTACCTGCAAATGCCATGATTTTATTCTCTTTTAGTGCTGAGTAGTGTTCCATTGTGTACATATACCAAAGTTTCCCTATCCATTCATCAGCCGATGAGCATTGGGGTTGGTTCCACAATCTAGCTATTGTGAATTGTGCTGCTATAAACATTGATGTGGCTGTAATAATGCTAAGTGAAGTTAGTCAATCCCAAAAAAAAACAAAGGTCGAATGATCTCTTTGATATGAAGATACTAACTTATAAAGGCAAGAGAGAGGGAATGAGAGGAATGAAAGAGCTTTAAATAGAACAAAGAGGGGGGAGGGAAGGGAGGGGACAAGGGGATAGAAATAATGGCAGACTGAGTTATCCATGATTACCCTAAATACATGTATGAAGACACAATTGTTGTATAAATACTTTATATTAAACCAGCAACTTGAAAAATTGTGCTCTTCATATGTAATATGAAATGAAATGTACTCTGCAAACGTGTATAACAAATTAGAATAAAAACATGAAAAAAACTCCATTTTAAGTATTTTGCAGTATTGAATTCAAAAATTAATTCAAAGTTAATTTTTATTGTCATTTTAAAAAAAATCTAGATGTGAACTTTAATGCTAAATATTTCAATAATTAAGAATTTCATAGTTTAATTTTATGTTGTATAGATATGTATTTCTTCTCAGTTTTAAAATGACGATGCCACAAGTATTCAGTGACTAATTTTAGTGTATAAATTGAACTGATGCAAAGATGACAGCCTATGCTCCATCTTTTAAAGGATTAATTTTATGTACTAAAGCTTTTCCTGCACAAGGTTAAATAATCTTAGTACCACATTGCTCATCCTTAAACATGTAAGTCCTGCCACACCTTTTACCACACCTTGGTCTCCATTGGTTCTCTTAATTTAATTACATATTTTCAGTCAGACAGAAAAAACTGAGGGTGGACCTCACTTACCTGATGAGATTGGTCTAAATCATGGCCTCAAGTAACTTGGTTTGCTAATTTCTTAAAATTAGTAATGCTAGTTAGAAAAATTTGAGTGATGTACAAAGAGAAAATTAAGGTAGTTTGCCTTTAGTTCCACTTAAGTTTGGGAATTTGGCATTAAAGAGGTCAACTAGAATCCAAATGAATATTAATTTAACAATTAATGAGCAGAAGATAGAATGGGGGAAAATCTTCAGAAAGACTACCAATACATTTTTGTACTTTCTACCATTCTCCAAACTTTAATTTGTGAGGACATTTTTCATCATACTTTCAAATTAGCCTAGTTCTATAAATTTTTCTTTTTCATTAATTTTGCCTACAAGGTATACAGCTGCCAAATATTTCATGTAACAATTTTATACCATCAATTCACATATAATAAAAGAAAAATAATATACTAAACCCACCTCCACACACACATCTCATAATGTAGCAAAAAAAAAAAAAAAAAAAGTTGCTGCAAAGATTTTAGTGACGTAGGCTAAAATTACTAAAGTATAAAAGATAATATTTTATCATTAATATTTATGTTACAACAATAATGTTTATATTAGAACACCAATACAGCATATATTAAAAAGTCATGTTAATATGCAGACAGTTTCAATGTAAGAAATGTAAAGCTAGAAATAACATTACCATTCATTGCATTAGCAAATATTTATTGACTGTTTACTAAGTGCTCTGCTAGGCCATATAAACATATTGATGAATAAAACTGTTCCTGCCTTTGGAAAACTGACCTTCTAGTAGAGAAAGAGATATGAACAGAAGATTTCTAAAACCATGTGCTTTAATGATGATTCTCAAAGTGCAGTCTGCAGACTAGCAGCATGAGCATCCCTGGGGAACTTGGGCAAGTAAATTTCATTTGCACTTCAGACTCACTGAATCAGATTCTCTCCTGGCAATCTCAATAAAATTTGAGAACCACTGTGCTACACATTCAGGTAATCCGCACTGAGTAAAATATCTGACTAGAGATGCTATTCCCTAGGGAAACTTCTATGGTGTTCTTCAGGAAATGTCTCAAGTCTCTCAGAAAATGTTGTTCCATTATTAGTTCCTTCCCAAGCATGATGAAATTCTTCCTAACCAGAAAGTAATGGAAGACCTTTCATCTTCCTAGAACACAGAAAAAGTAGCCATGTTTTTAATGAAGAATTCTCAATGATCAGTAATTAGGGATTTGACAATGGAAGCAGGCAATAACTGTGCAAAAAATAACACACAGGACATAAGCAAGGAGAGTTGCACAGAAGATGACAGACTCTTAGACCCTGGCTAAATGTTCTATTTAGTTTCTTATCAAGGAAGAACTGGAGATTAATACCACTCTCCATCTTATTCTTATGCAATAAAGAATTTGGCTTTGCTTAAAGAGAGAGGTGGACTTTTTTCTTGGCTCTGTGAAAGATATGCCCTTCACTAGAGTAGGGACAGGTCACACTTGGGGTGAGTCAGGTCATACCCAGTAATCCTAGAGTAGGAGTTGGCCACACAGAAAGACCAGCAATGTGACAATGTGGGATCTTAGTTCAACATAATATCCGTCACACTGTAGGCTCAGATCAACCATCAATCATGTCTTTTTCATGGAGTCCAGGACAAATTCCGAACCCTGAATGCCAGAGACTACATGGGGAGTGAATGATGTTTTGTGTTTGGAACTCTCCTGGACTCTGTCCTATGCTTTGCTTCTTTTTGCTTCGTTTCCCAGCAATAAGCCATGAACATAAGTACACTCACTTTCAGTGAAATTTTTGAGATCTATTAGCAAATCACCAATGTTTTGGGTGATTCTGGAAGCCCCGATGAACTTGTTAAAAGTAAAGGCACTATTGGAGACAGTGACCTCTAACTGTGAAATTGGCCCCAACTCTTCATAATTGGTTTTACAGAGTGGGATTCACTAGAAAAACTCTGACATACTGAGCCATGAAGTTTAAGAATGATGAGTAGATGAGGATGAGGAATCTTTGAATCCACAATGGCCACAAAGTCACTCACAGTACAAAACTACAGCTGTGCAATGATTCTGAGAAAAACTCACAGGAAGTTAGTTTACTAGATGCACATGAAAATGAAAATTAACAAGAAACAAGTGAAATAAATGATACCGTGGTTATAGTTGTCAGTAACAGTGAAAATGGAAGTAAGAGAAAATTTGGGGCTATATCCTAAAACTGGGACCAGCTGAGACAGTGCTGGTCTCAGAGCCCCTACCTATGGACAAAATGAAAGTGAAAGCAAAACAAGTTTTGAAGTGGGCTCTGATGCTGGGCCGGCTTGGAATCTGGGTAATCCCAGCTGCTGCTACTAGACTCAGCTGTTTCCAAAGGAAAAACTCCTGCTGAAGTGAGTGATAGTGAGGAGTTCAGGCTCATTCACAAAAGAATTGGGAAATAAAAAGGGGAGAGTCAAGGGATTCATCCCAGCAGAGTAGGAATCTTGGAATAATGATGAAGAAATAAGATGAATAAAGCCCTCTTGGGGAATTGTGTTAGACCAGTGGTAGCCTCTGCAGGTCCCCCAACATTGAAAGGTCCAAATAAATCTGTTTTATCAACCCTGCTTTGGAGCAATTTTTAAAAGTCACAGATACAGATGACAATGAAATATCTGACCTATAATTGCCTGGGTCATAGGTCCTGAAATCTTATTAAGATAAGGATAGAAGGCTTGGGTTTATCTCCAACCTCTGGCTGGAGACTCAAGATCATATTGGTAGAATGGTCAAGAAGCAGAGGTTAGACCTAATGGGCCATGGGGATCTGGGACGGGCGCTGTGGTTCTACAACCTGTAAGCAAAGTCTTAACAGTGTCACAAATAGATTGGGAGTATTTAAGAATTCAATAGTTCTTTAGATTTTAAGGTGAAAGGTTATAAAAAAAAATTGGAATGTTGTAACAGGATCTATGTAAAGTGTCTGTGTCCCCTTTACCTGAATGTATTATAGGGAATGAATATTGTATCTTGCTGGAGAAGAATTTCCATACCTAGTGTTGTAAATAGAAGGCATGTAAACCTGCTGTTCTGCCAATATTGATTAGACATGTTAAATGGGAATCAATACTATTGCCTGAAGCCATAAAGGTTGTTAATTTAAAACAGTCTAGAGTACCTGGAGGACAAGAAAAGATTGCCACTTTAAATAAACCCTGTTAGGAGCTGGAGTGTTGGTATGAACAATACTTGTACAATAGCCATGTGTGGAGCATGGCCTGGGGCTTATGCCAAGGCCTGCGAGTACTACCCAGAGGCAACCACTGGGATTTGAGACCAGAAAATTTCCATTTGAGAGACAATTTCCATCCCATATGCCTTGTCTCTTGGCTGAATTTAATGTTTCTTTCCTATGATAAACTATAACTATGAGTATCCTAGTTTTCTGTGAACTATCAATTTTAAGCGTGGTTTGGGAGCACCCTGACCTTGCAATTGAATTGTGATCAGAAATGAGGATAGCCTTGGAGACTGTCCCAAGTATATAGTTGGCCCTAACACTTCAGAATTCTTTGTGATTCTTGTTGTTGTCTCTTTTTAATGTTGCATTTTTTTAATGTATGAAATGCTCATTCTGCATTGTGAAATTTTAGTGTGAACAAATATTTTCATGTTATTTATAAAACCCTAGTGAAAGTCCTCAAAGATTCTATATAGTGTTATCTGTACTGTGTAGATATTACTTTCAGGCTGGAATAAAAATGATATTGCCCTAAGGTGGACAAGGCAGTTTCTTTTAGAGAATTTTGTCTAAGCACACTCCTTATCAGTATAGCAAAGTATAAAGAACATTGAAAGCCCAGAGGATATGCAGCTATGTTTGAAAGAACTTCACTGGGAGCTTTCCAGGATTATCAAGACATTGATTTAGGTGGTGGGGCAGGAGAGGGGAGCATGTGTTTGGGTGTATTCAAAAGGGCAACGCTACACCAGAAAATATGCTGGATATGAGTTCTAAGACGTGATTTTAGTGAACAGCTACACTATACAATTGCAATGAGAACAATTCTTGGGCAAGACTTAACTAAATCTTAACTTATTTAACAATATAAGTATCCATCCTATCCATTTAACAAGGTTGTTGCTAGGCTCGACTAACATGATGTCAAAGCAATTTAAAAACTGAAAAGCATGTCTTCAATGAATTGTGGCTTTGTCTGCAATAAAGCTTTATTTCATAGGTATGTCCTTTATCTTTATCCAAATATAGGATTAGATGACCTCATCCATTTATTAAAACACCTTTATTCAATCTGCATTTGTTGGATTCTGTTGTTATATGAAATACTTTTTGTAAGGCCTCTAGAGAAACCAGATAATTGGTCCCTACTCTCAAGGGACTTGGGACCTATTGAGGAGAGAACCATTCAGAAAAATATGTTGAGATATTTTTTTGTGAATAGGATATAAACAAAGTGCAGTGGGAGTTTAGGAGGACCAATTAAGTCTGAGTTGAAGGGAATCAATCAAGTCTTCCCACAGAGGAAGCGTTTAGGCTAAGACTAAGGAATGGTTAGTTTGTCCAAAACAATCAAGGGAAGAGGTGCAATCTAGGCAGAGGGACCATGGTCATGACAAATTCTGGGTACTGTGAGATAGTAATGTTGAATAATAAAAGCCTATGATGAGGGCTGAGGGTGTAGCTCAGTGGTAAAGCACTTCCTAGAATGCATGAGGTGCTAGGTTCTAGCCCCAGCCTCAAAAACAAAAGGAAAGAGCCTGGAGGAATAGGCGAAAGGAGGAAGTAGACAAAGGTTACACTAGACTAGAGTGCACTTGGACTAACGATGGCCTTTCATGTTAAGCAGAGGATTTCAGAATTTATTCTCCAGTTTTGCTTAGCTGCATACAAACTTTGAACATGATAGTGAATTCTTAATATTTATTTATCTATTTACTTGTTTATTTGTTTGTTTGTTTGTTTTGGATACTGGGGATTGAACTCAGGATTGCCCACTGAGCCACATCCCGAGAATTGAGAATTATTTTGTATTTTATTTAGAGAAAGAGTCTCACTGAGTTGCTTAGTGCCTCACTTTTGCTGAGGCTGGCTTTGAACTTGGCTATCCTTCTGCCTCAACATCCTGAACCACTGGGATTACAAGCCTGTACCGCCACGCCTGTACTGTTTTATTTATTTTTAATTTTAAAAAAGCATGGGTTAGGGCTGGGATTGTGGCTCAGCGCCAGAGCGCTCCCTCGCACGTGCGCGGCCCGGGTTGGATCCTCAGCACCACGTAAACATAAATGTACAACTAAAGTAAATAAATAAATATTAAAAAAAAAAGCATGGGTTAAATAAATAAATGAATGTTTTTTCCCAAAACTCAAAGCCTGTTTCATTATTAGAGAATGAAGTTCTAATTAAGCCAAATATGCAGATATTGGATTTCCTTAATGATAATCACTTCATTATTTCTCTGTAAGATGAAAAATAAAAAATAGAGATCTGTTTGTATTCTAACAGACTCAGAATGATAAATCAGAGTTCCAATTTCAATAATTTAAAGAGATACTTTTAAAATCAATGTTAAACAATTTATAATATATATGCATATATACATATATATATATCACAATTCTTTGGGTCTCAATCCATGAAATGAGAAGAATGTATGAATTTTCTTAATGACTCCTTTGGCTCTTTAATGATCTCTATAAATTCTCTTATTCAGAGAAATCAACAAGCACACAACAACCAAAAAACCTATGAGAACAAGAACTTGAAATTCATTAGCAGTTTAACAAAAAGTAAATTTTCAGTGGAAACTAAACTTGGTTGATTTTTTATGTTGTTAATTCATTTATAATTCCTCAGTATTACCATTATTCATTGTTTTATGTTTCTTCTAAGCCTATTTTCAAACTTTCCCTCAAAGGTGCTTTAATGGCAAAGCAGAACAAGTAGATCCCTGAGACCTAGGGAAGACATATGTATCTTTTGTGCCTAATAATTTATCTCAATAGACGGAACAAATTCAAGAAATCTGGTTTACAACATGATGACTATATATTGTATAGTCATATGAATACTATATGTATTGTGTTCTTGAAAATTGCTGAAAGTGTAAATTTTAAGTGTTCTCCCTGGAAAAAAATGAGTATGTGGGTAATACATATGTTAAATAACTTCATTTAGCCATTTCACAATGTGTATATGTATGCATGTGTGTGTACACATCATGTTATACATGAACTATATATATTTAATTATCAATTGAATATAAACTCTAAAATTTACGTGTTTGTTGTTCTATATCATAGTAGTAATATTTTAATTGTCTATTAGAGAAGAAAATCAAGATTCCAGAAAAATATGTTCCATTTCTCCTGTGCATTCAGACATTCCCATCCCCATGCCAACATACACAAACACACACGACTTCTACCTCAGGCGTTACTTGCTCTTCTGTCTCCTAGCTGTGCATGTGGCCTAGAGGACTCTGCCAAGGTGGATTTGTGCTCCATTTCTCTGTCCCTGGTAAGTTCTCTCATCTATCGATTTACCTTTTTTTCTGATTTTATCACCACACTTAGTTCCTTTGCCTCCAAAGCTCTGGCCACTGATCACCATCTGTGTGGAAAGAGCCCTGCTCTTTTGTTTTTATACACACAGTCCAGTTCCTGTATTCTTTTTTTTTATACACATACACTCACTACCGCCCACCCTTTTTCTCACTCTTATTGTCTATTCTTTTATCACATTTCCCTTTTGCCTGACAGAGTCTCATAAAATTCACTGGGGTTAAATCCTTTGATGATTCTTCCTTCAAGTGCTATCTCTGCCCAAATTGTATGGCATTTTTGTCTTAGGTTTGTTTTACATTTTTCACTGGATTCAAAGTATAATAAATTTTTTCTAAACTCCATGCAATTGATATTTGCCCCATGGTAGGGCTTATTTGTAGTATGTGCATGGTTGTGTGTGACTTAGAACAAATTACTTAACTTTTCTGACCCTTAATCTTCTCATCTGCAAATGGAAAATAAGGTCTCTCTCACAGATATTTTGGAAGGCAGCTATGCTCACCACTATACCACCGATGCAGATACTTACAGATACTTTGGAAAGACAAAAATCAAAAGCAATGTTTAAAGCAGCAAGCTTATTGCTTAGAATAACTTAAATGTTTAATAATTGCTTCTTTCTTCTTTTCCAATGAACTTACTTTTTAATGTGACAAATCTAGATTTTAAAAATACACCTTTATCATTATTTCCCAATCATTTCATAGGTACTTTCCTGATTATGTTTAATATTTTTCTTTTAAAATGACTATAGAAAAGAAAAAAACAGGATTTTAAAACTAATTTTAAATATATGAGGTTTTTTTTTTTTTTTTAACACATAGCTATCAAAGACCCAGCCAGATGCACACCATATGAGTTGATGAAAATGTACATAGGAAGTTGTGATAAAAGCTTTTCTTTTTAGCCTACCATATCTTAAATTCAAGGCTACTCTTATACAGCTGGTATATATTAAATATAACATTTTGAGTTCTATCAAAAGTGGTTGGTCTAAGAAGTATGGAGAAATTGAACAGAGTATTGAGAATATTTCTTCCTGGGACATGGTGAAGTTGAGAGGGAATCTAGGGCATCCATCCATTCAATATGGACAAGATATCACAACCTGAGAAGAACATGTGGGGAATTTCATACTGCTCTAAATGTAGACGAAAAAATAATGTACTCGAAAAAATGATACCATCAGATAAAACTACTTGTGCCATGTGTGAACTGCATTTCTTTAAAAATGCTTGAGATGGTAAAAATTAAGAATAAGCCTCAAATGAGAAAGAGATATAAGTTAATAAAGGAAAATCAAAAGAAAGTATTGTGGCAAACATTATTAGTTCCATATTTACCAGTCATTCCCCCAATCTTTTTGCTAACAGAATCCTAATTTGTCTGGCTCAATAAGAGACTCAGCCATAAGTGATTAAACACGATTGTTTTAAGGGAAAATAATTTTAGAAATTTGTCTCCTTTCCCAGTGGCTCTTGAGACATAGTTTAGGGCAAGGAAACATGAGGGTTAGTCTAGTAGGGCACTTTGGTGAGGTTTTCTTTCTTAGAAAACAACACAGAAGAGAACATGCTGGAATTGCCCCATCCTCCTTTCTCTTGCCACAAACAGGAGCATATTGTCTGGAGTTTTCCAAACCAACTTGCCAACATAAGCTCACAAATATAGGAATAATCAACATACCATAAACAGTGGAACACAAAATAAACTCTATTTGGTTTATGCATAATGTGTTTAAGTTGTTAAACTGACCTTGAAACTATGCATCTATATCACACTAAATGTCCTTATGGTTTAAATCTCTGATAGTCAGATATTATATTGCTTAAATGCAAAGAAATTCCTAAGTGATGCAAGGATTTTCTGCTTTTGTTACAGGATTTGTTGTCACTGAAGTTTCTGGTTTTTATTTTATTTTATTTTTTATAAATAATGTGAGCACAACTGGTTAAAAAATAAAAAATTTAGTCAACTCTAACATCCCAAAATTTGAAGCAACCCAGTGATCAGTAGGTGCATGAATAAAGATTTGTTTATCTACACAATGGAGTACTATTTAGGAATAAAATACATACACACACACATCACACATATATATGTACACACACACACACACATATATATATACATACATACACATATACATATATACATATATGTGAGTGTATTGTGTATATATGCATATATATTTGTGTATTGTATATATATAAATATGTAATAAGTATATATATACACATATAAATAAAAACTGATGAATTACAAAGCTGTTATGCTAGCGACAGAAAGACTAACTATGAGTCAATTTATACAAAGTTTTCAAACAGGCGAAACTAACCTGTGCTGGAATAAATGAAAATAATGGTTTCCTCTGTAGGGTTCTATGATTGACTAGAAAATGGGATCTTTGTGGGATGATATAAAGACTGAATCTCTTGATGGAGGGAAAGGTTACAAAAGTGCATATGTTTATCAGAATTCATTAAATCGTGTACTCAATGCTAAACAGTTTATTCTATATAAATCACATCTCAGTAAGAATGGTTAAAAAAAAAAAAAAAAAAAGAGGGTCTGGCACTACGGCTCAGTGGTATAACCCTTGTCTCACACTTTTCTTGCTTGTGTGAGGCCCTGGGTTCAATCCTCAGCACCATAAAAATAAAATAAAGGTGTTGTGTCCATCTACAACTAAAAAAAAAAAAAAAAAAAAAAGAAAAAGAAAAAGAAAGAAAGGAAGAAAGAAAAAAAGAAAAGAAAAAAATGTAAAAAAAAAGAAACATAGTTGGGGCTGGGATTGTGGCTCAGTGGTAGAGTGATTGCTTAGCATGTGTGGGGCACTGGCTTCAATTCTCAGCACCACATATAAATAAATAAAAAATAAAAGTCCATTGACAACTAAAAAAAATTAAAAAAAGAAACATAGTAAGAATTATTTTCACTTAATCTGGTGAAGATTAAAAATGCCTAAAAGCATTTTGAAGTGGCACAGGCAAAAACCCAGCAGCAACTCAGGAGTCTGAGGCAGGAGGATTGCAAGTTCAAGGCTACCCTGAGCAACTCAATGAGACTCTGTCTCAAAATAAAAATAAAAAGGACTGGGGATGTAGTTCAGTGGCAGAGTGTTTGCCTAGCTTGCCTGAGGTCATGTTTGATCCCCAGTACTAAAAAAAAAAAGCTTTGTATAAAATGTGGCAAGTATACAATGTAGGATATCAACAGATACAAAAAAAATATATATTTACACCTATCCATTTATAAAGATTTTTTATTTTAATTAAGTTGCACTTTAACAAACTTTAAAATATACAACGTGTGCATATATAAGTATGTACAAGTGAGATTTTGAATCAAGAACATTAAATAGACTCAAATATAGAGCAATGAGATATAAAATACTAAATATAAAATAAAACTCTATGGACTCAGTAACAAGGTGAATATCTTTAAGGAACATAAATGCAAAGCTTCATATAGGCTGAAAACTCTGGGCATTATAAGCAGTGGTTACTGAGAGTTGGCACCTGTAACACAAGATGTCAAAAGTACAATGCACTGAAGGAGGACCAAAGCCAAACTCATTGACAGAGACTGAGAAAATATTACTGGAATAATATGTTTATAGTAGACCTAGGGATGATGTGGGATCAGGATGACAGGTATAGCCCCCCAAAATTGCTCAATAGATAGGGGTGAGAATAAAGGGGGGAAGATGAAGGAGACTGAGGGGAAAACAACAACAAACTAATACAGGGAAAACTGCTCTCCCTCAAAATGATTCTGCAAACCCAAAGTCCAGATCACTTGAAGAACTTTGATGTTAAATGCAGTCAAAACCACAGGCATTTAAGAACTACATTGAACCATACTACGTGTACTCCACTGGCTTTGATGGAGAATTTTCATACTATTTAGATTCATTATAAAATTATTGAACACAGAAATTTTCACATATACAATTATATAATCTGTTATTGCAAACCACACATGTTCATATACACACAGTTCTCTGTGGTGTGAGCTAAGGACCTGAACATAAACCTCACCTTTAACATCCCTAATGTCAAAGCAGGTGCTGGTGATAGTCCATTAGTGTTATATCTAGGAAACTTGTTTTCTTCCTGTTGATGATCTAGACAAGACAGTAGCATGTTTGACTCATCTCTTATTTCTGTACAGCAGAAGCATTTTTATATTTTTACATTTTTCGATGCAGGTGAAAGCCATCAAAATAATATATTTTGTGACATAAAAATATATGAAATTCAAATTCTGATATTCATAAACCATTAATATTTTATTTATATAAATAAAATGTTTTATAATGTAATAATCATGCTCATGAATTTAGGTGTTTTTATATAGTTCTTTTTGTGCAGAGTTAGAATAGTTGTGGCAGAAACATTGACCTGAAGAGTTAAAATACTATCTGGACATTTACAGACAGAGTTTGCTGATTCCAGGCCTAGACCATCACTAAGGAACACATTTAATCCAAGGGTGTTTATCAGCTTGGAGTCTAGAATCTCCTGCTAAGTACTCTATCTTCCAGTGTTGGGAGGGTGGAGGAGTGGTATGCCTCTCTGCAGTGGAAGCAAAGGTCCCTGGGCTGTGGAAGTCTAGAGTAATTTATGAGCCCTTTATAGGTGAATCCTAAATATGACTTTTCTAATTATTCTATGATTGTTCTATTATTTCCCTTGTCCTGCTACCCCTAAACATCTGGCTTAAATTTTACTCATAGGTAAATTAAATAGCCTTAATATGTTAATTTTTAACCCTAATATGTTAATTTTTAGTTATGATGGGTGCACATATGGCTCCAATTCTCCCACCTGTCTGGCTATAGCTTTACGCGTATTCAAATGAGGTGCTTATAATATGTTGATCCTGGTTACAATATGGTGCCCTTCATAGGACACAGGGTTAATACTGATAAAGGGTTGATGGCCAAATTGAGACTTAATTCTTAATTGAATCTTAATTCCCTTATATAACAATACCCCGGAAAGGAACAACAAAAAACAAAATTAGAACCTGAATGTACATCAGATGAAATTAAGTTGTGACTTCTCTGATAGTCACTAAAATTCATAAGTTTCACTGCTCATTGATATAGATCCAAGCAATATATACAAAGAGCAACAAAGTGTATAACAGATTTTTGTAAAGCACACATTTTTGTAAAAACAGATGGATATAAAAAAGGTACAAAATTTGGAAAATACAATATTTGAAATATAAATGTCCAGTATTTGAGATAGACTTTAGACTAAAAACAAATAATAGTAAAAACAAGAATTAATGACCTGGGGCTGGGGTTGTGGCTCAGCGGCAGAGCGCTTGCCTCGCACATGCGCGGCCCGGGTTCGATCCTCAGCACCATGTAAACATAAGTGCATTGCATTGTGTACAACTAAAGTAAATAAATAAATATTAAAAAAAAAGAATTAATGACCTGACAATACTGCTGAGAAACTAACCCAAAATGCAGCATAGAGATACAAAAAGGGATAGAAATATAAAAGAACAATTTAAAAATTTGGAGGATAGATTGGGGATCTCCAGCATATAGCCAATAAAAATTTCTGGAGGAGAATTACTGATGGGTATGGCAAGAAAGTGATATTTGAAAAGATAATATCTGGGAGCATACTGGGAATTAACAAAGAAAGACACAAACCCACTTATCTAGACTAAAGATAAAATTTTCAAGACTACAAAACAGAAAAGAGATAAATATAAAGAACAATAAAGAGACTGAGAGCATAATTTTTTGTTTTCAGAGTAACAGGCATGAGTTTTTAGAAAGACTGAGAGAAGGGAAAGAGGATAGACTTAAAGGAGAGTGTGTCCTCTCAGAGAGGAGAGGGACAGTGTGCTTCTCCTGCACTCCAGTGTTATTGAGGATCCCAAAGAAATTTCCAGTTAGTCCCACCCAGATCCGGCTCGACTTTTGACTGACAGCAGGATGACATTAGACTGTCAAGTCCACAACTGCATCATTTTTATAGAAAGCAGATTCTAGAAAAGAAGCTGTTCTTATAAAAGTAATAGAAGAGCAAGAATGTTTTAATAACACAAATGTATCTAAAATGTAGCCTGATAAAATATACATAAGGTACTTGTGAAACTTTTGATTTTTTGACTTAACTGATGATGTGAAGGCAATATACTGTCAGTAGAAACCATAGTTCAAGTTTTGAATTTTGGTCTTTTCACTGGTTAGCAGTATGTGGTACCATACTCCGAGGTGATGCCTGGTTGTATCAGTGAACAGTTCTGCAATCACAAGAGTGAACAACTGATACCCAACAGTAACTGTGTTGCTAAGATGTTTGGTAGGAAAGGGGTATTGAAGGAATGTTCAGGATGTTTTCAATGTACAATGGGTTTAAAGGGACATCCTACCCAACACTGTAAGCCCAGGAGCATATGTACAACAAATGCTGGACCTGAATGGGGGGAGAAACAATCAATAATGGTAGTAGGAGATTTTATTACAAACTTCTTAAAGCAGCTAAATCGAGAAAACACAAAGCAAGAAATGATTCGGAAGATATGAAAAATACAAGCAAGAAGATCAAACTAGTAGACATATATAAAACTCCACGAGCAACATTTGTTTTAATTATTATGTTCAACTTTTTTCAAAAATTGTCCTTATGCTAGGCCATAAGAGAATTAATATTATGTTACAAATAATAAATGTCATATAAACTATGTTCTGTGGCCAGATGTGATGAAATTACCAGAATGAAAGAAAGGTTTTATAAATCCTACATATCTGGCAACAAAAGAAGCTATACTAAAGAGCTCTGGGGCTTAAAAATATCACAAGAAAAATTAAATGTTCATATAATTGTAGTAAAAACATAGCATTTCCAAATATCTGTAGGAACTCCTAAAACCATACTCAGTAGAAAATTTAAAACATTAATGAGGATGAATTAAGATACTTTGTAGTTATAAAGGAAGTAACACTTCAAGAAGATAAAAGAAATCATGAATTATTTCAACAGCAGACTTTTAAAGAATATTTAGGAATAACAGAAAAGTTATAAGACCAAGTTGACAAATTTATAATTATTGTAGAAAATTTTAATACATCTTTATTAGAAACTGATATATCATCATTTATTAAACCATGGTTCAATCATACAATGTTGTCATACTTTGTAATATTTTAAAAGTTCAGTGTAGCACATTTAAGTGAAAAAGCATAAATTAATATCAGTGTAAATTCATGTGCATAGGTACATGTGCATATGTGTTGTATGACCAAAACTCTACCCAGCTACTTGGGAGACAGAGGCAGAAGGACCACAATTTCAAAGCCCGTGTGGGCAATTTACTGAGAACCTGTCTCTGTATCCCAGGATGTTCTAAGGTAGTCCTTCCAGAGGTTCTGCTGCAGGAGTGCACAGGACCAACATGCCTGCTTGGAGGAGTGTACTCATTAGGTATATTCTCTTCTAGCTGTTTGGTTCTTCACAGTGGAGGAATCCATCTAAAGTATCAAATCCTTGATGAGCTTATGGTAGAATTAAGGACTGCCTTCAGATAGGCAGAGTAAAATTAAGGGTGGCTGCTAAGTGAGGTAAGAATCCCATGCTATATCCACAGACAATAATGAGAAGGTGACGCAAAAACTAGGTCACCTAAGAGAAGTGTGGCCCCAGACCCTGTTCTGGAAAGACTGAGAGAGTGCTCCATGACAAATCTTCAGGAAGAAGTAACAAGGGAGAGTCCAGGTTTGGTTGGGGTAATGGAAGCAGGAAAGACAATCTCCCAACAAGTAAGGATATCCAGTTAGGCTAATGAATTTCTAGAGGTAATCTGCTCAGCATGCAGGCAAGGAAAACTCTGAGGACATTTGCTTTGAAATGCAAGAAAATGTGGAGCTTGGGTTGCCAGCCATAAATGGACTCTGGTTCCTGACTAATCTTAATGAAAAGACTCCAAGAAATATCACTTTATAATAGAAATCCATACTTCAAATCTTTCTTTGGGAAGAATCTTGGATTACATGACCTCTAAGGCTCCATCTAACCCAAAGATTATGATTCTAAGGTATTAAATATTGACAGACAAATAATGTGGACTCAATAAATATTTGCCCAAATGAACTTAACTGAATTGAATTCAGGAAGTAAAAGGGTCTCTATTTTATGACCACAGTTTATCTAATTCTCACAGTCAAACAGCTGTATGAACTTCCTTTCCTTTGAAAGTCTTACATTTGCTCACCACATTTCTCTGAGAAAATCTGCGAGGTAGAGCTCATCTTACTAACTATATTTCAAAGGGCAAATTGCCTTCAATGGTTTATTTTTGAGTGTCCTTTCCCTTATGTTATTATGTCCAAACATAGAGTTTTCATATCTCTTATCTAAAAATGAATTACCTGAACTTGATTGCATATAGGTTCATGGAATAATGATCATGGATTTTTGCTTAACAGATATCCATTTTTTGCTTGCAAAGGTACTTTATGATTTATGATCCTTAATGACCTACTTATTTGAAAAAAAAAACCATGAAGGTATCAATGAGTTTTCTTCAATTGGTTAAAATATCATACATTTCTTTCACCAGTTCAGACATCTTTGTCTTTGATCCCGATTCACAGAATTTAGTGAGGAGGTGGAAAAGAGAATTGTTATAGAAGATGAATCAACAACATGATGGACAAAGGATCATAGAAGTAATGAAAAGATTTTTTAACTTCAAAAATAAGTCAGAAAATGTGAGAATCTTTGGATAAGGAAATGAAATCTCACTTTAGCAGAAATTTATGAATCTAACACATATTATATATTCTGACCAGAGGAACCATATTTACTTATGATCATGAACCCTCTGATAATATTCTTTCTAATAGTCTTCTGAAGTAAACTCAGCAAGACACTTGCTGTTCACATTTACCCTAAGAATATTATCAAAATATCAATATTCAGTATATTTACATTGCATATTACCATTATGAAAATTATTTTATGTGCCCATTTTATTTTATCCACTTGCTTATATCTATAAGATGATCTAAATATTATCAAAATGGGCTATATAATCAATATTATTAGCATCCAGAAATGACTTTCTATGACTATTCATGATTTAACCATTTCAATAAATAAACAGGGTATAAGATTATTATCTTTTTAAATAATGTGAAGATAGAAAGCATAATTACTAACAGATTAGACAACTTATTTTTCTTACTATATTTGTTTTAGTTTGATAAGAACATTTTTATTGATTTGACAATTTTTACTAAACTCATTTAGAACTTGCTTTGACCTTCTCTATTCGAGTAATGTAGCTATGCTATAACCTAATTAGGAAAACCTCAAGAGACAGTGGTTGTTTCTTATGATTAAATATGAAGTGAGAATCTTGTCTTACTTTCTCAGTTCACAGATTTTTAAAAATTTATTTACCTGTAATAAGGCTGAAAATACTTTAATAGTGATCCTGTTCAAAGTAATCAAAGCTTAAAAGGTGTTTCTCCAACATAATTTTTTGATAGGCATATATAGAAAGTTGCCAGGTTAAAAAGGATTATATTTCAAGTGAGTTGTCTAAAACTTGGAACACATTTTCTTAGAGACAATGTTGTAAATGATGTTCAGATGCCCTGCTGGTTCATGAATGTGCTTATCATATGTAGAAATGCTGCATATATTATAGAATGTATACTACCACTCTTTTCAGTAAATAAAACAAAAAAGCAAAGGTTGAAATGCAATTTTATATTTAACTTATGTACTATGCTTGGAGTAAATCCAGTTTTACTAGGGGATATTTATCAGGGGCAATTTTAAAAGGCACCTACGCCACTATCTTTTCAAACATTTACTTGGAAAAAATTCTATACCACATTATTGTTTTCATATAGTAAGTAATAAATCTTCACTGGAGAAAATTGTGGAAATATGAAAAGTAGGGAAAAAATCTCAAAGACCTACTCCTTAAACATAACCCTTCTTATCATGGACAGTAGTTATCTGTTGCTTTATAACAAATTACTTCCAAATTATCAACTTGAAATCAACAAACATTAATTGGTTCATTGTTTATGAAGTTTAGGTATCTAGGAATGGCTTACCTGAATGATTCTTTTTTTTAATATTTATTTTTTAGTTGTAGTTAGACACAATACCTTTATTTTATTTATTTATTTTTATGTGGTGCTGAGGATCGAACCCAGGGAGGGCCTTGTGCTATGCATGTGCTCTGCCGCTGAGCTACAACCCCAGACCACCTGAATGATTCTTGTTCATATTCTCTCCTGAGGTTGTAATCAAATTATTAGCCAAAATTTCAACTACCTCTAATAGACACAACTGGATAAGAAGAATCTGCTTCCAAGGTCACTCGCATAGTCATAGGGAGGCCTCAGTTCTTCCCTGTCTGTTGGTCCAGTATTATACTTGCCCACCATTTAGGCATCTCCATAAGCAGCTTACCTAAGCCAGTGAGGTAAGAGATATATCCAGACCCATAGATGAAAGTCTCCATCTTTTATACTTAAGTTCAAGTGGCATATGATCACCTGTGTCATATGCTATTAGTCACTCAAACTAAGGCAGGACATTAAGGGAAGGGATAATACAGGCAATTAATTCCAGGAGGTAAGGATTATTGTGGTCCCTCTTGAAGGGTTGTATCACAATGGTATATTTCTTATTGGTCATGTTTTGATAAATTTCTACGTGCTATTGCCCCATCAAATAATATAACAAGAACAGCTTATTTCATTAATCCTTCCTATAAATATTATTTTATTGGCTAAACTATATTGTATGTTGTTGACATTTTATATTGGTTTCCAAATAATGTATGCTATTAAATATGATTCTAATGAGACAATGTTTTACATAAAACTTTTTTATCTGTATATCAGATCATTTCTTTTGGATTAAAATGTAGCTAGTTTAGCCCAAATTGCCAAATTGTTTTCCAGTTGGGTTTTATCAATTCACTGACATAATATGAGATTATGTGTTTCACTGCTCCCTTAAAACTTTCAATGTTTTAAAAAATAATAGCTGGGTGTGATGAGGCTAAGTGTGTGGGGGGTCATAAGTTCAAGGTCAACCTCAGCAACATAGAGATACCCTGTCTCAAAACAAAAACTGAAAACAGAAAAAGGATGGGGGCTGTCGATCAGTGGTAAAGTGCGCCTAGGTTTCATTCCCAGTACCAAAACAAAACAAAACAAAACAAAAACAAAACAGGACTAAGAGTACTAGTATTTTATTTTCATGCTAGTTTCCTTGTTCCTTGATTCCTTATATTACTACTCTGCTCTTAAATAGAGCAATCATAATTGTGTGTTTGTGTATATCTGGAAAAGAAGAGAAGAAATAGAATTAGTGAGAAGTGCTTTCCTGAGTTAAATGAGAAAGTGGAAGGAATTTAGAGGGGAGATGATATACAACTGGGGGGCGGGATTAATTTACTGATTTACTGAGGGACTGGGGGAAAAGAAGAGAGGAAGGAAACCAGAATGTACCTTGAGAGGACAGAACAAGGTGGCTAGTGAGAGAAGAGAGATGGGGAAGGTCATAACTGTCTCCAGGAGACCATTTTGTCTTTCCTGGCTTGAGAGAGAAGATACTAGAAGAAGAAAAAACATGCAAATCTCTTCTTTAATTCAGAACAGTTATAAGTCCTTGTCCTTTTTTCTTTTCAGTTCTTTTGCTTTTACTTTCTTTTCATTTCCTGTTTTAAAACTAATTTCCTGTGGTGAAATTATGACAAATATAGGAATAATCTTTTGATAAAAATGTATTCCATGAGTAAGAGTAACATGAAATAATTCAAGGAACTGACTTAGTGCCTCTTCACAGTTCTTAAACCCACTATTGTCTTTGATATAACCATCTTTTTTAAACCACAAATTTGCGATTTTGTCAAAAGATGATAAGTTTTCTAAGGCTGCTATTTGGTGAACTATATATTTTCATTAAAAGGTGTATTCTTACCTTTATTTTCTAATTGATGATCTAAAACAAAACAAAACAAAAATAGTGCTGTGTTACTTTCTAATTGAAACCTTCAAAAATATTTTCTCTGGTTTCATAGTGTACTAGAGCTACCTCTATGTTATGTTTTCCTGAAATTCATGTTTGAATGAAATAATCCACTTATGTATCTTATTTACTAGAATGTAAGTCTGGTCAGGGATCTAATCTTATACATCTTTAATTTTCAGATTAATTCTCAGAATACCCACTATAGTGCTTAGTATAGAAATAATTGTTGAGCCATTAAATAATATAGTTGGGAATTTGAATGCCAGATTTAATATATCTTTATATCTATCTACTAAGTTTTTTTTTTAATATAAAAAATAATGAAAATCTTTAGTTGCAACTGTTGTGTCCAGACATTTGGGTAGCAAAGCAGACTTACAATTTTTCTGAAAATGATACACAGCTAGAAATATATCTAATGTTCTGACAGTATGTACTTAACATCTAAAATATATTTGGGGGGTACGATTTTCATTCATTCATTTTAAAAAAAGATTGTGAAACATCTACTTGATATGCATATTTGTTGTGGCAGGCAAAACACTTAAGGTTTTATTTCACTGGCTGTAGGGGACCTTTGCCAGATTCTAGATGCCATGTGTTTTAGACAGTAATCAAGGGGATGCACTGGAACAAAGAGATATGAATATAGAAAAGGTTACTGGAAAGTTATGAAGAATGATTGAGTAAGAAATTGTGAAGGATGAAAGCAAAGCAGCAATCCTGGGGATAGATGGAAGAAAGCATGGAAGACTCAATAGGTAAGAATACACAAAGCCTAATCTGTTTGGATATGAGAAGATGGAGGGAGTGACATAAACCTCTTTGGCTTTAAGGATTCAGTGGATTAACTTATCATTGACAATGAATAAGGTGAGGTTAAAATATAGCTAAGAAGAAAAGTAGGCAAGCTGGTACGTCTACATAATTCTGATGGTGCTATTAATAAACAATTGAATAGACAGATTTGGTGTTTGGGTAAGAAATATCTGTATATAGTAAGAAATATCTGTGGGAAATTTTGGAAGTTGTCATTGTGAAAGTAGTGACAAAAATCACAGCGGAGAGAGGAAAAAGAAGGAGAAACAGGGTGGGGGGAATACAAAGGAGAATAAGAATGAGGAGGAGCGTAAGGGGAAGGAGAAGTGGGTAAATAAGTGACATTCTATGTAATTTTTCGTACAACTAACCACTTCAGTATATTTTTTGGGCATATTACACTGGTTATAGATGTCATATAGTATTCAAAATAAAAATCTATACTGATATAGAACTGTGATATAGTTCTCTTTTCACTCATGGCTTAAAAAAACAAGTGCTGTGTTTTGTCTCATGGCCTCATATTATAATGCCTTCATTTCTTTAAAGTGTAGTGAAGGCAAGATGCTGCTGAAATGGGTTTCTCCTCCAGTGAGTCCCTGAAGATAATTAATCCTGAAAAACATCATAAACTATGGTTGTTTTAGCACTTCTTGTCATCAGATGAGCACAGGCAACCAACAGTGATGCACTCTTTACATGATTGAAAAAAATCTTGTAGCTAATTGACTTTAAAAAAAAAAATTGGGGGGGGGGTTGTAGATGGGTACAATACCTTAAATTCATTTATTTATTTTTATGTGGTGCTGAAGATTGAACCCAGTCCCTCAAACATGCTAGGTGAGGGCTCTACCACTGAGCCACAACCCCAGGCCACTAATTGACTTTTGAAGAAACAAGTCATCAGACTGCCCCCCCTGCCCCATCCTATGTACTATGGTGGACAGGACAAGACAGTTAACTATGTTCAGTATTGTAATGAAATATGATAGGCTTTGCTATCACTGATAATCACTTTTGATGGATGTGAAGAAAATGTAAAGACAAGGGGTATGTGGCTAAAATGCCTTTCCCCCCCCCCTATAATAAGAGAAAGAAGGGTGATTATATATTTAGAAATATTAAGTAGTTCAATAATAATTGAAGTTTTACCAACTGGCTATGGAACTTTGCTCTCATGTCTGGCTTTTGCTTTATGATTTTTAAAATGTGGGGAGTAGACTAGACTATCTTGAAGTTTCCTTTAGTTCTAAAATTTCATAGTAATTCTGAGACATACCAACACTAATACTAATTTAATGTTAGAAACATCAACAGGCAAAGGGCTCTTATGTCAGGCAGCCCTACATATTCGAATCAACGTGGCAGGAAGTAAATATCAGGGATTGGCCAATTTAAGTAGCTTAATCTTAGACTATGTCTCAGAAGAATCTGGATTCTATTAACTTAAACGCTATGAAATTGTCGTTTGTGTAGTTCAAATATAGACAATTTTGTGTATTTCAACTTATTCTAGTATGAATATAAGCAAGCCATTGCATTTTAATTTAACTCGTTTTCATTTTTTGGAAAATATAAATTTGATAACTAATTTCTAACACAGAAAGGAGCAAAATATTACATAGTGAGATATTCTGAAATACTTAAAATATAGATACAATATAAATATCACACATTTGAAGTGTTGTGTAAAAATGATGTAGTGTTCGATGCGTGATGGAGGCTTTTGATTCAGTATTAAAAATCTTTATTCAGTAATTGTCCCTTTGCTGTATTCATTTGGATAAAGTCCTCTTTTTTATAGAATCTATTTTGCCTGCAAGATTCTATCCCAGAGCAACCCATCTTTGTCCTTCCAACAAGATCAATCAAAACTATAATCTAATATTAACTATCTTCTAGTCATTTTTTGACACTTGCATCCAACTTCTTAGCAGAGATATATTGTAGTTACATGTTTTGAGATTAGCTATATTAACAAAAAATTAGGTTGTATTTATTCAAGAGAGAACTGGGCATCATTGTTCACTGGAAAACATTGCTGGCCCCTGAAGTTGAGTCTCCATGGTTCATATCAGCAGCTTAGTAGATGCCAGGGTAGGAGCTGGGGGCGATGGAAATCTGCAGACCCACAACTGATTGGAAAGGGCTTTATCTGCAGGCTGGCAGATGTGGGCTATTTCTGAAGAGTAAAGAATCCTAGTAGAAGTAGAGGGTTTATGAACAAACATTTGTTTCCTCAGGATCCATGTAAATTCAGACCACAGGTTATAAAAACACAATGGAAAGTATAGTCTGAGATTTAAAAAAGAGAAAAAAAATAGTTGGGAAAGCTCATTAAGATTTATTATAGGTCCCAAATTTTGTAGTCCCGAAGCTTAACGACAGATGGTGGTGTAACTCCACCAATTTCACAACATCTACATCCAATTTGACATTGTAACACATATTATCCTTGTTTTGACTTCGGTGAAACTAGAATTTTCTATTTTTCCTAAATGTATTTGGGAAGAGTGAGGATAGAGTGCGTAAAAGGAGTCTGTTTATTTGCTCGTCTTCAGAAAACTGCAGTTGAAGTGAAAAATAAGAACCTGGTACGTGCCTCTTTCTGTGTGGAAGAAAAAATATTTTTGCTTTACATTTAAAGATTTTTTTTTTCTTACAGGCTATTTTTAGCAATATAACTTTGAAGGTGGTATCTTTAGCAGGAAAAAAAATACTTTTTTAAAATTGTGATCTTCCAGACATCTAACAAGTGAGTTAAAATATAGGCATAAGTCACAAATACACCGAAGATGGCTCTAAAAGAAAAAATTGTAGTTGTTGTTAGACTCAAAGTTCTGGAAAAAAACAGACTTAAGTATGTGTGAATAACTATATTTTTTATGACAAATAAGTAAAAATCCAAGCGGCTCACTCAGAGCATTATTAACATTAAGCAAACATTTTTAGTGTGTCATCCGCGTAAGTCGCTTTTCTTCAAAATAGCTTTAGTTAGTCTCATTTGGTGTGGTTTATTTCGCACAAGATACGCTGGCAGATACCATTTCAAACGAATTTATCTTTCCTTGGGACCGCAAAAGAGCAGTGCTTCGGATTTTGTTGATTTGCGGTTTCATCGTAAAATAAGCTGGAAATCAAATAAATTTTCGTGAGCGAGCCTCGAGGTCCACTTGGTGAAACTCCTCATTCACCCACTAACCCAGTTTAACTTTTCCCTGGAACCTCTTTAAATGACTTTTGCAGACCCACGTGCTCCAAAGCAGACCTGAGCTGTGGCTATGAGCTCTGCGGCCACTTCAGGGACAGAATTTGGCTTTCTGTCTCTCTCGGATAAGCAGTGTTTCGTTTAAAGGCTGGAGTGATCCAGTGAGCTGACCAGTGACTTGTGCAAAAGAAAACTATTCGTTCGCTGTTTGCCCTTTCAGCGTTTTCCTCGGCTGCGGAAACCCGGTTTTCCTATTATTATACTTGAACTTTTTTGGAGTCTGTTTGCACAGAGCGCTAAACCCCGGCCGGCTCCAGCAGCAGCCGAGGCGAACAAAGCCTGCAGTGTTCCGGGCCATGCTGGGGCGGGGGTGGTGGGCGAGTTCAAGGAATTGCAAATAAATATATTTTATGACCACCCATCAACAAACTACGTGCCACCGTGGCAGCCCCTGGTAGCCGGCTGTGTCTGCAGTGTGGCCAGAAGCGGGGGCTGGGAGGGAGGCGACTGGAGAAGGGGAGCGAGCGGCGAGCCCCGGGCCTGAACTTTCACCTCTCGAACCCGAGCCCAGCCCATTGGCTGTGGCAGAGGGGTCCAGCAAGGGCCGCGGCTCCTGGCAGGACCTGCTTTCTCTACTCCCAGGGCGTCTTCCCGTCGGGAAGGGTTGGTGGCCAGGGGAACCGCTGCAGGCGAGGAAGAGATAAAGGGGTGAAGATAAGCAGGGGCACAAGAGGGTTGGTGGGTACAGTCTACAAAGACGCCTGGGAAGGGTGTGCAGCCAGTTTATGAAGATGAGTTCCTCCGACTGAGAAGCCTTTTGCACCTCTAGGCGCTTGGCTGTTTGTACTCCTAGGAAAGAAGCGTCAGAGGCTGCGAATTTCACCAAAACGTGTCTTTGTGTACAAAAAAAAAAAAAAAAAAAAAAAAAAAAAAAGTGAAAGGCTAACTAAACCCGATGCTCTCCAAGTCTTGAGAAAGTAACCCTCTTTCTCCTCTCTAGGAACTTGAACTTATTATCTTCCAGTGGCCCAGACTCCTTTGTAATCCACGTTTCCAGCTCACTTCCTCAGGACACCTGGAGAGAAGGGGAAGTAAGTGGGGTCGAAGTATGCAGGGGAGGAAGAAGAAAAAGAAGCGAGACGCTGTAGACCTCTTGACTGTTCTGTTACCTTTATTCACAAACCCCGTGGAAAGGGACGTTCTAGGCTTTCTAAGGATTTCGACGCCGTTTGCCCTTCCACATTTCCCAAAGAGTTGCAGGTTAATTCAGAGAGTCCGTTTTAATTTAGGTTTGTTAGCGAAGCATAAACGCAGATTACTTAACATAACATAATCCCCACCTTTCAGAAGGGCAAGGTAGGGCCATTTGGGTCTGGAGTTTTCTAATATTAATGACTGCTCCCTCCTCCTCTCTCCGTTCCCACCTTTAAAAAAGATTCCCGATCATCTGTCCACAGTTGAGCCGGCATTTAGCAAAGACCATTTGGAAAAGAGTGAGAACACAATCCCTAAGCAGAGCAACTTAACGACTGCCTGGAGTTTAAAAGCTAACAGCACAGCAATTCAGCGCCTAGCTCTACCTCGGTCCTTGTACTCCTGGCTGGGGCCGCCTTTCTAAGACCAGCCCCGTGGCTTATTGACTTAATTGGTTTCACTAGAAAACCTGACGGTGTGTTTACAAATGTGGGTGCCAGGGCTGCTTCCTCCCCGGGAGAATTGCGGGTTCTGAAGGGGAGAGTTGGTGCCAAGTGTGTGTGTGAGCTCGCGTCTGCCCTTTAGAGAAAAGGGCGTGCTGCTCTTTGAGAAAAGGGAAGAGTCGGAAGGCAAGTTGGTGCTGCGCACTCATCTCCCCAGTCACCACCACCCCCTCTTCTGCCACCGAGATGTTAAAGTTAGCCGTTTTTCCTCTAGGGAGGAGGGTCGGGAAGAAGTCCCGGGCCAGGCTCGGTTCACCATGGCCTCTTGGCTGCAGCTATTTGGAGGAAAGTTTCAGCGCCTTTCGGAAAGCCAAGCTTTGCGATTCACTTGTGAGCAGAGCACAGGCTCAGGCGGCGAGTGCTGTGAACGCGGCGGGCGGAGGGTCCGCGGCCCGCTGGCCGGCGGGCTGAGGAGAGGCTGGTGTGAGATGGTAGGGAGTGACCGCCCACCCAGAGCTTGGGCTGGGAAGGGGCTCCGGAGGAACCCCCGCCCTGATTCTGGTCTTGCGTCCCATACGGGCCGTCTTGCCTTCGGCCTTTCCCCTGTCATTCCCCTTGGTCCCGAGCGGGCCAGCAAGCCGCGTCAAGCCCCCCGGATAGATCAGGGACCAGGTGCTGGAGACGAGGCCAGAGCATCCCGCACACCGGCGCTTCGGCTTTGAAAGGCGTGCGGAGCAGGCTCTGGCAATTTCTTCTCTCCTTTCATTTCTGTTACTTTTGCTTCCCCCAGTAATTGTTAGGGTCGTCACGAAAGCCTCAGACCCTACAATTCCCAGCTCGGTGGCACCCTTCTTCCAAGCCCCGCCTTGGTGACCTGGGCTGCGCGACCACAAGGAAGCCCAAGAACTCCTGGGCCCAAGTGAGACAGAAGCCACGACAATGAAGAGTGAGAAAGACACTCGGCCTTTCTCCGCCCCGGGCCGTAGAGGCGCACACCGTGAAAAGAAAGGCCAATCAGCGTTTTAACGCACGCTCGGGTCTCCCTTTCTGATTCCCTTGTACTTTAACTACCTGCCACCAAGGGCTTTGGATCCCTTCGAGGCTTTCTGCACTTCACGTGGAATCCCCTGTTTCATTTGCCAGCAGCTCCGTCTGCTGAGAGGACGTACTTTGGGGACTGCCAAGAAGCAGCAGACACAACTCGGCTTTGCCAATACAGCATACGGTTTTGTTCTCGCCTCCCTCCCCACCCCCTTCCCTGACTCGCCGTCTGGGGCGAGCGGGAGGAGGCGGAGCGGGAGGTGGGGAGAAGGGTGGGGGTGGGGGAAGATCAGGCGCAGAACAAACAAGTTCTCCAGCGAGTTGTTTACATAGCAGGTGGACCTGACGTCAGTCTGGAGGCTCCACTGCCAATCCGAACAATATTCTGCCCCGCGTTTCCCCTCCCTTGAAGTTGGGGGACAGTGGGAGCTAGCTGGAGTGGGGAGATAGGTATCTTAACCGGCTGGTTCCAAACCACTTTTTGGATCAACAACAGCGACAACAATAACAGCGCAAAGTAAGACAAAACAAACAAGTGGCCCAGCAGTACTTCAGAATCCTCTGAGGCGTCCCTTCCCCCACCCCGCCCCTTGGAAGAGAGGCGGCCCCGCGCGCAGTGTGTGTACAGTTTGCATTGCCAACAACACGCGCGCGCGCCCCGGGTGCGCGCGCCCGCTAGCGCACACATACACACACACACAGACCCATACACATACACACACACACACACACATACACACGCACGCAGATCCGGGTGGGGGGAGCGGCAGCGCGAGACAGCGCGAGCCTCCGAGAAAGCGCGAGACACGCCGGCGCGTGCAGCTCCGCGGCCGCTGCTTCGCCCCGGCTCGAGCCCCAAGCCACCCGCAGCCAGCCCGCGAAAGCCCGCTCTGGTTATTTATGCGGCGGCCGCGTCCGCCGGCTGTGGCTTCCTCCGGCCCCCCGGGCGCGCCCCCCACTCAAGGCAGCAGCTGCCGGGACTCGCGCGTGGGTGTGTTGTTTGGGGGCTTCTGCCTGGGAGCCGCGGGTGCCACCTTCTGGGACGCTGCCCACCGCGTCCTCAGTCGCGGTAAGTTTCTTCGCCCTCACTCTGGCGCGCTGCACCTCCGCACCCCACCCTGTCCCAGCCACCTCCACGCCGCCCGGGCTGCGACTTTATTCCGCGCTCCTCTCGCCGCCGCGGCAAAGTTTCGCCCCAGCGCCAGCGCTCCGCGCCACGGGGCCAGTGTGACATGTGTCAAATTTCGGCTTAGCGTTGGGGTCACGTTCGGGACCCAACATCACCACTTGTTGTTCTTTTGCATTTTGCTTTGTATGGGGGAAGGGTGAGTTGAGAAAAGGGAGATTCACTGTTGGTTCAGGGATTTTTAGTTTTGAATAAGCAAAATGTTGCATGGTCCAGAGAGACATGGCTTGGGGAAAATGTGTGTCGAAACACCAGATGTGTGTTTGTTTACTCTTCTTTTTTTTCAATTGTTGTATTCTCCTCTTCTTCCCTTCCCCCCTCCCCCGCCCCCGAGGAGAAACAACAGTAAAAACATCTGGCGGTTTAGAAGCGCACACTATATTGATCCAACTGCTGACCTTTATTTACTCAATTGGGCAAGTGCATGCTTCTCCTCCCTAAGTTAGGTACTTAGGCGTTCATTTCAAAAGTACTTCTCTAGGAACTAGAGAGGAACAAGGGGACACTCTTGTTTCTCTTGTCAAGAAACTCCTGGCTCCTAGTGACTCTTCCGGATGACCTTACATCTCAATTGCTGTCCCTGATCGAGTTCTTGCCCAGGTCCATGCTCTAGCACTGCCCGCTTCCCCCGGGATCTGTCCTGGTTTTTACTTTTATTCCGCCTTGGACCGGACTCTTTACTCTTGGTGGGTTTGGATTGAAATCGTGCTTTAGGGTATTCAGGGAGGGACTATGGGAGGGGCACAGACACCTTTCGGAAAAAGGGAGCGTGTCTCCCTTGGCTTTTACCTGTAGGTCCGCGGAGGCCCGCGCGGGCAAAGCCAGGGTCTCTATCACCCTTCGTGCTCCCGGCAGCGCACGTGCGGCAGCAGCGCGGGCCAGACCCTCTCTGTGGCCGCGCGCGCCGCGGGTGCGTCTCTCCCCTTCCCAGAGGCCAGTCTTTTCCGACCCCTGACCACGCTGTGGGCCCTCCCCTACTATAGGTATTCGGGCCTCTAACGCACGGATGAAAAGTTGTCTTACTGTCCTGACTGTGAGCTCTTTTAGGTAAGTCTCTAAGGGCACCTGGCACGTAGGGTGACACTTTGATTAGAAGGAACAGGAAGAGAAAGGCGATGTGCAGGTCTGGGGCTTTTGAAAGCGGAACCGAAGGGCGTTTTGCATGAGGATGGGTCAAGAGAGGCTGAACTGGCCACCTTGGGAGGCTCCTCAGAATCCTGAATCCCCAAGGAACTAGACCCATCTGTGTATTTGTTTACTCAGCTTTTTAACCAACAGATTTAAACCACTTAATGGACAGCTGCTATCTGTAACGCTCATATGCCTCCCCCTACACACGTTTTCTCTCACCACATGTTGAAATCCAGTCAGTTGCTTGATCTTGAGGATTATTCCTCGAGTACTGAATACTGGTTGCTTCCAGGTGGGCAGGCATTGAAGACATGAAGAGCACCAAGTGGCCTGGGTGAGTTTCAGAAGGGGCGGGAAGGAGAAGAGGGTGAAAGACCTGTGGGAGTGTGTAAGGTGTGATATTTGCAGTCATCATGGATTCAGAAGTGCTGAAAAGATCTACTTCCCAACATGCCCACAGTCTACTTGGAAGAATAGTTACATAGTAGCAGGTAAGCCCAAGGGAGAAAGCGACGCCCTGGTGTCAAGTAGCTGAAGTGGACCTTTTCCAACTGGAAGTATTTGGGGGGAGATTTACTTTAGAAAACAAAAGTTTGCCTGGAAGGCACATCTTTGCACTTTCTCCTAACTCAGATAGTTTGGTTAGGCAGCAATAGAGACAGGGAGGGGTGTGTTTAATAACAAATCTGTGTCAGAGGTCAAAATTGAATTGGGAGATGATCTTTGAGGTATTTTCATCTTCAAGTTTGTATTGTGCCATACCTCAGCAAATGTTTTATGTTGTTAAGAAGCCTGTTTATCTTTTCTGTCACTGTGAGTTATGGATAAGTATATTCTCAGTGTACTGGAATTTTTAAATGTAGTGTTTATTTAATGCAGTGAAACACAATTTACAATTTTGATTTATTTGCATCTACATTCATACAGTGAATATAAGGTTATATACACTGTGATCATTAGGGCCATAAAATTTCATATCCGCTTTAGAGCTTTTTAAAGTCCCTTTTCCTTCCTTCCTTCCTTCCTTCCTTCTTTCCTTCCATCACTTAACTTGACCCATGTTCAGTGGTTTGGTCAGCTCAATACTTCCTTAAGAAACCCACAGTTTCACTATTCTCTTAAATAATAGAAATGTTTATTTGTAATTAAGTTACTGACTTTTACTAGAAACCTGATGATTCCTCTCTATAGGTAAGTGAAAGAAAAGTGCGCACTCAATATAAGATCAGCTTAAAGTTCACTTTTAAGCACACACAATAAAAGGGTTTTTCAGGAAATCATTTTAAACAATTTGAATATGAATACAATAAATGCTTTAGTTTTTATACATAGCTGATTAAAATGTTACCATTCCACTTTAGTATATATTATAATAAATGAGCAATTAAAGGAGAAAATATACAGATAACAGTTATGAACTCCTTTGTAAATGTTTTTTTTTTTTTTCAAAATGGCTCAAATTATGCTTTGGGATATCATTTTCAAATAATTCATATTCTGGAGTGGAAAGAGGCCTTTACATTATGATATGAATAAATTTATAAACTAGTTTTGTCTGAGTAAACTGTCATTGGAGTTTTCTTTCTTTGCACTGATGATGCTGTAATAGTTTTGCTTAAAAATTTGTAGTTTTCTAGGAACCTTAAATAGGGAAGAAATAGACATGTTTATCTATACAGATAACCTGTGAAGAGAAGTAATATTCCCTTTGTAGGAATAAGATATCAAAAGAACAAAACAACATACTTATTAGCATAAAGGTATGTTTATATTATGCTTTATGAAAAGCATATTTAAATAGTCAAAATAACACTTGGTTCGATAGAGATTTATAGGGCATACAACACTGTAATGAATGTAGTCAAACAAATTTATCAACTATTTTTTATTTCAAGAGAAGATGTGAAAGATACAAAATCTACTTACATAAAAGGGTATTATTTGTGATTTTTAAAAGGATTTATAGTTAGCTCGCCTCATCACCCTTATTCTATTTCTGTGATGACAGTCTCATGTTAAATCTGCTATTAGTTATAATATTGATTAAAAAAACAGACTGATGGATGTGTTTATATATTTTCTGCCTCTCTGAATTAAATCAGAAAGAGGTCATTGATTGTAAGAAAAGAATGTGATTTAGGACACACTTCACTGAGAAGTTTTCTTGACATGATTGTTAGTAGACAAAATTGGAAATCCTAGTTGAATTCAGAAATGGTATCACTTCCATCACAATTACTGAATATTCATTTTTTACACACTCAAACTATTTTTAGAGCTTTATGATAAATAGTAGTACTTTTATCAATAAGTGAAGGGACCCAAAATGTTCTAAGCAGTGCCCAAATTCATACTGCTCCTTGATAAACGAAAGTCTATTTCTTTTATTAGGTTCAATGAGACCTTAATATTTGTGTAAGTTTTTGAAGCAGCCTTTAATGTGGCCTTTAATTCAGAGTTCCAGCAAATTGGAGCAAATCTAACCCAGAAAGGGCTGCTTGTATTCTTAAGACTTCTGTAATGGTAATTCAGGTGCTTGAAACTTTTTAAAAACATATCCCAATGTTTATGGTTTACAGGTAGTTTAATGCCTAGTTTGAATTTTACCTGCTTTTGGCTGGATCTCTTCATTTTTTGAATGCAGTAAACATTTTCTTAGGTCCGAGTATTTATCTCTTAATGTACTTGGACAAATATTGTATCACTTACATAATCTTTGTCAAACAAAATAATATAAGTTCTTTGGCTTTTTTATTTTTCCTTCATGAGGCCTATCAGGTCATTTTCATTGTTTTCTTAAGATTTCCTTCCAAACTTTTAACTTCTTCATTTGTTTTTCAGAACTTTGAAGTGGGCCCCACAACTATTTTTTGTTTAGTTTTCCCTTACATTTTAAACATAGCTAAAAGGGGTATCTAAAAGTGGTCTTACATATATATATATATATATATATATATATATATATATTTTTTTTTTTTTTAACCAAGCATTGTTTATGTGAACATTCATTATTATTGAGTTATATAAATATTCATAGCATAGTCTTTCCTGTGGAAATTCTTTCCTGGTAGATACTCTCTCTTCATAAAGTACATGGGTACTTCCACTTGTGTATTTGCTTGTCTTATCATTATGTGATATTTTTGTATATACTCTTTTGGCTCTGCCCCGTGTGTTTATTCATTCTTTGCCCCAAATTTTCCAGACAAAACAAACAACAACAAAAAAAAATGATCAGCTTTGGTAAAATGTAAAAAAAAAAACAAAAACATTATGACTAAGAAGCTAATGTTAAAAAGATGCCATAGAGAGGGTTTTAGAGAATTATATTATGTTGTATTATGTGTAACAATGGTAATATTCAAACAAAAAAAGTCAGCGTATATGTATGTGGTGAGGTGTTTGCAGTAGAAGTATTCATTAAAACTATTTTTTTTCTTTCAATAGTTGCTTTAGTAATTTGCTGTTTCTTCAATTGAAGTATCATTAAGTATTGGCCTAATTAATTTTAGAAGTATAATTTCAGTTTTATAATTGAAGTGATTAGATATTGTGTTTATTCATACAGATATTTGCCTAGAATCCCACTTAACAGAATATATCTATATTCTAAAATGGGGTATACTGGCATCATGCTTATTTCATTTTAAAAACAATATTGTATTTAGGTGATTTGTAGCTTATGACTCACTTTTACTTTTTCAATTTGTAATGGTGAACTTTGTTTACTCCTTGTAAATTATGTTATATTTGTTAAATTTTCCAACTTTCCACATATAGTTTAAATTAAAAAGTTATTTCAGTTTATTTAAATTTTGTCTAAATTTTTAGTTAAACACATTTTCTCTGTAAATCACCTATGGGAGCCCAGGTTAAACCTTTTGAATTCCTTGACATCTGAAATGTGTGTCCTCAGCGATTGCTTGCTTTGAGCTTTTTAATCAGTTGTACTCTTTCCTCTTCCTACTATCTACCAAGGATATCTAGAACATACTTTCTCTTTATGTTGATAAATATGTCATAGGACACTGATATCTTCATTCTTTTCTGCTGTGGCAAATTATTTTCATTAGCAAGAGTGAATAAAATTTAATGTTGAAAAAGCACGTTGCTGTGGAGCAAATGAATTCCCAGGGGTTTAAGAGCTCTCAGCATTTTTAGTTTATTAATGTTCCTCAATTTCCTTCAATTTCTGTCTTGGTAGACTTAAAATATACTTCATGGAAGATAATGTTGATTTAAAATTTATTTAAGTTTTTAGCAGTTCTTTTTGAAGATTTTTCTAATGTAAGTCTAAAAGATTATGCCATTAGAATGTCACAGTTTTCTTTTCAACAGGTTAAAGAAATTAACTTTGAATTCCCCAAACAAAGGATGGTACTAGAAAAGAACTTCAAGTTTTTCTGGTATACATTTATTTTTTTCTTTCTTCTCAACTTCTGTTATGTGATACCATATTCTGTGAAAGCATGATGCATCATTCTTTTTTTCTATCATTTTGGTGTACCTATACAACCATAGTTATGATTTTGCAACTTTATTTAAACCTTGAGAAAATCCGGACTTTCTTAAAGTGTATTTCAAGGGGAAGAAAAAGAAACCAATGGCAGACATATTTTGGAGAAAGCTCAACATTTCTCACTGGTAGATAGTGAGGAGAAACTTAACAGTACACTAATCCAAATATCTTAGCATCTTAGCATATGTAGACTGTCATAAAATCATCTCATTTAAAAAATGATCCCCAACATCTTTCAGAACTATTCATCACCATTACTTCACCCAAATTTATGTTCCAGGTTTTGGTTGATCTTTATCTGTAAGCCTGTCTCTAACTCTTCACTTTCTTTTTGTCTTTTTTTTTTTTCTTTCCATTTTGGAGTCTGCCTTTAGTTAAATGACAACACAAAAATCATTGTTTTGTGTGTGTGTGTGTGTGTGTGTGTGTGTATACATGTATATATTTATTTGGTTCACATGTATATTCCGTGTATTGGATTACATGGAATATACATGTAGTATGTATATTTATAAAACCACTGCTGCCAATGTGGTCAAATACACCATTGTCTCCTACCTGAACAGGTACCACAATTGACTCTTCATACAGTAGAGTGGTCTTATGTAAGCCTTCCAACAGCTGCTTATGTCTTTCAGAATAAAATATAAACATTTAAGTTTTGTCATTTTTATTTTCATTCAGTCTATGCTAGATACACTGGCCTTCTTGATATTCTTCAAAGTAAGATGAACTAATTCCTACTTCAGACCTTTTCTCTCTGTTCTCTGAAATGCTCTGTACTCAAATGTCTCCACCACAGGTCTCTGATCTGGTGTATTCCTATTAGGGAAGCCTCCTCTGAATGTGCTGTATAAAATAGCAAATCCTTATTGGTCATACTTTATATCCTCTACCTTATTTTACTTTTCTCCATACCACCATAGTCAACTAATATTTTAGAGAGTTACTTATTTTTCATCTGTTCCCCAATTGAGAATGTATATTTTGTGGAGCCAGGGATTTTTTTCATTCTGTACTCTTAACTCAATGCTTAGAAAAGTACCTGGCACATGGTAGGAACACCATAAATAAAAGTTGAATGAAAGAATGAATAGCTCACTGGAGGCCCCAGATAGTAGTTTAATCTATATCATCGCATAACTTGTTTTTCACATAATCAAAATTACTTTTTATCCTACAACCATTTGATACCATTTCACATTTGGAAAAACTCTTCACTATTACATTGACAGAGTCATCTCAGGTGAACTTTTGTCCAGCTCAATTTTTTAATTTATTTTTAAAATATCTTTTATGATTGTAGTTGGACACAATGCCTTTATTCTATTTATTTATTTTTATGTGGTGTTGAGGATCGAACCTAGCACCTTGAATGTGCTAGGCGAGCACTCTACTGCTGAGCCACCTCAGCCGCAGCTCAATTTGTTTTTGTTTTTGTTTTGGTACTGGGGATTGAACTCAGGGGCACTTGACCACTGGGCCACATCCCCAGCCCTTTTTTTGTATTTTATTAGAGACAGGGTCTCACTGAGTTGCTAAGTGCCAGTGCCATTGCTGAGGCTGTTATGAACTGGCAATCCTCCTGCCTCAGCCTCCCAAGTGCTGGGATTACAGGACTGCGCCACCGCGCCCGGCTTTCAGCTCAATTTTATACACCTTTTTTTTTTTTTTTTTTTTTTTAAATTCTTGATCTGGGAAATAGTAGTACATTTAACTTTTGAAATTTGGGAGTGGATGTTTATGGTTTGGAAAACAAACTCTCAATAATTGAGTGCTTTAATATAATAATATTTAGCACAAGTTAAATTGACAATTAATATATCTTAGCCTGGCGCGGTGGCGCACGCTTGTAATCCCAGCACTTTGGGAGGCTGAGGCAGGAGGATTGAGAGTTCAAAGCCAGCCTCAGCAATGGCGAGGCACTTAGTAACTCAGTGAGACCGTGTCTCTCTAATAAAATACAAAAAAAAAAACCGTGCTGGGAATGTGGCCCAGTGGTTGAGTGCCCCTGAGTTCAATCCCAGTACCCCCCCCCCAAAAAAAAAAAAAAAAAAAAGAAAAAAGAAAAAGAAAAATTAATACATCTTACTATAAATCACATAAGAACTGTATATAATGTTTAATGGATATACCATGAATACAACATGGACAATCACATATTTCTGGGACTATTTGCAGTAAAAATGGAGGGAAATGGATTGAATCAAGGTCTCTTGAGTTTCTGGGTTTTGTAACCAACCTAGATAGTTTTACTTCATTGCATTGGAAAACACAACAGAAGTTTAAAAAATTCCCTTTATCCACCTGCCCCCTGCAACATATACCCTTAAACAGAGCAGGTTGAAGGTTTATGATTTGATGAAAACTTTAACTCTCCAAATTTAAAATCCTACCCTTTAGCTTCCTCGCTTCCTCAAATTGCTTGTGAATGAACTCATTAATGAACCATACAACTCTTTACATAATGCCACAAAAACCCATGAATGTTTTCTTATAACCATCATTCTTTATGGATCTCCCTCAGCACTTGTTCCATATTAAAAATTAAATTAACTTGATATTTTATTCCAAACCTCGAGAGTATGGGAAGGAATCTATAATGTTTTCTATTGATAATGAAGAAGGAGCAGAACAGTTCTCTCTTCTTAGCCTATTTTGAGTCATTTTCTCTTTTCCTCTTCTTCCTCCAGTCTGAAAATAATTCTGATATCTGTTATACCACCAGTCATGTAGGACCCTTGAGAAACTCTAAAGCAAGGCCGAGTTGGGTTTTATATATAACAAACTCTCTTTTTTTCTTTTAAAAAAAGTTAATGCACACCTTCTGCTCCTCTTGCCCTGCCCTTTAGATACCCAGTGCCCTCCATGTCTCCAATCTGCTTATTCCAAGTGCCAGTGCACCCTTTCCTTGTTGCAAGTAGGAAATTTTGTATTGAATAACTTTTTAAAAAATATTTATTTATTTTTAAAAAATATTTATTTATTTGCTTTAGTTGTACACAATGCAATGCATTTATGTTTACGTGGTGCTGAGGATCGAACCCGGGTCGCGAACGTGCTAGGCGAACGCTCTACCGCTGAGCCACAACCCCAGCCCTTGAATAACTTTTTTGATGATCATATTAGAGTAAGAATGAAGATGAATAGTTGTGAAAAGAATTACCATCCCAGATTATAAAAATAGCCAACTTGGTTTACTACAAAGCTCCCATATTATGTGTGCAGAAGTCTGTATTCAGGTACTACATCTGTCTGTAACTTTTGTCTGATTTTAGGTGAGTCATTTCCTTCAAAATTAAAAATAAAACTGAATTAGCTTTTGCATTACTTCTATCTAAAACAATTTACAAAGTACATGGAATCAAGTATGAAACTATAAAATGTCTCCTCCCTGCCATGCAAATGTGTGCGTAAGAATGATGCTTTCTAAAATAAAATCCATATAATGCAAACAAAAAATATCATAATAACTTTGCTGGTGAAGCTCAGCAGTCTCAGTTAAGATTTTTTTGGGTCAATTTTCTTATGCCACGAGATCACCCTCTCAGAATTGGAGCCTCTCCTTGTTTATCCAAAATGCTGGAACAAGGAGAGGTGAAGGTGGAGCACATGTGGAGTTGATCACATCAGGGTTAACAACCAACCACCTGGCATTCTGTTACCTGAGGTTCTTCTCACTACCATTCCATAAATATTAATTCATTCACAAATTTGCCTTGATCCTACACTCAGTCATATATTTAACTGTTCATGGCACTAACCCAGAAATAATGTGGAGTTGGATAAGCTGTTTTTAAAACTGACTTTTTAAAAAAATAAATAAATGAGTTTCACTCTTTTCATGGACTTTACATGCGGAGACATATATATTGATGACCTCTGTAAATGTTGGTCACCCATGGTGCATTTTGTGCATCGCACTACAAGAAAAGAAACACAGTCCTAACTATAGGAGTACTGCATATCTTTACTGTAGCTAGTCTTAAAGAAAGTGGAAAAGAGATTTTATGCAGTGGACCACATAAGAAGTTTTGTCCCAAATCTCATGAGACATCTTTTTTCTTCCCTTGGAGACTGCCAAAATGTTTGTAGAGGCTCCTTGAGGTGGTCCCTCACTGCTTTCCTTTCCCAGACCCCACTGTGTGATGTGTGCATTCATGCTGAGTCTACAAACTCCATGAAGTGTGAGGTCTCTGGCCACTTTCCTTGTCTCCTTCAACCCACTGCAAATTTAGCACCACCAAAGGGAACAGAAGGCAGGGAATAATGTCTTGTTAGTTTTTAGCAGTGATACAACTTTGTAAATATTCATATTTCAATACATTTTATCTTGCTTATATTATGGAGAATGTCTGTTTGAATAAAAATAAAATTTGTTTGACAGACTTTATGTTATCCCCAATAAAACAGTGTTAAAACTCAATTTTCTTCCTGGGCACAGTGGTGCACACTTGTAATCCCAGCAGTTCAGGAAGCTGAGGGAGGAGGATTGCGAGTTCAAAGCCAGCCTCAGTAACTTAGTGAGGTCCTACTCAACTCAGCAAGGCCTGCTTCTCAATAAAATATTAAAAAAAAGGGCTGTGGATGTGGCTCAGAAGGTAAGCACCCCAGGTTCAATACTTGGTACAAAAAAAAAAAAAAAATCTTGATCAGTTACCTATTCTTTCAGAAAAGTATGGCTATTAAGTTTCTCTTTAGTGACACTTTGCTTATTTGTAATTTTAAGAATGTCATGATAGTCCCAATCCTACATGTCTGTTGCTCAGAATATTCTACAAACAGGAAAAAAGCAGTGTGATTTGTTGTTTCTAATTGGTATTAGATTTTACATATTTTTCTCTTTGATATTCCTCTAATTGTGTCTTGACAACATCTTGTTAGCTGAAACAAAGCCAAATTCTAAAATAAGATGAAATACATGTTTACTCATTCTACATTAAAAGAAGTTCTGTTTTTCTTTTGGAGATGACTTGTTTTTCTGTATATGAGCAGATTCAAAGGCAAATATACAGTCATATTTGATAACAAAATATAGGATACATGAATAACAGAAAATTTATCATTTATTTTATTATTGGAATTGCATTTGTTATAGGAAAATGATTTAAAAATAGATGTGACTATTAATGAAAAAGTAAACATTATTATTTATAAAAACAAGCTGCTTACATATTTGACATTTGAATTTAAGGTAAGATATTAATTAGTATATTCTAGGAATAATTCTGATATATTTCTCTCAATATGGTTTATTAGTTATATACTCATATTTTAAATAAATTACTGATCATTATAAAGTTTTCTCAAACTTTCATTTTTTTCTATTTTTAATAAAATATTATTTACATAGAATAAAAATCACCCCCTTTTTAGTGTATAGATCTTCATATTTTGACAAACATATAGTTGTGTAATCACCACTACAATTAAAATATAGAATAGTTTTATCACTTCCAAAATTTCTCCATGAGCCTTTTACTAATCGCTTCCTCCTATCTTCCCATCCCTGTGTATTCACTGATCTATTTTCTGTCCCTACAGTTATCTTTTCAAGTCTGTTTTTTTTTTTTAATAGAATCGTGGTATGTAGCCTTTGAATTCACTTAGTATGATGTTTTCTTTAGCTACACATTGCTATGACCAAAAGGCCCAACAAGAACAACTTAAAGGAGGAAGAATTTATTTTGGCTCACAGTTTCAGAGGTCTCAGTCCAGAGACAGCTGACTTCATACCTCTGGGCCTAAGGTGAGGCAGAACATCAAGCAAAAAGGTCATGATGCAGAAAGAAAGTAGCATGCTTAGTAGGGACAAGATATAAAAAGTAACACCTTCACTGACCTGCTTCCTCTAGCTACACCCTACCTGCTTACGTTTACCACACAGTTAATCCAGTTCAGTGGATTAATACACTGATAAGCTTATACCTTTCATAATCTAATCATTTCATTTCCAAAAATTCTTGTGTTGTCTCACACAAGAGCTTTAGGGGGACACCTCATATCTAAACCATAGCATTCCCCTTGAGCTCCCCAAAGCTAATATCCAGCTCACAATTCAAAATGCATTTAGTCCATTTCCAAGAGTCCCCATAGTCTTTACTGTTCCAGCATTGCCCCCAAATCCAAGTCCAAAACCTCATCTGAGGCTCAAAGCATACTTTTAGCTGTGAGAGTAAAGATCAAAATCAAGTTACATATATCATATATATAATGGCATAGAAAAAGCACTTATATTCCAAGAGGGAGATAGATACAGGGGCATAGAAAGAACAATGGGCCTAAATCAAGACTGAAATCCAGCTGGGCACAAAAGTCCTGTGGCTTCCATCCAGCATCTGGGACACATGACATCCTGATATTCTCTGGGAAGGGCTTGTGTGGCTCCACCACTTTAGTCTTGGTGGTTACAGTCCACAAGGCCTGTTTGTTTTATTTCTGCAACTTTCCTTGGCAGACATTCCACATTACTGGCATCCTTAATCCAGGAGTCTCCACTGAAGCTTTGTGTCCCTTCTTACATCTTCATGTATCACCTTCCCAGGAATAGCCCATTGGGACCCTCAACCCTGTTATACTTTGCCTGGCCTCCAAAGCCTTCCTTAAAAATCTCAGTGGAAGCTTCCATGACCCCCTAATTCCAACATCCTGATTCCTTTAAACCAACACTATGTGGTTAATATATAGCACCTGGATAGCTAAGCATGGCAAAACAACTTCCTGAGCCCCACTGTGCAAGCAGTGTACCCCCATGGTCTCTTCTCAAATACATTTTTATTTTTACATCCTTGAGTCTGAATGGGCATTGTCCTTGTTAATTTCTGAGAAGGCTTGTCATCTTTCCTATTGTCTCTGTGCAAAATACTTACCATCTCATTAGTGGCTATAATGTCTTTAAAGCAGAACTTCCTTAGCCCTAGGTTTACACAGACTTTTTTTTTTTTCCCCCCAAACTCCAAGTTTTTCAAATCTTTCTGCTTCTGATTATCACAGTAAACCTGACAAAAAGCCACAGCAATAGACATATCACTGCCTGAATGCTATGCTGTCTTGAAGTTCCTTTTACCACATTAATTAGTCCATTGCCTTTAAATTCAGCCTAACAGAAAGTCTCTGACATGGGCAAAATGTAGACAGCTTTTTTGCCATAAAATAGCATGAATAACCTCTAGTTCAATTTCCAATAGTTTTCCTCCTCTGAAACTCTATGATCACCCACCTCTGAAACCTCAGTCTTACTCTCCACAGTCTTATTGGCATTTTGGTCTTCTGAAATCCTGCAGAATCACCCATTAAGCTCTACTTACAACATTTTAAAACTTTTCCAGATTGCATCTCCAAAATTTTCAAAAATTCTTTCCCTGCAAACTAGCTCCAAAGGCTTCCGAATCACACGGTCAGGTTAGTCACAACAATGGCCCCACTCCCAGTACCAACTTTTCTTTTTTTTTTTTTTGTACTGGGTGAGGATTGAACTCAGGGTCACTCGACCAGTGGGCCACATCCCTAGCCCTTTTTTGTATTTTATTAGAGACAGGGTCTCACTAAGTTGCCAAGTACCTCGCCATTGCTGAGGCTGGCTTTGAACTCATGTTCCTCCTACCTCAGGCTCCCAAGTGCTGGGATTACAGGCGTGCGCTACCACGCCCAGCTCCCAGTACCAACTTTTGTTTTAGTTAGCTTTGCATCACTGTGACCAAAAGACACATGATAACAACTTAGAGGAGGGGGAAAATTATTTGGGGCTCATGGTTTCCAAAGTCTCAGTCCATAGATGGTTGACTCCATAGCTCTGGACCCAAAGTGAGGCAGAATGTCCCCGTGGAAGAGCATGGTGCAGAGAAGCAGCTCAGAACATGGCAACCATGAAGTAGAACACAGAGCTCTCTCTGTTCACCAGGGACAAAATATAAACCCCAGTGCCCACCTGCAGTGACCTACTTCTTCCAACTACACCCTACTTTCCTACAGTTATTGCCTCCTGATAAATCCGTATCTGTGGACTAGTTCACTGACTAGGTTACACCTCTTGTAATCTAATAATTTCACCTCTGAAAATTTTTTCATTGTCTCACACATAAGCTTTTGGGGGAAATACCTCATATCTAAATCATAACATGATGTATTTGAGATTAATCTATATTGTTACATGTACTACTTTTGCCTTTGCAAGAATGTATTAGGTTTCTCCTGTCATAATTTATTAGGAGTTTGGTATGAAGATGGGTTAATAATTTCTAAGATTAAGAATTTATCTTGGGGTGTTCTTCTCTACCCATTCTCGCTTCAACCTCCAATCTCTCTTTCACTTCCTTCTTTTCTCATACTTGCTTTCCTTGTACTTATGGGTCTTTATTGTCTGTGCCTATGTAGTCCTTGGTATCTTTTTGGCTAGTGGAAAGATTTAAGACCCACTGAGGTAGACAATTCTTAAGAAAGAAGCTCATTATCAGTTGTTTAATAGTATTCATTCATGTATTCATTCTTCAACCATGCACTGAAGGAGCCTATAATCAAGGAGATAGCTAAAGATTGCAGTTAGCTGAGAGCCATAAAAGATGTTCTAGTTTCCACCTGATAGTAATACATTATCCAAAGAATCTTTGTATGCCCGTGAACACTGCGTGACGCACCTGTAAGCTCGAGCTGTAAGCACGTGTCCTTGTTAAAGCGATATGTATATAACTGGGTGAGTTTAGTTAGTGTGTGTGGGAAAAAGAAGAAGGTGGTGGTTGGAGTTAGAGCATTTGGAGTGATTGCTGGAGCCGGAGAGAGAAGAAGAATAAAAGACCTTTTTTCATTTTCATCCTGCCTCCGAATTTTCCTGCGGCGTTCGTTGCTCCAAGCGGTTTCCGCTTCAGGCAGCAACAATGCACATCTTTTGGTTTCTCTAAATGGCAAAATAAGTAAGAAGGGTCCAGAAATCTTAGAGTTGAAAGGAAATTTGAAATTATACTATTTATAATCTTCCTTCTAAGCCAGATGTGGGGATGGGGGTTTAGTTGTTACCTCAGAGTGTCTGTCGAAATGCTTATGGTCTGCAGCCTGTATTAAGAAGGAATAACCAGAGAGTTATAGCAGAAGGTCAGAATGAATCTTAAGAACAAAATTTTAACTTGAAGGGGCTTAGTTGAAATGAACAGAAACATAAGGAGACAAGATAGGAATAAAAACATTCAAGAAGCATGAAGAAATTCCTGTGTGTTTGCTTTTGTATGGACAAGAAATTCAAAGACATTTGAATGGGCAAGAGGGAGTATCAATTATTAGTCCTGGCTAGTGGCTTTCAAAAACTTCCACAAATGAAGAACTTATCATCATAATATCCAACATTTGAAAAAACTTAATTAATAGAACATTCTTGCTTACTTTGAATTGGAATTAATTGGAATCAACCAAGTTTGATGCCATATATTTGCATAGCATATTTCACATATAAAAGATGTCTGAAAAGTTATCATTCCAGATACATTTTTCTTTCTCCATTGAAAGAAGTCAAGTTTCTCTAATTATTCTATATGTACTAAAAATAATCCAGTTTGCCTAAATATTAATATTTGCTCAAGTTTCTCTTTGAAATGTTGTATTTGGAGCTAAACACCATGCTGTAGATGAGACCTGACCAACATATAGTAGGAAATTAAATTTTTAGACATGTTACTTTGTTAATAGAACTGTATTTCATTTCATATAAATTTTAATGTCCATTTAAATAGTTTATTTTTGAATGAGATTTGTACCATGGTTAAATTTATGTATTTTTAGGTTATTCAGCATGTCAACTTTTAAGAAATTCTGATTATTTTAGCTGTTAGTATTTGTGTCATCCATACTCTTAAAATGTATTGTAGAGTTTATTCAACTTTAAAAAAAAAATATTGAGCAGAACGTTGTTAAGAATAGAGCCTGTTCCATTCCTAGTGAACTCCTTAGCTTGTCATTAGTCCTTTGGATGTGGTTGTTTAGCTAGTGATATATATTTGAAACTTATCATAATTATCATTATAATAATGGTTAACATTTACCAGACATTTTAAAAGTGTATATCTATTTTTTAGGTGTAGTTGGACACAATACCTTATTTTATTTATTTTTATGTGGTGCTGAGGATCCAGTGCCTTGCACATGCTAGGTGAGCACTCTACTGCTGAGCCACAACCCCAACCCTACCAGACATTTTAATGTAGGTACTTTTCTAAGCACTTTGTATGTATTAATTCATTTAATCCTCATAATACTTTTATAAGGAGATTTTATCCCCATTTTACAAATGACTTAAGCTGAGTCACATATTTTCAAGAACTGTAAAAGTCCTGGTATTTTATACTACTTGCAAGCTAAGAAACTAGACACTGTTTTGTTTCTGTTTGTAGAAGGCAGACTGCTGGGTCAGAAGCAGAGGACCCTATTACTCACTGTACAGCAGGCAGTATAAGCTTCATATTTGGTTTGGTCCCTTGTCCCCCCAAGTCTCAGAGGGGCTCTGCAGAGTGGCTTTGGTTGATGTTGCATCCAAAATGAGAAATCTCTAGTTTAGGAAATCTAATCTTTTATAATAGACTGAGCAAACTTGTCCCTTGTTCCAGAAGGAGACAGTGTCTCTATATTCCAAGGCTTTGTATTAAAAAAGATACATAGAAAGATAGTACAGGGGCTGGGTTTGTGGCTGACTTGGTGGTTAGGGGCTTACCTAGTATGCATGAGGTCTTGGATTAGATCCCAGAACCACACTCACACATACATACAAAATGCAGAATAAAAACTGACAGTGCCCTGCTTGCAAAACATGCAAGGATAGGAGAGGCCTTGGAAATTTGCCTCTCATCTCAGATGTTAAGAAACTTTCCAAAGTTAAAAAAGTAATGAGTGGACTAACTTCAAGTTGGCCACAAGAGATTTTCTCCATACTTTTCTTGATTCAGATATTGTGCAGTTAAGACATTTATCTGATCCACTTACCTAGTAACAACTTGGGAAAAGGGAACAAGGTTTGGCATGGCTTATTTTTAAAAACTCCATGGCAGGTTTTTTTTTTTTTTTTTTTTTAAATGTAAGTGCTCACAAACCATCTGTTTAATAACCTGTTCTAGAATTTTGTTGTGGAATAGTATCAAGCTCACTGATCTTGGCTTTCTAGAATCCTTTTAAACTTAAAAAAAAAAAAATACAGGATCATTTGCCCCTAGTATGTATTGTGTCTCTTGTTTGTAATTCTTTTGAGGTTATCAGCTGTGGTTCTGTTATAAAACTTATGAACTTGTTTTTTGAAAATATCTATCATAACACTGGTCCTATAGCACCTGGACTTATTTAAAGAGACTTGTCCTCTTACTAATTCCTGACCTTTGATTTTCTTGTTAATCATATTTGATATTCCCTTTCAGTTTTAACAAGTTAACTTTTTGGTTAAAAATGTAAACATCACCTACAATTCAAGAAGTTCTGATTCATCTCAGTTATCTGAGGATAATATACTATTATCACCATATATCTGGCTCATCTCTTCCTTAATGTTGTTTCCACATTTAAATAAGATCTTGATTTTTTAAAAATATTTTTTTTATTTGCTTTAGTTGTACACAATGCGTTTATTTGCACGTGGTGCTGAGGAACGAACCTGGGCCGCACACATGCTAGGCAAGTGCTCTACCGCTGAGCCACAACCCCAGCCCTTGATTTTTTTTTTTTGAGTATGCTTCAGTCCATTGTTAAAACTTGCAGACATATTTCTGTACTATTCCTTACCACTTGTGTCACTTCTGAGGTTGAATAATTCCTGTGTAATTTTTGTGTTTCTTTATTTCCTAACTTTTTTCATTAGTTTCTTTGTTAATGCTGGAGGATAATAATTTTGTTTCTAATAATTATAATTTTAACAGATGATATATACTAAGCCTCTTTTGATTTTAGAGTTCCATGGAAAGTTATCATATGTAGCAGGGGTTAGCAGTATTTTTTGGTAAAGGGCTAGATGGTGAAGGTTACAAGCTTTGTTCACTCTCAGTCTCTGTCAAAACTATTTATTACTGCCATTGTAATGAACAATAACAATACCTAAATGAATGAGCATAGGTATGTTCCAGTAAGTTTTGTTTCATATATTTTTCATATTTTATTCAGCCATTTTAAAATGTGAAAACCATTCTTACCTCATATGCCATTCAAAATCAGGCAGTGGGCCAGTTGTAGCCCATGGACTGTATTTTGACAAATATAGAAACAAGTTTATTCATATAAATGTAGCCATATTTTTTTTTCAAATTCCATTACTAAAATCCATGCCAATTTCATTCACTTGCTTGGAATTACAAGTTGAACATTGACTTGGACTTCTAAGAATTCTGTCATAAGCTCTTTCATGAAATGGTTATTCCCTTTTTGCTGTAATTAAATCTAAAGTAGTTCTTATTAAGTCTTCAAAGAGAAGAAATTATCAATAATTTGTTATATACTTGACTTCTGACATTATTAGTATTGCAATATAAATATGGTGTATAAAGTACAACAACTTGCTAAGTCATAGAGGTTAGATAAGGAACAAAGAAGAACATTTGTATTATTTTATGAGAGGTTGGGGCAAAAAAAAAAAAAAAAAAAAAAAAATCAGGAATATCCCTAGAAAAGTAGAAGAGTAATGAAGCATCACAACTTTCAGAGTGCAGAAGCAATTTTATTATGAGACAAAGCTTTGGCACATTTGCTCACTCACTGTAAGTCGGATGTGGTGGGCTGTGGTCTAGGTGCAAGGAGATGAGTAAGTACCTGGCTGGAATGGGACATTTGAAAGCTGAGCACACCAGGGCTCTCAACCAGCCAGCAAGGCTTTAACTTGGTTTGATTGTGTGCCTTTGGGTAAGAAGGATTTCCAACTGTATTTATTTAGAAAGGCTCTTTAGCTAGGTTTTTTTTTTTTTTTTTTTCTTTTTTTCCATTTTTGGATGCTGGTATTTATTTATTTATATTTTTTGAAAGAGCAAAACTTTCCTTATAGAGTCTTTCTAGGGAAGTGTTTCTGTTCTTATTTTTTATGTATACTTTGTAGATTACACAATGTTAGCTGGAGGAGATGGGGAAGATGGATGAAAAGACTAAGAATGAGAAAGAGTCCAGTTATTTTCCTTGATGTTCTTTCTTCCTTGCTATAGGCAAATCCACAACCCCCAGCCAGGTAGTGAACTGTTGGACACACACATACAATGCCCCCCCCCACCTTTTCTTCTTCAAAACACATCTCTCTCTCTCTCTCTCTCTTTTTTTAAACTTGTATTTATTTTTATATTTTTTTTTACGTGGTGCTGGGGATTGAACCCAGTGCTTCATGCATTCTAGGCAAGTGCTGTACCACTGAGCCACAACCCCAGCCCACACATCTCTTTGATGACAGGAAATCTAATGTAGAAATAATGTGTGTTATGTTTTGTTACGAGAGCTGTAAATTGAACACCATCATTTTTTCCTTGTATTTTTAATCATTTCTGAGGCCATATTCAACATTTTGAATAAGCAATTTGTGATATTTGACTTTTAACTAACCTACAATATCCAACCTATATTTCCCCCTTTGAATTCATCTTGAATTTTCTTTGACTCAATAAATGTCCTTAAAGATGTGAATGCCATTATCATTTGAAGGCTCAGAAGACACACTTCTGTTTTGTAATATTGCTCTTACTTGTGAAATAATTTAGTTCAGAAATATATGAATTTTTTATTTCTGAGTCTTTAAAGTTTTGGTTCATTGGCTCAGGTGGTTGCCACTTTGTTGAATGAAAATTCTTTTTGTGATGTTATACATAGTACTTTACCAATGTCATAGTCAGAAGGCTTTCAGAAGAGAAGGATTTTTAAATAAAGCATTTATGAAAAATAGTCTAATCTCTTTTAGAGTTAAGACAACAAGAAATGAAATATTTATGAGTCAGGGCTTGGCTGTATGAGAAAATACAGACAAGGCTGTGGTTTCATTACATTACTTACAGTATTTGTGTGACCTAAATAAGGAAAAGTGCAAGAAGACCTAATGTACTCAGGTACAAGGGCTGCTAAGATATGCATGGCTAATGAACTATTATGGTTTTCCTCAGAGTAAAGTTCTCTTTTATTTTTATGAAAAAAAGTTAATAGAGGATGAGGAAATACAACTAGAGGTGAAAATACTGTTTGATGGCAAAGGTGATTTAAATTTAAGAAAGATTTAATTGAAAAACAATTAATATGTACATTTTATTACCTTCTTGTCCATGAAGAACTATAACATATGGTTATTTCTTATTTTTATCACATTTTTCCAACAAGAAAACTTAGTCACTTTGATAGTTGTTAAATTTCAATATGCAATAGCAAAAATAAGTTTAGGATTTTTTTTTTTTTTTTTTTTTTGGTACTAGGGATTGAACCCAGGGGTGCTTAACCACTGAGCCACATCCATATTTCTTTTTATTTTTTCTTATTTTGAGATAGGGTCCTGCTAAGTTGCTTAGGGCCTTGATAATTTGCTGAGGCTGGCTTTGAACTTTTGATTCTCCAGCCTCAGCCTCCTCAACTGCTGGGATTTCAGGTGTGCACCACCATGCCCAGAAATTTAGTGTGTACTTTGATGCAGCAGTTCCACTCTCCCATGAATAATCTAAGTAAATTATGACAAACCAAGGCAAATATAGTATTAGTAGAAATAATTACGCGTTACTGCTAGGAAATAAGAGCATTTATTGAAATGAAGAGAGCTAATGTGTTTTAACTTTGTAATTTTATAAAACATTACAGATGATGCTGTTGAGAAAATATCTTGAATAAAATTTAGATAACTGAAAAATTCACTCTGATAATTTTGCTATTTGTAAGAATAATTTGGAAAAACACAAAATGCTGATTCTTGTGTCTGCTCTGTGTATTCTGGTTTTGAATTTCTGTTACTAGAGTTAATAGAAATCTTTGATTTCATGCATAGGAAACAAATTATGTAAAGGAGAAAATACAATTAGATTATTTAGAATAAGATAATGAAAGAGAGAGATTGAAAAGGTAAGAGAGATGATGTATTGTGGATATGTTTAAAGCATGGGACATTATACTATGGTTTGTACTAATTTGTGTGGAATTTCTCCTGTGACAGTTTAGTTGTGTCCATTGAGTTTAGTTTATGCATTATTTTTGTGGTTGGTTTAAAATTACTGATAAGATTTGGGAATCATCTGAATACTTTCAGTATGTGTTTTATAGTCAACTATATTTGAAGTCTAAACAGCTTTCATCTTTTTTTGGGGGGTCAATTGGCTGCTTAGAATTGGGAATGCATTTTTTCCATAGAAAAAGAATATTCTAAGGCCGGGGTTGTGGCTCAGAGGATGAGTGCTCGCCTAGCATGCATGGGGCACTGAGTTTGATCCTCAGCACCACATAAAAATAAAAGAAAGGTATTGTGTTCACCTACAACTAAAAAATACATGTTTAAAAAAAGAATATTCTAAATTTTGATTAATTTGTGATAATAGAAAACTGTATTATAATATTAAATATTAAGTGTTAGTATTTAAGATGGGAAATTATTTTAGCATATTTTAAATAAATGCTTGTGATACTAGTTAACCTAGTTCATGGGAATCTTCTCAGTCAGATGCTGTTTCTCCTTTGTAAAATTTCAATTTTCTCAAAGAATTTCTTCATCACCTAGTTTTAGAATGTTGTTCCTCCAGTCTGCCTCAGGAAATGGGTCATCTCACATTTTTCTCTGAGTTGAATTTAGAATTTGAGGCACAGCTTTGGGTTTGGGAGTGGGCTCTGCAGCATTGAGTCATAATTTCATGTGATAGCCGATGAGGAAGGCAGGAGAAGAGGAATAAATGGGAAGAAGGAAAGGGAACTAGGACTACTTTGATTTTTGGCTACCAGTTAACAGCCTTCCATGACTGGCCTGGCAGGACACAGCTAGCTAGAGTCCATGAGCAGTGCAGGGAGCAAGACCCATAACCAGTGAGTTAATCCCTAGCCCTTAGAGCACTCACTGTCTAAATAAACCCAAACATAGCAAAACAAAAAAAGGAAGGGAAACAAAAGTGAGTCAGCAAATCCTTTTATTGCTGAATTTAGATATCTACCTACAATTCTGAAATGACTTAGGGCACTTGAATAACGATATTAACATTTCATATTTGCAAAATATTTCACAGCTAATAAGGCTCTTGCATTCATAATTGGATCTTAGCACTAATTTTGTAAGATAATTCAGGTAGATACACTGCATGCTTTGCAAATGAGAAAATAATAAAATTATCATTTACCCAAGGTTATACAGCTAGTAAATAGCAAAACCCAGAGTAAGTGAATTATTCCCCTCTCTAACTAGCATTCCTCTGTATACACCATACTGCTTCTGTGAACTGGGCATCTGACTCTTCTGATGCCTCTTAGATATCAACTGCCTGGAAGGCAAAGACAGTGTCTTCTTTTTCTTTTGTGGTTCTTTGCAGTGTTGGTTCACAGGCAGAAGCCCAGCAGAAATATTAGTTAATGGAGATGTGGACTTATCCTGAGTCAGCCACATCCTGGCTGCATGACCTAGGGTATCTTATTTGATTTATTAACCTACTTTTCTCATCTGTAAAATATAGATGAAGATATCTGTATCATAGTATTTTTGTATGACTCAAAAAGAATATGGGCTGGGGTTATAGCTCAGTAATAGAATGGTTGCCTAGCACGTATGAGGCACTGGGTTTGATTCTCAGCACCACATGTAAATAAATGAACAAAATAAATTTCAATCAACAACAGCAACAACAAAAAAGAGTATTTGTAAAGATCCCATGTAGTAGCTGCTAGCCAGTAGTAGATGCCCTCAATTCAGTTTAACTATGGATCTTATAGCTTTCTTTTTCCCTGGCTTAACTCCTCCCCCCCCCTCCCCCGTGGAGATGTTTTTATTTGTATGTTGGCTTGGTTTTACATGTTTTTCATCTTAAAAACTAGACTTCCTTGGTTGGTACTCTAGGATGGAGCAACCCATTTTGCTAAGAGCATCTTTATATCTTGACCCTGTAAATTCTGAGGAGCTGGAAGAAAGAGAAATATGCAATTTACCAGAAGCAGATATATCATGTTCCTCATTTCTTGCCCCCTTTGGTCAGGCAGTTAAGTTACAAACAACTGATCCAGGAATATTCTTAAGAGGAAAATCTGACTTTGTGGATATGCTCAGAAGTCAAATGTTGTCTCTGCCTGAACCAGTATATCCTTGGAAACTTGAAACCTGAAACTTTAAAATTAATTTTGAATTTTGTTTGTGGTATTTGCAAGTGAAGTTACAATTGTTTATTCATGAAGTTCTCTGAAGCTATTAGATGTGGCAAAACTAGAAATTGCTCCATTTTATTTTAAGATTTTGCCTCAGCTTTGCAGCATTTTCCTTTTTTTTTAATCAAAAGTTGTAGACTTCGATTTACTTTTAAATATGATGATTTTAGATTAATAAGCTAATCATTACAATAAAATCACATTTCCTGGAGCAATATGTTTTGTAAACAGTTTTATATAATAAATGTAAGATTCCTCCTTCCTGGATATCATTTTGACTCTTTTTAGTACTTTTGCTGATTTCCATTAGTGAGTTTGGATGGAATAATTTCATATCACTTAAGTATATATCTTAGGTGATTTCTATCACGGCACCCACTGTTCTATTGTGAGGACTTCTGCTGAGGCCTGTAGGAAACTAAGGTGGGAATTTTACTCCTAACTTGACTATGTTTTCAATTTAGGAAGCCAATTTTTATGGCTCCAAAGTGAAGTAATTTTCTTCTTTTTAAAAAATAAATAAGACTAATTAATTTCCAGTTTCTACTGAAATTGGAATCCTCTCCCTTGTGTCTAATGGCCCAGACCATTTTATTCTATGGTGTGGTCTCCTCACAGAGCCCCCCTGTGGTCCTCAGTACACTATCCTGCATGTGCTGTTCACCACTTCACACATTCATACTGGGGAAGTTAGGTTGAAAATATCAGATCCTTTCTTATAGCTTTCAGACTGTAAGGAAGCACTAAGGAAGTACATTTTAAAGACACTTTTACACTCATGTCTTCCCTCTTCTTCAGTGCTAGGAAAATACATGAGATAATTTAGTCAAAGAAGCACAATTCCCTTTCCCATTTGTCTGGATATAATTATTTACTGAGGAGATATGTGCTCAGTGGAAGAAAGGTTTGGCAAGTAATACATATTCTTTAGCTCGTTGGTGTTGGGAGCATATGTTAGTGATCCTATAATAAAAAGCATATGCTTAAAAAGTGGTTACTGTGTGTGGGTAGTAACTATTCTTATACAGTATTGTGTCATGGGGAGGGCTTCGTTTTGACTGGGAATAATGGATGAATTTAAACCAATACACAAATTCTGTAATGATTTTTTCTTCAAGATCTGATCCAGTCCTACAGCTATCTATTCATTAGCTGCAGAAGCTTGGGATTCTATTATACTTACTTAGAGGTCATCTTCAGAAAATTCTGAAGTAGATGGTAAAGATGGGTGTTAAGTGATTTAAATGTGAATTTAGAAACTAGAGAAAGATAAAAATAAAACCAAACTACATAGGCATAGTCACATCACCTGGTAATAATGTCATTGTATTTTGCTGCTGCTTTTAAATTTTTTTCCATAGATTTGCCACATTTTTTTACATGATTAAATAAATAAATAAATATGAACTGGGTTGAATGTTCTATAAAAATTTGGCACTGTTATGTTGATTTTGGTGACATAGCCTCTGTTTTGTTTGTTACATTCAGACTTGATCCTTTTAAAATAAATTTAGTTGAAAAGTGTTAATTACTATTTAGACATGAACTTTTGTTTAGAAGCAACTCCTGTGTTTAGCACAAAGTGTGTTGAAGTTCTGTGTTGAAGTTCTGAATGCATACAAATATGTTCATTCCTTTTTTCCACTTCCAGGACATTCTCCCTTAAAAGCAGCCATTTAGATGTTCAGTGTTTTAGCTTTTTGCTTTTCTTAATTTTTTTTTTTTTTTTCCTGGCAAGATACTGTGATTTCTTTAAACTTTAAGAAACTATTTTTGTAACTAGCCTAATATTCAACATAAATTATTGTTTTTACCCACAATTAAATCAAATTATTTTGTAAAGGACGGATTTTAGAATAATTGTGATTAGGATTATATAACAATGCACATAACTTAAGTGCATTTTCAAATGTTAGACTTAGAACATAAATTTAATTTAACCTCTTACACAGAATTTCTTTAGCAGTTGAGGTTATGTGTTAAAGTTTCCTTTTGTTGGTAAATCAGAGTTTCTCAGTAGACCAATGTTGTTCTAAAATCAATTTCTATGCATAAATGTGTATGTTAGTTAAAAACATGTTTTATATGTTGCTTCTTTTAATCTGTTAAATCTAGGTTACATAGAATGATGAACTGTAGCTAACAATATTGGCCTGCCTTGTCCTTAGGGGAAAAATAGGCCTGTACATGTAACATACGATACAAGATTATAATTTAATAAAATAATGTGTAAGAGAATACCAAAAGTTTTGGTATTTTACTTGCTTGTTTTTTTGTTTTTTTGTTTTTTAATGTAAGGAAATAAGCACTCTGTATTCCTCATTCTAATTGCAAACTGTACCCCAGTAGGTTGGATACTAAAGATTTGTCACCTTTTTGGTTCCTTCAATAAAAGCAGGGCATCACAAAAAACAGTGAATGTTTTGCTATGTAGTGAAATTTGTTGAATATATTTATATATTTTTAAGCACATTTTTTGTTTTTTTAAATCAGCATATTCTTTTTTTATTCCAAGGTCATGTGTTGTGTGTATGTATATACATCTTTGATGTCATGCATTTTGTTTCATGTTTATAATTTGTTCCAATAGTGTAAATCAAAATAATAATTTAGTTTTCTGAAATATGATTACAGTCATCAAATCAGAATGTAGCATGTTGAAGTAAAAAAAGGAAGTTTTGAAAGTTTATCTCTTTACAATATTGACACTGTTTGGGAGACTTTATATTGATTTTATGAAAAAGCAAGTAGATGAGTCATCTAAAACGTGTAACTTTATGAAATCCAGAACTATTCATTACTGTGGAATTGGAGAGGCTGTATGCTTTATACATCAACTTTTAATACAAGTGTAAGTCAATGCATTCATTCTCATTTTAGCTTTTTTCTTACAATGTATTTTTTTAAACAAAAATGATAAAATATTGTGTTTTAAAAATAATCTGTACATATTTTTATTTGTTGTTAACTGATAAATATGTCAGAACATTTTTGGTTTTAGTTTCATTTGAATGGAAAACTCATATTTTAAGATAAAGATCTTTTATTTCCATGAGAGCTTTAAGAATTTAGGATTTGAGCATTTGCTGTGGCATATGGTGCATTTTCTGTCCTATTTTGTATACCAGCCCATTAAGAAGAGAAAGTGAAATAAGTAACCTAAAAATAACTCTGCTGTTGGCCTAATTTAACAACAACAAAAAAAGTCTTCTGTGCATAAGTGAAGTTCCACATTTGACTCCCCTGGTGGAAAAGCTCTGAAGCTTTTTGCCACCTATTTCAGAGCAACACCTTGTTTGGCATCAGCATAATTGCAGTCAGAGGGCTACTCTGACTTTTTTTATAGTAAAGTGTGCTTTTGCTAGCCCTGGTCATAGCTGTAACCTCCTTAGTCCAAAGTGACCCACCTTACCTGATGATTACAATTTGGCCACACCTCTAGTTGCATAGGCACACACCTTTTTCCAAATCACGTTCATTTTAACAACAATTTACAAAATTGAGATTGAATTTTTTTTTAATTGATGGAACAAAAGATATATACAAAAACTAATCAGAAGAGGTAGAGCCAATGCCTTTTAAAGCTCAATTATGATCACTACTTTGTCTAACTCAATTGTTCTTTAAATTGTCACAGTGTATTTTAAAAATAGTAGCAACTTGTAAAGTGAAATAAAGTTAGGTATTTCTTTCCCCCTTACCTTTTCTTTGGTGATGTTTGCCATTTTGTTCACACTATTGACTGTTGTTCAGATTGTTCATATATGTATACTTTTTGGTATCTTCTTGTTTTGCTTATGGAAATAGTTGGTATAGAAACCAGAATGTAGTGGTTCTTTTTCTAACTCTAAAGACTTTGGACATTTTGGACATTTTGTTTGATAATACAGTCAATATTGATCAGAGGTGCACAGTGCCTCAGGAGTGTGACTGTGGGACATCAATGGCAGAATGATGCATTTCTTCCTGGTGGGGGAACTACTTGGCCCTGGTGTATTTAAAGGCTTTTGCACTTACATTCAAAGGAATTTTTATTCCTTCCATAAGAGCTTTAAGAATTTAGTAGTGAGCATTTGCTGTGGCATATGGTGCATTTTAAATTTTAAAATACTTTTGAATCCTACATAAGCATTCATTCACTGATATGTTGGACTAGTATGAGCTTAGAACACCCATAAAAATACTTTAGCTCTTAAAAAGATAAGGTATGGAGCAAGTAGGAGAGAAACTTTGTTAAAGAATACCAGGACTCAAGTATTAGAAGGATTTTAAGAGGAATAAGTAACAGCTCTAATAGGGAGCTGCCATGGTAGATTGCTACATTAATGGCCTGCAATGAATCACACCTTTCCAGATCCACTTTCTTGCAGATCCCATTCCACAGTAACTCTGGTTTGGGTATGTGACTGGCTTTGACCAGTGGGACATAAGTGATTGTAGTGCATGTAGGGATTTGATAAATGCTTGCAAATTGGAGCTAGGCTCCTTGGAATGCTTCTGTCACTGCATGAAGACGCTGGGTCTAGCTTCCTGGAAAATAAAAGCCCACATGGAGTGATTTAGCCCTGCAGGCCAGGTGAGCTGTGCCCCCAGCTGACCTACCAGGTGACTGCAACTACATGAGTGAGCCCATGCCAGATCAGCAGAAGCATCATACAGTTGACTCAGTGGATATTGAAAATAACAAATTGTTTTAAAGCCACTGTTTTTGTTTTAAGCAATGAAGAACACAGCAACCTATGTGAATACAGGAACTTAATTTTTTCTGTCTTTTTCTCTGTGCCTCTTTTATAGCAGTCACTTTGGTAACATTTCTGCAATACCTAGTCTCTTGCAAAACACTGCATTTGCAGAAAATTAGGTAATAATTGTTCACAATTTTCATTGTATAATGTGGGATTTTTGTCATTTGATTTCTTAGTAGAAGGGAGGAGTCTCAAAACGAATGAAGCTTTTGTAATGTTCCAAGTTCATAGGTATACAGTGTATTTTGGTGAAATGCTTAGGAGGACTCTCCACAAGTCTACGAGGATGATCATATCTTCATGGGAACATCTCACCTTAAAAGGGGAGAGGCTTGGGACTTTCAGACTGTTCCATGGTTCATACAGTGTTGTGAGAAGAATAGATGTTTATTCTGGAAGAAAACATTGTGAAGTTCTCGGGTGGACTGGTGTTAACTTCTCCAAAGCAGAATTTATTCCAGAGTCCTCAGAAGAAGGACAGGGACCATAAGGAACAACGATAGTGATAGAGGTCTCTGTAAGACTTTTATGGACATAATGCTGTTTTGCTTTGTGATTTATGTCCAAGAGTATGACACTGATGGGAGTGGAGAGTTTTGCCCACTCTAACAAAGGTACCTTTTGAATTAAGTTGAAACACAAAACTGAGGACCACAGATCAGAAATATCAGATGCTGTAGCACTAATTGACCTAGGGAGTCAGGCTACTGGTACCTAGTACCACTGGATCAGAAATGTATTCCCTGAACTTCTAATAGCTTATACCTGCTGTCCCTAGGATGTCTTCCACATGGCCTTGGTCACAAGTGGTCATTGTCAGGAGAAGCAAAATAAGGAGGCTCCAGTAGACCTTGGAGAAATACATGAGCTCCCATGGGCAATCTCTGGGGATTTCCTAAGTTAGTCAAGAGGCATTTGGTGGAAGTTGGTATGCTTTTGGATTCATTTAAATTTAGCCACTTTTGTTTCTACTGATTGACTCTTTCGTGTTACCAGTCTGATGTGGACTGGGAGAACATGAGTTAGACTTATATGTTCTGGGTTAATTTCACTTCTGTTGTCTTCAAAAAGAGTTCTGAGAAGAAAAGCAAATAGCACAAAACAATACTGATAGAACTTTAGAGTACTAAGTTGTAACTTGCGGGTATCGACTGATCCTTCATCAGAGATTGAATCATGAATGGAGTAAGAATTATGGAGCTATGGGAAATGACTCCTGAAAGATCCAGAACTGACATATTAGGAGACAAAATAATTTCCAGTTTACCTTGTCTAATGTTATACACAGATGATTAATAAAAGGCCAGATGTGAAATAGAGTGGTACGACCTTTAGGAGAACCATGGGCACTATTAAGTTGCAAGAAAAGAAACAATATCTAAAATCCTAAATACAATTTGTATTTTTTTATTTTTTTTAGAAATTAGTGACATTTGAAAAAGATTTTCATATATTTTTAAAGCTGTGACAATTAAAATTCCAACAAGATTTTTTTTTGGTTAAATTATTTTATCAAACAGAAAAGAATTGTGAAATTTCCTGTCTATTCTAAGATCATCATACAGGAGAGAAGAATGAAGCCATGGCACATCAATGTGAATTTAGTTCACATTGTTTCATTCCACAAAGGATTTAAGAGAACTACAAAAAAGAAAACACCCCAGTGAAATAATGATGATGTACAAAAGAGAAATCAAAAAGCAGGAAAATATGATTCACTGTGGAAAGTCAAATGGAGGGAAAGATGTCTATCAAAATGAAAGATGTAGAGACCTATATAGTTAAACTCCTAATTTGTCTCAGAGATTCCTGGCAGTTGAAGTGGATTGTAATTAGGTGTAGCATGTCCATTTTGAAAAAGAAGGGAGAATGGCATTCTTCAGGAAAGGGACTGCCATTCTTTGGACTAAATTCTAAAGGCAATATCTCCTGTTGGCAGATATCCCATACCTGGGAATAATGAGTGATACTGCAGGCTGTGTCCTTGACCATGTTCCAGCAACAGATTTTCTGAAGGATCTCTTATGTCTATTTCTGTAAAGCCCAAAGATATACCCTCAAATCACAGCTCTGTAAGCTCAGTTTTGAGAGGGACTAGGATATATAGTACTCTACTCTCTCTCCTTGTCACACAGTACGAATTTGACTCTTCATTCCCAAAACTTCAGTCTTTTGAAACAACTATTCCAATTGAATGTTTTTAATCCTTAGTTTCTTCATTTGTTGCAGACAAATGCTTCCAGCAGTGTGTTGTTCACCTTTCTTCTTTTAGTGTCTTTAGTTGGGAGGTAAAATACTGCTTTCTTTTAAGAATTTTTATTTTTTTTTTTAGTCTTCCCATTTCCTCATAGGCATTGATATTCAACTCCTAGCATGAACTTAATAGTGTTACATCATTATAAAATGTTAGCTTGTATTAAAGAATGTGACTGAAGATAGTAATCAAAATTGTCTTCTTGGGAAAAAAAAACCTGAAATAATGGAAGAAGAATTGAAATGAAGAAGGGTGAATAGATTTTTCTACATTAAACAACTGAAATGTAAAAAACTTTTTGTAGAATAGAAAACAATATAATTTAAAAATTGTTTGTTTATTGTTTCTTTTTAATCATTGGATACTGAATGTCGATTTAATTTCCTAAATATTGTCTCAATCTAGGTTTTTCCATCTTTGTATAACTATCACACTTTTAGGCATTCTTAGCTCTTGCTTTGTCTTGCTGAAGTAGTTTCCTAAGATACATATTAGTTCCCAGTTCTGGTATATCTTGACCTGTTTTATCTCTTGTTTGTTGGCATTGTGTGTGTGTGTGTGTGTGTGTGTGTGTGTGTGTGTGTCTGTGCATGCGTGCGCACTCTATCAGTGCCTCCCAGGATGTGGGAACATGATAGGTACCGACTACACATATGTTGAATGAATGAATCACTTCTTTTTTCAAATTAATTTTTTATTCTAAGTTGTTAGAAATGACAGCAGAATGTATTACATTTCATATTATACTCGTAGAGCACATTTTTACATATCTTTGGTTGTATACAAAGTATATTCACACCATTCGTGACTTCATACATGCACTTAGGGTAATGATATCCATCTCATTCTACAATCTTTTTTTTTTTTTTTTTTTTTAACCATTTTGCCCCCTCCCTATTCCTCCCTCCCTATTGGCCATTCTAGTGTTCCTCTAATCCTCCTATGCTCCCCATCCCAACCCCACTGTGAATCAGCCTCCTTATATCAGAGAAAACATTTGGCATTTGGCTTTTTGGGATTGGCTAAGTTCACTTAGCATTATATTCTCTAACTTCATCCATTTACCTGCAAATGCCATGATTTTATTCTCTCTTATTGCTGAATAATATTCCATTGTGTATATATACCACATTTTCTTTATCCATTCATCTACTGAAGGGCATCTAGGTTGGTTCCACAGTTTATCTATTGTGAATTGTGCTGCTATAAACATTGATGTGGCTGTGTCCCTGTAGTATGCTGTTTTTAAGTCATTTGGGTATAGACTGAGGAGTGGGATAGCTGGGTCATAAGGTGGTTCCATTCCCAGTTTTCCAAGGAATCTTCATACTGCTTTCCATATGGGCTGCACCATTTTGCAGTCCCACCAACAATATATGAGCGTGCCTTTTACTTCACATCCTTGCCAAAATTTATTGTTGTTTGTGTTCTTAATAGCTGCCATTCTGACTGGTGTGAGATGAAATCTTAGAGTGGTTTTGATTTGCATTTCTCTAATTGCCAGAGATGTTGAACATTTTTTCAAGTATTTGTTGATTGATTGTATATCTTCTTCTGAGAAGTGTCTGTACAGTTCCTTGTCCCATTTATTGATTGGGTTATTTGTTGTTTTGGTGTTAAGATTTTTGAGTTCTTTATATATTCTAGAGATTAGTGCTCTATCTCATGTGCATGGGGTAAAAATTTGTTCCCAATTAGTAGGCTCTCTAATGAATCACTTCTTTATGGACACATTTATACCTCTGCAGTAGGTTCTTTAATGTAGCAGGCAGAATAATGTCCTTCAGTTGTATAGTAGATCTTCATTTCTCTTAGAGGAGTTATCAAAAGCCTAAGTGTAGCTTTCCAAGTTGTGCAACATTTGGCTGTTCTCCTGCCTCTTCTCCTCTAGCTCTTCAACACACTGGTATCCCTTCATTTCCTTCCTTTTGTCTCAGGGCCCTCATAGGAACTTTTTTCTTTCTGTTTGCTCAGGGAAAGGGTTGACTGTTGATCTTCCTCCTCTAATCTCCCAGCTATCAAACCTCATGTCTCAACTCAAATGTGACTTTCACATGGAATTATTTCCTAATTGAATGGTATTTGTGCTAAGGGTTGTTACAACACCTTTGTATTCTCCAGAAGTTCATAATTTTGCCAGCTTGCTTGTCTCAACTCAAATGTAAACTCCCTGAGGGGAGGGACTTATGTTCTTGGTAAGTTTGAACACAACACCTAGCATGGTGCTCTCTACATAGTAGGAATTAAATATATGTTTATTGAGTAAATGAGTGAAGTAATGAATGAATGTATTTGTTCAGTGATACTCTGCATTTTTCAAGAAAGAATTTAATATGACTTCCATGAATGTAACTACTCTAATATTGTACTTTCCTGATTGAGACATGAGAAATTGTGAGTATATGTGTTTTCCCCAAAGTATTTTTTATATGTTTTTAAGTTATGAATTTTATTTTATTTTTATTTTTTATATTTTGGGGAGGATTGAACTCAGGGGTACTTGGCCACTGAGCCACATCCCCAGCTCTATTTTTATTTGATTCAGAGACAGGGTCTCATTGAGTTCCTTAGCGTCTCACTTTTGCTGAGGCTTACTTTGAACTTGTGATCCTCCTGCCTTAGCCTCCCAAGCTGCTTGGATTATAAATGTGCGCCACTGTGCCCAGCTGATGTTATGAATTTTAAATATACAAGTAATTCATATAAGTTAACAAGTGACTCCACTTGTGCAAGTCCAGGTACCAATTGCAGAGTGAGCCTAGGCCCTGCTGAAGAGAATGTCTGTGGGTCAGCCATACCCCCAGGTCAGTAAGGTTCTTTGGGGAGCTATCCAGTGCTGGTCTAAGGAACCTCTTGGAGAATTGAGTAGTATGAGTAGAAGCAGTGTCAATGTTCTTGTCAGGATTTTTTGCTGTGGTGACTGAAAAATCTGACCAAACAATTGTAGAGGAGGAAAAGTTTATTTGTGGGCTCACGGTTTGAGAGGTCTCTGTCCATAGGAGACTGAATCTATTCCTTAGGGCTTAAGGTGAGACAGAACATCATAGTGGAAGAGTATGGCAGAGGAAAGAGGCTCATACAATGATCAGGAAGTAGAGAGTACACTCACCAGATTCAAAATACATACTCCAAATCCATATCTCCAATGTCCATCTCCTCTAGCCATACCCTACCAGCTTTCACTTACCACTCAATTGATCCCTGTCAGAGGATCAGTTTACTGATTGGGTTAAAACTCACAACCCAATTATTTCTCCTCTGAACCTTCTTGCATTGTCTCACATATAAGCTTTTGGGAACCCCTCTTATCCAAACCATAACAGTCAGGGAGGAAAACTTCCATCCTTTCAGGCCTATAATTACTTTCTTTACTTATAGCCCTTTTCTGGACTTGCTTTTTGCTGCCCTTAGCAAAGACAAGTCATACAAAATAACAAATGGAATAAAGAAGTGATGAAGAAAAAAGAAGGTTAACATTAGAATACTACTAAAATTAGAACTTGAATTTAAAATTTGAAAACATTTAAGACATTCAAAGAGATAGCTATAAAGACATTTAAAATGATAACTATAAATGAAAAAAATAGGGGAAAAAAGATCAAGATAGACTGCAGTTCCACAAAATGAAGTTGAGTCAAAAGTTAACAGTGTGAAACTTAAAAAATAAAAACTGGAGTTTAGATGGTGAAGTGTAGTGTTAACATAAGCTTGAAACAGCAAAAGTATATGAAATTTAAAATGTAAAATGTATGGGTAATTATGATAAAAAAAAATTAATGTAGAAGAATGCCTTGTGATTAGAAAAGAAGTAAGGAAGTTTAGAGAAGAGCTTTCTTCACAAAAGAATCATCTCCTCCTGAACCAGGGACCTATGGTCTCTCATTCCTCTGGGGTACCCATACCTTTCTATGTTCTAAAGCTCATCCCTTTGAGGATTGCCTGCATAATGGGCAGACTCTTTTTTTTTTTTTTTAAATTTTCCAACTTTATTTTCCCTATATAACTAGAGTAGAACTCAGCAGCAATAACTAAAGAGCCTGTATTCAAATACTTCTTCCTTTAAGCCTACCAGGTGAAAATAATATTATGGGCTCAAAGCTGATTTTTTAGTTTGGTTTAACAAAACTAGATTCTATTTTGGGTGGATTACCCAATATTTCCATATCTATTAGTATAGAATAATATTATGAAGGCTTTTGTAATGTATACATTAATTTATTTGATCTATATAGTCACCTTATGGGACAAGTACTTTCATTATTGACTTTGGAAGGAATCTTAAACATAATAATATTAAACTTCTATTTTACAGTTGAGCAATCTGTGCTTATTAATTAAACTGAGATTAAAACCTGCATCTTTTGATTCCCAGAATCTTAGTTTGGGCTATTATTATACGTTACCATAGAGTAGTAGATTTTAAAACAACAGAAATGTATTTCTCATGGTTCTGGAGACTAGATGTTAGAGGTCAGGGTGCCAGCATGGTTGGGGTATGGTGAGGGCTCTCTTCTGTGTTGCACACTGCCATTTTGTATTTGCACATGGTGGAGAGCAAAGCAGAGGTGTTTTCTCTCTCATGACTCTGCTAAGGGCACTGGTCCCATTCATTTTTCTAACCTTATCTAATCCAGTTACCTCCCAAAGGTAGAATTTCAACATAGGAATTTTGAGAGGACACATTCAATTCATATTATGCAGTATAGTTCTCTTTCTACCGTAACCTGATATTATATTTTAATTTACTGTTTTCTTGGGTTTACAATGGTTGAATGTTTTGTAACATTTATGAACAAGAATGACAAAAAAGAATATGAAATTCTCATAGAAACTTCTCTCATTCCAGATTATAAATGAATTAATAGAGAATTCATGTCAGTCATACTGTCCTTATGCATAATTTCTTATTCTGTATTAAATTTATCATCATTAAAGCATGATTTTCAAAATGGGAAATATTAATCGTTTTCAAAATTACTGAAGATAGAAAAAGTATGTTACAAAGCTAAGAATAGACAGGCATAGTAAATGATTGGTTATATATCAGCCTAGACTTTTTTGACTACCCCTTTCTTAACCTAGTCAGCATTAAGCTTTGAAAAGATCATGACAGGCTGGAATAGATAAAAAAAATTAACAGGAATAAATTTAAAAGAGATAAATGTAAAGTTGTAGATGTTCTAACTGCTCAGGCCTGCAAAATGGGTGCCTGGAATTACTGTCTGTGGCAGAATATTTTGTTATTAGTGTGTCAGCTAGGTAGTCTTAAACTAAGCATGGTGTTTGTAGGAGTGAGCTTTCTATCACCAAGACAAATACCTGAGATAATCAACTTATAGAAGAAAAGATTCTTCTTGGTTCACAGTTTTAGATGTTTCAGTCCACAATTTATTGGGACTCTGGTAGCACCTCATAGGGGGAGTGTATGGTGAGCACAACTGCTCAACTCATGGCTTCGAAGGAAAAAATGAAGAGGAAGCCACCTGAGTCCTACAACCCACTTCTGGGACATGCCCCAGTGACCTAAATACCTCTCACTAGGCCTCACTGCTTAGAGTTTCCAACACCTCCAAATAGCACCAAGTGGGAGCCAAGACTTTAACACATGGGCCTGTGCTATGGCAGTGCTTAAGTGCTGTTATTTTGCTTATGAATTATAAATGATTTAGATTTGTCATTATAATTTTTTCAGGATTGCCTTATTTGTCTAATGTGGTTAGTAATTAATATTTGCATTAACATTATTTTTTACTCTAGCATGTTTATAGTTGGTAAAATCATTATTAGAGCTTTTCAAACAATGGCATGCCAGGTAATAACCCAGATAGCCTGTCACAAAACACAGTCCTGGGCCATGTGTGGAAATTCTAATACTCCGGGTCTGTGTAGGGCCTGATTATTAACATTTCTAACAGACTCCTGGGTGACAATGACATCGCTGATCTTTCAACTATACTTTGAAATTGCAGTGATTTGTCTGTTTATTGCTAAAACTGGTACATAGAAAATCTCACAAAAACAGTCCTGTATGAAAGTGTCTTATACCTTTTAGTTTTTTGTTTTTTTTTTTGTTTTGTTTTTTTTTCCTATGTGAAAGTGGGAATACCTAAGATAGGATGAGTAGGTGGGCACCGGAGTCTCAGTATTTTGGCCAACTTAAGTAATTTGCCTAAAAAATGATTGAGAACATCTGGTTTTGAGCTAATTCAAGTTGATGAATCACATGCTAGAAGAATAGATAGGATAAATTAATGTGGCTCAAGCATCACATGCTAGGAGAATAGAGGGGATCATTGTGGCTGGAGAAATTTACCAGATTATCTAGGGTCTTGTATGCTATGCTCAATAATCTCCATTTTCTCCAAGGATAGTAGTAAAGCATCAAAGAATTTGAAATTAGGAGGTGATGTCATCAAAGTTATAAAAACAAGAATATGGAAAGAGGGGATGCAGAGACGTTAGTTTTGAAGTTATAATGGTAATTTAGGTGAGAATAATGAAGGGCTTGGACATTATAGGCCAGTGATAAGAATGATGAGAACAGAGTTCTGTTAGATGTTATGGATTTGGCAATAGTGACAGTACCAGCTAACATTTATTCTGTATTTACTATGGGACATGAGCTGATCACTTTTCTAAGTACTTCATATGAATTAACTTAATCCTGCTAGCAGCATTCTGAGGGACATGTTATTTTTACTTCCATTTTAAAAATTAGGAAACTTGAGTTGCAGGGAGACTAGGCTAACTTGCGAAAGGCCACATAGCTGGCAAGGGCATAGTCAGAATTTAAATTCCAGCAGTTCAGATGAAAAGGTAGACTCTTAAACTGCATAGTAAATTTAGTGGAATTTAATGGTCAAGCAGATGATATAGAGAGGGAATGCATGATATTCACAAATTTCTATACATTACTAGTCTGGGTTCTGATACAGGAAAGTTAGGAGGAGAAATGTAGTTGGAGTATGATGATGTGTAGAAATAAATGTGTGAATTGAATATTTGTGTTCCTCCAAAATTCATATGTTAATGTCCTAACCCCTGACATGATGGTATTGGTGCATTGGGCTCTTGGTAGTAATTAGGTCAGGGGGCTGGAGCCCTCATGAGTGGAATTAGTGTCCTTTTATTACAGACCTCCGAGACCTCTCACACACTTCTGCCATGTGAGGATATAAAGAGGACACAGTCTTCTGCACCCTGGAAGAGGGCCCTCACCAGAACTGGACCATGATAGAATTCTAATCTCAGACTCCAGAACTGTAAGAAATAAATTTATTGTTTATCCAGTCTTTGTTCCTTTGTCACATAAGCCAAAATTGATGAAGATAGTGGAGAAGGGAAAGGACAAATTCAATTTTGCACATTTTGAGCTTGAGAAATCTTCAGGAAATATATGTAGTGGGCAATGGATATATGGATCTTGAATGTTAAAATATAATGTAAACTAAAACAAAACAAAAACACAGACAAAAAAATCCACCCAATACCATGGTGGCCTCATTAACAAGGAATTGTGTTGTCAAATGGATAAACTATCTGTAGTATTGTATTCAGTTCAGAATGTCACATGTTAATTTAAATCTTATTTGGAACCACCATGGTGTAGAAGGACTGGGGACCATGTCATAAGAAGAGTGGAATAAGGAAATGGGTTGCTTGATGCAGCATCAAGGAGACCTGGGTAGGCTTTATAGTACACAGCTTTAAAGAATAGTTAATATAGAACAGAGAATTTATTTTTACATTATCTTAGTAGTCAGAATAGGACCAAATAGATGCAAGTTATTCAGAGACATATGCTGAGAATGAAAAATCATATCTAATATGAGAAATGATTGCCTTATGTGAGATAGTTAGTGCCTACATAAGAACATGTTGAAATACTGACAAGTGCCCCTCAGTAGAAGTATCATAGTGATAATTCCTATTCTTATGGATTATGGAGTACACAGAACTAATAGTATGGCAATTATATGCTTTTGGTTATTTTGTAATTTGTTATTAAGTAATTTTTTTTTTTTGCTCTTAAGTCTACTCTTTTTCTTCATTGAAGTAAAAAAAAATTATTGTTTTGGTATAAAATACACAAGACTGACTATCTTGAGGTGATTATTGCTAGAAATTTGTGATGATTTTCTTAAAATATTATTTTAGCACTCATAACTACTTAGTTATTTAACAGAATGCAGTTGTTAGTTGCAGAAATTACTTACTGTAGTGGTGATGCCAAATAAAGATAGCAGAGTTTCTAATTCCTCCTAGAGCAAAATGTCCAAATAAAGTGTAGCTTCTTATTACTGGATTTACAATCTTTGTATCTTTTTTATTTTTGGCCACTGGGAGTTTCTTTACTGGCAATGAAATACAACCCTCATGTTGTGCTGTGTAGGATAGATACTGTAAATTTCTGGTCTTGCTTTTCCATTGATCTGGATTGCCATATGGGAATCCTCCTCAGCTGATCTTTATTTCCTGAGTCAGAAATTCTGTTTTACCCATCTTTGGGGTTTTCAGCAGCTATTCTCAGTGGGCCATCAGGTATTGCACATGAAAGAGAAGGTTCAAAGGCATAGAAAGAAGGTTCAGGACTGAAATGTTTACACTGCATTTTAAAAAATTTTATAAACATTTTCTAAGCTGATGGATCAGCATGAAGGCTTAGGCAGATCTAAAACCTTTATATGCTATCGTTAGATAACATTTGAGTTCACAAAGTTTTTAGGTTATGGTATGAGATTCATCATTTATAAATCTGACACAGAAACTACTTGTTTGCATTTAGTTTTTCTAATAAGTGTAATTAACAAAGTTGTGATTAATTTTGTAAGTTTTTAAAATATTTTCCCACAGATTTGTTTCCCTGTTTTTGTTCTGCTTTGTTTTCTAGATAGTGATCAGTATTGAACAAAGTACACTTATGATCAACATAAAAAATTAACAAGTCACTAGAAATTTTTCAAGAAATAGGCTTTTGTGGATTTGCCATTATTTGTATGGTCAGCTACATATATTACAATGTAATAAAATGTTGATTTTTTTTAAAGCAAAATTATAATGAAAGTACCAATACAGAAAAACAACTGCCTTATCACTTAATAATTTTTTTTCGATTGGAAAGATCTTTTATCATTATAGATTGACTAGTAGTGTGATGTTTTCTAATGTGTCAGTAATTTCTTTGAATATACTAATCTGATTCTCTATTATTAGCAGGTATTACTTATTTAGGCAACTTCTTTCAGATTTGTGTGCAGACAAAATGTTCAATATGGAGTATAAATATTTGGTAAGGGTCTTATATTTATTTTTCAGTGCAAACGTGTTTGTGAAACATTTTTTAAAGCATCATGAAGTAAACATTTGAGTTTTGTACCATACACAGCATTTTCTTATTAAACAGATTTTTGACATTATGTTAAGCTATGACAAAATCCATGTTTCTGGGAAGTTTACGTACATTAAAAGACTTTTTGACAAGATGAAGCCCATCTTCTGCATAGAATTATGGGAGAATTTACAGAAGATTATACACATTTTGCAGCTGATTTATCAAAAATATTTTTGACTTGATTTTACTTTATGGATTTTTCTTTCATTTTTGGTCCTTTGTGTGGAGAAAGAGAGAAAGAGAGAGAGAGAAAGGTTTGCCTGTAAAATTTGCATAATGTAAATATATTCTCTAAACATAGAGTGGTTTTTGGAGATATATTGTTTGGCTCTAGGGAGCAAGTAGGTTCATGAGGCAGAGAATACTGGGAATTGTTTAACACAGTTTATCTTCTCTCACTTACTTACGAACATAATTGTGATGTTGGAAAACCTAGCATCATCTTCATGTGAAATTACTTTGATGTTAATTTCCAAATTTGAAAAGTGATAATAAAAATGAAAATGTTACAAATATTTTATGTTTATTCTAATCATAGGTTTGGACATTGTGTAAAATCATCGTGTAATTTTGTCTTAAGGTCCAAGACATTGTGTAAAATCATTGTGTAATTTTGTGTTAAAATCCAAATTTTTTTGATTGGATGCCCAGTGTTATTGGGGTTTCTTATAGTATCTGGAGATTTATTGATTGATTGGTTCTGCTGGTGTGTTGACTTTCTTGGAGCTTTCAAAAGACTGAGATTTTAATCTATATTATAATGCATGACTGACATAATCTATTGGTGTGTATCTATTTTCCAGTAAACTTTGAGGTATTTGTGGTCAGCGACTATGATGTTTTATTTATCTTTGTTTGAGGTCAAGTGGTATAATTAAGAGGCAGTGAGCTAAGAGTATGATTGGCCTGTTAAATGCAACAACAAAGTAGGATGCATTTTCTTCTTTTCTTCCTTCATCTTCTCCCCTTCCCCTTCCCTCTTTCCTCTTCCTCTGCTCCCTCCATCATCAACTTGATCATGTATGCAGAGTATGTGTAGGGCACTGTGACAGTTACTACAATTACTTTAATCCTCACCACAACCTTATATATTTTGCTGATTTTAAAGATCAGGTAACAAGTATATATACATTGAAATAACTCCCTTAATGATGCACAACTCCAAAGCAGCAAAGACAGAGATCAAACTCAGGACTTATCCCTAATTCTAGGATCATAATTTCCAGTGATTTCAATCATGGTATCATTGGCTAAGCCTTAGCTAGGTTGTGAATTTCTGATACTAAACACGCATGCCTCTGCATTTTACATTATTTTCTTATCTACCACATTGCCTTGCAAGTAGTACTGAGTAAACGTTTGAAAGAATAAGTGAATTAATGACTCATATTTGCACCCCATTTTATAGTCTGCTGATACAATCAGATATCTGTTAATGGTGATGATGATGATGACGATGATGATGATGGTCATGATGATCATTTGGTGTTGGGATTGAATCCAGGGTTTTATGCATGCTAAGTATGTGCTCTAGGATTGATCTATCTCTCCAGTCCTCATTCAGTATTTCAAGTTGTTAAGAAGTGCATGGCTTTTTAATATGAGGAACTAATGGCAAATTGATGACTTGACAATATTATTCTTTCTCTTGACATAACTGCATACTTAAGTGGAGTATGACTATTCTGGATTTGCATTACACCTCCCCTGTGTTGTATGATTCTAAAATGGTGACAGCAGCAAAGAATCTGGATGTTCTAGTGTAGAAGTTTCTAGGAGAGGGAATAGTAACTGATAACTGTGGTGAAGATAAAGGTTTTGAAAATTTCTTGAGCAGCCTAATCCTTAAAAAATTCTCTGTATGTTTTCTATTATTGCTTTTGACTAGATTGCCTTGTCATAACTTGAATCTCTGGTGTTCAGTGAATCACGATTGCTGCCCTTCCTCCCCACTAGTCTGCTCACCTACATAACAAAATCCAACCACTTTTTCATTTTAGAACAGGGCATCCAGTAAAAGAAGTACCCTCTCTCAGTCTAAGATTAGTAACATGCCAACTTGGGCATATGCCCATAGAGATCCCATGGTTATTCTTATTTCATAAAGACTTATTAGTTTGTGTGATAGAAGTTGTATCAAAGGACACTTGATTCTATGGAAGAATGTTACTTTTCTTTAATGATATTAATATAAAGAAATAACAGTTCTATTGAATTTCACATGGATTCATATAAGAACATACTACACATAAGGAAGGTATTTTGGGGGTTTAAGATGAATAGGACATAATATTGCTTTCAAGGAGCTTAAAAGATAATATTGGAAATATATGTTGGAAATATATGTGCAAATAGAGAGGTTATATGAAAGTTACTATGAGTTAAGTGCTGGGTAGATAACCAGAAGCCTATGGAAATGTTTATTCTAATTTAGGTATCAGAAAAAAATTATGGTGGAGAAGGGATCGTACTTGAGCTTTACATAGTATATACATGTCTACTACATTTATGTATGTAAGTATGTCAGCATGTCATAGCACACACACTCAGTATGAATTGATGTGTACATACATATGGATCTTTCTAGTAGTAGTAAGTAGTAGTAGTAGTGGTAGTAGTATGGGTCTTTCTAGTAAATATAGTAGTAGCAGTAGTACTAGTAGTAGTGTGCATGAATGTATAGTCATGGTGGCCCTCCTAAATTCAGCTCACCCTCTGTATCCATAGATAATGCATGCTTGGATTCAACCAACCTTGGACTAAATATGTAGTTAGGCCTGTACTCATCATGTACAGACTTTTTTTCCTTGTCATTATTCCCTAAGCAATAGAGTACAACTATTTACGTGACATTTACATTGTATTAGGTATTACAAGTAATCTAGAAATAATTTACACTGTATTAGGTATTACAAGTAATCTAGAAATAATTTAACATATGTAGGATGATGTACATAGGCTATTTTCAAATTCTCTGCTATTTTTTTAAAAGGTACTTAAGCATTTATGGATATTTTTTATCCTATTGGGGGAGAGGAGATGTGTTCCTGAAACCAGTTCCCACAGATATGGAGGAATGACTTTTACTTCCATGAAATGTGAAAAACTAGAAGGGATAATAAAGTCTCTCTCCCTTACTTGGTGCTATTAAAATACTACTTTTGAATTTGATGTTAGGTTTAGCAACAAAAACTGGAAAACTGTTTGCAGTCATTATTAAACATTATGGAAACCTGATCAGTTTCTGTAGTGACGTATGGACATATGCTAAAGAGAAGTAATGATAGAACTTAGAAGAACCTAGTCATGAAGGGGCATACTTAATTTTGCAGTGAAACCTCCCAAATTCAGGGCTTTGGAAGTTGTGGAGTATTCACTCAGTAATTGGTTTAGCTTAGATTAGTGTAGATGAGTAGGAAGCTATTTGAAGGAACACTTCACACTTCATATATTCCCACCTGTGTCATTTTGACATGATTAAGTCAATAAGCCTCTAGTTAAGCCTGTACATAGGACATTTAGGCTCCCTCAAATCTGTCCCCCCAAATCAATTTATTTGGTTGATGCCTTTATGTACTTGCAGATGTTTTGACATATGACTATTTGTAATTATAACTTTATTTTTAATAAGATCCCTGACCTCTCTACCATTCCTTACCTTATCCCTTCTCCTGGAGTTTTCCTTATCTGATATATTTACCTTACCTGTATATGTTTATAGACAGTATTAGGAATATAAATAGAAAAGAAATAGAAATATAAAATGAAGATGACCATTTTTCTTGTTAAATATCTCATGAGTGCCATGATGGTGATAGAAATTTTCTAGCTGGTTTGGCAATGAAAATTCACAGGTGCGTGACACAAATATCTGCTTACATTGGGATATTGGTTTGAATGATGATTAGAAAGCTACGTGTGGTAAATTCTCTTGGACTTATTTTTTTCCTCCTTAGTACTTTCTAAAACTTTAAGGATATTCTTGTGATCATCTCTGTTTTACCAAATATGAGAAATTTTCTCCCAACTCCTAAATGATGCATTTCTCTTACTATAGTTAACACAATTATCTGTGTTTGATCATGACTCAATATTACCTTGAAGAATGAACGAAATATAGCAGAAAATTCAACTTTAGGTCCTTATTTCTTTTCCTGATATAAACTGATATTAAATAAACTGTCATCAAATTCTTTCTCCTCCTAAAATGACTCACCTTTTGTTGACAGAGCAGACTCTTAGTTTTGGTTTCTCTTGTATTTTCAGTGTAAATATTCTATTACCAAATTTATTCTAAACCTTTTTTTCTATTTAGTTCAGAAAAGATCTTTCCCACTCAAATTACTCATGAGTCTGGGATCAAAATATTCCAAAAAGTTACATTAATTGTTTTCATAGTTAAATATATTCAGTTTCTTATCTGCATGGTCCTGAATGTTACTTAACCTAGATTTTAAAAAACCCCAGAGACTCAAGGACCATGACTATGTACATCTTTTTGCTTTGTACTGCATATAATTAGGCATCTAATAAATGTTTAGTGATGATGAAAACCTAGTTAAAATGTTCTGAGGGAAACCAGAATTTTTAAACAACCAAATATATTCTATTTTAGGCTACAGTATTCTGAAATGGCTTCTTTCTTCATAGCCAATTTAAGCCTGCTTATTATCTGTATTTTTATTAGAATATAGAAAACACTATGCTGCTTTTGTTTAAAATACTTTGGTAAACTGGTTGCCAGACTTTTTCTTCTTGACTTGGTTATGTTGATGATATCACATCACCCATCTTATTTTTCTTTTCCTTTCAGGACTGTGCAGAGGAAGTTGAATACATAGTATGTTACAATTATAGAGCAAAAAAGCCTTAGGAATAACCCATCCAAGCTTTCCTAATTGACCCTTACAGAAATAAGTGTCTTGTCTAAGTCTATACAGATATTTAATAAAAACCTGTGGACAAAAATTCAAGGGTTTTAACTTTAAGCCATGTATTTTATTGTCAGTGAACCAGTTTAATATTATTATTTTAGATGTGTGGCTTGAATTTTATGGAGACCTGGAGGTACAATTCATATGAATTTGTTTATGCATCTTTTCCATAATCACACGTCTTGGTTACTGGATATTACACTGATATTGCACATACTCAGTGTGTTAGCAACTGTCCAACCTTGAGTCAACGCCATATGGCAGGTCATTTGACTGAGCTAAAAAAAAAAAAAGTGTTTTATAAAATTATAATAAAATTACAGTTTCATTACATGTGTTTTGGGAATATTTCTAATGAGTATCATTTTATTTGAAGATGTGTATATTGAAATGATGTCATCTTACTTTTGCTGTGCAAACCTAGAGGCTTCTGCTAGTCCTCTCTTGCTACTAGTAGCACTATATATAGGTTGAACTTCATAATTTAACTGTTTTCCTTTGTGTTGTTGTAGAGTTGATTTATATACCTTTCTTTTATGATTAATTATGATCTAAATTTTGCCAAGGCAAGAACTCTTAACCATCTTTTGCATTTTACCTAGTAATAACCTTCTTTGTGAGAACATATTGGATATTCAATGCAAATTTTTAAATTAGTTTTTAGTCTTGCATTATACTTTTTGATTTTATTAAAATGTCCTATCAAAATCTAAATAATATTCTTGGGGGAAAATCAGGCACTTTTTCAGACTTTAAAAATATCTTTTTGTGAATATACCAGAAATATTTGCTATTAAAAATTTGATACGAGTGTGTATTTAATTGGGTTTCACAAGCATGCTGTTTTGTATACATGACTATAATGTTTATATTTCATTTAGAATTTTTAAAGATTTTCTTTTCTTTTATCATTAAGGAAAACATATTGGGAGAAAGAAAGTTTTAAGATAAACTATCTCTAGTATTTTATCACTATATGATGAAACAAAATTCCTAGTTAAATGTTAATAATTGCATAACACTGATATGAAAATGTAACTTAGAGCATTTAAATTTCTCCTATCTGGGGATGTAGTTTTAATATATTTTGCAAGTTTGATTTTTAATGTGTGAGATAGGTATTTTTGTAAATTGCATACTTAGAAGTAAAAGTACAAAGTATTTTCAGAAATTATGTACTACAGAAAAAGATATAAAGACATTAGAATGGGTATTTGAGATTATTGGTAATTTATTTTTTATTTTTTTGGAAAAAAACTTAAACTACCATTGAATTCGTTTTCATTTAATTTTTGAAAAGGAAATGTTTCCATTGTTATGCTAGATTATTGTAAGCTTTATTTCTACTACATTTTATCATAATGCACACTGAGTATAAATAAACTCTGGTATGCTAAACCTAATAGCAATTAAACTGGAAGTGTTTGTGTTTCATCACTGTGAACTTCGCAGAAATGTTTCCATGACAACCTCCATGCTAGTTAAGACAACCAGAGGTGATCAACAGTTTACGTATTTTTTCTCTTGTAAGAATGGAATTTGTGTTGACAGTTTTGGCCTTTAATGGCACTTTTGTTCCGTGTGAAAGTATTTGTTTACCAGATCATATGCTGTTAACTGTCAGGCTGAGGTAGAGTGACTGCTTTTGATAAAAGACTGCATTAAAATTTTTAGTCTGTGAAGCTCTTTACTCTAATTATCTCCATCAGTATGGGAGAGTCCATTTGCTTCAGCACCCTACAAATTACGCTTTATGAAGACCAACTATAAAAACTGGAGGAATCTTGATTCTGTTTGGCTATCTAAAAATGGAAATTCTTTTTAACTTTGCTTATTGAAGTTTCCATTGCGTGCACATATGAGTGTGTGCATGTACACGTGAGTGAGAACGCGTGCGTGCACACACATACACACACACAAGCTTCAAACACAACACTGAAGTGACCTCTTTATGAAAGGTTATTGGGGCAGTGTTAATGATTTTTCTTACATCACTTACTTGCCTAGAATAGTGTAGCTGCATTAGTAGTGTCTGCAACCAAAGATGTACAAAAGAGAAACATGGAAAATGAGAAAGTATAACTTTGCAGTTTCTAACAAGAATTGCTAAGATTCCATTTCTGATCATAGAACTGAGGACCTTTCCCTATTCCCTGTTTACTTTTTTTTTTTTTTTTAAACAGGGGAATAAACCCAGGGGCACTTAACCATTGAGCCACATCTCTAGCCCTTTTTATATATTTTATTTAAAGACAGGATCTCCTCAAGTTGCTTAGGGCCTCACTAAGGTGCTGAGGCTGGTTTTGCACTTGTAATGCTCCTAACTTAGTATATTAAAGACTTGTCTCCTCTGATATTCTCAAAATAAATATTTATATACATGGTCTTATAAAGAAGACTGGGATTGAGAAAATTCTTTCTTCAGAGCTCTGTGAATTGCACAGCAGAGAAAAGGCTTTATCAACATACGGAAGTTGTACTTGTCCTCTTCAGTAACTGCCTCCATGGTCACCTATCAGCATTGTCTGATACTGGCAGGGTGGAGACCAGTTGGAAAAGGAATATTATATATTTTATATTATTTTAAAATGTAAAAAATAAGCTATAGTTTTCTCAAACAAAGCTTGATTTTTTTTTTTTTTGTATTTATATGGTTGGTAGGCTTTATTGTATGTCCTTTCAGAAAAGGAAAATAATGAATTTTCATCAGCTTTATTAAATAATAGCTTGCCAAAAAATTATCCTTATTTTCCTTACCATAACATAAAAATATAATAAAGGCAATATTTATCTAAATTCGTACATGGTTTTCTTTTATTTTGGTTTAAAAAAACATGATGTTGATTTACCTACTTTTTTTTTCCTTGTCATTGTCTTAACATTATCATTATCTAACTGCATAATTCCAGAAGCTTGAATAGCCTTGAACTTTTCTTCATTCAGCCAGTCATTCATTTATCTGTTTCTTCTCATACACTCTAGGTACTGAGGATACAGCAGAGAACAAAACACACACACACACACACACACACACACACAAATTACCTTTTCATTTTTAGACTTTATTCGCATGAGAGAAAGCCTACAATAAAATTAATCAGTTAAAAAATGTGGGAGGCTGGGGCTGTGGTGTGGCTCAGTGGTAGTGCACTTGCCAGGCATGTGTGGGGCACTAGGTTCAATTCTCAGCACAATATAAATAAATAAAATAAAGGTCTGTCAACAACTAAAATCATATTTTAAAAATGTGGGATGGTGGTAAATGCTTTAAGGAAAAATAAGATAATAAAGAGAAATAATGTTTGTGTGCATTTGTGGTGGGGTAGGGTGTGCAGTTTTAAATACTATGGTCAAGAAGACTTAAAGATGATACTTGGTACTCCTAGATCTCTTGGACATGTCAAAAATTGAATTTCTGATGTTTCTTCCCCACAAACATATTTCTTTTATGATCTTCCTCATTTCAGAAAAAGAAAATACTGTCCTGCCAATATTTAGGTCAAAAACTCTTGAGTCATCTTTAACTCCTCTAAAATAATGAAACATAGAGTTATCTGTAGTATCTGAAAGGAAATCATGCTGATATGGAAGAAACACCAACATCTTGACATAGAACTGTTTTTGGCAAGTTTTGAACAATGGTGAGCAGGCCAACATAGCTGGTACAGAAAGGAAGGGAGAAGAGTAGCAGGAATTGGAAATGAGGAATGAGGCATAAAGAACACAAGACTGTGTGGGTTACTGTAGGCCAGTGGAGGGCCCTGGATAGATGATTAACACATGTGCTTTATCTCTTCTGTCAACTTTCCTTATTGTAAGACCTGAGGTAATCCATTTATAAAGAGGGAAGGTTTATTTTCCTCATGGTTTTGGAGCTTTCAGTCCATAATCATTTGGCCTAGTTGCTCTGAGCAAGGCAGCACACCATGGTGGAAGCAATGGTAAAGTAAACCTGCTTTCTTTATTGGCCATAAAGTGAAAAAAGAGGAAGAAAAAAGTGCTGGGTTCCCACTATGCTCTTCAGGGGCACTCCCCCAATGACCTAAAGATCTCCCACTAGGCCCCACCTCTTAAAAGTTTCATGACCTTCCAATAGTGCTTCCAGTTGGGGGCTCAGCCTCTAACACATGGACCTTTGGGGGACAATTTTCCAAATCATAGTAACTTTTAACAATATCATGTGGGCTTCTTTATTGGAAATAGCTTGTATAGGGAAAAGGACAAAGACAGAGAAAGGAACAAAGATTCAACCAGTTAGGAATTTATGGCAAGAATCCAAATAAGAGATGATAGTAGCTTAAATAAGAGTTATTGTAGTGAAGTTATGAGGAATGATCCAATTGTGGATATAATTTGAAGGTTTGACCAATAATCTTACCTGATAAATTGAATGTACACCCAAGACAGAGAAGATTTAAGGTTGACTCAGGATTTATTTCCCACTGGGCAATGTTTCTTTTTTCTGGAATGGGGAAGACCATGAAGAAAAGGGTTTGTGGGTGGGAACATCAGAAATTCAAATTCTGACAAGTTTATAGGATCTATTAAATGTCTAATTATAGATATTAAATGGAAGTTGGATAAAAGAATTCTGGAGTTTGGTGCAGAGATGTGAAATGGAGTGAAAAGTTTGTAAGTTAGCAAGTAGATATTAATTTGAAATTACAAGACTGGATTAGACCGTCAAAGGAGGGTTCCTAGACATAGTCTGAAGACTGAGCCCCAGAATAGTCCATTGTTAAGATATTGAGTAAATAAGGAAGAACCAGTAAAGGAGACAGAAATATGTCACAAAGAAATGGGGAAAATCTAAGGATTGTCCTAGAAGTCAAGAAGAAAGCTTTTTAGAGAGAAAAACATGATTAGTTGTTTTAAATGATGCTGATACATAAGGCCAAATGGGGACTGAAATTAGACTTCCAGGGTTAGTTAGTTAGTTTGTACATTCCAGTTAGCAACATTAAGATCACCAGTGACACTCATTTTGGTTCTTTTGGTTGAACTCTTTTGGTGGAGAGTTGTAGCAATTGGAATGGGTATAAAAGAGAAAGGAAGGAGAATAATTGGAGATAGAGTTCTGAAAATGGGCATAGTTCATGGCAGGAATGGCACCACCTCCCACTGTTCTTATTGCATTTTGGGAGATTTTGTTGAATAATATTTTCTCTCATTATGTATTTTCTGATGAATCTCCACAGATTTTGGATAATTATATTTGTTGTTTTTGACCAGCTTAATAGATGATGTCTCTCCTGGGGACTCATTTCTTAGAGAACTGTTTGGGAGTTTTATCTCCTTTACAATACCTTTTTATGTTATTTTTTTAGCTTAATATTTCACAAACATTTTCTGACTACAAATCAAACTTCAAATTTTTAATGATCATCCGTATGAACTTATATTCTATATATTTATTTATACAAAGTTACTTGATTCTTTCCATAATGTTAGATTGATATCCTTTATTCCCTATTATAAATAAAGGAATTATTAATAGATTTTGTGCATATATCTTTGTCTAACTTTTGAATTTTGCATTAGGGTCTATATCTACCAGTGAAATTATGGAATAAGACATGGAGCACTTTGCCACATTTCTTTTCAGAAAAGTTATATACCAATTTCTAATCCCTCTAGCAATGTGGAAGTGCATTACACTGATTTTCACTAGTATCAAATTTTATTGCTTTAAAATTACTGCTAATTTGATGACTAACTAGAAATTTAACTTGGGATAAAGGCATTTTAATCTTTTGCTTCTGATTTTAAGTATCATATTTTCAAGTTAAGACTAAAATCTATTTGTAGGTAAAGGCAAAATTTAATATTATAAAAGGCAAAGAAAATCTAAGTGGAACCAGAATAACAAACCCAGAGGTGCTATTTTCATTGCTGTTGGCTATGCAATGTGTGGTATGCATATTTTTTTTCTGTCATGAACAGTATAGGTTTTAGAATATATTCACTTTCTGCTCAGCTTCTTTCACACTTTCATTTTCTAAAAGTAAAGTCTTAAGAGAAAGAAATACATTTTACTTGTTCAAATGAACTATACATATGTGAGAAATAGATACGTGATCTAATAGATTCTTGGTAATTACCAATATGAATTGAAAATAGCTTTGAAATTTAGTATATATAAAGCCACAGTTTCCCTGACCCAAATTATGTTATGTTTTAGCCCAGAGAGATTTATGATGTTTTAATAATTTCTGACCTTGAAAATTTTATTTATTTGCAAAATCTGAATTATTTCACTTCCAAAATGATGGCAGTGTTCATAGATTTTTTTTGTGTGGTTGCTCTCTATTTTCTGTTTATGAGGCACATGTGTTAATGTTCTAGTTCTCAGCTTTAGTCACTGATAGAGAAAATGTGTGCCATCATATATATTTAAGAAATTACATAAATAATTATAAAATTTTCACATTTTACTTGATGCCTTTTATATACCTAATATTTCCTTCCTTCTTTTTCAATATAAAATGCCAAACAAGGTATGCCTATCAATGATATCACACAATTCAGGGTTAACAGAAGAAAGATTTGGCTGGAAGGTGGCCCTCAACATTTTCTCATTACTACCGTGGGTTAGAATTTCTGTTGCTCTGTGCCTTAACCAATGTATTACATATACAGCATTCTTCATTGTGCTATCTTCTATCTCCACATTAAAATATCTTAGAAAAATAACTTTATTTCATCATAAGTGCTTTTTGTTTCAGAAGAACTTTTGCTCAACACTGATGTAAGCCTTCTTTATACTATTGGAGAGCTGCACTTTCCTCTTATGATTTGCAAACTTAAGTTACAAATAACCTAAATCTTTACTTTTCTATACATTTTATTTTCAAAATTCTGCTTTGGCTGAGATAGAAATAGATGGTACAGTTTGAACATCCCTAATTCAAAATCTGAAATCTGAAATGCTTCCAATCTCAAACTTTTTGAGCACTGGGAGGACGCCATAAGTGCACAATTCCATACTTGACCTCATGTGACAGGTCACAGTCCAAACTCAGGCACGCTAAAAATAATGTAAAAATTTTTTCTTCAACCCATTTGTATAATGTCCATATGAAACAATCATTTCAGATAAGGGACAGTCAATCTATAATATGGTTAATTTAGAGGTGATTATGTTTATAGACTAAAAGTAAAATTTTTACTGTTTACTAAATTAAAATTTATAATATATGTTAGCTTTTATTTGAGAAAAAATTTTCAAAACTGTAAATTTTTATTGCTTCTAAAAATGGGCAATAGCCTTTTGAGGCTATTAGAAAAAAATGAGCTTCAGCTTGTCTTTCAAGAATTTTAAGAACGTTTACTAAATGAGTCTAAGCCATCAGAGCAAAAGAAAATTTGAAAGCAACTCTAGAAATAACAGCAATATCAAACCTGTTACAATGAATTATTCATGTAGTCTAATTTGTCTATACCTTTATTATTGCAGGAGATAATATAGACTATTATCTTTAGACAATAATAATGAGCTAGTGTTACTCCTTAGTAAATCAGGGATGCTGTGATTCCTTTAAGAATGTATATGATGACTACAACCTTAAAAATCCAAATGAGTTTGCTAAAAATGGTGAGAAAGATGGACCCTATATATTAATTTTAAATTCATAGTTTTAAAATAAAGTAGTTCTTGAAAAACAATGACTTTTATGAGTTTGCCTTTCATCAAGATTTATCAAGGTTTATTCAAAAAAATTAATACCAGCTTGAATTATTTAATATTCTTATACAAAATTGTATGTTATCTGCACATATTTACCCAGTGTGTTGTTAGTGTGTTTCTACCCTAAGGAGGATAACATCATGTATAAATTTTAAAGATAAGGAAACAGGGATTTAGAGAGTTGGAGTAACATTTAGTGAATATTTGGTACATTACTATAATGTGAAAGTGTAAGTAAATGTATCTTTAACATTCATATTTAGAGGAAATTTTGGGGGGCTTACTTCTTATAACATCTTAAGAGAATACATTTTTTATTTTTGTGATTAGTATTATGAAGAATTAAACAGGTACTTTGCTTATATAATTTTAGATGAGAAGAGAGACATTTTCAATAAACTTGAGGTAATGCAGTACCCACAAAGACCAGAAATTGACAGGCACTTTTGGTATACCTATTAAATACACTGCATTGTAATTTTTCTGAATTTTATTCAGTTCATTTAAGTTGTACTTTGGCTGAAATTTAGTTATAAATGGTAGTTTCACATGGAAAAGTTGGAGAAGTTTAAGTGAAAAAAATTCTTTCTGACTTGCTTTAATGGAACAAGATGCTGATCAAAAGTTTATCATAGATTGATAAGCGAAGGAACTGGCCCATGTGATATTGAATTAAAGCTGGAGATGTTAACATTAGCTTTAGCTTAATAAAAGCTTTAGTTTAGCTTCATGTAGATACAGATGGTTACATATAGAACTATTTATAGATGTGTATATACACTCTACATAGTATACACACATGTATTTCCTTGCTCTGCCAAATGAGAGGGCTTAAAACCAACAAACACACCTAGGGACTATATCTTGGATTCTAATACCATTCTCTAATAATAATTAAAAAAAGGATATTTAAAAAACTTACATTGATTAAAGGATCAGACCAGGAAATATACAATGTGGAACTTTTGTGATGCTGGAAAATAAGGCTATGTTTAAAAAAAATTGTACAATAAATTTCTGTGATTCCATACCAAATAAATAAGTAAAAATATAAACAAGGGTAGATAGACATTACATAAGAATTTCAAATAATTTATGTAGATACTTTAAGGAGGCGAAACATAACACCCAACTAGTTCAGCATGGGCTGAGCCTGGTGACTTCCCTACAAAGAGGGCAGTACAGAAAAGGGGATAAAAAATTAACTTTACAGTACAAAAACCCAAGACCCTTCCTCAGCCAGATCCTCAAGGTCAGTGTCAACAGTTATCTTCATGTTTATCCTCTGTGTTCCAGTCCCTGAAAAACCCTTCACCCCATTCTAATCAGGAGATAAATATCAGGCTGGTCTCAGCTGAGGGACAATCTGCAAAATACCTGACCAGCATGGCTCAGTACTCTAAAGATCAACAAAAACAAAGTCTGAGAAACTCATAGCTAAGGGCAGCCTAAGGGTGTGGTATCCTGCAGCAACAACAGCATTAGAGTAAAAACTAAGAAAATGAGAAGGAACCATAGACTTTATTTATTTATTTTTTTAAAAAGCATTTCTATGTCTTTAGGCTTAGTGTAGCTAATCAGGGGTATATATATGGGTTTACCAGAGTATATGTATGTATGGTAATCTTGAAAAATAAAAATAGCTAACACTATAGAGCTTAGTATAGGCCAGATACTTCTAAAAATTACATGTCTTCATTTTTAAAACAACTCTTTGGTGGGTATTATTATTCTCACATTAAAGTTGAAGTAATGATTGATTATCCTTCCCAAGATTAAACATTGATACTAGTTTCCAGAAACTGTTCTTTATTTTGGGTGCTCTATAGGTTTATTCTTGTGACCCAGACAGAAGGATTGTTGTGCATGAAGTTGCAGGGAACAGTTCCCCTGTTACCAGGTGCAGCTTCTGCCTAGATCTGTTTAAGTTGTAAAACATAATACAGAGCATTTTTAAAATATATATTAAATAAAATTAGAAAGCTTATTGCTTTGAATTGTACTTTGTTTACTTTCCTATGCCCATTTTATTGGTGCCTTTATCCTTTTGTGTCAGGCAGACTATAAAATTTTCTACCAACTGCTAGAATGCCAAACTCACTAGTTTTTTGGTAGCTGGGAAAATATCTGCACCAATATACTTTAGGCAGAATAGTCTTTACTTAACATCTTTGTCATATTATAGCCTTTAAAAGTATTTTTTTTTAGCCCATTCCTGTAACAGCATTTGGATTTGGTTGGTTTTGTAATCTTCAAATAGCAGATAAAGTAACTGAAGTCTAAGAATATTAAATCAAGATTGTATGACAACGTGTTTGAAGAGCTCAAAAATGTATAATCCTGCAGACTTTTGTTGTGCATTTTTTCCACATAGAAATAATAAAGTTAGTTCATAACAATTTCTTACAGTTTTTTAGAGCCTAGCTGACAAGGAGCTGTTTTTTTTTATTTTATAAAAATTATTGTATATTTCCATAATTGCAGTCAAAGTAGAGGTAAGGCTAACAAGCAGAGACAAATATCTTCCCAGAAAAAAATAATGTGTTCTGTCAATTGTAGTGAGCTGTTTTCCCTTGGCTTGAATCTTTAGGGGGCCTCACAAGTCAGTTTCTTGATTTCTACAAAGTGAGGACCAAATGAGACTTATTTATTTTGGATACAGAAAAATTGCCAAAGTATTTCTTTGTTTGCAAACTGTATTAAAATTCTATACTTTAACTCATAGTAGAACAGTTTATCATTTTATAGCTGTTGTTGTACATGACACCCTGAATAGGATGTGCCATGTCACTGGCAGGTAACTAAGCTGTCATTAGTTAACCTTTTTTATTCAGCTAATACTTCTGTGATAGTGCCTCCCAATGATATTTGTGCCATAGCACATGTAGAAAATGATTAAAATTTGGTGAGTGCCTTGGGTGAACTTGTGGCTTTTAGTGATTGGTCTGAAGGCCCTGGCTGCCCCAGGCTCCCTCAGCCCCCCAGAGGGTGATCCGCATCTTGGCATACCCATAACCTGTTGTGACATGCCAGTGTTCAGCACCTGGTTCTATAACGTGCAGGGTGTGTTGCCCAGGTGTATTTAGTTTCCAAAGTTGTGTAAGATTTTTGCAAACTATTTAGGTTAGAATCTGGTTTATATAGAAGATAGCTAATATGACAACTTTTCAAGCTGATTTGAATCTTGCTGTGGACATCTCCCATTGGATAATTCAGGTATGTTTTGTGGGGAGATTCTCTTCAGAGGTCCAATAAATTACCCTTCTTGCCCACCTTGTTCTGAATAAAATGAGAAATAAAAGAAATGCCTATATTTTTCCAAATAAGATGAGAGTCTCTGCTTTCCTAGAAGAGACAGGAGAGCACTGAGAAGGCCAGGGGTCACAAGATTGAGCTCCCTGCAAGCCCTCAGGAAGCAGCATGACTAGGGAAGGAACATTTCAACCAGTACCACAAGGCAATCTGCCTAGCTAATCCTGAAGAGCTGTGAAGAGTAAACGCTTTATATAACAACAGAGAAACAGATTCTTGTAAGAACCTCTTACTAGAGCCTCTCAAAAAAGGTGTTATTTCCCAAAAAAGTAATTCAGATGGAAGTTTCTATAGCTGGTGGCTTAGAAAGTTTATATGTGTTTTTATAAGTTTCTTTTTGTTAATAAATTAGATTCTACTTGTATTTAGAATTGACAATTTTATGCTTAGAAAGCACAGATATCCTGGAAATGATATTACTTGTAGATAAATATCCATTTCCTTAATTATGTTATAAATTCCAAGGAAATATCGGAACTTATCAAATGTATAAAGTATTAATTTGAAGTAAGGAGACAGGTGAAATTTCAAATAACCAAGAGCATTTAAAATAATTTTCAGAATGTCCATTTCAAGAGGAAAAATTGGGGGAAGATAGAGCTTGAATTTTACATTGTATTATCCCTTTTATGTTGACTTCAGCTCTCTGAAAGGAATTGATTGGCATTTGCTGTATCATATCTGTGTTAAACTCAAAGTACTCTTATGCTCTGGCGTTTGGTTGGTGCTCAACTGCTGTCCCTCTTCATTCCTCAGTGTTAATATATCATGTACATGCTGGAGTATTAGGTAGATATTGCTGTTACTGAAGGATAAAATTAAATATAATTTTGAGATATTGAGAAGAAAGCATTTTGAGAAACAAAAATTAAAATATTATTTTTTAAGAAGCCCATTTCCAAGTTGTATGGAAAAGTCAAACTACGTTCTTCCATATTTCAGAAATGATGGAGACTCTTTTTGCCATTTTAAAATAGACTTTATAGGGGATGGGGTTGTGGCTCAGTGACAGAGCACTTGCCTAGCATGTGTGAGGCACTGGGTTTGATCCTCAGCACCACATATAAATAAATAAAAAATAAAGGTACATCAACAACTAAAAAATATTAAAATGAAATAAAATAGACATTATAGTACTACTTTATTTAAAAGTCATAATTTGAGTGATATTTTAAAGCACTGATTAGATTATTTGTAGATTTAGTTTTTTTCTTATTTTGTCTCAAAATTCCTAAAAATAAAATAAAATAAAATAAAATAAAATAAAGGACCTATTTAAATTTAGTGTATTGGTCAGGATACCTTGTCTTAAAACAACAACAGTTTATTTTTCACACAGGTTGCAATCCCAGTGTAAGTTGTTAGGTTTCTCTGCTGAGAAAACTAGGTTGTTAGAAGCTTCATTTGAACATATGCTTTTGTGGTGCTTTACCAGAGGAAAGGGAATACAGTGACTCATGTACTGGCTCTTAAAGCTTCTGCTCACATTCGCTGGAAAAGCAATTCACATGGCCTCACATGATTTCAAAGAGAGAGAGACCTACAGTCCTGCCATGTGTCCAAAAGTATGGAGCCAGAAATATTTGGTAAACAACAGTAATCCTGTACAAGTGTGGGGTAGTTTTAGCAAACACTTAGATAAACCTTTAACTCACCATTTGTATGACTATAGTATTTAAGCCTATTTTTTTAAATAACAGTGATTAAGTAGTGACTTAGATGACTTTAATTTTATAAAAGTGAATATAAGCATCAACTTTAATTTTTAGTGCCTAAGTATTTGATCTCAAGAAATGTATCACCAATTGTATATTAGTAAATTTCTAACCGTGACAGATATGATTTCAAAAGAGATAATACCAAAATATTTCCTGGTGTGTTAAAGAATTAATATAAATAACCCTGATAAAAGTTCACTTCCATAGACAAAGGCTAAATTTAATCTAATGTAAATGAGAGGCCCTCAAATTAGTACACTGTTTCATTTAAAGTTATTTGTCCTCCTTTCCTCTGAGGGAGACTCACTGGTTCAGAAGTATTCTGAGTTCTGAACATGTTTATACTTACATGTAGCCAAGTATTTTACAGAGTCACCAATGCAAAATACACTATGGGAAGTTATTTTTTATTTACTCTTTAAGTACAGGAGAAACATGATATAACTGTGGACAGAGACATCAAAACAGTTGTTAAAGTAGCAAGGTTTCAGCAAATTTTACTATCTTGAAAACTACTATTTTTAATGACTGTTATATAGGAAGATGGAATTACTGAAATGACATACAAATGTTATTTATAGTTTTTTTATTAAAAACATTTTGACATGGGCTTGATTTTTTTTAAGTACAAGGTTTTCATAGTGGTAAACATTTTTATATATGTATATCTCTTTCTGCCTGTCTTCTATATGTATTTACATTTGACACTGGGTACCTTCTGTACAGTGGTGGGTTTCATTTGCTTTATAGCCAAAAAATAAAATAAAGTCCATCACTTTCCGGACTTAGTCAGTTTACCTGGTTTGAAGGATCAACTCAGCCATCTTTGGTGGTAGCTCTGAACTAGATTACTAGTGCTTAACAAATACATGTTAAATTGACATGAACTGATTCTTGAGCTCTACCCACCTGATAGCTAGTGACATTCTAAATCTAACATTGCATTTTCTTAGCTTGAAAGAGTGCTCTGCACATAGATTTGATGAATAAATGTTCTTAGAACAAGCGGATGAATGAATGAGTCACTCTATTAATCAGTGCAGGCAATGGTGGATTGAGGAGGGTGTGACTGATAAAGCTGGAAGGGAAAAGAAAGGGGAAGAAATTAGGGATGTTGCTTGAGGGTATGTCATTCATCAAAGGAATTTTCTTTTTACACCTTTTAAAATGAAATTTGGACTGCATCTTTAGAATAGATCTGAATATTACGGAAGTAAGAAACTTCTGGAATGCTAATTGCTAATTTGACAACTATGATATAAATTTATCATGGCATGATAGCTATTGCCATTGCTGTATGTGACAGGCAGGGAAAACAATAGACATGTTACTTGGCAACAGGCTGAAACAGCATCATTATCACCATAGAGTCATGGAATCTCTGAGTTGGAAAGGATCTTAAAGGTCATCCAGTTCAGTATCCTGTTCAGCAGATGGCCATATAGCCTCAGCCTGACCATTTTACTCATCTTTACTTGTGGTAGCCAGTTTGGTAGTTGAAGAATCTTAGAAGTTGAAAATCTTCTTAAATCCAGCAAAAACCTGGCTGTTTATTTTAGTGTCCCTGATGAAATACTCAGAAATTATATGAAATATATTACTTACGTAGTATAGCATGAAGAAAACAGCACTAGATATAGTATGACAGGATTGAGATTCGTGTCACAAATTAGTTGTTACTATATTGTTGGTTAAGCCACTTTATCAATGAGCTTTATACATGTATAAGATAGGGTTGTTACAGGAATTAAAAATGTGTGATGTTAAAAGCCGGGCGCGGTGGCGCACGCCTGTAATCCCAGTACTTGGGAGGCTGAGGCAGGAGGATCGCGAGTTCAAAGCCAGCCTCAGCCATGGCGAGGCACTTAGCAACTCAGTGAGACCCTGTCTCTAATAAAATACAAAAAAGGGCTGGGGATGTGGCCCAGTGGTCGAGTGCCCCTGAGTTCAATCCCCGGTACCAAAAAAAAAAAAAAAAAGTGTGATGTGGCTTTACAAACAGTAAAATGCTACAGGTGCGAGTTTTCATTTTGATAGCCTTTTGTATGTTGATTAAAATTGTTCTTTAGTTGTTCCCAGGTTTTCTCTTCTCTAGGTGCAAATGCAGTTGTGTTTGGTAGTTTGATACTGTTTGGGGTAGGGAGCAGGGGGTGTCACACACACATATCAGTACCATGATATAGTGAAATACACAACAAAGCCTATTAGAGAATACAACAGGACAGTTCAGAGTACAGTTGATCACAGAGCATTTGTTACCCCAGAGAAACAAGCTTAGGCCAAGCATACCTGGACTGCATGTCCCACAAAGTCTCCTATAAATAAATACTACATGCACCTACCACAAGTCCACACTAATTCTAAAGTTGTAAATAGGGTATACTTGTTGGCAAAACAAAACAACAAAACAAGACAAAACAAAACAAAAACTATCACTCAAAAGATAATTTGGCACTTGTTTATGCAACCAAGAAGGAAAAATACTTGATTTTTTTTTTTGGTACTGGGGATTGAACTCAGAAGTGCTCAGTCACTGAGCCACATTCCCAGCATCCCTTTCCCCTTTTAAATATTTTATTTAGAGACAGGTTCTCAATAAATTGCTGCTTCAGCCTTTCAAGCTGCTAGGATTATAGGCATGTGCCACTGCACCCAGCAAAGCACTTGATTTTTAAAGCACATGCTACATGGAAAAATAAAATAGTTGATCCCATTAGGAGTTAGCCTCCCCTACTCCCTGACTTTCCTGAGTCTGAAGAGACTTTATTTCTACTGTCCTAGATCAGGGTTTCATCCTTAATTGTTTGGATTACTACTTTATTCATCCCTATGGCTATAGTTTCTTCAATTCTTCTTTCTGTAAATAAATACTTGCATCGATTATTCACCTTCCCTGGCTTTTATAAAGCTTTTGGAAGACTTCATCATTGAAGTCTTAGTGCTGGACACAGGGTCTGGAATATAGCACACACAGAGATATTTTTGACTGAATGATAAAACAATAGAAGCAAAGTAAGAATCCATACTATGACCTTCTTACGTATCTCAATGCCACTGAATCTTCCTTATTCTTCATGAAATATTGAATATTTCTCTTGCTAGGAAAAAGTGTTGAATTCATCTTATTACTTCTAGCCACCCAGAGCTGCTTCTCTTCCTCTTTTTGTTTGAGCTCCAATCTTTCAACAGCTACTTTTAAAACATTGGTTTTAGTTTCGTCCTGTTCTCTTGGAATTTCTGAGTCATGTCACCTAACATCATAAACAAACAATTCCCAAATATGTAATATGCTATTATTGGCATAAGCTTTTCCATGAAAACTAATACAACTACCTATTAACATAGTTTTAGTATAAAAATAAACTAAAAGAACCTTCTGAAAGTTGGAAAAAAACTATATTTTATTTTATTTTTTAACAAAGGTGCTTTCTAGCACACATCCTTTATTCTTGGAGATCAGAGTGATGTTTTAGTTGCTCTAGACCTGAGCCGCCACCAAGAATTTCTCTTATTAGTTCACCCCATTTTTTGAATATTTTAATCTAGCTAACAAATTGCATTCATTAAAGTAAAAAATCGTGTTATTTCTATCTTTTTCAATTAAATTCAAATGAATATTAGCTGCAACTTCTTGACTTACCTGTTGTATACAGGTATGTGTTAGGAATTTGAAAATTTTAGCAGAGTCATGAATAACATTTGACTTAATTTTAGCATTCTTTACCTAGAGTAAAAACGTAATTTCACTTAAAGTTTTTTGAAATACTAAGAGCATAATGAAATACATCATGGTGGTGAAGCTTGGCACAAGCAAAACTGGTTTAAGGACTCTTGGTCCATATACTAGAAATTTTATTACCATCAGCAACAACATTTTTAAGTTAGAAAGATTGAGTGGTGATGTGAGTACCATTTACTGTGAAGTTAGATTTTCTAGCAAGGGCTAATTTTTAAATATTTTAAACTGCAAAAAATATTTTCTTTCTACTCTCCATTTATAAGTTTTACATGGCCAATTTGGCTTATTTTATTTTACTTTAATTTTAAAAAATAGGTAAGACATAATACTTGGGAGCCTGTTGTGTCTCTCTTTAGCATCCAACAAAAGCCAGACTAGAGCCTGGGAAAGCTGATTCTCCATTTGTCCCAATGTTTAATGTAATAATTGATACCAGTTTCTATGTATGTGTTGTTGTGAAAAGGATTGGGAAACATATTCATTTCCACTTCTCAGTGAGTAACTAATAATCAGCTTCTTTGTACTTTTCTAGAAATAATCAATGTATGTATAAATATATGTGTGTATGTGTAATTTTTTCACAAATGGTAACTTAATACACTTTAATGTATCCTGCATTTTTTTTTTAAACTTTTGAAGGAGTACCTTCAAAATTGCTCCCTTGTCAGTCAGTATATATAGAGCTACTTAATTGGTTTTCTTCTCTTGCATAGTGTTGCTTATTAAATAAATATATCATCTTTGCACAAATGGTAAATTTTTAGGAAACATTGTTAATATTCATTTAAAGTAGGTGTGTATTCTTTATGTGATGTCTATTTCAACAAAAACAGCTTTTAGAACTTCTTAAAATTACAACTGTTTATGTAACTGGTGGTCATTTTCCACTGTTACAGTTTTCCTGGATATCAATTTTCTCTCCTTGGCTGAACTATT